>CP136065.1:96416601-97854097 GCA_032622095.1 Siphonodentalium dalli
ACAATTAACGCTCTTTATTGTTCCATGCTAAGGACCCAAACTTGCCACGAGTTAGTCTTTCTGTTGCCTATTAAGTCCATTTAAAGTAGCTGACGTGTTTATCGATCTACGGTATATTGATTCCAGGAATAGAACTATACAACACCCATCTGTACGTTTTCTACACCAGAGACGAGCACTAATGATCCCATTAATATCAGGGTTTTATGGCCATATATCCACTTTCAAAAAGCGGAAATTTCAACACGTTTTGAATATTATTCAGACTGGCAATAATTCAGATCGTTTCTTATAAAGAGCGTCCATGCTTCAGTCGCCCAAACATCAGGCTATAATAAAGAGCGTTTTCAAATATGAGCTTCTATGATTGTCTTCGATGTATAACTTGTGGATTTCACGATGCTATGTTTTTGTGATACTTTAGATGGTGATTGTTCATGTTTTTTTATTTTATTTTTCCTGGTAAGCTAACAATTGGAATGGATATGCTGATTTATTTGGTGTCAAATAACATCGTGGATTTTTAAACGGACATGGCTCTTTTTAGCTTCCAAATATTGTCTACGTAATCGACTCCTGTCTGCTCTGATTGATATAGGTTATGGAATGGCATAATGATTTCGATCAGGCGCAAATGGTATATCCCGGAATATTAAAGAATATCTGTCCGTGTTGACACCATAAACCGCCATAATGTAGGTTTTTGTTCCAGAAACGAACTACATATAGGTCTTGCCTACAAGCTCATGCATGCATATGAGTTTTTGGTGACCAGATACCGACTTTCAAAACAGGAAATTTTTCAACACGTTTAAATTTGTTGTCAGGCAATTAAAAACATTATGTACTTGTTCGGGCGCGTGAGACTGATACGTTAGTATTAAGGTGCTATGCCAACTGGAGGAATGTACCATTCTACTAACATCGCCGAAAATGTCAAGCAAATCGAACGGACCACTCCATCGTCTGAACAACGCTCAATGTAAATATTTCCTACTCGATTCGGGACGCAACTATCGGCGATAAACTAACGGAAACGATGTCGCCATCGACAGTCACTGCATATTATTAATATATAGGAATGACGGTGTATGTTGTCAATTTAGATATAATATTTGTAAAACAAATAACTACTTTGAACAAGATTATTCTCCAAATGATATTTGATCACCCTACCGGAGTGTTTCACATCACTTTAACATTCCAATGGTCGTCTCTTATATAAAGAGCGTCTATGCTTCCGTCCCAAAAATGCGGTATATAATCAAGAGCGTTCTCAATTATTAACTTTTTGATCGTTTTCTACGTATTACTTACGAATGATGTTGTTGGTTGTCACAGTTCATGCGTGATATATACGAATGATGCTTATTTGTACTCACACGAGGAAGTCTATGAACGCACACGTTATAGGACAACACCACGGGCTGTTGAATTAATATCATTAGATAATTGCATTATATATTGTGTATTATCCTGCACTGAATATTCACAGCATCCACACATTTTAAAAAACGTCATGCATCGCACTATATTATATCTGTATCATTCTGCTGTAATTATCAACATATACTCTGTAATATTGAACGTGATAAAGGGTATGAAATTTAATTTAATTAATTTGTTGGTAAGCTTACAATTGGCTTGCGAAATGCTGACTTATCGGGACTTATCCGACCTTGGTTCTTTAAGCATTCGTGGTGTATGCTAATGCTCACGAAACGGGTCCGCGGGGTGCCCCATCGCCGGAAATATATCTCCATTCGTGTCTCGTGATTAAAGATCGTTTGTGCCATGAGTTCCGGGATTCCCGATCATCATTTAACCGAATAATTAACAGGGTCTGTTCTGATCGATAGTTTCTTATCGTCGGTTGTGGTAATTGTTTCGACCAGGAGCAAATGACATCCCGGCAGACTAAGAAGCGGGGGAAATTCTTGGTATCTCCTTAAAGATCCGGGGTCTGATATGACCCCAAATTCGTAAGAATTTCCGGTGCCAATTTTCAGCTTATCGGGTGAAATAAAATGAAACAAATATTTGTAATCACAAGCATTCGTATCACACTGGCATCAAGAACATTCATAAAATCATCCATAAGTCAAGCGTAAAAAACGATCACAAAAGTTCACAGAACGTTCTGTATATGTTTATCTGCCGCCCTGGAGAACCGAAAGCATTTTTACCAGAGACGATCATTGGATATTTTGCTAGCCTAACACAAGTCGTCTAAATCATGTAATCTCTCAGTGGGTCCCTAACCATGTATAAACTAAATGGATTCTCCCAGTGAGTTAAACGTGTACATCGGGTTGGTCTATAATGCATTTGCAGGGGCACATGTTCAGGTAATATAAACATTACAGAAGTAGCCCTATTTATTCAGGGCAATGTTTAGATAATATGTTTAATAAACGAACTATGTTTTTGTTGAAGATATTAGCTGAACATTTCCTAAGGGATAACTACTCAACAATGATGTTTTAGTATATAAATTGAAGTACACCTTTAAGAACGTATAATAACTAAGAAATATATTACATGTACATGCGTTATTTTTCATTATTATAAAGTTCCCCGTCCGAACGCAAAACAGTTCCCATGTTGGAACTGGTGGAATATGATATGGGTGTAGCCAGGGTTGAGATTCTTGGCATGATCTATACATGTATATATGGCCTTAATTGGTCATAAACTATTGTTTACACCAACATCTCGACTGGTATGCATCTGTGTTTACTTCTTACCAGGTGTTGGAGAGCACATTACATTCCATTTAAACGGAACTGCATATATTATGAGTAGAGTACATTCAAGTATTGATAGTCAAGTATAACCGACACAGCATGTGTTATTACAGTGACATGTGTGTACTGCCTCGTATACAATAATGGACAGCGACGTGTGTCTCGGCCCATGAACTAATATAAGTGTCACCAGGTTTCCAAAATCCGATAAATCATATGACTGTATTAAAACTATAATATTAATAACAACGAAAATCAACAATGTATGTAATAAGGTCAATAACTGAACAGCCGAACAGACGGCAACACCGCGGTAAAAGTATGTGTTCGCCTGTCGACAGCCTGGCTTAATAGGCCGGAGTGCGCATGTTTCGGTTGATTATGGTATCCATGATCTACTGAAACACAAATAATCAGGATACCCGTGATTTCAAATATAATAAACATTTATTTGTTTTAGTTCAATTGTAGAATTTTGCCGAAATTGATTAAAAGACAGAACATATATAGGCTATATGTACCATAGGCCTAATTGATAACCACAACGCAAGGCAGAGTTCAGTCCCCTCGCTACGCTGGTCTACCCGCTGCCATCACGTATACATATGTTATAAGCAACTAAATAGTTGAAATTATGCCCTTGTATCATCGAGATAACCCAGGGAATACACCAGTAAGAACTTCCACAAATTAAGTTGTTGAGCGATAGTCAATCAAGATCACACGCTTAGATATAGGTAGGCCAGATCGTAATATCTTGGATACCATAATCAGCATTTTTGGTAAGACATGGGTACTCCATGCAACGGACATGTGAACCAAATCAAGATACATAATCCGATTTACGATCTATATATGCCTCCTAAATTACGATTTATATGCCTCCTAAATTACGATTTATATGCCTCCTAAATTACGATTTAAATGGCTTTTGGGGGTTAAAATCTATTCGATTCGGGTCGAGGAACCCACCCACCAAATGTCAGAGTTATCATATAGCGATTTTAAAATTTGTCATTTTTCACCACCTGGAATATTTGGCGGCCTAATAATATTCGACGAGCCGACCGACATACTCTCGATACCAAATTGCATTGAATAAAATGTTGATATATAAACACGTTTTTGGAAAAAAAATTATAATAGACTTGACCGTGTTTAGCATTATTTGTTTTGTTATTAATCGATTCTGATAACAAGCATCTTTTGGAGAAATGTTGTTGTATAGATGTTGTTGTTGTTGTTGGAATCTGATGATACGAGGACCATCGAATCGGATTGTGTACATTTGTAAGCCATATCAGTATTGAAACATAAAGATAAATACATAAGCTAGAACTGCGTGAGAGGACAGTAGCAATGATGTTGAAAATGTGCTTTACCTTGGAAGTCGGCTGGTAGGGACAAGATGGTGCTTTAGACCTCGGTTGGTAAGGACACGACGGGCCAGACGGGGCCTCGCCAGGTCGAAACTGTTTCTTCTCCAGGGGAGAATGGGGTGAACTTCTCCGTCGAACTCGCCCATTGCTATTATTACGAGGAAGTTCCTTTGGAACCCTATCTCTCCTCTCATCTGTTGCTTCAGTCCCGTTTGTGTTCTCGTGCTCTGCTTGCTGTGAACCTGCCCAATTCCATGTTTGGTTTTCAATAAAAATCGATGTCCTTCGACGCCCTCGTGGGATTTCGGGTTCTTCATCAAGTGTGTCATCATCATCTCCTTTATCGCTGCCGTTCGATGACGTCCTCTCAACCACTGCTTTCTTTATCATGTCGATGACCGAGCCCCGACGGCCCTTGTTTTCTTGCGGTGACGATGTATCATCCATGACACGTGACTTATAATGATAATAATGCCTCCTCAGACCAGCTGCTGAGAAAATATCTTAGGACTTAAATGAAAAAATGTAGGCTCCCAAAATCATAGCACTCCCAATTCATGCATATCCAATCCATCAACTTAATCGAAAATGTAAACGTCCATTGTGCTGTAAAAACAGAAAAAAACAATAAACGAAAAGAAGCACTAAGAAAATAACAACTGAATGGTGGAGATGCTGAGGTGAGTAGTGGCTTTCGTTGTATCTGTTAACAAGCGGATTTCTTGTAACGTCGCTAACCTATCTGTTTCGCTTCAGATAAGTTGTAGGGTTTGCAGTATATATTTTGCAGAAGAGCAGTTTTCCCAGTCAAACAACAGCAAAATTGCACGTGCACCACGAATCGAGCCACTGAGCAGCAAAGATGTTCTTTAATGCGAGGTTCTCTTGCAACTTCACTGACCTCCGGGTCCGTTCTTCGGGTGAGCTGCAACGCTTAAATGATATATTTTGCAGGACCGTTCTGTTTAATCAATTTGTTGAGTGTGTTAGCAAATATACTTTAGTAGACAACCATGTGCTAAATTTCACTTTGTAAACTAAGTTCCGTGTTTACAAATGACGGGAGGTTATTCCAGCGCATAACAAATTGACACTATTCAACACACATCGCGACAATCTGTCCCGTATGATAAAATCGCCGTCTATATAATATCCACGATCGAATGTATACGCTTAAAGTAATCCATCAAGTGAATGTCATTGCCAGTGAGAATGCATTTGCTAACGCATGCTGTACAAACGCGTTGTGAAGGTTTATTGAGAAAAGTTACTGTATTCAATCTGAAGGCCAATGCTTATGAATAGCGCGTATATGGTCGCGCTGTGGTGTAATTTATTTTCGTGGCATAATGCGATCGTTAGCTATCACAGATTGACTCCGGCTATATACGGTGTTAGTGGAGCTTTCCTCGTCATTAACGTCATATTACGCTTGGCCGGCACTAAGTCTTCCGGGCTCTCGTCCAATCTCTACAAGAGTTGTCGATCTTACCAATATTAGCCTCTGATTTCTACATGATTCTTATAAATTCAGAGAAAGACACGCACAGCAAGGATTTCGACACCACAACAAAGTCTGATAACATAATACCAGAATCGTGTTCAAACCGGTTCGTAAGTAATGAGTTTCGCAAATAATTTCCAGATTCGCTTTGGACTATTTTGTCTACCAAATGTGACCCGCCATATCAACTCCAGTCGGATTTTGTTTACCCTGTGCCAATGCATTCTCTTATATATGCGAGTCGACCATAGGTCGCCTCGCATATGTAAGAGAATGCATTGGCTTAACAATTTTTTAATCATGTTTTTTAAATAAATGTTTCTTACAATTTTTAGGACATAAAATAAAAAAACATCCATTATCCTGCAGGGAGCCCCACACATATATAGAAGCACATAGAAGAGTGTCGTCTGCTCATGTTTGTCTGGGGCTCTGTATGGGTGAAATTATAAAATTGTTAAAGAATACAAGAAAAAATTATTAAAATTGTCAAAAATTGTTAGCCCAATGCATTCTCTTATATATGCGAGGCGACCTATGGTCGACTCGCATATATAAGAGAATGCATTGGCACAGGGTAAAAAAATCCCGACTTCCGACTGGATTTGATATGGCGGGTCACATATACGGTTGTATTATATAACCCACATTGCATTGAATTCATTTGTTTTATACGACACTATACGAAACGAGTTGTATTTTTGGCGCATTAACTCTGTGATTATTATTAGATTAATTTAATAGCAGACAGTACTAATATTTTAATAGACACCATATCTGCCGGACAATTCCAATCACGTGATTGGTCATGTGCATATTACCGGAAATACGTCTGTTGATTGGGAGACTCGCCTGTTATTAAAACAAACTTGAAGTAATTATTACTATTTATTACTACATGTTATTTCTCACCAGTTGATGCACGATCAAGTTTAATGCAGCCATGCAGTGAATAAATTATCCTCCTTCACAAACATGTACAGTATGCGTCAACGAGTAAATGTCATTACCTGATCACCAGGGCCGTGTATTGTAGCTTTGCGCGAATAAGGTTTTTTTTATGGAGGATGTTATTTCCGAGCGGAAATCACCAAGTCGTTGATATTTGTGACAGAGGTGAATATCGATAAGATATAGACAACTCTGATAGAGATTAACTCAGATTCTGATGAATAGAAGTACTGTTTAAGCTGGTATTATAGTTCACGTAGGTGTATATCTAGAATCATTCTGATAGAGATTAACTCAGATTCTGATGAATAGAAGTACTGTTCAAGCTGGTAGTTCACGTAGGTGTATATCTAGAATCATTCTGATAGAGATTAACTCAGATTCTGATGAATAGAAGTACTGTTTAAGCTGGTACTTCACGTAGGTGTATATCTAGAATCATTCTGATAGAGATTAACTCAGATTCTGACGAATAGAAGTACTGTTTAAGCTGGTAGTTCACGTATAGGTGTATATCTAGTACAGTAATGCTCTAATTAATCGACTTCTTAACCACAGCAGAATTATGGGTAACTTTTCAGGATTTAGTCGGAAATATGGCTTGTTGCCACAATCTACAACCTAATATCTCCGCAACGTTGATTATATGGTACCCACAATCTACAACCTAAGATCGCCGCAACATTGATTATATGGTACCCACAATCTACAACCTAATATCTCCGCAACGTTGATTATATGGTACCCACAATCTACAACCTAAGATCGCCGCAACATTGATTATATGGTATCCACAATCTACAACCTAAGATCGCCGCAACGTTGATTATATGGTACCCACAATCTACAACCTAATATCTCCGCAACGTTGATTATATGGTACCCACAATCTACAACCTAATATCTCCGCAACGTTGATTATATGGTAACCACAATCTACAACCTAAGATCGCCGCAACGTTGATTATATGGTACCCACAATCTACAACCTAAGATCGCCGCAACGTTGATTATATGGTACCCACAATCTACAACCTAAGATCGCCGCAACGTTGATTATATGGTACCCACAATCTACAACCTAAGATCGCCGCAACATTGATTATATGGTACCCACAATCTACAACCTAAGATCGCCGCAACGTTGATTATATGTTACCCACAATCTACAACCTAAGATCGCCGCAACATTGATTATATGGTACCCACAATCTACAACCTAAGATCGCCGCAACATTGATTATATGGTAACCACAATCTACAACCTAAGATCGCCGCAACATTGATTATATGGTACCCACAATCTACAACCTAATATCTCCGCAACGTTGATTATATGGTACCCACAATATACAACCTAAGATCGCCGCAACGTTGATTATATGGTACCCACAATCTACAACCTAAGATCACCGCAACGTTGATTATATGGTACCCACAATCTACAACCTAAGATCGCCGCAACGTTGATTATATGGTACCCACAATCTACAACCTAATATCTCCACAACGTTGATTATATGGTAACCACAATATACAACCTAAGATCGCCGCAACATTGATTATATGGTACCCACAATCTACAACCTAAGATCGCCGCAACGTTGATTATATGGTACCCACAATCTACAACCTAATATCTCCACAACGTTGATTATATGGTAACCACAATCTACAACCTAAGATCGCCGCAACATTGATTATATGGTCGATTAATTTGAGCATTACTGTATGTGTATATCTAGAATCACTCTGATAGAGATTAACCCAGAGTCTGCTGAATAGAAGCACTGTTCAAGCTGGTAGTTCACGTATAGTAATGCTCTAATTAATCGACTTCTTAACCACAGCAGAATTATGGGTAACTTTTCAGGATTTAGTCGAGAGCTTTTCGATGAATGGCAACAAGCCATATTTCCGACTAAATCCTGAAAAGTTACCCATAATTCTGCTGTGGTTAAGGAGTCAATTAATTAGAGGATTACTGTAGGTGTATATCTAGAATCATTCTGATAGAGATTAACTCAGATTCTGATGAATAGAAGTACTGTTTAAGCTGGTAGTTCACGTAGGTGTATATCTAGAATCATTCTGATAGAGATTAACTCAGATTCTGATGAATAGAAGTACTGTTTAAGCTGGTAGTTCACGTAGGTGTATATCTAGAATCATTCTGATAGAGATTAACTCAGATTCTGATGAATAGAAGTACTGTTTAAGCTGGTAGTTCACGCAGGTGTATATCTAGAATCATTCTGATAGAGATTAACTCAGATTCTGATGAATAGAAGTACTGTCTAAGCTGGTAGTTCACGTAGGTGTATATCTAGAATCATTCTGATAGAGATTAACTCAGATTCTGATGAATAGAAGTACTGTTTAAGCTGGTAGTTCACGTATCGGTGTATATCTAGAATCATTATGATAAAGATTAACTCAGATTATGATGAATAGAAGTACTGTCTAAGCTGGTAGTTCACGTAGGTGTATATCTAGAATCATTCTGATAGAGATTAACTCAGATTCTGATGAATAGAAGTACTGTTTAAGCTGGTAGTTCACGTATCGGTGTATATCTAGAATCATTATGATAAAGATTAACTCAGATTATGATGAATAGAAGTACTGTCTACGCTGGTAATTCACTTAGGTGTATATCTAGAATCACACGGACACGTAGCCTGGTTGGACTGGAGTGGCGGACTGAATATGCACACACTGTATAATGTTCAATTCCATGATATTTTGCTTCACTTTTATTCGCGTACCCCTATAAGTGTGATAGAAAATATAGAGATATATAGAATATCGTATGTCGTTGAGAAGTTTTAGAAATAATAAACCGTCAAGATATATGACCTGTACAATTCCACACACAACAGAATAGTCGTCGATGAAGCCACATGTAATTATCACACACAGTTAATTGCAGCCGGAGGTTTATAACAATTCGTGGTCTGCATGATAACACCGACACTCCTCTTAGACACTCATATTAACCGAAAATAACCGAGCATGTATTCAGAGAGAAAAGATCATGCGAAACACAGCTAATTGTATTATCTACAGAAATTACCACCGATATTAACAATGGACTGCATACAGATGTCATTTTCCAAGACATCAGTCAGGCGTTTGATAACGTTAGCCACAGTAACTTATTATACAAACTAAAGACCTTTGGAATTGATGGCAAAACTAACAACTAGATCGGAAGTTTCTAACACGATGGAAGACAGAATGGTGTAGTAGGTGGAGAGAAATCATACGAAGATGGGGTTACATAATGAGTTCCACAAGCGTACGTGTTGGGACCTAGTCTGTTCATCTAGTACATAAATTACCTCGACAATGTCATAAATTGAAACGTAGGACTAAGATGCCGATCACACTCTATTATATAAGACAAGGCATACACAGGAAGACGCAAAGGACATCCGCCTACTGGAACAATGTGAGCAAACACGGAAAATGAGCTTTAATCCAGCTAAATGTGAAGCATAACATCGATTCAGACTATTGGGCTACGTTCATACGCTGGCAAGTTTGCACGGTATGTTTTTGCGGGCATTTCATCATAGAAAACCACATGGTGCCAGAATATGAACGGGACCGTGCACATAACATGCATCTTTATCACAGTGAAAGACATGAGAAGTAACAATTATCTAATTCCATTTGTAACAGTGCTATTGGAATTTGCCTTCAAATACCTGTGATTTATTCTTGCGAGATAATTGCATGATATTTACAGGAAAATTCCGGTAGCATCGTTACTAGTGGAACTACAGAGATTTTACTTATCACGTAGTTAGCTGTGTCACAGATGCACTTTATTTGCCTTTTCCGTTCATATCATGGCACCATATCGTTTCTACGACAAAATGCCTACAACCATACCGTACCCTTAGTGTAAACATATTTTATTGCATAATAACGCAACGGGGTTGAGACACAAGTATTGCAACTTACAAAGGGTCTCTCTCCCCAGACTATTCGCTCCAAGGGGTGCAGTTGAAGAATTTGCAGAATACAACAATTCTTTGAGTGACTATAACAAAAACTCGACCATGGAATGAACATATAGAAAATCCAGCTGCCAGGCGAACATGACGCTGATTTTTGGAAGAAAAATCTACTGATGTGTTATGATCTGAAGGAGACTGCATATACGTCTTTGGTCCGGTCATCAATGGAATATATATGCACCGACCGTATGGGACCTATATACTGACCATAATATTGGAGAAAGTTATGGAGAAAGATATGACCTTAATAGATACAATAGAACGTACAGCGTATCAGACATAATAGACCAACTAAAATGGCACACTCTGTACCAGGCTAGATTATTCATGATTTTTAAGAAAAGGCACCGTACTTTTCTTTAAAGTTGTCATTTTCGCAATGCTTGACTAATTCGTGCGGTTTGAGGAAAAGCCAGTGTCTTTATGAAACATCCAAATTTATACATAAGTAATATTATTTTAACAATTGCTAGGCGGATGTTTGCAATAAGACACGTATATATACCGTTTGCTTATGATCGATTTGCAACAATCAACAAAGCCATTACTAAAATATTTTTAAATATGTTTTGGAATGTTTTATACAGATAATAGCTTTTCATCGATTCGTTCACATTACACAAAAGCGTTAAAACGACAACCTGATACAAAATAACGCCAGCTTTTCTTTATAGCATGCATCGGTTTTCCCCACCAGCATCACATCAATTCAGCAGGACTCACCACCTTCATAGTAAATTAGCAAGACCACTTACCCAGGACTGAGTAAACAGGATATGTTTCAGACTATTGAAAGCATAGCGGTTCATTATATGGGTTTCCTCAGACTGGACGAAGCTAGCATGTTACAGAAACACCGCCATTATGTATTAGTGTATAACATTATTTAATCCATATAATTCATAACAAAGTAATTACAAAATAATAAACAGTTATGGTATGGAGGGGATTGGACAACAAGCGGATAGCTTATATGTGTCGTCTCCGGTTATGGTGTGACCGAGCCCACAACGTGAGTGTTCTTGATTTGAGTGCGATGTGTTTCAGACAATTTGTGGTTCACAGTTAGCGTTTATTTATTTGTGTCTCGTATCAAATCACGTCATTGCTTATTAGCAATTTAACACCAGAGGAGATGAGTTCCAGAAAGTTTGAGGTGTGCTCTGATTCCATGTGAAAGCATACAGGTTGCAGACTACAATTGGAGACGTCCAAGTAAAGACATTTTACCCAGTGCTGAACGGGATTTTGAACTGCTGAATTGGGTTGAAGGTCGGTCAAATCGTGTTTTCTTCCTGTATTTCCCGATGGACCATCGATAAAAAGTCATTTGCACAACATATTGTATACCCGACTATCCTCGTCAAAAATCGGTTAAACTGCGTTCGGAGAATCTGCTGAGCTGCTCGACATGAACTACTGAACGGGATTTTGAACTGCTGAACTGGGGTGGAGGTCGGCCAAATGGTTTTCTATCCATGTACCTGGTTATGGCCCATTAATAACAAGCCATTTCCACAACCTAAACCCTGCTAACTCCGTTACAGTTTAGTTAAACTGCGTTCGCGATAATCTGCTGAACTGCAGCCGCCGTACGCTGAACGGGATTTTGAACTGCTGAACGGGCATGGCGGCGGGCGGTCAAAATGTGTCCCCTTACTGTATTGTCATATAACACTTATATTACGTGTCATTTACACAACCTACAACCGGCCGTCGTCGTTATATTTGAGTTAAACTGAAATCGGGAAATCTGCTGATCAGCATTTTAGGTGATAACCTGCTGATTCAGCGTTTTAGGTACACCCCTATAGCAGTGCATTTTGAAAGGTTTCATGTTGTAGATATACAAATAAATGATGATCGGACACATTCGTGAGATTGCTCTGACTACATATATTTCTGCTTCTAGAAAAGATCACAGAATCAATATATACATCCCCAAACTTGCACGTTCTTATTAATTAATTATCCGTACTGTCTTCCAGAGCGCTGCAAAAAACTAAAATCGAGTACATGGCTGTCTATACTATTATATTTTACCTGCGAACATATACATGCTAATATATTATATACTAACACTCGCTAATTGTAACAAACATTCATTATGTAGCGACATTGTTTTAAACACAAATTTATACAACCTCTGAAAAGCAATACAAATTATATATCTCAAAACTGATCACCTTGTAAACTCGTTTGTTTATACCGTCATCTTGATTACATGTGTGCTATTATATTGTATATTATGCACATAAAATATGTTTCAAGTATGTAAATATATTTTGTATCAATTCTATTGTAAACGGTGGATCATGACGAAAGTGTTACAACTATTAACAGGCAAGGGTCGCCCTTACCTTCACATTCAGTTATTTGCTTGAGTTTCAAGATGGCGTGAACATCTAAAATTGGTAACAGAAAGGAACACCGAAAATTATAATTGCCGGCGATTAAATATGATCCATTGTAAACAAGTCTCTCATCACTAATAATTGAAAATATCATATGGCCATGTAATTTAGGGACTTTCGAGTTTACGGCCTTTATCAACATACAAGTCAGACGTATTGCATATATAGCACCTGATACAGACCAATGTTACTCTGTAGTAATACAAAACTATTAGTTAAAATTCCTCAGTGATATAGGGTATGTAGCATGCCACGCCAGCCGTTGAGGCATGCCACATGTTCTTTGACAAGCTAAAATCGTAACATTGCCACAGGGTAATAACTCTATAAAGAATGTATATTTACGAAATAACGGCGATTTGTATTAGAAATAACAACACCACAATAGATCAACTGTGGTGAAATATAAGTAAAATTCTTCTCTTGGGTGGGTGGGCTTGGGGGAGGTTTGGGGTACGCTCTTTGAAAAACTTCTCCAAATATGCCCGTTATTTCGTCAAAAACACTTCTTCAAATATCTCCGTTATTTAGTTAATAAAAATAATTTCTTATTTCATAATTCGCGCTATTTCGTCATTTCGATGCATTTTTTATTCCGCAATTTCGCTGTATTTTCCTATTTCGCTTTTTCGTGGTATTTCATATTTCGATAATTCGCTATATTTGACATATTATGGGATATTGGCATGCCTCAACGGCTGGCGTGGCATGCCACATACCCTTTATCACTGAGGAATTTTAACTAATAGTTTTGTATTACTACAGAGTAACATTGGTCTGTATCAGGTGATATATAGACAATAATTGACTGTAAACTGTTAAAGACGCCGACGCCAATCACTTCCGGTAACGTATTTAACGATGTCATGTGACACCATAAAACCATCATATGTTCGTCTTCTATACCAGAACAAATAATTATATCGGACACATGTGCCTATATATTAAAATGAAGTTTTAACAGGTTTTGAATTGTTGTCAGTCTAACAAAACATTCCAATGACCATCTCTTATAAAAAGCGTCCCGTTTTCTTCTTAACTTGCACCTATTGCAATTATATATTTGCTTGTCCATAGAGGGAAAAATAAATACTCTTTAAACTAAAAAGCGTCCGTCGCCCAAAAACGGTAGATAACAGAGCGTTCTCAAATATAATCTTTTGTACAGGTTTTCAACGGAAAATGATGGACTATATTGTGTATTTTCGCAATGCTTGTGTCAGACGAATGCCTCTTTGACATATTACATTCAGCTCTTGTCTATATGTGCATATGATTCTCTAGATGTGTAATACGTATGTTGTGAACGTTGATAAAGGATGTGCCTGTCGAAGTTTCATGATTCACTGTTAGTTCTGAGGGATCTGAAAGACCAAAAAAAATTAGTACCACTTCTCAATACTGTTTTCCGACTTCCATGATCATACAAAACAAGAGGTGGCATCAGAGATGCTGTGTCTCGTTTTCGGTGGCTTACCGCCGGTGGCTACCGCCAATTGGTGTGCATCAGTATCGGTAGACTAATTAATAGGTACAATCGAAAAATGACTAATTAAGGGCCATAACTCCATCAAATTTTATCGGGCCAGGCTGGTTTTCGAACTCGTCCGAAATATTCTTGGCAAGTATGTCTATTCCAAATTTTAAACAAATCGGAGGACGTTTGTTGAAGTTATCGCGCTAACGAGCTAAAAATTCACGAAAAATGACTAATTAAGGGCCATAACTCTATCAAATTTTATCGGACCAGGCCGGTTTTCGAACTCATCCGAGATATTCTTGGGAGACACCTATATACCAAATTTCAATCAAATCGGATAACGTTTGTTGAAGTTATCGCGCTAACGAGCTCAAAATTCGTACAAAATGACTACTTAAGGACCATAACTCTATCAAATTTTATCGGACCAGGCCGGTTTTCTAACTCGACCGAGATATTCTTGGGAGACACCTATATACCAAATTTCAATCAAATCGGATAACGTTTGTTGAAGTTATCGCGCTAACGAGCTGAAAATTCGTGAAAAATGACTAATTAAGGGCCATAACTCTATCAAATTTTATCGGACCAGGCCTGTTTACGAATTCATCCGAGATATTCTTGGGAGACACCTATATACCAAATTTCAATCAAATCGGATAACGTTTGTTGAAGATATCGCGCTAACGAGCTGAAAATTCGTAAAAAATGACTAATTAAGGGCCATAACTCTATAAACTTTTATCTGACCAGGCCGGTTTTCGAACTCGTCCGAGATATTCTTGGGAGACACATACATACCAAATTTCAATCAAATCGGATAACGTCTGTTGAAGTTGTCGCGCTAACGAGCTGAAAATTCGTGAAAAATGACTAATTAAGGGCCATAACTCTATCAAATTTTATCGGACCAGGCCGGTTTTCGAACTCGTCCGAGATATTCTTGGGAGACACCTATATCCCAAATTTCAATCGAATCAGATAACGTTTGTTGAAGTTGTTGCGCTAACGAGCCTAAAATCAGTGAAAAATGGCAAAGGGCCATAACTCTGTAAAAAATGTGCGGATGAACCCGATTTTTTTGTCTGCAGCTTACGTGCATGGATATGTACTCACACACCAATTTTTTTTTTAATCCGTCAATAAACGGTTGAGTTATAAGCAAAACACGTCGCAATGCCCGCCCGCCCGCCCGTCCGCCGCCCTAACGGCCCGCCCACCGTCCCTCATCAAACTATAAGTCGAGTTTTGGAAAAAAACTCGACTAATAAATATCTCAGCCGATTTCTACAGTTTTATTAAAATCAAGACTATTTAACGCGTTCCAGAGTATGAACTAAATGGCGGGGAATTCGATCACTCCCAAGAAGAATTACGTCAGTGTCAACCATTCACAATATTTAATGACAAAGTGATGAAGCCAATCAGGCGACTGTCTGATTTCCTATACAGGGACTTCGATTCCCAAATTCATATGGCTAATTTCACACAGTGTTTATAAATAATTTAGATATTACGACAACTAATTAAACACTCAACAGCCAATATTAAGAGTCCAGAAGTGACAAGTAATACATAGCAAGTCGTTTGTATGCATAAGCTATTTACAGGGTCTAACAAATGGCTCCATAAATTTAAACCATCCAAAACTGAATCCCTCTTAGTTAGCAGGAAATAAATTAAACCTAGCCACCCCCATCTCAAAATGGCAAATAAATCAATATGTCAAGTAGCTACACATAAACACCTAGGTCTAACCTTTAGTTCCGATGGTAAATGGAAAGACCGTATCGCAGATATTGAAAAAACGAGCCTATAGTATGCTGTCCCTGCTGAGGAGGTATAAATTTAACCTTGACATGCAGGTCACTAGAAAGAATATATTTATCATTTATTCGTCCTGTCCTAGAGTATGCCTCCTCAGTTTGTGACAACTGTAGCAACGAAGAAGCTAATGAATTAGAAGAAATCCAATATGAAGCCGCAAGAATCGTAACTGGCGCGATAAGAAGTTGCAGTAAAGAGGGCTTTCTCCACGAAACTGGGTGGGAGACGCTTCCAAATCGACGCCGAAAAACCAAGCTAACCCAATTTTTCAAAATGGTGAAAAGGTCAACACCCGCCTACCTATACATATATGTTCTCCCTATATCAGGGAGTCTAACAAATTACGACTTCAGACCTAAAGACAATGAAACCGGTTTTGTTTAATACCGAAGCATATCAAAAATCATTTTTACCTTCAGTCTATGGAATGATCTACCACCGGAGGCCAAAAACTGTGAAACCATATCGGACTTCAAATCTTTTCTTAAAACTGACCCCGTTACATGGAATTTGCTTACACAAGACGAAGTCAAATTTTACATTGTCGATTACGACTAGGGTGTAGCAATCTGAATTACAACTTATATCGCAATCATTTACAAGACAATCAATATTGTATATGTGGCGAAGTTGAAACAGTATCACACTTCTTGCACTATTGCCCAGTCTTTGAAGCCGAGAGAGATATGTTTCAGCAACCTTAATAATTTGGAAACAAAAACACCCTCAGAAGGTTCAAAATCACTTTCCTTATCCAAAAACATTGAGATATTCGCTAACATTCAGAAATATATAGAATTAACTGGCAGATTCAAGCCATATTATGCACAAACCATGGTGTATACGATCTTAGGCTAAGCGTGGAACAAAATTAAAAACACATTTAAATTAAATTATGTGTAATATCGATCCCAAAGTACCCTGCCAAAACCTGCTACGATTGGAAGGGGGCCTGTCAGGCACATTATAGTTAACAATAACAACAGTAATTTCATTAGATCTATACATTCATATACATCGAAATGTACATTCTATTTGTGTCTGTTTGAAACGGTTACCATTCAATATCTTATATGTGTAGGAGATGGCTTAAGATAAGCACTATATGCTTACTGCCAAATCCCATTATAACCATCAATATCTTTCATCATCATACCGTGAACTTTGTAAATTATATTGGTTAAAATAAAATATGTTTAAACTATTTACAGAGGCTGTAATATGATTGATGGTGCATGGCATAGTTCCAACTCTGGAACGCGTAGCTTGTTTAATCGTCTGATTTTAATAAGACTGATTTCGATCCCATCCATTCGTCCGCATATAACTGGTAGATACTTTATGGTTGTGTGTCGGGACAAATGCATTGTGCATATACGATGTGTTAACACGATTATATAGCACCACAACATGTCTTTGGTCATATCAGTATAGCTATAAATGAAATCACATTTTTTTCGAGAATGTCATTTCCACATTGCTCAATTGAACCACGGAGCCACTTTTGTTGGGCCTTGGTCACCGGAATTGTTTATTACTCCTGTCGTGCCATTTGCACCCATGACGGGCGCCAATTTATATAACATTATAATGTGTACTACGTCCTATGCATGTATAGCCATTCCACGCGCAAGACAAAGTGTTTGGCATAATCAATTAAATCAATTAGTTCATTCACTCCGTTCAACATTGGAAGTTCTAGAATTAACGAACAAAAGTAAATGGTAAACAAAGCAAAGTAGTTCTAATTGATCAAGAAAACAGTGTTTGTATAATGTGCGTATAGTTTATAAGGTCAAAAAAGCACCGTGTGGATTCAAAAATATGTATCGTGAATCTATTATTAGTATTTATCAAAGAATTTTAGCCAATTTACTGACTTGTTCGATATGTTGAGCTGTGCTACATTTCCAGGCATGAGAAAACGATACTTCTTTAAACGGCTCCGGTGGAAGAATGAGTCTAATGGGATCCATATAATAACATGATCATATTTAAAACAATGACGTAGTTCAACTTTACGTTTTTCTTGTAATTCTTCAGATCTTTGTGCGAACATGTATTTCTTGTTTATCTGTTCAACATATCTAACAATGTAATCTCCGTCGGCTATTGGTATCTTCACACATATTTAAGCCGTATTTAGATGGAATAACTTTACTCGCAACAACCAATGACTTTGGATATCACTCCAGTAATGTATAAAAAGAAGCAAGTATAGACCGCAGGTATGGTTTATAATTGTATACGATTTCAATGTTTGCCAATTATAACATATTTTTATTCACTGGCAGTTTCTAATTTTGTCTCGCCAAAGCTGAACTAATATTTCCTATTTTTGGGATATCAGTTTGCAAACAAAAAGGCTAACTCTTCAATGCTCAGACAATCTGCAATTTGTCTGTTGCATGTAGTAGTTCGATAGCTCAGTATTCGTGTAATTATGTGACTGCACAGAGAAGTACCTATACCTTAGTTGCAGTGTACATCGGATTCGGAGGAGTCTTGATTCAGACATTGCACGTTGTAAATAGATACATATAACTAAAAGATTTATTCAGAGTTCCAGAACCCCAGACACATCATACAACGTTAACAGATCCTCAATTATAACATACACAATCTGAGTTAACATTGTTAGTTTACAATTATCCACTAGCATATGTTTAAACGAAATTAGATCTAGATCTATTAATACGGAAGGAATATCATTCGGTCTCTTAACAGAAATTTTTACGAAATTTAGATGCCCCTCTTAACCATCTGAAATATATGAAAAACAATTGTAGTAAATATAATATCAAACAAGACAACATCTTGTGGTGGCACTTATCCTTCCTTTAGTTTATAAGCTATATGACGTAAATAAAAAGTAAAATATGTTTCATAACATTGACCTGGTACATTGAGTTCATCTTTCAGATCATTCAGGAATTTAACGAAATAACGTTGGCGATAAGCTTTCTCTCTGTCTTACTGCCCGACGGTTATGTGTGCGTGTATTACTCACTCGCACACATCGTCATCAATATTACATTTGTGGCACTTATTCTTCCAATTTGTTTTTATTTATACAATATAGGATGTAAACATAAAGTAAAATAGGTTTCATAGCATTGATGTGGAACATTGAGTACATCTTTAAGATCATTCGGGAATTTAACGAAATAACGTTGGCGATAAGCTTCCGCTTTGTCGTATACTGCCCATCTGTTACGTGTGCATGTATTACTCACTCACACACATCGTCATCAATATTATGTTTGTGGAACTTATTCTTCCAATTGTGTTAATTTATAAAATATAGGATGTGAATAAAAAGTAAAATAGTTTTCATAACATTGACCTGGTACATTGAGTACATCTTTAAAGTCATTCACGAAGAAAAGAAATAACGTTGGCGATAAGCTTTCTCTTTGTCGTACTGCCCATCTGTTACGTGTGCAATTATTACTCACTCACACACATCGTCATCACTATTACATTTGTGGCACTTATTCTTCCAATTGTGTTAATTGATACAATATAGGATGTAAATAGCATTGATGTGGTAATTTCAGTACATCTTTAAAGTCATTCACGAAGAAACGAAATAACGTTGGCGATAAGCTTTCACTTTGTCGTACTGCCAATCTGTTACGTGTGCAAGTATTACTCACTCACACACATCGTCATCACTATTACATTTGTGGCACTTATTCTTCCAATTGTGTTAATTGATACAATATAGGATGTAAATAGCATTGATGTGGTAATTTCAGTACATCTTTAAAGTCATTCACGAAGAAACGAAATAACGTTGGCGATAAGCTTTCACTTTGTCGTACTGCCAATCTGTTACGTGTGCATGTATTACTCACTTACGCACATCTTCATCAACATCACGTTTTGGTACAAATTCAAAACACTCAACAACTTCTTTCCACGAATAAATTCCACACGTTTCGATGGCAGACATGAGAGACATACGGAGTCAAACGCTTGCTTTAGTCGGCATATATTTAGCTAATATCAACGTTGATAGTCACACAATCAAACTACATCCTCAAACTTATGGATTCACCGAAAAGATAAGTGCAAGTATTTGTTTATTTTGCGGGACAAATACCAATAAAGCAATTGTGGATACTTTCAAACATGTGCTTCAAAACATCGCTTCTTGGTTTTCCAAACAAATCTATGTTCTTTATAAAAGTGCACCTATTTAAATTAATACATCTTTGAGTTTATTAGATCGCAATATTAGCTTCCTATTTTTGTAATATTCTTAAGGATTCAACTAGCTTTGATTTAAATTAGTATGTTAGAACTACTTTTTCCTGTTCAAAAACATGTCACCTAATTCGGAGATATGGAGTATCTCTCTTTGACCTACAACATTATGTACAACCCAAGACGAATATACAGTTCACTATACATACATGTACATGCAAGCCTTTACAGTTTACATAAGTCAGGAATGGATGGCCGTTTAACCTTTCTTACAATATACTTTTACCTCAGTGTAGGTTTAAAGTAGCGGATCTAAACAATAGCGGTGTCTGAATATACATGTATACGTGCTACACATCGAGTATTGTTGCAAATGTATATTTATATGTATCTGCAAAATCTGCAAAACTTCTGCATGGGTAACTATTGGCAGCAGTGAAACAACGACTGTTGCATTGCTTTGTTGCCTGCAGCTACAGTAATGCCCCAATTAATCGACTGCTTAACCACAGCAGAATTATGGGTAACTTTTCAGGATTTAGTCGGAAATATGGCTTGTTGCCATTCATCGGAAAGCTCTCGGGGAGAGCTTTCCGATAAATGGCAACTAAATCCTGAAAAGTTACCCATAATTCTGCTGTGGTTAAGCAGTCGATTAATTAGGGCATTACTGTATGCTTTTGGTGTAGACTTGTTCAGCAAGCAATGATTGTCGATGTTGTACATCGTGGCGTTATACTATATCACATTGAATAACGGTACAATTTAACAACATCGCAACCTTTTCCAAAGTTATAGCTTTGACGGAGCCTTGTTCAGCAAGTAATTCTTTCACATGTTGTACATCGTATATTGGTATATCACATTAGATATGTCAATATTTTCGTCGCGTAATAGTGGAATAAAGTCATAATCTGTCGCCATAGTTCATAAGGTCAGTGCGTATCGAACACGTCGAGTGTTTGCTTTGGGTAAACATCGGCGGCAGAGCGGCTTTGAATTACTTTTTGCGTTGGAACTCTTTGGGTGGATTACGGTCAATTCGCCTCAAGCAACGTATTATACACTCTTATCTCTTAAGACAAGTTAGACGAGCTTGCCAATGATTAAAGCCCCTCGGCTGTTTGAGTCCTGAAATTATGCTCGATTTTTTTTTACATCCCGGTCCAGTTCCGGTTTCAATCTAAGTAAATATATACGTTAACCGCTTGGCTGCAAGTATACGTTGGGTACTGAGTAACATGTCACTTTTTGTGCTATACGTCCGTATTGCGTACGGACCAATATTTCATCACAATAGCAGTCGGCCATTATTCATAACTTGAACTCAGAGATTGATGTAACGGAACAATTAACTCTATCTCAAAGTTTCAAAAGGTGTATGATGTTCCATGATTGTGAATGATAATAGCATTTCAATTGAGTCAGTTTTATTATGTTCATGTTATTCCCGTTATATTTTTCCACTAAAAATATGGCCATAACGGCAATGGCCCATCACTCGACGTCATAACGTCATCAGCAATAAAGAGTTTAAAGACACGGAAGGCGTTCACGATGTGCGATACAGCTCAACAATCTTACAAAATTTGTTAAACCGTTATTACGAAAAAAGAACATCGAAGAATACAACACAATTGTTCTTATTTTCATTGATAATAACCCATGCAGTGACGAAATTCTGCGTGTTGAAAGCATTGTTGGTAAATACGAACTGTAATAGTAAGGCATGTTTACATTTTCAGCAACGAACAAAATAAATCGAAAGTACAAAGAACGCTGATTATGATCAATTGCAGTGCGCAGTGTGTCCTTGTTAAATTATTTACAACAGATATGCATGGCAGCATTCGAGCCGCCTTTTATTATATATGTTGTTGGTAATAACAACAACTGAACACATGAGTTGTATAGCAATTTGCATAAATGTTCTGGCAGTCACCATAATGAGTAAAATGTGGACATCTCGAGAGGCATGTATGTTTTATGTGATATATATATGCTGCTTAGGTATCATTCGCACAAGTTGTTATCTTATCAGCGATATTTCAATAACAATCCATTCACATTGGGAACGCATTGTTGGCCTCATATATATATATATATATATATATATATATATATATATACTCTTTTACCGACTGTATGTGCCACGGAAAAAAATCAATGTCATACAATTTATAGAAACATCGGGTTCCGACTTTTCTTCAGTAGCATGGACCAATAAACGACGTCCGTTGCTTTGGCTGTTGTTAATATGGTAAATTTAAAGTATGGAATGCCGCAGTGAAATTGCTGATTTGGCGAGGCAGAGTTTATAAATAATGTTTGTCGATATTTCGTTTTTTATAGACCAAACCGAATGCATCGCTTCTCACAAATTACATGGAGCTCGTGTATAGGTTTATGTGGTCCATGACCGTTTGAAACAACGAAGAGGATTCTCAACTCATGTATAGAATTTCGATTACGTTTGGCTAATTGTATAGTCGTAAAATCAATGTTGGGCAAAAAAATCGTTTCGAAAATATGACGACGAGCAGGATTGTTGAACACGACAATGCATGCTTGGATGATCATGCGCAGTGATATTTTCGCTTTACACAATCGACCAGATTAAGTGTGACACGTATAATAATTTTGTATTCAATGGACCAACTAACTGACATGGTGTCTGTATCTTTAAATGAAGATTTTTGTACGAACCGAAGATATTGATACCCAATCCGCTATGACGGTTCGGACATCGCGGCTACAGTTGGAATGTGCTCATTGTTTGATGACGTATTACCCAACATATAATTATAGTCGTAACTAGTTTTGCGAAACCTCTCTACTATTCCAAAATATAACACAATGTGTGGTCAATGGGACAAGTAACGAAACATAAATCTGTTTCACGTCAACCCTTTCTTTACTAAATGTATTCTCCCATTCTCGTTGTCGTAGTGGTATATGACTCACCTGAAGGGGTGTTTAGAAAATACAGGCAGACGTCAGGCAAATAAACAGATAACACAAGTGCATAAGGATTCCTATTAATTGGTGGGAAATGTTCAGATAATAGAGACCTTTCGTAAAATCACGATTACGATTGCGGATATGGACAATACATGCCAGTATACAACACAACATTTTATCTTTACGCACGAAGGTTCTTGTGCGAGACGAAACATACCCCAGGCCAGTTTAATTATGTGCAGATGTGTCAAGGGTGTGCCACCGGTCAAGCTTGGGGACGCTCTAACATTATCCGTGCAGTGTATACATAACACACTGCTATGAACATGAGTTCTGACAGAGACATATTACTTTTTCCATCAAATATATGTGTAACTGAGTATAGTGGGGCACAATTCAATTAAGTTTATTCAGATCGTCAATATAGACATTACAGAAGAGTTGTATACATAAATACAATGTATATATATATACAGCAATGCCCCAAGAAACCGACCACACAACCACAGCAGAACCATGGCCAGCCCCTCAGGACCCAGTCGGAAATACGGCCCGCCACCATCCGATGAATGGCAACAAGCCACACCCCGACCAAATCCCGAAAAACAACCCACCATCCCGCCCCGGTCAGGTGGTCAATCACTTTGGTAATCACTGTATGGTCATTACAGGTATACATGTAGAAATGCGGTGGACGATATTCTTTACCTACACTGTTTAAGTTCGACAGGCTGCTGGTAATAAGCCTCAGGCGCACCTAAATATATCAAGGACCTTCCTAATAAATACTGACAAGTTTTTTCTTATGATTTCGGGAGTTAAATAGAGCGGCTAATTTATAAGTGTTTGGTCTCTGATAGAAGTAGGGTTTTAGATATTTTATTCTTAATCCGCTAAGTTCCCTACACTTCAGTACCATGTGATATTCATCGCCGATTTCGAGATTACATAGAGTGCAGATTCTGTCGGAATAATCGGTATTCGTCCAAGCACCGAGTTCTATAGGGAGTTTGTGGTTTCTAGTGCGGAAAGCTAAAGTGTTTTGAACTGCTCTATTGTCATCAAGGGATGGATAATTCTCTCGTTCAAAATTTGACTTTATAATCCGATAAAATGCGAATTTGCTTGATTTCGATATTGTTGCCCACCATTCTTGAATGTATATGTCACGTAGCTTACCGGAAGTTGTGCGATTGAAGCTTTTCAAGCTTGGTACGTGTTGGTTGGTCCAGACACTACTCATACCTAGGCAGTTAAGGGTGTCCCGTATACCAATAATCAGTGAATTATTAAAAACATTATCACAATATAAATAATACATAGCATAATACAAAATAAGAGGCAATCTATTGGTTGGCATGCAGATAAGCTTAGCCCAATACGAGAGGGAACGGGTTTTGATTCTCATCGTTATGGGGCATATTCCTAGTTCCCCATAAACAAAAGCATTGGGTGTTGATTTTTTCATTTTAAGGGAGAATTTCAAAAACCACAATTCGAGTTTTTCAAAGCATGCCGTCTCACCAGTTAACCATCGTATGTAAGTTGCGATGGTTTCGACCTCATACTAGGACAATATATACTATCCGTAATAGTAATAGTGATTTTGGGAAAGGTCACTATTAAGTTAAACACTTGAAATTATGATCTGAACAACTCCAACGGCAACTAGTAGTTAATGTGTATTTATAGCGATTAAAGTTTTAACGGACGCATCACGCTGTTTTATTGAACACAGGCCATGCACTATGTGAAACCGTTGCTGTAATAGCATGTGATTCGTGAATATTCTAATTGTAATGTTCCGCGACGAATCAAGAATCGTTTGCGATTAGACTTGGTCCAGATCTGACCATTGGTGTGTATACATCCGACCAGCAGGCATATTGGTGACACTCTGTGAAATTCCCATTACGACAATGGAGGGTGCCACCCTATGAATACCAGTTATTTTATTACTCGAACAAATTACAAACGATCCGTGTAAAGTGCTTAACCCAAATTATATACAGAAATTCAGGTATAAATTAAATATATATGTATGTTGTGTGGGATCAAACCTCCGTTCCGGTTATGACACCGGTTGTTACAAGACATATGTTTCATTATGTGTGTGGTATGGTTTGGTTTATTTGTGATTTATCGTCGTATCAGCAGTCACATACATTTATAGATACCTTGTAAGTAAGACAGAGACAAAGACATACATATACCCTTATCTTTAAGTTTGACGTACGTACATATACCCTGATCTTTAATGAAGACGTACATATACCCTGGTATTTAAGGATGATGAACATATACCCTGAGCTTTAAGAAAGACGTACATATACCCTGATCTATAAGCATGACGTATATCGATAACCTGATCCTTAAATATGACGTGCATATACCCTGATCCTTAAATATGACATGCACATACCTGATCTTTAAGGATGACGTGTATATACCCTGATATTTAAATACGAAGGTACATATGACATGACCGTTAACAATGACGTACATATACCCTGATATTTAAAGATGACGTACACATACCCTGATCTTTAAAGATGACGTACATATACCCTGATCTTTAATGAAGACGTACATATACCCTGGTATTTAAGGATGATGAACATATACCCTGAGCTTTAAGAAAGACGTACATATACCCTGATCTATAAGCATGACGTATATCGATAACCTGATCCTTAAATATGACGTGCATATACCCTGATCCTTAAATATGACATGCACATACCTGATCTTTAAGGATGACGTGTATATACCCTGATATTTAAAGATGACGTACACATACCCTGATCTTTAAAGATGACGTACATATACCCTGATCTTTAAGGATGATGTACGTGTATATATCCTGATCTTTAAAGATGACGTACATATACCATGATCTTTAAAGATGACGTACATATACCATGATCTTTAAAGATGACGTTCATATACCCTGATCTTTAAAGATGACGTACAGATGATATGATCTTTAAATATGACGTGCATATACTATGATCTTTATGTATGACGTACATATACCCTGGTCTTTAACTGTGGTGTAGATATACCATGATCTTTAAAGATGATGTACATATACCATGATCTTTAAAGATGACGTCCATATACCCTGATCTTTAAAGATGACGTCCATATACCCTGATCTTTAAAGATGACGTACATATAATATGATCTTTAAATATGACGTGCATATACTATGATCTTTATGTATGACGTACATATACCCTGGTCGTTAACTGTGGTGTAGATATACCATGATCTTTTAAACTGACGTGCAGATACCATGATCTTAAAGATGATGTGGGTATGTTCCCACATTTAAAGATCCTCTGTCCAATTTGACCCCATAAAACCACCATGTACGTTTTCTATGCTGGAATATAATTACCGATGATTCATTTATTGAGAACTTTTTAATGTAAGATGTTTGACTTTCAGAATAGGAAGTATAACACGTTTTGTTATGCTAGCAAAATTAGCAATGATTGTCTCTTTTAAAGAGCGTCCATGCTTCCCTCGCCCATAACCATAATCGTTATGTATATAATTAAGAGCCTTCCATGCAGTTATGGCCCTTTGTACTCGTTTTAAACCGAAACATATCGATGCGTTGAATGTTTTCGCGATGCCTGTGTCATACGAAAGATTGTGATGATTGCAATCATTTATCGTTTTTTGCCTGGTAAGCTGAAAATTAGCTAACTTGTCAAATCGAAACACCGCTAGTCCTTAAGATATCGGTATTATATGTTAATTCGGTGAAATAAAACAGTATGTGACCCCTCGTGTCCTTTCGTCGTGATAACTTTCAATTAAGTTTCGACATTCACGTTAAACGTATATAACGATGGCACAAAAGTGAAATCGCTAGAATCACGAACTAAGAGCAAAACTTTTGTTCTTCATTCTTCATACTTTGATTTCAACCACATAATGTGGTACCGAGCAATTGAAAACTATTATGGAGGAGACATGTTTAGACTATTGAACAAATGTACCGTCGTGTCGTTCCATAGATTTACGATTATAATTATGTCGACATGTGCCATTATCTGAGGAACATAAAAGCTAATTATTAAGCTCGTTAATAAGCCGAAGACACAGCCCATAATGTTATACTGTGCGGTGCACGAACCCAACATGTATGAGTGTATCTGTTATATGTCTCCAGATAAATGACATGCCCTTTCAATTCACAAATGATCTTTTGATAACATTCTACGGCAACTTATGTCACATGTGCACTGTTGACACTGTCGTCGGCATTACCCAATGCGAACTTCATAACGGGCTAAATGGTCCTAAATCGATTGACTGAATGAGGCCAGTATAGTGCTCTGTTCACTCTGGGGAACTGTGACAGGCAAATTGTCGCAGAGAGTTATGGTGAGCCTAATATGCACAATATGAACGATAGACAGCGTATACAATTCATACTGTGAGGCAGGGGACAGTAATACAGATTTAACATAGCATAAAGTTATGCCGTTTTTTAAAATCTGGCAATTGCGGAACCCACCACCCCAAACCTCCAGAAAGTAATTTTACCTGAGTTTTAGACTCCCCCCAGATATAATTCACTACTTACTTAGTTGGTCACTATATGTCCCCAGGTATGGACCTCTTACACATGGATACTGATTTGCTCAGTCTACATTGCGGTCTGCATAACATTGATACATATCGTATATCTACAAAGGTTTTGCCAAGCATAAGGGTCAGATGCACATTTTGCAAAAAAAATAACTGGTATTTCAAAATCTGTCCGGAATTTCTTTGTGAACTTTTGTACAAGCGATTCTTGTTACATAGTATTTAAGAAATATCGACCCATTGTGGATATTATAACCTCATTTACTTTACTTTTATGGCATGAAATATTTTAAATTTCACTGTTTTCATGTACCAAGAACTTCTGTAGAATATATTTTTTTCAAACGTGCAGTTCATATATCCATGATATCTTATCTCAAGATCGTGAGAGGAGACTCAATTATTCTTGAGTTGTCGGTCACGGGTTCAAAACCAAGTTAAAACAGACCACCATATCTCTTAACACTGTGGCCTAAATCAAGTTGAATGCTCCCTGTTTGAGTGGACCACATTGCATATCAACATTTGTTTTCATTGGGCTGGAATGTGTGTGACTGCTTTTTCACCATTATAATATTTGGGGGTATGATGCTATATTATGCAATTAAAAATCTAACTCAACATTATGATACAAATGAATCTTCCTCTCGTAGAGCCCGTGCAGCCTATGAGCTATCTGATATTGAAGTCTCCCCCTTTAATCAATGGGCCGGATTAAAAATAGACCCAGAATTCCTAAACTGTTCAACATCTGGCATCAACTCATACGGTAATAATTGTGATCTCACACCAGTGTGAAACACCATTTACTGAATGCACATTGTGATGCCTTTACTTTCAGTTGTGATTGTAAATCTGGCTACCTTACTTGTATTTAATAAGTATATATCAGTGGGAGACGTTTTGCATAAATCCAGCCAAATTGGTAAGAGATTTCAACAAAATAATTCTCTGGATCCATCTGGCGAAAAATCTTGAATTTCACATATCATAATCATCATTGTATGTAGGATCTGAACAATTATTAAGAGATTTAAAACTAACAACAAGATTGATTAAGAACCGTAACTACCATCAGACACATGCGTTTTACATCAGAGTGCGCGAATTCGATGTGCGCGAATTTAAAACTGAGTGAAAAATAATACTGCGCGAATTTAAATACGAGTATAGAAAGGTAGTCGCAACTGATATGTACAGCTGACATTTTATACTCTTTAGTCATAACATAGCCATAAACACAAAACGACAACCGAAATAGAGAACACAAATTATAGTGACATAGTACCCTATTCGTAATTATTTTCATTAGTAGTTCATTAGACACATTTCGCACAATGAACTACGACATATACACTTCACGAATAACTGTAGTCGAAAATTGTTTGGACGGTCCCAAAAACCTTTTTGCAGAATTGACTACCAGTCCGTTTGTGAGACAATCGTACTTGCCACTCGCAGTAATTATGTTTTTATCGGGTCATAGCTTAGCGCTATGTGTTTGGCAAGATGCTCGCGTTTCAGGGCGACGAACGATTTGATTACCACTAGTCTAATAGGTAAAAATTAAGACCACATGGCGAACCAAATTAATGACATAATATCGGAATCATCTCCAACATTGAGGAGTTGATAAACGATCGCGAACTTGTTACTGTATGATGTATTTGTGAGTTTTGTTGAAAATCCGAAACCGTAATCGTAACAACGAGTGGTCAAAAACGACAAGAAAGAACACAAATTCTAGTGACGTAGTACCCTATTCGAAAGGTGTCTATTATGCGAAATGTGTCCATTTGAGAACGCACGAATATTCACCGAGAAACAATTTTTTTTTTATCGAACCGCACTGGAGATCCGCGAACTCGATCAACGGTTGAGAACTATAACAACGGTTAACATTGATCCGTGAACTCGAACAGCGGTTGAGAACTCGAACAACGGTTAACATTGACGGACGGAAAGTCCATTGTGTGTGTATATAATGGTTCTATATCGTCAAAACTCCAGTGTTTAATCAAATTTGTTTGTATATATGGGCTGATAAATTAAAAATATTCCTCCAACTCGAGCATATTTTCTTATTCAATGAACTATATAGAGTCGCCTGTTGACCCGGATAAAAACTTCCACCCATATTGTACAGCAAAAATATCCCCCTCGATATTCACATGCCCAGCGTTACACGTGAAGTGGGTCACCGGCGAAAACCCGACATAATCAACTCGAGGGTTGAAGCTCGGAATGAACTCGTACAATATCGGTTACTCAAAAATGGTTTAAACCACGCACAATGGTTTTCGATACCACGCGCATAGGTTAAGCTTCCAATGGAATGTTCTGCAAAGTAAATCCTGCTGACGAAATTTGATGGCTAAATGGTCCATGTTAGTTGAAACTCCATCTATAACATATTGCATGCATTATAGAATGCCATCAACCGACTATTGTTGTTATATAGCACATAGTTTTGTTTCCCCAAATGAACAACCAAATACAACTTGGATATTTTGAAGCAGTATTCTGCATCCTTCCTTTAGCATAAACATGTGTAGAATGAAACCCACGAATAGAATCGTATAAATTGTTAAAAGCTCAATGTGATTATACTACCACACTCAGACTTTAATCTGAAATAATATCATCTCTGTGAATTAAATACTATTATATATGGACAAAAACAAGTATGTGCACACTTTATATAGCTTATAGCACTCGTACATCATAGCGCTGATACAGCGCGGAACGGAGGCGCCTGTCCTTTGTCTTAAGCTGCTTTCACGTACATGCGTTTAACGCATGCGTTTAAGTTACGCACGGTGCGTATACACCTTTCACATAAGTCCGTTGAACTATCCGTTAGCTTTCCGCATAACGCAAGCGTTTCACACCCATGCAATGCATTTAGCTCCATTCGCTTATTCAAAATGGATTCATCAAAAGATGTAACCTTGTATGTAGAGTCAATATCCCGAGCAGTTGTGGGCCGAGAATACTTGGTCTAATTATATTGTAGAATAATCTAGTCTAATACGACAAAAGACACTTTACAACGGCATCAACTATACCATTGTAGTTTACCCTAGTACGTACTTTCCATGGTACCATGGTAGTACAATGGTAGTTATCACTTTACCGTGGTAATACCATGCGGGGTATAGTATACCATACTACAATGCATGGTAGTACCAACTGTAACCAAAAGCATGGTAGAGTACTTTAGTACAGTGTCATGGTATATATAGTACATGGTATATATCAATTTAACGTGGTTGTACCATGGTAGTATACCGTGGTAGTACCATACTGCCATTGTAGTACCACACTGCCATTGTAGTATCATGGTAAAGTAGGCCCCTACCCTAGTAGAGTTCCAATGTATCATGGTAGTACCATGGTAACTATCACTTATCGTCCCATGTTAGTACGACACATGTATAACATGGTATTACAATTGTGCTCTTTTATATGGGAGACTTGATCTCGTCACATAAATTTGTGCATTTCTGGGCATCGCGCAATGCGTTCACACACCAATTTACTGATTGTTTAGTTAAGTTGTCCACTAAAATTAACGGACGTCTTTTTATGCAGTTATGTGAAAGGCCCAGTGCTGACTTTATTGTTTTAACTAATGCGCCTTGTGTGCGCATAACGCTGAAACCCCTTAGGTATATACTCTATATATGTCGACCATTTTATGGAGGTTTAATAATTTTTTCTAATATTGAAAACCGGTGTGCGTGTTATTAAACATGTTTGCTTAACCTAAGTGCGTGGTGTTCGAAACCGTTGTACGAGTTCTTGCAGAAATAATATTGGATTTCAAAATGCATACCGTGAAATCGTAAACTTGGATATTATTCAAGAAATAAGGTATATAAATCTCTTTTGTGACACGATTAAGACATTGTTTCGGCAATGAATTACTTCTTCCCACAGATGGTTCATTCTCACATCTTTTTTAATTAATCTGATATGGATAATATCATTGTTTTGTTTAATACGCACCGATTATGTGCAGTAGCTTCGACGTGAAAATTAAAAAAAATGACCGTTGTACTTAGTTCGCGTAACCGTAGATCGAGTTCACGGATCTCCAGTGTGTTCAAGACTTTTGTGATTACACAGTGCAGCGCTGCATATTTTGTTTACTTTGTTGTAAATTAAAGACGAATGGCCTTGGCGCCATCTTGCAATTAAATTATTGTCAGCGCTGTACAAAATAGTTTACGACGAAGCCTTTTAAATTCACCTCTTAATCGGAGTTCGCACGTCGAAGCACTTTCCAATCTACTCGACGTCGATGCTGTTCTATTTTAGTAATAACTATTTCAACACATTACCCAATCACATATCACATTGTCCTCGGATTTCGATTATATTGAATGCGTTCTATGTTCGATCCGCAGACTTTATATGGGAGGTAGTGGATATTTTGTTTGAGTGTTGTAAAGAATTGTAAGTGTTGTAATAAACGAGTGACGAACTTGTATGTCACGTATTTGCGGTTTTTATGCTGTACATACCGAAACAATAAAACAAGTACAAAACACAGAGTATACCACACAAAAGGTGCTTTTCGCTGAGGTTTATTAATTTTCTGAGATTGTTTAATTCGAGCGATCTCTTAACCGGCTTTCGACGACTGGACAAAAACCATTACTTCTGCATAACCATTGTCCCATTGTGGTCTATGAGGGACCAATAGATCATTCACATTCGATCATCGGGGATACAGGGTGGACTTATTTTACACTGTAATGGCCATAACTTCAGAGGAAGCAAATGGACAAAACTGTCCGTTCATACACTGGTAAATTTGCACGTCATTTTTGCAGGCATTTTCTCGCAGAAAACCCTAAGGTGCCAAATTATTAATGGCAACATGCATATAAAATGCATATTTACCAAATCTAACGACATGAGAAGAAACATTTCGGCAATGCCACATATAACAATTCTATTAACACATTCCGTTGCCTTAAAATACCTGTATGATTTATTCTTGCGAGAAAATTGCATTCTATATTTACAGGCAAATTGCGATAGCATCGCTACAGTGGGACAACATAGTTTACTTCTCACGTAGTTAGCTGTGGTACAAGTGTGGTATAAGCATAATATCATTCCGTTTCTGTCACATTTTAGCTTTCTATGCCGAAATGCTTGGAAAAGAAAATTTGCGAGTGTGTGAATGTAGTACGTACCTTTATATGTTGATATTGTTCCCTACGTGGTGTCCAAAGCTGATTCTAATATGACCTACATGTATGGTGACTGAGATTCTGCGATCAAAAGTTAGCACGAATGCAATTTGACTGTAAGGGCAACAACTCTGCAACGAATGAATGGACGGAAAGCGTCCATGTGAATGTCCCTCCTCGCTGTGGTTCATTAGTATTCCAACTTGTGGTCGTGGCACATATACAAGGTAGACGAAGAGATCATGCCAGATACACCGAATAGAGATACAAGAAATCTACGCACTTATATAAACTATATGTTATAAATTGGATAATTGTTTTAGACCGAACACCAAGCATCTTATTCTTCTTTGAGAAATATATACAGAATTTACAATATTTTTAACAGTCTCAGTGTTTATAAACTTGTATTTATTTCTTAACTGCACATCTTAGATGAATATACTTACGTTTTTAATTACTGCATGAACTTTTGTATTATTATATTTTATGCTCAATCATTATTGGAAAGTGCATTGAAACTTGAAACAAAGTATTATAGATGAAATTTTAATATAAATATAATATAATAATAACACGCCACACATGTCTCTTTCTCTCTCAAAGGGAACACGCGGTCGCCAATATACAAGCAATGTCTTATCATTCAACAAAGTTTCAGATAAACCACAATAAACCGACTAGCTTTCTCAAAATCCTATTGGCACTGAATATGGTCCTAAGCAAAGTCGCTCTCCTGCGGAACACTTGTCAAATTCTAGTTGGTTAATGTGTGACAGATTTCCACACCGGGACACTATATAACATCAGAAACGAGGTCCCATTTCAACGACTTATTTAAAGAATCTTCTCTTGATAAGAATAAATTCCCCAACGTGCGTTCGTTGTAGTTCGCATTGTTGAGACTGAAGATTGATTTCTATTTAATGTTCAATGAAACCCGACACATTACAAATTTAAACACAGATCACGGGCGCAACGCGTCACTCAAATTACCCGCGACATTATGGTGACGTTTTTATGTTCTAAATATATCAGATTTAAGGAGGCACGGAGTCGTTATGTGTGTTCATTGATTCAAATATATATGCTTGCGTCAGTGAGCGTGAACACATTCTCATTCTTTGTCAAAATGGCCATATATCGATCAGAGTGGCACAATGTAGAGATGTCCCTCGACTCATGCAGACCAAGGTTGAAAATCGGTCCCGATTTGCTGTCATGCCGGGATTCGAACTGCGCGCGCCAACCTCGTCCAGCACAGACTGCGATGATCTCGTCCGGCCCAGTCTGCGACGATCTTATCCACGACCTAACCATCTCGACTAAGTGGAAATCTTTAAAAGGAAGCCCTTTCACCGATAGTTGGGAGCGTATATATCAGTCTGAAGATGGGTTCGATTATTAACACAGAACGGATTTACTATTAACAGCACACTGAGCTTACTCTGAAGTTGTACATGTGACCATACCATTACTTGTACTTGCGTATTCGTGGCCTTGAAGACTAATCGAATCTTATAATATAGAGGAGCGGTCTTGGCCCCAACGGGGTTTATTTTTCGAGTTTAATTTTTTTTTTACACACGGACAAATTATAGATCATATGAAAGTAGAAGATGTCAGCTTCATGTTCCGCCCTGCTGTAAACTTTGAAAGTGGTGCCGTTGTCATGGAAACGGCATGTAAACAATGTAGACACATTTAATTTCTTGATGTTATTTTTCAACGATAATTATTTTCCAACTAATTCAGTATTTACTAGGATGCCCATATAGGTTATAAAGGTTTTATTGCCATTTTGGGGTAAAAACTGTTGATTTTTGCAAAAAATGCGATAATTTTAGAATTGGAACATTTATTAGATACTACATTGGTTACAGTAATAATTTATGCATATTGTGATAGCTCCATACGGGTACTTCAAACTAATTTGGATAAAACTGTCGAAAAGGCCCAATACCCTGAGAAATAACTGTTACCATGGAAACGATATTGAAAAAATACAAAAAATGGCATTATTGGAAAGAAATGAAGTCCCATAACCCTTGCAACACAATATAACTTTCTGAAATTTGTTTTCTATGACATGCACTTTTAATCCAGACTTCTTCATAGGGTCACTGATGAGGTTTATTCAGCTGTTGTCATGGAAACGGACCAAATTTCGTCAAATAATCAGAAATAATTATTTTATTTTTCCATAAACCGGACATTTAAAGCGTGTAATGAAGCAAAACATATTATGGCAATGCGTCATAGATGTCTCAAACCCTTTTTCAACCATAACTATGTTCCAACCAGTATTAAACAGGATGAACATATAGGTTATAAGGGTTTTATTGCCATTTTGTGGTGAAAATGGTGATTTTTACCAAAAATGCGATAATTTTGTAATTGGAACATTTATTAGGTACTACATTGGCAACAGTAATAATTTACGCGTAATGAAACAGCTGCATACGTCTACTTAACATGCATTTTGATTATACTGCCGAAAATGCCCAATACCGTGAGAAATATCTGTTACCATGGAAACGATATTGAAAAGTATACTAAAAAATGGCATTATTGGATAGAAATGAAGTCCTATAATCCTTGCGACACAATATAACCATCAGCATCATCATCACCGCCATCATCACCATATCATCAGCTGCATTATTGTCATCATTACCATCGGTGCCGCCCGTCATCGTCACCGCCATCAGAACATCATCATAGCAATGGAACGCCACAACTGCTTTATGTTAAAGGCACACAATCCGATTCAAGTGTCCCCATATCATCAAATTCCAACAACAACATTTCTTGAAATGCCGCTTCAGTTATCAGAATCGACTAATTGACAAAAAATAATGCTAACCACTGTCAACTACAGTATAACATTGCCCCAAAAGCAGCAAAAAGTGTTATATATCAACATTTTGTTCCGAAGCAATTTGGTATCGAGAGTATGTCAGTCGGCATTCATCGAATATTTGCCAGACCTTAAATATACCAGGTGGTGAAAAATAACAGATTTCAAAAATCGATATCTGTTAACTCTGAGCTTTGATGGGTGGGTTCCTCGACTCGAATCAAATATTTTTCACCCCTGAATCCAAAGAAATAGTAATTTAGGAGCGTTAATTCAGATTGTGCATCTTTAAGCTCATGCAATATATCTGATTAATATATCAACATATAGCTCATTTGCCATTGTATGCAGCTACTTTGTCAATATATGTGGTTAGTTGGTCAATATATGCAGCTAATTTGTGTCAATACATGTATATGCAGTTAGTTAGTCAATAAATGCAGTTAGTTCGTCATTATATGCAGTTACTTTGCCAATATATGCAGCGCATTGTTCTTTTCAATATATGTTGTTAGTTCATCATTATACACGGCTCGCGATGTTCCATAATATATAATTGTCCCTTTAAAATAGCCGGTGTCCGTCCATCCGTCGTACCGCCCGTCCGTCTAGCCGTCCGTCCGTGTGTGCGTCCGGAAATGTTTTCCGGATGATAACTTTAGTTTCGTTTATTAGATCAAAACAAATTTTATTGTTGAGTTTATCAGACCAAAATACAGGTCAAGTTCGAATATGGGTCTGCTCGGCCCATTTTTGCGAGAGTTATGGCCCTTTTTTACTTATAATCTTGTAATTTTTGGTTTCCGGATGATAACTTCAGTTTGTTTGATCATATCTGAACCAAATTTGGTATGTGAGTTTATCAACCCTATATACAGGTCAAGTTCGAATATGGGTTTGCCCCGCCCATTTTTGCTAGAGTTATGGCCCTGTTTCGACTTAGAATCCTGTCAATTTCTGGTTTCCGGATGATAACTTTAGTTTGTGTGATCATATCTGAATCAAATTGATGCCCCAAATGAAGCCACTTTTTCGGAGGACATTGTGGCCGGACGGCCTTTTATTATATATTGACAAGAGCAATGAGCTGCATATATTATCTTGTGAATGTATCATTATAAAGAACGCGACATCGCGAGTTGCATATATATATCTTCCTCATATTTTTGACTGTTCTCCGAAAAAATTGTTGGGTACGAATTAACTGCATATATTGACTAATTGTTTACACATATTGGCAAGAGCAATGCACTGCTGATATTTGCGAAGTAACAGCATATATTGACGAAGTAACCTCATATATTGACTAACTAACCACATATATTGACAAGAGCAATGAGCTGGATATACTGTAGACCAAGTCTTCTCGGTCCACAACAGTTGGGATATAGGTTGAGTTGATGCTGTTTCGGACAGAGTCCCGTCCCGTTACTAGTCTATAACATACTTTCATTTAAGAGACGTACTACATTTACATGTGGAGCCCCTGAATGTGATTAATCATCTGACATGTCCGCGATTAATCTGTCTTCAAAATGCTATATAATTTACCGTAATACAAAAAGATATAGTTATGTTACAATCGTTTAATATACTGTTTACATATATGTTATGATACCGGTAGCGCGACAAATCAAAATTCTCCGGAAAACAAGGCTTTGTTCAGCGGACCTCTGGTATGTTTGATATTATTGACTAACTAACCGCATATACATGTATTGACAAATTAGCTGCATATATTGACTAAATGACCACATATATTGACAAAGAAGCTGCATATATTGACTAACTAACCAAATTAAAGGACGATGTAGATGCATAAATTGACTAATTGACCACATATATTTATAACATGCATAGCTGCATATATTGACAAATTAGCTGAATATATTGACAAATTAGCTGCATATAATCGCAAATGAGCTACATATATATTGACTATTAAACTAACCACACATATAGACAAATTAGCTGCATATGTTGACTAACTAACCACAAATATTGACAAATTAGCTGCATATATTGACTAACTAACCACATATATTGACTAAGTAGCTGCATATATTGACTAACTAACCACATATATTGATTAAGTAGCTGCTAACTAACCACATATATTGATAAAGTAGCTGCATATATTGTCAACGCAATTTCATATTTTGACAAAGTAGATGTATATATTGACCAACTAACCACATATATTGACTAAGTAGCTGCATATAATGACTAACTAACCACATATATTGATAAAGTAGCTGCATATATTGTCAACGCAATTGCATATTTTGACAAAGTAGATGTATATATTGACCAACTAACCGCATATATTGACTAAGTAACCACATATATTGATTAAGTAGCTGCTAACTAACCACATATATTGATAAAGTAGCTGCATATATTGTCAACGCAATTTCATATTTTGACAAAGTAGATGTATATATTGACCAACTAACCGCATATATTGACTAAGTAGCTGCATATAATGACTAACTAACCACATATATTAACTAAGTAGCTGCATATAATGACTAACTAACCACACATATTGACTAAGTAGCTGCATATAATGACTAACTAACCACATATATTGATAAAGTAGCTGCATATATTGTCAACGCAATTGCATATTTTGACAAAGTAGATGTATATATTGACCAACTAACCGCATATATTGACTAAGTAACCACATATATTGATTAAGTAGCTGCTAACTAACCACATATATTGATAAAGTAGCTGCATATATTGTCAACGCAATTTCATATTTTGACAAAGTAGATGTATATATTGACCAACTAACCGCATATATTGACTAAGTAGCTGCATATAATGACTAACTAACCACATATATTAACTAAGTAGCTGCATATAATGACTAACTAACCACATATATTGACTAAGTAGCTGCATATAATGACTAACTAACCACATATATTGATAAAGTAGCTGCATATATTGTCAACGCAATTGCATATTTTGACAAAGTAGATGTACATGTATATATTGACCAACTAACCGCATATATTGACTAAGTAACCGCATATAATGACTAACTAACCACATATATTTATAATGTAGCTGCATATAATTGAATAGCTGCATATATTGACATATTAGCTGCATATAATGGCAAATGAGCTACATATATTGAATAACTAACCACATATATTGACAAATTAGCTGCATATAATTACTACCTAACCACAAATTGACAAATTAGCTGCATATATTGACTAACTAACCACATATATTAACTAAGTAGCTGCATATATATTGACTAACTAACCACATATATTGACTAAGTAGCTGCATATAATGACTAACTAACCACATATTTAGATAAAGTAGCTGCATATATTGTCAAAGCAATTGCACATTTTGACAAAGTAGATGCATATATTGACTAACTAACCACATATATTGACTAAGTAGCTGCACATAATGACTAACTTACCATATATATTGATAACGTAGCTGCATATATTGTCAACGCAATTGCACATTTTGACAAAGTAGATGTATATATTGACAAACTAACCACATATATTGACAAAAAAACTGCATATATTGACTAACTAACAAAATTAGTCGACAAAGTAGCTGCATATACATGTATTGACAAACTATAACCACACGTGTTGATAACGTAGTTGCATATAATCGCAGAGTAGCTGCATATATTGACAAATTAGCTGCATATGTTGACACATTAGCTGCATATCATGGAAAATCAGCTACATATATTGACTAACTAACCACAAATATTGACAAATTAGCTGCAGATATCGACTAAGTAACAACAAATATTGACAAATTAACTGAATATATTGACTAACTAACCACATATATTGACTAAGTAGCTGCATATAATGACTAATTAACCACATATATTCATAAAGTAGTTGCATATATTGTCAAAGCAATTGCACATTTTGACAATGTAGACAAATTTGTCAATATTTGTTGTTACTTAGTCGATATATTGACTAACTAACCGAAGTTGCATCTATTGACTAACTAACCTAATTAATGGACAAAGTAGCTGCATATATTGACTACCTAACCACATATATTGATAACGTAGCTGCATATAATTGCAAAGTAGCTGCATATATTGACAAATTAGCTGCATATATTGATAAATTAGCTGCATATAATGGCAAAGGACCTACACATATTGACTAACTAACCACACATATTCACAAATTAGCTGCATATATTGACTCACGAACCACATATATTGACAAATATTGCATATCATTGCAAAGTAGCTGCATATATTGACTTAACTAACAATATATATCGACAAATTAGCTGCATATGTTGACTAACTAACCTATTATATTGACAAAGTAGCTCCATATACTAGTAATTGCAAAGCTGCATCTATTGACTAACTAACCACATATTGATATATTAACCGGATATATTACCTGAGAATCTTTTGAAATCCTATTATTGCATTTTCCTGATACGTGATGTTGGTTTTTAAATATACCCTTAATTTTTCACACAATTTCCGATAAAATAAAAAAAAATTGTGCAAAACATATCACTATTTAGACAATTGTTGTCCAAATCCAAAGAAACACCTGAGAAATTGGGAAAAAAATGATGTGTATTATATGTCAGGGTGCATTCACATAATGGTAAATTTATTTTGCTTTATAAAATTGAACACTTTACGCCAAGAAAAGAAGTGTTTCGGTTCTCGGGCAATTTTTTTTTTCAAATCAACGAGGGAGGGAGGGTTTTATTTTTATTTTTTATTTTTTTCTGCGCATAGTAAGCATGGACAAAGATACCTTCCTCTGTCTAGTAATAACCAGAAAGGTAGAGGGAACTGTTATGCATATAAACTCATTTAGTCTTATATAAAAATGACATTGTATTACCGGTGTATGACAGGGATTACCTAACAATATATAATGCCCCTGACATTAACTACTGTTATTGTTGTCTAAAAACTGATACCTCCCCATTCTAATATGTGATCCTGAATTTAGTCCTGTGCCTTTCAATTGTATAAAGTTACAATTAGTGTAAGTTGTTCACAATGACTAATTGTAAGAAGAGCATGAGGATCAGCTAATCATTTTCTTAATTGTAGTCATCTACTTCATGTTGTAAGCCTGCACGTAATTTTTAAACACATTACATGTTAGAGCTCAATGCACACTAATATTCAACACATGGACATGTTGATAAAATAAAAAAAATAAAAGATTAAAATTTCAAATTTATTTTTTCGTAAGTTTTTTTGTCATAACATCAGGCATTGCAATAAAAAGGCCTAATGCGGCCCTTTTTATTCAATGCGGCGGGGCCTGAGAACCAAAACTTTTTTTTGTGGCCTTAAATGTCCGGTTTATAGGAGAAAATATCATTATTTGGCAAAATGTGGTCCATTTCCATGACAACTGAATAAACCGCAACAGTGATCCGACAAAGAAGTCTGGATTAATTGTGCATGTCATAGAACAAAACATTCAAAAAGTTAATTTGTTTCGCATTTCTTTCCAATAATGATATTTTTTGGTATTTTTCAATATCGTTTCCATGGTAACAGGTATTTCTCAGGGTATTGAGCTTTTTCGGCAGTTTGATCAAAATTAGATTGAAGCAAACGTAAGAAGCCATCATAATATGTATAAATTATTCCTGTAATCAATGTAGTATCTAATAAATGTTTCAATTCGAAAATTATCACATTTTTGGGAAAAATCATCATTTTTCACCTCAAAATGGCATTAAAACCATCAGAACTTATATGTGATTCATATTTACTACTTGAATAGTTGGAACATAGTTATCGTTGAAACAGGTTTTGAGACATCTATAACTGGTTGTCATAATACGCTTTGCTTCATAAAATTACATGCTTTAAATGTCAGCTTTATTGAAAAAACATCATTATTTGACGAAATTTGGTCCGTTTCCTTGACAACAGCTGCATAAACTGCAACAATTACACAACACAGAAGTCAGGATTCAAATTGCATGTCATAGAAAACAAATTTCAAAAAGTTATATTGTGTCGCAAGGGTTATAGGACTTCATTTCTTTCCAATAACGACATTTTTTGTATTTTTAAATATCGTTTCCATGGTAACAGGTATTTCTCAGGGTATTGGGCCTTTTTGGCAGTATTATCCAGATTTATTTTAAGTACAGATATGATACCATCATATTATGCATAAATTATTACTGTAACCAATATAGTATCCAATAAATGATCCAATTCCAAAATTATCGCATTTTTGGCAAAAATCACCAATTTTCACCCCAAAATGGCAATAAAGACCCTTATATCCTACATGTGCATCTTATTTAATACTGGAATAGTTGGAACATGGTTATAATGGACAAATAATCAACAAATGGTCTTCAACGTCTGTTCCTGTCCTAGAATGGGATTAAATTAGTTTTTACCATGTGCTGAAAAGGTTTTATCTCAAAATGTGTCTAAATTATTTACATTCCGTTTCCATGGCAACGGCACCACTTTCAAATTTTACAGCAGGGCGGATAATGAAGCCACCATCTTCTACTTTCATATGATATATAGAGGATCTACAACGAGTCCCCAGTTTATAGCGGAATTTACAAAACGAGTCCAGTAAATTAGGTCTGGGCCGAGCCTTTGGCGAGGTCCAGACCTAATTTTCTGGACGAGTTTTGTAATTTCCGCTATAAACTGGGGACGAGTTGTAGATTCTATTTATTACATGATCCAAAACAACGACAAAATATACTTAAATCAACAAATGGGACGCGTAACTAACATCGGTTTCTATAAGATATGCGATGACGTTTCACGTAACTATTCGTTGTTTGCCGCGTAAAGAAATAGTCCTAGATAAATAAAGACTCTTTGGCGCATATATTGGCGTATATTTAATAATATAATTTTTCAAACTCTTCATTCATAATAGTTTGTTGGAAAAAATATTGGAATCTATAGTATTTTGAGACGTAGCTTATGGAATGTTAACAGACCACGAACCGGAAGTCAAAGGTCACCTGGCACTATTTCCTGTTATTAAACGAACGTTTAATATCCCAATTTATAGAATGGGTTTATTGAATGGAATAAGGGTAGAATCATGTAATAAATAAATTTTCCGTGTGTAACAAAAAAAATTAAAAAAAACAAATTCTGGTCAAGACCGCTCCTCTAATACCCGAATGAGATATCAACGCTATGCAGACAGCGGGATCGAGAATGGCATATTTGCATGCGCGGAAATATCCTATTTCGAATCAAGCCAATTAAGCGTATCTGTGGACGCACTATGGACAGTTTGTCCGCACCACCCGACTGTGATTACACGCGTTGCTAGTACTTGCTACACGTTGTGTCGATTGCATATACGTGCATTGCAATACCATATACAGTAGTAACACGCATTACAGGTTACACTTACGTGTGCATACACCTGGCTAATATTGAACTGCTAGACGAAACTTGTAAACGTAACACCACGAGATATGTTTATATGTATACGTTGAAAAAATTGTACATTCACATATTCTATGATAGAGGAATGTGATCTGCACTTATACTGTCAATTGGTATGGCATTTTATTTCATGAATTATGATTAATGCGGGCCAACAGAGACAATCGGCCTTCTACACCGAGTGCAATTGTTTTAATTAAAGAACTCGTAGGACCGTTTTCTACACGTATATAGACTTATTGATGATAGTTTGGATTTTCGCAATACCTATGTCATACGGATGATGGTGATTGCGAGTAATTTTGATTTGCACTGTATTAAATAGCCGTATTTTCAACGGTATAATACCGTTAATTTAACGGTATGTACGGTAATATCTATGTTTACGGTAATACTGTTAATGGCGCGTGCACGCGCTATGTATTTTGCGAAGTGTCTGATCGCCGACGCCATTTACTCGGATTGCGAAGTCGTGTGTTAGTCAATCGTTGGGGAAAAAAAACAGTTGTTGGGTTGTTCTTAGTGTGTTTGTCAAGGTTTTGTATTGAATAATTTATTGCTCATTGTTCGAAATCATGGTAGCTTCTATGATATTATTAAATTTTTAGTCATTATGCCATTTACAGCCAAATTACAATAAACCATTAGCATGTTTGTACAATTATACAGTAGTGGAATATACGGTGTACTGTATATTTGACGGTATAATTGTATAATTATATGGTAGTGGAATATACGGTGTACTGTATATTTGACGGTATAATTGTATTACTGTCAAGTATACGGTAGACTACTGGCAACTGAGCTGCCGGTACTCTACCGTAAACATTACGGTGGGTTATTTTAGTTTAGCAAAATCTGACTCATTTGGTCTCAAATCGGAACGACATCTCAAATCGCAAACCGGAATCTCGTGGTTTGTATAACTATGTATAACGATACATGCCATGTATATTCATATTCCTAAAGAATCCAGCCCTCGGTTTAATCAATGTATTTCTCGTATGACATGTATGCTGGTGTGAACAATGAGATTATCCCGCATCGAGACTGTCAGAAAAACGTGTTCCATGCATAGGCTCAGCTGCTAATGAGAACCCAGAACGCCACCTTTGTTCGACTAGCCCAAGGCGATATGGATTTCACCGATGATTAGCTCCAACGTAGCCCAATAAAGCATTCGAATGAGCTCGAATTCAAAGTGTCAATCCAATTCGGCTATCATTTGACAATCGCCAATGTTATCCCGTTAACCCATAGTTTCCAATCATGATGACGAAATATATTACAGTTGACCCAATTCACTCTTGTAATAAATGTGCATAACTTCTACGCAATATGTGTTAAAATGTTTTCTTAAACAAAATTGTGTAAAATGACACGTGACATATATGTGTCGGTGAAATCTCCTCTACGTTGAATATGAGTGAATATGTGGGCGTACCATGGTTATCAGATGAGATGTGTGATATTGAAGAAACAACACTCGTAACGGCTACCAGAGAACACAAAAAATTGGCCGCAGCTTTACAATTTGTTCTACTCTGTGTCTGTGTGTCAACACTGAACATAATTATTGTTGTTATATATAGGGTAGCTTTTACGAGGTTTGTGTCTCAAATAGAACATATCTCATCTACAAACTATAATATACTCGCGTAATCACTCATATTTCATGTTGAGAAAATTCCACCGACACATATATGTCATGACTGTCATTTCTACACAATTTTGTTTAAAATAAAATGTAACAAATATTGTGTTGAATTTATACACAAGAGTTCTAAGAGTTTTGTATTTGGTATAATACCTGCTTATTAACGAGTCTTGTCAAAAAATGTCTTATTAGTACAGGCGAATTAGGGTTTAACCCTAAACTAATTGCAACACTAATCGCAAAGGTGCCATGTTATAGAGTAAGTCCGCTTATACAAGATACAGAAATTTTAGAGCACAATATTTGGGACAAATAGCTAAATTTCTGTTTCCATGGCAACGAGGGATGATTTTAACTGATTGTGAAAACTGGGTGTTAAATTGCGTGTGTGGCTAGAATTATTTTAATTATCTCAAATATTATGTTGGTTTATATGAACACTCATTGTTGCCTAACTTTTGAAACGGTGCTCACCTTTTCAGAAAGTCAAGGTCATATGCAAAGGTCAAGGTCATTGCCAAATTTTTTTATTTTTGTTTCCAATGTTATCATATATCTTTGACCCACTTGACTGAAATTAAAGATGTGGAGAGACGAAAATATATTTAAAATAATTTAGAAGACCGACGCTTTGTGCAGAATTATAGTTTTTACCAATAATATCAGCTCATTACTGAGATATGGACTCTCAAAGTTGGTGGCACCCTTCCGTGATAAGCAAAATACTGCGGTATTTGACCAGACATGGCTACGGAACTCATTATGACTGATCTTGACCCAGCCCCATCGATACTTCTCTCTAATATTGCATGCACATGCAAACTAGATGTAGGCCAACCTTGTGGTGTTAGATGTGGTTGTCGAAGATACGGGCTACAGTGCTCTGTGGCATGTAAAAATTGCAGTGGCCGAGATTGTACGAACACTAAAATTGTAATTGCCGATGATGAGGAAGACTCTACAGACTGACTCTGCCTAGATTCTGTGTAATATTGTCATATTGCATTACCTCAATTTTCGTGCCATTATTTCTGAATTAAAGATTGATTATCTCTTCCTAAACACGTTTAAATATCATTTCCAGGGTATACAATAATATATATGACTGCAGACACCTGTCCGGAAACGCTTATATCAATTAATAATGATTTTATATCCATATGTTCTTATATAATCATGTTTGGGACATGTTTTTATTACTATTTTTAGAACATACCGTAATGAATTGTTCATGAAATCTCAGATAGAGATAGAGTTTTACCACTAGCTACTCTTCTAGATGTACCAGTTCGATTCCATGTATTATACCAGAAAATTTGAAATAAAATAAATATTAATTTATAGAAGCGTTTCTGGACAGAGGTCTTCGATTTGCATTTCTTATTTTATATCCAGGAAACTATATAAAACTTGTTATAGGAAGAAATAAAACATATTTAAGAAGTATATATATATGATTGCAATAACTATAATATGTAGTTGAATCTTCGCAATGCAGAACAGTTTGTTTCTAGGCTTTATATCCGAACCAGCTAAGCTTTGAACTTAAAGGCACGGACGGCCTTGATGGTAGATTATAATTTAGAAATAAGTTAACAAATTATGAAAATTTCCTCAAGAAATATATAGAAGATTATACTGATAGTATAGTATAATGATAGTTTGAATGCGATGTTATCCACAAAAACACTTTGCGTAAGCCGAGCGTTTGTTTATATACAGAAAGTAATGAGTGTGCGATAAGCAAAGCACTCAAAGCCGTGGTGATGTTTTATGGACAGTGATCCATGATCAAAGTTCAAACAGTGTGGTGTCCCCGGTGATGAATGTTTTGCTTATCGCAAACCCTTTACGTACTATACTCGGTGTAACATAATTTGGATTTTGCTTACTAATGCAGCATACGATCTTGAAAATAACATGATATTTACGCGATTTATTTATGATTGCTATAAGAACAAGATCTGTCTATATTTTAACATTCTTTCTGTTTATGGTGGTTTTAACGGATGTAACTATTTTAACAGCAATACCCGTCGCGAAGGCCATCCGTACCTTTTAGTTCATTTAATTAACCATAAGATGGAGCTTTCCATTGCGGGCGAATGTTGGAAAGTCAGAAATAATATTTGTTATTCCATTATACAGTACTTTTTAACCACATCAGTCGAAAGAATCTTGGTTAAACGATAATTTTGTTTAATTACTTTGACCTTTGAGTGGGACCTTGACCTTGTAATTAGTATGACATTGACCTTCAAATGGCCCACAACATATGTGGTCATGTGGACCTCTATTGGTTCTTTCATAACCCAGTGCTAATGTTGAAATAGTTTTCAATTGTTTACTGTAAGAAGAATTTAATATAAAATCTCCAAATAACCCATCATTAGCCATCGTTGCCATGGGAACTGAAATTAATCAAATTTGTCCGTATTGGATTTTCCTAAATAAAAGATATTCTAACGCAGTATACATTCAACTACCAGTGTACCAAAATACGTCTGTGTTGCAACCAGTTCATATTAACTGACAGTTTGCATATAACAAGTTATGCAGCGATTTATTGTTTCTACAATCGACTATATAAAAATATCACAATTTATGTCTCGCTGTACAGAAAATTGTTGTCGGTACATATTTCAAACTGCTATAGTTTCTAAAGCAACTATCGATATCCATTCAAATTGACCTTCCCGTGGAGTCTGAATTCCGAAGTTTATAAAATATTGTTGGTGATCGCTATTGGTTATAGATTATAACCAGGTTGGTCGAAAATATGACTGCTAAATGATAAAAATCCTGATTTTTTTAAACAATGACCTTGACCTTTATAAGTGACCTTGACATTTCAAGGTCACCGAGGATATGTGGAAATGTCGGCCAATATAAGTGTTTCCATAAACCGATGTAAAGTTTTAGGTAGTTATTCAATTATTCACGATACGCACACTTTAGTATTAAATTCCAAATATCTGATTATTAGCCATCGTTACCATGGAAACACAAATTAATCAAATTTGTCCCAATAGGCTTGTATTCAAAAAAATATATTCTAATGCAGTACATATTCAGCTGTCCAGTAAACCAAAAGGCATTTATTTAGTGTTGCAATTAGTTTTGGGTTGACCCCATTTTTCGGCTAGGTCGCCTGTGCTATATGTACAGTAATGCTCTAAGTAATCGACTTCTTAACCACAGCAGAATTATGGGTAACTTTTCAGGATTTAGTCGGAAATATGGCTTGTTGCCATTTATCGGAAAGCTCTCGGGGAGAGCTTTCTGATGAATGGCAACAAGCCATATTTCCGACTAAATCCTGAAAAGTTACCCATAATTCTGCTGTGGTTAAGAAGTCGATTACTTAGAGCATTACTGTAACTGACCATATCAGGGTTCACGATGTAATAGGTCTAATTGCGAAAATGGCAAAACAAAATTTCGTTTCACCAAACTCTTTTTTTTACCCCAAAAAAAAAGAAATCTAATTCAAAAACCCAAATTGATTTTGTAACGGGAGCGACATGAGAATCAATTTTAGAGTATGATCATCTGCTTTGATTAGGTGATAGTGATACAGCTTAGTTGGTAACAAGCGGCAGTGCACTATCAAACAATGTGATAAAACAGTAATGAGGATTAACACAATGAATCCTTTTTATACGCCCGTTTGAGAAAACTGTCGTATTATGCAAATGGGTTGTCCCGTCCGTCCGTTGTAGGTCCGCTTTTGGTTTCCGGATGATAACTTTAGATTGAATCATTGTGAACTGAACCAAATTTGGTATGTTAGTTTACCACACCAAAATACAGAGCAAGTTAGAATATGGGTTTCGTCCGTATGATTTTGACTGAGCTATGCCCCTTTTTCGACTTAGATTTTACCTGATTTGCGGTTTCCGGATGATAACTTTAGATTTAATCAAGTGAACTGAAAAAAATTGGTATATTAGTTTACTACCCCAAAATACAGATCAAGTTTCGTCAAGTTTCGTCTGTATGATTTTGACTGAGTTATGCTCCTTTTTCGACTTAGATTTACCTTTGGGCATGTAGGAAACTGTGTGCAAACCTGCAAAGGCTTATACGCAAATATCAGAATAAACAGGAGCATCTGATTATGGGGCGATTTCAATGTGGATTGGAATGTACATTCTGCTGACAAACATTCTCTACAAAACCAAGGGATTTCATCAGATTTTATCGAAGTCCACTACAGATTATGGTTCATGTATTGACTTAATCTTTACAAACATACAAACAAGGAACATGTGCATTGCGGTGTTTCGGAAGTATGTTATTCATACCACAAACTTGTTTGGATTGGATGGAATGATTGTTGATGAGGTTATTTCTCACTGGTAACAAGGTAGTGAGTATTTAGTAGAAAAATGGTTGAATCACTTTGAAGGATTGACCTGATATTTTACAATCAAATTGGATATATTTGTTTCTCAGGATAATGTAGTGTTATAATGGATATAATCATCAGTGGGTATTTAGTACAGAAAGTGTTAATCCCATTGAATGATTAAAATAATATTATGGTACAAGAAAGGATATAATTTGGCTCTGATGATGATATTTCGGTCAACCCTTATTTACCACCTGTAAATACTTATTGATGATTAGTTGCCATATGAGTCATGATGTTCAGATAGTAACTTCAACAAACGACCATTGGTCATTTGTTGAATTTAATATCTGAACATTACCCACCAAAGAAGTGTTAGCCTTTGGTATGTCTGCTTTTATTACCTGAACATACCCCAGATGAATAATATACCATTCCAATGTATACAGAACTTATATAACTGAATGCGAGAATGCATTTTGTATAGAAAGGGTTAAAGATACGGGTGACGTTGGCGGTGGGTATGCTGTTAAAATATTCACCTGCGTCATAAACCGCCATAAACAGAAAGAATAGTAAAATATAGACAGACTTTGTTCTTATACCAATCAGAAATATGGCATAAACAGTATGCTATTGTCAATTTGTTTTCCTTTATTATGTAAGCAAAAGCAAAAAACGTTACGTTACTTGGCTTTTGCTTAGATCCGGATATGGTAAACATAAAGAGCGTTACTTGTTACTGTGTTCCTGATATGGAAATAATAAAGAGCGTTTATATCATTTGTGTGTGATTAACCAATATAATTGCGCTGTGTTATGTAAACAGACGCACAACTTCTGCAACACGAGCAGGCTCTTATTGACGTACACCATCGTACGTCTTGACGACAATATACTATTTACGCGCTGATTATGTTTGGCATATGAACAAAACTATATATATTTTAATATTCCTTCTGTTGGTGGCGATTTGAATAAATATGAATATTTCAGCAACGAACGCCACCCGTGCCTTTAATATATTTAAGATGATTTCCCCATGACATAAAGTACACGAGGTCGCACCCCCTCCCCTTCTGCACCGATTTCGTGCCGAACATTGGGAAGCATTAAAGGCACGTGAGGCCTTAGTTGTCGAAAATATTCATATTTGTTCTAATCACCGTAAACAGAAAAACATTAAAACGCATACAGTTTCGTTCATATATACCATGACCATCACGTAAACAGCATGTTATCATAAAGACCTACTATATTTTACCTAAGCAAGAGCCTGGTTGTGTTACAGAATACAGCACAATGCTACTGGCTAATCACACACAAATGGCATAAACGCTCTTTATTAGTTCCATATCAGGAATTCACCAACAAAGAACGCTCTTTATGTTTACCATCATAATATAAACAAACACCAGAAAAGTAACTTTTTATGCTTTTGTTTACATAACAATGGTCAAACATTTGACAATAACATACTGTTTATGCGATATTTCTGATCTGTATACGGACAAAGTCTGTCTACATTTTGATGTTCTTTCTGTTTGTGGCGGTTTTTGACGGGTGGAAATATTTTCACAGGATACCCACCGCCAAGGCCAACCGTACCTTTAAACAGTACTGCTTTGACACGACGACCACTTGAGACTATTCATTTAATGATTACAATATGTCACTGCATTTATATTGATTCCATAATCATCTTAATCACGCGGTGATCCACTTCTGAGTCATGTTGATGTCTGCAGAGAATGTCGCATACAACGTACTTTAGCAATCTCGGTCAATATGAAGTCAAAAACAGCATGAAAAATAAACTATAGATGTTGATGGTTTCCATCTAGAGGTCACCCCGATATGATGTTTGGTGACAATCGGACGAGAGATATGACCTGTATGGTGTGCTAAAGGATTTAGTCATGCAAAGAGTAGAATAAAAGATGACAAATGTGATATCCAAGATGGCCACTGCCTGCCATGTTTTAAACAGATTTCGGAATAAAATGGTAAGCTCAGATCTACAAGTCACTACGAAGATCCATATGAAGTGTGGTGCCATATAGGTTGTGATACAGGATTTAGTTATACAAAGAGTAAAATACAAGATGACCGCTGGCAGCCACGTTTTTTAACATAATTCGAAAACAAAATGGCGGCCATTTTTATAACATAATGTGGAAAAAATGGTGAACTCCCACTTGGAGGGCACCCCGAGGACCCATGTGAAGTTTGGTGACCATGTAATGAGGGATGTGGGCGGCATGTGGCCTGTAGGTGTGCTAACGGATTTAGTAATGCAAAGAGTAAAATCTAAGATGGAAAAAGTAAGCTCCCAACTAGATATATAGGTAGTACCCACCCACCACCCCATCCCGCCACCCATAATATCTTATGCGCCGCAGGCGCTCGTATATAGGTAGTACCCACCCACCACCCATCCCGCCACCCATAGTATCTTATGCGCGCAGGTGCTCGTATATAGGTAGTACCCACTCACCACCCCATCCCGCCATCCATAGTATCTTATGCGCCGCCAGAGGCGGACTGGCCGATCGGGAGACCGGGAAATTTCCCGATGGGCCGGAGGCCGGAAAAATTCTGATTCCACGTGATTTCCTATCAAGCGAGAATCCGAGGGGTTTTTTTACGGTTTGGGGGGGGGGGGGTATATGTGGTTGGGCCGCCCAACCACAACTTGGGCCGCAAATGAAACCGACGTGGGCCGCCACATGTGTTGTTTAACCAGCCGTGTATCCAATAAGATGGTACTCTTCTCACATAAATGCATGAGGGCAGAGGCGGACTGCATGGCCGATCGGGAGACCGGGAAAATTCCGGACGTGGGCCGCCACATGTGTTGTTTAACCAGCCGAATTGGCTAATCTTAATTTTGACATTAAATGAACTTGTCGGCATCATATAACACCACGTAAAGACCCCATTAATCTCGAGATTTTAACGGTAACTCCCAGCTGTAAATCCCAAAAAAATTCTTACGCACCCCTCCCCCAATTGAAATTTACAAGAAAATAGGAACGCTTCAGTTGATGCCAGTCTAGTTTATCGGATTCGAGATTTTCTTGTATAGTTTTCAAAATGTTCTCACCCCGGCGTGCAGTTGGAATTTTCCAAGGTGGACTGTGGACGCCCCCCCCCCCCCCCCAAACAGATGGGCCGGTATTATATTAATTTCCCGGGCCGGTTTCTTGGCCCAGTCCGCCTCTGTGCGCCGCCACCCATAGTATCTTATGCGCCGCAGGTGCTCGTATACGAAGTTTGGTGTTCGGATGAGGGATGTGGCCTGTATGGTGTCTTAATGGGTTAAAAACTTAAATCCAAGAAGGCTGATGGCGGTAATGTTTTTCAACAAAATTCGAAAAAGCTCCCATCCAGAGGTCACCCAGATTATCCATATTAATTTTCGTGACGACCGGGTGAGGCATGTTGCATGTACGAGCATACCCTCGCGCACACGCACACACACACGCGCGCGCACACACGCACACCAACACACATACAGACGACGGACGACCAACCCATGGCAATAGCTCGAACTTGACTTGTCCTCGTTGAGCTAATAATTATAACGTCTGATGTACGCGGGATTGTAAATAAATAAAGGTGAGCTTCTACTTATTGATCCATGTATAAGTATGACATTTTGTGATGCCGTTTGGATATACAATTTATGATAATACGTGTAACACATTGCGCAAGAGTATTCTCTCTTCCCACCAAATGGCCACAGCAGAGGGTTCCACGTCACTTTAAAGGCACGGGCGGTGTCCGTTGCATAAATATTCATATTTGTTCAACTCGCCATCAACAGAAGGAATATTAAAATATATATAGTTTTGTTCATACGCCAAACATAATCAGCGCGTAAATAGTATATTGTCGTCAAGACGTACGATGGTGTGCGTAAATAAGAGCCTGCTCGTGTTGCAGAAGTTGTGCGTCTGTTTACATAACACAGCGCAATTCTATTGGTTAATCACACACAAATGATATAAACGCTCTTTATTATTTCCATATCATTATTTCCATACACAGTAACAAATAACGCTCTTTATGTTTACCATATCCGGATCTAAACAAAAGCCAAGTAACGTAACGTTGTTGCTTTTTCATGTTTAGGCGTGAATGACGTCATTAATTTTTACAATACCATGAAACAGAATTTCGACGTGATGAAAATCCGGACAAGAAAAATGGGTTAAAAATCACGTGACTTCCGCTCCGCTTTTGCCAAGCCTTGTGGGAACAATAATATCAAATTGTGAAATCACGGAATCGGAAGTGGACCAAGTGGGATGGTTATGAAATTAGCAACTTCAGTTTTTCTGAACAATTCCTATGTTATGTAGGCTTATAAATTAGTTTCATTTTGACCATTTTCGTTGGTTAGCTGACCGAAAACCAGCGAAGACGTCATGACAAGGTCCATGACGTCATTTACGTCAGTTGGTTTTGTGGGCCAGAATCCTGACACATTTGGTCTTTACCGGAAACACCGATTTCACATCACTAGACTAAACGCAATTATATATACAAAATGGCCAAAGGACATTTTATATACAATATGTACACAATAAATCTGGGATCCCTCCCTGCAAACGTGTTGTTTGTTTGTTTGGTTTTCATTGTTCGTTTTTTGTTTGTTCTTCTTTTAAAACTAGTGAGTGCATATAAGATTATATTCTTCATCATGTTTTCAAATGTCATTTTGACTATCAGTTTGAATTTTTGACCATGCAATGAGCTAATTCAGCTGCCTTCCACAATATATACACTTAAATGTAATTAAGAGACTTCTCTAAAGACCATTTTCTAGAATACAGACTGGATTCAAACGAGAGATGTTTTCTATTGACAAGAGGTAGCTAGCTAGCGCATGAAACTGTTCGCGCGAAAGATTTCCCCAGTGATATTTTGGGATATAGCGCCCATGTAAACATTTATATTTGTCATATATAAACGTGGGAAGTTGCTAGCTTTAGTTTGGCTGAAGGGGTCACTCTCACCAAAAAAGTGCTGAAGGGTACACAGGATTCGCAAAATGTGCTGAAGGGTACACAGGGTTTGTGATCGCCACTAACACCGTTACTTAAACTGTGTTTCTGAAAGTCTGGCGTCCATTAGCAGTTTGTTTTCAGTTCATTTTAATGTTCATTGGAACGTAAACAATTATTCTATAAGAGAAATCATGGCAGATACGAACACTAAACGTAATTTAGAATGACATTTCAAACCCTGTGTACCCTTCAGCACATTTTCAAATCATGTGTACCCTTCAGCACTTTTTTTGGTGAGAGTGACCCATTCAGTTTTAGTTTGGCATGGATGTGTATGAGTTGTTCTAATGAGATACGTGGTAGCAGGGTGGCTGTACTGTAGTGTTCCGCGGAATCCGCCCCTCCAACTTTGGTGAAAGTATTCAACATTTTTAAATCCCATGACTGACACAGCAACAGTTGGAAACTACGTATATAGATGTAAATTGTTGTGATAGTTTGATGTATTTGTGTGGTTGCTCCACTACGTGTCACGTGCGATCATATTAACACATGTGTATCTCATATTGATATAAATGTAATATCAATATATGGTGATCAGAATAAAATTGAATTGAATTGATATAAAGAAAACCAGAAGTTTACATGAGCCTTTTTTACATTTTGCAAAAAACGATCATGAAAAACTAACTTGGACATTCAAATGGAACTATTCTGTAGTATAACAGTAAACTGTTGGGTTTAAAGGTATACTATTAAAATTCTGTTTTGCCAACATTTTATCTAACTTTTTTTTATGTTATGCTTGACTTCCAAATCTGAAAGTTATACATTTCGGAGAAAGCTTCCCTTGCACATATGTGACCCGCCATATCAAATCCAGTCGGAAGCAGTGTTCACGCTGGACCGAAAAAAACTTTAGCCAAAAGTTTAGCCAAATGAAAATTTTATTAGCCAAATGAAAAAAACTTTAGCCAAATGTTTTTTGGCCAAATTAAAAAAAACTTTGGCCAAATTAAATCATCGTTTTCTGGTCGGTTCACAATTAATTACTAAAACGTAAAATCTAACAGACACAGGTAAAATACACAATAATTTAAATAATTTCTATGAACTAGAAGTATTTTTATTTATATCATTTATTAAAAATTTATTAATCTTTATGTGAAAGAGTGATTTGGGGGGGGGGGGGGGGTAACCCGGGATTGTCCTTCTTAATGTCATTATTTTTTTGTTTTATATCAATATCTTTTTTTAAATCATTAAATATTTATCCTTGCGAAAATATCTAAGTGACATCTGGAAACTAATAACTTAATATTGTTACGCCATTATCAAATTACAATCTGTCATAAAAGCATGCATATTATTTTGTCCGTATCGGTATTGACGACAAATAGCCACAAAATATCTGTCGTGATTCACATTTGTCTGATTAAGCTATTGTCTTACACTTGGTGCTCATAAACCTCGACCGACATAAATACAATGTCATCATAAACATGCATTGTGCGGGAGTCCCGTGAGTGACCAGACAGACAATGGGGGATTAGGGGATTAAATGTAAAATAATAACCTTTTTTGCTGTTTCGTGCAGAATGACGTAATTTTTCTCCAGATTAAAACAGCCTGTTACGAACAAATTGCTTATATACCAGCGTCAATGCACACTTTACAAAATATTGCTTTCTTCACATTGTCATGATTCAACCATGGTCGGTTTAATGTCCATGCGTCTTTGAATGTCCGTCTTGTGAAAACTAAAGATGATTGCATATCACTGTGTGATCGCTTGGTTGATAGAGTTGTCGATCGGGTTTCCCTTTGTACTGTCCGCGATCGAGTTTCCCTTTGTACAGTCGGCAATATATTCCCACTTTCGATATTTTCGGACTAGATCGTTCACATCACAGAATTGAAAACCCACTTGCCAAAATTTATGTTAGATTTGGAAATAAAAATATGTTTACTGTACACTAAATGTTAGAGCTTACCTTTTGCTGTTACGGAACGATATTTCATAAGTACGAAATTAATTAAATACTTTCGTCACCTAACTTCGTCTTGAATGTCGATCTATTGAGCGCTTTTATGAATTAGCTTTCTGACTCCATGCTTTCAGTCTCCATTTGGGGTAAAAACAAGTTTAGCCAAAAGTTTAGCCAAATGAAATTTTTATTAGCCAAATTCGAAAAAGATTAGCCATTGGCTAATTTGGCTGCCGACAGCGTGAACACTGGTCGGAAGTCGGGATTTTTTTTACCCTGTGCCAATGCATTCTCTTATATATGCGAGTCGACCATAGGTCGCCTCGCATATATAAGAGAATGCATTGGCCTAACAATTTTTGACAATTTTAATAATTTTTTCTTGTATTCTTTAACAATTTTATAATTTCACCCATACAGAGCCCCAGAAAAACATGAGCAGACGACACTCTTCTATATGCTTCTACATATGTGTGGGGCTCCCTGCAGGATAATGGATGTTTTTTATTTTATGTCCTAAAAATTGTAAGAAACATTTATTTAAAAAAAATTAAAAAAAATTGTTAGGCCAATGCATTCTCTTATATATGCGAGGCGACCTATGGTCGACTCGCATATATAAGAGAATGCATTGGCACAGGGTAAAAAAAATCCCGACTTCCGACTGGATTTTATATGGCGGGTCACATATGTGCTTCCGGTCTCCCTGGTCTTACATCATGTACCGTCAATCATGTGATATTCAGGTACAACCCCAACACGTAAATAATCAATGTTATATAAATGTACGGTCCACTTATGTTGAATTATGTTACATTGTTGTTGGAACAAAACGCGCACAGACGTGTGCACACGGGCATGACATGGTGCACCGTGATTTATATAAGGATTAACTGTCATGTGGACTGTTTTTATGGAGATGTAACGTGAGGTAAGTGGACATAACTTGTGTAAAACACGAAGGGTTTTACATACAAGTTATGACCACTTACCTCACGGTTACATCTCCATAAAAATAGTCCACATGACAGTTAATCCTTATATTTATATACACTAAATGTATTTAAATCGAAAAGTGTATCGTGACAAAAACAGCCAAAATACCCAATAGCACCCTTGGCAAAAGTTAATAGGAACAATTTCTCTTCATATTGAAACCCGATGATGTCAATCCTGCGCGAGTCCAAATGCGCCCAAAACATTGCGCGTTCGTCTTTCCAAACCCAATGACGTATCGATGGTGTTATGAGCTTGGTGTTATGAGCCGTTGCGCATTCACCGAGAAATAACTGCAACTAGCCACGTGGGCGCCGACTAATCAGAATGCTGGATTTAGTGATGACAACACTTGGTATGTAAATATATAACATTGGTTGGTCGCACATTGTCTGCATACGGTGCCTTCAGATCATGGCCAGCGTGAATCCATGGTACATACAAAATCATGTTCTAAACGCAAAGGCAGAACTGATGATTACACGAAAGACCTTAGAAGCGCATGTGCCAAATACCGATTATATATGTGAGTTCTATGTCGGAGCCAGATAGTCGTGCATAGATCAAGTGTCGTGCTGGAAATGTCAATAGCTCAATTTAGCATGTAAGAGAGTCTTCTTATTAAAAAGTACGTTTTTAACGTATGACTGGTTAATATGTCATTGATTCCGCGGGAGCGCCTGATATTCTCAATCAGCACGATTTGTATTACGCCGATGACGGTCGCCCACACATTTTCTCACGCGGTATCTTTATGCATAGTCCAGGACCAGGAACCTACGTCACCGATGAAGTCTCTGTTCTAAACTAGTATATGAGCTGTGGAAATTCACAATATGCAAATTTAATAAATCAGTAATAGTTTTTATTAATTAGCTATAGGTTATCGGCCGCAATAAGTAGAACGCTGCCCGCGTCATACGTAACACAAAGTCGGCCAATAAGTAGAACACGTGGCCAATAAGTAACAAAAAGTCGGCCAATAAGTAGAACACGCGGCCAATAAGTCAAGGTAACGCTGGTAAACATAAAGAACGCTCTTTATGTTTACCATCATAATATAAACAAACACCAGAAAAGTAACTTTTTATGCTTTTGTTTACATAACAATGGTCAAACATTTGACAATAACATACTGTTTATGCGATATTTCTTTTTTGTATACGGACAAAGTATGTCTACATTTTGATGTTCTTTATGTTTGTGGCGGTTTTTGACGGGTGGAAATATTTTCACCGCCAAGGCCAACCGTACCTTTAATTGGTTGTTTCCACATTGACCGAGTTATGAGGCCTCGGTCTCATAACACGGCCAATATGGAAACAACCAATTAATAACATATAAAATTCATATTTACAACTGAAATTAACAAAGAGAAAAGGCATATTATAGGTGTATCGATTTTGAACGCCAAACACACGTCGACCATTTAATAGATGTTCGTAAAATGCACCTAACCGCTTTCACCAGTAATTACAATAACTCTTGCAAAAAAAAATCTAGCTCGAGTCATCCACTGCATGAGTTCCAGATATAGTAGCTATCCGAACGTCTGAAGCAACGGCTTAGAGATTACATTAGTGACGTAGGTTCCTGGCCAGCGGCCATCTTGGATTTTACTCTGTGTATGACTAATTCCTTCGGCACACCGTACAAGCCACATCCATAATCCAATCGTCGCCAAACTCCATATGGATCTTCGGGGTGACCCACAGATTGCATAAATCGATTATTTCCGGTTAAAACATGGCCGCCAGCAGTCATCTTGGATTTCAAATTTGAATCCATCGGTACACACTGCAGCCCACATTTATTGGTGAAATGTTTGAAATTAAAATAAATTCATCTATATAATACAAGCACTTTACTGTTACTTTTTTACTTTCTTTCTTTACCATGACATTCTGTGCTCAACAATAAAATGTAAACTCCTCTCCAAGTTGAGCTACAGTGTCGTTGACACTTTCATTATTATTGTGTTTGTTTTATTTGTTCCCCATCAGCATCTGATGAATTCTGCTGAACTCTGTTCGGGCAAGTTGACAAGCACAATGATTTTAATTTCGTTCATTGTGCTACAGAGTATGATTTTATCTTCACTGTAAGTTTCAAATTTTCCACTAGTAATATGACCATACGCTAGCGTAATTAACGAACCACAGCTAAAACACACGCATAAGCTAGGATATATGTGTGCTTTTTAATCCTATAAAATAACTTCATAGATGCGTTTTCCCATCAAATAAGATTAACTTAGGTCTTATATCGTGGTGTGATTATGATATATTAGACTGCAGACATGCACAAGGGTTCGATAGAGTGGGTTCTATAGCAATTTCGTGTATAAATTAGGTCAATCATATCATACATCAAGGCATGTGATACATAAGAGATTCACAATGCAAACAGACTACGAGCTCACCGACTCAGACTTAAAACCTAAATAAAAAACATTTAAAAGCCATTCCTTTTGAACAAATTATTATAGAATATAAACTACCAATATCAAACTGAAAGTATTCAAAAGTCAAGACTGTTGGTTGTTGTCTATAGAGGGGAGTATTTTACTGAAACTAACCATTATATTATTGACGCTGTGTGGGCAATCCGATTGAGATGTGTACTATAAGAAGAAGCTTGTCAATTTCATCATGTTCATTTCATTCATAAAATGTCATCATGTCGATTTCAACGAAACTCGACGAGCAACGTCATCATGTAGCTTTCACCATCGACGGAATTTGCGATAACCTGAATGTATCGTCTGCTTTGTTCATAAGCATGTGTTTCTTGTCGATTCATGCAAATAGAAGGATATCTGGGGATTATCATATTCACATATGTACTATGTAATATTAGGATAATTTAAACTCGATATAAAAACGTTTGCTTGCATCACGAATTTCGATTTCGATTCCAGTATTATCCCCAGCCCAGCCAGAGTGATTGAGATTTTCCCATTGCACGCAACATTTATATTTTAAGCCACTCCATTGCAAATATTTGACAGTCCATAATATGTTATAATTATGTTCTCAATAAAATGTAAACCGCGGCTACGAATGAACTTCACTGTGCATAATTCCGATAGTAACTCCCATCATTTTGGAACGCCGGCCATTGAAAGACGCACACGTTTATTTCAGATTACGACATTAATGCTTTAAGCCCACCGATCTAGCTACTGTTCAACAAAAGTGGTCGCAAAAATTCAAAACAGCAGTGTCGTATTAGATAATAATTGGTGACGTCACAAAATCAGATATAGTCTATATACGACCCAAAGCGTCCGACTTTGGTTCGTTATTATTGTTTTCTCAGACTTTTCCTGTTTTTTTTCCCCGTAAACGTGGTTAACTTTTATTTATAATCTTTGTATTTGTCTGAATTATGGCGAAATGTGGCTATGGCTTTGGCAAGTGTATTTCAGAGAATATAAAGTCGGGATATCAATATTTCGTGTCTTTATCGACCTATCGTATCCGTCCCTCCGAATTACTTATGTTCGAATGAGCCATGTCCGTTTAATAAGGCGCTCCAATTGTATATATACCTATAGACAAGTTAAAGGGATACTGTACCCAACATGTTGTTGTTGGTTTCTATAGTCTCCGAGTCGGAGAATAAGGTAACAATTTTTCCATTATTTGAAAGTCTGTTGAGTACGAAGTAGTGTTACGGATGGCAAATTTACCGGAATGCAAAAATACAAATTGTCGTTGTCGAGTAATTTTTGTACAGTTTTCAACCAAATGAATCAAATTAAAGTTATATTATATGCATACTAGTCCCATATTCCCATTTAAGTTATTGTATCGTTACTAGTCAGTGAGTAGCTTGGGTTTTCTCCCCATATCACCATAATGTTTAAACGATCGTGTGTGCGATCGGTTTAACAATCCAGTATCCCTCAATTAGTTTATTTGATTACTTCGTGTACACGGAAATTCGTAATTTAGTCGACGCCATTTTATGGCTCCAGTCATAAATTCAATTTATATCAAATTATTAACTTTTAAATTATTAAATTTTAAGATAGCCTATTAACCTGAGCATTTACAGAATAAATCTTCGACTCAAATTACTTATGTTTCTATATATTATCGATATTAGATCGTTGTTATCACCGGAAATTTAATGAAAATGGCGTACAGTATTTATATTTATATTCCGTTTAAGGCTTTAAAATAACCATTAACTTGATAATACCCAAATAATTATCAGTTGAGAATTGTAACAGAATTATGTCTACTAAACTAAACTTCTCTTTCTCTATCTTTCGATTCTATAGGTGGTAGTTTGGAAAAATAATGCGTGAATTAGTTCGCATATTTCTAGAAAATATGTTCCCAGGTTTTAGATAGCAAATTAAACAGCACTAGCGTTAGTACGTTGAAACTATACCGAAGTCACATATCACACATATATATATATATATATATATATATATATATATATGTCTTGTCCGGCAGTCGGCTGCTTCTCTCTAACTCGACAAAACAAATGCTGAATGTGAGCATAGTCTAACATTTCACGATCAAGTGATGTTCCAGTGGCTCGTTGTTTTCCGAAGTTAATAGCTCACAAATTATTTATCTAAATAAATGCATACAGACACGACAACTCGACTCTTCCTTGAATACGTTACGGCCACCTCACATTCATCACAGCATCAGTGAATTTCTGCTATTAGAATGTCCACAGTAACACTTAGGGTGGATACACACACGCATGTAATCTCTGTAATTATCGTGTATTTGGCGTTTTACATGGATCACACAGACGATGTAATATGTGTCCACTGACAACCCAATCATTGCCTACGTGTTGAACGCACTGAGTTCTAGTTCCAATTAAGTCGGAATGCAGATAAGCCGTTAACTTGGACCGAGTCGCCAGGCCACTTAAAATAATTGTTCGTGGGATAACCCATATGGTAGACTTTCTATTTAAATAATTACCAGTCCTCTCTTATTTATAGCAGTGGTTGATCAGGATTTCCTCGACGCATGCATGGGATATATATGACTCCGAAAGGTATACCATGCTATTTAAGTAAAACATATCATATTGTACCTTCTTGCCCAGATTATTCCGACCGATACGTTCAACTAAGTCCCTTAGCGATTTGAACCTTTCGAGACCCCACCCAAACAAGCATCATGGTTGAAAATGTTCTACATCAAGCCTGTATATGCCAGACGTATGGCTTCTAGTGGTCGTGCATTAATAAAATGCCAGATATTACACAGACTTGACTAATTTCTGCATCCTTGAGAGAAGACATGTTTTGGACTGGACTTAAATGTACTGATAGTAAGACAATTTGACTTCGATTAGCACCGCTCACTTGTCTGGCCTGTTAACAATGAACCGCTCGCGTGCATGCAGGTGATTAATGTTGTCAATTATTGGTGTGGCCATGAAAAATACATGTATTGTACATACATAAATTACATGCATGTGTGTATCCACCCTAAGGGTGGATACACACATGCATGTAATCTCTGTAATTATCGTGTATTTGGCGTTTTACATGGATCATACAGACCATGTAATATGTGTCCGTTGACAACCCAATCATTGCGGCAATGTTTGACCACAGTGAGCCAAGCTCTGATCGTGCAGATAGCCGTTGACTGAACAAAGTCGTTAGGCCGCTTAAAATAATTGTTCGCGCGATAACCCAAATGTTGGACTTTCTGTTTTAATCATTGTCAGCCTTCTCTTGATTTTTATACTGGTGATGACCCCAGGATTTCCCCAACGCAGGGGCTATTGTCACAACATGGGGGCGATATTATCAGGATTTCCTTACGCATGCAGGGGCTATATGATCACCGACTTGGGGCTATACATGATCCCGAAAGCTACCAGGCGGGGTGGCTAACTCTTAAGTAAAACATATTATATTGTACCTTCTTGCCCAGATTATTCCGACTGATACATTCAACTAAGTCCCTTGGCGATTTGAAGCTTTCGAAACCCAACGCCAAGCAAGCTTCATTGTCGAAAATGTTCTATATCAAGCCTGTATACACCAGATGTGTCGCTTCTGGTGTTCGTGCATTAAGAAAATGCCAGATATCACACAGACTTAACTAATTTCCACATCCGTAAGAGAAGACATGTTTTGGACTGGCCTTAAATGGCCTGATAGCAGAGAGTTTTACTTCGGTTATGACTACTCACTTGTCTGGCCTATTAACAATGAACCTCTCGCGCTCAGGTGATTAAAGTTGTCAATTATTGGTGTGGCCATGTAAAATACATGTATTTTACATACAGAGATTACATGCATGTGTGTATCCACCCTTAAAGACATGTTATATACTTAGTTTAAACAGTATTTCATTTTCTCGCTATGGACATTCAAATATATAATTACAATGGATAAAAAGTTTGAAGACTCAAAGACATATTATGAACGAACTTCAGTGTTCAAATCAAAATGATAAGTGCACTCAGCCTTATGCAGGAATGTAGCATTCAACTAATATTGAACTGCGCATAATTGCATGTAATATCACTTTAAAGTCACGATTACTTATCCAGAATGGAACTTCGAAAAACTGATCAACGGGAGATCACTCTATGAGACAGTTCTTCGTCTGCGTGATCAGTCTGAAATTTAGTGGTCTTCGTTATCATTTCTGACTATGGTTTTCTTGTCATTTCTCGGTGTAATAGGAGGGTATCACCCCCCCCCCCTTTCGGTACGCGGGATTCAGGGTGTTTTGATGCCGTGTACGGGATTCATACCCCGGAATTAACTGGTATTCGGGTTTAAGCAAAACATCTTGGACGCAGGTTTTGATGGCGCAAAATAATATTTTGTGCTAGTTATCTGTGTGAATTAATGAGTGGGTAGAATAGCTTCTTGGGCATATTCGACCACCATGCCATCATAAAGTATCATTAATCGTATCATAACGGCCTCATAACGCCCATAATACTCTACTCCAATATCCTGTCAGGTATAATGGATCATAATGTGTCTATGTAACTTCTGCTTGTATCTGTCTGATATTAAAACAGTCAATTTGTAATGTCATTTATCGCATATTATTTCTTAACATGTATTCAGGATTCACCCCCCAAAATTAACTGGTATTCAGGATTCAGGGGGGAGGGGGGTGATACCCTCTAATAGAGTATTCGACAGAGAAGATTCTGTCGCCATAAATCGTTCAACGTTTACACTATGGGACAACAACGATGTTACCAGAACACTACTATCTATTTAGTGGTTTTCAATGGAACGATTTCTTTGAACCACATTTAACTCTTCCATCGCTAAACTTTCTGGGGTTGACATATAACCGTGCATCGAGTTTCCTGGGAATATTGTCAGTTTTTTGTTTGTATCATCATGCCAGAAAACTGACACAAGACAGTATTTGCGCATGCGCGTATATACAGACCCCCCCCTGGTGTTATTTACACTGGCACCTCTCCCAAAATGTGACTTGTAATTTACAGTGTTCTAATCATGTACGCAAATATTAAAATTGTGAGTTTCGCTCAGTATATAATTTATGCATCATGTTTTAAACGTGGTGTTTTGAGCGACGAGATATCTCGTCACCAGCAACGGATGGCGTCCTTCGGGACCGAATGTGTCAATTCGTACGTGTGACACAATGTGTCCTTAATAGTTATGGCGTATTTCGCTGGTGATACAGTACAAGAAAACTAAGATGCATGCATCAGGTCGGCCGTGAACTATCTACCATAGAATTGTTGTAGCTATCGATTATACATTTTGGAACACCTGTCTGTATGTATGTGTGTATGCATGAATGCATGTGTGTATGTGTTATAGACTCTAACACTGCTCGACTGATCCGACTCGGATTTGGTATTTAACGTGTCAACTTGACCTCGCTCATAGGCATGTTTCTGGACCTTGACCGATCCGACTAAAACTAAAAATTTGTGTGTAGGACTACTTCGATCCCGGGAGCAATATGGACGGGTCCAATTTCAGGTGGGACCATGTTCTCGAACGTGTTGATATAGGCATTTTACTGGACCAATTGAACAATAGTTTGGCCAGACGCTGTATATACTGGGTACTGTCCAGATGGAGGCGATCACAAAAAAATCCCTAAATAGTCCGAACGAAGTCGAGTACATCAGCTAGTTTAATATATATTTTGGACATTTGTATGTCTGTTTGTCTGTTAGCTATGGCCGGGAAAACTGCCGGACAGATTTGACGAAATTTGATACCTAGGAGAAATTATTTCCAGGGAGTATTTTGGACGGGTCAAATCTTGATCCCGACCTGACTTTGACATTCAAAAAGATAAATTCAAGGTCAAATCTGGTAAAACGGAAGTATTTCAACGAAATTTAATACCTACTGTTACTTTTGTCCCAGGAGTGTTTCGGGTGGGTCAAATCATGACCCTGACCTGATCTTGACATTCAAAATTGTCAATTCAAGGTCAAATCGGGTAAAGCCGGGCGGATTTCGACGGGGTACTTTTGTCGTGATTTTGTCCGGGGAGTGTTTTGGACGGGCCAAATCGTGACCCGACATGACTTTCACCTTTAAAATGGTCAATTCAAGGTTAAATCGCGCAATTCTCCGAAAATCAGAGGGGAACATCCCGGACGAAGTCGGGTCCACCAGCTACTATTATATATGTCTAGATTTAGTTACAAACTAAATACCTGTATATTGTACAAAGAAATGCTTGACAAATATATCTGTATCAATATTACCATACGGGTCATTAAAATAGATACGACAAAACAAATTTTGAAGGGTGCATGTATCAGGTAAATTTTTATATTTCAAATGATGACAGGAATGCGGAAAGTTGAAGTACCTACGTAATACTGGCTATCCGAATGAAGAGATATACATGTATATAAAAACCAAAATAGAAGATGACTGCTGGCGACAATGTTTTCCAAAAAAATTCAAAGCATTCGATAGCTCCCATCTAGTTGTCAGCCCGAAGATCAATATGAAGTTTGGTGACTATCAGATGAGGGATATGTCTGTACAGTTGCTAAACAATTCAGTCATGCAAAAGAGGATCAAACAGTAAGATACCAAATTGCTGCCTGTGGTAATGTTTTTTAACGAAATTCGGGAAAATTAGATTACTCTCACCCTGGTTATCCAGAAGATCATTGTGGAATCTGGTGACGATCGGACAATGGGTGTCGTCTGTAGGATCAACCAAATTATTTAGCCATAAAAATAGTAAAATTCAAGATCACCGCTGGCAGTGATGTCTTCACAATGACAGTTTGAGAACAAAATATGGCTCACATCTAGCGGTGACCCAAAATATCCACATGAGAAAAAGTTCTCCAATAAAAGCTGGCTGCAGGGTGCGCCAATTGATTCAAATTCGAAATTTAGCAAGGTGTACTGCTTGTGGCCATGTTTTCCCCGCAAATTTGATAGACTGATGGACAAAACCACTGAATCCATTGAATCAATATACATGTATACATGGATTAATTTATATGCATTGTTATACACAGTACTGGTATATAAAGGTACTGAAAATAACAATATTACTAGTATACACAAAATAAACCATATATCATGGCCATGGGTTCTAATATCCGAATATGACAGCTGAGAACTTGGTGTGAATTGAAGAGTGGTGGTGTCTCAAGTATATCTAACCCTCCACGTTAGAAACATGCCATTAAATGTCATAAGCATAATCTAGCTTGAGGACAGAAGTTATCCATAAAACCCCCCTTAATTCAACCAGGTCCTCGCGCGATGTATGGTCGATCACATGATGATCTAGGGGGGGGGGGGTAAAATTGGTGTATAAAAACAGCACTGCATGTAAATATATAATAAAATAGTGCTACATCTTATTACAGATTATTGCCATATATAATCAGTGCCTATACAGACAGTCTGACAAAATTAAGTTTCAGTGACACTCTATCCGAAGAGGGGAATAATTCCATCTGTTACAGTCAATGGAGCAATTATGAATCTGAAAAGGTGAAATTTCTAAGTAATACTAGATATCGACATGAAGCGATAACATATAACGTAAATGCAATATGGCCGCTGGCGACCATTTTTTCCTATAAAATTACAAAAATATTTGATAGCTCTCATCTGATAGATCAATATGAAGATAAATATGAAGTTTGGTGATGATCGGATGAGTGAAGTGGACTGTGCTAAACGGTTTAGTAATGCTTAAAAAGATTCTTACCTTAATATTTTTATGTTCACTTTATAAACTTCACTGAGTCATCTTTGTCATGTATTGAGTTTGATATCTTTTGTTAACAGTTTATAAATCATGTATGTCTCATGTTTGTTATTTTAATTTATGTGTTTATTATCATTAAATAAAGTTGCATTCCTTAAAAAGATTCTTACCTCAATGTTTTTATGTTCACTTTATAAACTCCACTGAGTCATCTTTGTCATGTATTGAATTTGATATCTTTTGTTAACAGTTTATAAATTATGTATGTCTCGTGTTCGTTATTATATTATATACACTTTATAGTGTGTTTCATCTGGTTTCAGAACGAAAAAAAAATGAATAAAATCAACAAATTTGTAAATTTAAAAACAATTCAAACGTTGTTGTATTCCATGTCCCAGCCTGGACATATACACCACATTTCAATAATATTCATTGAGAAACAACGGACCAAACGCCATATAGCACCCCGTATACATCTTTTATTCAGAGCTGGCCTTTTATTCCGAGTTGGCACACGTCGATTGGGGTGAGTTAGCCCTGGGGCGAGTACGCCGATTCCGACACCTTTTCTATTTGCAGCAGGTATACGTTTACGCTGATTTACGCGTAATTTAATTTACAAAGTTCCCCAATTGGTATCGTAAATAGAGTGACCTTATTTGACAGAGAATGCCTCTGTTATTGATTATCAAGTTGCTATACATTAAAAACGACAAATTCACATGCTCGTTCAAACGCAGTAGTCTATTTTCCCCATGTTAAAGGACATTCACAAATACTAAATAACGCTAACCTACTGCGAATGTTTGACACGACAACTGTTAACATATTTGGGCTGAATTCATCTGACGCGGTATTATTCCTCAAAATAAACAACAAAACCATCGTTACTTGGATATGTAGTTTGGGCTAACATTTACATAAATCCTCCACATCATTTATCCCGACACACACGTCAGATGAAAAACAGCCATGAAGTAAACGGCCAAATTGGCCGAAACAAACACGTCGTCGGAACGAGTTTCTTAACATATCGGTGTCCTTTTAAATGAAGTGAAAGTTGTAAGTGGTCGCTATTTATTGTCACGACCGTTCCGGGGATATAAATATGTTGATAAATACACGAGACACTACTACACATGATTATGTTAGTCATATATATGCTGCAAATACTCGCCGAATTACTTTGTATACATTCGCCAGCCGTGTGTGAAATAAATGCTCCTTTTGTTTACCATACCAAGAACTACTTACATTCAACAGTAGAGAAAAGACCTTTCTTCGTTCTGACTTCTGAGGAGATACGTTCTATGACTTTCTGATACATATACAGTCCGTATGTATGTATTTATATCGATCTTTGTGTGTGCGGAGGGGGACATCTTATATATTCCAGTTCCACATTCCTCTCTTCCCAAATTTCAGAGTTTTGTATCTGACAACTAATGCCTTAAAGCTTAGCTCCCAAACAAGACGCACACCGGACGTCTTACTTATCAAGACACTCGTTGAGATGATCTATCCAATACATAATACAATGCGAGTGGCGTTCTATTTGTCATCATTAATTGTGTCGAGCTTGCCCCAATAAGACAAGGAACATGTTTTTATTCTTATAAGAATAAGACAAGGAACATGTTTTTATTCTTATAAGAATAAAAACATGTTCCTTGTCTTATTGGGGCAAGCTCGACACAATTAATGACGACAAATTTATACTGACATGGGACACATGCCGAGTTCTCCATATACGAATGCGCTAGGTGCCGTGTCGATTTTTAAACTCCAATGTATGTATATATTTCAAAACCCACAATTTCGAGTTTTTCAAAACATCGTGTTTTCGTGTCCCCAGACCTCGGATCCATATTCATGATTGGGTAATCGATGGCTTGTGGTACATTTATGTATTTGTAACTATCTGCTATCTCTAGTTCGTGTCCAATTATTGAAAATTCCCCGCTATTCAGAGATTTGGTTTTTCGTCCAAATATAAGCATCATGGTTTTCGATGTATTGACATTTAATTTCCACGTGTCGCAATATATAGCAAATTTATCAAACATTTTCTGTAATCTGTCACGTGAGTTAGCGAGGAGTACAGTGTAATATGTCATGTGAGTTAGCGAGGAGTACAGTGTCATCTGCATAAATTAAGAGAAATAGTTTTAAACAAAGTCCAGTATCAAATACTTCTGGCACTTTAATGTAGATTCCATTGGATCCATGCTCACGACGATGATTTTCAAGATCGTTTAGGTATATTGCAAATAGTATCGGCGAAAGAATGTCTCTTCGGAAAAAAGTCGGAATCTTCGTTTCCAATGCGTACACACAGTTCGATGTCATTATACTTTGATCGTATACCATCTAAGAGATTACCTTCGATTTTATGGCTAATAAGCATTTTTCCCAAAGCGCTGCTCTCCAGACGGACTCAAACGCTTTTGAAAAGTCTATAAAGGCACAGTATAATGTCTGCTTGTTATATATATGTTTCAAGATTTGCGATAATGAGCACAGTGAATTATGTGATCAACTGTGGAATATCCTTTGCGAATTCCCGCTGGCATTATGACTGTAAGTCATTATTATTAAGAAATGTGATATATAATGCATGCGTTCACTAACAATGCTAGCAAATATTTTTGAGATACAACTTAAAAGAGTTATCTTCCTGTAGTTATTAGGTTCGGTAGATTCTCCTTTCCCTTTAACGTGTGGTCGTGTAATTCCAGTTATCCAGCTTTCGTGTACTATTCCGGTGTTTGTATTAAAATTAAAATATTCTTGAATCGTTATTCCAAATATATCAAGAGCCCCTTTAAGATAGTCGTGTTATACATGTATTGTCGTATCCTGGCGCTTTTCCTAGCTGTAAGGCTTTGATAGCCTTTTCTATTTAAGATACTGTTAATTCCCCATTTAGAGGCGATGTGTCAATATCGTTAATATATATATATGTGTATATATACGACCACATCGCTTTCTGTATAGGTATTTCAGTTGAAAAAAAATTCGGAGATTCGAAATAATCTTTGAAATCGCCTACTTCCAGTGTCGGTTTATCGGCTCTGCGGGTGTTCAGTTTTGTTTAATAAATGACCAGCCTTCGCTTGATCGGACATGAAGATTATATATTTCAGAGCTCACTTTTTTGTGTTATTGTGATGTCGGCTTGATTTAATCTTTTCTTTGTATATGTTGTGTCTGTCTAATAATATATGTTTATTCGCCAATGCTAACTCGAGACTCAACACATATTCAAGAAATGCAACTCTAGTCAATATAAAAACAGATGGTTCTGAATGTAGAGTTATGTCTCGTCTTTCGTATGTTTCCGTGGCCGGATACTTCGTGGATTTTGTATTTATCGGATTATTTTACCAAGACTAGTAAACGGGTAGGTATCTTCGTTGTGGTTTGAATTTCCAGCTCCCGCACCCGTGAAGCGAATGTCGCAACATCTCTTTCTGTAGGAATTATCCATGCAACTATTAACTCAAAGGTACGGATGTCCTTCGCTGTGAGTATGTTGTTAAAATAGTCACGCCCGTCAAAACTACCATGAGCAGAAATGTATTAATATGTAGACATATTTTGTTCTTACACAGCCATAAATATCGCGTAAATAGTATGTTATTGTCGAGTTCGTACGCCGTGTTATGTAAACAACAGCCAGGTTCTGTAACAGTTGTTGGCTTCGCATGAACCCATGCACTTCGAATGTCTTGAATCTAAAATTCTTTAACTAAATTTACTTTATATTGTGATACCTCGGTCATCGTTGAATCAAGTCAATTGCACGCAATGCCCCTTTTCGATCTGAAACATATCGTATATACATCAGTGGAGAGTGACCCCTACCGAATTCGTTTTGACCCGGGGTAAATATTTTATTGTGAAAACTGAACTATAGCAATTTTACGTGTGTGTGATTATATATTGATGAATTTACTCTAATAATGTGGTCTCTCTCTCTCTCTCTCTCTCTCTCTCTCTCTCTCTCTCTCCCTGTTCTCTTTAAAACAACATATACGTAGTATAAAACAATGGAGTCGGAAAAATAAGTTGTCTGAAGTGTTCCCATTATAACAGAAATTGTTCTGATATTATGATTATACCAGCAAAATGTGTTGCCTATTTCAAATAATAAAGTGTATCAATATGATTTTTATTGAAAATTATCAATAATAACTCTGCCGTGATGGAATGAATACTGTTCTTCTCTAAATCTTATTGTTAAGTACCAGTATATATGTCGAAGTTATATACTAATACTTCAAGGGGAGAGAATTCACTTCTTTTTTTAACCTCGTAGCAATTGATATATCCATATGAATATGTACATATATAGACACGTGAATATGCATCTATTATCTATTTCCATGTATCTATTATCTATTTCCTGCTATAATATGTATTATATCTCAAACACTGTTTTTACAGTTTAATGAGAAATAAACACATTGCATATTGAATCCCTTTAAAACAGCCCAGGGGTTTCTGTAACTTCGGTACAGGTACGTAGACAGAATGTACAATCCGTAATATAACATTTCGTGTGTTTATTTACCTATAATTTATTCCCGATAAGTCTTAACACATTAGTGTCCATACTTTGTTTCCAAAAAAAGAAGAAGATAAAGATCAATTATGATTGTTGGTGCTTGTTTTCTAAGTAAACAGATCGATGGTTTTGTGGATTTTCGCGATGCATGTCCATAGAAATGATGGTGATTGGAGGTTTGTTTTCTTTTAAGCTGATAATAACTTTAGGAAAGCTTGAATAATTTGGTATAACATTGGATCTTTAACCATAATAATCATGAACGAACAAACAGATAACGTTTTTTATTATTAAATGCTGAATAAAACATAGACCCTTTAATTATCTCCGAGGTGGTAATTTATAACCTATAGAAACCTACCACCCCCAGATAATGGACCTATCCGTAGGTACCGCCCACATAATTATAGGCTACGTGGTTACTGTTACTAAGCACCACAAGCCATCTCAATCTCGCTACATATCCATTGTTAAAATGGCTTCCGATGAGAACGGACTGTGTTTATAAACTCCATGTAACACGATGATATAGCTTCTTTCCGAGATTCACGATTTTCAAGATGCCTATGTGTGTATTTGCATCTTGTAAAAGTGACTGTCGTTAGATATAAACAAAAATAGAACCAGATTTGAAGAACAAAACCAAGAGTGATTTTTTGGTCATTTCCGATAACCAACAAAGATCGATGTTTAAACTGTGTAACAGAAGCCATTTTAACCTCAATATCGAACAGAATATCTAATATCGAAGCTATATGCTAATAGTTCACACCTTGATGAAATAAGCCCACCGGAGGTGTTAATGTAGTAATTAATCTATAATCCCACTTTTGTCGAAATAAATATAACGATATCAGTTCTCCGTATCTCGAGCGTCCTGCATGAGCCCCGGAGACATTATAGAGGTGCCCACAACTTTGCAACCGGATGCACAGGATTATCAAATAGTGGTCCTTTTAAATTCCACATCCTATTTGGTCGTCACTAAGGTACATTAAAGAAAACGCCGACTATCATGGAGTCAGTTACTTGTTGTCATGTGGCAACAATGGCGCAAAGTGAACTCGTTCGGTGAAGGTTGCGTGTATACACCGCGAAGCACGTACAATGTGTGAAATTTCGTGTAATTCTCTTGGAAAACATTTGTCGATTCCATTTACATGTACATTTTCGTATTAATATGGAGGAAGCTTTAGATTCTCAAATGGATTCCGTAAAACGTTCGCAGAAGATCCTAGAGGTTAGTGTGAATAGCGGACATTTGAACTCAATACTACCACGGTGTTATAACATCAATACATGTATACATATAACGAAAAACACTTCACATAAAACATATAGTACTCGCGCCACAATTAATATTCATAACGCATCATCGATCGGGAATACTATTTCCACTTTTTAGTTTGAAATCTGTTATAATAACATTGGACTTTAAATAACATTTGGTTCCGAGTGTCATTGGCATCCAGCTTAAACAGTTGTCTTTGTGACTTTTTTAGTTTAGGAAACCGAACTAAAAACACTCCGGGATATTTTTATATATATCGTTCGTCAACCGGACATGTTCCCCATACACATTTCAACACCTTTGTAGCTAAATAACAGATATTTTGCTCTCATGTTTGTAAACTCCTACTGCTTATAGTTGTTGTTAGGGAGTCGCTTGTGGTGTTTCCCATATCGCTAAAGGCAGACACATGTCGCATCGACGATTAAGCTATCGGCTCATTGGCTATAATTTAAAATGGGACTGTATCTACGGATAGGCCCATTATTGCTGTGTGGAGCGGACATAGGTCATAGGGGGACGTTTATAACACGGTTTGAATTCGTATCCGGCGAAAATTCCAAGCATGGCCTCTGATAGGGAGCGTTTTTTTCTCAAAAGCAATAACTAATAACCCTCTCACGATGGGAGCTGCGATGGTGCAGCATTAAATATCATGTACCAATGCATACTCTTATATATGCGAGTCTGTCATATATGGAGGCTCGCATATATAAGAGAATGTACTCACTTACAAGGTCAAGATAAATAGCGTTATGCCAATTTGTATTCTCTTATATAATTGGGTTTTCGCAAAATATTAGGAAGCTTCGGCCATGGAAGGGTTTTACGTAAAATTGATGGACGCCGTTGTGGGTTTTCGCGATGCAGTACGATTGATGATAACTGCAGGAAGTTTTTCATTTTTCTTTTGTCTGATGAGCTGAACATTAATCCTTGGCCTAAAATAGTTCCATAGCTTTGTGAGCTAGTGCATTTTCTTATATGTGCGAGGTTCCATGTGTAAGACTCGCATATATATAAGAGAATACATTGGGAGACTAGCATATATAAGAGAATGCACTGGCACATTGTCATTAATGCTGCACCAGCGCAGCTCCCGCCATGAACGGGTTAACTTATCGTTAAAGGAGCTCTGTCCGATTTAATACCATAAAACCACCATATCTATATATAATAAATAATTATCTCGTACCCATTGACCCTTTCTATTCTATATAGATTCTCCGACTCAGTTAACAGTGTGCATTGGAGTGTTCTATTATTCATTTGGAGGATATTAAGGTGATTAAAGCAGACGACAAATAAATACCAATACAGAAGGAGCCCCATTCATTGAGGGAACTGTGGTCGTTTGTTGAACTTATAATCTGAACATTCCCTATGGGATAACTACTCATTAATTATGATTTAGTATAGAAAGTGGCTTTGATGGCCAGGTATCGACGGGAAGTTATAATACATTTAGAATTTTGTCAGGCTATAACAAAAATTCAAATGATCGTCTATTATAAAGAACTCCCATATCTCTGTCGTCGACAAGAAAACCATAGCCAGAAATGGTAAAGCCCTCAATGTCATATTGTTAAGCATATATATAATACTAGAAGGTGAACCGACTTCGTCCGAGCTTTGACCTTGAATTTACCATTTTGAAGGTCAAGATCAGGGGGGGTCAAACACCAACACCCCAAAAATGGTGGAAATCGGGCCAGCGGATACCGGGAAATCGGCCCAGCGGATACCGAGATACCATATGCATCAAATTTCGTCCGTAAATACAACTTAAAAGAGTTATCTTCCTGTAGTTATTAGGTTCGGTAGATTCTCCTTTCACTTTAACGTGTGGTCGTGTAATTCCAGTTATCCAGCTTTCATGTACTATTCCGGTGTTTGAATTCAAATTAAAATATTCTTGAATCGTTATTCCAAATTAATGAAGAGCCCCTTTAAGATAGTCGTGTTATATTGTCGTATCCTGGCGCTTTTCCTAGCCGTAAGGCTTTGATAGCCTTTTCTATTTAAGATATTGTTAATTCCCCATTTAGGGTGCATTTACATTGCTATAGAAATGTACACAGATCTGCACGCAGACAGTGTAAACGGGTTGATATAGAAATGCACACAGAAAGAAAACGGTATTAGTTCGTGTGAGCACAAATCGTGACCGCTACACGTCACGGTCAACGCCCATATATTGCGACAGGCAAATCAGTTTTGATTAATTGTTACTCGGGCTTGGCGAATGTTTTCGTTGTCATTTCAACCCGTGTATTTCGAATATTGAACACGGATAGGGACGTGGCAACTTGTTCAACGGTTGGATATTTCATACCTGACACAACATTAGTTGTAATTTCCAAACCAACAATAGATTAAAAATTATCTTGTAGTTTGATTTTCAAACATTTTATTTGGGGGGGGGGGGTATTGTTTTCGGACCACTATTTGCATAATTTCCTACTTTTTATCAAAATTTTGGACTGGAATGGCCAATTAGCTGGAAATTTTCCAACCTTATCATAGGGGCGGATGTAATGTTGGAAATGTCCAACACTTGGAAAGATTGTGTCCTGGTCCCTCCCCGTGGCCAGTCATCATCATCATATTTATTGTCTAACAGCTATATATAAAAACTGCATGTAATTTAAGAAAACAATATTGTCCTACATTGGTTAACATTGTCATTGGAATTGTCATCAGTTGAAAATTTTACTACATTTGGTCAAATAAAGGGTGTTGTAGGGTAACTGCATGGTTTTCATTCTTTCTTCGAACCATTATCAAGTGGTATAAGGATACACTTTAAATACATGCGGCACATACCAAATCGCTGTTATCTGCTGATAGTTGATACATTTTTATGTCTGGCCTAAACTGACACGACTCGCAGTGAATTGTCAATTACCAGAGTACAGATCAGCGCGCGTTCACTATTGGTAATCATGTTGTGATCACAGTAATGCGCGACACGTGACTTCATACAGATCTATATACATTTCTATAGCAATGTAAATGCACCCTTAGAGGCGATGTGTCAATATCGTTAATATATATATATATATGTGTATATATACGACCACATCGCTTTCTGTATAGGTATTTCAGTTGAAAAAAAATTCGGAGATTCGAAATAATCTTTGAAATCGCCTACTTCCAGTGTCGGTTTATCGGCTCTGCGGGTGTTCAGTTTTGTTTAATAAATGACCAGCCTTTGCTTGATCGGACATGAAGATTATATATTTCAGAGCTCACTTTTTTGTGTTATTGTGATGTCGGCTTGATTTAATCTTTTCTTTGTATATGTTGTGTCTGTCTAATAATATATGTTTATTCGCCAATGCTAACTCGAGACTCAACACATATTCAAGAAATGCAACTCTAGTCAATATAAAAACAGATGGTTCTGAATGTAGAGTTATGTCTCGTCTTTCGTATGTTTCCGTGGCCGGATACTTCGTGGATTTTGTATTTATCGGATTATTTTACCAAGACTAGTAAACGGGTAGGTATCTTCGTTGTGGTTTGAATTTCCAGCTCCCGCACCCGTGAAGCGAATGTCGCAACATCTCTTTCTGTAGGAATTATCCATGCAACTATTAACTCAAAGGTACGGATGTCCTTCGCTGTGAGTATGTTGTTAAAATAGTCACGCCCGTCAAAACTACCATGAGCAGAAATGTATTAATATGTAGACATATTTTGTTCTTACACAGCCATAAATATCGCGTAAATAGTATGTTATTGTCGAGTTCGTACGCCGTGTTATGTAAACAACAGCCAGGTTCTGTAACAGTTGTTGGCTTCGCATGAACCCATGCACTTCGAATGTCTTGAATCTAAAATTCTTTAACTAAATTTACTTTATATTGTGATACCTCGGTCATCGTTGAATCAAGTCAATTGCACGCAATGCCCCTTTTCGATCTGAAACATATCGTATATACATCAGTGGAGAGTGACCCCTACCGAATTCGTTTTGACCCGGGGTAAATATTTTATTGTGAAAACTGAACTATAGCAATTTTACGTGTGTGTGATTATATATTGATGAATTTACTCTAATAATGTGGTCTCTCTCTCTCTCTCTCACTCTCTCTCTCTCCCTGTTCTCTTTAAAACAACATATACGTAGTATAAAACAATGGAGTCGGAAAAATAAGTTGTCTGAAGTGTTCCCATTATAACAGAAATTGTTCTGATATTATGATTATACCAGCAAAATGTGTTGCCTATTTCAAATAATAAAGTGGATCAATATGATTTTTATTGAAAATTATCAATAATAACTCTGCCGTGATGGAATGAATACTGTTCTTCTCTAAATCTTATTGTTAAGTACCAGTATATATGTCGAAGTTATATACTAATACTTCAAGGGGAGAGAATCCACTTCTTTTTTTAACCTCGTAGCAATTGATATATCCATATGAATATGTACATATATAGACACGTGAATATGCATCTATTATCTATTTCCATGTATCTATTATCTATTTCCTGCTATAATATGTATTATATCTCAAACACTGTTTTTACAGTTTAATGAGAAATAAACACATTGCATATTGAATCCCTTTAAAACAGCCCAGGGGTTCTGTCACTTCGGTACAGGTACGTAGACAGAATGTACAATCCGTAATATAACATTTCGTGTGTTTATTTACCTATAATTTATTCCCGATAAGTCTTAACACATTAGTGTCCATACTTTGTTTCCAAAAAAAGAAGAAGATAAAGATCAATTATGATTGTTGGTGCTTGTTTTCTAAGTAAACAGATCGATGGTTTTGTGGATTTTCGCGATGCATGTCCATAGAAATGATGGTGATTGGAGGTTTGTTTTCTTTTAAGCTGATAATAACTTTAGGAAAGCTTGAATAATTTGGTATAACATTGGACTTTGGATCTTTAACCATAATAATCATGAACGAACAAACAGATAACGTTTTTTATTATTAAATGCTGAATAAAACATAGACCCTTTAATTATCTCCGAGGTGGTAATTTATAACCTATAGAAACCTACCACCCCCAGATAATGGACCTATCCGTAGGTACCGCCCACATAATTATAGGCTACGTGGTTACTGTTACTAAGCACCACAAGCCATCTCAATCTCGCTACATATCCATTGTTAAAATGGCTTCCGATGAGAACGGACTGTGTTTATAAACTCCATGTAACACGATGATATAGCTTCTTTCCGAGATTCACGATTTTCAAGATGCCTATGTGTGTATTTGCATCTTGTAAAAGTGACTGTCGTTAGATATAAACAAAAATAGAACCAGATTTGAAGAACAAAACCAAGAGTGATTTTTTGGTCATTTCCGATAACCAACAAAGATCGATGTTTAAACTGTGTAACAGAAGCCATTTTAACCTCAATATCGAACAGAATATCTAATATCGAAGCTATATGCTAATAGTTCACACCTTGATGAAATAAGCCCACCGGAGGTGTTAATGTAGTAATTAATCTATAATCCCACTTTTGTCGAAATAAATATAACGATATCAGTTCTCCGTATCTCGAGCGTCCTGCATGAGCCCCGGAGACATTATAGAGGTGCCCACAACTTTGCAACCGGATGCACAGGATTATCAAATAGTGGTCCTTTTAAATTCCACTTCCTATTTGGTCGTCACTAAGGTACATTAAAGAAAACGCCGACTATCATGGAGTCAGTTACTTGTTGTCATGTGGCAACAATGGCGCAAAGTGAACTCGTTCGGTGAAGGTTGCGTGTATACACCGCGAAGCACGTACAATGTGTGAAATTTCGTGTAATTCTCTTGGAAAACATTTGTCGATTCCATTTACATGTACATTTTCGTATTAATATGGAGGAAGCTTTAGATTCTCAAATGGATTCAGTAAAACGTTCGCAGAAGATCCTAGAGGTTAGTGTGAATAGCGGACATTTGAACTCAATACTACCACGGTGTTATAACATCAATACATGTATACATATAACGAAAAACACTTCACATAAAACATATAGTACTCGCGCCACAATTAATATTCATAACGCATCATCGATCGGGAATACTATTTCCACTTTTTAGTTTGAAATCTGTTATAATAACATTGGACTTTAAATAACATTTGGTTCCGAGTGTCATTGGCATCCAGCTTAAACAGTTGTCTTTGTGACTTTTTTAGTTTAGGAAACCGAACTAAAAACACTTCGGGATATTTGTATATATATCGTTCGTCAACCGGACATGTTCCCCATACACATTTCAACACCTTTGTAGCTAAATAACAGATATTTTGCTCTCATGTTTGTAAACTCCTACTGCTTATAGTTGTTGTTAGGGAGTCGCTTGTGGTGTTTCCCATATCGCTAAAGGCAGACACATGTCGCATCGACGATTAAGCTATCGGCTCATTGGCTATAATTTAAAATGGGACTGTATCTACGGATAGGCCCATTATTGCTGTGTGGAGCGGACATAGGTCATAGGGGGACGTTTATAACACGGTTTGAATTCGTATCCGGCGAAAATTCCAAGCATGGCCTCTGATAGGGAGCGTTTTTTTCTCAAAAGCAATAACTAATAACCCTCTCACGATGGGAGCTGCGATGGTGCAGCATTAAATATCATGTACCAATGCATACTCTTATATATGCGAGTCTGTCATATATGGAGGCTCGCATATATAAGAGAATGTACTCACTTACAAGGTCAAGATAAATAGCGTTATGCCAATTTGTATTCTCTTATATAATTGGGTTTTCGCAAAATATTAGGAAGCTTCGGCCATGGAAGGGTTTTACGTAAAATTGATGGACGCCGTTGTGGGTTTTCGCGATGCAGTACGATTGATGATAACTGCAGGAAGTTTTTCATTTTTCTTTTGTCTGATGAGCTGAACATTAATCCTTGGCCTAAAATAGTTCCATAGCTTTGTGAGCTAGTGCATTTTCTTATATGTGCGAGGTTCCATGTGTAAGACTCGCATATATATAAGAGAATACATTGGGAGACTAGCATATATAAGAGAATGCACTGGCACATTGTCATTAATGCTGCACCAGCGCAGCTCCCGCCATGAACGGGTTAACTTATCGTTAAAGGAGCTCTGTCCGATTTAATACCATAAAACCACCATATCTATATATAATAAATAATTATCTCGTACCCATTGACCCTTTCTATTATATATAGATTCTCCGACTCAGTTAACAGTGTGCATTGGAGTGTTCTATTATTCATTTGGAGGATATTAAGGTGATTAAAGCAGACGACAAATAAATACCAATACAGAAGGAGCCCCATTCATTGAGGGAACTGTGGTCGTTTGTTGAACTTATAATCTGAACATTCCCTATGGGATAACTACTCATTAATTATGATTTAGTATAGAAAGTGGCTTTGATGGCCAGGTATCGACGGGAAGTTATAATACATTTAGAATTTTGTCAGGCTATAACAAAAATTCAAATGATCGTCTATTATAAAGAACTCCCATATCTCTGTCGTCGACAAGAAAACCATAGCCAGAAATGGTAAAGCCCTCAATGTCATATTGTTAAGCATATATATAATACTAGAAGGTGAACCGACTTCGTCCGAGCTTTGACCTTGAATTTACCATTTTGAAGGTCAAGATCAGGGGGGGTCAAACACCAACACCCCAAAAATGGTGGAAATCGGGCCAGCGGATACCGGGAAATCGGCCCAGCGGATACCGAGATACCATATGCATCAAATTTCGTCCGTAAAAATCCGCCAGTTTAACCCGATTTGATTTCCACTCAAGTATATAAACGCGCCTCATATACACACGCTCATTAATTATCAAGTTTCAACGTAAAGATAAATTACCATCGGTGCCCGATATATCGCCAAGACGTCTGAAACAGTCAAATGCATCGGCCGGTTAAGCGTTAACGCGATCTAACGTTATGACCTCTAACGACGTCATAGAAGTTACGCATTGCTTTTATCCTGATGGAAGATAGTACCACTTCTTCTTGATAATTGAGGCAGATAACTAAAACGGATACATACGCATTATATATCGTTGGAAAGAGGAAACACGAAAGATTCTCACAGTGTCATTATTATGACTGGCATTTTATTATTCGCGCTGTTGCGAATCGATTTGTAAGCACCGAACTCAAATGAAAGTCCCGTAACACAGCGTAAAAACAGATTTGACCTCGGCACGTGAAAAGTTTACCTCGGATCTGAAAATCAATAGGCCTATGTCACCCCCCGGCCGAAAATACCCCCACATACCAAGTTTCATCGAAATCGGGTCGGCCGTTTTCGAGTTCATCGATTACACACAAACAAACAAACAAACAAACAAACAAACAAACAGATCTTCCAAAATATATAATAGATATTGGAGCTTGGGATGTAGTAAAAGTTCGTATAGCCTACTGCCAATACAAATAGATCGTAAGATCGCACCGAAACTAGTGACTACAATTACTTGCTATATATGCAGTTATCAAAACTAACGGCACCTTTGGCATCAACCTTACACAAAATCGTATGATCGCCCCGAAACTAGTGACTACAATTCCTCGCTATATATGCAGTTACCAAAACTAACGGCACCTTTGGCATCAACCTTACACAAAAGAAGCAAGTGTTTGTGTTCTAGCGTAAACAAGGCACGTATTTGCCTTTTACTTTAATGTGTAAGCGGTGTCCACCTACAAAGACAAGTTTACGCCTTCGTGCTGGCGAAGAGCCAACGACTGCCAGAGAGCAAAAAAAAAACAGTACGCAATATCGAGTACGCTTTTGATCACATGTTCTCCGTCACCTCGTACGACACGACCAATAACCCCTGTCAATATACACCCTAAGAAGGCATAATAATAACGAACGAAGCTTTTATGACCGTTTTCGATGTATTACGTGTGTACTATTTTGTTGATTGTAACGATGCCTGTGTGATGTGAGTGCTGGTTATTGACAGTATCATTTTTCATTTGCATTGCCCGCATGGTTAGCGAAAATTTGGCTTGGCTAAGGAAATTCTGACTTATTTGGTGCCAAATCGGACCGGGCATCTTTAATTATCTTGTGCACCATTTAAGACTAGGTTTAGAATGTAAACACGGGACAAGTTCATATTCTGCGTGCACTACTGCCACCACACACCATGAGGACATGCAGCAAATGCAACATCCCGTTTCATTATGATCGTGCCAGCATTAACGGAAATGAAATTAGATCGCAATAGATCGATTTTCCTGGTTAGAACTTTGTTGGATATCTGTGAGTAGAATTCAGCTTATCTGTCTGTATATTCCTCTGATCTGCCGGAGTTAGAAGCGATAATTCGCCAAGCTTCTTGTCCAGGTGTCAATTAAAACGAGTTGATAAACGAGCTGACCGCTTGATGTATATACCGTATAAAACATAATTTATGCTATTACTAATTGTAACCGTTGTATATATTCCAAAATATTCCACAAATTTCAGCAACTTGTCTAATTATGCTATACATGTATCTAGAACTTCTATAAATACTAAAACATTTGAGTTTTCACTCAAAACCTCGTAGTTTTTTTTTATAAAATTGTAAAGAAAACTTTGCTGGACACCCAACGTAATTGCTATCTGCATTTATAATACCCACGCTCAAAAGGGTGGACATATACAATGTATTTGACCGTATATAATCAACTGAACTGTAATGAATGCGAACTATACGCTGTATTTTAATTGTATTATATTATAAAGTTATATACAATGTTGTGTTTTTCTTGTACACTCGTACAGGTTCTGTTGAAAAGTCATATAGGACGAGACACGCAGACAGTCAGGAACCTACATCACTAATGTCATATATTAACCGTCGCTTCAGACGTTCAAGAACTTACATCACTAACGTAATCACTAAACCGTCGCTTCAGACATTCAGGAAGCAACGTCACTAATGTAATTTCTAAACCGTCGCTTCATACATTCAAGAAGCTACATCACAAATGTAATCTTTAAACCGTCGCTTCAGACATTAAGGAAACTACATCACTAATGTAATATATTAACCGTCGCTTCAGACGTTCAAAAATATACATCACTAATGTAATCACTAAACTGTCGCTTCTGACGTTCAGTAAACTACGCCACCAATGAAATATCTAAACCGTCGCGTCAGACATTCAGGAACCTGCATCACTAATGTATTTTCAACACCGTTCGTATCAGGCGTTCAGTAACCTACGTCACAAACGCAATATCTAAATCGTCGCTTCAGAAGTTCAGCAACCTACATCACTAATGTAATATTTAAACCGTAGCTTCAGGCGTTCGGGAACGTATGTTTACGTCACTAATGTAATATCTAAACCGTCGCCTCAGACGTTCAGGAACCTACGTCACTCATATAATATCTAAACCGTCGCTCCAGGCGTTCAGGAATCTACATCACTCAAGTAATATCTAAACCGTCGCTTCAGACATTCAGAAACATACGTCACTAATGTAATTTCTAAACCGTCGCTTCAGAAGTTCAGGAACCTACGTCACTAATGTAATTTCTAAACCGTCGCTTCAGACGTTCAGGAACCTACGACACTAATGTGATTTCTAACCCGTCGCTTCAAACGTTCAAGAACCTACGTCACTAATGTAATTTTTAACCGTCGCTCCAGACTGTCAGGAACCTACGTCACTAATGTAATATATAAACCGTAACTTCAGACGTTCAGGAACATACGTCCGTAATGTAATATCGTCACCGTCGCGTCAGATGTTCAGGGCCACGAACCTACATCACAATTATGTATCTCTAAACAGACGTTCTGGTAGCTGCTACCTGGAACTAATGCAGTGGATGAGCTAGATATTTGTTGCAGAAGTTATATTTTAATTACATCTGAAATGGATTATATGCGAACAACTATACATGGTTGAGATGTTTTGTAGTTCAAAATCTACACTCGACACCTATTTCCATTGTACATTTATGTTATAAATATGAAATTTTGACTATTACTGGTTATTCAATGTACGTTGTGTTTTTCCTCATTCTCATGTACTAGTTTACCCCGTCAAACAAATGTTTATATTTGTTTTTAACACACTTAGAAATCAAAACCGCTTCGGGTTAGAGACTTGATTGGTGACGTAGGTTTCTGGCCTGGGAATACACCCTTATACCGAGACATAACGCGATTTAATCTCTGCGGAGACAGCGCCTTACTTCTTGTTGTGGTAGCGAGGAAATCACGTTACGAGAAGTCACTCGGTGCGCCGGAAGGATTTGTTACTCAATTAGTCGATCGATGTTGAGATTCAGATCACGAGAACGGCAATCAAAGACCGGGATTTGTGATTCACGTCAGTGCAAATGACACCGTGCACGCTTTTTTATGGATTAAATTGCTTGTACCCACATGTGTCCATGGACGGCGATATGGACGGCGATATGGCCTGTAGATATTGATTTTTTCTGAAATATCAGAAATATGTATTGATGAAATGGTCTGTAAAATCTCATATGTGTAGAATTCAGCTTATATATATTATCTATGTAAGCATGCAGTTAGACAACCCTATAACTTACGGGTATATCGCTAACGAAAGGAGATTTCAATGATTAAAGGGGAGGAAACCCTCAACAAATCAGGCCGTTAATATATACTTAGTATATCAACCATGGTGCGGTAAAACACCTCTCATTTCTCAGTTATGTTCAAACACAACGATATCACATCGCGTAATACAAAACTCCCGCTAATTACGGCGCGTCCATATTTATAAGATCATGACGTCACGGTCTCGCGTTACTCATCCTTTTTACAGATAGGTATAAAAGCGATCACACTAAAATCATTTCGTCGTGTTTGTTTGTGATTCTGCGCAAAATCCAAGCAAGCACAGCCTATTGAAGACGACATACATGTATTATAAGCCAAAAAATTATTTACGTTATAAATTTGAACAATTTATTTACGCCAGTTAATGGTCGCATACCATATGAAAAAGACAATCTCGGCCAAACTCACACGATTTCTATATGTGTAACCATGACAACCAAACAATCTTTCGCGAATTAAACTATAATTTATTCAAAACAGATAATCATTTATTGTGCACAACAAACATTCAATCTGCTGTTTTATTTATTTTCATATCTAAAAGCAGACTATCGTACGCGATACAGTTTAGCGTTAAACATCCAAGTGAGACCGTTACATCATAAACTATCAAGGGGGGTAATATTTCTTCCAAAAATGGCGACGTTAAGTTACTAGCGTAATTGCTTGCGCGGGTTAGTTTGAGACGCCATATCTCCGATCGTGTGTTGGAATTTTACACACGAACAGAGGACAGCTTACTTAGTGCACATGCCTATTCGTGCGATAGTTTCCTTCCTTTAAGATGGCTAGAATTAGCAATTGTTCACCTTTGTAGAAATCTCAGTAAGTCCTCTCCAGCTATAGGAATTCAAAAGATTTTGAATTTGTAGTGAACTGGACATATTTTATGAACTATAGCTAATGTTGAATTTCAAAGGGAGATAACTCATACCTCAGAATTATGTGACATTTGTTTTAACAGAATGTTTTTTTTTTCGAAACTAAATTAAATCCAATCCTTATTAAAGTAAAAAAAAACAGAAAGCTATTGTTGACATATACAGGCAGTACACTCATATGTGAATCAGTTCAAATAGATTTACCTCGGTGGAGAACATGGATATTCTTGTTATACTTTATTATATATCTATAAGTGTTTTCTGATGAATCCATAAGTTTGAGAATTTAGCTTCAATTCTGGAAGATTAAGTTTGTGCCATGAGCATCAAAGTTTAAATCACCATCTCCGGGACACCTTAACCGTCTCATGGAGGTTAATGGCGGGAGCTGCGCATGGTGCAACATTAACGATTATCTGTCAATGCATTTTCTTATATATGCGAGTCTCCCAAAGGAAGCCTCGAATATATATAAGAAAATGCACTGATTTACACGGTCAAGGTCAATACTGTTAGACCAATGTACATGTATTCTATTATTTATGCGACGCTCTCTATGGTAGAGTTGTAAATACAATAGAATACATTGGCACAGGGTTTTCGTCGAATTTAAAGAAGCTGCAGTCGTGGAAGGGTTAACCCTGAGCTGGTGCAACATTAAATATCTGTACCAGTGCATTATTTTATATTTTCGAGTCTATAACAGAGAGCCATTCGTATATGATGATGCACTGGCTTACAGGGTCGGTGTGAAATTTTGTTAGGCCTATCTGTTGTCTTATATATGCGAGGATCCCTATAGGAGATGTACAATTTACAGGAAAATTTCGATAGCATCGGTACTAGTGGAACTATAAATCGTAGATAGCTGTGGAACAGAGGCATTTTATAAGACTTTTTTGCATTCGGTTTCTGTCACATTGTAGCTTTCTATATACAGAAATCCCTAAACAAGAACGCCTGAAAAATTTACAAGTGTATGAAAATGATTGAACAAAAATATAAGATCGTCCCTCTTACAGTTGCTCATATGTGACCCGCCATATCAAATCCAGTCGGACGTCGGGATTTTTTTTTACCCTGTGCCAACGCATTCTCTTATATATGCGAGTCGACCATAGATCGCCTCGCATATATTAGAGAATGCATTGGCCTAACAATTTTTTATCATGTTTTTTAAATAAATGTTTCTTACAATTTTTAGGACATAAAATTAAAAAAACACCCATTACCCTGCAGGGAGCCCCACACATATATAGAAGCACATAGAAGAATGTCGTCTGCTCATGTTTGTCTGGGGCTCTGTATGGGTGAAATTATAAAATTGTTAAAGAATACAAGAACAAATTATTAAAATTGTAAAATATTGTTAGGCCAATGCATTCTCTTATATATGCTATATGCGAGGTGACCTATGGTCGACTCGCATATATAAGAGAATGCATTGGCACAGGGTAAAAAAAATCCCGACTTCCGATTGGATTTGATATGGCGGGTCACATATGTTAAACGATATCAATATAGTAAGAATGAAAATTGAATTGTGTCTGGATGAAATATCTTACGACATAAATGTAAATGCATACATGTATAAACTGAATTTATCGGAGTACACATACAAGTAACACACATGCTACAATAATGTCTGTACAACATACATAGCATATAGTATAACAATAACAAACACCATAACATACAATGTAAATTAATTTGGCTGGAGTAACTAACGTCTGATGTAAAAAACGTTGGGTATAATTCAATGTGTGCAGGCCTACACCCAAAGTTCGCATCAGGCGAACTTCATTGGTGATCTATGCTATGCACACTGAAAAAAGAATACACATGACTTCTACTCTCAAATAGTGCAAATTGATCCATTCCTTGTTTGTGTTGCAATGCAATAGTTGGCATATATGTTACAGTTAATACGTATTATCATAAGAACATAAGAACGGTTGAACTATTACTACATACTGTTTCAAGATTATTAAGATGTATTATAACGCAATATTATTGTTTGTCAAATGTTATTGATGTAATTTGTGTGTGATTTTAATGTTTCAAATAAATATTTTATGGTTAATAAATATGTTGATGAACTCACACAAGTTGTTATTGTATTATAACGCAATATTATTGTTTGTCAAATGTTATTGATGTAATTTGTGTGTGATTTTAATGTTTCAAATAAATATTTTATGGTTAATAAATATGTTAATGAACTCACACAAGTTGTTATTGTCAATTATCAAAATCAGTTAAAGGTACGGTTGGCCTTGGCGGTGGGTATCCTGTGAAAATATTTTCACCCGTCAAAAACCGCCACAAACAGAAAGAACATCGAAATGTAGACAGACTTTGTCCGTATACAAATAAGAAATATCGCATAAACAGTATGTTATTGTCAAATGTTTGACCATTGTTATGTAAACAAAAGCATAAAAAGTTACTTTTCTGGTGTTTGTTTATATTATGATGGTAAACATAAAGAGCGTTCCTGACATGGAACTAATAAAGAGCGTTTATGCCATTTGTGTGTGATTAGCCAGTAGCATTGTGCTGTCTTCTGTAACACAATCAGGCTCTTGCTTAGGTAAAATATGTAGGTCTTTATGATAACATGCTGTTTACGTAATGGTCATGGTATATATGAACGAAAATGTATTCGTTTTAATGTTTTTCTGTTTACGGTGATTAGAACAAATATAAATATTTTCGACAACTAAGGCCTCACGTGCCTTTAATATGTCTAATGAAACACTCCTAATTTCAGTTATTATATATAATAACTGAAATTTCAGGTATTATATATATTAACTGAGTGAATCAGGTATTATACATTATAACTGAAAATTTCAGTTATTATACATAATAACTGATAATACATATTAACTGTAACATATATACATCACAAATTTGCAACAACGCGTATATGTGTTTTACGTTGGCTGCAAACGTACCATGTATACTGGCTGAGAATAAGCATTACTTACTGCTACTTAACAGATATACTCCAATTTTATATAAAGTAAAACAAAATTGAATTGAGGATGGGGGAAATGTCCCAAACCAAAAACATATACATGTAGTAGAATATGCCGAGTTCTCATATTTAAGTACTATCGCACTAAGCGATCCATTTATATAAAGTGCATAATACAGTGAATTAGTTTCAATGGACTTTACATCAATTATTACCTCGGTCATATGACACGTGACACCATTGTTACTCGCATCATCGACTGAGGAAGCAACCCCAGTTGCCACAAGACCGTGTGTTTATCAAGGTTAGCATGCTAATAATATATTTGACCCGCCATATCAAATCCAGTCGGAAGTCGGGTTTTTTTTTACCCTGTGCCAATGCATTCTCTTATATATGCGAGTCGACCATAGGTCGCCTCGCATATATAAGAGAATGCATTGGTCTAACAATTTTTTATCATTTTTTAAAAATAAATGTTTCTGACAATTTTTAGGACATAAAATAAAAAACATCCATTACCCTGCAGGGAGCCCCACACATATATAGAAGCATATAGAAGAGTGTCGTCTGCTCATGTTTGTCTGGGGCTCTGTATGGGTGAAATTATAAAATTGTTAAAGAATACAAGAAAAAATTGTAAAAAATAGTTAGGCCAATGCATTCTCTTATATATGCGAGGCGACCTATGGTCGACTCGCATATATAAGAGAATGCATTGGCACAGGGTAAAAAAATCCCGACTTCCGACTGGATTTGATATGGCGGGTCACATATATCGACACGGAACCGAGTACTCTATTAACGCGTGAGTGGTGCGAGGCAGTCTCGGTATGAACAGCCGTGCTGAAAGGTCACAATAAGGTGCGATATATGAACAGCCTGTAACTCTACGGTCACACTCAGCTTAACCCTAAACATAGCCTCTGTGGTGAAGCTCATCGATCCGCAGACACGGCTCGAGATCACGATTTCTGAATTTATAGCGACCACATATCGAACATTATAACCATTAAAGATACGGGCGCTGGGTATGCTGTTAAAATGTTCACCTCCGCCAAAAACCGCCATAAACAGAAAGAATAGTAAAATATAGACAGACTTTGTTCTTTTACCAATCGGAAATATAGCATAAACAGTATGTTATTGTAAATTTTTCCCCTTTGTTATGTAAACAAAAGCAAAAAACGTTACGTTTCCTTGCTTTTGTTTAGATCCGGATGTGGTAAACATAAAGAGCGTTATTTGTTACTGTTTTCCTGATATGGAAATAATAAAGAGCGTTTTTATCAGTTTTGTCTGATTAACCAATATAATTGCGCTGTGTTATGTAAACAGAAGCACAACCTCTGTAGCACGAGCAGGCTCTTGTTTACGTACACCACCGTGCGTCTTGACGACAATATACTGTTTACGCGCTGATTATGTTTGTCATATGAGTGGAAATATATATATATTCTGTTGATGGCGATTTGAACGAATATAAATATGTCTGCAACGAACGCCGCCCGTGCCTTTAAGCTACCGAGCTCCATGCGCGTAGTCAACATTGGCAATATTTATGTTATGTTCACAGCATTGGGGGAAATTTCGACCAATATGAACCACCGCTGGTCAAGTGGTCATGCTAGTCCCCTATGCCGTTGGTGGTCCCACTGAATTGCTATGATGCTAGTGTGGAAAACTGATGTCGTTAAGAAAAAGTACCGTTTTTTTCTAAGTTGTCATTTTCGCGGTGTTTGGCTAATCCGAGTGATTTTAGAAAAAAACATTCCAGAACATGTTTATTTTTGAAAAATGGCATGAATAGCCATCTTGATTATAGTCGATTTGCAACAACTAATGCAACCAGTATTACAATATTTCGCAATATATACGTTGTTGAATGTTTGATACACATAATGGCATTTCTCTGATATGTTAAAATTATCCGAACACCTTAAAATGAGAACTTAAAAAAAAACGGTACTCTTTCATAACAGCATCAAATTGCCCTAACATCATCAAAGCAATTCAGCAGGACCCACTATCACCATAGCACACCAGCAGAAGTCCTTGACCAGCGGTGTGAACGCTGATGCTCAACCAAATACTCCAAGCCAAAACTTGGTGATTTTACATTTCTACACATACAATTATTGGATCAAACGTTTCTCTGTAAGAGTAGACATTTACACTATATATTTTTATGTTTATAGCAACGTTAGCAGAAGGTTGGTGTGTATGTATTATGTATACATGTAAACTATAAACTCACCGTAAAACCAATTCCTACGGTTGCAGAAAAGGATCCCTGTTGAAATTTTCCTTGATCGAATTGCACTAACAACGACGTTTTTCCGACTCCGCTGTCGCCGACGAGAATGGTCTGAAAAATAAAACCAAATCTACTTTAATTCTGATCTATTTCCTCCGTTTCGCATTCCAATAAACAAATCCCATCTTATAACAGTGTGTATCATCATAATGTAACATATAATATCCACGAATATAAGGTGCACAAAATGTCGATAACGACAAATATCACTGGCTAGTCCATACTCTATCTAATATCTAACTATCTGTTATCTAATCGAAAATAGATTTATGTCCCATGTTAGTTATAACCACTTCCGGTTTCAATTTCAAACTAACTCCTTGTTTCGTTTCGTGTGGGAAGCATACGTGGCATGGTTGTTTTTTTTTCTTTAGCTCAAGACACGGTGTGCTGGGTTATAGGCCGAAGATCCATCTCATTGACCCAGGGATATGACGGTGTCTCATATCGGTATCCAGATTCAGGACCTGTGATCCTACACACCATCCATCCTGCGAGGTCCAACATACCCAGGGCTGTATTCTATAAAGTTTGGGGGAGTGTAGTGATCGCCGATATCCGGACATTGCCGAAGTATGAATCGGAGCACCGATCGTGACGTCATGTTCTCGATTACCCGGATGAAGAAGGCTCTCTCTTCAGACCAAGAACAGAATCCAACCAACAAGCAGCCATGTTGAACTATCTCATGCTATACATTTATTGTGACTCTTAGACTATATACATATATCTATAACCATAGTGAATAGTCCTTCGTTTTCACTATAATGACGACGGTGTAGTGTCGAACCACGCGGGGAGACGAAAATGTGTATTTTGATGTCAAAACTTTTGTGAAAATGACTTGTCAATTTGGTGTAATTTTCCGTTCCTGAAGACTATACTTTCAGAGTTCGGTTGTGTTTGAACCATGATAATGTTGCTTAATATATATATTTCATGATATTATTGATGAATTCTGCTGACAACATGTTTCAACGTGGAAAATTTCCATTTGCTGTGCCGTTTCTGCACAAAATTTATACCTACCGCTCTGTGCTAAAAATAGCATGTACACATCGGTAACTACAGTTTACTGTCTTCAATTCGGACACCACAGCTAGCCGGTTTCTGACGACAGGGGATATTGGATTCGACAACTTCATTGCCCAGTTCCTCCAGTTTCACGGTCAGATAAACTTTACTCTTCATAATTTACAAGCTACATGTAATTGTCAATGACAATGTAGCTCCTTCTGCTATGTGTTTATCAGCAACTGATTTGGCAACCAAATCTGACAATCTACATTCTGCCAGTTTGATTTATGTTAATTTTTATCACATTGATGATTGACTCCTGCCCAGGGTTTATTTATTAGCCAGGGAACACCCCTTCCTTCTAATACATAGTGCCATGGGTAACAATTCACATTTTGATTAATTGGTACCTGAATATCACAGTCTGCACAATTGATTCGTTTCTGAGAATTTTGACCAATTGATTCCTGCCCACGGGTTATCTATTAGCAAGGGAATACCCCTCCATTCTAATACATAGCACCTAGGGTAAAAATCAGTATACTTCCCAACCTTCTAGAGAATATTCAGTACAGACGGTATATCCAAGACCACAGAACTCTGATACAGTACGCAGTTTTCTTGTCAGCTTTTCTAGTGGAAAAACAAAACACTTCAAGAAGCTAATATGTTTTTGTATTTTTGCATTTATTTATATATTTTCATGCCATTGTGATCAGTTTCTCTATATGAGTATATTTACCTTTGAGACACTGATTTATTATATTTCTAATGTCACTGTGATCAGTTTCTCTGCATAAGTTGATTAACTTATGAGACCCTGATTTATTCTCCAATAACTGATACACATCATTAATATTTTGTATGTGTTTATTTTTGATATGAATTAATTATTTGTGTGTATCAGATAAAGTATTTTCATTAATATTTTGTATGTGTTTATTTTTGATAATGAATTATTTGTGGGTATCAGATAAAGTAATATTTTTTCGTTCAATGTGGAATATTTCATGAGTATTTTGAGTAGACATTTTTCGTATAGATATATGATGTTATTGTGAATGATTTTTGGAACCTCGGTTTAGGTTCAGTCATTCATACTAACATTGCTACTTATTATTGTTGTTAAATTGTTGGCATAACTACTCAGATTGCTTTGTGCGATATTCATTTTTGATTGTGTATTGCTATTTATATGTATCAAGATACCATATATATTTGAATTCTTAGTGGTACTGGAAGGAATAGAACACTTGCCACTTTGAAACTGCTTGATTTATATATCAGGTATCAAATAAATTGAGCGACAAATCAGAATGATAATGATATCTGTATGCCTGAGTTATTAGGTAAACGCGGGTTCATTTGATCATTCTTCACCAAATTTGACAAACTTTCTCAAGTCATTAAGATCAAGATAAAGAAATGGCAAGCTTTGGATCTATCAATTCATACAATTGTGCACCAACTTTGGTCCAATATGGATCGAGTGTGTATCAACCGTATGCTTATCAACAACTGCCACCAATCCAGCCATATTATGTGCAAAATCAATGGCCAACAACCAATTCTAACAATTACCCACCTGGTTTGCCATACCCAGTCCAACCAATGAATCGACCGCCGCATGCTTCTCAACAACTGCCACCAACTCAGCCATATTATGTGCAGCATCATTGGCCAACAACCAATTATAACCAACGCTCACCTGGTTTGCCATACCCACCTGGGTTGCCATACCCAGTTCAACAGCCCAAGGCTGCACAAATAACCGATCCAACTGAGTCAAATCAACAGGCTGTTAGCTTTAAAATGCGCAGCCAGAAGATCAGTTAAACCTTGCTGAGACAACTTACGAACTGAGGACCGATCCTCATGAGTCGGGTAAGGATTATGTTTGGAATAGGATTTCATCTCGGTTAGATAAAGATGCACACGAAATGACCCAGTGGATGGAAGGTGTGGAGTTTGTGTTCCAAGGCGTGGATTTACTGAAGGAATTTCCGAAATGCCATCCTATTCTATCAAGGTCATTTCCTATCTAGAGACGCTAATGAGAGAATTGGAATATATGATGGAAATGAGGACTGAAGAGAAGCACAAACGCGACGATATGATTCTCAACTTCTGTGCGTACAAACCGGAGACGACGAAGAATGAGTGGGGAAATATCTCGTTCAGCGAGCTGATAAGCAAATTAATGCGATGGGAGTTGAGTGGAGACCAAGAAAGCGCAGCTCGGAAGAAATTTCATTCTCGACTACTCGAATTTTCCATCCAGATTGTCAATTATATAGTTAATCGGAAGGATGAATTTGTTCAATCGACGACTACTATATACAATAAGGACGCTGATTTCTCAAAGAAATTGGGCCGAGTAAATGTGACCGACCTTTATCCCAATGACCGCATCACGGTTAGGAAATCAACTGCTGCGCTCACACGATGCGCCGGTTTTTCCACTGGATCCAGTCCAATGCTCGAACCAATCCCAGAAAATGAGTTATCAGAGAAGATGGCAGTCAAAATGGTCACCAAAGATCAGCTATCAGGAAAAGCCTCCATCCAAAACTCCAAGACTCAAGTAGTTGAAAAATTACCAGGGTTAAATGACTGTGTCATGAGATTTGATGTTGAGGAAAACAACCGACCACATTCCAATGACCAGAAGCAGATTATATCACTGGGGGGGGGGGGGTAGTGGAGACAGCTGATCGTCTTTCCAACTCTCTGAAGAACTTGCAGTCGGAAATAGACGACATGGAACTAATAACACCAGAGTATACATTATACACAAGAAATCCAGTTCAGCATGAGAAACCTGACGAGCCAGCTATCAACAAACTTATGGACAATGAACAAGACGACGAGCCAGTCCATGATATCAGCCTAGAGTGTGACGACAGTGTTTCCCTTGATCTGAGCATGGTAGATAGCATATGTCTGATGCTGGATTTGGATATACCATAGTGTACAACAACTCAAGTGAATGATGTATTGCAAGCATCTATGGCATCTGCCATATCCCAATTGGAATATGGTAACTCATCATTCATTGGACTCTTCCCGTCATTTTCGGATTTTCCGGACAGCTCATTATCATCAGAGGCTCAGCCAACCACGTGTTCATATGACACAGGCTACCAGTCTTCATCAGAAGATATCTTTAGCACTGATGGTAAAACTACCGGTATTCAACAGCACATAGTTGTCCATACCAGCAACGACATACCCCAGTATGATACTGTGTCAGCGTCTGAGTCACCACCCAGACAAGAATTAGCTCAAGATGCTGGAGCGGCGAAATCTGCAGATAAGCCAGATACCGGTACTGCAACAGAAGCTGTAGAGAACATGAGCCAGACTGATGACGGTCCAAATCAGTTGCAGACAGCCGAACTGAGGTGCACACAGCCTAAAACTAAATTAGAGGGCCCAGATCAGTGGCCATGGGATCCTGGCGGAGAGCAGTGGCCATGGGATCCTGGTGGGAATAGACACCCCTCAAATTCTGCAGTGGTATCCAATGCCTCATAGAGGTTTGGAAATTGTGATAGTTGCTGTTAACAGAATCAACCCTGCCACTGATGTACACGAGAATTCAACAACTAATAATAGAAAATGACTCGATCACTGGATATGATTATGGTTTAGATTTATAATTTCATTAAACCATACATGAACCATGGACATGTATCAGGTAGATCTAAGATAGTGCTTAGTGCTTGTTTATATCCTAAACAAATGCACTGGGTAGATCTTGTGATAATGCTCTGATGCTTCATTGTTCAGTCCAGAAAATGATGCTAGAAAAGTGCATAAAAGCATCAATACACAACCGGTTAAGTTTGCACGTACGTTTTGACATTCGCTAGTTCACATATATTTAGCTTCAATAAAGCGTTGTGTTGATTTTCGATATGCGATATGTTGTGGTCGATATAATATGAAACCCGGTGAAATTCATATATAAATCGTCGTGTAGCTTCAGGGAAATTTGTGTGAGTCATAAAGTGACATACCTCATTTATTTTACGAAATGATCGACACCAGTCTCACCAACAGTTGCCAAGGTTAATGGGCGAATATCCAGATATCTGGGCGAATATGGAACTTACGGCACCAACAGCATGTGTTTCTGATCCGGTTGTTTGCCATTGAGCCATTCATCAGCCATTGACTAATTGACAATACTGGACAGATCATACCACATACCAAGAGACCACACTGGTGAGACGCGTTACCAAAGAGCATTCCGGACATGGCAGCTAGCTGGGTCATATGCCGAGTATCCACCTCCGTGACCCATGGATATGACGGTGTCTCCTAATATCGGTACCCAGATTCAGGAGCTGTGATCCTGCACACCAGCCATCCGGCGAGGTCCAACATGCCCAGGGCTGTATTCTATAAAGCGTGGGGGAGTGTAGTGATCGCCGAATCCGCACATTGCCGGAGTAGGAATCGAACACACCGGTCGTGACGTAATTCCCGATTACCCGGATGAAGAAGGCTCTCTCAAATCAGACCAAGAACAGAATCCAACCGAACAAGCAGCCATGTTGAACTATCTCATGCTATACATGTATTGTGACTCTTAGACTATATAAAGATATGTATAACCATAGTGAATAGTCCTTCGTTTTCACTATAATGGCGACGAGGATGGAATCACTGAACTAAATGGTTTCCCCATAGGCGACAGTGTTAACGTTTCGGCCAAATTCACTGAATTGAAGCCTGCAGGCCATACCAGTGATGTTTACCCAGCTAGATTGACACCAGTTGATCGCGAAAATGCAAGAAAAATTATAGGTCATGTGTTTACTTTTTAAAATAAATCCCCAAGTCTACGACAGGGCTATCTCACAGCCAAATTTGATCTGGAAAAACCCAGGACTACAGCAGCTAGTTAAATAAATTTCCCGCTCACAAAAATCCATTCCCCCATTCATTCACCAGTTTAAATTATTTAGATATTATGTACAAATCAAATAAACGCGATGTCATCCTTTAATAACGTGTCGCATGTATCAGGTGAAGGTCATTCTTCAGTTACCTTCACCTTTAGCATTCCACGGTGTACTCGCTCCCCGACTCTAGAACACATTTAGCTCCCTGATTCCCATATATATGTATATGTGTGAAACACAGCGTTTCTTATAGTATTTTATCAAAATATAGACCTTACTGAAATCAAAAATGGATTATATCGAGCAGTAGTGGTTTATGTTTCCAATATGAGGCATCCTGAAAATTAGTGTCAATCCTCAAAATAAAGCCAAAAAATTTAGATTTTTTTTTTCAATTAAAATAAAAAATACTTTAATAGCAATATAAAGCAACCATAAGTCAATTTAAATATCTAAACATAATCATACAACATCAGACACAGCCTCAGACATGAAATTTTACCAGATGGCAGGGCATACTGTCTGTTTAACAAACCTGCCATGGCAATTTTGCACGACAGTAACTCTAGTGGTCATGCCATCAACCCCCCCCCCCCCGACTTGGGGTGGGGCTACGGTCCCCGTTAAGACTACTGGGTGCCGTAAAAGCTTAATTGGGTCAACTGTCACCTTTTCCCAATGGTGGGGGGGGGGGGGGGCTAACACTCCTCAAAATTGTGGGGGGAGGGGCTTTAGACCCCCTGACCCCCTAATGGTACCTGATGTCCATGCAAAATTCCCAGATTTATCACTTTCTTTACTATCTACAGGCGAATCCATGGGTTTCTTCTTTAAATATGTCCAAAATGTGGTCATTATCATTTGAAAATAAGAAAATATGGAATTAACAACTTATCATGGAGAGACGTGAATTTTCGTAAAATTCCAATTTTCCTTATATATATGTATATGTGTGAAACACAGCGTTTCTTATAGCATTTTATCAAAATATAGACCTTACTGAAATCAAAAATGCATTATATCGAGCAGTAGTGGTTTATGTTTCCAATATGAGGCATCCTGAAAATTAGTGTCAATCCTCAAAATAAAGCCACAAAATTTAGATTTTTTTTTCAATTTTACTAGCTGATGCATCTCGTATAACTGAAGTATGCCCTTATATACCATAATATTACTAAATTGAAGAGGAAATGTTAATATACATTTTGAGAGGGATATCTTGTCCAATTTTAAACACTTTTTATGCAGAATTTGGCAATTTATAATAAACATTTACCAAAATTAACAGAAAATTAAAATAAAAAATACTTTAATAGCAATATAAAGCAACCATAAGTCAACTTAAATATCTAAACATAATCATACAACATCAGACACAGCCTCAGACATGAAATTTTACCAGATGGCAGGGCATACTGTCTGTTTAACAAACCTGCCATGGCAATTTTGCACGACAGTAACTCTAGTGGTCATGCCATCACCCCTCCCCCGACTTGGGGTGGGGCTACGGTCCCCGTTAAGACTACTGGGTGCCGTAAAAGCTTAATTGGGTCAACTGTCACCTTTTCCCAATGGGGGGGGGGGGCTAACACTCCTCAAAATTGTGGGGGGAGGGGCTTTAGACCCCCTGACCCCCTAATGGTACCTGATGTCCATGCAAAATTCCCAGATTTATCACTTTCTTTACTATCTACAGGCGAATCCATGGGTTTCTTCTTTAAATATGTCCAAAATGTGGTCATTATCATTTGAAAATAAGAAAATATGGAATTAACAACTTATCATGGCGAGACGTGAATTTTCGTAAAATTCAAATTTTCCTTATAGGAACCACTGAACTAAATGGTTTACCATAGGCGACAATGTTAACGTTTCGGCCAAATTCACTGAATTGAAGCCTGCAGGCCATACCAGTGATGTTTACCCAGCTAGATTGACACCAGTTGATCACGAACATGCAAGAAAAATCATAGGTCATGTGTTTACTTTTTAAAATAAATCCCCAAGTCTACGACAGGGCTATCTCACAGCCAAATTTGATCTGGAAAAACCCAGGACTACAGCAGCTAGTTAAATAAATTTCCCGCTCACAAAAATCCATTCCCCCATTCATTCACCAGTTTAAATTATTTAGATATTATGTACAAATCAAATAAACGCGATGTCATCCTTTAATAACGTGTCGCATGCATCAGGTGAAGGTCATTCTTCAGTTACCTTCACCTTTAGCATTCCACGGTGTACTCGCTCCCCGACTCTAGAACACATTTAGCTCCCTGATTCCTTGATAGGAGATTAGATCTTCGCCTTACTACAACATCTAGAACAGCCTATATCCTGATATCTGGACTGCACTGCACTGGAGAAGTTAGCCCGGGTTACCCACAATGGTGCAGGGATGTTGCTCGATGGTCTCCGTTGTGTGTGTCCATCTTGAAATTCCCATCTCTACCCATTCAAACAACCTCCCAAGCTCCCTTTGTGTTGGAATTTGCCCAGTTCTGATTAAAACCAGACTACAACAGCTCCGCACAACAGAGTCTGGCGATAATAGCTCTGTGTCACATTACCGTCGCTATAAATAACTTCTACATGCAATACATGTGGTATGACATCACAACACACAAATAGCTTTACGACTGACATACATCTCCTTTGTATCCGACGCTTCAAACTGGTGTTAACTGTTGACATTCTCGGAAATACGTACTTCTATTCTCCTTGCTAGGTACGCTTTTAGTGTTTAATTAGTTGTCGTAAACTCTAAATTTGTGTGAAATTGTCAAATTTGTTGCGCTATTTTAGCTATGTGGCGAATCCGCCGCTGCGTAGGAATTCCGACAGTCGCCCGAATGGCTGCACCGATTTGCTGGCAGTTTTTGTGACTTGCTGACGCCGACGTAATGCTTACTGGTGGTAATGGACTACCTACCAATTTTCTCCAGACTATGTAACGCGAAGCTGCTCGAGTCTGGTTTTAATTGGAACTAGAATTTTCCAAATAGGAAATACCTCAAATAAAATTGCCAATTATCACTCTGATCTTATGCTCGCAAGCGCGGAATATATGCAACGTATAATTCAACTAATTGACTGACATTTAACAAATTGCATTCGCTGATGGGTTTAATAACGATTCAGTGAAATCACCGCCTGGCTTAATTTGTGATAAGGAATGGAATATCAATTGATCGACAGAGGAGATGTAATACTGCGATAACCAGGGAAGATGTAATACTGCGATAACCAGAGGAGATGTAATACTGCGATAACCAGGGAAGATGTAATACTGCGATAACCAGAGGAGATGTAATACTGTGAGGACCAGAGGAGATGTAATATTGCGATGACCAGAGGAGATATAATACTGCGATAACCAGAGGAGATGTAATACTGCGATGTCCAGAGGGGATGTAATTCTGCGATGTAATACTAAGATGTAACACTGCGATGACAAGAGGAGATGTAATACTGCGATGACCAGAGGAGATGTAATACTGCGATAACCAGAGGAGATGTAACACTGCGATAACCACAGGATATGTAACACTGTGATAACCACAGGATATGTAACACTGCGATAACCACAGGATATGTAACACTGCGATAACCAGAGGAGATGTAATACTGCGATTTCCAGAGGAGATGTAATACTGCGGCGTAAGACTGAGATGTAACACTGCGATGATAAAAGGAGATGTAATACTGCGATAACCAGAGGAGATGTAATACTGTGAGGACCAGAGGAGATGTAACACTGCGATAACCACAGGATATGTAACACTGCGATAACCAGAGGAGATGTAATACTGCGATGTCCAGAGGAGATGTAATACTGCGGCGTAAGACTGAGATGTAACACTGCGATGATAAAAGGAGATGTAATACTGCGATAACCAGAGGAGATGTAACACTGCGATGACAAAAGGAGATGTAATACTGCGATAACCAGAGGAGATGTAATACTGCGATAACCAGGGGAGATGTAATGCTGCGATAACCAGATGAGATGTAACACTGCGATAACCAGAGGAGATGTAATACTGCGATAACCAGAGGAGATGTAATACTGAGATGTAATACTGAGAATTAACACTGCGATAACCAGAGGAGATGTAATACTGCGATAACCAGAGGAGATGTAACACTGCGATAACCAGAGGAGATGTAACACTGCGATAACCAGAGGAGATGTAATACTGCGATAACCAGAGGAGATGTAACAATGCGATAACCAGAGGAGATGTAATACTGAGATGTAATGCTGCGATGACCGAAAGCGAGTTGGTCGCAAACATAATCAACATTTTCGATTAATAGCCACGTTCTGTTAAATGCAATTTTTGCGGGTGGCTTTATAGACTATACAACAAATCTTGTGACAAGGCGTGTAAATCACACATACCATGACTATGAACAACACGAACAGAGCCATGCGTGTACTTTAACATGTTCTTTATTAAATAAATTCTCCCATTCAGTTATAGAATTATACATTGGACTGGTCTATTATTCATTTAGAGAGGTGTTCAGAACATATCAGCAGACGGCATACCGACGAATAGATAACATAAGTGGAGAAGGATTCTTTTCAATTGGAGGGAAATGTTCAGATGATAAGTTCAACAACAGTTTCATACATGAGTATTTTATTAACCCTTTACCCAACAGAACGGCCCTGTGCCAATGCATTCTCTTATATATGCGAGTCGACCATAGGTCGCCTCGCATATATAAGAGAATGCATTGGCTTAACACATTAAAAATTATAAAATTGTTAAAGAATGTAAGAAAAAATGGTAAAAAGTGTTAAAAAAGGCCAATGCATTCTCTTATATATGCGAGGCAACCTATGGTCGAATCGCATATATAAGAGAATGCATTGGCACAGGGCATAACTGTAACCATCACAATGTGGTCAATGAGCCGGTTCCAATGATATCCATATTTGTATGGTTTTATCGAGACAGACCCAAGATAATTTAGGCTGTTGCAGCTTTATTTGACCGTTTTTGGCCGGTTTGTTGGGTAAAGGGTTAATGAAAAGGATCATAAATTTATATTCAATATCATGCAATACAAATTTACCTTGCCTACAGCGATCCTTTAATACTAAAAGGCTCTTATTATGATACAATACAAAACCATAAACAAAAATTCTACACCCTTGGTTCAATTGATTTCTTCCCCTATTCAAAAATATTGAGATGTTCGCGAATGTTCAAAAATATATAGAATTAACTGGCAGATACAAGCCACATTATGTACAGACCTGAGGTGTATGCTCTTGGCTATATGCGGTAAATAACTAAAATTGATATGAACAACTAAAATCAAATTATGTGTAATATCCCAAAGTACCCTGCCAAAACCTGCTTTTATTGGAGGGGTGGGGCTACCAGGCACACTATCATTAATAATAACTATAATTATTTGATTGAGCTATTTACATTCATATACATAGAATTTTTCATTCTAATTTTGTCTGTATGAAACGGTTATCATCCAATCTCATATATATTTTGAAGACCTCTGTCTGTATGTATATTTGTTTGTTTGTTTGTTTGTTTGTCTGTCTGTCTGTCATTTATACAAATCTACGATTCTCGACCGATCGGGACGAAACTTGGTACGTGTGTGTAGTTTGACCAGGCGGTGAACGTTGTCGTATTGGCGAGCCCGTGCGGCGCCCGCTTCGCGCATGCGCAGACGAGATCTCGGAAACGGGTGGAGCTATCGACTTGATATTTGGTATGTGAATGTATCTTGCCCCGGATGCGAATTTTATCGGGTCGCCGAGCCCGTGCGACGCCAGCTTCGCGCATGCGCAGACGAGATCTCGGCAACGGGTGGAGCTATCGACTTGAAATTTGGTATGTGAATGTGTCTTACCCCGGATACGAATTTTATCGGATCGCCGAGCCCGTGCGACGCCAGCTTCGCGCATGCGCAGACCAGATCTCGGAAACGGGTAGAGCTATCGACTTGAAATTTGGTTTTTGAATAGCCCGGACAACGTCGGGCTCATCGGCTAGTCTCATATATATTTTGAAGACCTCTGTCTGTATGTATGTTTGTTTGTTTGTTTGTCTGTCATTAATACAAATCTACGATTCTCGACCGATCGGGACGAAACTTGATACGTGTGTGTAGTTTGACCAGGCGGTGGACGTTGTCGTATTGGCGAACCCGTGCGGAGCCCGCTTCGCGCATGCGCAGACGAGATCTCGGGAACGGGTGGAGCTATCGACTTGAAATTTCCTATGTGAATGTATCTTGCCCCGGATACGAATTTTATCGGGTCGCCGAGCCCATGCGACGCCAGCTTCGCGCATGCGCAGACGAGATCTCGGAAACGGGTGGAGCTATCGACTTGAAATTTGGTATGTGAATGTATCTTGCCCCGGATACGAATTTTATCGGGTCGCCGAGCCCGTGCGACGCCAGCTTCGCGCATGCGTAGACCAGATCTCGGAAACGGGTGGAGCTATCGACTTGAAATTTGGTTTTTGAATAGCCCAGACAAAGTCGCCCGGACAACGTCGGGCTCATCGGCTAGTACAAAGGTGATGGCTTAAGATTATAAGCACTACATGTATGAGCTTACTGCCAAAACATTTTATAACCAACATTCCATCATCATACCGTGCACTGTGTACAATATTTTGGTTAAATATATATTTTTTAAACTAGTTTGTCTTGTGGGTTGATTGTGATCCATTGGCATTTATAGTCGTTTCAGTCGATATGGTCCAAATCACGACGTGGTCGGTTTTATTGATGGGGAAAAGACAACATAGAGAGTTAAATGTACTCAATTCGATTAAACACCCCTAAACTACTATTTCTTTGGCTTCGGGGGTAAAAACTATTTGATTGGAGACGAGGAATCTACCCATCAAAGCTCAGAGTGATCAGATATCGATTTTTGAAGTGTATTATTTCAATTGTTTGTGGCCCCCGAAACATGCCGTCATGGTCTCGGTCAAAATTGCGGATGAAGATGGATAACTCTAAAAGCAAGTGGTAATACCGCCAAATTTCGTTGAACAAAATGTTGATAAATAACATGTTTTGGGAAATTTGATATCATAGTTGACAGTGTTTAGCATTATTTTGTTGCAATTAATCGATTCTGATAACTAAAGCGTATTTTGAAGAAATGTTGTTGTTGTTGTTGTTGTATCTTGATGGTATGGGGACCCTCCGATCGGATTGAGTACCTTTAATTTCAATAGGAAACCACTAAACTTCATGTAGAAACCACCGATTCCTTCGTAAGTAACTGAAAGCCAGTTTGCAAATACCATGAAGTTTGAGTTAATTTCGAAGCAGCGTTTCACATGAGGAAATGTTAACAAGTAAAGCTCTTAATTGGCCGATGCTGGATACTTCATTTATACCAAATGCACACAAAGGGAAATTCTTTGTTCTTCTAAACATCTATAAACCATTAGAAAAAGGAAAGTTCACATCAGTATCATACAGAGTATCATATAGCCATTATAGCCATTTATTTTTCTTCTGCAACGCGTTTTGCTAACGTCGTGAATACTATTAAGCCTCCTTGACACATGAAACTATGGACGTCATTGAAATAAATGAACGAATCATGTAGTGACATGTCATATTTCATACGGCCGCTAGGTTTTATACGAAGGATAAATAATATATGTAACTAATATTGTCACCTTAACAGCTTACGTCCGCTCGGGGAATTTGGCATCCATCACCCAATAGATGCACAACTCCCCCTCACGGACATAGATCGTTTAATGGCATACGGTTCGGTTACGGACTATATTTCCATTTATGCCAACTGAATGCCAGTACGCAACTGGCGCGTATCTGTATTCATTAAAAGTCCCCCCTCCCCCTGCTGCGTTCAGATTAAGATATACATGACAATGGATTCAGTTCAGTCCAGTTTATATGGAGTCCTCTTTAGAAACCATGGAGAGGGTGTCGACGGTAGCCGAGAATCAGGCTATTTCGGGCGGTACACGGGATTCATACATCCTTTTAACTGGCACTCGTGACTTATGCCAATTTTAACCGGTATTCAGGATTCAACATTAAGGCATATTTTATAGAAAACAGATTACCCAGAGGTTGAAATGTTGATGTGACAAATTTTAACTGGCAATGTTCAGGCAAAATCGGTGTCAGGTGGATTTAATATATGCGGTTGTGGCAAAGTTCAAGCTATCCTTTGCTACCAAAACGAGTTCTCTACGAGGTACATGTAGAGATTTGTGGAAAATTTAGCCGTCCCACCCCATTCCAAATCCTGTTCAGCGATTGTTCCATGTTCCGTTCCGTTCAGCCGTGTGTCACTATCCCATTTATGCCAACTGAATGCCACTACGAAAGATGCGCACGTCTGTATTCATTAAAAGTCACTCTCCTCCTGTTGTGTTTCTGATTAAGATAGCCAGGCTAATGGATTCGGTCCAGTCCAATATGGAGTCCTGCTTCGTAACCAATTAAGGTCCCTGACGCAGTGTTGTGGTGCGATTTAATGCGTGCGCACACGATGTATATCACGAACAAATAGCTATCATGTGGTGGTAACACGAGATTAACAGAGAATGAATCAATCCCGCAGTGAATGAATGAATTCAAATTCACAACATAAACGAATTAAGTTCTGTTCGGAATACCATATATCTCGTCCCAAACTAATAAGAAACTGTTTGATATAATTCAGCAATATATTGTAGCAACTAAGCGTTCCGATAACTGAATTAAAAACAAAAATATATTCACAAGAATGTTCTGCAAATTTCTTTAGTATATATGAACTACTCAGTTTAGTAAACTACTCACTCCCCATGTACTTATATATGGACCTTCTCTCTCAGTCAACCGCCAGTTCTCTATTATTGATATATATATAATGTCTTCCAGTGTAGTTGACCATCATTTGACTAACATGTATATGATTAAAAAACCTCTTTGCACACAACCCTGCTCCGACAATAGTTAAAACGAACACATAATCACGCAAACTCCACCCAATGTTATAGCTAATCAACCATAACCCATATTGCAATAAGCTCTCGAAGACACTACACCAAGCACCATGCAATGACAAATCACGCATGTAAATATGTTCAGCTGTCATCTTGTAAACATTTTGTACGCATAATTGTTTTGTATTGGGAGAGGGGCTTCATAAGTTGAAAAAAACTTGTGCCCCGATCCCTTTTGTATTAATATATGCAAATAAAATCGTTTCAAGTCAAAGTCAAGTCCACACGAAGACTATGAATACATGTTAGGGATGTTTTGTCTTCGGTGGCACCGCAAGTGGATGCATAATATGGTGACAGGATAACATTCTTTAGTTCACGTTCAGACACTGGAAATTTACGTTTCAGGAAAATCGTTGCACTCAGCTTTATCGTGTGCACATTCTGAGTGATCAATTTTGTAATTACAGAGTGTGCTTCTTTGTAGCTGTGAGGCTTGTTGTGCCTTAATGCGCTATGCTCTATGATCCTTAATGGGTGAGCTTATGGAGGCCCACAATCTTCATGCATTGAAAACTGGTTATATCACACAAAGTATATATACAGTAATGCTCTAAGTAATCGACTTCTTAACCACAGCAGAATTATGGGTAACTTTCCAGGATTTAGTTGGAAATATGGCTTGTTGCCATTCATCGGAAAGATCTCCCCGAGAGCTTTCCGATGAATGGCAACACGCCATATTTCCGCTTTCCGATGAATGGCAACAAGCCATATTTCCGACTAAATCCTGAAAAGTTACCCATAATTCTGCTGTGGTTAATAAGTCGATTACTTAGAGCATCACTGTACACGATGTCGACTTCGCCTCGGTTGGTTCCTTTGGTACACTATTGGAGTGTTTTTGTCTCCAAGATTTAGCATGCGCATATTCTGTTGTTCACAGCTTAAAAACGGGCGGCTACAAGATTCAATGTGCATATTTGATGCGATTGCGCTTTATCAAAATCCCTCAGGGCGAGCGCAGGAAACATCTCAATTCGATTAGCACGCCTTGTCGAATCCTGTTTAATGAAAGATCAACTGCTTGTCGGCTAGCGTCAGAAATCGACTCACCCTGACATTATACTGGGCCCTAGGTGGTTCTGTCTTTATTGCGCATAACGCTTTAAGCCAACATAAGCCATCTAGCCATGATGAAGCTGAATCGATTCCCGAGATACGCCCGGCTCGCAGCCCCGCATGATAAACACGAATGTTTTCCATTTCAGCAAATGTTCAATTGGTTACCATGATTCGGTTGTTTCTGTGTTGAATGGATGACTTCGCAATTTCTTCGAAAACATTATCTGCAATTAAATCTTACAGCGCCATTCTATTGACTGTGAAAGGATAGCAAACCTTAGGGAAACTTACGTTTTCTGATGTTTGATTTAGATTCTTTATTTTGAGATATTTTATATTCAAGTATACACAATTAATATACACGCACAGGGTAAACAGTAAGTATAACCCTGATGCTATCAATAGGGGATGGGAGACAAGTTATAGCACTATAAGAGTACTGCTCCCCTCCTCTTTCAATACGCAGTACGGGTTTTGATCGGGCAGTAAGCCAGAGGTTAATTGTTTGCTATTTCCTTGTCCTGTAATTTACATCAAGATTTTGTCTCAATCGATGAATTGTATGCTCCGAAAGCGATAAATCAGTTAGATGGTACCCGAGTATCAAGTGGTTCCCAGTGGCTCACCCGGTGGGACGGTGCATAGTACACTAGGCCTAGTCCTGTCAAAGCAGATTCGAATCAATGTATGCCAGGATTTTTTATCCACACAGAGATAGGGTTATATAATTCGTGTATCTGGGCAATTTTATATGTTGCTTACTGGAAGTCAGCGCTTTCTGTGCGCAGTTATTTCCCAGTGATTTCTCCGCCTATAAAATTGACAACATTTCCTATAGCGGCTAAAACAACGATAAACTAAAGTACAACAACATGTTTATCAACCAATAATCTATCTATATAAACGCCAAGTGCCTGTGTGTGTTTGTTTGTAACTCTGTCACGCTTTTGGCGTGTTTAAAAATATATGAACCTCATGTCCGATTGCGCCCAAATGATGACGATGTCCTGTGCCTCATCTTAGAATACGACAAGCGAAATTTTAGGCCAATCGGTTCAAGACTACCTGAGATAAAACGCATTTGCCAATGGTTATCAAGGCGATATTTCCCCTCATCTAATGAGTTTGTCCGAAGACGAATGTGGTTTCAGCGGTGGCCGTCATTAGAAAACACCAAAGCAAAATACCGGAAAAACTCCGCGAACCATTTTCCGGCTTTCTTTATATCGTTATCAGTGGTGACGATATATTCCTGCATGTCATGTTTGTCAAACCCCCAGTGTTGATATTAAAAGCAAGGCAATATGCCTATAGGAATCCACAGGCTTGTCACAGTAGGGTGTCTGACGCTCATGGCAGCCGGTCGCGTGATTATATAGCAACACTTCTCAATTATCCGGCTATGGACCTACACAAATAAGGAGGCTCGCCCTCGGGTGATTTATTGATCTGGTTGCTGTATAGACCCATTATAAGAATGTCAAGCATTTAAAACAACTCCTCCAATCCCAGTATCGATCGCCTAATAGATTCCATTACATATTCGACGGGTCTGATGCTTATGCCATTACAATTCTTCAATATGATTCCCTGTACAATCCTTATTAACTAACCCACATCATGATCACATGTGTGCTGATCTAGTATTGCTGGGCCAATCAAGGTCGCATGTCTTGCAGAGTCATTTTACCGAGTACGTTAAGACCATAGCGCACGTTTTGCCGAACATTGCTGATATTTCAAAATGGATCTTCGCAAAGTTTGTTGATATTTAGTACAGGTGATTAGTGCACGTGGCACAAAATTGAAGAATCGTCAATCGGTTGGATTGTACGTGCTAATTTTTTATACTTTTATGACTTGGACGATCTGCCAAATTTCACTATGATTGATATCATGCTGGTTCAGGTGTAAAGGTTACTGAGTGATATCATGTTGGTTAAGATGCATTGATCCAATATATTTCATCTTTACAAAAACGTTTCGATGATATGATATAGTTTTAGACAGTTGAATATAAAACAATGTTTCGTTCATTGGTAATTTCGAGGGGTGATCCGCATAGTAGTTCGTAAATGTGTACCGCATGCAGTCCAGTTCTTTCTATTTTTCTTTCTAAAGTTTCTCTTTCTGTGCAATAATAAGGACAGGTGAAGAAATAGTGATCGACATTCTCATACCTGAATACTAGAAACACAATTTGGACTAGTTATCAAATGATTTGAAATTTGTCGCCGTTTAAGTCGCAACAATATCCGGAAGCCGACACAATACAATGTTGCTTTTGTTTCGACCACTACATTAAAAACAATGCGGTTTTAGCATTTGATACATACTCTGTGTGAGCTTAGAACAAGTCTCTATAGAGGCACAATTATAGAGGGACCACTCGTCAATGAGTATTTAGTAAATAAATGTTAAGATGGCGCTGAGGTATAAAAATTTCCACTCTGACAGAAATCTTCGTTCTTCACAGCTTGGAATTCAATAGATTTGATATGACACTGAATACATTGTGTACATATATTTGGGATTAGCTGAACATCGATGTTGAGCGACATTGACCACGCCTTGGAAGTTGGTTTGCTTTACCAAATAATCGGGGAACAAACTTATTTAGAGCACAATACTTCATCGCCACGACGATCTCACCGGCATTCTACTATTTATATAAACGTCATCAAATCATTAGTTTTTCAATTGATAATGGCAAGTAGGCCAGTCAAAAATGAATTGTTATCGGTCTACTGGATCATATTAAGTGATGGCGGACATTTTTGGATAAAACTCGAAACTTTTCAGTTGAACAACATATCAAGGAAGTTTAAAGGCCCACTTAATTTTAGAAAAACTTATACCATTCGGAAGAGGAAGCTCCAAAACTTATTCGGTGTAATAAACTGTGAACATGTTGTTTTTGTTGAGGTACCGACGTATTTGTTGTGCTTAAGTTGCATCTGGATTGTACTACACAGTCTTTATTTCCAATGGAAACTAGTTATCTTAGTTTGAATTCTGTTGCATTCTAGGAGCGAGACGGGGGGAAATGTTTCCACGGCTGATTTCAGCAATGTCCTATTGTTCTATGTGCACCTTCTGAGACACATACATGGTGATGCATTGTAGTATTTTAATCATATTTTATTTCATAGCTTGTTATTAAAACCGTATATCAAGGCACTATAAAAAAAATCGGTGACTCGAAAATTAAATAGGCCTTAAATGTCTCGACAAACGGGTTATCCCCCACATAAATGTGTATTTGACATAACATAAAATAACTTGACCGACATATCACAGTCTTGATTTAAGCCGTATTACCGCACCGGTACATTAATTGGAAAATAAAGTGTTGACGTAAACGTAGATCGTGTTCCCCAAAGCTTTAGTTTCCATGGCATTAATGTACGACACTTGGTACTGAACGGTACGTTATAGAGACCATACGAAACGAAATAACGTATCTTTAATATGGAATTAATTGTTATCATAAGACTACATAGTACATACATGCATCTGATAATCCATAAATATCCAACGGGATGCGTGTGAAACACGTGGGGGTAGTAAATATATACGGCAGCAAAAGAACACTGTAAGAATGTAATAAAGGGTAATCTTTACAAACCAACGCACTATAATCCAGAAATATCCAACTATTTTCTTGAATCGGAAAGAAATACATAAGAAATAAACGGCGGATTCAAAGTGGTCATGGGATTTTGACCGCGATAAAAAATCAGCAAACTCCGCATGAACCCCGCCGTTTATTATTTATATTTATATACTTAAATTCATTATGAACTAGGATTGTCTGTCTTTCCCACTATTTATTTATCTATTTAAATGAACGCATGGAGTTCAGTTCAGAAAGTGCTAATCCTCGTTTTTTGGAAAACCAAACATTTTGAGAATCCGTTCTTGAAGAACGAAAAAAAAACGCAATTTCACAGTTTAGTATACACATATGACAAACTGTCTTGTTTAGCTAGTAACTAATGTAGACGTGTTGATTTCAAGAATGATAACTGAAACTAACAATTAAGTTTCGGCTGTGGATAAGAAATCGACAACACGTCGTTCTACCATAATGATATATTTGTGAGGTTCGGGGGATATTTGTAGCGGTAAGGAATATGATAAAACGTTATTAAGTAGCGGGATTTTTGAACATCAACGTTCAGTAACACCGGGCAACAACACTGATTATAAACCAAAAAAAAATTATTGCCAAATCCGGACGTACTGAATAGATACTCAAGCAGTCGGCAATGTCCGACAATCCCCGGTCATTTCCGGGACCAATGTGTTCATAAACATATGAACGACATTGGAAGTGACGTCACGTTGCGTTCATAGGTTTATAAACGCATTGAATACGGGGGCGTGTCTACCGTAACGCTATGGGGAAATCGGAGGAGATATTAGGTGTATGTAAATATATAAGTATGAACAAAGCAGAAAATACATTCAGGTTTACGCGAATTCGGTAAATGGGGAAGGTTGCATGATGACATTGTTCGTCGACTTTTATTGAAAGCGACATGGTGTCATCTTATGAATAAAATGAACATTATGAAATCGTAAAGCTTCTTCGTCTGGTATCTCAAATGCAGAGCTCCCCAGCGTCAAGAAAGATATTGGTTTAGTACAGTAAAATCATCCCGTTCCCTTGTCGACAATATAGAACTATTTTCACATTTGAGGATAATTTGAGGTTAGTATCTGTATATTGTATAATATTTTGTACCAAACGTAGTTTCTTATGTTTTATTGGGGTGTTTACAACCGTTAGATGGTGAACCCGTTTGCTTACCTTACATTATGAAGTGAATGTATCTGGTTCATGGGGCGGGTGCAGTTGGAAATGAGACCCTTTGTCTGCGTCTCTGCACTCATGTTAGGGGTTTAGAAATTGGAAATGAGACCCTTTAGCCATGTTCCTGTCCTCATGTGAGTGGTTTAGCTTTGGTTCGTTATTACGTTAGCGTTTATATGGTCATATTATATTAAATGAATGAGATAATCCATTAAGTATAGAACTGGTTAACGTGGTGTAGACGCGTAATTATAATTATCTCTATATATTATAAACATCATTGTATTTGCAAATGGAATTACAGTATAGTCGGTCCTATATTTTCTACGTTTTATTTTTGTACTACAGTTCTTTCGAGTCACATCATGATCATGTGATTTGGTCTTGCTTATATAAGCCATATTACTTAAGTGTAAACAAGAGTATTTGCAAGTTCGTGTACACAAGTTGGTCCTATATTTTCTTCTTTCTCTGTTTACACTATATGCAAGGTTATATTAATGTACATCATTGTCAAGTGGTTTGGCAAAGCTTTTATGAGACATATTGCTTCCGGAGGTTTAGTTACCTAACGATAAGTGAAAAATTACAGCTAGGTAATCGATTATCTTCCCACGGTGATCTTCCATGGCTCTCACCAGGGGGCGTGTAATAAATGCCCTTGAAGTCGATATGCGTCTCCGGTTGAAGTAGTAATATGTCAAAGTGTATCGGAGGGAGATGGTGGAATGGATGGGGGCTATACGTTCATCGATCAGTTTGTCCGATTTGAGTTCCATAATCACGACAGAAACCACAGGGAGTCTCCGTTGTATGTTATAGGTCAGACGGGGATCTTACTCCGTTCTCACACTAAATATCCTCTGGGAACATTCTTTAATGAACGTTCAGACAACCACGATTCAATCGTATATAGATAAGTGGAGGAATCGTGCCCGACAAAATCGTGGCTAGTCTGTTCACACGATTGCGATCTCGTGCGTATCAGGATATAGTAAGCCATGGTTAACCACGTGATTGACTACCCTATACGACCTTTCATCTACGATTTTACGTACACACGACACAACTGTGATTCCGACGCAAGTGGAGGTATACATGTATCATTTGAATATATATATATAGTTGTTCTTTTTGACACACACCTGCGTAAAACGCATCCGATTTACGTATGTGTAAGTCGCGTCCGTTTTCGTAGAATACCAACATATGATTTTCAATTTCCTAGGACACATACCTGCGACAACGATTATTTGATACGACAATCGGATGCGAATAACGCATACAATATGTTGGTAGTATGCGTCATCGCATACCATTTTCGTATCCGAATAATCAAGAAATTCCTATTATGACGTAATATTGGGCATGTCTCTCCCTGCTCACCAGCAACCGCAGATGCAATAGAATCAACAGATGCAGTGCGGTTTCGATACACAACCAACTCCAAATTCGCCATATAATATGGGATCGCATTTGGACTCTATATATGGAACAAAGCTCCAGTGAACATATGACCCAAGATTTTTTTATCGATATATAGCCGCTTACCTAAATTTATGTAACACTCTATTGGATACCATCTTACTTTATGCAGGTTTAACCCGCCGCTCGTTTCGTTTCGTTTCATTTCGTTATAGTCGGAACTATAGCGTAACACGAGCGATAACTCCTCCCGGTAATATCTCGTTCATTTCGGCCAATTTGGCCGGTTACTTCATGTGACTTTTTCATCTGACGTGTGTGTCGGAATAATGATATGGAGGATTTATGTAAATGTTAGCCCAAACTACATTTCCAAGTAACGATGGTTTTGTTGTTTATTTTGAGGAATAATACCGCGTCAGATGAATTCAGCCCAAATATGTTAACAGTTGTCGTGTAAAACATTCGGCAGTAAGTTAGCGTTATTTAGTATTTGTGGATGTCCTTCAACATGGGGAAAATAGACTACTGCGCTTGAACGAGCATGTGAATTGTCGTTTTTAATGTATAGCAACTTTATAATCAATAACAGAGGCATTCTCTGTCAAATAAGGTCGCTCTATTTACGATACCAATTGGGGAACTTTGTGAATTAAATTACGCGTAAACTTAACCTGCTGCAAATAGAAAAGGTGTCGGAATCGGTGTACTCGCCTCATGGCTAACTCGCCCCAATCGGCGAGTGCCAACTCGGAATAAAAGGCCAACTCGGAATAAAAGATGCATACGGGGTGTTATATGGCGTTTGGTCCGTTGTTTCTCAATGAATATTATTGAAATTTGGTGTATATGTCCGGGCTGGGACATGGAATACAACAACGTTTGAATTGTTTTTTAATTTACAAATTTGTTGATTTTATTCATTTTGTTTTCGTTCTGAAACACACTATAAAGTGTATATAATATAATAACGAACACGAGACATACATAATTTATAAACTGTTAACAAAAGATATCAAATTCAATACATGACAAAGATGACTCAGTGGAGTTTATAAAGTGAACATAAAAACATTGAGGTAAGAATCTTTTTAAGGAATGCAACTTTATTTAATGATAATAAACACATAAATTAAAATAACAAACATGAGACATACATGATTTATAAACTGTTAACAAAAGATATCAAACTCAATACATGACAAAGATGACTCAGTGAAGTTTATAAAGTGAACATAAAAATATTAAGGTAAAAATCTTTTTAAGCATTACTAAACCGTTTAGCACAGTCCACTTCACTCATCCGATCATCACTAAACTTGATATTTATCTTGATATTGATCTATCAGATGAGAGCTATCAAATATTTTTTTTATTTTATAGGAAAAAATGGTCGCCAGCGGCCATATTACATTTACGTTATATGTTATCGTGTCATGTCGATATCTAGTATTAGTTAGAAATTTCACCTTTCCAGATTCATAATTGCTCCATTGACTGTAACAGATGGAATTATTCCCCTCTTCGGATAGAGTGTCACTGAAACTTTATTTTGTCAGACTGTCTGTATAGTCACTGATTATATATGGCAATATTTACATGCAGTGCTGTTTTTATACAACAATTCTAATCCCCCCCTAGATCATCATGTGATCGACCATACATCGCGCGAGGACCTGGTTGAATTAAGGGGGGTTTTATGGATAACTTCTGTCCTCAAGCTAGATTATTCTTATGACATTTAATGGCATGTTTCTAACGTGGAGGGTTAGATATGCTTGAGACACCAACACTCTTCAATTCACACCAAGTTATCAGCTGTCATATTCGGATATTAGCACCGATAGCCATGATATATGGTTTATTTTGTGTATACTAGTAATATTGTTATTTTCAGTACCTTTATATACCAGTACTGTGTATAACAATGCATATAAATTAATCCATGTATACATGTATATTGATTCAACGGATTCAGTGGTTTTGTCCATAAGTCTATCAAATATGCGGGGAAAACATGGCCACAAGCAGTACACCCTGTTAAATTTCGAATTTGAATCAATTGGCGCACCCTGCAGCCAGCTTTTATTGGAGAACTTTTTCTCACGTGGATAGTTTGGGTCACCGCTAGATGTGAGCCATGTTTTGTTCTCAAGCTGTCCTTGTGAAGACATCACTGCCAGCGGTGATCTGGAATTTTACTATTTTTATGGCTAAATAATTTGGTTGATCCTACAGACGACACCCCTTGTCCGATCGTCACCAGATTCCACAATGATCTTCTGGATAACCAGGGTGAGAGTAATCTAATTTTCCCGAATTTCGTTAAAAAACATTACCACAGGCAGCAATTTGGTATCTTACTGTTTTATCCTCTTTTGCGTGACTGAATTGTTTAGCAACTGTACAGTCATATCCCTCATCTGATAGTCACCACACTTTATATTGATCTTCGGGCTGACAACTAGATGGGAGCTATCGAATGCTTTGAATTTTTTTGGAAAACATTGTCGCCAGCAGTCATCTTCTATTTTGGTTTTTATATACATGTATATCTCTTCATTCGGATAGTCAGTATTACGTAGGTACTTCAACTTTCCGCATTCCTGTCATCATTTGAAATATAAAAATTTACCTGATACCATGCACCCTTCGAAATTTGTTTCGTCGTATCTATTTTAATGACCCGTATGGTAATATTGATACAGATATATTTGTCAAACATTTCTTTGTACAATATACAGGTATTTAGTTTGTAACTAAATCTAGAAATATATAATAGTAGCTGGTGGACCCTACTTCGTCCGGGATGTTCCCCTCTGATTTTCGGAGAATTGCGCGATTTAACCTTGAATTGACCATTTTAAAGGTGAACGTCATGTCGGGTCACGATTTGACCCGTCCAAAACACTCCCCGGACAAAAGTCACGACAAAAATACCCGTCGAAATCCGCCCGGCTTTACCCGATTTGACCTTGAATTGACAATTTTGAATGTCAAGATCAGGTCAGGGTCATAATTTGACCCACCCGAAACACTCCTGGGACAAAAGTAACAGTAGGTATTATATTTCGTTGAAATACTTCCGTTTTACCAGATTTGACCTTGAATTGATCTTTTTGAATGTCAAAGTCAGGTCGGGATCAAGATTTGACCCGTCCAAATAGTCCAGAAACATGTCTACATCAGCACGTTCGAGAACATGGTCCCACGTGAAATTGGACACGTCCATATTGCTCCCGGGATCGAAGTAGTCCTACACACAATTTTTTAGTCGGATCGGTCAAGGTCCAGAAACATGCCTATGAGCGAGGTCAAGTTGACACGTTAAATACCAAATCCGAGTCGGATCAGTCGAGCAGTGTTAGAGTCTATAACACATACACACATGCATTCATGCATACACACATACATACAGACAGGTGTTCCAAAATGTATAATCGATAGCTACAACAATTCTATGGTATATAGTTCACGGCCGACCTGATGCATGCATCTTAGTTTTCTTGTTCCATTTTTCTGCGCCAATAAAGCAGGTCACAATTATGTCGGACTCCGATAGTTCGTCGCCGTCGTCACCTACCAAAGAGGTGATCGACAATACAATTACGAAGAAGAAACGTAAAACTAAATATCAAATCCTCCAAGAGGAATTTTCTTCTACTATGGAGAGTTATCGCTCGGAAGTCGGGGGACTTTCGAGCAAGCTTGATGCTCTCATCGAATTGCAAAGTCATGGCCGCCTGGCCATTGACGTCTCCCGACCATCGCTAATGAGGTCAACTATTGGGGACATGGGAATCGCAAATGATTGCCCAATATCCAATACACATACAAATTCTTCCTCACAAAGAGGAAAACTCACACAGTGAGTCGAAGACCACCAAGTTCTGACGAAAATTCGTCTGAAAACGACAATGTGACAGACATTGGATCAATTCATGTTGATGAACATTGTTCGTTTTTTTTTCGGAAACCATTTCCAACGACTGCTCCAAGAGCAAAACACTGGAAAGCATCTTCGGTGATGATGCATTAGTGAAACCACCCCCAAAGAAACTTGGGGCAGACATTGATGCCGCACAGAGACTTGTGCTTTCGCAATCCTGGAGATGTGAACATCCATTTTCCCTGACTGCATTTGCCGAGGTATCTGCACAAAAATTTCCTCTGTCTGCTGAAGCCGAGGAGTTGTTAAAACTACCCACGCTAGAAAGTTTGGTTTATCGCTGCCTTAGCCCGATACATGGCAAGAATGTCAAACCACCTCCATTTGGGGATCGCTCACTTGTAGGACAACCATACAAGATGATAGAAAAGCTGGCCTTCCGGGGACATGCGGCCGCTCATATGGGAATTAGTGCAATGATTTACCTTCAACAAGGTCTTGCTTCTTTGATGCAAACCATTACTGCATCACAAGGTATCACGGTGGAGGATGTGTCACATCTTCGCCATATCTACCACCTGTATGGATCAACTTGGTCGTGTGGGGGCTTATCACCATATCTTACGGCGTCAAAGTGCCTTGGCTGATACCAATTATGGAAGCGGGATGATTCCAAAGAGCTTTCTGACCTACCATTATCAGCTGATGGTGTTTTCTGTGGCGGACTAGAATCTGTTCTAAAAACGCAAAAGGAGCGCACTAAAGCGCTGGATGATTTGTTGCCAGCTTCCAAGGCCACTACCTCTACAAAGAGAGTTTTTCCCATTCCTTCTGATAATGGGCCTTCCAATGCCAAGAAAACATTCTTTGCCAAACCTAATACTGATTGGAAGAGTTCGCAAAAGGGAACAGGTGGCAAATCTGGTAAAAGTTTAAAAAGACCAATGCCACCTACGTCAACAAAAAGAATGACACTCTTCGGACCCCACTCAAGAATGTCTATACCGGTGCCGGTAACAAAGGATATCAAACCAAAAAAAGATGACTCGGTGAGTACATGCATACATTTTCACCAAATTCTTTCTCCCAGTGTGCAGATCAGGGGAGGTTCTCAAATTACCTAGCTCAATGGGAAGCAATTACCAACGATGCTTGGACCCTCGATATAATTCATCAGGGTTACAAATTGGATTTTCAAACCATACCCCCTTTTCACGGTTTAAAAATGACCGTGGTACATGGCGTCCAAAACGATATTCTCAATTTAGAAATCAAAAATCTTTTGGCTCTTGGCGCCATCGAGAAAGTTCCTCCGGAGCAGATCCATTCCGGTTTTTACAGTACGCTTTTCATGGTTCCAAAGAAGAACCAGGAAATGCGTCCTGTCATAAATCTTCGCTCTCTGAACAATTTCATCCGAGACGAACACTTCAAAATGGACACTTTAACAAAGACCATCGAACTAGTAAAACTGAACGACTGGGGATTTACCGCAGACATTCGTCATGCGTATTTTCACATTCAGATTTGGCCCGATCATCGTCAATATCTACGCTTTTGTGTCAACAACCAGGCATATCAGTTGAAAGTTCTTTGCTTCGGTGCAAAAAGTGCCCCAAGAGTTTACACCAAAGTAGTGTCCTGTGTCGCCGCTCATCTCCGTCAGATGGGTATACGACTGATCGTTTTCATCGACGATTGGTTCCTAATGCATCAAAATTACCTTGCTCTGCTCCAAGACCAACGGATTTGGTTCGACACTCTGTCAAAATTGGGGTTTGTGATCAATTTCGACAAGTCAAATCCTGTTCCGGCCCAAACAGTCAAATATCTAGGGGCGCAATTTCAGTTGACTCAGGGTCTCGTATCACCATCCGCAGAACGCATACAAGGAATTCAATTAACTGCTCAGTCCCTCTTAACAGGCACAAAAACAGCCCGGGTTTACCTACAATTTGTGGGCCAAATTGCTTCGTGTTTGGAGCTCATTCCTCTCGCCAGGTTGTACATGAGGCCCATTCAGGCTCATCTTTCAACACATTGGTCTCAACGTCATCAAAATTACGATCAGCTTATCCCATTTTCTCCGGAACTGGGTTTCCACCTGAAATGGTGGTTACAAACTCAAAACATTTATCAGGGTAGCTCCTTTCGACCAATACGCCCTTCTTCTACGATCACAACAGATGCCAGCATGACGGGGTGGGGAGGTCATTTTGCGAATCAGACTATTCAAGGTCTTTGGTCCGCCGCAGATACGTGCCTCCACATCAACAATTTTGAGCTGAAAGCAGTTCTTCTAACGCTCAAACATTTTATTCGCCAGTTGCGAAACCAAACGATTTTAGTTCAAACAGACAATGTCACCGTGGCTTGTTATATCAACAAGCAGGGGGACTCATTCCCTCACCCTCTGTCGTCTTGCACGGGATATGTGGCAATTAGTTCAGACCAACAACATATGGTTATTAGCAACCCACATTGCGGGGAGAACGAATGTGCTGGCCGACCAACTCAGTCGGTTTCATTTTCATCCGACCGAATGGGAATTGTCACCCGCCATTGTGGTGAAAATATTCCAGACCTGGGGCGAACCTTCAATGGACCTCTTTGCGACCGTTCACAATCGAAAAACACCAATATTTTGTTCATGGCAACCTCATCAAGAGGCATATGCGACCGATGCACTGTCAATCGAATGGGCGGATCTTTTTGCGTATGCGTTTCCACCCATTCCACGGGTCTTAAATCACCTTCGGCAATTTCAATGCCAGATCATTCTCATTGCTCCAATGTGGACCAAACAATATTGGTATCCCCACATCTTGGATCTCCTGATCGATTTCCCGCGGAAAATCCGATATTAGAGAATTTACTAACTCAGCATTGCCATCGTGCAGTTCACCCGAACCCATCAATGTTCAATCTGACTGCTTGGCTGTTGTCGACAGACAACTCCAAGCAGATGGCTTTTCAAAACAGCCTCGTGAACTTGTCCAGGCCTCCTGGCGACCAGACACTCAACGTGACCACATATGCAAATTTAGGCGGTTCTGTAGCTGGTGTACTGAACGGGAAATTGATCGCGCTCATGCCTCTTTGATTCAATGTGCCAATTTTCTAGCTGACCTTTTCACTTCCGGCCTCCAATACCGGACAATAAGTAGCTATAGATCTATGTTGTCATCTTCCCTTCCTCACATTGAAGGTACTCCAATTGGTCAGCACCCTTCCATAATTCGGATGCTTAAAGGTGTGTTCAACTCCAGACCTCCGATCCGCACATTGGTTCCTAGCTGGAATTTACCCAAATTATTGGAGCTCCTACAGCAACCACCCTTTGAACCTTTGGCTATCGCTCCACTCAAGTATCTCACATGGAAAGCAACCTTTTTGGTGGCTATCACCACATTTAGACGTTGTAGTGACCTCCAATCATTGTCTCTGGGACAAGTACCATGCGAATTCAAGCTAATGGCATTACCTTCATCAGACAGGGTTTATCAAAACAGGATAGAATATCCCATCAAAACCCTATTTTGTTTGTCCCTAGCTATGAAGACAATCCCTTATTGGACCCTAAACGTACATTACTCTTATACTTGGAGAAAACTGCCCCATATCGGCCAACCGATGTGGGTACATCACTTTTTCTCTCCATAAATGAACCACATAAAGCTGTTTCTGCTCAAACTATTTCTAAATGGATTGTCAAAACCATAAAAATGGCATATTCTTCTCCTTCCAGCCCTGATACCACAGCACAGATCAGCACGCGGTGTTGGTCCTTCCTGGGCACTATTTCATGGTGCTACTCTGACTCATGTTTTGGACAGTGCAGACTGGAGCCAGTCATCCACATTCGCCCGTTTCTACCTTAAAGACGTGGGAGTTCATGTTTTGAACTCTTGAGTGAACCACTTTGCTGCGGGTTGCTGCATGTGGTGCAAGGATTCAAATGTTGTTTGTAATCCAATTTTCTGAGGAGAATACCAGTATTGGATCCTGTGGGACTCAATGGTTTTTAATGTCGGACACATGTGAAAGGACTTCCATGATCCGATGAATTTACATTGTACAGTATTGTTGTTGCGAAAACAATAACTGAACATTCTGGAGAGAGGATCTCAGCCAAACTTCATCTACCACAGCGCCACAAGGGAGATTTGGACTCAGATGATATCTAATAGAGTGTTACATAAAGGTAAGTGGCTATATATCGATAAACAATTTATAGAATTGGACCCCCAAGTCCATTTTTTTTAGATATATATACTTATCTTTATGTAAGCACGGCCCGCCCTCCTCCCCTTCCTTCAGTTTGTCTCTGTGCTTTATTGGCGCAGAGATGAAATGAACGAGATATTACCGGGAGGAGTTATCGCTCGTGTTACGCTATAGTTCCGACTATAACGAAATGAAACGAAACGAGCGGGTTAAACCTGCATAAAGTAAGATGGTATCCAATAGAGTGTTACATAAAGGTAAGTATATATATCTCAAAAAAATTGGACTTGGGGGTACAAATCTATAAATTTATTACCGAATCGATGCGTATAGCTAACGCGTAGAACAGACTGATAATTCCTATTGCACTATATGGTAGTTTGAATAAATTCCATATACAGCTTTTTTTATTGGTTTAGGTTGAAGCATCAAATGAAAGCTTTAAAAAAAAAACATTTTAGAAGTTTTCACACCCGGTTTAAAGGCTGTTCATAATTGTTTGTCGATAATTTGTTTGAAATCAAAATAGTTAATTCTCAAAATATAAACTTATCTTATACATGTTTATGACCACCTTTTGTCGGGGACATAAGACTTCTCTCACATTTGTTCGGCTTCTCGTTATGGCTGGTGCAATGAGATGAAGTACCTGGGCAAATTGTTCTCTGTTCAATATGATGTACTATACAAAGCGTTCGTCATCGTCATATACATCCCTGGTAATCAGGTTATGAGTATAATCAGGTTATGAAAGGCCCCTTGCTCTTTCCGTTTCTTAACAATATGAACGAACGGACAAACGACCGAATATTTTATTATAGTGACATGTGTGTATAATGTATAAAAACATATCACATTCAGGTGATTCACCCACATTCGTCTGTTCTTTCTCTTGCGAAGGTGCTGGTAAACCAAGAGGAGGAAAAACTCTTCATCACTTGATAAAGCCTCATTGCTCGATAAAGACATCTTGGAGAAATGATTCGTCACTCATGTTGCAGGTACAATTACCTGCGTTATTATCGTATCGTGTTCGTGCGTAATTCCCATACGTATATCGTATGCGTTTATACGTACATTATGTTGAACATTTCCTTATGTAACTACTCGCCAATGAGTAGTTAGTAGAGAAATGGCTAATGAAGAATTGCACATGTCGTATTGCCAAGAATCATTTGGACTGTCTCGATCACATGGTCGTTATTTGTAGCTTATCCTTATATTGCGTTATATGCAACGACACTCTTAAAGGATTATTACCCAGGAACAGACCGTCTAGACAGGATGCGTCTTATTGACCATACATTCCGTTATGGTCGTGTAAAATTCCTTGCTTTCAATTAGTGAGACTCTTATAACAAATACGATAATTCAGCATTACTATGTGGCTTGTTTGAGGTACACACCCACGTGTTCTATATGATCGAAACGCGAACAAAACATAATGTACACACCCACGTGTTCTATATGATCGAAACGCGAACAAACATAAGGGTTGGCTTGGTTTATTTGAGGTTAACCCTTTCATGAATGGGCTGTGCTGGTGCAGCATTAAAGATAATGTGTCAATGCATTATCTGATATATGCGAGTCTCCCATATGTAGCCTCGCATACATAAGAGAATGCAATGGCTTTGCACGGTCAAGTTAACTATTGTCAGGCCAATGTATTCTCTTATATATGTTGAATAAACAGTGTTATTACAAGATCCTACCCTTATTCCATTCAATAAACCCATTCTATAAATTGTGATATTAAACGTTCGTTTAATAACAGGAAATATTTCCAGGTGACCTTTGACTTCCGGTTTTTCGTCTGTTTACATTCCGTATACTACAGTACGTGTCAAAATACTATGGCTTCCAATATATTTCCAACAAACTATAATGAATGAAGAGTTTGAACAGTTATGTCATTAAATATACGCCATTAAGCACATCAAAGAGGCTTTTTTGTCTGGAACTATTTCTTTACGCGGGCAAATAACGCATAGTTACATGAAATATCATCGCATGCCTTTTAGAAGCCGATGTTAGTTTCGCGTCCAATTTGATTTAAACAATATTTATTTGCCCCATGCAATTAATATTACATTTATGATGAACAACATTTTGATGATGGAAACATGAGTAGAATTTGTCCAATTTGCTGATTTATGTATATTTTGTCGAGGTTTTGGATCATGTAATAAATAGAATCTACAACTCGTCCCCAGTTTATAGCAGAATTTACAAAACTCGTCCAGTAAATTAGGTCTTTGGCGAGGTCGAGACCTAATTTAATTCCGCTATAAACTGATAAACTGAGGACGAGTTGCAGATCCTTTATGTATACTACATGTGGAAACTGGAAATACAGTTTATTACACGCATGTTGCTATATTTCGGTTCATTGCGTTACTTCAGTATAAACCTACATGTTATGTATGTATGATAAGTTCACACAAATACACCAGGGCGATCCACATAGTTGAGTGACATAAATGATGCCATGCACGAAAACCCAACCTGCGCTACCATAATGATTCAACCTCGTATCGTTTTGAGTAGATGACTAAATAGTATGGAGACCAAACAGAACCAATTGTTTGATATTAAAGGATATTGACTGTTAAGTAAGTAATGCTTTATTCTCCGCCAATAGTCATGGTACATGAGATAACATATATACACTATTTACAAATTAGAACGTTCCAGTGGTTTGGGTATTTGAACATTTACAGGCATACAGTAAATACATATCCATAAATGAAACACACAAAATGAAGACAAACATCTCTCTCCCTCTATTTCTCTCTCTCTCTCTCCCTCTCTCTCTCTCGCTCTCTCTCTCTCTCTCCCTCTATCTCACTCTCGCTCTCTATATATATCATAAGATTCTGAATAAAACAAGGAATAAACCAGACTAAGAATTAAGTCCATAAATGAATGGACGCATTCCGTGAATTTATATACGTGTTACATGGTACTGATTGCGCTAAGTAACATACATATACTAGCGATGTACTTGTATTCAGTAAATCTGTAAAGAAAATGGGATATCAGGCACACATATTTAGCAGTTTGGTCGGTTGAGAATGTCAATTAAGTCATGTGACGTCAACGGGATGCGTGTGAAACACGTGGGGGTACTAAATATATACGGCAGCAAAAGAACACTGTAATTCTAGGAGCAAGAGTGTAATAAAGGGTGAATCTTTACAAACCAACGCACTATAATACTCGTCCCTGAGTGTGTGATGTTCACGTCATCGCCATACATGTCGATCAAGTTCCGTGGTTGTGTCTCAATTACAATCCCCAGTCTGTCAATAGCAGAATAAATGATGCCTTAATTCAACTCGAATGTGTCAAGAACACTCTCTGTCAAGCAGAGTTTGTCTGCATCGACTATAGATTCTCAGTTATAGTGATAGTGGCATTATATCAGAATACATTCAACGACAGACTTTTAGATTAATATAAAATTAGCATGTCATTTGACAGACATTGGTGCAAACGAAACGATTGGTGTGGCGCTGAGTTAGTTCAGTTTATGGTTCAGTTTCAAAAGAACAATCTAAGTTATTGACTTGCACTTAATTTCTTGGCTGCTACACGTCAGAACTGATACGTTGTGTGCTATACGCTCGTTCTGAGTACGGAAATGTCACGCGGTGTGCTATACGACCGTACTAAGTACGGACCTACTTCAACACACTATCATTTTTCATATCTGGAACTCAGACATTGGTGCATATAGGAACAAATGTATCCCGAAGTTTCAAACAGTGTATGATGTTCCACGGTTGTGAATGATAACAGACTTTCAACTTAGTAAGTTTTATGGTTTTCGTGATATCCGCTGGAAAATGACCATAACGTCATCGGACCAGCACTCGACGCCATAACGTCATTAGCAGTGAAGAGGTTAAAATGACAAATTATCTCTGGTACGTTCTTATAGCCATAATTTAAACTAGAAGGATAGTATAGGACATGTCGATGTTGCCTGTTTGCGTCTAAATGATCATTTCCAGTCTGTCAAGAGCACTTGGTTCCACTTAAAGGTTTCGAGATCACTTTCTATCAAGCAGTTGGTCTGCACCGGCTACATCACCAGTTAGTGCTTTCGGAATTCGATCAGTCGCCCTCTCATGTCCTTTGAAGGATATGGGTGCAAACGGAACGATTGATATGGCGTGGAGACGGTCTATTCAAACGAGATTTGATCAAATATATACATGTAATTGTCCAGAGATGAAGTTACACAGTTAATAATGTGCTAATTGAAAATCTAGAGAATTTAAACAGACATGGCTCATTGGAACCTCTAAATTGTGTCTACGTATACAATAGGTTGATAAATACATGAACTATTGATATCCGGCATCATATGCTCTGAAAAACACTCGCTAAATTCACTGCCATTTTCCAGCCGTTTTCAGTTTTTTTCGCCAAAAGTCAGACAACCGCTCGTTATTACGCTTTGAAAAATACGTGACATAGCCACGGCCACTTAGCAGCTGTTTTCATTTTTTTCGTACAGAACGAAATAATTACGCTTTTTATTTCTACCATATTAGGAATGGACTCACATGGAACTCTCTTTTCTGTTCATTGTCGTGCAAATGGCTGGGTAGGGGGGGGGGGGGCAAACATCGTGTTTATAGTTGTATTTTTTCATTACTTCAATGCGAGTTTTTGGGCTATACAGCATGCTGGTAGAAAGGTAGTTCGGATATTGAAAAAATCAAAAGCGAATATAATATTATATGTATTTTGAAGCGAAAACCGCCATAGTTGGTCGGATGTAGGTCTTGTAAACGTTGACGAGAGTTTGGCTGTTGGTTCCGCTTAGGCATCTTATAAGATTGGTTCTTTTCTTTGCTTTAGCGGTTATTTTCTGCATGTGGGCTCCGAATGTGAGTTGTTTATCGAGGGTTATTCCGAGGAGGGTGGCTTGGTCGGATAGTTGGAATGGTTCGCAGGTTGTGTGCTGGTTGGTTTTTTCTTTTGGTGAATAGGGTGAGCTGGGTCTTCTTCGCGTTGAGTTTTGTTCGCCACGTAGAGCACCATTTTGTGAAGTCGTTAATGGTTCTTTGTAGTCTTGATTATAGGATCTTCGTATTTTTGTGTGATGTCCATAGTCCGAGGTCGTCGGCGAATTGAGATTCAGCGTGCGTTTCTTCGGTTGCTTGGTATGTCGTTGACATAGATGAGAAAGAGTAGTTGGTCGAGTACTGTCCCTATGATGTACCGGTTCGTAGTGGACTGGATTCGATGTCTCGTTATTGATGCGGAATTTGATTTGTCGATCTTGAAGGAATGAGGACAGTAGTTGGATGGTTTTTCTTGGAAGGTCTATAATAGATTGAGTTTGTATCGGAGGCCGTCGTGCCAGACTGAATCGAATGCTTTCTCTACGTCGAGGAGCACAGCTGCTGTCGTCCTGTTTTTTCCGAGGGTTAGTCTGATGTCTTCGCTGCGTCGTCGTAGGTGGTCGATGCCTTCTTTGCCGTATCTATATCCGCGTTGCGAGGGGTTAAGGTAGTTGAATGTTTCTAGATGTTCGCGTAGTCGTTTGCTGATTATTCGTTCGGACAGTTTGCTTGTGCGTTGTAGGGGCCTGATTGGTCTATAGTTGTTTACGATGGAGCGTTCTTTGTCCGGTTTTGGAAGTCAGTACGCCGATGTCAGTTTTCCAATCCGTCGGGAAGTACCCCAGTGAGAGGCAGGCTTTGAAGATGAGTAAAAGTTGTGCGATGATTGGAGCCGCTAGGTGAAGGCCGTCGTCGATTTCGCTGGTATATTCGGGAGTGGGTTGAAGAGGTCTGCGTTGTTTCTAATGTGGGTGTCTACTGTAGTGTTGAGTCATTGTCGTAGGATGGGCCTTCGTGTGTCTTGCGATTGTTATCCAGGTTGGCTGCGAAAGTTTCTTCTCTCTCGATGTATCACGATGTTTTTGAGCCGTCTGGTATTTTGAGTGTTTTTTTTCTGTTCAGCTGTTTGTTTTTCCGGTGCCAGTTAGTTTGTTAAAGGTCTTCCAGAAGATGCGGCCGTCTTTTTGCCATGATATAATCTCCGACGACGATACATCGTCTGTGGGTTGATGTGATGTATTTGAATGTTGTGTTTTATAGAGTGTCCGCTGGTGGGTTATATGTGTCGATTATGGCGGTCTTCTTGTGAAGTACTGTGAAGTAGAGTTTGTTCGTCTATGTCGTCTGTGTCGAACATAGTGTGTTTTGATATATGTGTATCAACATGGCTACTTCTCTCCCGTCGCTGTTTCAAGTTCCATGATTGTGTCAAACAACAATGTCCAGTCTGTCACGAGCAGACTCAGTGATGCATTAATTCAACTCAAATGTGTCAAGAACACTCTCTGTGAGGCAGAGTTTGTCTGCACCGACTATATTATCAAGTATTATTGGTATTCTGTTAGCATTTAGTCGACGGCAGGCTTTTAAATTAATCTACTGCTAGCATGTCCTTTGAATGATTGATGATGCGCGGGGATGGTTTATTCAAATGACATATATAATCGACCAGAGATGAAACTACATTTCTAATAATCCATTCATTAATATACTACATGTATTAGCATGTCAATAGAAAGATGTGGGGGCAAACGAAACGATTGATGATGCTGTATAGAGATGGTTTAATCAAATGACGTGTTGATCAGATATATAGAAAATTTACAACTCGTCCCCAATTCATAGCGAAATTTACAAAACGAGTCTATCAAATTAAAGGCTCGGTCCAGACCAAGTATATAGACCGGAATCGTTTTGTAAATTTCGCTATAAACTGGTTAACAGTTGTAGATTCTATTCATTACTTGATACCATAACACATACTTAAATTAATAAATGGGACGTGAACTATATGCGACTTCTAGAAGGCGTGGATGACGTTTCACGAAACTATGTGCCTAAATAACTAGGACTCTTGGTGTATTTAATGGCGTAAATTTAATTTTCAATATATACACATTTTAGTCACAGACATCGATTCTTATTCATTCTCGCCCCCCCCCCCCCCACCCGATTCACGTTTGCGAAACAATAATACATTTTGGTACACCTAGCACTCTTCTTGTTATGCGCATCATCATTAAAGAATGGGTTTAATGAATGGAATTAGGGTCGGAACATGTAATAAATAGGGCAACTCTAATGAGTCGCAATTCTATACGAAATTTATTAACCGAGTGCACTAAATTCGATTCGAGTCGAATTTAGTGGACGAGGTTAATACATTTAGTATATAATTTGCGACGAATTTTAGATCCAATTGATTACATAATTTTAGAAAGGAAAAACGTCATCGAAACGGCTGGGTTTAAAACAAAAATAATATTGATTTCCTTACCACACAACCAAAGAGGAAGTAAAGACACCATCAAGAAAACATATAGTTCCATTTCAAATGTGTCTTTGTATGTTGACAAAACCGTTCAACCACCCTTATCGCACATGTTTATCTCACAGCCAACACTAAATAACCCAACACAAATCGAATATCATAGTTATATTATAATTAACATAATAATAAAGTTCCGGCATTGACATCGACATCATTGGGCAAAGCTCTTAAGTCACAGCGCGTGACGGTAATACATCTCGATCTTACTAAACAATATGAGGCCGGGTTTAGGGGGCTAATTATGTGATTATTAATCGCCCAGAGATGAAGCTTCATTTCTGAAATAATGCAGTCATTAACAATCTGGAAAACTTAACAATGCCATCTCTTATTTTGTCACCAAATTAGTCAACAGTGTCTATAACTTAACCGTCAGCTTACGAGTGCTGGACAAAATAAAAATAAAAAATACGTGAAATCGCCATAATATTATGGCAAAAGTATCGCGAAAATACTCAAAATAATTTACGTTGCAAAGGAGTACAAAATCATGCATAATTGAGAACGCTCTTTATTATATCTACCGCTTTGGGCGACGGAAGCACGGACGCTCTTTATAAGAGACGATCATTATATTTCTTGCTGGCTGAAAAATTCAAAACATGTTCAAACTTTCTCTTTGGAACGTCCATATATGTCCATCAAAATCTTCTATGATATACCTTGTATAGAAAGCGCAGATACAGTTTATTTATGGTGTCAAATCGGATACAGGGCATCGTTAACTATTACCATATTTGGGTATTTTCTAGGGAAAGTTAATATCTGAGCAACTGTGACATGCACTTCTACAAAAATTCTACTAAATATTTACTTTCACTTAAAGTGGTACTGTACACTAAATACGGCCATGTGCATGAAGTTGCCTTAGGGCGCGAAGCGCCCAGGATGGTCGAACAGATCGAGAGATCTTCTCCTTCACCCCCTAAATCCGGCCATTTATGGGACCATTTCCTTTTATACTCAACAGAATATATGCAACAAATGAATGAATTTGAACCACGAATGAGTGCAAAAATTAATTTTCATTATAATTACCATGTTGTTTGTATCGTTCAAACGGCAAATGAGTGTATTTTGCTCTCGTCCATGGCTCATTTTCATTCGTTTGTTGCATATATTCTGTTGAGTATTACAGTAGATGCTCCCAAAAATGGCCGGAGTTAGTGTACAGTACCGGTTTAAAATGACTGATTATCTCTGGTACGTTTATAATTGACTGAAAAGAAAGTAAAACATGTCGATGTTGCATGGTTGTGTCTAAACTACAATTTCAGCCTGTCAAATCAGACTCAATGATGCATTGATTCCACTCAATTGTGTCAAGAGCACCACTCTCCGTCAAGCATAGTTTGTCTACACCGACTACGTTATCACTTAGTACTATTAGATTTGGATCAGCATTTAGTCGATAGCATTAATCTACTACTAGCATGTCCTTCCAAATCGAACTTGCAAAATTGCAAATGGTTCGATTACGATGAAGTATATATGTCTTATTCAAATTGCAAAGGGTTCACCAATTAACCCTTTCTTTTCTAAAGCATCATTGATGAGTAGTTATCCAATAGGACATGTTCAGATAATAAGTTCAACATCCCTACAAATCATTGATATAGTAATATACCACTCCGATGTACACTTTGTAACTAAATGGGATAATCACTTTAGTATAGATATGAGTCAATCTTCCTGGAACGAAGCTACATATTAAATCTAATGGATTCATTGAACATTAAGAGCATTTAAGTGGTACAAAAAATGGCACAACCTCCGTTCTTCGGATGCAGTTTTGCTCACACCACAGGGAGCAAACCGCGTTAATGTTGGTGACAGAACCTTTCACGTCGCCTGCCCGATCTCTGGAATGGCCACCGCGGGGTCTTTACGTGGCATAGATAGATAGATCTTTATTTGCACAATAATATACGATACATTGACAAAGTAGTGAACAAAATTGTATTATTGCACAGGAGCAGCATGACCTAGATGGCCGTCTTCCTGTTGCCCCTGAATGATAAGTGCAATATGAATATATGATAGCGTGTATAGAATTTGACACAGACTATTTGGTATTTATTTGGATGGCCGGTTGGTGCCTACTAATTTTTTTTTTGTGGACAAGTTTAAGAGTTTGTAACAAAAATAGTGAGGTTGTTGCGACAGTCCTGTGTCACATTCGCAGACAGCACCGTGCATGTGACACATGGCTATCTAGGATGTTCATATAGGAACAATGTAGACTTTAAGGCGTCACTAGATACGCATCTGTTCAAACGACGATACCATTAGAACACATAAACTCATGTTCGGTGGTTCTCCATCTATCTGTTGTGTATTCCATATGTTATGTATATTATTCTCTTAAAGACATATTATGGACATGTTCGGGTGCGTGTATAACTTATAAGTTAGTAAGCAGGCACTATGCCAACCTGGGGAATATAGCATTCTACTAACAATACTAACATCGCCAAAACATTCAAAGAAAGGTACCGTACTACTCCATAGAAAACGTCGTATGAACAACGCTCAATTGTAAACATTTACATCTAGATTCTGGACGCACCTATCGGCGATAAACTAACGTAAATGATTTCGCCATCGATAGTCATTGCATTATAATTAATATATAAGAATGACGATGTGTGTTGTCAATCTGGATTAATATTCGTAAAAATAACTACTTTGAGCAAGATTATTCTCCATTTATATTTGATCGCCATACCGGAGTGTTTCACATCACTTTAAACACTTGGGGGGGGGGGGGGGGGGAAGCGCTATATAAGAAGTATTTCCATTATTTTCCGAGGAAAGTTAATATCAGAGAAATTTTGCACAATTATTACAAAACGACTCCTCCGGGTTCAGTTTTCAAAAGAAAATCAAATTCTACTGGTTATTGATTTGCACACAAATCACAGATTATCTCTGGTACGTTTGTAATTGCCAATGCAGTCTATCAGATTAACTGCAAGGAACATAGGACATGTCGATCAGGTTGCGCGGTTGTATCTAAACGACGATTCCCAGTCTGCCACGATCACGCTCAATGGTGCGTTGGTTCCACTCAAATGAGTCGAGAGCGCCCACTGTCACGCAAAGTTTGTCTGCACCGACTACATATATATTTTTATTAGCGATATTGGAACTCGATAAGAAATTTGTCTAAATACAACAGACTTTAATAATAATCCACTACTAGCATGTCCTTGTGTCGAACTTGCGACTGGAACGATTGTGGTAGTGTTGCCATTTTTGGCTGGATTTATGCAAAACGTGCGTCTCTCCCTTAATACGACAAAGTCATTTCAAGAGACAGTGGTCGATAAAAGCCGACCACAATCAATCGCGGAGTTATTCCGCCCTGTCTGGAGAATATTGGTCGCCGCCTGCCTTTCATTGTTCTTAATTCCCACCACTGGGAAAATTATCCCTTCTCGTGACGATGCATCAATCATTGACTCAACGGTACATACGGAGCATCCATTGTCCTGATACTATACACAACCCTAACTGTATTAGTTTTCCATTCACGAACCACTGTCTATAACTTTATCTGATTGAGCGATGTCTGGTGGGAAGTTCTCAAAAAGGAGCCCGCTATTATTGAAGAGGAAGTTGTGTGTTGCGCTCTTGTTGCTCCGTCTACTATTTCAAGCAGGCCTGAAATATGACCCAGGACATTTGCAGAATGAGGTCACGAGAGGGTGAACATCCTCAGGGTGACCTCATTATGCATGGCCTCGTCTGCTATGAGAGACCTTGACTCAAATTAAGTTCTCAGATGGCGAATATGGTGGCGTGCACCCATTAGGCACCTCGGCTATGCTCTGTGACGACTCTGCCAATTTGGGAATATAGAGACACTAAACGAAAAACAATTCTAAAGTAAAAAAAACTTGTTGATTGGATAATATAGATACTTTCCAGAGAAGATGATGTCTAAGCAGAATGAAGTCCCCAGAAGGTGAATTATTTATGCAAGCCAATTGTGCGGGGAGCGTCACTATATTCATCATCGGGGACCTCATTCTGCAGATGTCCGGCAACATATTTGTTGTAGGCCAGTTTTCATAGAATGTAGATACGGTGACCCAGTTAGTAAGGGGCATCTCGCATAAACCCTTCCTATAATGAATGAATTATCCCATTCAGTTATAAAAAAGTATACATTTGATGGTCTGGTATCAACCTGAAGGGGTGTTCAGGAAAAAACAAGTAGACAACAGATAATAAAAGTACAGAATGAGTCATATTTATTGAAGGAAATGTTCAGATATTAATTTCAACAAACGACATACAAATATGAACTTATTATCTGAACATTTCCCGAGGGATAACTATACTCATTAATGAATATTTAGTATAGAAGGGGTTAAGGCATCATTAGCCTCACAGTGCACTCTCGAACATCAAGCGGTTTTGTTTTAAATGTGTTTGTAACATGTATAAACGTATTCCTGGCGGGAACAAACTGGTACATGAGCTGTGAAAATTCACAACGCACATTCAAAAATCAATAATTACAAGGAATGCACTGCATGAGTTCCAGATATCAGCTATCGTAACGTCTGAAGGGACTCCTGTGATGCTTTATATATTACACCAGTGCATCGATGTGTGTAAAACTCAATAAGCAAAACCAAATATACATTAGATGCAAAACGCTCGCTGCATACACACGACCTCGGAAACTTTGTCATTTTATGTCCGCCAGAAAGCAAACACGACAGTTGAGTCTTTTGTATTTCCTGCCAAGCGCATTCAATGCATTTGTAACAAATAAGCATCCAGCACACACATCGCGGCCTACCTGCCTTTGTTTCTAATTCCCACCACTGGGAGATTCATCTCTTCACGAGACTATGCATCAATCATGGACTCAACGGAACATACCGAGCATACATTGTCCTGATCGATACACATATCTAACCTTATTAGTTTCCCATCCACAAACAATTGTCTATCTCAATATGACTGAATGATGTCTGGAACGAACTGCTAGAAAAGACCCGGGTCAATTGAAGAGGGAATTGTACTTTACGTTATCTCTATTTAGTCAACGGAACTATTTCAATATAGTTACTCAGTTGGTAAGGTGCACGGCGCATTGAGTCAATTTAGCATTCGAGCTATGCTGAATGTGGTTCTAGTCTCGATAAACACAGATTAGTGAGCCAAGCATAGAGAAGCTACATGTGACTCCATTCAAGTTTGTCCGATGCTTTCCGGGGATCGCTGGTGTCTGTGTTCAGTGGGCAGGGTTGGCGCTGGACCAAAATGTTCTCTTTGCCAAAAGTTTTGCCAAATGAAATTATTTTTTGCCAAATTAAAAAAATATTTGCCAAAATTAATTGCGCTTATAATTGGAGAAATTATTGTGTTTTTATCTGTGTTATATATTGTCAAAACTAACCACAGGCACAGGTAAAACGTTAGTATCATTAATAAATATCAAAGTAGCAATAAATACTAAGCGACACCTACGTTTAGTATTGCTAGTTATCAAGCATACATAATATTTCGACATGAATTATTTCTGAAATCAACGAGCCATAAATGAATTTGTTTTTCACAGAACATCGCCTTTTTACCCGACTCACGTTTTAACCATCGATTAGATGTTTGATGAAAGTTTGATTATGACAGAAAGCTTTAAAGTAACTTTATATATTTCTTGTTTTGGATTCCCATTGTATTGTCTGTAATTCGGCACACGTAACAAATATCCCACGTTCGAGGATGTTTTGTGACTAGATAGTTTACATCTCATAATTAAAAACCCATTTCCCAAATGTTTTGCCAAATGAAAATATGTTTTGCCAAATGAAAATATTTTTTGCCATTGACAAATTTGACAAGAGGCAGCGCGAACCCTGTCAGTGGGGTAATTTCATGGTGAAATTACCCTTTTTGCGGTCTTCCCTTCACCCATAAAACTGACAACATTGTGATAAAGCATAGCGCCTGGATCGAGGATTCGTGTAAAACTCAATAAACCAGCCCATTAGTCGATCATTAGGTGAAAAGCACCAGCTGGAAGAGGAAGCAAATACAGCAGATTATTGGTTTGAACTTTCCTACCAAGTTTCGTTCAAAGCATTTGAACCAATACGCATGGACCATACACGTTGCCGCCTGCCTACCATTGTTTCTAATTCCCACAACTGGGATTTTTGGTTGGGATTTCGGCCGATGACGTGTCCAAAAAACCGACGGCCGCGGTGAATATTAACCTCCTCGGGTTGATAAATCCTCACGTCAACCTCGAAGCAATGCAATAAATGTATATAGTCTGAATAACTTGAATTTTCCCGTCATTAATTAAATCAAGCCCATGTGCAATTCAATCATACGATTACTTCGAATTTCCCTGTTTGCATCGTTTTCCCCAAGAACGAAGGAATTTCCTATCGGAACCGAGTAATGATTAAGATGATTTCATCGGTGAGCAGGCCTCTAGCTAGCATAAAATCGTATGATTTTTCGCAAGTTACACCTGTTCTCATCTGGGTAACTGACGAATCAGCGGCGCCTTAATTGACGATTTACCTGTTTGGGGACTGAATGAGTGAATTAAAATGCATATTTAACAAATCTAACGACGTGGGAAGTACAATTCATGTGACGGTGTTGCTGACTTTCGCCTTCAACTACCTGTTAGCTTGTATGTTTGATTCTTGTGAAATAGTTGAATGCTATTTGTCAGTATGGCATATCTCGGTAGCATCGTTACAGCTGGAAAATTATAGTGTTAAAGCCACATATATAGCGGTTTGCGCTCCAAAATACACATAGCCCAATAGTATTCGCTTTTAATTTTACCGGTATCGAAATATTTCGTGTATTTATCGACCTATCATATCCGTCCCTCCGAATTACGTAGACAAAATTTGGTGGTTCGCATAAGCCATGTCCATTTAAGGGGGACTGCACGGGAGAGACGCACGTTTTTATAAATCCAACCAAAAATGGCAAGAGATTCTCAACAACAAAAATTTCTCAATCTATCTGGCAAAAAATCTTCAGTTTCTCATCTGCATTGCATATAGAATCTGAGCAATTATGAAGAGACAACAAAAACAATTGACTTTAATACATTTGAGAGGTTTTAAATATAATTAAATGTTTTGTCCATTTCGGTACCAGGAACTGCTAGCTAGAATAATAGTAATTTCACGCAAAACTCCAATCACAAATAGGCTATTGTCTTGGGTCTATGAGAGGAGGCTTCATTTGTATTAAATGTTGAGTTAGATTTTAATTTCATAATATAGCATCATACTCCCATATATTATACTGAAGAATAAGGCAGTCACAAATATTCCAGCCCAATGAAAACAAATGTTGATATGCAATGGGGTCCACTCAAGCTGAGAGTAATCAACTTGAATTAGGCCACATTGTTAAGCTATGGCGGCCAGTTTAACGTGGTTATGAACCCATGACCCAAAACTCATCTTCAGGAGCCCAATTTTGCATTGGTCAACAGGCATGACATGAAAATTCTCAAATATAGAAAATTAGTTATGGGTAGTTGCCTTTTTAATGGAAATAATCATTAAATTTGACGAAAAAAGAATAATTAAGTCTCATCTCGTGATATGAGATATGATATCATGGATATATGAACTGCACTTTTGAATAAAATATAATTTACAGAAGATCTTGGTACCTGAAAACAGTGAAATTTTAAATATTTGTCATGCCCTATAAGTAAAGTAAATGAAGTTATAATATAATGGGTCCATGGTTCTTAGTTATTGTGTCACAATTATCGTTGTACCATATTTCACAAAGAAATTCCCGGCAGATTTTGAGAAAATCCATTTTGAAATGACAGGACATTTTTGGCAAAACGTGCGTCTGACCTAACTTCTCGCGTTGTTAGCTGTAGTATACATGTAGATGCATTTTATATGCATTTTTGCAATCGAATGCCAGGGAAATTTGTGAGTGTGTGAAAGCGGAATCAAAGCCGACAAGAAGATCAATACATCAGACTAAAAGCACAGTAAAGATTGTTTGGTAAAATGATTATTTGTATATGTCCACCGTGGTATGATCCCAATAGCGTTTTTGTTGTCAGATCACATTTAGTCGCGCCACGTTTTACTTTGAGGATTCATGATAAGATAACTCAGTTCTCTCCAATGCAATCCCCATGGGTGCGTATAGGTCTGACAATGGTTTATAACTGATCAACTAACGATAATGTTAGGCGGAATCGTCGCATCATATACATTCACGACTCTGGCTAAAATGAAAACTGTTTGCTTCCACACGGTTGCTCACGGTTGAAATGAACCAACGTGTACTGCTATGCATGTTTATGTAACCTGTGGTCAATCTAAGATCGGATTCATCATATTGTTCTTGGCCCACACAGATTCAGGTTGCACAACAACATATCCTCGTGAAAATAGGTTCATATTGGACCTAAATATTTTCATAGGTTCATATTGGACTTGATTCTGAAATAAGCCCGCAGTGGACTTATATTTGTTATTCCACTGAATGGCGCGGGTCACAATGAAAACACATTCAAAAAAGCGTCTAGGAAGTCGTGAGTTGGTTTATTAGTGCTATTTTTCAGCTCGTTTTCGTGCAGATAAGCCACTACGGGCAAATTTCTCACTCTATCGAATAAAATACAGATATAGTGTCCCATGCATTAGTGGAATTCTCATCGTTGTATCATGATATGGATCTTATCGAATATGAACTACTAAATGATTTCCACGTGGACGTACATCTGAAATTTGACTCAGTTGATACGAAATCTAAAACACGCATATTTCTCTCTAGATGTATACTGATCTCGTACATGAATCCGCAGAAGTTGAAACTTATCTAATCGATTTTTTAGTGAGGAAATGTGCTTATCTGTGGAAATTATATGTTGACCGAACAGTAGCCGAGAATGTCTAAGTAGAAGTGTATACACAAGAACAGTAAAACTCTCTCAAATATGCATGGTACAAATAATGTGAGTAGCGCCGACATGAGTAATATCAACAATAAACAATTAAACACTGTCAGCCACAAAAGTGAATTGAATCTCACGCTACCTATGCACTTAACCCTTTACCCAACAGAAGGGCCCTGTGCCAATGCATTCTCTTATATATGCGAGTCGACCATAGGTCGCCTCGCATATATAAGAGAATGCATTGGCTTAACACATTAAAAATTATAAAATTGTTAAAGAATGTAAGAAAAAATGGTAAAAAGTGTTAAAAAAAGATTTTTTTTAGGCCAATGCATTCTCTTATATATGCGAGGCGACCTATGGTCGACTCGCATATATAAGAGAATGCATTGGCACATGGCATAACTGTAACCATCACAATGTAGTCAAGGAGCCGGTTCCAATGATATCCATATTTGTATGGTTCTATTGAGACAGACCGAAGATATTTTAGGCTGTTGAAGCTTTATTTGGCCGGTTTTGGCCGGTTTGTTGGGTAAAGGGTTAACGATATCTTGCATATTCCTGTGACTATAAGCATCGTCTGCTGAATGTTTATGGATGACTGTCATGTTGTAAATTATGTAAGATATGGTAACAATAGGATGTTTTGTGTATAAATGTTGAGAGGACAGTCTCCATAATTGTTATATATTTCGATATCTTCGGAAACGGAGGAAATAAAGATATCATATATTTGTTTTCAAAAGCAAAGCTTCATTTTCAAACTGTTTTATTCATTGGAAAGCTAGATCACTTATCTAGTGCAAGCATTTGCGTATGTTGTCAAACAAGATTTCTTTTGATTTCCTGGTTTCAAAAACAAATTTTCCTTACAAATAAATCAGAGAGTATATACTGCACACCAGTACCATCTTTCAGGTTTTGTGATTTTCAACACAGTTTCAACACAAGTTCAATATAATCCAAATGGAGCCTGTAAATTTCATGCAATATTACATATACTATTGCAACATATCATCGTACAAATATGTTCATATTGGACATACATACAGTAATGCTCTAAGTAATCGACTTCTTAACCACAGCATAAGGTTTCAACCCAAGTTCAGTATAATTACCAGTTCACTATGGATTTTGGTCAGTCACGTCACGTATTATGAATTTGCAGGAATTGAGATATATGCCACTTTAACCCTTTCTATGCTGAATGGATTATTCCACTCAGTAATAAAAGTGCATACGATTGGTCTATTTTATGTTTAGATGGATGTTAATGTAATAATTGAATACGACAGACAGAAAACATAAATACAAGAGCAGTTGATTCATACTGGTTTGTGGGAACTGTTCAGATAATAAGCTGAACTTATTATCTGAATATTTCCGAATACTCGTCAACGAGCATGGAAAGGGTTAATAATGCTATTGACAAACGCTTTATACTATAGGTTTCCCGATATCTCTGCATTATGGTTGCCTCTTTTATATATAATGGACATTAATGGTCCAAGAATGAAGATAAAGATGAGTTTGTAGGTGAATTATATGATCCACTATACTGTCCTTATAATTTCGCCATAGGAGCAAACGCCAACATAACACAACGGACATAAAACACTCAGGAGAGCATGCATCGTGTTACATTGTGAACCAGCCGGCCCACTCTAACTCTATTGACACATTGTTCATGTGATAGACTCAATGATAACCCCATTTGCCATTTGTTGCATTACAACAAACATTACAATTAATTTGAAAATTACAAGTAATGCAATACTTTCAGTAGTGTTAGGCGAATGTCGACAATCAAATATATTCCTGTGAACTTTACATGCATATCATATATGATATGTCAATCATTATTGCCGAAAGTCATCTATATTAAAGATATGTGAGATAAAATAATTGAAAATGTATTTGAATTACTTAAGTTTTGTGAAAGTAAGGCATTACTTTGAATAATGGCCCATTACCAAAACCCATCATGTTTGGAAGACGAAATTGATTTGCGGTCTATCATTGAATATTGATTATTATAATGTATTATATTTATGGTGGATTGATTAAACTATTGAACTATATTGGACTTTGAATGCAGAAAAGGAGTCCAATACAAATTACTTCTCCTTCAAATTAATGCAATTACACATTACCCAAATCGCTGTCAATTACCTCGTACTTTACCGTTGGTTCTCATGAACCAACAATTCCTGAGATATCAATCCACAAAATGCATGTCCTTCCATGACGTCAGGAATTCTCGTTCTGACAGATAGAGGGTTTCAGAGTTGAGATAAATACGCTTACTTAACTTAGTACATCATGTCGTCACAAAGACATGGTTTTGACATACATGTGTATCAATCTTTTGACACGCTTTCTTGGAAATGCGGAGAATGGTTATATCCAGCTGTAAGAAGGACATTCCATGGACGTGACGACAGGGGGTTTTGATAGTGCTAACAACTCTGGCGAACACACCAACAGCAGTTGAACATTTCAAAACAAAAAGAGTGTTGACTTGCTCAGATAATTAGATTTTCCAAACAACATTTAGTGTGAATGTTTTATCTATATACAAAAATGTGGTTATTTTCCTATACGTCGGGACATATTTTTGGACTGAAAAGGTGTTCTGTAAGAACATTTCCAACCATATCACGGGTGTTATGTTTGAAATTCCCAAACACTTAGAAAGCATGGTGTACCAGTTGGCATGTGCCTACCCAAATGGGCGCAGAAGGAACTTCCCGGGCTTAGACATGTTCGTCATCGGGAGGTGGGGATGTGCTCTAATAATTACATGTGTATCCCATTCCCTGATTCATCCGGATAATTAGTCCTCAGACCAGTCTCAACAGATACAGTTCGTCACTGATACGTTTGTGAGGTAGCGAGAACTCTGGCCTCATTTTGATGTTTAACTCGGCAAATAGTGTAACTGAACGAAATGCCGTGATAGCAAGATTCGGGATTGGCTTCCAATTAATGTCGTTCCTGGTAATAACGAATTTCCTCGTATCGATTTGCACACAAATGACCAGGGAAATTGGCCACATACAGCAGTCATCCTCTCACAAATTAATTAACATCGAGTATGGCCCTACCTCAAATGACAGGCTCGTTCAATTATCTTTGACCACAGGGATTTAGTTGCGGAAGTTCAAATGGTCACTATCCACCAAAGATTGACGAGCATGAAACACGTTCAATTCGATTTCCCATATAAGATGTCACTTCTCAGGTGTCGCTGCTATATTAAATACCCCAGGGGGGATATTGGCCATACACGGAACATGTTGAGTATGGACAATATTGTTTATATATTCAAGCGTATTGGATCATGTTTATTGCAGCACATTTCGTACTTTTAATTGTCTACCAGCTTCCAGACTGATTGTTCTTATCTGGACATGTCGAATATTCGAGATCGGTGGTGTCTTAATGCCCAAATTTGTCAAAATTCCATTCCTGACTTCTAAACTTCTAAAGATGAGAGTATCATGCATGAGATGCTGTTGTGAGAAAAATAAACAAACAATCTTTACTTTATGTGGCTTATCTCCATTGTGCATTACATTGTGCGAATTTCCGTTGAAACACATTAACATACCAGTTAACAACAAGAAATGGCATATGCCTAAAATAGCAGGCTCTTTCGATTATATTTGTCTGACCATGGTGATTTAGATGCGGAAAATCTAATTGTCACTATCCACCAAAGATCGACGAAGCATGAAACACGTTAAATTCGATTTCCTATATAAGATGGCCGCCTGCTTTGCACACGATTAGATAGCGAAAGATACTCAATCGGGTTTCACGATTAGACAGCGATTGATATTCAAATGCAGTAACAGGTGACACGCGAGGTGTACATGTATCAATAATACTGTTTGTTGCTAAAAAATACTGACATGGGAGTGTCATTCACGTGAGGCTGATGTGAGAAAATTTAACAGACAACCTTTATTCTGGGCGGCTTATTTCCAGTGGACATTCCACGTTGCTTCATTTTGTGAATTTCCGTTGCAACACAATAACCAGTATTGTCACAGATTAAGTAACACCAAGTACGGCTCTCGCTCAAATGTCAGCGGAAGTTCAAATGGTTACTACCTACCGAAGATTGATGAGCACGATCACGCAAAGTTCGATTTTCGATACATAAGATGACGCATGCATTGCAGGTATCATTGTGAGTTTCTTCGGCCTCAAAGTCCGTGATAGTGTCATATTGTGAGTTCCAATTGCTGTTCCAATACAAAGCGATGGTAACATTTAATAACACGAAACATTGCAGGACATATATTTAGAGCTTAGAAATCCGTCATTGTGTCTTTGATAAATAGTATTGACATTCGCAAATATTTTTGAAACACGCAGCAACCCTACATATATTGAGTATGATGTCAGACACCTCTCTGTTGGCTGTACCAATTATTCATGACAATCATACATAATTTAATGCCACACATCTGTCACATAGTGCAAGATAGCGTAACTTTGTGACTGCTTACATATACTGTATTATGTGATCGCGAATGACGCTACTGGATTTGGGACTCTCGGGTCCGAATTGACATCATGGCCGGATTCGTCATCTCCGGTTTAAACTTGGTTTAAACCTACATTGGTGGTCCAGCCAAACCAGGTCTACGGGGCGTTTTTTTCGTTCAGTTACCAACTAATTGACAACTCAATTTGGTGATATGAGCACTCAGTCAAACTACCCTTTTACCTATCGTACCAAAAGACAAGCCGATATAATGGTTATTGACATGTCATAAATTATCGCGAACGCGTGCAGGCTAATTGGATTTATTCATTAAGTATCGCTCATGGACCATTAATCCGATCTCTTTGTGGGTTTAAATTAATCTGACAAATGGCATGTCTCTCAACACGAGTTTCACGCGCTGTTTATCACTTTGTTTGTGATAGATTTTCTGCAAGATGCTTTACCCGCAAAGACAAAATTTGTCGTATTTACATGTATATATGTATATATTAAAGGGTATAGGAGCTGTATATCTGTATGTGCGTTTGTCTGTTCGCAACTTTTCTAAAACTGATTTAAAAATTAAATTTAAATTTTTTTTTTTAAATTGTGTTGTTAAATTGAGTAAGGAGTTGTATCTAACAAGAAACAATATTTAAAATTTATATTAATATTTGTTTGTTTTAAATTTAATTAATTTTTTTTAAAGTTAAATTGTTCAAATGATCAAAATGTCCGCAAATGTGACGCAGGCTCCTGTCGCACGAAGGGGACGCAGTCCCCTCTGACGCTGAATAAAGGCTCCATAATCGATTTAATCCTGGACCAAGATGTCAGTCAAGTAAAAGCTATTTGCTTATGAGTGCATACCACAAGCGGCATCTGAACTGTTTGAAGTGGGCAACCATACAGAGGCACAGCTTTTAATAAAGAAATATATTACATGCATTGTTTTTTTTTTCAATCTAATAAATTTTCCGTCATGCAGAAAATCAAAACGTTCCCAGGTCTTGAACTGGTGGAATTTATGGGCGGAGCCAGAGTAGAGCTTTGTGGCATGATCTACATCAATATAAGTTATCAAATTTGACTCCTATAGCAATATAAGTTTAGGATTGCAAACTATGTGTATAGCATATCTGGTCATGCAGTATCATCGTTTTGGTGTCAAAATTAAAACGTTGAACCATTCAAATGAATTCGTAGAAAACACCAGTATTAGTGATTGCCACAAGCAAAAAAAAAACCACAAGATAGTCGTAAAAATCATAATGAAGGAACATGTCCATATCTGAGCAAAGCTCGCGTGTGAATGAATCAACTGTGACATGATAACACCAGTCGGCAGCCGCCACTTAGACACGCCCTCACTCGAGATAATTTACAGTTCCACCCTTTGATTGATTGTTTGGCAATTCTAAACCGCGATGAAGAAAAGACGGATTCGTCATCTCAGGTTTAGCCTCGGTAAAGCTGGTTTAGCTGGACCACCGAAGTAGATGGTTTAGCTGCCGGTATAAGCTTATAAAACGCAAACAAAATATCGTACTTGACAAAAACTTACCCCCACACGCTTTATAGGTGTGAGTGCTTCTCGCTTATAAATTTCCAATCAAAATATGGTCGTAGTCGTAATTATTGAATTTCACAATCAATAAAACGAGGAGGTCCGCATTAGGCAAGTACGATTAATTATCTCGACGATACAGACACTACTGCTAAACCACTGGTCTGGCTGGTCCAGGTTTAAACCAGAGATGACGAATGCGTCACTTAGACCTGCGATCGCGGGTTTAAACCACGGATTTTGCTGACTCACGGCGGTTTAAACCTAGAGGTTTACGTAAACCAGGTTTAAACCTGAGATGAGGAATCGGGCCCATCAGTTTTGACCTAGTTTAAACTACCAGTTTAAACTGAGTTTTATTATTAAAACCCAGTTTTACTGGACTGCGGAGACAACATTGTTGATCGATCACACCCGCTGCGAACACTATTATACTTCGACAGTAAGCATGGGAGGCGTTGCCTATCTGTCTATTTTCTCTACTTTTCAGTGCTTTTTGGAGTGCTTTACCTGGTTGTCGATGTCTAATCCCTTGACATCGGCGAATCAGCCCTTGCGCCTGGTTGAGATCATGCTATGTACGATGAATTCGTTGACTGAAAAGGCATCATACATATTGGTCGAAAATATTCGACAAATAATAAAACCTGGTGGACTCGGTTTCAGTCAAACCTGTGGTATGGTGGTTTTATTTAGAATATTTTTCGAATAGCCACTTTTTTGTGGAAAATTGACGGATGTGTATTACTCAATCACAGCTAATTGACCCCTGGTAAATATATCGTCAAATAAACGCACAGTATTATTGATATTATAAAAAATTTAGTCCCAACACTAAAACTACATGATTGTAGAGTTCAGAAACGAAATTGAGCTTATCAGTAAGCTGGGTTTAACTGGACTAAAACTAGGTTTGGTTTATATTGGACCTAAATATTCACATAGGTTCATATTGGACTTATATAAATCTGAGATAAGCCCAAAGTAGACATATATATATACCCGTTATTCCGTTGTAAGTTGATGACCGCAATGAAAACACATTATAAAAAGCTTACATCTGGTAAATCGGTGAATTTGTTCATTCGTGTAATTTATGTTCTCGTGAACATAATCACAACACGGGCTTATTTCATATTGAAATAGTCCCATATAGGGATGTTTTACAACCAGCGTTTATGCATATATAGAGCGTATTTGAGTTTTCAGATAAAGCCAATATGCAACATTATCCTCGTGCAGATAGGTTCATATTTGACCTAAATGTTCACATGTGTTCATATTGGACTGATGTGATTCTGAAATAAGCCCATATTGACCTCATACGTGCTATTCGGTATATGACGCGGGCTGCAGAAAATACGTTATAAATATGGTGCGTCTGGTAAGTCGTGTCGATGAAACAATGAGGATTAAATAATGCCAATTCGGGCTTATTTCGTATGAAAATAGTCCCTATTGGTCTTTTTGGCAACCTCGTTTAGGTCCATACAGAGCGTACATTGGAGTTATATAATGCCAAAATAAGCCCGGTATGTGCTTATTTTCACGAGAACATACTGGCGTATAATAGAAACCACCTTTTCCCCTACCTTCCTAAAATAGCCACTACATTTATGTTGCCTTTCACCGCTACCATCCATCTGGACTGCTCATAAGTAGACATACAAAAAGTAGCTAGCTGGTATCTGCCGCTGTAATGGGATTGCATACGCCTATATAACGGTACAGCGCGCGGGCTGAATAGAAGACCAATAACGACGCCATCGATTACGTGACCTAATACACTTAAACGGATTGTAACGGCAATCTCCTGTTTCGAGACACATTAAGATGAGATTAATTGGTCTCGACTGTCTCTCAAATGTCTTGTCCAAACATGGCTTACAAGATCTGGCCCATTATAAGCATGTTGCTGGTTCACAGGAAGCATGAAGTTGACAGTTCCCCAATCATCAGCACGCAAACATCACAGGGACGTTAATCGTTTAAAGGTCGGAAGTCTATGTTTCAAATCGTGATGTATCTTTTTTCCGTGATGTCGTTGACGGCTTAATTGAAAATGGTGTTTCGTATTCGATCATCAGATTAGAAATATAGGAGAGGATTTGCGCTGTCACAATTCAACATTAGAAGCATACTATGATGCAAACGTGTAAAATGCACGACTCACCAAAATATATTATATTACGTGACGAAACAATGTATTGTTTTATAAATGCATACTTCTCTGTGCAAAGGAGCACATGCGACCGATGAAAAACTCTATTCCGTATCCGTAAAATACCGATATGGTGCAAGTTCCCACAACTCGCGATCTGAGAACGTGAACTTTGAGCATCACGCAAAAGCCAAATTTAATCTTTTATAAGCGCGGTGGTATACGCCTTCCACTTGACTGCATATCTTGGTGTATAATTTGTCTCACGTATGGGTTAATTGAGTCTACGGTTGTGATAGTAAGAATTTTTTTTTCAATAAGTCAGAAACATTCGGTCCCAGTTATTGCACTTGTAGTACTGTTCTTTGTGAATGGGCATTGTCGCCCACAAGACTTATATACGCCCATGATACCGATATCACATTTAATTATCGTTGCCCGCGAATAGACACTCAATTTATATAGAGGCTGACGTTAAGAGGATTTACGCGGATCTAGATAACAGTAACTCGTCCTAGGGCAATCGCCCATCGATTTTATGAGCGTTTGTTCGCCAAGGAGAAATGTATACCCTGACACAATGTCCGAGCTATTACCATCCATCAATCACATCGAGGTTCGACAGAGCACGCATGTAATAAGGGCATCAATTTGCGAGCGAACTCACCTGTGCCTAATCGACAGTTTGGTTGGGTTTGGCTTCTTGGGGTTTATCGTCGTTTCGGCAGATAGGCCATATCACGTCGTTGCCAGTTTCACGTATGGGGAAAGACCACACAGAGGGTTACTGTCAGATAAATCACTCCACTGTACATGAAACTAGCTTCTCCCGGCAAGCAACTGACAAACTTGTCCAGATACATGAAACAGGTCACTTTACAGGTTTTAGCTTTCGTCGGTATTCAAACCATGTTAGGTTAAACATATGAATAATGTCTAATTGCATATAAACATGGGATATAACACATGCAATTTGCTACAGGCAATGGGATTGGAGGACAAGTTCTGATCTCACTTGCGAGTACCTCCTCTCACATCTGCACAAATAACCATGCATGTTTAACATCACTGGACGACTTATATAGGTTTTATGAATCTTACCAACATAGCCACTGAAATTACCCTCAGCAAATGGAAATGTCATGCCTGATGCGGTGCCTATACAGAGCGATACAGACTTCTTTGTCCCAAATTCATAATAAATCGAGACAAATCACTGCATGTGTTGGCATTTTCTTTGTTTGGAATATATATATAATACTTTATTTCAGACTAAGAAGTCCATATTTGTAAATGCTAAAATTTCAAATAAATCTGAATTTTCTACACACACTTTACATATACAATAAATTTCGCTTATATAAATTAGATGTGTATATACTATCTGAATTAGCAATTGCAGAGAGTATATAATTGTTGGATTCATTCACACGTTCCCGGAAACCAAACACAAACCTTCTCCTTGGCATATCAAGTGTCATCACACAGTCAGAAACAAACATTCCACTCGCACTACATCTTCTATCATAACCCATACAGTATATACGCGTTATTGTAGCATACTTTCAGTTTAGTTAAAGTTTTTCTTTTGAATAACACCCACAGATGAGAGCAATATAGTGGGGTGATGTATCGTTGAAAGAGGAACGATTTCACCTGCTGTGAGCATTTAGAAAACCTCCTCATTAAAGTGTTCACTTTCAAACAAACTGCCCGATATTGACGTTCAATATCACCATCGTCAGATAAATCGTTGTTAATGACATGTCCCAGATATTTAACCCTTTACCCAACAAACTGGCCAAAACCGGCCAAATAAAGCTTCAACAGCCTAAATTATCTTGGGTCTGTCTCAATAAAACCATACAAATATGGATATCATTGGAACCGGCTCATTGACCACATTGTGATGGTTATAGTTATGCCCTGTGCCAATGCATTCTCTTATATATGCGAGTCGACCATAGGTCGCCTCGCATATATAAGAGAATGCATTGCCTAAAAAAAATCTTTTTTTAATACTTTTTACCATTTTTTCTTACATTCTTTAACAATTTTATAATTTAAATGTGTTAAGCCAATGCATTCTCTTATATATGCGAGGCGACCTATGGTCGACTCGCATATATAAGAGAATGCATTGGCACAGGGCCGTTCTGTTGGGTAAAGGGTTAACCGAATCCACAAATCTGAGTTCTTTCCCACTGAGGAACTGAAATTCGCTGCTGATAGTAACGGGGATGTAATTGCTCAAATATCTCAACAACGTTATGTTATGCAGTTTTGGAACAGTCAGTTGTGAATAGACATGGATTGTTTCGCCAATCTCACACACATGGTATTACCCCAATGATACTGTTGCAGTATTCGTAACATTTTCTATGCCAAAACAATCAGATATATCAACGTCTTTAAAACTCTTTCATCCCCGAATATACAGATATGAATATCCCAGAACCCTGGATTATCAGCTTGCCTAAGTACGATTATGTGTCCCTGGTGTATCGCTGCAACACTAGCTTTAGAGCGATGTCGGGTATGGCAAACTGCATGTTTTATGATCGTTAACAAGTTACCTTCAATTTTTGTTATATACCAGGTGGGGTCGTCACTTCCTAATGACATATCAGGTGTGTGCATGTGGGAACCAATAAGGGACATTGAATCCCAATATATGCTATTCTCGCATGTATCGCCTGTATCTAGGATATCAACTTCGCATATCAATGTTTTCCACAAAACATACATGTATGTGTCATTCTTTGCAAGTGTGGTGTATAAACGTTGTTGTGATATGACACACTGCATTATTTCAAATGTTATGCCAGTCGGGTCGTTGGACATAATTGCTTCATCAAAGGCAAGAGCAGACCAGTACTAACCTATAGCTAGCATGCCCAAAAGACGTTATTTGATCGAAACAGACATATACTCACACATTAGCAAGTTTACACCCACAGCGATTTACTTGTCAATATGCTGAGGAATTATGTGTAACATTCCAAATAGAACAACTGCCAATGTCCTGATCGGATTCCCAAAATGATTATGAATGTCAATGTTATGTTTATAATATGCACGTGCAGCTATTATTATTAAAGTCGCGCCGTTGTGCGGCACGGTGATTTCCGTAATATGGCGTCGAAATTAGGAGACATTAAACGGAAACATTAAACTAAAACATCGTTATAAAAGTCAACATTATCTTCTTTATTTCATAAACGTAATAATACTAATGTTATCGGTATGTTTATGTGACAAAAAATAAACCAAAATCGAAATGTGACCCAAAACACCACACCTGTGGCAGTATTGCGTCATCAATTTTTAGGAAACCCCAAAATAATAATCGTGACGTCATACAGGTGCTGTCTATATTTAGGCCTGGTAATCCTCTTAATGGTGTACATGTTAGGTATTCGTGCGGACCAATACATCAGTATTGATACCGAAAATCACACAACGGCTATACAAGTCGATAACCAATAAAATCATGTGTATATCTCTGGAAATATTGTATTATTCCCGACAATTGCGCTCGGCCCGCTAAAGCGGGCTGCCGGGATGAACGTAAATTACGTCGTGCCCGCTTTAGCGGGCTACCGGGTTGAAAGAGTAATTAAAAAACCGAACACTATTTTATCTAACTACAGCTATCATAACTCACTAAAACATGGCACAACAGTTCATGTAGGTGTTTGTCCAAAGCTATTTGTACGTGTATGACAAAAGGGTAGTTTGCACAGGAATTCACTTTGGCAATTATCGATCCTGAAAATAACAAGCTTCGGCTACACTGACTATGATTAATATCTCACATATTCCCTTTCTGGATGACAAATTGACAGTTATAGCCGCCATTATGTGTGGTGTAGACACTCGTCCTGTGGCCCCCAATGTACTTGCCTGTGTACTCAATGAAGCGCTAGTGCGCAGTGATCTATATCTGACAGAATAAACCAATAAGCCGACTGGTCATTAGGTCACTTGGGAACACCAGCGTGGTACTCCGCTAATTACTGTTGGCGTGTTTGCTGGTAGCATGAAACGCACTGAGAAACATGCCATATACGAAGTCTCAAAAAACAAAACAAAACAATAGCTAACAAGCAAAAAAAACAGCAAAAAATAAACTACGTTACGAAGATTCGCCTTTTCACAATAGCTGTGATCAGGTTGTAAATAATTGTATAATGCAATACGGGCTTATATCGTAATGAAATAGTCCCATATTGAACTGTTTTAAGAACCGCGTTTTAGGTCCATAAATAGCGTATATTGAGGTTAAATAATACCAATATGAGCTTATAATTAAAATAAGCCCGGCAAGTGCTTATTTTAACGATAAGAGGCTGTATTTGAATATGAATAGATTACTTTAAACTCACAGGCCGTTCTATCTCTAACTTCTGAGGCAAGGAAATTCACAAAAATAACCTCCACTTACTATGCATAATTATGTTCTGCTTTTCAGAAGATATCCATTGTAACATAAGATCAGCGGATACAATCTTGTTTTTAATTCACCTAAATCATATATTTGATATTGTAAGTTGTGGATAAAGAGGGTGAAAGTATTCTTCAAATCAAATGCACTCATCGTATTTTAACTGCGCTTCTCTGTGTCCAGAAACCTGACCATTTAGTATTATGTGCCTTACTCAACCTTATATGTAAGTTTATTATGATCAAGCTGCCGTGGTCATATTCAGCTATTAACCATTTACCCAACAAACCGGCCAAAAACGGCCAAATAAAGCTGCAACAGCCTAAATTATCTTGGGTCTGTCTCAATAAAACCATACAAATATGGATATCATTGGAACCGGCTCATTAATCACATTGTGATGGTTACAGTTATGCCCTGTGCCAATGCATTCTCTTATATATGCGAGTCGATAGGTCGCCTCGCATATATAAGAGAATGCATTGGCCTAAAAAAATCTGTTTTTAACACTTTTTACCATTTTTTCTTACATTCCTTAACAATTTTATAATTTTTAATGTGTTAAGCCAATGCATTCTCTTATATATGCGAGGCGACCTATGGTCGACTCGCATATATAAGAGAATGCATTGGCACAGGGCCGTTCTGTTGTGTAAAGGGTTAATACATGTATACCCTGCATGGAAACGTCCTCTCAACATATCCAGCCATGCCGTACTTGTGTTCATTCTAGATCTCATATACCACCTACTCCAGATATGTACAACCTTCCAACAAACCATGCACTTGAAGCTTGGTTTGATTTTCAATAAATATGTTCCAATATAACCTAAATATTCACATGTCAGTTCATATTGGACTTATTAGGTTCTGAAGTAAGCCCATATATAGTGGACTTTACCCGTATTTTCCGTTGAATGACGCGGGCCACAGTGAAAACACATTACTACCGAAATAGGTTTGTACAGAACACATTGCTCAAATAGTGCCATATTGGATTTATTTTGTCATATTTCAACGTATTTGGTTCACATTCAGCTTATGATCCAAGAGAACAGGCTGTGATTTTAGCTTGGTCAAATCATAATGTAAAAATAAATGCGGATTATCTGAAATGGTCACTTCTGACAATACGTTAATTACCGATGTTATTTGATTGCATGTCCGAGGCATGTGTATGTATCATTCCTCAAATCAAACGAGCTAGGGACCTTCCCTGTATACATTGTACATGAAGGTATAACGTTCGTTCTGTGTTTTCTAAAAGATACATCAAAGCTGAGATCCCTGGCGATTCAGCTTATATGATCATTGTTGTTTCTCATATGAACCCGATTCATCCATACAATACTAAAGGTATATACACATTGAAAACGGCAAATGAGGGTTCGTTCATACTGTCGCATATTTGTTAGGCATTGTTTCCCGAATCGAATCCCGCGTCGGTAAATCACACATGTGCATGCTTTGTATTTAATAATTTGTAAAACTGTGGTATGTCACTTTATGTTCCGGAACTCCGCCGTTCAGTCACTTCCACATATTACAACCGGAGATACGAATGCTGTGTGGACCGCTTCCAACTATACCGGAATGTCCGTATGTTTCTATTGTATGAATAAATGATAATTCCCCAGAAAGACTCAACCTTGATTCAACACGAAAGCAGCTCTACTAGACAATGTGTTAGCAATACCGTTACATGTGGAACTAACGAACTTTTACTTCTCATGTCGTTAGATATGGTAAATATTCATTGTATACGCATGTTGCCTTCATATTATGGCACCATATGGTTTTCTATGAGAAAATACCTGCACAAAATGACGTGGAAACTTGTCAGCGTATGAACTTTAATTCTTAAATTCAAAGGTTGTTCAGAAATTATAAGCAGATGGCCGGCTGAGGAAAAACATTAATAATTCATTTGTTGGAAAGTGCAGCCAATAAGTTCAACTTGATTTCTGAACATATTAGCGTTGTCTTCATCGAACTCAGTTTGCCTGTATCAATACATAATTAATTACAATGATCTGGAATTAATTATTAGTTGCGTCAAATGTTCGCAATATTGTGAGAATTGATACAAATGTTGGCAGTGTTGAAAATAATGAGTACGCATCAAATCAATAATAATGTAATCTATCTGTTAACATGACGTTATGCATTTAAATATTCTGGTAATTTATGTACGCAAGGGACTAGTTCCCCGCCAGTCACGTGTACTCAACAGCGCGCATACTGCCCATATGCACAGGAGCTGCTACTATACAAGTATAGAATGTCAGAAACAACTGTGGTTTTACTGAGCTGCTAATATGTCAAATATGTCAAACCCGAACCACATACCAACCAGTGCATTGCAAACCCGCGTGTCCCTTTCCTGCTTGCCATATATGCTTTCATATGTTCAACTGCACATGGGGGGACGTGGTCAGTCCTGATCTCTGATTCGATGATTTTGCACCCGTCCCGGCCATGATCGCTATGCAATGCATGGTTTACTCCACTTCACAAGAAACGATACCCCCTTCGCATTCCATCGGAAGAACACTAAAAGAGGGTTTGTCGAACACCGGTCTCAGGTTAAACTGAAACGCAATTCGTCCCTCTCATCGTTTTTTGTTTTGTTTTGTTTTTTTGTGATGAAGTTGCCCTAGTTTTCAACATTACGATGTAGTCAATAAGGATGGGGAGAATTGTGATAAACTTACCCGTGTTAATCACATTTCATCAATATAAAATTTTTATTAATATTAAAACTAAAATAACCGTCTCCAGTACTAAAATATATATATATAATTATAATATCAATGAGTGTGGTTACTTGGCAAAACTGAAACTTATATTCTTCAGTCATTTTTAAATCTTGTTGATATTGTAGATTTCTTTTAAAGTGAGTAATTTGACCCCGATTTTTCTCAACTTGGATAACATGATCACAGTTTTCCACAACCTGGCTATCTCACAATTTTCCCCAAAACTAAGTAACTGTATCACACTGCAAATTTCCCAAACTGGGTAACATTATTACAATTTTCCCCAATCTGGGTAACTTTCTCACAATTTGCGTTTGTAACAAGTGGGGCATATCGATTTGGTAAATATGGTATAGCAGGAATACTGTAATTCTAGGAGAAAGCGTGTAGTAAAGTCCTATATAGAACAATAACTTCTAAAATATGAACTAGTTTCTGCAAATAAATTAGCTATATTGATGAGGAATATGTCTTATAACATGGTGTCGGAATTAGCATTATGAGGTCCCGTATGGTGAATTTAGTGACGACAGTGGGCTAGTGTCACTGGATTTATCCTCTGTGGACCTAATTCTGCTTGGGCCTCATCTTCTCTGGAAGATATCGTTTTAACAAGTTTTTTTTAGTTTCTTTAGAAACTTCTTCACAAGGACTCTTTTTCTTTTTTAGTTTTGTTTCTCTATATCCCCAAATTTGCAGACGACACATTGCATAATCGAGGTGCCCAATGGGCGCACATCACAATGTTCAACATTTGGGTACTTAAAATCTTATTATATGTCTCTTATAGCAGATGAGGCCATACATAATGAGGTATCCTTTGGATTAATTTTGTGACGCTAGCCAGCTGCTCTGGGTAGCGACACTAAACCCTATGTGGATCCCATTCTGCAAATTTTCGGCATCATATTCTCATGTCTGGTGAGGAATTGGTCCATTATTTTTCAGACAAATGCTTTACCATTACTTACCAATTATAGATAGCATATAGTTATGAAGGCGCGGACTTAGTGTGAGTGTTCATTGATCATATGTGCGTAATTCACTGCAATCGAAATAGCCATGGATGTATCGATCGGAATGGCACATTGAGATGTCCATCAACTCAGATCAAGTTTGAAAATCGGTCCCGATGTTCGCCCATGTGGTGATTCGAACCGGTGCCAACCTCGTCTAGCCCAAACTGAGATGATCGTATCCACGTCCTAACCACCTCGGCAATGGGGACATCCTTAAAAAGAAGCCCTTCCGCCTAGAGTTGGGAAGCATTATCAGTCTAAAATGGGTTCGAATATTGACACAGAACGAATCTGCCATTATATTGCACACAATGCACTGCCTCCGAAATTGTATCTTTGACCATATACGAGCGCTGATATAATACGTATCAGAGTTATGAAGGCACGGACTCAGTATGAGTATGAGTGTTCATTGCCTCATATGTGCTTAACTCAGTGAGCGTGAACAAATTATCATTTCTTATCGAAATGGTCATGTATATATCGATCCAAAACGAATCTGCCATTATATTGGAACAACGCAATGCAGTTCCTCAGAAATTGTATATATCTATGACCATATGCGATTACTGGTACTGGCGTATATACCACAACGAGTGTGTGTTGTTCGTATGTGTTTTAAAGATACCATTTGGCACAAACTTACATGAATTCAAACTATCCTATAAGTAACTTACATGTAATCAAACTGTCATATAAGTAACTTACATGTAATCAAACTGTCCTATAAGTAACTTACATGTAATCAAACTGTCTTATAAGGTAATTTTCAGCTTCCCAGACAAAGAATAAAGAAATTACTTGCAATCACTATGACTAATATGGTATACATGTATATACAAGCAACTCAGAACATCCATAAAAGCATTCATTAGTTGTATGTTGAAGAGAAATTATTTCCCATTACAATTACTTGCCAAATATATTAGCACACATAGAAAAATATAACTAGGGCATTTACAACTGTAGCACAGGTAGTCCAACCAGAAACATGTTTTCGCATATATACGGCACTACTTTTGAATGTCAGTAGGTCACTTCAACTCACTTGTTCTGTGGACCACAGAGGGTAGTTATGGGTTAGGTGGTTAACTAGTTATGTGTTTAAGTATAGTCTCTTGGTTATCCCAAATGCAATGGATTTGCGAGAATCCAAATAAGTAGAAGGTGCCATATGGTGTGGACCACAGACCTTGTGAAACGTACGTGTTTCAGTAAAGTCATTGTGCCAACGGATTTGCGAAAATCCCAGATGCTGTAGAGAAGGTCACGTTTTCTATTCCACACTCCATATGACAGGCGACGCAGACGATTGCCAATTAATTATCCGGGTTCTTCCGTCGAGAAAATGACGTGATAGTTGCATACTGATACATAAATTATGACCTAACGGCAATACGAAGCACATCTAATGTGCGATATCTTCGTCAACGATGTCGCTCCATTGCTCGTGAATTGATTCGCGAATTCTAACACAACAGTTAGTTACTGATTGTCAAAGTGTCCTTGGTCAGCAAGTGGTATAGCTTTACGTCGAATTATGGTTGCCTCACTCTCCAAAAGCGGTCACAGAGTCAAATTATTCAGAAATACGGTTCCAGTGTGGAACTATACAAAGAGCGTTCTGTATTAGTCTATTCTTGATACGGTAAACATCAAGAGTGTTAATCGTACTTCTGTGGTTAAAATTGCAAACAAATGGAAAATTGCTATTACTTTGTCAAGCTTTATTATATTTTCTTAGAAGTTTTCCTAGATCTACAATGTTCTAGCTGTTCCATATTTACAAATCCGTCTGAAACACGCGTTCCATATATATGCATCCCGTTGACGTAAATGAATGACGTTCCGATCAACCATGAAAGTGAGACCAAAATAAAAGCACCATCACACATAACAAAAACCTTATGTTTCTGGAAAATATTGTAAATCTGCTTTTTTTATTCACGAATTCTAGGACGGGTGTTGTGTAATAAATACACATAATAAACGACACATGTGTAAATGAGTGTGTCGATACGAGCTTGTGCTACTCGAGGGTGCGCTTCTCGTTATATAATTCACCGCTAGCACTCGTGTCGTATTAACAAACACATTAACACACTCGTGTGGTTTTGTGTGTATATATGATATGCAACATGTAAATTGATATCCTATATTTATGGACCTATTTTAGCGCTCCTTCCAAATTAGTTAATGCATAACGTTCAAACGAGCCACGTCCGTTGGATAAAACTGGATAAAACTAAATTGTGTTATATACAAAATCAATACATTCGCGTCCATCGAAGATTTGGGTTCTGGTTTGTGGGGTGCAATAAACTTGTTGTGTATGATGGAACCGCGCTAAAAAGTATGTTTGATCCAAGACTAGATGAATCCGAAATCGGGTGTAATATATAGCAACGTAGGGAGAGGATGGTTCGGGGTCTTCCCCCAACATTGGTCAAAATATTCAACAGTCAGAAATCCCATTTGTTGTAAATTTAAGTCCACAATTAGGTTGAATTTGTTCTGATTGTTTGAAATTCCAACCAGTATTGAGTGTGAACTGTGTTATTCATGAACCAAACATCGAATGTATTCATACTTTCGGTCAAATGTGTGGAGCTACAATGGGAACCATGCAGTTGAAAATGTCTAACCATAACGGTGTTGAACGTTTCCAACTGTTGGAAAGTTTGAGGTACCATACAGTTGAGAAATTCCAACCCAATGGGTGAAAATGGAATTTCTTCGACTTAGAAATGTTGGTCTTCTTCAATGGCTACAGTCGAAAATTTCAAGGTGCAATCCGCCCCTCAACGGAGATCGACTAACCCCGTTATTGGGTATTAAATATACCGGTACATCGGGTGTAATAATAAAGTCAATCAAATCAAATCGTAAGCAGGGTATGCAACTATCTACACCCAAAGATAATACATGCAAACCACATTAAACGGACATGGACCACCATTCGAGCTTCCAAATTGTGTCTACTTATTTTGGAAGGAGGTGGAAGATAGGTTTACAAATACACAAAATATTGACATACCGGCTATATATATGCTCTGAAAAATACTTGGTCACAGCCACTTTCAGCTGGACATTTTCAATTTTTCACACAGAAGTGAAACGAATGCTCTTTATTTGTACCATATCGGAAATAGACTAACACGGAACGCTCTGTTTTGTCCCATGTCGTACAAATGGCTGTATTTTGTTTGGGACTCAAACATCGTGTTCTAAGAAAGTTGTATTTTTATGAACTCAGTGCGTCTTTCTGGGAGATTTTAATGCTCGTAGAAAGGTAGCTCAAGTGGGGTGAAGAAAAGGGTCACTCGAACTTTTCGGCAATCCCGGGTGCGAATCCCGGGCGCTTCGCGCCAAACTACCCACTCCACACCACGTGTTAACGTGCATGTGCTTGAAATGTGATACATGGTCGTTAGTTAAATTGAGTTAGTGGTATCGACCAAGTGATCGTACGTCGTCCAAAATACCTCACCCACAGTTAATGGAGCAACACTAGATACTAAACGCATTGGAGCTTTACACAAAGTCATGACCAGTAAATTATTAGCAATAGTATGGCGGTTTGCGCTCCCCAAATACACCTAATAATATTGACTTTTGAATTGTTCCCGGTATCGAAATAGGTCGATACATACTTGAACTACCTTTCTACGGACATTATATGTCACATAAAGACGCATTGAAGTCATAAAATATACAACTTTGAACACGGTGCTAAAATGCTCTTTCCCTAAATGTATTCAAAATACACATAAGTGCCCAACGAGAAATCACTTTTGACTGTGATTTATGGATATGGATTTATTTGTGTGCACATGCGCGTGTACCGCTAGCCTATATACATGTATGTTCCAGTATGAACAAAGACATTTATAATTCAGCTAAATTATTCGCATATATTGTTCATTGTGAGTTATTCTTGCAAATTGTATAATAAAACTGACATTCAAAAAATACTGTATACCCCAGCTGACATTCTCCAACATACAGTATTCTTGAATATCTGTTTACTCACTGACATTTCAACAAGCAAAATATGTATTGTTGAATATCAGTAAAATGTCGTCTCGAAATGACTACAACCATAAACTAAGTTACATTTGAATCGATTGAAACAGGGAAAGACACAGAAAGATAATATAAAAATCGGAAAACAGTGACGGAAACAATCCGATCTCCAGTTTGTGTTCGCAGTCAAATCATGATGCCACGTGCAGTTATTTTTATGAAAATGTTTCGTCGGCAAAATGTTAGAATGAACACATTTCATTGGTTTCATGCGTCGTTTTCGTCTGCAACCTTTCTCCGTATGCTGATCGTGTGTGGGGCCTGGGGTTTGATTTGGTGTTTGCATACCAGTTGATAGGGCTTACTCGCGAACAATAGATCTTTGTATGTATAATCACGGAATGCATGTCTAAATGACCTCAGGGGTGGAAAACTGACTGTGCATTTGACTGATCAGTTTGAAACTTTCGACACGAACATGACTTTTGGAACTGATTCCTTATTCACAAAAATGTCTCTTTCGGTAAATTTGACGGCATGGGTTGGTGACCCGCCCAAATACCCACTAGAAACACCCAGCCCTCACCCCCGGGGGAGGGTACCACCCTGAGGGGGTGAAAATGGAGTATGAACCATTTTCGAGAACGGTACGGATTTCGGCCCATTCCGACACCCGGTGAGGGGTGGGTGTTTCTATGGGGTATTTGGGGCGGGCCACTCACCCATGCTGTAAAATTGACCGAAACAGACTTTATTTTGCGAATAAGGAATAAAATGGTCCACCCCCCCCCCATTTTCACCCAGCTGGGTTGCCCTCCAGGGATGAGGGCTGGATGTTTCTAGGGGATATATGGAGCGGGCTACACACTCCTGTCCAAATTCTTACTGTTCTCGTAAATGGTCCATATACGAAGTTTGCCCTTCGGTGTGGTATCCCCCGGATGTGAGGGGTTGGGTGTTTCTGTGGGTTATTTGGGGCGGGCCACCCAACCATACCATCAAATTGGCTGAAATCCTTACGTTCTCGAAAATGCTCTATACCCGGGGTGAGAGCTAGTGTGTTCCTAGAGGGTATTTGGGCGTACCCCATTTCCACCTCCTCGGGTGGTACCCATCGGGTTAGTGGTGTGTGTGTGTGGGGGGGGGTTCTACGGTGTACTTTGGTCGGGCCACCCACTCCTGCTGCCAAATTAATGAGAATAAATCCTTACCGTTCTCGAAAACGGTCCATACCCCAGTTCACCCCGGGGTGCGTGGTGGTGATGTTCCCATGGGATTTTTGGGGCGGGCCACCCACCCATGCCGCCAAGATATATTTTTGCGAATAAGTAATAGGGAATAAGTTCCAAAAGTCATGTTCGTCCCTGCATGATATTGGATAATAACTAACCGCAAAACAACATACCGTGAATTCGTCGTGATTTCTCAAAGCGCGCAGGTTATTCACCTGATTAGGAGATTAGACAGCAACAACCGGTCGCGTAACCCGACAATGCATTGACAAGACTTTGTAGCCATCTAAATAGACATGCCACGCCTGCTATCATTGCAATAGAAAAATTGTGGCCCACAGGTAACGCAATCGACCAAATCCATGTCGTCACCGCGGTCGAGTAAAACTTGGTTTTACTACTAAAACCCAGTTTAAACTTAGTTTAAACTTGGTCTAAACTGGAGATGCCGATTCGGACCATTGTGTCATAACATGAACGGCAACATGCGTATACAATGCATCTTTATAAAAGCTAATGGCGAGAGACGATAACTGTTTGTAGATCCACATGAAACGTAAAAACGTGCACACTATATTACTGACATATGCCATCAAATATATGACCCGCCATATCAAATCCAGTCGGAAGTCGGTGTTTTTTTACCCTGTGCCAATGCATTCTCTTATATATGCGAGTCGACCATAGGTCGCCTCGCATATATAAGAGAATGCATTGGCCTAACAATTTTTTATCATGTTTTTTAAATAAATGTTTCTTACAATTTTTAGGACATAAAATAAAAAAAACATCCATTACCCTGCAGGGAGCCCCACACATATATAGAAGCACCTAGAAGAGTGTCGTCTGCTCATGTTTGTCTGGGCTCTGTATGGGTGAAATTATAAAATTGTTAAAGAATACAAGAACAAATTATTAAAATTGTAAAAAATTGTTAGGCCAATGCATTCTCTTATATATGCGAGGCGACTTATGGTCGACTCGCATATATAAGAGAATGCATTGGCACAGGGTGAAACAAATCCCGACTTCCGACTGGTTATGATATGGCGGGTCACATATGTTTGATAGGAGAATAAACTCATTAAGCTATGTATAGACTCGTGTTCCCTATGTGATAAAAACTGGCCTGTATCGTTGTAAACTGCAATGAAAAGAGACACCTAGTCAGCGGAATAAGACAATCACTTTATAGGCTTTGATCGATTTTTGTATCCATCGTATGTCATAATTTCGCTTTTGCAGCGGACAGCGAATGCAAACATCACCAGTGAAGAATCAGTACTCTTGACAGCTGTATGATGTGTATTGGGAAAACTAGACGTTTATTACAAACAATTCATTATATTAAGTTATAAGAATTATATGTAAATCGTCTTTCTATTAAGTTTATGAGTTATAACCGAATAGCATGAATACAAATTTACTATATGACGCGCATTATAATTTGTTATTTCTTGAAGGCATAGGTGGACTTCGCGGTGGTTATGTCTTCTAACTTTTCAGTAAAACTACGTAAATTTAACCGAATCAAGAGTTATTTCTTAAAGGCGTGGGTGGCCTTCGCGGTGGTTATTGCTGTTAAAATAGTCACATCCGTTAAAACCGCCATAAACAGAAAGAATATTAAAAATTAGACAGATTTTGTTCTTATGCCAATCATAAATATTACGTAAGTATGTTATTGTCAAGTTTGTACGCTTTGTTATGTAAACAAAAGCCAAAAACGTTACATAATCTGGCTTTTTTTTTACATAACACAGCGTATACAAACTTGACAATGACATACTATTTACTCGATATTTATGATTGGTATAAGAACAAAATATGTCTATATTTGAATATTCTTTCTGTTGTGGCAGTTTTAACGGGTGTGACTATTTTAACAGCATACCCACCGCGAGGGCCATCCGTGCCTTTAATTAGCACCAGTTATAGTATCCATTTAAGTTGTTTGATTCCAAGGGTCAAACCTCTCCTATTGCCCTCATCGTCATGCCAAAGTTCCGACCTGCACATATACGTGTATAAATATTATACGTGCTTCAGAAGAACTGTTTTTCAAGTGACACGTTGTGTTATTGTAGCATGTTTTGTCTTCTCCATATAATATCAAATGATGTTCGATGGGAGAATATACTTATTAAGCTGTAGACTGTTGTTACTTGCGCGAGCACAAACGGCGTAAAGTGGTTTGTGTAGTTGGCAACTACATCATAAAGTGATACTTAGTTAACTTTGGCCGGCGGCATAAGACAATCACTTTAGGTTTTGGTCGATTTTTGTTCAATAGTATGTCAAACATTGCGCTATAGAAGCAGGCAGCGAACGTAAACACCGTCTGCTAAGAATCAGTGTTCTTGACACCTGTATATATTGATCAAAGAGAGGAAGCACTGTGAAGTTATCTCCCTTGGTGCGCCCAATGGGCCATATGTTCCTTATAATACGACAAATTAGCCGACCACTCAACTCACCTTGTGAATTAGGGACTGGTCGTATTCCGGTACGTCCCCATCCACTCCTGAACTCTGCCCAGATTGCAACGGGCGTCCATTTTGAAGCACTTTAAGTCCAGAATTATCCGAAGAGTTCGCCATAGTTTATTGATTGGTCCCACACAAGAACCTGAATACACTGAATGCAACAGTCGATCTCACTATCTAAGCACAAGTTACCGCAAAAAATAAACCCCACTGTTATCGAGCGGTTTCATCAATGAACGAACTGGAATTAAGCGTCGTCGACGCGCGTTGGTCCGAGTAAATCTGCAAGTATATAGCCAGTCTTCCAGCGTCGCCTCGCAGCATTACATCAACAAATTGAAAGGCAAATTTGCGGAGAACTCCAAAATCTAATTATCAGCTCCCTTCAGACAAGCTGCCTTATTATTAACAGAAAACACAGAAGATGCTACTGGTGGGTTTAGCTGAACTGTTCCCTCTATTAACTAGCAGGGTAAACAGGCAGTGATATGAATATTGATTCGAGTTATATTTCGTTTCATTACGGAGTACGATCGATCATTTTTACAGTTGCCTGATAGATGAGTGAGTATTGGAAATACTGGTGCCATCGTTTGACTTCTGCCGGTGTCGCGAAATTGTGGTAATTTAATATAGAGTTTTCTATTGAATTGTGAGTGTCACAGCGTCAGCGAAGATTCGATGTGCTAACAACCCCAAGGATATATGCATATAACGCAGCGATTATATATGATGTAACACGCGATGTATGCACTTACATGTAACTCTCTGCTGGATACTTGGATTCATCCCTCGTTGAGCGGTCCTGCTGAATTGCTATGATGTAAAACCGATGCTGTTAAGTATCCGAGAGATTTGAGCAAAAGCCAATGGCTGTATGAAACATTCAAGAACATGTGTAATTTAAAACCGCGAGTATGACAACTTTAAATAGAAATAACGGTATTTTTTCTTAGCAGCATCGCTACGCTCCAATTTATTACAAAATTAAAAATTGTCCCAAGTTAATGTTCAGTTTACTCATAAATGTACAAGGCAAAAAAAAAATATTTGCGATCGCCATCATTTGTACAATGCCGACATCAAGAAAAATTACAAACGCATCCATCAGTTGTATGCTGAAAACCAGTGGAAACGCTTTTTGTGCGACAGATGATAGATAAGTTTATTGACAATTACACCCACACGGGGCCGATGTCACAACATAAATAACAATAAATATATATATGATACAATAAGTATACACAATTGTAATCAGAATTAAAATGGAAAAAATTTCATGTTTGTTGTTGACAATCTGGTGTTTCAGGGCCCTGTTTCATGGAGGCAACTTATGACATAGTTGGGACTTAAGATGGTCATAAGTTCAAACTTCAGTCATAAGTGCGTTTCACGAACAAAGTCTTAACCTAAGATGGTCTTAACTTTGGTCTTAACTTTAAGACTGGTGTGAGGTGTCATAAGATAATCTTAAAGTTAAGACCTACGTTGTGATCCGCAGTTGGTCCGAAATGTGGATGGGATCTAGTTCATGTATATATTTGGTAGTAATTAATAACCAACTGGTAAGCTATAGCAGTGACGTGGCCAGTGGTTGCAAGATTGGCGGGTGTCCGCTACTAACTGTAAACCGCCAAGACCGGACTATATATACATTTCCAATTGCTGTAACAAAACGAATATATTTACATAGAGTTGCACATCAATTGCGATTCAAATCACACAATCGCACTGTAGACAATAATCATGTTGAGACAATTAGTACGAACATTTTCACATCGAGGATAATAGTGAATGATTTATACTCATTTTTTTTATAAATGTTTATGTCAGCTATTATTATTATTATTATTATTATTATTATTATTTACTTGCCTTTCTATATTATTATGTTATAATTTGATTGTAAAATGTATTGTATATGTACCCCGTATAATCGGCAAGATAATAATACATAATATGTGTTATTTTATTATTATTATTATTTTGTATATTATCATAATCTATGAAATAAAAAGATATATAGCATGTATATAGTATATAGGCCTACGGACCGCGCGGGCACACCGGGATCCGCGAAAGAACATATAATATCACTGTGAACCGGCCCACAGACCCCTGGGGAATTACTAAAATACCAATATAGACTATACCAGTGGTATAGACCGTATAGTCTATATTGGTATTTTAGTAATTTCCCCCAGGGGCCTGTGAACCGGCCGTCTGTTCACGTGTTGTTAATTATAAACGCTCTTTATTAGAAGTCGTTGGTTTGGTTTTTATTAAAACATATATGCAGAATGTCGTTCAACGTAACGTACTTTCGAAGTTCATACGTAGTTTGTTAATTATAACAGGCGTTTAGCACATTTGTCAACAGAACCAGAGCAAATGGCATTAACATCATTTATATATGGCTTCTACAAGTATGTCTCAGATTGAAAATAAGTCTATTTGGAGCACGATATGAAGTCCTATTCACATTATAGCAATATAAATAAAGAGCGTTTTGTGTTAGTATTCCGTGAATGTTGGCAATCAATAAAGAGCGTTTAGCTCAGTGCTTCCATTGTGGTGTATTGTATGTGTATGCCGTCGTGGCGACATATTCGGTTTCCTGGTAATTATATATGCTTCAAAGGGTATAATGTATTAGAACCTAATATCAGCATTGAAATGAGCGAACATATGTCTCGCGTAGCCTTAATGGCATGTTATATGGGTGAAGGTTCACGTTCTGAGTTACGATGTATAAGTCCCTTTAATAACTGAAATAATATATTTGAGCTAGTTACGTTTGTATAAAATAGGCATTGGAAGCATGCAGCTATGTGTGGGTGGGGTCTGACGCGAAAACACAGTTAAAAATCGCGCTCGTGCAGTTAAGTATGCACCAGTCATTATACTGATTATCGTCCTTGCATTAAAATATCATAATTATTCTTAGACACGCCCTAGTATCTGTCACCAGACACTGTACCTAGGCATATAACATACACAGAACCAACATTTTCTGTGCATAGCTGTAATAAATTGTCGAGAGCCAGTCTAAAAGCGCGCGAACTTAAATTACTACTCAAGTAGGACTTAATCTTGTTTTGTGAAACGCGTTCTTGAAACGGAAAAGTTAGATCATAAGATCCACCTTAGATCTTAGATTAAGTCCATCTTAAGATAATCTTATGACATTGCTTCATGAAACAGGCCCCAGACCTTTTGTGGAAAAAGAGACGGACCATGTTACAGATGATATTGCACGTTTCTGTTTTGTCATTTCGCAGTATGAAAATGAATTTTTGGGCATCAGTCATATTAATAAACTTGTGATTTACTTTATTATTTCGTCAAAGAAACGGAGACGAATGCTTTTGTAAATAGGATATTTTAAAATAAAATGTTCCTCAGTTTCCGTTTCCAATCCACACTTTCTGCATATTCTCTTGTCTACAGGAATCTTCGGTTGATTATGGCGCCCTTTTTCAATTTCTAGAGTATGATTGCTAATCCGCAATTTGCTGAAGATCTTCCTTACTTCGATAGATTTTACTATGTCCAAATATGGCTCCAATCGGTAATCACTTATTATTTCTCTATACGCCCTCAATTTGTTCTTACCTGATGGTTTTTCATCGTTATATATATCTCTTCTGAAACACGACACATGGTCAACCTTGAAACTATCACAAATAGTGTGTTGAATTTTCTTCAAATACTGATCAGTTTTATCAATAATTTCCGTGAGTTTTGGAATGTCAAAGTTAAAGGACCACTTATTTGGGATTATGCGGTCATCGGACATTGTGGCTGATTTATGAACGAGGGAATTTTTGTCTGCAGTCGATATTTTTAACGCATATTTAGCAGCACGAGATAATGCTTCATAAACAACGGGGTATCTACCAAGCTCAGCAGGTACCGCGTGATTTGATGCTTTCCTGTTTACTCCAAGTGCTCGTTTGCAAAAATTGAGATGAGACGATTCACATGGCGCAGTATCTATATTGTTGAGGTTGATATCAGAGGCCCATATTTCGCAACCATATAGTGTAATGGGTTTAATGAGTTTATCATACAGTTTGTTCCACAACTTAATTGAGAATATATCGTGTTGTTGTAGTGACCTAACAAGTGAATAGAGTGCTTTCATGCCCTTGTTGCTTACTTCATTTTGTGCTTTTCTCAATGACCCATTAGCACAGAATATAATGCCTAAATATGTGTACTCATCAACAAGTGCAATGGGAAGATTGCCAATCTTGAACGAGGGAAATTTTAGAGTTTTTTCTTTTTCGGAATACCATGCATTTACTTTTTTCAGTATTAATTGCAAGGTTGTTGTTATTTACATATATTATTCAGGCAGTTTTGTAAGCCGTCCTGTGAGTCAGATAATAAGATAAGGTCATCGGCAAAAAGAAGATGATTGATGGCGGTGTTCCCAATATTCACAGGCGAGCATGACTGATCAAAAATGTCCGATATGTCATCTATAAAAATATTAAATAGTGTGGGAGACACAGTATATCCCTGCCTTACTCCAATATCTGATAATTGTTTAGGTCCCACCCCATCCCGTGTCCGCGTCATATAATAACTCGAATTGTACATGGACTTTAATGTGTGTATAGAGGTTACCAGTAATCCCAATGCGGTTAACTTTTTGGAAAAGTATTTCCCTATCTATGCAGGGGGGAATAATATCCGGCACGTATGCCGGGGTGGGTGGGTGGTCAAAGCCACCAACAAGCAATTTTTTCCGCAACTAAAAAAATAATTCCTGCTTGTTTTTTTAGTGTTTTGGCAATGAGTTGGGCTTCAAAACCACTTTGAATGAGAGAAATAATGTAATTCTATCTGGTAAATGACTGCAGGCAGTTATCGTGTTGTATTTTGTTGCAAATTTTGAAATCCAAGATGGCCGCTGGCAGCCATGTTTTTTGGGCCGAATGACCTCATGACTCATTCCTATTTACATGTCCAAGTTAACATACATGATAAATAGTATGCACAGAAAGTCATGTACAGCTGTTTACAGTGAATTCCCCCCCCCCCCGCAAATCTCTGTTTTAGTGTTAAAAGGGGGGGAGTGGGTGTCAAAAAATGGTCGGAAAAAACTGCCGAAAACGGAAAAAAATTTGGCGGTGGGGGTGGGTGGGTACAAAAAATGATCGAAAGGGAAAAAATGCCATACGTGCCTCAAATGTTTTTCCGACCCCCCCCCCCAATCTATGGAGTCAAATACTTTACGGAAATCTATGAACGCTGCGTAGAGTGGTTTTGTTTGCGATGATATGACACTCTTTACGAGAGACGATCGTTGGATTTGTACTGGGCTGCATAACAAAATATTCTAAACGTGTTAAAATTTCCTCATTTGAAAGTCGAAATATTCAAAACGTGCACGTGTTAAAACTTCCTCTTTTGAATGTCGAAATCTTGTCATCGAAACCTCCTATAGTATAATGGGCTCATGGGTTCAATCTAATTATTGTCCGTAACAGAAAACGCATGTATGGTGTCAACTCGGCCAGAGCATCTTATCCTAATACTCAGCTGCTTGTATCATGTTCCGGGGATCAAACTTAGTTGACAAAGACATGCCATGCATTTCCTACTATATATGTATAAGAAAAAATAAACGTATTAAAGTTATATATATATATAGGTGTTATCATCACAGAACGAATAAAGTCCAATTTATCGACAGTATCAAGACCGAGAACATACGTCATAATTTGATCGAAAATGGCGGCCACATATCACGCCTGGCAATTTATTTTCTGTAGTTTCCAAAATCCAAATATATCCATCAGCTAATTAGGCTAATGCAACATATCCTCTTGCAAATAGGTTCACACTGGACGTAAATATTGACATAGGTTCATATTGGGCGGATTTCTTTCTGAAATAGGCCCATATACATCAATCAATTTATTTGGTAAATACACATTATCGGTACAGTGAAGTGATATGGGCTGCAGTATCACGCCGAGTTGACGATGTCAGATCGCCGTATCAAACGAGCTGCCGCAGGCAGCGAGTTTGATGCAGTGATCTGACATCGTCAACGAGACGTGATACTGCAGCCCATATCACTTCACTGTACCGATAAAGCGTTTATTATATGACACATTTTTGGTTCATCCCATCTCACAAAGGGCAAAACTACTTCGTTACACCATCCCATGTCATCACCCGGGCAAAAAAAGTACTCCATTGAACATCACAGTTCCATCACTTGTCGTTGAATTTATAATTACAGTTAAAGCAGACGAATATTTGACGTACGCCGAACGGTTCCACACAGTGTCCGGCACACAAACAGTTATTTCCGGTTGTCGGTTTATACGATAATGCGCATGCGCAGTTGGTTAGGATACACGCGCGACAATAGAACAGATCCGTTTACTCTTCAAACGAACAGACCCGATAAATAGTTCCCAACTTCCGGTGATCTAATTTCACGGGATACTGATACGAAATTCAAAGGATACTGATACGGAATTCATAGAATACCGATACGGCTCACTACCAGACAAGCGTTTTCCGACTGCTCAGAATTTATCGCCAAACAATAGTGGTATTTGTAAGGGATTAGTGGTAGTCATATAATAAAGACTCTTATTATATGACTATCGTTTTTCTTTCCCCAATACCGCTATTGTATAGCGATCATTTCCTGGCCATCGGATCAGCTGCAGTTTGATCCGATGTCATACCACCCTTCCTCATCTCGCATACTGCGCATGACCGGAAAAAGCAGTACAGTTCTTTCTTTATTTTTGATACTAGCGAGCGTGTGAATTGGTTTCATTTCATAATTAATGAGAGAAATTGTGCTTTTTAAATAAAAAGCATGTCATATAATAAACCTGTTATCGCTGCAGTGAATTGATCTGGGCTTCGCATCACGTCTCGATGAAGAGGTCAGATCGCTGGATCAAACTCGACGCCTGCGGCGGCTCGTTTGATCCAGCGATCTGACCTCTTCAACTCGACGTGATACTTCGCCCCAGATCAATTCACTGCAGCGATAACATGTATATATCGACTCTTGGTTCCCAGTTACAATAATAATTAAATTTTGTTTACATTTAGTCAAAATAGATTTAGTTAGGGTACGTTCATACACTGGCAAGTTTGCACGGTGTGGTTTGCAGGTATTTTGTCGTAGAAATCGACATGGTGCCATAATATGAACGGAAACAAGCACATACAGTGCATCTGTGCTACAGCTAACTATACGTGCGAAGTAAAATCTCTATTTCCACTAGTAACGATGCTACCGGAATTTGCCTGTAAATATCATGCAATTATCTTGCAAGAATAAATCATACAGGTATTTGAAGGCAAATTCCAGTAGCACTGTTACAAGTGGAACTAGATAAATGTTACTTCTCATGGCTTTCGCTTTGGTAAAGATGCATGTTATGTGCACGTTTCCGTTCATATTCTGGCACCATGTGGTTTTCTATGACGAAATGCCCGCAAAAACATACCGTGCGAACTTGCCAGCGTATGAACGTACCCTTACTATAGTCAGTATTCACAGATGCTCATGTCATGTATACGGAAATTTATATTTGGGTATTTTCTTGTATTTTCCTGAGTTTGTATTTATCGGTTAGTTCTTTCCTCGAATACTCTAAATTGAAGTATATTTTTGAGCTGCCTTTAATTTCTTGTTGTCCTCTGTAATACATGATGGCCTCTTTAACCATTTTGTCCCTAATTTGTTTTGATTTCACGATTACTTTTATGGGACGATTTCTTTTCTCAGTTTGATATCCAAGCCTCGAAATTAAATTATATGGCTTGCATCACATTTTGTCATTCGCATAATTGTTTTCGTAATTTCGATCAAGTCCGCTTCTTCTGCTTTAAGATATTCCTCTAATGTATTTTCGGGTATGTTAACTAACACAATGCTGCTATTGTTGTTTGCATTATCCCTCTTTCTTGAAAATTGATTTTATGTAGCTTTCTGCCGCATGAATGTTTGCTTCCATTTTTGTTTCTGTTTTTCTCTCATCTCGATTTCTTGTGTCGCCAATGATTTCGCTTGTTTGTTTCAAAATTCATCAAACTTACTGTCGATTTTCCTTTTAAAAGTACCTATTCTTGTATGTTATTCCCCTCTCTCCATCGCTTGTTTCTCTTCGCATCTAGTTTCGAGTTTAGATATGGTGTTTTCAATTTTCTTAAGTTTTGTATTCATTTACGTTGTAATTTAACATTGTCGTTTTATGTTTCTTCTCGAAAGAATCAAAACGCTGATCTATTTTCTTTTCGAACTTCTCACCATTCATTTCCAGATATAACACGACTTTTTCTAATTGTTTTTCCATACGTGTCATCCATTTTTCAATTGGTATTCATTTCCGCTGCAAGTTAACATTGTGATTTTATGTTTCTTCTCAAAAGAATCAAAACGCTGATCTATTTTCTTTTCGAACCTCTCATCATTCATTTCCAGGTATAATACAACTGTTTCTAATTGTTTTTCCATACGTGTCATCCATTTTTCAATTTCTCCGATTTTGATTCTTGTTTCTTTTTCTTCACTTACTTGTAATGCGTTTATCTTGCCATTTGATTCGGCATTGCATTCGGCTGACGTCTGTTTTTTTCTGTCCACTTTCACGGTCATGTTTTTGTCTGCATTCTGTACATGTCCATAATATAGCACTTGATCAATTCATTTGACAGTCTGCATCTTCTGCGTGTATTTTTTTTGGCAGGCCAACTGTTAAGAGTGTTTGCAGTCATCACAGTTGAGAGTATATGTTCGATTTTTAAAGTGTCCGCGGCAAGAATTGCAACACTCTGGTGGTTTGCCCGAATGGGTATTTTTTCCGTTTCTTTTGATCCACTGTCAGTGGATAATTATTTCAACACCAGTTGTTAGATAGTTGTTAAGGCCGTTTTGTCTGGTCAATTTCACTTGTCTGATTCAACAGACGAATTTCAAAAACTAAGCACTTATTTTCAAGAATTGTACACACACTGCTTTTATTCCATGTAAGTATAACTGTTCGTGCAAGTTTTTCCAACGTTTATCCTCGTTTTTTCGATGTTATTACGTTAATTTTAGATAGTCATTTTTGTGCTGCCATGTTCACTATATATGGTGACGACATACATATATAGTGAGCCTGTACTCGTTATTCAGCTGAATGGCGCGGGCCGTAGTGAAAACATAATATAAAGAGCGTGAAGTAAGTCCTGTCGATGAACACAAGGTAGATTAAATAATGCCAACTTGGGCGTATTCCATATGGAAATGGTCCCATGTCAAACTGTTTTACGTCTATGTATATTAAGGTTAAATATTGCCAATATGAGCGTATTTCTCTCATTAAAATACGCCCGTTATGTGCTTATTTTCACGAAAACAGACTAACTAGTGATCAATTCTAATAACTCATCTCGGACACCGCGAAAACCGGGTCTGTTTTAACCCTTTGAGTGCCAAGGGCCGATCTCATCGGCCCTAAACCTACAAAATAAGTCTGTTAAAGAATATAAGAATAAATTATTAAAATTGTCAAAAATTGTCACAAAAAAAAAATAATAAATTGTTAGGCCAATGCATTCTCTTATATATGCGAGGCGACATATGGCACAGGGTATATGGGTTGATACAAAAATCGGACCTGGCACTCAAAGGGTTAAGGAGATATTGACGTTCAAATTTCACAACCTCGAAAAATGGTGACCGAAGTCACTTTTATATCTTCCTAACAGTTATATTTATATAGGGACGAGATACATATAGTGAGCTAGCAAACATTGATACAAAGCTCATTCGATATATTTTTGGTTGAGTGAAATAGCCCTACATATGTTTGAGTTACATATATATGTGAAGTAAACGACGAACTCTCACCTGGATGTGAACAATCTTGCCGCCATTTCCGAGCAAATAATGACGTAAATTCAAAGACGCGGATCACCGCGTTTGAAGACCCCCCCCCCGAAAATTGCCGAACCAATTCGGGTATATCCGTGGGTTCTTCAAAATCGCGGATCTATAGCTACGTGAAAGTTCTTTGCTGGTGTTTTCGTTGTTGTGTGCTTTATGTAAATTTACAATTGTTTTCAATCGCCCATTATACCGTGCCTGTATACATATATAATGACGGCGAATTAACCATTCGTTAATTCTTGAATCAATAATTAAAAAACCGGCGGAATATGTTTTTTTTTCCTCCAATATTTCTTCAATTTGTTGTTGTTGTTGTTGTCTTTGTCGTCGTTGTTGTTGTTGTTGTTGTTGTTGGTGGAGGTGTTGGTGGAGGTGGTGATGGTGGTAATGTTATTGTTGGTTTTTTAATTTTTTATTATTTTATGTAAATCATTAATTAAAATTATTTTTAATAATCAGACGATATAAACTTCAGAGAGTTCAGGGAATATTACTATAGTTGAAATCAAAACAAATCAAGACCAAACGTAGCGAAACAGACGTAATAAACCAAAATAATCGCAGAGAATAAAACAGATATAACAAAAACAAGTGATGAAAATAATATTGAAGATGTGTGTTCTATATTAGCATGCTCCTCTCGCGGTCTCGGTGATATATAGTGCTTATAAGGTACACAATTCATGTTTCATATGTATTAGAGTTTTGTCCAATAGCTCGCGGGTGTTAAATATCGGGGATCTGTTCGGGGCGCTTAGTTGAAGACGCACAGATGTCAAACCGAACAATGTGTTCTTAAATGTGTCCTGAATTTGGTATTAAAAGAGAGCGTTTGAGCGGAAAACCGAAGATTGTGGGAGATATTTTAAGAGTAAACGGTGTCCATATACATGTATCTAAGTACATGTACTTACATATAATGCACTCATAACGCCGAATTGGAAGTTAACAAAATTCTGTCTACATTATAGTTTTAGCATTGTCGTATTTCTTTTCCAATGTGAATAACTGGTTTGTTTCAGGGTCTATTCTTTACATTTAAAGACATATTATAGAATTGTTCGGTGCGTGAAACTGAAAGTTAGTATTCATGCGCCATGCCAACTTCTTCTTTTATATAACATCGCCGAAAATCTCAAGCAAATCGAACGTGTACCACTCCATAGAAATCATCGTCCGAACTACGCTCAATTGTAAATATTTACTTCTCGATTCGGGACGCAACTGTCGGAGATAAACTAACTAAAACGAGTTCGCCATCGAGAGTCGCTGCATTTAATTAATATAAATATATATTGTATGTTGTCAATTTGGATATAATATTTGTAAAAAAAAAAAAAAAAACTACTTTGAGCAAAATTATGATCCATTTCTATTTTATCACCATACCGGAATGTTTCACGTCACTTTAAGGTATTACTTGCTATAGAAGCAAACCATTTGTCAAAATTGGAAATGTGGCGTCTTTAAACCACGCGATATTATTCCTCGTATATCAGTGCGTGAATTTAGTAGAAATAGGCGCTAAACATTTTCATCAGTTTTGATGACCCTCCATGCCTATCCCTGACTCAATTTTGACATCTTTAAACTATTAGACTCATTGTGAACATGACTATATATAAATTGGTGGCAACCGGTGAATAAACAACTCTTATTAAAATTAGTTCCACCACCTCTCATCCAAACGGCACCAATTTGGCATCTTAAATCACACGATTAGATTCCTTGTGTCATGGAGAAGAATGTGTATCAATTTGGTGGAAATCGGGGCTAAAATATCTTTTGTCAATTTTGGTGTCCCTCTCCCGGGTCTCCCCTCCATCATGATTCGAACACTTTTGACATCTTTAAACCACACAATTGGACTCCTGATATCATGGAGATGATTATGTATAAGTTTGGTGGCAATCTGAGACTACACAAATTGTTATCAAATTTAGTGCCCCCCGCCTCTCATCAAAACGGCACCAATTTGGCGTCTTTAAATCACACGATTATAATAGATAATTCGTATCATGGAGAAGAATATGTATCAATTTGGTGGAAATCGGCGCTAATAGATATATTTGATCAATGTTGATGCCCCTCTCCCTTCAGAACGGTGCCACTTTGGACATCTTTAAAATTTAAACCACACCATTAGATTCCTGATATCATGGAGAAGAATGGTTATCAATTTGGTTGAAATCGGCTAAAAATATTTTGGGCCCCTCGTCCCTTCAGTGCACCCCGACTCGAATGACGCCACTTTTCACAACTTTGAGGCACGTCATGATACTCCTGATATAATGTAGATAATTATATATGCATGATTTTTGTGGTTATCGGTGACAAAACAAAATTTTATAAAATTTACCCCCCCCCCTCCAATCTCTCACCCAATCAGCACCAAGTTGGCGTCTTTAAATAACGATAGGATTCATTGTATCATGGAGAAGGATGTGTATCAATTTGGTGCGAAAACATATTTTTATCAATTTTGGTGCCCCTGCCCATTCCATGCACCACTGACTCGAACGGCGCCACTTTTGACATCTTTAAAAACAACCGTTAGATTCCTCATACCATGGGGATGATTCTGTATACATTTAATGGAAATCCGTGACAAAAATGTGCAGCCCCTCCCCATGTTCTACCCATGACAACAACAGCGTCACTTTAGAATATTCTAGTCCGCATCATTATCTTTCGTCCCCCGTGAATTTCTACAGGCAGACAGACAGACAGACATTCGCAAAGATAGATATAGATATAGGCCTTTTTACTATCCTAACAAAAACTAAACTTGAAACGCCGATTCAATTCGATTTGTGGCCATCAAAACATCTTATTAATGAGCTCATGAGTACGATCTAATTATCTTCAGGTACAGAAAACGTACAGATGGTTGTTTTATGGTCTCAAGCAAGACACGGCATCTCCAAGCAGATATATATATACGTGCATATTGTCCTGATAACAATTCCCGCAGGAGATTAAATAAGATTTACGCCCACACACTTCTTCCACCAACCTTGTTGGCCTCAGAGAATAATACTCAGACATCGATTCTGCGGAATCGTGTTAAATCCATGGAATATACAAATTTGTGCTATTGAAAACATTTCCGCGGGGACTTCAAAGCGAAAATCGATGAAGTTGATGGGTAATCAGACGGATTGCACAAGGGGATCATTTGTTGGGTCGTTTTAAATGATGTTCACTGGTCTGCGCATGGCACCATATGGCAACATCCTCCCGGGACGAGAATTGGATGCCAGTTTTATAATCATCAAACTATATTTTTAGACAAAACATAATTCATTCCTATGCAACAGTCAATGTTCTGGTGTGACTCCCTCTTCAACGTCCTATTATTTTGAATCGCTTTGACTCCAAATAATTCAGAATTTCCTAAGATAACTTTCCGCTTACCAGGGTCCAATACTATAGAATTCTAACTTTGTAATTTCAGCGTTCCTCGGTAATTTCCTAATCTTGTAAAGCGAGACGTAGGTTCAGTAGTACTCAAGCAAATTTGTTCTTGTAAATTACTTGCATTGTTTATTGGAATTTGGTTCATTTCAGCAGCGAACTGGGGGTCGAACGGGCTAACCTAAAGCTCCATCGTGTTGTTAGTCTATAGTATTCTCAATTCTCCAATAATGATAACACTATCATTGCCATCAAGCCGCGCCAGAGACCACTATAGGGGTCGACATCAGCGTTTATATATATGGTATACATGCTTACACGTTAAGGGACGGGCACGTCTTCACATACCTGTTAATTACATTCTACTGTGTCTGCGTTGGCGGTCAGGAAAAACCAACGAAAACCCTCTTGGGGAAAAACGATGGAAACCTGTTTTCCGAAACCAACATCTCTAACGCAGCTCGAATGTTCGGAAATTCATTTTAATTGATCAATTGTGCAACACAAACCCGTACACACACTATATAATATATAAATAAAAATTACCAGATATAACATGTTCAAATATATACATTATGATCGTGATCGAATGACACATTATATGCGTTTAATATAAATGAATATAAAACTATTACTTCATAAATAAGGTGCGATACGCACATTTCAAAGTTGCAATTAATTTTTTTTAATGATTATTGAACAAATTTCAACGTCAATTTTCTATAATATGCATGATTTCATGCGTTATAAGAATATCTGTTTCTCAGATATAGTTTCAACATACGCCTCTCCTTACGTTATTGAACCGTCAATCCATAACAATACTCAAATGTTTGAAACAAAAAAATTGGAGCTGACCCGACGGACAAGGCGATTTGGCTAGAAATGACAACACACGCTCTACAATAGCGTGACTTTTTTCCATTGTTCATGCACGCAGCGATAATAGATCGTTCACTCATTATCACGAACAGCGAATACAATATTTTTCGGCTAATGTGCTTTGCACTAAACGCTGAAAAATTATCAGTACTGCAATGGTATATCTTAGCAAATACAAGAACTCGATTGATGGTCTGAACAATTACAAACATATGGATAATTAATGCTAGAATGCAGCATTTGTTAGAAAACAGTATTAAATTTCTAGTGTACGGTGCTGACTTATTATTCCCTCTTAATGTGTATATTGGCAATCGTATTTGGCCGTGTTGTAGGAGGTGATGGAGTAAATGTGATTAAAACGTACTCGGGTATTTGTCTACTTTTTTTGTATGTGCTCTGTAATATTGGCCAGCTAACACTATGTACAAGTCGGTGCCGCACTAGCGCTGTGATTTCGCTCAGATCATTCATGCGTTCAGAATCTGTTGTCGATAATATTCGTTATCGATAATATACTATGTCGCTAATCCGTAGTTCACACCACGATTTATGCGCCTTTTGATTCATGGCTTGTCCCGGTGACATATTTCTTTTGCATTTGGTTTGGTTTTGCCCTCTGGAAGTCGTTGGCCCTTTGCCATCACGAAGACATAAACTTGTCTTTGCAGGTGGACACCGCTTACATACTAAAGTAGAATGCAAATGCGTGCCTTGTTTACGCAAGAAGATAAACACTTGCCTCGTCAGGTAGATGCCAACGGTGCCGTTCGTTTTGATAACTGCACATATAGCCAGGAATTGTGGTCACTAGTTTCGGTGCGATCTTACGAGATACTTGTATTGGCAGTAGGCTAAACGTACGTTTAAAGCATCATAGCACATTTACGTGTTAACATGAACGTGGCGACAGGGTATCTCACCCCTAGATCGTGCCATGAATGTCTATAATCCAGCTGCATGTACGCTCGTGGATATCTTATTCCACTAGTTTAAACCCTGGGAATTATTTGAGGTTGTGACAGGGAATTCTATAATTTATAACAAAAACCGTACAGGTAATATATTTCTTAGTTAGTATGTTCCTTAATAATGTATTTCACTGTCGGTGAAGGTCACAAGCTCTAATATATTTTATATATGCCTATACATTAATATGATCTTGAGAGCGTTATCTTTTCTGACTACGGTTTTCTTGTTGATTGTTGTGAACTAATTCCGCATGCGAGTGGTGCACCGTGCACATTATGTATATAATGTAAGCCTTTATATGCGCGCGTACTCGAGAACTTCCTTATTTCCGATTTATTGCTACGACTTTCTATGATTATGATATCACTTTTGAAAAAAAAACTATATTCCATGTGTGTATAAAATTTGACAATGAGAGGGGTTAAATGTTAATACAGTTAATAAGTCCACCTAACCACCTGATATATCCAAACAACTATTTCAATTGCATATAAGCATATGTATAGACGCCCTCTTTCTACGATTTTGTTTGAATTTTCGTTCATTATAGGCGACAAAATATACTCATACTCAAATAGTGGAGCGGACGGAACCGATTTCAGAAAGTTTAGTCCATCGGGACCACACACAAGCTTGTAATACATCATTTTGAAGGTTATGACATTTCGCACCGGATAGGACCCGGTGTGAAATATACAGATGATGCAAAATATGATTTTTAGCTGATTAAGTGCCAAAAATTAAGCAAAAATCCCTGTTTTTGTAAAATTCGGCAAAATGAGAAATAAAAGTATAGAAACGCAAAATTTTGCGCTAAAATATTGTAGTCTACATACCTCTAGATATTTACTATGATAGTGGTACGATTTCTCTGATATAACGAAGATTTTTTTTAGATTTATTGTAAATGTCTTAAATTTACGTGGAAAATAGACAAAAAATAATTCATTTTCAGTTGTTTCGCCCCACTTAATAGGCGATTATTCAGTATTGCATTGGATAGAGATCCCGTATATAATATAGAAACTTGTGGAAATACATACTGCATATGACTGTAAGATAAGGATGTCATTCTTTGCCATATATGATATGTGGTGGTAGATTGTGTCACCCCACCCCAAAATTCAGAAGAAAAAATTCAGTTTTATAAATTTCGTTATGGCAGAATACAAAAGCACAACTCCTATTATTTTGTGCTATTATATTGAACTCTACCCACTTCGATATATACATTATGATAACGTCATGGTATCATTTACAGATGGCAACATTTCGGAGTTTTCTGATGAAAGTAGACCGAAAATCGTGAAATATAAACTTGTTTAGCCCCTCTACATGGGTGATAATTTAATTTCATTTTGAACAATAACCCAGGACAAACTCTCAAGAGTTTACGAGACACATAACGCATATGAATGTTTTCGGATTGTATCATCTGCTGTCGCATTTGTTTGGTTACGTTATTGCACCTATCGCCCAACAATACAATACATTAAAAGATGAGACAAACACGGAATATTCCTATACAGATTTATGCATTATACACATACCTTATCAAACTGAGACGCTTGATAGTTACTTGAAGAAATTACATCATTGTATATGTTTACTTCGCATAATATAGCTTCACAGTTGTATAAGATTATACGTATTGGGAGGTTTAGTGATTGTTAATAACCAGGTTCAGCCACAGTACATGTAACTTGTAACGTGTGTTGCCATTACCAACGAAATAATCTGACTCACATGACCATTCCGCTTGCACGTACACCATCACACAACCGTTTAGACGTTTTGTGTCAAATGTGCAGCATTGCGAAATGTGTATCAGAGGGGTGTGCAATCTTTATATCAATCGACGAACATGTGCTTCGTGAACTTTTGTTAAATTCTTCAGCAGCGGTGACCACGCCGTTACTTTTCCCAAATGGGTTGTGGGTACGACTTCCTTTACATACCGTAGGTCGTCTGCACCCTGTACCCGATGGAAGCCAAAGTTTGTTTGTATCTGCAGGGTGCAGAAAATGTTCTCCAATGCGGTCGCATAGCGTACTCTTCTTCGATACACATATAGGGTTTTTAGCGACCAATGGGCATGAACTACACACGAGACGGCACAGCCATTAAGGTGAGCTCCCGATCTCACCACATCTATTCGTGGCTCAACCCTGCACGTTGAGCCAAGGGGTCGTGTTTGGAATGAACCCGCAGCCACAAGGGACTTGATGTTCCCCCATGGCTGACACTTCCCTTTAATCATATAATAGAATATGTTTTTACATCAACAGTACTGTACAAACAGTATTTCTGTGGCTCTCCTATCTGCTAGTCATCATCCGCGACTTTGCCCTATGGGGATCTTCCCACAGTATTTGGGGTTTTAATGCGTCACGACCTTCTTGGTCACAGCCATCAAATCATCAAACCTTGTCATTAACCTTGCGATGTTCTTTAATTATATCTATCGTCCTTGAACCCCCCCCCCCCTTGGGGTACCACGGCGCCGTTTCTGGGTTGGGCCATATCTCTTGGAATATGATGAGGAACAGATGCCGTAATATTTCCAGGCCTTGTTCATTACGTCTGCCAATGTGTCAGGAAGAATATATTTCTCCTGTGCATTTGGTTTCACTTCAGGATAGGGTGGTTTTGGTTCAGCTCTTTGAAACGCATCCCCATTGTTTATGGTAGCAGAAACTACTGCTGTATTGCCATGTGATCATAGAGACCCATAATAGGTTCGTTAACCTTTCTGAGCATTTGTGAATTTCCAGACCTTCCAGGAGTCACATATGGCATATTCTGCCAATACATGTATATGTGTTCTCTGCGATAGCTGGTGCCTGATCCGTGCTGCTTATCGCGGTATAAGTTGGCTCGTGATCCTCAGTTTCAATAGTTCCAATTCCTTCTGGGGAATTTGTGTTGATGTGCTCTGACAAGTGACGAGAAGATACTATCTCTGGCAGAGTTTCCGATGAGTTAGATGATACAACTCGGTATGCCTTATTCGTTTCGTTGGACTCAATGATCAGCAGGTCGTGTGCAGTTTCTTTGAGAACATGGAAACTGTTGCTTCAGTACCAATCAGAAACCTCACTGGCTGCCCATAGAGATTGCAATCTGAATACAGATCCCCTCTTCAGAAGAGCTGTATCTAACAAACTCGTTGGAGTTACGATGTCCACTTGTGTTCTGCTCATCTCCCCTACCACTGTAGGCATTGTGCCACATGTCGCGTGGATTGTGAGAAGTTCTGCATCTGGTGCGTTCGTTGTATTCGTTTGTGTTATACTCAGGATTATCATTATAATTATGTCTCCACTGTCTATCGTCACGACAGTCCATCCAGGACTCATTTGTGTTACTCTTTTTCTCCTTGTTTTGGTTCTCCAAGTTTGTCATTCTTTGTTAATCTCCCCTTTACACCTCTTCACATCAGTCAATATTTGTTTTATCTCCTTCATCTCAGAGATGGACTGTGATGTCTGGGACGGTTGTGAGCTATTTTGAGTTTTCCCATTAGAACCAGTTTGGGGCTTCAGTTCATCTCTTATCTTTTTGAGTTCTTCAAACTCTATAGTTTTGCTTTGTCTTGGGTCTGTTTCATTTACTGCCCTAGCATAGTGTTTAGCCCTATATTTTCCAGACTTGGCAAAAGCCTCTAATTCAACTGCATGTCTTATGCTCTCACCAAGAGAGCCCAGTCGTGCTTGTTGCACCATGAGCCGTATATCTGGTTCATACAACCCACCAATGAATTGGTCCTTTGCCAAGGTGTCTCTCAATTCATGTGTTGCAGTATGATATAACATATTGGTCAGACGTCGGTAACTTTCCCCCTGCCCTTTGTCGTCGTGCACGCAATTGTACGATCTGGTCAGTCTGTTTTTTTGGCAGCAAATCGGCCTTCTATCGCACCAACAAGAACTTTGTAGTCTTCCTCTCGTCCTGGGAGTAGGTCACTGAGTGTTCCTTGTGCCAATCATCTCAAGGATGCGCCCAGATAAAGGCCCATGTCATCATCAATTTCCAATCCATTTATATTGGAACAAATTTCAAAGTGTGCTTGGTAATCTAACCATGATCTTGTGCCATCATAGCTATCTGGTGTCACAAATTGTTTCGGTTCGGTGGTATTTAGTGCAATGCATTACAATGCATGCCTACCGTAAATTATTATTTGCTGCGTTGGCACTTGACAGCTTACGCATAATAACCTATTGCATGCATGAATTACTCATATGGTGCTACAGGTACATCACTAGAATATGTGTTCTTTCTATCAGTTGTCGATTTTCAATAGCTGTAGTTACGATTACGGATTCGAGAAACCCAAGTATATGGGCACGCGAGTTTTGCACGCATTCATCTAGTGTACAACTAACAATATTTAGCATGTAAACAGCAGAATTAAATACAAACATAACTATATCACAATAGTATTGTGTGTGCCAAGAAGATTGAATGCAATGAACGGCACTATTTTCTCCCAAATGGACTCGCAGACGTCACTTCTGTAAAAATGTGTTTAGACCGCACGAAACACATATGCCTACTATAAGCTATACTTGTAATTCTTATATGTATAGTACTACTATAATAGTTGTTCGTACCAACAACCCGTTTGGGAAAAGTAACGGAATGGTCACCGCTGCTGAAGAATTTAACAAAAGTTCACTAAGCACAGGTTCGTCGATAGATAAAAAAATTACACACCCCTCTGATACACATTTCGCAATGCTGCACATTTGACACAAAACGTTTAAACGGTTGTTTGATGGTGTACGTGTAAGCGGAATGGTCATGTGAGTCAGGTGATTTCGTTGGTAATGGCAACACACGTTACAAGTTACATGTACTGTGGCTGAACCTGGTTATTAACAATCACTAAACCTCCTAATACGTATAATCTTATACAACTGTGCAGCTATATTATGCCAAATAAACATATACAATGGTGTAATTTCCTCAACTCAAGTAACTATCAAACGCCCCATCTTGATAAGGTATGTGTATAATGCATAAATGTGTATAGGAATATTCCGTGTTTGTCTAATCTTGCAATGTATTGTATTGTTGGGGCGATGGGTGCAATAACGTAACCAAACAAATGTGACAGAAGATGATACAATCCGAAAACATTCTTATATGCATTATGTGTCTTGTCAACTCTTTAGAGTTTGTCCTGGATTATTGTTCAAATGGAATTGAATTATCACCCAAAGGGGCAAACAAGTTTATATTTCACGATTTTCGGTCTACTTTCATCAGAAAACTCCGAAATGTTACCATCTGTAAATGATACTATGGCGTTATCATAATGTATATCTCGAAGTGGGTAGAGTTCAATATAATAGCACAAAATAATCGGGGTTGTGCTTTTGTATTCTGCCATAACGAAATTTCTAAAACTGATTTTGTTTCTTCTGAATTTTGGGGTTGGGTGACACAATCTACCACCACATATCATATATGGCAAAGAATGACATCCTTATCCTACAAACATGTGCAGTATATATTTCCACAAGTTTCTATATTATATACGGGATCTCTATCCAATGCAATACTGAATAAACGCCTATTAAGAGGGGCGAAACAACTGAAAATGAATGATTTTGTGTCTATTTTCCACGTAAATTTAAGACATTTTTACATCTATCACCGCAATCATGGCATTTCATTACTTTGTATTTGTAAGTGTGTAACCTGCTATATCGTAGCACAAACATATCCCGAATATCTGTGCTTGTGTATTCATTTATGCCGAATTTCCCTAAAACGGTGACTTTTTGCTGAATATTGGGGTGAGGGGTGAAATAATCTTACATAACACATCATGTGTTAAATATGATGACATATTCAGCATACTGTCATATGCACTTTTCATATGCACTTTTCTAGGCTATATACGATATCCTTGGTCAAAACAATATTGATCTATCGCCCATTAAGTGAGGCAAAAAAATTAGCATCTGCTCGTAGCTGTCAAAATAATATGGAATATGTTGATCTTAGTTTATTACCTTTTTTCCTCGCGTCTGGTCGCGTTTTAGATCGCCACAGCCATTTTGAATGCGTGATACTCATCAACTCGAAACCACGTGATTCCCCACCGTGATTATATATAGACCTAAAGCTTGGTTGGTGTTGAAGCCAGGAATTTTGTGAAAATAACAACCATTAGTCTACTATCGTAGCTATCCAGTGACGGTGTACTCCTTTAGTCTGCTTCCTATCTTCTAATTGGGTTATGAGAAAGTCACAATGGTCTACAATACCAAGTTTTTGCACACATATACGTTATATAGATAGGTGTTCACCGCATCGATTTTATTCTTCAACCAGCTGTTCTAACCTGTCTTTTTCACTGTCTTTTCAGGAAACATATTAGCACTGCCGTCAATGGAGAAATTGCATAACTGTGTGACATGTGGACAACATACATAATATGCATCTCAATTTGTCTGGAAACGACAAAATACTAGCGCAAACATGGAACACTTTTTATTTTTGTTAGTTTTCTAGGTTATCATTCAACACAACTACAATATAAAGGGTGGGTATCTCAAATGACGTTTTATTTAAGAGATGAATGTAGTGGATTATTGGTGGATACGGCGCCTTGGTCGTCGGGCACATTGTGTTAAACGCAAAGCTGTTCTCACTAGATGTGCCCACAAATACCACAGCGCCGTATATATCCAACAATGATACACCCACTATACAGTAATTCCTTATATGAATCTTTCTTTTTGATGGTTTATTCCCATAAAAAGCTGAGTGCATTCTAATTTATTTTCACAAAAATCTACCGAGTATTTGAGACTAGCCATGCAGCATATTAAGTCAGTCCAATCTAAGATTTTCCAAGCAATTAGCAACGATAACGTGATCGATATAAATAACAGCCTTCAGATGCAATTCGGCTGAACTTTGATTATTCTGCTGACCGTTTTAGTGACTAGGTCAGATTAGATCAACAATTTGTGACGTCGCGTGTTCGCGAAAGGTCTGTGTTATTGTGGTATGAAACATGTGACCCAATTGGCAGCTCATCAATCACCGAACATGATTTAGTGTAATACAAACGGGCTATGTAAATAAATATTCATCGTTGTTATATGGTGTCTTTTCGTCATAAACATAAATTGACGCGTGTATACACATGTACATGTATAGCGATTCAGTATTAAATGAGATACATATTTATAGACCAGCTTAATATTTAGAAGGACCTTGGCCAATCTATATTGGATAATTCGTATAAATTATCCACAGAAGCGTGGCAGGCTATCCCATTGATGGTATCAGTCATACCCGCATGTAGTTTCAGAGAAGAAAATATTGAGATTAGACAGAAAAGGGGTGAGAAATGGTTTTAATAAAAGTGGACGGGAAATAACAAACAAGCATACTAAACACGTAATCATAATTGAAACCACAGTAATATAGTTTCATGAATTCTACAGAAATCGTTCAAGGGTCACTGACAACTTATTTATAAAACTTCATTATCAATATTCACATGACAACACTTACCATATAATGCACCTTGCAAATATGCTTCGCATTGGCAGAAACTTATATCCCAAAATCAAAGGTTGCTTTCTCTCAAAATATTGAATATTAATGTTAAGGTGTTGTATATATTTATATTGGCTAAGGTTTCCCAAAGTGGGCCAATCATTAATTTGCTTAGCATATATTCACCAGCATTGGCTGGAATGTGTTGAAATGTGTTAGACACGATCGCTATTTTCTGTAAAGGAATGAGAAAATAAGCAATTTTGTTAGTTGTTTGGAGTTAATTACTCAATGACGTATACTACGGGTAAGACAACCGTTTCTTACACCGCCCGGGGACAGTCAAAGCGCACCGGGGTCATCTAGGGTGTCCGCCCGCTAACTATGTCTTGATGTTGTGTTAGCATTTATTCAGAGATAGTTTGCATACACTATATAACGTGTTGTAACAATTTCTGTCTCTCCTACCCATCCTCCCATGGGCGCGAGCGTAGGTGGACGAATGTATTTGCAAACTAGTTTTTACAATTTTACAATGAAGGAAATAATTACTCAATAGCTTATACTACCACTGTGTATATCCGACACCGGAAATTATGCAGGAATTTGCGAATTTTGTCTTCTTGATAGTATACCACTCTTAGAATTTTATCAATTTCATTTATATTGCGTAACAATTTTGACAAAGTCTCTCGCTGAATACATTCGCTATACAATGGCTTTGGTGGATTATCGACGATGAGTTGAACAGTTCAACGCACTCGGAGTACTGTTCAATGATAGCGTGTTCCTGCACGGGAAAATACCAATAATGAGAGCTATAACGCCCTTATTTAATACACCCTCTTCAATTTTCTTGAGTCATCAATGTGTTCCTGAAGAGATTGTACCAGCGAAGAAAGGAGTGGTATGGCAATTGTCAGCGCATCCGCACACAATCATACTTAAACGCTATAGATGCTAGTGTACGGCAAATTACAAATCACAATATATTTACTGTCGTGCGAATTGGCGCTGTCGCCTTTCAGAAAGAAACAACTTTGTAGCTCATATAGTGTCTTTTTTTCGATAAAGGTCAACAAACGAGATAAATACGATCGACTGACTACATTTAAGATGACATTATTTGTTATCCGCTCCCCTGGTAGTTATTCGCTACAATGAAATGTGCTGAAACGAAGTCAAGCCAGGTTTTTAAGGAGATCAATCGCTCCAACTTGACTTGAAATTTATTTGATATCTTTAATATACGAAAGCGGTTAGGGCAAACTTATTAAGCCCTTCCTCGATGCTCCAGCTCCCGGAACTCCTATCCAATTCAAATACGGAGGGCGGTAATAGCTCTATTGGCTCCTCTCAATTAACATTTCAATGTGAGTATAATTTATGCCTTCATATTATAGATGCTGGTAAACAGATATATGCATCAATACAATATCTTTGTTCATATTTGCTCAACAAATGAAAAATATTGTTGTTTTCCTTTTTTAATAAATTTAGTTATGATCATAAACTTGTGAGCATGAAAAATATTCATCTATACATAGATATTCATCTATATAAATATTTTATTCCATAAATTGTTCTTATCATTACTGCGGATATGGGATTATGGATCCCTTCGGTTGATTCAAGGGGGTGTTCAGAAATTCGACACTTTTGCAGTTGTCAAACGACCAGAGCAGATGCATCCTGAACACATATCAATTGTTTAATGTAGATTAACGGGTTGGGTCTTGAATTTGCATGGGGTTATCCTACAAGGACAAGTGACATAATTTTGTCGTTGCGACTCATTTCACCATATGGATGGCAGCTACCATAAACGTTAATAGTTCTCTATATGGAGCGCTGTGGTGTTGGGAGGGGTGGGGTCATCAACATTTTTTTAATATTCGCAGAACAAACGGGCGTGAAAAAAACACACACGTTGCTGCCAATAATTCGCCAGCAATGACCTTACCACACCATTCATGCACTGATTATGGCCTTCCTATATATTTGCAATTCAGGTCAGTAATCATAAATGTCCACATCGTGATGTCCGTTCAAAGCGCCGTTTACATGTATGGGACACACGTTTGGAAAATCACAATGTGTGTGGAATTTGTACATTATGGAATAATAATCGGCAGATTCTAAGTGGAATCAGTTTATATTTTTATAGTCGAAAAAGGGAGATAGCGCCGTCAAAAATCAGCAGATCTGAACCACATTCAAAGTTGACTTGAACAATGTGATGGATATTCCTGATAGTCGGGATTAGTTGATATTAACTGTAGTTATCCGGACACCACGAACATGGCAATGTATAGGTCTGAAAAGGACTATAGCTCTAATAAAAATCATCTGACCGGAACGATAATGGAACACGATCTCAATAATGTAATGTTAATTACTGGTACCAAGTTTCGTTCTGATCGGATATTATTCACCGAAGTTATTATCCGCACATGAAAATAGCAATTTCTAAGTAAATAAAGAGCCATAAATCAGAAAAAAAAATCATCGGACTAGAACCATAATTGAAATTGACGTTAATAATGTAATTGCCATTCCTCATACGAAGTGTCGTTTCGATCGGATAATTTGAACTGGTGTTGACTACCTAGCAAGAAATCGGACGTGCACAAGAACGGACGCGCGAATACAATAGTTCTCCAAAATTATCAGGGGAGGGGGGGGGGGCAATAAATAAACTATGGTTTTATCACAAATAAATATGTTTTGCTTTTTCACTTTCTCTCATTATGCAGGCAATTTATCATTTTAAAATGAACATTTGCTTGTTCCTTTTATCGAGCTACATGTATAATGCAGATGTTACAATGGTGACATTTATAATGACACAAGACATGATTCTCAAACAGATTTGGTGTAAACTAAGATTGACTTCGAACATTAGTAAATGGGAGGTCTATAATCATTAATGCTCATTTCAATGTTTGGCGTTTCGGGGAAATATGTAGCATAACCATCGCCAAATATGATAGTTTGTATTAAATTTCAAAGAAGACCTTCAAATGAAAACATGCAAACTAGAACTCTTCTAGATAGCCCATCTGATGTGATTTTTAAAGCTAAAAAAATAAGTCTCCATTGAATTGGCATACACGTGGTGTTCCAATGAGCTGGAAAGCAACAAAACGACGCAATCGTCACCATAATGATGTGTAATGATATGACTCCCATTTTGACCCAATTATTTGCCTACAATTGGCAAGATATTGTTTTGGGCTTACAATATGCCGTACAGTAACAAAGCATGCGAATTGAAATTTGCACGACACTGCTCCTGGAATTCGCAAATACACCAACTAATTATGTCTTTCGCCAATAATGTTAACAAACAGCCGAACAACTACTCATGTTTGGTGCTATGTGCGTCATTGTGGACCTTTATTACATCATGTGCAGAGCAATGTGTAAACATACATACGCTTTACATATAAGAAAATCGGTGTTTATCAGACCAAGTTGCAGACGATCCGTATAATTTAACCTAATAATCGTGATTTCTGAGGACGTACTTTATATCCAGAATGAATACATGTAGATAGTATAATTTAGACGTATAGTATACTCTACTATTATTCGGAGGGATTTCATCTTCCTGATGTGTCCTGTCAAAATTCACAAATATTCGGTAAAAAATATCGGCAAATGAAATTTTCCTGCATAATTTCCGGTGTTGGATATACACAGTGACTACGGGTACGACAAACGTTTCCTACTCCGCCCGGGGGACAGTCAACAACGCCCCCCCCCCACCGGAGCCATCTATATGGCACGAGCCCGCTATCCTATATTTGAGGTTGGTGTCAATTATGGTATAATATTATTAATAAATATCAGGTATGTCAGGTATTTAGCTTTTGCTGAGGATTGTTTTCCTCAGGTTGAGTTCTTGCATGAGACTGGAGCTACATGTTCGGGATAAGGTAAGGTCAGCGAGGTACTGGAGTCTTTGTTTGATATATGGGACATATGCAGATAAATGGAGGGCCCGAATGGCGATAGCATTACATGTCCTGTCATCGGACATAACGGTAAGTGTGTTCTTTTAAGTCGTTTACTACGTTATTCTAGTGAATATTCTTAAGCTCCCGGGGTGGTGGGTCCCCAAACCTGAAAAACACAAAATGTCCACCCTGTATCCGTAATTTTTGTCCTGACCCCCACCCCCTGATCCAGTCCTGATAACTTTTATATAAAAGTCATATTGGAGTCATATTGGATTCGAGTCCAATATGACTTTCGGTAGTCCATTATATGGATCATAATGGGTAATAAAATTTGCTTGAATCATTCCATATGGATATATCATGATTGTATTATATAGTCAGCCGTATGGACTCGATTCGTTACTTTTTAACAATGTTTGACTTCTTTTTTACATGTTATATCGTGAGGTTTTAAGTGGATAATTTGAAATGAACCGGGAATAAACTAATCGATCCCTAATACACACGAATCGTGTGGAGGATATGAGACAAGATGCAGCTACGACGAAGGCTTACATAAATAAGTAGCAAATGGACTGGGAGAGAAGATGGTTATTAGTAGGGTAATATATGTACAGCTTTAAATCATACAAGCGATTGTTCGTGGAGTGTTCAGCTGTATGTGATCATTTATCATGTAACAGAAGCACAAGCTCTGGGTTCTGAATGTGTTTGTGGTCCATGACATTGTGGCCGGAATTTGGAACATATAATTCGTTAATTTAATATATAAATAGGGGGTCGCCGAACAGTAATCAATGGCATACTAATACAGTTGCCAATATGAAATGTCCAACGTTGGCCCACCTATATGATCATCTGAGAACGGCCCACCGTCGGGTAGCAAATGATGCCACAACAAGGGGCTGATGTCAAAACGCCAATGGCCCACGTTAAGCAGACAACTTTGACCCAACGAACCGTGGGGCAGTTGGCCAACACTGCCTTGATTCCTGGGTTGCATGTAGAAATGCATTTTAAAATAGTCCTCATTTCCATGATAATCCACCCAACCAGTGGGGTGAGATCCAATAAGTACACATTTACGATCCGAGGAGATGGAAGGGGTTGGATTGGCTGTATTGAAATGTGCATACGAACAAACGTCGTCTATAAAAATATGCTAACATAATGGATAACAGCGCGCGCGTGTGTGCCAATGCAAGGCCAAAACATCAACATAACACTTACTTTGCCGTTGCCATCATCGTTCGTGAACTCTGTAACCTTTTCACTCATCACTCCGTACTGGGCGAAAAATTATTTCCACAGAATCGGCACCACAATCCGTCGTTCGATTCCAAATCCCCTAACTGCCGACAGTCGTCCCGGGTTTCGTGCACATTGTATGCAGGAAACGATTAAGTACTAATGGCCTCAGTTGTTTCGTTAGAAATTATTCCAGGAAATAGATGAGCTGACAAACGCTACACAAACTTCACAGCATGACACCAGTAACCAGGTTATACCCAGGGGCAACCATAATGGTGTATTGAGTCTAAACAGCTAAATCTCCCTGTGATTCCTATATAATGATCTATAGTTCTAAACCTGAAATCAATGGTAATACAGAAAATGAAACATCTTCTTAATGAAAGATTGCAATTAGTGTTGAGAAGATACTCGTGTTTATTATAATGACGGGCATTGATTGTGATGTCCATAGAGGCTACTTATGCAAAATTATATGATGTTGAGGAAATTCATACCGACTGGAGCACGTGTATTTCCACGTCGTGTCCGACGATCCAGTTATGCGTAGGGATGTGTATATGATTATCCTGCCATACTCGTCTCAAATAAAATATTTTTTACTCCTGAAGCCGAAGAAATAGTAATTTTAGGGGCGATAAATCTGATTATATATCTTTAACATGTTATTAATCATAACATAATAACAACATTCGGCTGTGGGTGATCAATATCATATAAAAGTTTAACATGTTATGTATAGAGGATCTCACATGAGTTTCTATTTTATACGGAATTTATCAACCGAGTTCACTAAATTCGATTTGAGCCGAGGTTTACCGAGGCTCAAATAGAATTTAGTGGACGAGGTTGATAAATTACGTATAAAATAGAACGAGTTTGAGATACTTTTTATCACATGGTCATATAATCGCTTAAATTTTATCGAAAACAACAATAATTAACAGACAGAGAACTTTGTCCCAAAGAGCAGCGTGACGTCATTGCACGCGACGATATTACACGTGTCTATTACGCTCGAATATTACATAGGAAAATAGTACTAATCATGTGATAAAATGTTATTAATCACAACATGTGGTTTTGTGTGATACAAATGATGATATAATGATGAATAACATCTTATAAAAGTTTAACATGTGATCACAACATGTGGTTCTGGGTGATAAATATCATGATAGATATGATGTATAACATGGTAAATAACATGTTTTAATATGTTATATTTAACACCCAAATCCGCATGTTGTGATTAATGACATGTTCAAATTTTACAAGGTGGTTACCCAGCTCAAAGAGATGATACGGGCTGAGGACCAGCTTAAAGCGATTACACGGGCTGAGGCAGAGGAACGGTGTGTTTTTTTCCATGTAAATCCATGTTCGACTATCAAGTTATGCGGAATGAGCCTATTTATCCGTCCCTCCCTCCCTCCCTGTCTCTCTCTCACTCTTTATATATATCTCTTCATATCTCTCGCCCTGCTCTGAATTCTTCTTCTCTGGTGTAAACATTATTTATTTTGTAGCTTGTATTTATTTGTATTTTGGTTGGACTCTACACCTATAGCACTATAAATATTTGTGATACTATATATGCTTTTAAATTGCAATCGAAACCTACAACTTGACATGTGAAGTTCATCATTAACACTAAATCCATGGAACTGTTCCGTTTGTCGAGTTTCCGTGATATAAATTATTGGCTTATATATGAATGTTTACTAAATACATCAAATTAAAGTATAGTTTCATCTGAAATAGATGCGACGTTTGATCCAGCAATCGAATTTAAAATTAAACTCTAGATCGGGCAATGCATATTGAATTCTAGTCGTCTGTTATGTGGCGTGTTAAAACTTATTCTTAGCCGATTACCGTGGTTACATCAAAGCGAAATTTCCGGTCAAATACGTACATGCAGTTATCTCTAATCTGCAAAGATCATCCCTACGTTCCCTAGATCATGCCATGGATATCTACTCATCTATATACGCCCGTAGGGATTATATTCCACCAGTATAAAACCTGGGAACGTTTTGATGTTGTGACCCGGGGGGGGGGGGGGGGTCTGCAAACAAAAAAATCCTTATACAGGCCGGGGTGGGCGAGTTCATAGGTAAAACAAAACACGTTTTTTCCAGTGTTTGCATTATTTTTCCTTTCGGCTTTTCTTCACATAATTACAAGGTAATTACCCAATATGGTGATTGTTTGATTGTGTTATATAAGGATTAACTGTAATGTGGACTGTTTTTATGGAGATGTAACCGTGAGGTAAGTGGTCATAACTTATGACCACTTACCTCACGGTTATGACCACTTACCTCACGGTTACATCTCCATAAAAACAGTCCACATGACAGTTAATCCTTATATTTATATACATTTAGCGAAAAAGCCACTTTTGTAAATGTATTTAAATCGAAAAGTGTATCGTGACAAAACCAGCCCAAAATATCCCATAGCACCCTTGGCAAAAGTTAACAGGAACAATTGAAACCCGATGATTTATTAAGTCAATCCTGCGCGAATCCAAATGCGCCCAAAACATTACGCGTTCGTCTTTCCAAACCCAAGTGACGTATCGATGTTGTTATGATCTTGCAGTTATACGCTGTTGCGCATTCACCGAGAAATAACTGCAACTACCCACGTGGGCGCCGACCAATCAGAATGATTAGTGATAATAACACTTAGTATGTAAATATGATCTATATAACATATATGGCAAACTAAATACTAGATACAGGTCCCAGTGATTGACAATGCATTGCAAATGTTGGCATGAACGGGTCCAGTACATTTACCGATTGAGCTAAATGTCTCAGTCAACAATACTAAATAGGCTCGGTATTTCTTATCTACAATCATCCGATGGGAATTGAAGTGCGCGTCACCATGCAATGTCAATTGCTCGAAAGGTCAGACGCACGTTTTGTCAAAATGTCCTAGTATTTCAAAATGGATTTTCTCAAAATCTATCAGGAATATCTTTATGATATTTGATGCAAGCGATTATTGTGACATAATAATTAAGAACCATCGACCAAGTGGATATTATAACCTCATTTACATTACTTTTATGGCATGAACATTATCTCAAATTTCACTGTTTTCTGGTACCAAGAACTTCTGTAAAATATATTTTTTTCCAAAAGTGCAGTTCATATATCCATGATATCATATCTCAAGATCATGCGAGAAGACTAAATTATTCTTTATTTGTGAAATTTAATGATTATTTTCATTAAGAAAGGCAACTACCCATAATTAAGTTTCTATATTTGAGGATTTTCATGCCATGCCTGTTGATCAATGAAAAATTGGGCTGTGATGAGTTGGGGCTCATGGTTCATAACAAAGTTAAAACTGACAACCATATCTCTTAACACTGTGGCCTAATTCCTTTTGATGGCTCTCTGCTTGAGTGGACCACACTGCATATCAACATCTGTTTTCATTGGGCTGGAATACTTGTGACTGCTTTGTTCTTCGTTATAATGTCGGTATGATACCATATTATGCAATTAAATATCTAACTCATTATAATACAAATGAATCATTCTCTGATAGAGCTAAGACAATAATCTATTTGGTTATTGGAGTTTTGTGTGAAATTATTAATTATCCTAGCAGTTCTTGGTACCGAAAGGGACAAAAAATTAAATAAAAGTTTCAACCTCTCAAATGTATTAAAATCCATTGTTTCTGTTGTCTCTTAATAATTGCTCAGATTCTACTTACAATGAAGATGATGATATGTGAAATTCAAGATTTGTTGCCAGATAGATCCAGATAAATTCTTTGTTGAAAATCTCGTGCCATTTTTGGCTGGATTTATGCAAAACGTGCGTCTCTCCCTTAATTTTGAAATATCGCCAATTGTTTGCATTTTGCAATTTTAACGTCAAATTGTTTTCGAACCCTTTTACTGCTGCAGGGTGATATAACTGCTTATATCTTCTATTATATATTTTTGGAAGATCTGTGTGTGTGCGTGTGGTGTGTGTGTGTGTCTGTCTGTTCGCGATGGACTCGAAAACGGCTGAGCCGATTTCGATGAAACTTGGTATGTGAGGCTACTTTCGGCCGTGGAGTGGCATGGGCCTGTTAATTTGCCCGAGCGACGTGATCTTGAAATCGGGTTATTTCAAGGTCAAACGCCCGAATATCACGGGATTTCGATGAAACTTGGTATGTGGGGGTACTTTCGGCCGGGGAGTGGCATGGGCCTATTAATTTGCCCGTGCGACGTGACATTGACCTTGAAATCGGGTCATTTCAAGGTCAAACGCCCGAATATCACGGGATTTTGATAAAAATTAGTGTCTAGGGATACTTTCGTATGGGGAGTCTCATAAGCCTATTAATTTGCCCGTGCGACGTGACCTTGAAATCGGGTCAATTCAATGTCAAATCGCAAATGTTGATGGGATTTCCACGAAATTTGATACATAGGGTTACTTTTGTCCACTGAGTGTTTTGGACGGGTCAAATCGTGACCCCGGTCGACCTGACCTTGACCTTCAAAATGATCAATTCAAGGTCAAATCGGGTAAAACCGGATGGATTTCGACGGGTACTTTTGTCCGGGCAGTGTTTTGGACGGGTCAAATCGTGACCCCACCTGACCTTCACCTTCAAAATGGACAATTCAAGATCAAATCGCGCAATTCGCCGAAAATCAGAGGGGAAACAGCCCGGACGAAGTCGGGTCCACATGCTAGTGTACATATATGCGGGGTTATTTATGTTCCATTACGTCGCTCGGGCACATTTATCACGATTGAGACATTCAGCACGTTCAGTCGATGTGCTGGACCCGATGAACAACAAGATTAAACAACAATAATCTGCCGCTGAAAAAAAACAAAAAATTAGCCCTGTGTCTGCAAATTTTTCCCTGACAAGCCCCCCCCCCCCCCCACCGTTGTGACAGGGAAGTTTGTAACATTAAAAAATGCAGATGCAGTGCAGGTAATATATTTCGAAGTTATACATGTATATAATACCAGTTTCTTAATAATGTATGTCACTATGGTTGAGGCTCACAACTCGAAATTGCACGATTTAAGAGATCATGACTTTGCCAGAGAGGGTCTCAGAAAAAGTCCAGACACAGGGAAGGGTGGGTTGGTGGTTCGTTGTCGCTAAGATATGTGATGCAAATTTTCTCCAATCAATATATTTATCAAATATTAATTAGCAAACATTAAGATATTGGAATTATATCACTTAGTTTTGTATTGTGATTACCTGTTGCATCATGTCTGAGTTTGATATGCCCATATTAGTTACTGGTAGTGTGACCCGGCGTTGCCGAGGTTAAAGGGATATTACATATGTACCTGACCAAAGGCGGACTGGGCCAAAAAACCGGCCCGGGACATGAGTATAATACCGGCCCACCTGCCGAGGCGCGGAACGCCGAGTGGGGAAGGATCTCTAGCTGTTCGGGGGTGTCCACCTTGGGAAATTACAACTGCACCCCCCCCTTGAATCAGAATCAGACCAAATACATGTTTTTGCATAATTCAATTTGCACCCCTTGCACCACAGTGCTCTGGCCTAATATCCTATATATTCACAAACCATGGTTCTATATATTCCCGGTATGAGACCATTCAGATATTTTTACCTGAAAAATTGCATAAATTCGAACATCTAGCGGTCTAACTCCAGACAAATGCACACGGCTATACGGACAAGAGACCAGGACACACCGGGCTGTCCACGGTTGTTCGGCCCGGGGTGAGAAAATTTTGAAAACTATACCAGAAAATCGCTAATCCTAGCATCTAGACTGGCCTCAACTGAAGCGTTCCTATTGTGTTGGAAATTTCAATTGGGGGAGGGTCCGGGAGAGGTGCGTGAGAATTGTTTTGGGATTTACAGCTGGGAGTTACCGTTAAAATCTCGAGATTAACGGGGTCGTTACGTGGTGTTATATGATGCTGACAAGTTCATTTAATGACAAAATTACGATTAGCCAACACATGTGGCGGCCCACGTCGGTTTCATTTACGGCCCAACCACATATACCCCCCCCCCCCCCAACCGTAAAAAAAACATCGGATTCTCGCTTGATAGAAAATCACGTGGAATCACAATTTTTCCGGCCACCGGCCCATCGGGAATTTACCCGGTCTCCCGATCGGCCAGTCCGCCTCTGTTCCTGACCCCGGTACAGCTCTGCCAACTTTGAACGACACCATTGTACTCATGGGAATGAAATTACATGCATGTAAATCTAATTTGGTAATAATTCTGATAAAATATTTTATCCCGGAATTCTGGTGCCCTCCTGTCCCCATATAGCCATGTCTGTAAATTTCACTTTTCGCCAAGTGTATATTATACCGGTACTATACATGTAGTCCAGATGTGTAGCTATTGAGTTAAAGCTAATTCAAGCAACAATTCAGGTCATTTCATTTCAAAGGCACGGGTATTAAATTATATTATTGAGCATATATTCCTCCCTCAATACTATTACATGCACTTCAGGCAGTGGCTGTCACGGTCTTATTCTTTGTCAGTATTTCTGCTAGTCGATATTCAAGTCAACAAACATATGCCAGCAGTTCTAATCATGCTACATATATAAATCATCAACCCATTGTGAATGACAAAACGTGACATTTGCATTCCAACATTATAAAATTATAACAGAATATTTTCAAATTTCATCTATAGCTAGCTTGCCCTCTGAGCCTTTTACACCAGTTGGTTACCAAAACCATTTTATTTTGTATAGGATGGTGACCACAAATACGCATTCACGGACATACTGCTCAGTCCATTAGGATGCTACATGGAATGCATTGGCCAACACACTTATAGTATGTGTACATGGTTCATTAATAAGATTATATACCTATACATATCTTTATATATTCACTCAGAAGTATTTCAATGTTGGCAAAAAGATGGGAAGCAGATAAATATGGAAACTGTTTTTTATAATATTGCTTCCGATGATGCTACTACCATCCCACTGTTTTGGGACCCGAGTTAATTTTGTACCTCTGCCTAACCGTACCAAACGATCAACTGCTTTCGAGAGAGAGAAAGGAAACAAAAGTTATGCTGGTATATGTTGGAATTTGCTAAATAATAATTGTTATAAAGAACAAGGCTGATATAATCTTGTTTCATATTATCTTATTTAGTTATTTTGTTGGGGGTGGGTCCCAAAAATTTGGCATAGAAAAACAAATTGCAAATAGGGTGGGGATGGGTGGTCAGGTAGCGGAAATATTTTTTTTCGACCTGTCTGCAAATTTTGTCACGCCCCTGTTCATACAAATTAAAGTCTTCCCGTTGCATATAATTACAACTACTTTAGCTTTCACTTAAATGCGTGAATTTGATTGGTCAATGCCGTTAGATACGATTGGTAGCGACAATCTATATCAGCCGAGGGATATGTCGTTTACCGCATCACAACGCGCAGTGATACTTTTCCGTTAAAAGAACAGATGAAGTCCAGACACATGAATCACTTGGCAAAAAAAGTTTGTGTTTTTAATATAGTGTTGTGAAATGGACCACATAAATAATGCTCAGGATGTATACTGATGTTTATGCTGCAAAACCGGAAGTGAAGCGTTTTCTGGCACTTGGAATTCAAACTTGAAGCTGATAGAGACGTTCTCATCAATTTAAGCTGTCCAAGTCATCACAAACTAGGTAATTATACGTTATATAGTTAAAATAACCATATACTTACCTTCCCGAAGTGTTATAAACACTTCATTGGTGTCAGAAGCAAAGAAGCAAGCCGAGATAGTGATTTTTCTGTGTTTAAATTTTGATGAAGACAGATTTAAACGCTAGTCATTTTTGTGGCAATCGGTATTACTGAATGCCTTAGTATATCAATGTATTATCGCCTTTCATCACCGGCATTACTGGAGATGAAATTATAAAAATTCTGCCATTCCTGACAAGAATCGTAAAACAAATTTCAACACAAACTATTTTCCGCCTATTTTTTTCGTCACAACTACCATAATTAATCGGTATTCCCGAATAAGTGGTACGATATAAGTAACGAAAGATAACAAGTGTTAGTGAAGATGTCTACTTTAAATATAAATGAAGCAACGCTCGACGAGTTGCAACAACTGAAGGATATTGGACCGGTTCGAGCAAAAGCTATTGTGAAGAGGATGAAAGAGAAGAATGGTAAATTGAACTGGGAAGAAATAAAGGGCATAACTGAGATACCATTTCCTATATGGGAATCTTTGATAAAAAGGAAGATTATTTCTTTCGAGTCCGACAAGACGGGCGAAATCAAAATTTCAGACCTGATGGGTGAAATTCGCGAAAGGAAGAATGAAAGACAGGAACACCTGAATAAGCTAGAGGTTCTGTACACTAATATTCAGGACAGCCGTGATCGATTGGACCACACAATAGCTGAACTGGAAGAGGCAAAGGAAAGCAACCACATACTGAGAGAAGAATTGAAGAATATTAGAAAAGACAGAGAGAGTGAATCAGAATACCGAAGAAAAAAAGAAACCGACTTAAGGCATGACATAGAGATACAACAAAGGCTGAATGACCAACTGACTGGATCAATGTTTAGATTAAAACATCCAATCATCAGTGATCAAGATGACAATCGTTCTCAAACGCACGACCAAGCACGAAGTCATTTTTCAGGATCGCTTGTGGACTCACTTGCACCAGGGGCAATCTATGGCAATGCTGAGCCAAATGCCCGTAGTACACCAAGGGACAAGGACCCGAAAGACCGATCAGAAAGGAGTTTGAATGCTACGGGATCACATTACAAAGGTCCATTACCTCCGAAAATGTCATACTTCGACGGCAAACATGATTGGAGGAGCTTCCATACTCAGTTTGACTTCATCGCCGATAAATATGGCTGGTCGTTAGAGGAGCGCCTAGATAGATTTGTCGAATCCCTACGTGACAAGGCTTTAAAGTTTTACTGCACATGTCCTCCTTCAGTACAACATGATTATGGAAAGTTGATGGAAAAGTTTGGACAAAGATTAGGTCGTAAGGAGCTACCACACACAATCAGGCGACAGCTACAGGATGTACGTCAAAACGTGGATGAATCATTTGATGAATTTGCTGAAAGGGTACAGGATCTGGCATATGAAGGCTATGCTAATGCCACTCCCGAAATGATAGAGACAGTTTCTATTGATGCATTCTTCAAAGGCCTACAAGACAAACGTGCAACCTACTCAGCAATGGAACGAAATCCTATGACACTTGACACCGCGATACAATTGGTGAACAGTTCAATGCTGAACTACAGGATGCTGGTTGGTCAGAGGAAAACAGATGTAAGGAAAGTCACTTTTTTTTAAAGTGATTTTGAAGATGACACACATTCCCTGATCCGCCCGATCAACAGTGAACCATCGAACACAAGTGATATTCAGCAGGAATTGAGCTCATTGACGGGAGGAATGAAGGCGATGTCAGATAACTTTTCTCAGAAATTTGACAAATTAATTTCTATTTTATCCGAGAAACCCAGGGGCAGAAGTTACACAACACCTCCTCCAAGTCCTTGGAAGTTTGTCTGTTTCACCTGCGGTGAAGAGGGCCATTTCATTAAAAAATTTGTGAAGCGGACTACAGGGCCAAAATCTCCACCAAAAAAACCCCATATGAAGTCTTTAAACTTCAGCGGGTTGGATTAGAAGACCGCAACCCAACCCAGTACACAACCAAACACGTCGGTCAAATGCACGAGGAGCTATGTAAGTCACAACACTATCTGGATTGTGATGATGCCAAAGACGAAGCTGAAGGCATAGCTGTAGGAAAACATCCAATTATGGGACCAGCCTTGAATGAAATACAACTTTACTCACAGAAACAGGAACCTATGAACATTGTGTTGGAGGTGACTGTCAATGGAACTTCTGTTGTTGCTATTGTGGACACGGCTGCTCAAGTCACAGTGATGAGTGAACAGTTTATGTCTAAGGTGGCGCAGCCAATAGAGCTCAAAGAACATCTCATACTGAGGGGAGCTGGAAAATCCAACCAAATTAGATCGAGGCATGCTTACGGAGTGAAGTTCAAAACAGGAAAGACTGAGACCACCATGACTATCGTGGTTGCATAAATCCGCGACGCAGTTATCCTAGGCATCGATTTTCTAAGACAAAACTGTGCTATCATCGACTTCCCAAATTCATCCATTAATCTCAATGGAGAGCAACTACATGCTACAATTATGAGAAACCCGGTGGGAAGGACAGAGATTTGTGAGGTAACTATAGCAACAAAATGTAGTATACCGCCAGAATCATCTACAACAATACCTGTCGAAATGACGACAAATCTTGGACCTAATGCGATGATGCAGCCATTGAATAATGGAAGTGTCTGGCTACCTAGGATGCTCATCAAAGGTGACGAACAGAAACAGCATGTTCTGATAACAAATTGGGGCAGAGACACTGTTACTATTGGAAAAGGTGATGTTCTTGGCTATGCCGAAGAGGTAGATCTGGATCCAGCTAATGGATGTCAAGACCCAATATCACCAAAGCCGTTCAGTGTGATGGGTGTAAAGACTCAATATGTGGACATAGACATTCCAAATCATCTTCAGCATCTGTATGGTGCATCGATCAACCATCTTAAAACTTTTGAAGCAGCAGCATTGAAGATGTTGCTGAATGATTTCCAGGACATATTTGCAAGGGACGAGATGGATCTTGGGTCGTTTGATATCATTCAACATCGAATTTATACTGGAGACCACCCGCCTGTCAGACACAAACTTAGGAGGACACCAATAGGTTTCGAACAGGAAGAGAAGAAACACTTAGATATGATGCTGGATAGAGATGTCATTATGCCATCCTCTTCTGCCTGGGCTGCCTCGCCTGTATTGGTTAGGAAACGAGATGGATCCTTGAGGTACTGTATCGACTATAGGGGCTTGAATGAGAAAACAAGGAAAGATGCATTTCCCATTCCCAATATCGAGGAGTGCTTGAATGCCTTACATAACAACTTCTTCATGAGCAGAGTCGATTTATGCAGTGGATACTGGCAGGCCAGGATCCATCCTGAAGACTGTCACAAGACGGCCTTCATAACAAAGTATGGGCTGTTCGAGCATGCACGATTAGCTTTCGGCCTTTGCAATGCTCCAGCGACCTTCCAGCGTATCATTCAGTTTGTCCTCCAGGGTTTGACCTGGAAAGAATGCCTGGCGTACATCGATGACGTCATCGTGCTCGGCACGGACTTTGACTCACATTTAGAGAATCTGAGACAGGTATTCCAAGGGTTCAGAGACCATAATCTGAAGTTGAAGCCACAGAAATGCTATCTGTTTCAGAAAGAAGTGAGTTTCTTGGGGAAGACCATTAATTCAGATGGAGTGTCCATATCTCAAGATAAGATCGAAGTGGTGAACAACTGGCCCTGCCCAACCACTAAGAAGGAGCTGCAGTCTTTTTTAGGATTTGCAAATTACCATCGAGATTTTGTGAGGAATTTTGCAGCGATTGCAGCACCTTTACATGAGCTAACTGGGAAATCACAGACATTTGACTGGACAGCAGTGCATCAGGGAGCATATGAGGAACTTAAGAGACAATTAGGGAGCTCGGTATCTCTGAACTTCCCTAACCCAGATGGAAAATTTGTGCTGGACACTGATGCAACGGACTTATCTGTGGCTGCGGCACTGTCTCAGATCCAAGATGGCCAGGAAAAGGTAATCAGTTATGCTAGTCGTGTTTTGACTGGATACCAGCGACGGTACTGCACGACAAGGAAATAATTGTTGGCCATTATAACCTTCGTTAGACAATTTCGGACTTATCTACTGGGGAGGCAATTCTTGATTCGTACAGATCACCACAGTCTAACGTGGCTAATGAGATTCAAGAATATACAAGGGCAGCGATGGATCGAAGAACTGGCCCAGTATGACATGACGATTGTACACAGACCCGGCAAGGAACACTTAAATGCTGATCCTTTGTCCAGAATTCCGGACACTATACCAAGCTGTAATTGCTATTTTGCAGGATGTAACCTGGAAGATCTACCATGTGGAGGATGCAAATTTTGCGAGAGAGCGCACACTCATTGGGCCCGTTTTGAAGCAGATGTGGATGATGTGGTACCACTAGCACTGAGAAGTCTCGAGAAATTTGCAAGTTGTGAGATGTACAACCGAGAGTTAGATGTGAGTTCAGTTGCAGACATCCCTGATCGAGAAGACAGCTTGGCCAATTGGTTGGAAAGTGTGCCCAGAGAGACTCTGAAATCCAGACAGCATGATGATCATGACCTGAAGACTGTATGGGATATGCTGAAGGGTGAGAAAATAGACGTCAATCATGCCAGCCCAGCAATTAAACACTGGAGCTTATGCTTGCCCCAATTGCAGGATTTAGATGGAATCATATTCTACAAATGGGTTGAAGAAGGTGGCTATCGTCAATTGCTGGTAGTCCCACGAAACATGGTCCCCGAAATATTGAATCACTGCCATAGCACTCGGTCCGGAGGGCATTTCGGTATTCAAAAGACAGTGGCACGGGTGAAGCAACACTTCATATGGTACAAAGTATCTCAGGACCGTGAAGACTTTGTGAAAGCCTGCAAGATGTGTAACCTGAACAAAAAGGCAAACAGGAAGTCCAAAGCCAATCTCGGCCAGTACCATGTGGGGTACCCTCTGGAGAGGATCCACATCGATATATTGGGACCACTAACTGAAACCACTCAATGCAACAAGTATGTGCTGATGATTGTAGACCAATTCTCAAAATGGTTGGAGTGTTTTCCTATCCCCAATCAGAACGCAGAAACTATCTCCAGGACTTTGGTTGACAACTTCATATCTCGTTTCGGATGTCCGCTCCAAATCCATAGTGACCAGGGCCGGAATTTTGATGGCAATCTATTTAAGCAATTGTGTGAACTTCTTGAAATTGCCAAGACAAGGACCACTCCCTACCACCCATGTTCAAACGGACAGGTTGAGAGGTACAATAGGGTGCTACTTCAGGCCATCCGATGCTCACTTGAAGGGAAACAGAATGAGTGGGACATACATATACCCCAATTAGCAGGAGCGATTAGAGCAACAGTCAACAGACAGACTGGGTATACTGCAAATTACTTGATGCTCGGCAGGGAAGTTTTGCAACCAGTCAACATCCTACTTGGCACATCTGTTATGAACTCAGAGAAGGAGACCCCAGCCCAATACATCATGGACTTGAGGGATTCTATGGCGAAAGCACACTATCTGGCACGAGAGTCACCGAAATAATCACAGAGGAGGCAAAAACGCGACTATGAGGTTAGGCTCAACAACAGTTACTTCTGGGTTGGTGATATTGTGTATCTGTTGAACTCAGCCACAAAAGTGGGTCAGAGCTCCAAACTACAGCCCCCCTGAAAAGGTCCGTATTTGGTTACGAAGATGTTGTCTCCAGTGCTGGTCAGAATAAATATAGGAAGTCCGAAAGGGTTGTTCACCATGATCGGCTGAAGATATGCAGTGATGGGGTGGTGCCCATTTGGCTGAAGAGACTACGCCACAAGTATGTGTTTGAGCAGGATGATTACACTTGGCAGTGGTATGCAGACAACCAAGGCTATTAAGCACTCAGATGAGTTGGGTACCATATATCCAGAAGAATCAGACACAAGGACAGCTGTTGAAGATGGTAATCATACCGATATTATCCCCGAGCCGGTATCACCGGATCTGGGTCCAATACAACAATCCGGCAGTCAGTGCAATGCCGCCGGGATCACGGATAATGATCGATTAGCTATCCCTACACCGGTATCTCCGGAGCTGGGTTGTATGCCACATTTTAGTAATGTCACCAGAAAGAGATCCATCAAACGACCTCAACATCTGGATGCCTATGAATTGTATTAGACTTAGTTAGATGGTGATGCGATTTGTAAATAAATGTATATTAATCATAAATGTTTGTCTTTTTCTTATCAGTAGACATGGACGAAGCTCTTTTCATCCCTGACTATGATGATACTTCTTCTGATAAACTGGATCGGGACGAAGCTTTGGTCATCTCTGGTTATGACGATATTTATTCAGATGATAAATTGGGCATGGACAAAGCCCTATTCACCCCGGTTTATGATGATATATCATCTGATGATAAAGAAAATGAACCAACCTATGAAGAAGGTCCTACTTCATCCTCCAAGGGAGTGCGGTGTCCGGTTTGCCTAAACACATATGTACACTTGAAGCGACATGTGATATCGGCTCACCTTCCCTGGTTCTTTGCTCATCAAACTGCCTGCTGGATATGTAACAAACAATACGTCCAGCTGAATCTTCTCCAGCAGCATGTATTAAGAGCGCATCCAACAACATATCCTGCTTGTGACACATTTAATGACGACCAAATAATGCCATGGTGTAGAAGGATGCTAGGCTGGTTCTTTAAACTTAGGAGTATGGTGTCTAAGGATCCAATCGTAAATGTCCGGAAACAGGAATCTATCGACGCTGAATTGAGTCTCATTCTTGTAAGAATAGCTACAGAAGAGTTTGCAGAAATGTTCGGTGTTGACAAAATTCCTGCATCTATGTTCCATTGGCGCACGGCAATGGTCTCTTCTCAACATCACCAATTTCGTTCCAGCACATCCTCTGGTGGACGGCCACTTCCATCTGGACATGTTGATGGTGAGGCATGGGGTTACCCAGCTAGGCAGCTTTCAACATTCTAATGACAATGACCTTCGTCTAGCCGTTGCAAACTTTTGCTGGCCCCGTCATTGGGACAAAGCAGGTCGAAATCGGGAGGAGAATGTTGTATCCACTATTGGCCTGCACCCACGAGTTGTCGGATTCGAAAATGGAAGGAAAATGGATAGATTTCTTTGTGATTTGGAAGAGAGAATTGACAATGGTGCATTCGTGGCGATCGGTGAGTGTGGCTTGGACTACAGTGGTGAACCGGGTCCAAAGGAAATTGCGTCACAGAAGCATATCTTCGAGAGGCAACTGAGAATGGCTGATACCCGGAACCTACCAGTTGTGATTCATTGCAGAGGAGCTGGTTTGGTTTGGGATGATTGTGTGAACATAATGAAATCCAATCTTTACAGGCATCATGAAATATACTTTCATTGCTTTACTGGATCTGTTGAGATGTATACTAGGCTCTCCAGTCATTTTCACCATATTTTCTTTGGACTCTCACCGCTGATCACCAGAAGGAGTGATGCCCTGGTCTCACTAGTGAGAACAATGAATGTCAATCACATGATCACAGAAACTGATTCACCATATCTGAAGCCACAGGGAACCGAGGAATACAGCACCCCATTTTCTGTGAGACATGTAGTCAACGAGGTAGCCAACATTAAGAATCTTCCTGCATCTATAGTATGTGCCATATCTCTTAAAAATGTACATGCTCTTTTCCGGCGGGAGTAAAATCGTCAGAGGGATCTATGTTTTTAACTTGCACTGTTGGAGGACTTATGTTTTTAGATGAACTGTTTTTGCACCTGACACTTTCATGTGTACCTGAACATGAAATAGCTGATAACCGACATAGCAGACTCACATGGATCAACTCAACACAGGAGTGACATTTTGTACCCGGTATCTCTGGGTTGCAAAATGTCGATAGACATCAGAGTAATGACAGGATGATCCTCTGAATTGAGTATATATGGCCAAGGATCAGTTCCATCCTCAGATTATGGCAAGAATTGTGACCACATGTTCTTGTGTTTGGTGGGTTTTCGTGTGCACATGTCCCGATGTCGCGGGGACAATGGTGAATCCTCGTACGTGTGTCCCGGTATCTCTGGGATGATTTTGTAGTTTCTGGGAGATGCTTCCAAACAAAACAAATAAAGCGGAGGGAAGTGTTGTGAAATGGACCACATAAATAATGCTCTGGATGTGTACTGATGTTTATGCTGCAAAACCGGAAGTGAAGCGTTTTCTGGCACTTGGAATTCAAACTTGAAGCTGATAGAGACGTTCTCATCAATTCAAACTTGAAGCTGATAGAGACGTTCTCATCAATTTAAGCTGTCCAAGTCATCACAAACTAGGTAATTATACGTTATATAGTTAAAATAACCATATACTTACCTTCCCGAAAGTTTCTTCATAACACTAGTTTAATCACCAACTAATTTGCGCATTGTCGTAATTATAAGCAATCACCGTCGTTTTCGATGCATCTGTCGGCGTATACTAGTAGAAGTGTCTGATGCCGAACTACATACTTTGTATAATTTCGCTTCGGAAATTATACAGTATATGTGATTCGGCATCAGACACTTCTATACGCCGACAGATGCGTCTAAAACGACGTTGATTGCATATATATAAATTACATTGATGGCCGATACGTCATGGTCTGATACAGTCCGACGTGTGACTCGGGGAATGCATATGTCGATGCTACAGTACCAGTCAAAAGAAGTGGTATATTAAGCACGCGAATTTCGCAATAATATTGCAAGTGGAAACGCTTATAAGCGCGCCGTTTGTGATATTATGGCAATAATTTGCGCTTAATATCGCAATAGTTTGCGCTTGATATTCCGACATCTTGCGCTCAAAATTGTGACATTTAAATCAAAATATTGCCTCTAGATCAGCTATATTGTTTATTTAATAAATAGAGATGTTTTAAATATGTATATAATTCTAATTGTAAATGCTATATGTACACTATATATATGCACAGTATTTATCTAATATAAATATAACACTATCGACTCTCTATGAAATTTAGCGCGCTTAGTATCGCTATATTTTGCGTCCAATATCGCAATAATAAGCGCGACAGATTTTTGATATTGCGCTATAATCGCCCTTTTTAGAAATTAAGCGCGCTCAATATCGCAATAAAGGCGCGCCTTGAGCAATATACCACTTCTTCTGACTGGTACTATACATCCGCCCAATATATATTTGCATGTGGGATCAAAACTTCCGATAGCACCGAAGGTCACGCATGAACGTAACGACAGATGGGGGAATTGGAAATGTTATGCCTCACGCAACATTTGTTGAAAAATTGTACACCACATATACGTTGAAATTGTTCTCATTGTTTGATTTTCCAACCTGTTATTATTGGGACGGTTGTTGTTTTTAGATCAACAGTAGCATATTTGTTCTGCTTTTCGTCAAATTTTGGTCTGAAATGGCTGTCAGGTAAAAAATACCAAAAGTTGGAAAGTTTGAGGGGCAGTTGAAAAATTCCAACCCAAAAGTGTTTTTCTGTGTACATGGGTACGTGCTTGGTCTGGTTCAAGGGGGTGCGCATTTGGAAATTTCAAGGTGTATACCCCCAACGGGGACCCTCTAGCCACGTCCCTGATGTCGATCCACTAACCGGCTGAGTTATCTGTCTGTTTAGTGCCTCGGCTCGGTGTGTATAATTGAGAGAAATCTATTCCTCGCATGATATGGGCTCATGATTACGCGGAACATGAATCGCCAAATTAATTAGAGATACAAATAACAATTACATATTATGTCTGTTTGCCTAAAGGTCGTTGCGATTGTTAGTACAAGTAATTCGGTCACCAATTGAATGCAGACGGTGCCACACTTTGCGTTTACCATTGCATGCAAATGGCTGATATATACGATGGAATAACTCAGGCCAAACAAATATCATGAATAAATCTCCCAATGTTGATTGTGGTACCCGGATTTGGGTACACAAGGACTCATGACCTGTGGTCGTTTTATTGAACTTATTATTTGAAAAAATCCCATAGGACTAGTCATCAATGAGTATTTACCATATATAACGGGTTAAAACACGACGGATTTTAGCCGAGACATTTATTGGATTAATTCGTCAGATGTTACGTTTTGGGGAAAATGATGTCTGTCCACCAACGCACCATGCATGTTATTCTGTGGATATAATAAATCCATGTGCTTATAACTATTGGCCTTCCCCTGATTTGTAATGGTATTATTGAAGATACGTTTTATCAACAGTTTTGCTAGTGAGAAATCGATTTCCGTTGCCTTTGAAGACACGGTGTGCGGAGTAGCAATATATTTGTGTGTTCGCTGCCGACATTAATATTGGTGTTTATTATATGCAATAACTTGTTATATAATGCTTTGATGATAAAGATGCCCCCATGCGATTTAGCACCATACAAGAGGATAAACATGAGTTAGTGGTTTATAATTTCACCATAAGCTGTCAATCTACGGAGTAACATAAAACCATTGGTTGTAGTCCAGGAGATATTGGTCGACCTCTGCACCCCCCCCCCCCCCAGGACTTAACTTCACCCCACTAATTTTCTTCCTTAAGGTCTCCTCTAATTTTTTTCACTTGTTAACAAGAAAAAAAAGTGGCCGCAGAGACTCCAGACAAGATGGCGTCCATCATGGCGGCCATTTTTTTTAAATAAACCAGGTCTCTTTGATCGCCATTATAGTAAAGATGATAGCACATGCGGTCTTGTTTTCCGCTCGATTCGTTATGCTAATATACAACCCTTACAAAGTAGCCAAAAATCCGACACCAGAATCCAATATGGCGGCCAAGATGGCCGCCGAAATGTGAAAATATGCTATTTTTCTGACATGTTACCACCTTTCGTTTGTCTCTGTGGGAAAATGTTACAATTTTTGCGTCATGTTATACATTTACCATATAGAGGAGTCATTGGCGAACATATGGGGACCATAATATGCATTCATTGCGGGATATTTTTGTCCGATATCACGTTTTCACAAATGCCGGTATCATAGGTCAAAGCCGTATCTCCGTTAATAACGCGATGTTATGTTTCGAATCAATGAATGTTATTGCTATTATAACAACACCCATGCATATATATTTGCAGGAGATACTCGAGCTAGGATTCCTCTTATACCTGAGTTGAGGAATATTTACCCAAATCCAAGATGGCGGCCAAAATGGCCACCAGAAATAAAAAATCGCCGAAAATCGCTGATTTTAACATCAGTGAGCATTATTGTCATGACAACTCCACACCTGCTTACTATTGTAAGTTGGGAACACTTAGGCGAAGAACTTTCCTTGTATCATATCCAAATAAAAGTCCCCCAAATCCAAAATGGCGGACATATTTTGAAAAATTACCGAAATTCCCTCATATTCACATCATTGGGCATTATTATCGAGACAACTCCATCCATGCGTACAGTTGAGTTGGAAATACCGAGGTGAAGTAATTACCTTACATCTCATGCAAGAAATGGTTTTCCAAATCAAAGATGGCGGCCAAAATGGCGACCGAAATTTGAAAACAAGTCTACATTCCTTTACTTTCTTATGATGGGCGTTATTGTTTCGCGATTTCTATCCACCATTACATGTTGATATGGAATAGTGACATGAAGTATTCATTAGGGTTTGGCAATTGATACTCACAGCCAAGATCGCTGCTAAATTGGCGGCTAGAAATTGAAAAGAAATCGATATTTTCACATATTAATTTCAACTTTTTGTCATAATATCGGTATGTATGGACGAAACTGTACATAAACCATCTACTAGTTCAACCTAAAGGTATCAAAACGCATAACATAGCTCGTATCCTTCTGGAAAGATGAAACACCACCATTAATATCGCGATGTGGCATTTCGAAATCCAGTCTCCACTTAGCGCCGATAATGGCCGTAAGCGTAGGTGCGCCGAATAGTTATATCAGAACAATTACCTGATAACAGATTCTGATTTGCCACGTCACGTCCATAATTATCTGGACCAGCTTCCATTTCTTTGTCTGACAAATCTAGGTTGCTCACACCGACAAAGTATTCACCACTTCCTGGGAGTAGGGTCCCTCTAATCATAACGTTTCAAACAATTCATTTTCCGGTGTCTAGCTTACAGAAGGTCATCTCTATGTATGTGTCCCATACCCCATGGGATAACGACATGTACACCTGGCGAACTAGTTATCTAGTCACTTCTCAATAGATGGTTCGTCAACTCACAAACTCAGCGAACGCATTGGCATATGTGGAAAACTTCGACAGTGTTTCGAAGGTTGCTAGCTGTCTCATTCCCTTGGACAGATGTCTGTCTGCTAAGGAGAAGACCCTAGTGTACAGACTACCCACACTTCTTGACCATTATCCGAAGCAAACTGTGTGACGCCCCGCAGTTGTCTCGTCGAATATCTCCCAGCAGAGAAGAACAATGCTCGCGGTGCTAGTTTGTGGACATGCGCCATGATAGAGGGAATGAAATGGGCCACTGTATACACCACCCCTACACCTGGTGCATGTTTAAGATATCGAATGTCATGCGTGTCGGTTTTATTTGGTGTGGTAAGGTTGTATTCCACATCCGTTTCGAAGCCTTTCTGATTCAACTACGTACACTTTTGTCTGGATAATAATATGCTAGCCTCCCTCAAAACAGTCGGATGGACTAAACTATAATGTCTTTATAGCATGAATGTATGCGTGTTTTGTTATCCTCTCTCGGGGTTAGTGTCAGTATGTGGGCGGTATTATTCAAGAAAATGTCAGGAACTGTGGTGCATTTATTTCACTATGTATTTAAAGAACAATTTACAGTCTCGATGGCAATGGCTGTGGCCGTGGGGGAACGCGACCTTTATGATCATATAGCTTTATATATATATAACTTTAGAATATAGTAGTTAATGTCTCATGCATGAAAATGGTCGCATTGGTGATGTTACCAAGAAATCACTTGGTGTACCAACGTTTGTTGAACTGAATGCAAGAGCTCATCAACGTAACATTCCTCTGGATGTTCTTCGCGTTGAACATTTCACCCTTTTGTTGATGGCATTTGTACTTTCTTGAACCATACCACCCAACGTGAGTATGACATATCAACCAACTATCAAAGGTATCGCCTTTAAGACAACACCCCAGTCTTGGTGGGGTTTATACAGCAGTAGCCAATGGCATACTCCTGGTCCAGTTGTTTAAGAACGGCTTCCAAACGGATGGGAACATACAATCTTAGCATACAAGGAAAGCAAAGCCACACATGAGATCCTGTCTGAATCTAAAACATAACAAAATAAGGGGCGGTGCAGTCATGGTCCAATTTCATTTCCACTATCATGACACATACCTACAAACGAGCACCGTGTGTATTGTTATCATCTGCTTGGATCTGTTCGGTGAGACGATTGCTGGACGCCAACAAGCTTGTTCTTATGACCATGTTCAAGGAGTTTGGGTATAGTATGCATTATGGTCTTCTACGCCTTAGCAGAAATGCATCCGTCAAATGTCGGGCTTTCAGCATTCGAAGCCATATACAGAAGTTGTCCGGGTACGTCAGTGCATTAGATGAGTATGTGAATTGATGAACAATATATTGAGAAGTGGCTGTTTGGGAAGATCACCAGGTGTACACGTTGTTATCCCCATTAGGTCACCAAAGCTGACAATACGCAGATAGATAGGTCATTCTGAAAGCTAGTATATACGAATCGACCGAATACCTTTATAGTGTATCGCACAAGATGACGCATATACCCCATATGTAGCATCTGAATTATACCATAAGCTATACCACGAATGAAGCTCGCTAAGAATTCCAAGCTTTCGGCATATGTATTGTTTGAAACATTCCGATTAGTGGCACACTCCTACAAAGAAGAGTAGTGAACTGTTGTTGTGAGTGAGATAGATTAATCTGACGAAGAGACGGAAACGAGACTAGATAATGCTGAATGTGGCAATTCAGAATAAGCTCAGGTACTGTTGTTTTGATTCTTGGAAGTCATAATATGACTATTCGGCGCACCTATATACGGTTACGGCCAGTATGAGCCCTTAGTGGAGAATGGATTTTGAAATGCCACATTGCGATTGTGGGTTTTCATCCTTCCAAAAGGCTACGACTTACATTGGAACTAATATATGGCTTATATTATGTACCGTTTCGTTTATACAAATCAATATTATGACAAAAAGTTGAAATTAGTATGTGATAATATCGGCTTCTTTTCAATTTCTGCCCGCCAGTTTGGCCGCCATATTGACTGTGGGTATCACTTGCCAAACCCTAATGGATAATTCATACATATCAACATGTAATGGTGAGTAGAAATCGCGAAACAATAACGCCCATCCTAAGAAAGTAAAGGAATGTAGGCTGTTTTCAAATTTCGGTCGCCATTTTGGCCGCCATCTTTGATTTGGAAAACCATTTCTTGCATGAGATGTAAGGTAATTACTTCACCTCAGTATTTCCAACTCAACTGTACGCATGGATGGAGTTGTCTCGACAATAATGCTTAATGATGTGAATATGAGGGAATTTCGGTGATTTTTCAAAATATGTCCACCATTGTGGGCGCCATTTTGGATTAGGGGGACTTTTATTTGGATATGGTACAAGGAAAGTTCTTCACCTAAGTGTTCCCAACTTACAATAGTAAGCAGGTGTGGAGTTATCATGACAATAATGCTCACTGATGTTAAAATCAGCGATTTTCGGCGATTTTTTATTTCTGGTGGCCATTTTGGCCGCCATCTACGATTTGGGTAAATATTCCTCAACTCAGGTATAAGAGGAATCCTAGCTCGAGTATCTCCTGCAAATATATATGCATGGGTGTTGTTATAATAGCAATAACAATCATTGATTCGAAACATAACATCGCGTTATTAACGGAGATTCGGCTTTGACCTATGATACCGGCATTTGGGAAAACGTGATATCGGACAAAAATATCCAGCAATGAATGCATATTATGGTCCCCATATGTTCGCCAATGACTCCTCTATATGATAAATGTATAATATGACGCAAAAATTGTAACATTTTCCCACAGAGACAAACGAAAGGTGGTAACATGTCAGAAAAATAGCATATTTTCACATTTCGGCGGCCATCTTGGCCGCCATATTTAATTCTGGTGTCGGATTTTTGGCAAATTTGTAAGGGTTGTATATTAGCATAACGAATCGAGCGGAAAACAAGACCGCATGTGCTATCATCTTTACTATAATGGCGATCAAAGAGACCTGGTGCATTTAAAAAAAATGGCCGCCACGATGGACAAATGAGCTTTCTTTTTATTCTGTCCCTATTCGAGTTCCAAAAAAAATTGTAAAGAAGTGATTCGAACTGTTTAATAAATGCGTTTCCAGGATCTGGTAATGCTATGAATAGGTGCGTAAGTTTAGGTAGTATAAGAGATTTGATCACTGGTATTCTTCCGATTGGTGTTAATAGTCTATGTTTCCATGTTTCGATCATACGGTTTATGTCCACTAATTTTGTATCATAGTTGTGACTCATCTTGCCTAGGTCTGTATTGAACTGAATACCCAATAAATCGAAGGTAGGAGAAAAGTTTAGATTTAGATCGGGACAAATACAATCTTTCCGATATGTATGTGATCCTATCCACGACGCCTGACATTTGCTAGGGTTGATCCGTAAGCCAGATATGTCTGCAAAGAAGTCTAATACTTTATAAGCTTCTCGTAAACTATTTTCACTACCATCTAAGATGAATGTCGCGTCGTCTGCGTACTGTGTTATTTTGTATTCCTGATTGCCGAGGGTTATTCCTGCCATATTTCCATTTTGCTTCACCAAGAGAGATAAAATGTCTGCGCATATCAAAACAATATACGGCGAGACAGGGTCACCTTGTCGACAGCCTCGAGAAAGACTGAAGCTCCTCGAGATGTGGCCATTTATCAGAATTGAGGAATTAATATTGTTGCAAAAAATTGTAATCCATCTCTTTAGTGATTCACCAAAATTGAACATATCTAAACATTTCATGATGAATTTCCATGATACGGAATCAAATGCTTTTTCAAAATCTACTAAAAGTAAAAGACCCGGTTTGTTTTGCAATTTACTTCTGAATATAATATCATAAACCAATCTAGTGTTATCGCCTACGTATCGGCCTTTGAGAAATCCGCTTTGGTCTTCGCTAATTATGTGAGGTAGAACGCGTTTAAGTCGCTCTGCTATACATGACGATGCTAGTTTGTATGAGACATTCAGTAAGGTGATCGGCCTCCAGTTTTTAAGAAGGTGTCGTTCCTTGTCTTTTTTGGGGATAATTGTTATCAGGCCTTGTTTTTGTGTTATGGAAAGCTCACCATCAACGAGGGATTCATTTAGCGATTCACACAGGAGTTGACCCAGGTCAGACCAGAAAAATTTCCAGAACTCATAAGGATAGCCATCTAAGCCGGAAGATTTTTCGTTTTTTGATTTGTTAGTGCCATCGTTAGTTCACCTAGAGTTATGGGGCCTTCTGTTTCGTTATGTTGGTGATCTTTGTCTTTATCGTGGTGAGTAGCTGGTTTCGTATTTAGAGCTCTTGGATTGTTAGGCTGTTGTCTAGTCTGACCAGTGTCAGATTTCTGAGTTCCATCAGTCGTTGTTTGCTGCATCGTGGAGAACTTGAGGTCTTTGGTTGGTGTCCACGCTGGCTGATGGAGTGCGATCCGGAGGGCTTCGTGCTATGTAGTTTGTCGATGTAGGTCGTCCGAGCTGCATGCTATGAGGATGGCGGTGCCTACTTCGTGACTGGACGGACGAAGATCTGGTAGAGGTTGGGCTGTTGGTTCCCCAGAGGTCTGGCTGTTGGTTCCACAGTCTGTGCACCGGAGACATCTTAGTGGGTCGGTTCTTGCATGTTCTGGCTTTGTTGGCAATCTTCTTGATGTGTAGGTTGAAGATCATTCGTTGTTCTAATATGATTCCTAGTAGGATCGCTTGGTCAGATGGTTGAATTGTCTCGTTGCCGATCTTGATGTTGATGGACTGTATTTTCTTTCTTCTGTGGAATAGGATGAGTTGGGTTTTCTTGGTGTTGAGTTTGATTCAACTACAGTTGAATTCTACCAAGAACACACACGAAGCTTCTGCGGTGGACGGACTGCATGATCAGTGAGTGCACCCTGTCCACTAGCTAATTAACAGAGACGAATGTATGCACTTAGTCGGATTTCTTATGTCGAAAAATATGGTCGCGCATTTTCGGAATGTTAAAAGCAATATGACAACGGTTTCTATACCACCAGTGTGTCTATTTTCAGAATCTACCTGTTTCCAGCTTGATATTTTAGTGGAAACAGGTTTGTGTGAGGCTTTTGTTTGTGTACCCCTCTATTTTCCCCGTCCACCTGGTAATAACAACATGCTATTACGCATAGCTAGTTCGGTAAGTGGCTTTCTTTGTTGCTGGAAATCGAAAAACAGGGAGAGATCTTGCCACAAATTGCATAATTACATATCTTAATGTGGAATTTTATCATAAAATCATCATATGAATTGTATTTATGACTGCATTTTCAATTTTCTTTCCCAAATATTAAGGTATTGTATATTCTTAAAATCAGCTACATCACAGATAGACGGACATGAACAATCTACAAGGATATCCTGATCATATGGCACAAACAAAACTCCGATACATCGATTTTTGGTAAAGATATCGCAGAAAAGCTAACCCTACCCCGAACCATCGCTGATATCAAGTCTTTTGGTCGAACAAAAAACGGTCGCGCAATTTCGGAATGTCAAACACGACGTACCAACGGTTTATTTACCAATAGCGTGTCTACTTTCAGAGTATACCTGTGTCCAGTTGAAATTTTATTGGAAAAGCATTTTTGGACTCTTTTAAGAATTTAAAGAGCGTTTACTTATTATACAAATATTAATCGTCATAACTAACCTTCTGGTGGACTGTGTGAGTTGAAATTAACAAAAGTATCAAATATGGCGGTCTACTTTCAGAGTCTACCTGTTTCCAGTCTGACATTTTAGTGGAAACAAATTGTTTTAAGAGTTTAAAGAGCGTTTCCTGGTTATAAAAAATATTAACTGTTTCCAGTCTGACATTTTAGTGGAAACAAATTGTTTTAAGAGTTTAAAGAGCGTTTCCTGGTTATAAAAAATATTAACTAACACGATTAGCCTTATCATGAATTCTGCGAGTTGAAATTATGCACATATATCAAGTATAACCTGGTATAACTCTGAAATGTATTTTTGAGAATATTGGTGTCAGATAAGTCTCCGCGGGTACAGTACTGCAGTTGCGATCAAAATGTAACGTTGAACCCAATAGAGAGTTTGACAATTTACTCAAATGTTCACAGTGATGGAACTTAATGGCTATCATATATGCATGGCTCTTACATGTAATCTACTGTAACTATATGCGATTTTTCAAAATTAACTTGCAATATAGTCAGGCCACCAGATACAGTAATTGATCAAAAATGTGGTTCACATTAATTATATACACCACACTCACGTGCTACAGTGACAATGTCCACTATTCTGCAAATGTAATGTTTATCAAGACTAAAGTTTAAGGATGTCGTTTCAAATTGATTGATGGTGTTTTTTTCATCAATTGACAAAATTAATGTTTATTGTCAGGACGAATGTCAGGACGAATTTATGTACCGCATAATACGGAGTTGTGTGGTAAAAAATCTGCAAGTCATATTTATGTAAGTGTCAGTCACTGTTTGTTAAAAAATTTCGGTCATGTAGAATGTTTTATATTTTCATGCCAAGCTATGGTGCTTGTGGATCATTCTGTTTTAGTAATAAATTTGGAGAAACCCGACCAACATCAATGTAACAACTACAACAACTCATATATGCCAATGATATGTTTAGCCATACATGTGAATAGGGTGGTATTGTTTCAAATTTTTAAATGTTATCATGTCCATATGTATTGCTAAAAAGTGCTGGGCATAGATTAGTTGTTGTTCTATAAATCCTGGTCGGGTTTACCCAAATTGGGAGTTGAAATTATGTTAATCTGATGATAAAGAAGACACTTTCTCCGTCCACTCAATACATCCCCCGAGATACATGTTTAACATACTAAATTAACACCTTAGTCAACATAACAATTCACTTCCTCAAATCCTTTGCCACAAGAATAAAAATAAATTGTCAGAGATGTCTTGACACTTTCTAAGAGAGAATTTATTTATAAGGAGACATATATGTACATTGTGTGCTTGGTCTTATATAGTAAAACACATTAAGATGCAAGTGACACAGTGCGTGGACAAAGCTTAAAAAGACTTGCATATGAATCACGATTAATGGGATAGAATAATAATGACACGTGTTGTCAATTTCACCATGTCTATACTACAAAATTAAAGTAATAAATTCTATATTTATGTTATGTGTGAGAACTGTGGGTTCTAACAAGAACAATGACTTTGTTGTATTATTATATGTGATAAAGTTTACTATAATGCTCTCATTTTGCGACAAGTATACGTGCCTTTACTGGACGGACAATTGTCGATTGTACAGCATTGTTTATATTGTGAGGAGATGGTTCAAGATATCTTAGTCTGACATGATAATGGTGCGACAAGATCGCGAAGAGATAGGAAGTTGTGCATGGCGGTTTCGTGAATACCACTTATTGATACTAGCAAAGTTGAAGAAGATAGTTGAGGGGACCCTTCCACCATCCTTCATAATGTATCATGACTCCACCTGTTGTGAACAAACCATCGACTTAGCTTAATGGATCGTTCTATACTTAGGCTTTGAACCGTGACTTCCTATGGCGATCAACCATCTGGGTCGTGACCCATTGATCATTATAAGATCGAGAAACTTAGCCTATACGGGCAACTACCGGGAATTGACTGGAAATTGCAATTATAGCTTATATCGTCGTAATTCAACACCAGTGTTTGCATTTCCGATGCAGTTGATACCCAAATATGAAATTTGAGATATACCTGACCATCAGAGTGAACCAAATGTCTTATTTAAGGTTAGCAACAGTTGATAATCAAATACCACAATGGTGTACTAATCATTCATTTGTACTTTGCTTAATTTAGTCAGTGTCTAATCACATGGTGCTAGTTTTGTTCCAATTTGGGCACATGTATGTCTAAAACTGTGCAGGCACGTTCTACATATATAGGTCACTGATCATTATAGGATCGGGAGACTTTGTCACCCGATAGCGCCTTAGAAACGGTTTTACTAAGCACCTACTCGGAAAATGAAGAAAAATACAATTATAGTTGATATCTATTTTACCCATTAAGCCCTACTTTAGTGGAAATTCGAATTTACAGCTATACATGAAGCGTGAAGATTAATTGTGGTTAGAATATTGATGGTGAATGTTGGGTTTCAGTCGCTGTACTGAAGTTCGCCAAATGTAACTGGCGTGGTAAGTGTGAAAGCAAAGCCGATACTCCTTTAGTAAAGATCTCAGCTGCACTGAAATGTCCATTTGTCAGTAGCACAAATCATGCGAAAACACAGAATATCCCAGTGTATGTGGGATAGACTCAGATGGAGTTAATAGAGACCTTTCGCATCCTCACGTTTACGATTACGAATACCTATTCGTAGTCGTAAGTCTATCCGTATGACCAAAAAGTCCTTTCGCAAAACGACTACGCGTAAGAGTTTTGACGAACACGTACCATCATTATTTCGTACCACTTTTAGAACTTAAAGCGTGTGCTTGGTATACAGTCCCTTAATACTTCACTTATCGTCTCGTTTGCAACAATGCGATAATCATGACCTGTTTATTGTCAATAATTGACCAGTCACAACCTACGACCCGGGATTCTCGTGATATATTGTGGCAATACAGGTATAAATGCCAGGTCATATGTGGTGGAAATTCAGTCCGTTGTTATCATGGATAACCTGATAGACGTTATGCTGATGGGGGTCATTATTGAAAAGGGGTTCCTGAATTTGGACCTCGCATCCATCACGACTCCACCACTTTAAGACCCTTCTAGTCCGCGATTTGATTTCAATGCGATTTCGGCTTCACATGCCCATCACCTCTTTGGGTTTAGGAAATCCGACATAAGTTTGATGTGCTCGCTGATGTGCATCACTTCTGATTTGGTACTACCAAATCGAAACAAAGTCGACACGGTAGAAGCGATGTGCATCAAGTGGCTTTTTTGTGTCAGATATTTGACAAACCGGCAAAATTTCGTTGAACAAAATATTGATAAATAACAGGTTTTGGGCAATTTTATACTATAGTTGACTGTGGTTATATAGCATTAATTTTGGGCAATTACTCGATTCTGATAACAGAAGCGGCATTTCAAAAAAAATTGTTGTTGTTGGAATCTGGTGATATGGGGACATCTAATCGGATTGAGTACCTTTAAATGCCGCATTTGTGCGAGTTGTATTTTTTAAATTTAAAATAAATGCAAAGAACAAACCTAACAGAGACTGCTGATCTCTGGTGATGTCGGTGGGTGTGCCAAATATTCTTTTAGTAACACCAAATCCATGTCAGTCGTGTATTTTTTGGCGACTAGTTTCATAGTGCACTTCTATTACTGCAGAGTTTTGTATCGCAGCCAGCGATGACTATCCGTTGTGAATAGTGATCTTATTTCGCGGGAAGCTCGAGATTCACGACGAGTAGAGTGATTGCCAATCTAAACAGCACACCGAGGTCGTAGCTCAATGCAACTGGATGGTTTACATGATATACATATAGTCTCGAACGGAGTAAAATAATATATTGCCGAAAATAAATTTCAGGTGTTATTTGAGCTTATTACAAACCATGAAATCGTAACCGTTCTTACGGATAGTAAAATACGACGATTAGAAAGTACACAAATGTTGGTGACGTAGTACCCTATCCGTAATCGTAAACTTGAGTTTTGCGAAAGGTCTCTAATGACTATGAACTAACATCTATACCTGTGTATGTGGGATAGACTCCGATGGAGTTAATGACTATGAACTAACATCTATACCTGTGCATGTGTGATACTACATCCCGTTATGATCAACGATGTGGCTTAAAAACTAGTCAGTGGACAACACGACGAACATAGAGGATCTCAAACGAGTTACTATTTTATACGGAATTTATCAACCGAGTTCACTAAATTCGATTTGAGCAGAGGTTTACCGAGGCTCAAATAGAATTTAGTGGACGAGGTTGATAAATTACGTATAAAATAGAACGAGTTTGAGATACTTTTTATCACATGATCATATAATCGCTAAAATTTTATCGAAAAGAACAATAATTAACAGCCAGCGAACTTTGTTACAAAGAGCAGCGTGACGTCATTGCACGCGGCGATATTACACGTGTCTATTACGCTCGAATATTACATTGGAAAATAGTGCTAATCATGTGATAAAATTATCTAATAAAACAATAATTTAATATGTAATCACATCGTGAAACGTCAGTCTTGTTGGGAATATTTTCGTTTGACTCAAACTGCATATTATCGAAATTACAAAACCATTCGACACTTACTTTCGTCATTTACTGTATCTTGAGGCATAACTATATCGTATATTGAAACTATTAAATCACGGGTAGTTACAGTGGGTCAAACACGAGTGTTAATCTTCAAATATAGTTGCACAGGGTCGCCAATAAGTGATATTACAATCAACGTTTGAGCATAACACGAAATTCTCCATAGGGTTCAGTGTTAAATTTTGATCGCAACTGTAGGCAGCAAGAATCATCTGATCACATCCAATCTTTTTAAAGCTATGTCTGTGTTTCATACTTAGTATTTTTTTAGGAATATCAGTACGCGCATATCATCATACGCAAAATGGCGCCATTTATCCAAAATACTAGAATCTCCATAGGGCTCTGTGTTAAATTTTGATCGCAACCGTAGCGAGCAAGAATGAACTGATCACATCAAAATTTTCAAAAATACACGGAAGGGTCATAGCTAGTAGTTTTGAGAACTTTCAAATCGCACCGATCGCCATACGGCACCATCTATCGTTTTCTGCAATTACGAAACGCTCTCTAAATTAGGTTGACCCCGATTTAGACCGACCCGCTAAAATTCAAGAATGGAAACAAGTCAATCCTGAAAACACACCTACTATGCATACATAATCCGTTTTCAGATCGCTGTTAACAAACCAAAAATGCAAAATGACATAAGGAATCCGACTAACTTGATATAGATAATTCTATGTTTGAGTTACAGCGTCCTTTTCATCTTATAGGACAATGTGACATTTTCGTCGGAAAAATCTTAGTTTTATGCTAGTTTTACTTCTACCTTCCATTTATGGTGGTTTTCCTGTGAAATGACGGATTAAATTAAAAATTACGCTTGTTTCGATTAAGGTTATTTTTTAGTTATTTCTTTATATAAATAGTTATAGTTAACTATAGTAATTTCTTAAATAATCCTGGACCACTTCTATTGACATTGTTCAAAGATAAAGTACTGGACGTGTAGTATATGGTCGATTATCGACATTTTACCGCCTTGTAAATTGCAAGTGTAGACCGTGTATAGTATTGGCCCCTGCCTTTTGCATGTGCTCAATTATCTAGGCTTAGCCTTGTAGATTGTTCCGACTTTTAGCAAATATCTATAGTCTCTATAATATGCATATATAGCATTCTTACAAGCTATAGACGACTTATGAATTTGAAAAGTTTATTTTATGTTTAATATATCATAATTTATTTTAACATTTTAAAAACTTACAAGACTGTTGAAGTTCCCAGTCTTTTTTGTTGACTTTCAGTATTGTTATGCATTGTTATGCATTGAGATAATTTTAGTTAAAATATGAATTTTAACAGCTTTTTATGTTAAAATCTATTGTTTTAGGTTTCAGTCAGCTATTCTATTAGCGTTTTGACCATGTACATTGGAAAGTCTAAGAAACATATATAGGTTGTTATACCTTATGGCCCATATGAGGCATGATTGCGATGAATGGAACTAGAAACATATATAGGTTGTTAAACCTCACGGCCCATATGAGGCATGATTGCGATGAATGGAACTCCAAATATGTATATATGTGGTAATGATAGAATATATAAGGTGTTTATGTTGCAGTTAAGCCATGTTTAATACTGTTACAGACATCATAATTGGCTTTTTAAAGTCATAAATAAAATATTACATTGGGGGGGGGGGGGGGGGGGGGGGGGTAAAAAAAGTTATTTTGGCTTTGGCAGTTTCGAACACCAACTCACAAGGCATACACCCCCCCCCACCCACTGTTTGACAGTGGAATAATAACACGGACAAAAGTATGGTATGTTTTCATTATAATATGAATATGTACAAAAAACAAAACCTCACAAAGAACATGATATTAATCCTAAATCGGCCTCAAACATGTTGATATCAGAATCTGGGAGCAATGCTAATCTGAAATGACAGAGATTATCTATGGCTGAGCTTATAATAAAACAATGTATAATATTGAATGTTATTTGTTCGTTGCAATTATGCCTGACATATCGATGAGTAGTCCAAGTTTTCCAAGTAGGTAGTGAAATTGGTAGGGATAATACTGGTTTATGTCGTAGTATGGTTACCTTACTCTTCTATAGCAGACTTTAAGTGTAAATCATCCGCATATCTAAAACTACAAATAACGCAATAAAATGTCACAATTGTGAAATTAACCTAATTTATTCCATAAAAAACTTATTATTTGTTCTGAAATCCACATGAGTTGTCAACTTAAAGTATTAATTTAATGCGAAAAATATATTTTATCCCAATGTTAACATAATTTCATTTGACCTCGCAAACTTCCCAACAGTTCAGGTATTCTATAGACCTAAACAAACAGATCAAATGTGACTTACTCCTAATTACACAGCATATTCTGTGTGCAATTTAACATAGGCAGTTAGATTATAATGCGTCACCTTTACTGTATGATATAACTCTTTACAATAGCAATATCATTCAAATTTGTATCGATTTCTATGATAAAGTCGATTAAATTTGCAAAACAATCCTGCCATTAGATCTGGTCGTAAAGTCCACTATAGCAGTGTAAGTGTACTGTACTTCGATGTAAATCAGCATTATCCCTACCGATTTCGGCAGCTGGTTTATGTTGAAGGAAACATGGGGCAGAAACTTGAATAGAAAGGAGGGTTCTTATATAAGGACACAATACCAGTAGCTACTACATGAATGTCCCTTGTTACAGTAATTCCCTAAATAATCGACGCTTAACCACAAAATAATTATGGGAAATTTTCAGGATTTAGTCGGAAATATGGCTTGTTGTCATTCATCGGAAAGCTCCCCATGAGAGCTTTCCGATGAATGGCAACAAGCCATATTTCCGACAAAATCCTGAAAAATTACCCTTAATTCTGCTGTGGTTAAGGAGTCGATTATTTAGGGCATTACTGTACATCAGTTGAAGCATGTCTAATTATATAGGTCTTGTCTTGTGAGGCACAATCAGTTGTCCGGAGATGACATGACAAGTGCAGTCTTTTCTGGATTCTTGCCCACAAATCCAAATGACATTAGTGTGTCAGTTCCTCTTGTAATTGAAGTAAAAACTAACTGAATGGTTCAGGTTTTTTCGTTTATAACGAAAATACCTTACAGCCATCAGGCCAGTTTAACCCTTTCTATACTAAATGGATTCTCCCACCAAGTGAAGAAAGTGTACAATGTAATGGTCTAGTATTGATTTTCAGGTATATAGGTAAATATAAGCAGACAACAGATAATAAAAGTGCAGATGGAGTCCTATTTATTGAGGGAAATGTTCAGATAATAAGTTCAACAAACGACCTGTGGTTTGCATCGGCCGAACAATATTTACCTTAACCTAGTAAGCCAGTGCATTCTCTTTTATATGCGAGGCTCCATATGGAAGACTCGCATATATAAGAGAATGCATTGGCACAGGGTTTCTGCAACATTTCAGGAAGCTCCAATTATGGAAGGGTTCACCTAGTATTCTCTTGCTTTTGTCATGTTTCCGGGAACAGAATAGATCAATTTGTATATAGATGCTGGTTATACCCAGCTTGTGATATTGGTTGGTATATAGATGCTGGTTATACACAGCTTGTGATATTGGTTGGTATGTAGATGCTGGTTGTACCCACCTTGTGATATTGGTTGATATGTAGATGCTGGTTATACCCAGCTTGTGATATTGGTTGGCATGTAGATGCTGGTTATACCCAGCTTGTGATATTGGTTGGTATGTAGATACTGGTTATACACAGCTTGTGATATTGGTGTGTATATAGATCCTGGTTATACCCAGCTTGTGATATTGGTTGGTATGTAGATGCTGGTTGTACCCAGCTTGTGATATTGGTTGGTATATAGATGCTGGTTATACCCAGCTTGTGATATTGGTTGGTGTATATATGCTGGTTATACCCAGCTTGTGATATTGGTTGGTGTATAGATGCTGGTTATACCCAGCTTGTGATATTGGTTGGTGTATATATGCTGGTTATACCCAGCTTGTGATATTGGTTGGTATATAGATGCTGGTTATACCCAGCTTGTGATATTGGTTGGTGTATATATGCTGGTTATACCCAGCTTGTGATATTGGTTGGTGTATAGATCCTGGTTATACCCAGCTTGTGATATTGGTTGGTATATAGATCCTGGTTATACCCAGCTTGTGATATTGGTTGGTATATAGATGCTGGTTATACCCAGCTTGTGATATTGGTTGGTATATAGATCCTGGTTATACCCAGCTTGTGATATTGGTTGGTATGTAGATGCTGGTTGTACCCAGCTTGTGATATTGGTTGGTATATAGATGCTGGTTATACCCAGCTTGTGATATTGGTTGGTGTATATATGCTGGTTATACCCAGCTTGTGATATTGGTTGGTGTATAGATGCTGGTTATACCCAGCTTGTGATATTGGTTGGTGTATAGATGCTGGTTATACCCAGCTTGTGATATTGGTGTGTATATAGGTGCTGGTTTTCCCAGCAGATATTTTATCAGTCTATTCTGATCCCAGAAACATGGCAAACGAAAGAGAATACTAGGTTTAAATTGATTGATTGGGGTTTAATGTTGCTTTCAGCAACTAAGGCCATATCATAACATTGCCAGTTTTAGCAGAGGAATAAATCCACACTTACGGCTAATCTAACAGTGAATGGCTGATAAACTCGTTGACCATGCGCGGCAAACCACCAGCCATCGGTGAGTAACTGGCAATTCCAACAGATAACGATTTAGAGTTACAAAGTCAATGATGGAAACAAGCCTTGAAATAGGGTGTCTGTCATTTGCAGAATGAGGTCCCCAGAGGGTGAATTTAGTGATGCTACCCCGCATAGCGGGCTAGCATCACCAAATTCACTATCTGGGGACCTCATTCTGCTTACAACTCAGCAGAATGAGGTTCCCAGAGTGTGAATTTGGTGATGCTAGCCCGCTATGCGGGGTAGCATCACTAAATTCACCCTCTGGGGACCTCATTCTTCAAATGACAGGCACCCTATTTCAAGGCTTGGATGGAAACATCTGGATTTGGAACCTCATCGCCAGCGCTGGCGGGAGAGATGGCATTGAGTTGAACCACTAACCGACTGAGCCACCGAGGCCTCAGGTATAAATTCACCTGCAAATATATGATGCTGTGCCCCATAGTGTGACCATAGGTTCACTAACCATGAGTGGATATGATGCACCTCAAGAGTCTAGACAATTAATTTTGAAATGATATATTATTCAATGAATTGGAATCCTCCTGCACTTGTATTATCTTATTATCAGTCTGTCATCTGCAGAATTTTCCTGAGCACCCCTCCAAATTAATAATACAACAGTCCAATGTATACTTTTACAACTGAGCGGGAGAATATATTTAGTAAAGAAAGGGCTAAAGGGAATCATAATCTTTAAGCCTCAAATTGAACCTAGTAATCTCTGCATTTTGTCATGTTCCTTGGATAAAATCCAAGAAACCTAACAAAAGCAGAGAATACCAGGTTTAATCCTTTCATGATGGGAGCAGTGCCAGTGCATTCTCTTATATATGGGAGTCTCCCATTGGGAGCCTCACATACAATGTATATAAGAGAATGCACTGGCTTACAAGATCAAGATAAATATTGTTAGGCCAATATAATGTATTCTCTTATACATGTGAGGCTCCATATAGACTGCATTGGCACATGGTTTTCGCAAAATTTCAGGAAGATCCAGTTAGGGAAGGTTTAAATTCAACTGTAGATATATGATGTCATGCCCCATAGATTGACCATAGGCCTACTAGCCATGAGCAGGTCTTAAAATCCATCAGATGTTGTGAGAATCAACAGGGAATAAATACTTTTTACGAGAATCATGATTCTGATTCTCGTTGGATTTTTTTTATGAGTGAATGCGATGCACCTTGTGACACCATTTAAAAGTCTTTATATCATATATTATTCAATTGTGAAACAATACACTGCATCAAACCCTGCAAATAGTGTGTATGCCATTTTCAGAATGAGATACCCAGAGGGTGAATTTAGAGATGCTATCATGGACAGTGGGCTAGCATCACCAATTCACCCTCCAGGGACCTCATTATATCCCACAATTAGCAGAAGATAAGACACATAATTGAGGTGACTAATGGGTGAGCATCAGCAACTTCAACTGGGGAATTTCAATCGGATAATAGGTCTCCAATAGCATTTGAGGCCCAAGCAGAATGAGGTTCCCACATGGTGAATTTGGTGATGCTAGACTGCCATTAAACTCACCCTCTGGGGACCTCATTCTGCAATTGACAGACACACTATTTGCAGGCTTGACCCTGCATTCATATTAAAGTTTTTAGTTAAAATGGTGTACTCAAGACAAAACTGTTGAGCCTGGTTTCGATCGTGTGCCAGGCGTGATGTACTAGGTGTAAGTTTAGGCTTGAATGTTATTAGTCACTTTAACTCTAAACAGTTTGCAGGATATTTGATGGAAGGCAGGGTCACAACTGCAAAAATTAAGGCTATATTATGATATGATACAACTAACGATACATGATCAACAATACATTACATATCACGATACACTAAATTAGTGTACCCAAATCAATACCACCTGTATAATGATACACATGACATGAAATGATACGCATATTGTTTGAAAGTGTATCGTGATACATTGAATTCATGATGAATCATTACAGCCCTAACAAAAACAATTTGATGATACAACGAGAGGCCGATCATGATCGGCAGATGTTAACCCATCCCTTGGCGATAGTAAATTACTATGATCGGAATCATAAATGAGAGCTTTGGTGTTGAATTATAGAGTATACTGTTATGTACTATTATAGACAAATGTACATAACACAAATTATTGGAATTTATGGGTCACTCGCATTTATATAAGAGAATGCACTGGTACAGGATCTGTAATGCTTCACCACCACAGCCTTGGGTTAAATGTGAAAGGTGACCTATAGATCAAGATAAGCCACCTCACTGCTGACCCATTAATATCAATTATATAGCAGAGCTGTCAGCAAATCACAGGAATTGTTTATGTAGAGCGATATCTTCAGCTGTGCAAGGCAGCAAAGATGATCAAGTCTACTGTTAATATCATATGAGGTGTATTGTTGAATCTTTATTTTAAATTAGATACCATAGCTTTCTTTATCAGATTATCTGCACATTGGCATAAGAGACATCAGAAAATAATATAGCCTTATCAATAGCGAAGTAGTCCAAAGGCATGGGATGGAATTGGTGATTTGGATTTAATGTCGCTCCAAACAAATTTACCAGTACATAACACAAAGATTTTGGACCGATTTAAACAAATTTGGTGTGGTGACTCGGGGTACCCTTGGCAGAGTTATAATGGTGTTAATTTTTCAAATTTTTTTAATTTAAAAAAAAAATTAGTTTTTAATTATTTAAAAAATATATATTTTATTATATATTTTTTTTCATTTTCGAAAAAGGGCCATAACTCAGTTAAAAATAGTCCGATCAAACCCATATTCGAACTTGATTTTGTGCAGAGTAATTCATATACAAAATTTGGTTCCGATCAGATAGAAAATATTTGAGTTATCGCACCATGCGTAAAGTGTCTACGGACAGACGGATGGTACGACAGACGGACGGACGCACGACGAGTAGTCGATCCGGAACACTATGTTTACCATACTATGGTGTGGGTAAACATAAAAATCGGACTTGGCACTGAAAGGGTTAAACCTCTTTGAAACAAGAAGAAACAATGGATCTGTCATATGACAGAAGATAAAATCAATTCACAAAACTATGCAGGAAAGAGCACTCTACTAATAGTCAAGTTCCTTATGTCGAAGAGACTGGTCGCGCAATTTTGAAATGTTAAAAGCGATCTAAGAACAGATTCTATATCAACAGTAATGCCAATGGTCCAGTATGTCTACTTTCAGAGTCTTCATGTTTCCTGTAATTCAATTTGTGCATATTAACCCTTTCTATACTGAATGGATTCTCCCATTCAGTTATAAAAGTAAACATTGGAATGGTCTATTATTCATCTCGTGGAGTTTCTGGGAAAAATAAGCAGACAAATAATAAAAGTGCTGAAGGAGTACTATTTATTGAAGGGAAATGTTCAGATAACAAGTTCAACAAATGACTTTTAATATGGTTGTTTGTTGAACTTATTATTTGAACATTTCCTAAGAAAACTATTTGTTAATGAGTATTTGCCAATTTGGTATAGAAAGGTTTAACATATGCATAATGGCACCATTTATCTAAAATATGAGATTCTCCATAGGGTTCAATGTAAAAATTTTGATTGCAACTATGGCCAGCAAGAATCAACTGATTGCACTGGTCACATCCAAATTTTCAATAATATGTCTGAGGATCATATAGTCATACTCAAATTTCAAATTGCTCTGTTCATCATATGGCAAATGGCGCCATCTATCATTTTCTAAAAATACCAAAAAAAAAACACTCTCTAAATTATGTGGACCCCATCTTAGGCCGACCCTCCAAAATTCAAGAATGGAAACAAGTCAATCTTGCAAATAGACCTACTGGACATAGAAATTTTATTTTCACATCACAAACTGTGAAATGACATGAACTGAATCCTAATATTAACCCTTTCATGAAGGGAGCTGCGCTGGTGCATCATTAAAGACCCTGTGACAGCACATTATCATATATATATGAGTCTCTCGTAGGGAGCCTTGCATATATTAGAGAATGCACTGGCTTACAAGATCAAGGTAAATATTGTTAAGCAAATGCATTCTGTTATATATGTGAGGCGCCCTATGGCTGACTCGCATATATAAGAGAATGCATTGGCACAGGTTTTTCGCAAAATTTCAGGAAGCTCCAGTCATGAAAGGGTTAACTGTTGTCTCTCTTCCTCATCTTTGATACAGATCATTCGTAGAAATAAATAGCAGAACACAATGCGCATCTTAATCGAGATTCTTTTATCCAATGAGCTGTGGACGGTGCAAGGACATATTTTGCGAGAGTGAAGCTTGAGCGAAATGTAACTATGCGCCATCTGCAACGAGTTTGATTAAAGATTCTCGATAAAGAGGCAAGTTGTGTTTAGTATTTATTCTACACCGTTGTGTAAAATAAGTTCAATCCATGACTGTCACCTTCATTGATACTATAGCTACATGTACCTTTATTGTGATTTAAGTCTGATGAATAATCACCAATGATCGGGGCATCACCAAAAGTGGATCATTGACGTAATGTACATCATCGTCCTTGGTAACAATGTCAACAAGATTAGTTCTGGCTTGTATTCCGCTGGAGTTATACAATAATATGTATTCAATGGTGGGATTCCGTTGAATACATGTGGCTCACGTCAATCATGGTCAATGGGTGTGGAATAAAGTAATAATACTATGTCAGAAACACCAGCAAAAAGCACTCTCAGTAGAAATTGTTATTTAAAGTTTTTCGCCACACATTTAATAAAAAAAAAAAAAAAATGTTTAACCCATCCATGACTGGAGCTTCCTGGAGATTTGCCAAACCCTGTGCCAATGCATTCTCTTTTATATCCGAGTCTCTCACAGGTAGACTCACATATATAAGAGAATAAACAATATTTACCTTGACCTTGTAAGCCAGTGCATTCTCTTATATATGTGAAGCTCCCTATGGGAGACTCACATATATAAGAGAATGCACTGACACAGGATCTTTAATGCTGCAGCAGCGCAGCTCCCGTCATGAAAGGGTTAAAAATACAACCCTACTAAAGCAGTAATACTGTGAGTCTGGATATACTGGTACTAGTATGACAGCAGGCCCTAAGAGATTTCTGATTTCACAGTAAAAAAATCAATGATATATTAAATTGTTAAGATTAATGACCATAATGTAGCAAAGAAGTGTCACAGTAAGGAGTAAATGTTTGTGATTTTAAAGGGACATGGCTAAATCGAACCCCAATATTATGTATACATAATTTGGTAAGAGGTATTTCAAAACATACCTACATGAAAGATTTCCAAACAAACTCGTTGAAATAGCTTTAAACAAATGTGATTTGATTCTGAAATTTTTCGGTGAATTTGAAATTGTCTTGTCACGTAAATTAATGCACCAAAATGCAAAGTTTGTCAGATTGCAACTGTTATGGTACTACGTAATTTTTATGATTAAAATGAAGAGAAAGCAGTGCATGGAGTTAGAATAGTTTCCAGTTATAATGCAATATACATGTACCTCTTCCGGACAGTAGCACATTATATCATAAATTCATTTTCATTATAATTACCATGTTGTTTGCACCGTTCACAGAGCATACAAGTGAATTTTGCACTAATCCATGGTTCAAATTCATTCATTTGTTGCATATATTCTGTTAAGTATAATAGGAGATGGTCCCATAAATGGCTGGATTTAGTGTACAGTACCCATTTAAGATATTGAAAACCATTATCTGTTTGTATAATCGCAGGAGTGTTTTAACATTCAAAGTAATATGATGACCATTTGTTGTAATTTCCAAGAAATTTGGAGCCCTAAAACCCTCTAGAATATAAATGTTACCACCTCAAGTTCTCTCACGCAGGTAACTGGTATCAAAAGATGGTCACAGCCAAAATATTGTTGGTGATGAAATCATTAATGGTATGTTGTTAGCTCTTCAAAATATTGATCGTAATATTGTTATACATAAATAGCAAACTGGAAGACCATGCAAAATCATATTGTAACTACCATATAAATATAAATAACTGTATTCCATTATTCAGTATTTCTGCTATCAAAGCACAGCCAATAGAAGAAAATTCAAATGACCATAGTGTGTACAGGTCAACATAATTTTATTTTTCTGGGCTGTGACTTCTATTTCAAATTGATGAGGGAGGCCGATATTTGCATTTATTTATCTCTGACAAATTATTTTTGTGAGTGGGTAGGCATTTCTATAAATTTATAGAAGGTATAAATTAATGGCGTCTCTTATTCAGTAGACACCTAATATGGCAAATATACTGAATCATATACTGAAAATTATTCAGTAGACACCTAATATGGCAAATATACTGAATCATATACTGAAAACTGCTGGCCATCACATTTATCAAGTATTTCAAATTCACAGTTTAAATAGTACTGAAAGTTGTGTGGATAAATATTAATCATGAGGTCCTGGATAAGAATAAATAATGCTTCAATTAAGTTTAAGATGTTGTAACCAAAAAGATTGAAGGTAAGTTTACTATAATGCAGTGAATGCACTGCATGGCCTTTTTGGTCACAACTGCTTAAACTTAATCAAAACAAGAGTTATTTAAATAGATTAGGCTGCAACTTGGATAGTCTCTTCAACATCAAATCAGTATCAAGCATGCCCATAGCTACATTTATACTCTTGAGTGCCAAGTAGCAGTACATGGTTGAATAATAGTACAGGGTGGGCAAAACTAAAAAACAGAAAAGGATGGAATAACAGTGCTTTAGAATTTTCATTCGCGACATGGCTAGAGTTACGGTATTAATGTTACAAACTGATCCACTCTGTACAGTACTATTATTCTTATAGATATAAAAGTGCAGTGTTTTCGTTTTGGTTATGATGTAATTTGTTTCCCCAATCTCGATATTCACACCACAGTTTTTTCACTCCCAACAGTGTCCCATTGAATATTTTTGGATTGTTTCACAGATTTTCACAGCCAAAAATACGTACAGGGCGAAATAACAACCATACATGTGGGAAATTCATCTAGACATTGATAAGCGTACCAGTATGCTTATTTGGTATTCAAGAGTTTTATTATTATTCAACTACTGCTTGAAATTGTAAAATAAACTAGTTGTCTGTACCAATCAGGTTTAAGTTCTCACAATTCATACATTTGAAATACTTTAGTGTAGATACAAGAAGCCATTTTGGACAAAGTGCCTGCACCAATTGTAGCTATAACTGAAATCATAAAACAACAGCCAATGGAAATGCAAAACTGGCCTATCTAAAAAAAAAAACAAGTTGACCATAGACATGGAAAATCGAGAACAACCTATAATAAATATGCCAGCACTGGAAATAAAGACTAGGCAGACTATGACCAACACACGCGTTAACCCTCAGAATCCCGGTCTCTAAAGAACCCAGAATCAGAGGGGCTTTCTCTAATCGTTATGGTAACCCTGTCTCCGGAAGTCACATCTGTGATAGAAACATTGTCAAGCGTTGGTTTAATTTCTGGTGGCGGCGACCAGTAATTCTTCTTAATCTCATAAGGATTTGGCAAACTAGATTTCCGTTTTTCAGCTATTTTCACTTTCAACAATTCAGTCGATATCTTCAGCTTGCGTTCTTTTTTCAGAGCTTTGTTTTTAATATGAAGAGCTCTGATATCTGCGAGTCGTTTCCTCTTTAAAAGAGTTTTCTCAGCGAGAGTTTCAGCATCTAAAGGAATTTTCACTTTATTTTTCGAACCTTTTGGCCTTCCTGGCCCAGGCCTTCCAGTAACAGGCCTCAGAGCTGTCATAATTGAACGGTCTGGAATAGGATTTTTCCTCGGTCTACCCACAGGCCGTTTCATTTTGGAAGGACCTAATGTATCTAGAACACGTAGTGGTTTTATCTTGAGAGAATAACTCCTCTTAGTTACAGAAATCGGAATTAACTTGTTTGTTTTAACAGGCATTACCGGTATCGCTTTAACAGTTTGAGTTTTCTCCGGTTTCTCCAGAATAACAGCTTCTTGAGTCTTCTTTGGTATAACAGCTGCTGAGGATGTTGAGGGTCGCGAATCAATGGACAACACACTGTCTGACTTATCTGCTTCCTCCGATTCTTGTTCATGTTCACTTTCCGATCCAGTTTCTACTTTTGGGGGCTCCTGAAAAAAATTAAATTGATATATAGTAATGCCCCAAATAATCGACTCCTTAACCACAGCAGAATTATGGGTAATTTTTCAGGATTTAGACGGAAATATGGCTTGTTGCCATTCATCGGAAAGCTCTCACTGAGAGCTTTCTGATGAATGGCAACAAGCCATATTTCCAACTAAATCCTGAAAAATTACCCATAATTCTGCTGTGGTTAAGGAGTCGATTACTTTGGGCATTACTGTACATGTATGCAGCCCTATTAACCCTTTGATGATGGGAGCTGCACTGGTGCAGCATTAAAGATCATTTGCCAGTGTGTTCTCTTATACCGGAATGTGTGAGTCTCCCATAGGGAGCCTCACATATATTAGAGAATGCACTGGCTTACAAGGTAAATGTAAATATTGTTAGGCCAATGCATTCTATTATATATGTGAGGCTCCCTATGGGAGACTCGCATATATAACAGAATGCATTGGCACAGGGTTTTCGCAAAATTTCAGGAAGCTCCAGTCATTGAAGGGTAAAATAGCAGAAATTTGCCTTGGGCAAGAAATTGCCTAGGCCAGAAATTTTCCTTGGATAAAAAACGTAGGATCTGCATATTTGCATGTTCTACACATATCACTTCAATTTACAATTGAAATTGGTCTATTATTATATCAGACGTTGATTGGGTATGGCTTAAAATTGTTGACTATCAAGATAGTAGCTTTGTTATCTCAGTATTCCTTGGATTTCAACAAATTACAATGAATTTTTGCTGTCTGGTAACTTCCACCAATGTCTGCAGCAATTTGTTTCAATTTAACACAAAACATTGACAGGTTCTGAAATTTGCTTTGAATAGCAGACAAAATAAATTTTTTGCTGGTGTTAGCCGATGCTAATTAACAAGACTGGGTAATTTTTCAATTTGGTTATATTTTGGTGATAAAAATTGATGAATTTATACATGATCATCTCTGATGTTTCCGAAGAATTATTGTATGCATTTCTGTATGTTGTCATGTGTGATGATACTTTTATTTCAATGTTCTGATTTCATTTTTGAGGCGAACATCAATTAAGGCATGTGAAATTGATGTCATTCCATTCCACACACATGTGTGAATTGGCTTGAAAGAGATGACAAGGGCTGAGGCAGAGGAATGGTGTCTTTTAAGCAACAGATGTGTAATAAAATGATAAAATTCATTATTATCCATCCCTTAACTAACACTATTTCTGATTGGGCAAAAGCTGTCACATAGGCAATTCCACGACGGAGAATGAAATTTGTGAAAAAATTAAATCTTGAATATTGACTAAAGAGTTTGAAAATCTGAAAGTTATGGGTATTCAAGTTATTGAAAACAGTTTTTCTCTGTCATATTCCTCATTTTAGTGATGAAAGCATATGCCGTTGTTAACCCACATGTGCTACTAAAATATATGCCCAAAGTGGCTTGTAAGAAATTGAGCAAATGGTAACAATTATTTTAGATTGGCCTGTAGTATTTCAGTCTTTAAATAGGTTGATGCATGCTATAACACATCTTGGGTCTATATTCCTGTGCCTCATGCCCAATTGGGAAAAATCATTTTTTAGAAATCTAATGTCAATCACGAAAATACTACCATTGTTGTTATAAAAAATCAGCGTAGGTTGTAAGGTAAATGGCAGCATATCAGAGGGATAGTAAATACGAGACAATGCAGCGTGGATTGTAAGGTAAATGGCAGCATATCATAGGGATAGTAAATACAAGACAACGCAGTGTAGGTTGTAAGGTAAATATAATAACCATATCTTAGATACACTCAATATACCTGAGCCTGAATGTCTGTGTTCAAAATAGGCACCATTCGATGTCTAAGTTGACGGCTAGCAAGAGTTGAAATATGTAATGTCAGTCCCACAAAATGTCAGTCACGGCATGTAATGTCAGTCACGTTTTGCAATTTGTACCTATTCTGGTAGATGACATAAAAATCTTGTAAGAAAACATACTAGTAATTGGATTTGTAAATATATGCAGTTGCATATAGGTGCAACTACTACTGGTAAATTTTAATACTGTTCTCATGATGTATGTGAGCATTGAATGTATGAAAAACATACTTTTGGGTCCAAAACTCATCAAATGCTTTCTAACAACACTCAAGAATTCAGTTTCTGAACATTTATTTCCAAGAGTGACAGCAATTTCATCAATGAGAAAGAGAAAGTAGGTAATTTACCCTTCCTAATTGCACGAATCAGGTTGGTTACCATTTGGGCAATGAGCAACTTGATCCCTACAATGAGGCTGAATTAATTCATAGATACAGTGACAACTAGCAATTGTGCATCGTGGTGCACAGTGCATCGAAGCATAAACATTGCGATGTGCATTGCAATGTGAACTTCTGCATTGTTACAGACCTAACTACAAGTGGGCTGATAATTATCAGCTTGGTTATATATTCGGAAATTCATGTCCCCAGGTATAATGAAAAGTGTGCTCAGACTTTTGTTGTGGCCAATGAGTTGTTCAACTTCTACGAGAAAGTCCACAGTATTATACTATCATTTTTCTCGGGAGGCTGCCATACAATGAAATGTAGAACTAACATTTTGTTCTTTTTTTTTCATAGGTTAATGTTAGGCACAAATTCAGTAACATAATATCAGACACAGACAGATTAGTCTGTCCATAAAAATGTTTTTAAATACCAACTAAAATAATTGAAAAAGGTGTTCATATTAAAGTATTTGAATGTCAAAAAACTTAAATTTTAAATCCAGTTAACATGTATCTTGAATAAAATTGTGTAATGTCAGTCACGCTTACATTAGTCAATGTCATGTTCATGTGCTGAATATGGTAATAAAATATATTAAATGTATTTAAACACCATAAAATATGATTGGTATGGAAATAATTACTCATTTGGATCAGAAACTGTTGTATATATTTGATATATTTCATAGCGTAATGTCAGTCACGAAATTAGTGTAATGTCAGTCATGCATAATTTGGACAACAAAAAATATTTCATGTTAGTTCTAAGCTTAAATTTTGCTTTTACATTATCTTGAAATACATGTATCTACCACGAAAAATTAACAAAGAAAATCATATGAGTTTCTGTAAATTTAAGACAAATTTAATTTGAAAACAAGTTGGTACTGTGCCTTGATATTTTTATGTAATGTCAGTCACGCAAACATTGAACGATGCCATTTTATCATCGCTTGACTAAACTCAGAATAATGCACATTTTTGGGTGCACCCTGGCACAAGCCAACATCACACATAGAAATAAGATTATTTATTTAGAAATGTTGCTCTATTCATCACAATGAATCTGGAAAAAGTTCTTTTAATGTAATGTCAGTCACGTGAAATTGCCCACATGATAATCTGGGAAAGTCGTATTTGACTCCCGAAAGTCATACTGAACTCAATCGAGTCAATATGACTTTTTTCTCGAGTCTCCGTGATGTCACAAAGTAACTCTATTTGCCAAATGAATCAGTGAAATTGTGATGCGTACAAAATAATCTGGTGGATTTAGCAGACGTTTCACTTTTGCATTGTGTTTTTTTTTTCACTTCCGTGTTTACTGTTCCAAATCACGCTTGATGATGATCAAATACAGGCTTTTATAGAGAATCAAGAGATGACAAATACAAAAATAACCACAAAATGTTTTTCCCAAAATTTGTATAAACATACAGATGGATAATAAAAATGTCATTACACAGTGTTGTGTACAGTATGTGTTTTTATTGTACTCGTCCAAGTTGTGGTGAAAAATCATTGGACTCGACACTGCGTGTCTCGTACAATATGACTTTCCACCACAACCTGGACTCGTACAAGAAAAAACATACTGTACACAACATTTTATAATAACTTTATATTATAATTCAAAAAAATCTGTCATGTAATACCATGATTATGTGGTTTTTAAATTTCATTTTGGTTTGGTTTCTGTACGGTTTTTGTAGAAAAACCAGGTTTTGGTTATGGTTTTACTCAATACACCAATGACTATATGCATAGAGCAGATGGTATAATATATGACATAATATTTCCAGCCATTTTCCAGTGATTTCCATAATCTATGCGTCAGTATGTGCCATTATCGCCCATATGACACCCAAATGTTCCAAACTGAAAATGCTATAGTGGTGGCAAATAGCCGCTGACAAAAGCAAATGCTAACCACACATCTTGGAAAAGCGACATTCAGTGACCAGATGTGTTGGTTAATTGAATCCGGAAGAATAGGTTTTATAGAATATATCGGTTGCAGTTTGCTTTTGAAATAAAACCGAGAAACTGTAAAACTCCATCACTATAATACCATCTTACAACTTATATATACATGTACAAGTGAAGATATACAAGAAATGTTATTAATGTGAAAGAGGGGAAAATGATTGTACTTACCGGTACAAAGTATCTATTGGAGTGCAGCTTGCAGATAAGAATAGAGAATATATTTGTTAGTATAAATGATTATGAAGAGTAATTAGTAAAATAAAAAAGACAGTCAATGACTGATGAGATGCCCACCTGACTGCAAAGACTGAGAAGACTGGGACTCTGAAGACCACAGCAGTCAGAACTTGACAAAATCACTTCCAATTCCAATTCCAATTCCAATTCCAATTCCAACTGCCCTCCAAGCTCATATCCAGTCCAAACTTCCCGAGTTCTAAAATTCCTTCTGCACATGATATCTCCCTTAGATTTGAATTTCATAACTGATATCTCAATCTTTCTAAATTTTGGAAATTTCCAACCTGACATGCTACTATTTAGCTCAACTTGACAAAGTCAAGTTTGAGCTATAGTTATGTGTTGGAGTCAATCAACAATTTCCTTTGGCACACCTTACAGGCCATATCCCTCATCTGATCGTCACAAGTCTTGATATGGATCTTCGGAGTGACCTAGATGGGATCCGTCAATTTTTTCCGAAATTCGTCAAAAAACATGGCTGACATCAGCCATCTTGGATTAAAATTTTTAATCCATTGGCACACCCTGCAGCCCGCATTTATTGGAGAAATATTTTAAACATTTATGGGCATGTCTATGGTAGATGGGAGCTATCAGATTTAAACAATTTTCGATAAAAGACATGGCCACCAGCAACCATCTTGGATTTTACTCTTTGCATGACGAAATCCTTTGGCACACCCTACAGGCCATATCCCTCATCCAATTTTCACCAATCTTCATATGGATCTTCGGGGTGACTTCTAGATGGAAGCCATCAATTTTTTCCGAATTTCTTTGAAAAACATGGCCGCCAGCAAACTTCATATGATCTTCAGGGTGAGAACTACATGAGAGCCATCAATTTTTCCAAATATGGCTGCTGCTTGGATTTCACTCTTTGCATTCCTAATTCATTCATCACATCCTAAAGGCCACATCCCTAATTTGATCATCACCAAATTTCATGTGGATCGGGCTGACACCTAGATGGGAGTCAAAATTTGTTAAAATCATGGCTGCCAGCAACCATCTTGCTTTTCAAATTTGAATCCATTTGCACCACTTGCAGCGCACATTTATAAGAATTTTTTTTTTTAAATTTACAGGCATGTTTAGGATCATTTCCAGATGGGAGCTATCAAATTTTAATGATTTTTTTATGAAAAACATTACTGCTGGCAGCCATATGGTATATTACTCTTTGCATTAATAAATCCTTGGACACGTCCTACAGACCACATCCCTCATCCATTGTCACCCTGCGGCCCGCATTTATCAGAGAAATGTTTTGAAAATTTACAGGCATGTTTAGGATCACCTATAGATGTGAGCTATCAAATTTGAATGATTTGTGATAAAAAAAACATGGATGCCAGCAATCATTGGATTTTACTCTTTGCATGACTAAATCCTTTGGCACACCCTACAGACCACATCCTTCATCCGATCATCACAAAAGCTCATATGGATGTTCTGAGTGACCATTTGATGGGAGTCACCCAATTTGACAAATTTCGTAGAAGAAGATATTAGCCACCTGATCTCACCCCTATTTGATCTGGTTACAGCTATTTGAATAAATTTGAATCCCAATCACCAAAGAACCATCCTTGTCATTGTATATCCCCTGCATACACCTGTGCCTAATACACAACCTTCATGCATGTCACCACTGGCATGGTTTTATTACATACCCAATGTGATCTATAGGTGCAAATAATATTATATTGAATGAAAATGTGTTGTCCTAGGAGGCCGATAATGTTGAAGACATTTTTACAACGTCAACTCTATGAAGAAGCTCTTCACTATTATGAGACATACCTATATTATAAGTTTGTTCAATTAAATGGAGTAAATTCAATGAAAAGTTTGGTATACTGCAAGTCATTTTTCCAGGTAAACATACCGGTAGAACATCAGTGATGTCGACAGGTAATGTTATCGGAATCGCTTGTTGTACCGCATTGTACTCCTCATTGTATCTGACATTAGATCACAAAAATCATTTGATAATGTCAACCATAAGGTCCATTTCTCACACATGTGCAGTTGTATACAGGCCTTGAAATAGTGAACTGAAGTGTGTCTGTCATTTGCAGGATGATGTTACCAGAGGGTGAATTTAGTGACGCTATCCTGCACAGCGGGCTAGCATCACCAAATTCACCCTCTGGGAACCTCCTTCTAAGGCCTCAAAAGCTATAGGAGACCTAGGATCAGATTGAAGTTTCCCAGTTGATATTAATCCATTAGTCACGGTAAGTTACCTCGATTATGCATTTTATCTTCTGCAAATTATGGGATATACCGTAGAAACTGACCATAAGTGGAACAAGAGCTACGCTGGGCGTGCAATATACGCCCTCTCTTGGGTCGGCGGAAACTGGTAAAAAAGGGGCATAACTCTGGTAAAAATTGGCGGACGGAACTCCAATTTGAACTTGACCTGTGTTTTGGTGGGAGAAAGTAATATACCAAATTATCATTGAATCCGATAAGCTCCAGTAAAGTTATCATCCGGACAACAAATTTCAGGGATTTTCTAAGTCAAATTATGTCAAATAAGGGGCATAACTCCGGTGAACTCTGGACGGAACCCAAATTCGAACTTGAGCTGTCTTTTCTCCTAATAAACCCACATACCAAATTTGATTGAAATCGGTTCACTCTAACTAAAGTTATCATCCGGACAACAAATTTCAGGGATTTTCTAAGTCAAATTACGTCAAAAAAGGGGCCATAACTCTCGCAAAAATTATCGGATTAAAACGAAATTCGGACTTGAGCTGTATTTTGATATATGTAATCCACAAAAAAACGGGTTTTGCGTATAAACATTCCAAAATCGAGTTATCATCCGGAAACCAAAAAACATAAGAAAAACAGAATTTTCTGAGTCGAAAAAGGGGCATAACTCTGCCAAAAATGGTCGGACAGAACCCAAGTTCGAACTTGACCTGTGTTTTGGTGGGAGAAAGTAATATACCAAATTTGGATTCATTCCGATAAACTATACTAAAGTTATCATCCGGACAACAAATTTCAAGGATTTTCTAAGTCAAAAAACGTTAAATAAGGGGCATAACTCCGGTGAAAATTGGCGGGCGGAACCCAAATTCGAACTTGAACTTACTTTTCGGCTAATAAACCCACATACCAAATTTTACTAATTTTGGTTCACTCTAACTAAAGTTATCATCCGACAACAGGTTAACGGACGGACACCCGGACGGACAGACCAATACTATAATACGGACTTTTTTTCAAAAGGGCGTATAAAAAGTAACTAAAAACAATGTTAATTTGAGACTATAGATACATGTAGTTCCCAGAAGATGAGGCCTAAGAGGTCACCAGAGGGTGAATTTAGTGACGCTAGCCCACTGTGCAGGATAGTGCCACTAAATTCACCCTCTGGGGACCTCATTCTGCAAATGACAAGACACACTGATTCAAGCTTGGTTGTAACTACAGTAATGCTCTAAGTAATCGACTCGTTACCACAGCAGAATTATGGGTAACTTTTCAGGATTTAGTCGGAAATATGGCTTGTTGCCATTCATCGGAAAGCTCTCGCCGATTACTTGGAGCATTACTGTATTTATTCACTTTGATGAACAGCTGTTCATCATCAGATTGCCTCTGTGAGGCTTTACTTACAGATAAGCTGAGATTCTTCGGTTTTCTACCACGCCTTTTAGGAACTCTGCTGTTAGGTTCATCTTCAGGGTGGCTGTAACAGAAAATGGTAAATACTAATGAAAATGGATCATCTTGGTGCGACCAGGAAGCTGCCCTCGTAATTAGCCACTGCAAATGGTATGGGTGTATCAAGCTTACATGTCTATTATTACTAGTTTAATATATGTATTTGACTCATCTACATGTAGCTAACAATTAATTAGACATGGCTCGTTTGAACCACATAATTATGTATACAAAGTTTGGTAAGATCTATCTCAAAACATGAGGGAGATTTCTGAACAAATTTGTTGATATACCGCTGAAAATATGTGTTTTTCTTCTTATATTTTTCGATAAATGCGTCTTTATGAAACATATCAACATGCTAATAGAAATGTAGTTCAGGTATTTATCAACCTATTTTGATACTGGGAAAAATTCAAAAATGAATAGTGTAAGGTATATTTTAATTAGAAATTAACTCTATCTCCAATGATAAACATGTTGATTCTGACAATTCTGGTGGTAAATAATTTCAGAGCATTAATTTAGTGTTTCATGATATGTATCGTATCGTTGATCATGTTTCCTTGCATGACCAAGTGTACAGTAATGCCCAAAGTAATTGATCACTTAACCACAGCCATGAGAGCTTTCCGATGAATGGCAACAAGCCATATTTCCGACTAAATCCTGAAAAATTACCCATAATTCTGCTGTGGTTAAGTGGTCAATTACTTTGGGCATTACTGTATCGTTACAGCCCTATCATTTCATGCAATTCTAAAGAAATTCTGTACATAGAAGAAAACTACCAATTTGAATGGCTGAGGAAGTAAGGTACTAGCAATAATACTTCTCTACGAGTACAACTCAATCCACCCCAAAACAGGGCATAACTTAATTGGACCACACAGAAATTTCAAATTGACTCACATCATTTTCAAAGTTTGACCCGCTGATGTAATGAAAGAAAATAAAAAGAAAGTATGATTTAAAGTACAGCTACTAGTACATGTATGCTCTAATTAATCGACCCGTCTTAACGACATTGACCACCGCTTATTACTGTGTTATTCGACCGCGTTGATGCGATCAGCATTATCATCAACAGAGAGTGTGTATATTTCTGGCATGGTGTGACGCTGCATTGATGATGCAATTGTGAATATCGGTCAGTGACCAACTTCGAATGTTGATTAAACAAACAAATTTATTAACTGTTAAATTATAAACTGGACTGCATGGGTGTAAGGCGGCCATGCGAAAATTTAATGCAGAGTACGGTGGTCGCAAAAAATGATCACTATTACTCCAGTAAATTACCCACGGATACATGTACCTAATGTCAATCACTTGACTGTGGTTGAATCGCTGTATAACTGCTATCATTAACAACCTACGGTACAACCTTGTAAAAGGGGTCAATTAATTAGATCATAGCTGTAAGTGGAACACTCCACTGGGGTGATCAAATGAAAATAGATAATAAATAGGGCCCTGGGAATATTCAAGAATTGATTCAATGTCGATATCGCCGGTGTGATTCAGACTCAGTGTCGACACAGAATCAAATCAAATATTTTTTAATATCCAATTTGTCGCCATAATTGACACATGTTTGCAAATTTTGTGCAGTCATGAATTATGCATCCACCATATTTGATGCAACATGCATATTGCCTTAAATTTTCAGAGGTTGTCTCATTTAGATACTGTCAAAAAGCGCACAGGATCCGGAGACAAACTGTTTTATACATATCCATTCCCTGAAACATTTTAGTTTCAATACCAAAACTTTTTAATTGGTAATTACTAAAACTTTATCTGAATATATAAATTACAAGACAGTGAATGACTGTGGGGTCGCTCACCAGACTGCAAAGACTGATAAGACTGGGACTCTGGATACCACAACAGTCAGAACTTTTAAACAAGTAGATCTAAACAGGATATGTGGCTAGAGAGACTTCACGTATGTAGATTGGTGAAAATCCATCTTGAAATTACCAACTGTACACTACTGATCACCCCCCTCCTCCAGCTCAACAAGTCCCCTCCCGACCGGGCTCCAGACTCCCAAGTCTTAGGTTGGAATTTCACAACCGACACCTCAAACTTTCTCAATTGTTGTAAATTTCATACCAAATATAAGCAAAATAGGCCATTTGATTCTTGCATAGTCTGCATAGAAGACATATCTTGAATTACTATGGAGAGAAAGAGTAATGTAGCTGGACTTGCACCTACTTGACCTTGTGACCCTGATTGAACACAATCACCACAGGAGCCTCAATATTAAATACCATGAGCTAAATAGAACTGGTGGTTCTTTCAAAGAACACTTTTCAAGTTTGCCAAATATGTTCTAGTGAAGTGGTGGATGTGGGAGTGTTAAATGTCCTGTTGAACAAGCCTGCAAATAGCGTGTCTGTCATTTGCAGAATGAGGTCCCCAGAGTGACGCTATCCCGCATAGCAGGCTAGCATCACTAAATTCACCCTCTGGGAACCTCAGTCTGCTAAGGCCCTCAACTGCTATGGAAGACCTAGGATCAGATTGAAGTTCCCCAGTTGAAGTTCGTGATGTTCACCCATTGGGCACCTCAATTATGAAATTTATCTTCTGCAAATTAGGGGATATAGAAACTTCCTAGAAGGGAAATGTAACTAAAAACAATGTTAATTTGATACTAGAGATACTTCCCAGAAGATGAGGTCTAAGCAGAATGAGGTTTCCAGTGGGTGAATTTGGTGATGCTAGCCCACTGTGCGGGATAGCATCACTAAATTCACCCTCTGGGGACCTGATTCTGCAAAAGACAGACATGCTATTTGCAGGCTTCAAGTCTGAGGCTTGCTGTTGAAAGATTTGAACAATACATAAGATAGATTGTTGGATGTAATTGGGAATTAATGACCTCTAGCAGATGGCCAGAGAATGTTTAGAGATATGTCAGATTTCACTTGACATGCATTGGCTTACATACAGTTGGAACCAAAAGTAATACTTCTTATTAATGATTCTCTGTCAAATATTTGAGTAAATATTATATTTGGGACCAGGGAATGCAAAACAATAGCAGCATTGTATTACTTATATTCTGCAGCCCAGTTGTCAGACTAATTAATTATCTTGTCAGTGACAAATGTACTGCACAATACTGTCTCTTAAAATGAATATGCCATTGCAGTTTGAAGACCATCGCATCACACATTTTAGCAGTTTTTACTGATTATTGCTGTACTGGCAGTGGGTGTGGAATGTTTTAAATTTTATTGCATGAGCTTGGTGCTAATCGGTCATCTATATATCATAAAACACTCCCTGTCCTTATAACAAGGTCACCTGTGGTTTGGTGGGATTTGGCAATGGTCTCTAAACTGATTGTGGCTCTGGGTAAACCTGGGGATGTCTACTCTAATTATGGGTACTTTTAAATTACCACAGAGATGTCAATAGTCAATATCATTTAAAGGCAGGGACCTGACTACAGTGCATGGGGTGATGGGGTTGGAATGGGGTGGGGGCCGATGTGGGGTTATGGTTTTGGTGTGTCTAAAAAAAAGAAAGAAAAAAGATCAAACGTTTAAATGAAAAAAATATTTATATAAATGTTGATTTTTTTTCATTTTTCATTTTTTTTTTTAAATTGAGCAAAGATTTCAATTTAATTTAATTTTTTTATGAGTTACGTCCCTGTCTCTGCCCTATTTGACCCAGTGACCCCATTTGAACAAAACTGAACCCCAGTCACCCAATGAACCTCCATACCTAATATTAGCTAAATCGGCCCAAATTACAATGGAGGAATAGAGTTATGGTCCTGGTTTCGCAACTAATAGACCTAGAGACATCATTTGAACAAATCTGAGTGTGAATCACCCAGGGAACATCCACACCAAATATGAACCCATTTGGCCTTATGGTACTGGAGAAGAAGATGATTCTTGACGGACGGACAGACGGACGGATGGACGACGGACGAGGAGTGATGACTATAGCTCCACCGGAGACTTCGTCTCAGGTGAGCTAATAAAACCAGAGTATCACACATGTGATGTTACCGTATTGTCTTTCAAAATACGCACATAAATTTCCCAATGCCTTTAATATATACATGTAATAACAAACTCATGACCGACTTGAGAACCTATGCTATTGCAACGGCAGTTAGTCAATTCGATTTGAGATTCAATTTGATATCGACATCGGCTTCCCGAATCAATATCGGATTTTTAATCATCGGATAAGTGCAGATAAGCAGGCCCCTAAGAATAAAGTAGTTATTTTCATAAATGTGATATCAAGACCAGCAACGTCATTATTATATACATGTACAAATTATATGCAGGTATTTTCACTAGCGGAATTGCCATTTGGTAATTTTTTATCGGTCATAAATACATGTACATGCCGAATTAATGAGTAAATACTTACAATTGTGTGTACATGTAGTTCAGACCGTGTGTGTTAATTATGAAAATGTACGGTAGGCATGTTTGGTCGCTAAAATTACAGGTAGTTGAATGCGACTTACTTTCAGTGGGCTAAGTTGCTGGTACCAATCAGTCTGATTCAGTGACATAAGTACATTTGGGGAACACCCCTAGGCCATGGCTGTTCTGTATCCTGGTGGAATATATATATACAGTAATGCTCTAATTAATCGACCTCTTAACCAAAGCAAAATTATGGGTAACTTTTCAGGATTTAGTCGAAAATATGGCTTGTTGCCATTCATCAGAAAGCTCTCAGGGAGAGCTTTCCGATGAATGGCAACAAGCCATATTTCCGACTAAATCCTGAAAAGTTACCCATAATTCTGCTTTGGTTAAAAGGTCGATTAATTAGAGCATTACTGTATATATATTTGTTCTAGTTCCATGACAACAATATTCAATAACACTGACTCTGTATAGATATAGTTGGGGACTCAATAATTAAGTGGGCCTTTAAAATCAAATGGCAGAACTGCTGTTGGTGGCAATATTATAAGTTTTACCAATGATCATTATTATAGTCCTACTATTATTATATTCCTACCTTGATTTATATTGGGCTATCAATCTTCCATCCAGAATATTCTCTTCAGGTTCCCATGTGTTGAATCTGCAATGAAGCATGTGCCTATTATTAACATTTGTCACAGGTACAAAACAAACAAGAGGTTGAACCACGGGCGCTGAGACACCTCTATTACTGCTGCAACGATTCATCGTGAATTCAATGTATAGCGATACACTTTCAAACGATGTGCGTATCGTATTGTGTCATGTGTATAGTGATACAGGAAATCAAGTAATGTCTGAAGATGGGATAGTGTAAAATAAGCAAATTCCTGCAACTATCTCTCAAGTTTACATGTACGTGTATACTATGGCTGAATAGGTCATTGTCGCATGGTTTCTGGCAAAAAGACACCCAGGATCTCTTAAACTGTCAAAAAGAACCCAGGATATCAAAGTCTCACCAAACAACGGGAATGTTGTTTAGTCGTCTGCTATTAATATTGGTCCAACTATCAAGGATGCGGAATTGCGCTGTCAGTCAGACTCAAAACCGAATTAAATTTCGTTGATATTTCACTCCGATCACAAACAAATAATTATCATAATATTCATAGCAGACGACTAAACAAAATTCCCGTTGTTTGGCGAGACTTTGAGATCCTGGGTGTCTTTTTGACAGTTTACGAGATCCTGGGTGTCTTTTTGCCAGAAACCATGCGACAATGACCTATTCAACTATACTATGTATATTTGACTCATATAGCCAACAGTTAAACTCCATATTTTAACTCTACCTCCAGTTATAAACTTGTTGTTTCTGATAATTCAGGCGGTATTAATTTGGAAACACTAATTTAGTGTATCGTAATATGTATCGTATCGTTGACCATGTATCATATCATGACCAAGTGTATCATTGCAGCCCTAACCCCCAAGGTGAAAATTTAAATATGGGCAGGTCGGAAACCAAAGTGAAAATATGATGAAAGAGCACATTACTTGACAATTCTAACAAACGACGGATGGAAATCCAACATTTTCAAATAAGGTAAGATGGATAACTCTTGAACGGACAATGTGAACATCGTCAATGAATCCTCTCTTGAAAGCACTCATGATGCCAAACCTGTATACCAAAATTCATTGAGATCCGATAACCCAAGGTTGAGATATAAGAGCGGACGGATGGAAATCCAACATTTTCAGATAAACAAAGAGGGATAATTCTTGATAGGAAAATGTGCACATCAATGAACCCTCTTTTGAAAGCCCTGATGACAAACCTGCATACCAAATTTCATCGAGATGCAATCACCCATGGTTGAGATATATGAGTGGACGGCTGCATGTAATCCAGTATACCCCCATTATTTGGGATGAGGGTATAATTAACATGTGTCTGAAATATGTATACAAGTTAATCATGAAGGAGAACCGAAATGTGAGAGGACGGATCCAGTGAAATCTTCTCGACAAGGAGATGATTAACATTAATGTCACAAACAGGAAGTCTGTCATAAACTGGTAATATGGTGTCAAAAACCCGGCCCATCACATAGTGATAATTGATAGTAGGTATGGTACGATACAATAAGGTTTATTGTCCCTGGGATTTATTATGACAGTGTAACTCATCAATTGTGAGTGGAATAAAAGTAAAATCTAGCCTTCCAATATGGCCTCCTGTTCCCAAAACATTTTTATCATCTGTTTTTTCCCCAAATTATTTGTCAAAATTGAATGGGATGACAAACTTGATATACAATGTAGAGTAACAAATATTAAAAGCAGTCTTAAATTCTTAATATGTCAGAAACTTATAAGTGCCTGGTTCTTACCAACATTCTTGAGATATAATCTGCCTGTCCACTTTTGTAGCTATGGTACCCACATGTGGATGGGTGGCAAGCTAAGCTTCTTGTCTCATGGAAATACATGTACCACAACAACAGAGTAATTGAAGTACTAGTAAATTACAATGGTGACATGTGTCAAAACTGACCACAGAACTTACATGTACTGTTTTTGGTTACACATACTTGCAACATACTTGAAACCACGGCAAGCATGTCATTCGACAATAAAGGTTAGTTTTTTAAGACAGTTTGGTGACAAGTTTGGTCCAATTCAATTGGTTACGCAGATCGAGTTTGTTGGTTACAACGAGTGTCACAGCAACATCTATGAACACTCAAACTAAAAAACAATACATGTATTTATATACCGGTAGGAGCCTGTAGAAGTAATAGTAGTCTACCCCACATACACATGGATCACTTGTAGCTGAGACTGACTATACATGTATGTTGGCTTGGCTCAGCAACACTACGGTTTCATAGGTTAAATAAGGTGGTAGTAAGACAGTCTAGCCTCACTATGCCACCCCCTCGAATATACAATACAATATCTGTAAAATGTGTTATGTATTAATATTTGTATATTGAAATAAAATATCCTATCCTAAATAAACTAACAGTGCAAAATTTTGCAACCTACTTAACAAAATAAAGTGGGAATCTGTTTTAACATGCCAGCTATGAATAATAATCACTATTAAACTCACTTGGATGACCAGCCTTTCCACTTGACAAAATACTCTATTCTATTCTGAAAAAGAAATATATGGTAAGTTAACATGCTATAGATCTACCTGATAGACTACGTCAATATCAAAATTTGCATGTGCACAAAATATAGATGAAGGGACAGAAAACAATTACAGAGGATCCCAATTATTAAAAACATATCCTGTTTATAACCACATACCGGAGTGATGCATTGACACGGAAGACGTGGTCAAAACATAACTACATATACAATGACAATGTGCGCCCAAAATGGGCCAAATATTGGAAACCCAGACATAAACATACCTGTTTATTACCATAAATGTCTCTTGCACCAAGGCTACTCTCAGATGCCTAATAATCGTGATGGCCTAATAATAGTGATGGGTGTGGATTTATACTGAAATTAAAATAGTGATGGCGATTTCACTGTCTCAGTGCCAAATAATAGTGATTGTTGGGAATCATCTCCAAAATTAATATTCATTCTGACACTATTATTAGGCACCAGAAAGTATGTGATTAAGAGGGATTATTAAACTGTATTTCCATACAAAAAAAAGAAGACACGCTCTAGAACAGAAAATGTTGAAGTTGCCCCAATGGCGTTTTCGAACCTCCATACAAAATAGTGCAAATTTCATGAGTCTTTCAATTTTGTAAACAGTGCGCTATTTGCTGCTATCTACAAGTTAAAATTAGACACACTATTATGTGTATTAGTACTGTGCGGTTTACCAATTTCTCAATTTGCTTTTGGTTTCATATCAAAACCAAAACCTAAACCGATAGGTCACCAAAAAAAACAATAGGTCACCAGTAAGCCAACGCACCATGTCGTGCTTCCATCGGCTGCTATTTCCTGATGACAACAAACATGTCTCAAAAATTAATTGATTGTATAACATATCTATTTATAATCTATTCAAAGTTTCTTTTTGGCATACAACACATCCACGTGGTTGTGGGGATCCATACAGGGGTATTAAAACTTACTGAGTTCCTATCATCCGATTTGACTAGTAACACAGATTTATATGCCCGACTATGCCGCGTTTACATTTCTTAAAAATTTGGAGCTACATGTACCTATATTATAGTATTTAATTTAATTGCAAAATGGTTAAATCTACAAGCATCTAGCATTGCACATGGCACATGCCCCAGCAGAGCTTCTGTAGTAATGTAGCTACCTTGACCTAGGATCGAATCTAACGGTTCCTTATTTACGCCGAATATACATCATCTGGTGCATAATTATTGGATTATTTTTCCATCAAAATATTTATCCAAAATAGTCAGTGGCTCACAAAGCCATGACCAGCATGATATTTCATTTGTTTTCCATTTATTGACACACGCACAAGTGGTAATTCTAAGGTAGAACTTCGTCATACAGATAATAGTTATAAACGGCTGAGGACAACACTAAAAGGGACACTTATTTTGAGAATATGTGTAGGTTCTACACCTACGGACCCTACATTTTAACCCTAGTTGAAACCCTGGTTTGGGTTAAATTTTACATAGCCAGTACTCTCAGCCTCTCAGGTGCCTAATAATAGTATCAGCATGCTTATTAATTTTGGAGAAAATTCCTAATGATCACTATTATTTGGCATTGAGACATTGAGTGAAACTGCCATCACTATTATTATTTTCAGCATAAATCACCATCCATCACTATTATTAGGCCCACCTGAGAGTACAATCTTTCACTGGAGAGGGCTAGTATGATACATCATTACATGGCCTTGTTGACTCCCGAAAAAATAAAAACTACGGGTGCGATGCCATACTATTACTGGTGTAGCAGTCGCATTGTAAATATAGAAGGCCGATGACTTCTCTGATCGAGAGGTCTAGATCTCTTGGTCACGGTCGTTAGACGCTTTGTGTGATCACCGAAGTTAAGCAACTTTGAGCTTGGTTAATCCTTGGATGGGTGACCAGCTTGGGATTCCGGGTGCTGCCAACTTTCAGTGCGACTCCCCTCTCTCGTTCTGTTACACTGGGGGCTCGTCCGCTCCTCGGAGTCTGTGTCATGATGCGACCGCTCTGGGGGAGACTCGGGTGAGATTCGGTGAATCTCAAAAAGAACGGGGGGAGTAGTGTAGCAGTCACATTGTAAATATAGAAGGCCGATGACTTCTCGATCAGAGAGGTCTAGATCTCTTGGTCACAGTTGTTAAGACGCTTTGTGTGATCACCAAAGTTAAGCAACGTTGAGCTCGGTTAGTCCTTGGATGGGTGACCGGCTTGGGATTCCGGGTGCTGCCAACTTTCGGTGTGACTCCCGCACTTCTCTCTCTCTCGTTCTGTTAAACTAGTAGTAGTATTAGTACTCTTGTGGCCCGAATAGCAGAAAGGACCGAAATAGTAGTACAGGGTGGACAAATGGGCAAATTTCAATAATAGTACAGACCAGAGTAGAAGTACAGAGGATGGACAAACTTTACACATCTTTATAAAAGTGTTGATTTGTTTAATTTCAAATTCCAAACGAGCGAGTGTACAGATTTGTTTTGGCGAGCGACCAGTTAGGTTTTATGCTAAGTCTATAATTGATTCCTGGAAATAATTTTATATGGAGTGAAATTATGCCGGAATATAATTTACGCGAAAAAAACTATGTTTACTAGAAACTCAAACTTGCTTGGTACTTACACTTGTGGCCACTGCCTACTAACACCAGTAATGGTGTTTATATAAAGTATTCAATTGATAGAAACTGAAACACCTCCACTTGCTTTACATTGGTAGAAAAGTTTGTAAAACTTCAACAGACTCAGAGAAGAATATTTACAATATTTGCTTTTGGTCGGGCCTAACAAAAAAAGACGTTTGTTTCCGCTAACCTGACTGACCCTATTTAAAAGCGCCGAGTCTAAACTTTTTATTGCGATCGAAAAACTGACTTAAAAAAAATAATGGTATCTGAATGTTTCACGCATTTAACAGAGATAAAAGCACGGCTGTCGCTTCCGGTAGAAATACCCACATACTATAAATAGATACGTATCTCCCATTGAAAACAGCCGGTGCTTTGGAAAGTAAACATAATTCACACCACAACAACAGCAACAATGGCTACCTCCGTAGGCCAGCACGTTGTTGTGACTATCTATCTGGACTAATGTGTCCACTGCGGAAGCAAAAAAGAGATCAGATCGATAGACAACGAAGCCAAAATTGAAGAACTCTTCTTTTTAATCCACCCGAATAAGACTGACTTCAGTAAGGTTAAAGTGAGGTGCCGTACATCGGCGGAGTCAGCGCCGTTCGACATAAATGTTGAAATGAAAGTTAAGGAGTTGTCAGCATTCAACATAAACCATATTGAGTTTGTTTGCGGTGATAGAGAGATCATGGAAAAACAGATCGAACATGATACTATGGAAATCACCACACAGCGGAATGCATTTGATATTCTTATGAAGAAAGAAATATATATCATCTGTAAAGTTTTTGAATCTGAGTTTCTTGTTTCTATATTCCATGGGTTGACCACCTTGAGACTAAGAAGTCCATAATGTGGGCTCATATCAAGTATTATACACGTATTGTTAAAAATATAGAAAAATAAATCTATTTAATAAAAAAAATTTTTTGCCTGCATACCGTCCCTATTTTTTTCCAGCTCGTTAGCGGAAACAAACGTCTTTTTTTTTTAGGCCTCATACTAGAGTTATACTAATTTCAAATTAATTTTTTGTCATACTAATTTGTTTTTTATCGGGTTTTGGCGAGTTACAACGATCTTTCCAGTTTAAAATTAATAAAAGTATAGACCAGAAAAAGCTCGTACAAGGCAGGAAATTTCATGAAAAAATATTACGTACATGTACGTTTATTCGGGACACGAGATTAGCGCACTTCGAAGTTCAAGTTCAAAATCGTTAAACTGAAATTTCCTTCTTAAATCAGATCGCATATTGTGATAATCCGGGTCATGCTAAATATATCTTGAGACTGAACACCGATTAGTACATTGATCAAAATGTGACTCCTTGCACCCGATGTTTCGGAATTTGTAATATTAATTTATTGCAAAAATTTAAAAAAATATTATTTTTTTGCTCAAATTAGTCAAAACAATTGCACCGAAATAGAGGCTAGTACATGGTAATCGGGCTTACTTTTCGCACACGCCTTTTCTCTATACGCTCAGCAGCAAACACGCGTTCTCCCATCTTCTAAACTTGCACAGTTATTGTATAATTATCATTAAAAGTTTGTGTTTTCATTGCGTCTGGCTGCAAAGGCCGCCATAGTAAATAGTCACGTGACAGTCTTCAAATCGGAAACAGTGGTTCGGCTCGAGAACTTCTATTTGCGGCAAGCCACTGTACTCTATCGTCACCAACTCTTTATCGTTTACCACAATAAGACAATGTCATGTCGTTTTATAATTGCATTTGTCCCAAGAATGCGTTAACCTCTGCACTATATGGTATGCTGTTTTTACGATTTTTCAACTTGAAACTGGATAACTCAGAGAACGCAGTAATTCTCGAGCCATGAGACCAGTCCTCCGACCGCCAGTCAACTCATGGCTAATTTCCGGGTAACTAAACTTGAACTGGCATGTTCAGGAATCACACTCTCCAGATTCGATTTGTGTTATTTTGTACTATATATCACACAATGTATTTGATTTAAATTGTTTACATCCACAGGTAGGTTTAAAAAAAAAACCTCACTACATGACTTTTATATATAAATAATATATACATGTAGTCATCAGTAGTCATAGTGAATTTATAATATCAGTGAAAATATTGCTATATCACATGAGACCCCTATAATATCATTGAAAAATCCATCAGATATTTTCTTATCTTGACTCACTAGTGGGTAATCGCTGCGTGCTTCACAAGTACAGCGCAGATTAATACTATATAGAAAAGACGCTCTTGACACCAATACCATACATTGCATTGTTCAATACCATACATTGCATTGTTCATTAAAGTTCAATTATTGTCCAACTTCGTTGCACTAACGAAAATAGACACAAAAACAAAGAGGCAAATTGGGGGACTATATATTTTGTCGCAAGGCAGAGCGCGCAATATTGTCGTATACAGTTGTGAAGCATCTCAGCCAATGCCATGCTTGTATGCATTCTACAGCTTCTTTTAAAGACTTTGATTTGTTAAAAAGGGATAAAACTCTATAGTTTTTTTTTCATGTGATATACAAGATCTTCAACTCAACAAGTTATGTTGGGATATAAGATTTTATGAAACTCGTTTGATAAATTTGATTCACAATTTCGTCTACGACTCGTTGTGAATCAAATTTATCAAACTCGTTTGCAATTTAATACTTAATATGGTACATAATATGTACTACATATATATATGTATGGAAAGACGAATTGACATTTTATAAATAATTGAGCGTAAGCACAATAAGAAATATTCCTTTGTATTGTGCTTACATGTAAGTAGGCCTTAGTATAGTTAAATTTTCCTTATTGTGCTTTAAGTGCAATTAGATATTCCTTATTGCACTTAAGCATAATAAGATATTCCCCTTTTGCACTTAATCACAATTAAATTAAAGCACTATAAGGAAAATTGAATTGTGCTTTAGCACAATAAGGAAAAATCTTAGGGATGATCTTATTGCGCTTAACTCTTTTGCTGCCGATCTCGTATAAATGTGAGTTTTCCAATCGCTGTCAATAGTGCATTTATGGAAATTCTGGAGTGCATCTGGATAAGGATGTAATTCTAAGTGCAATAAGGAATATTTAAATAATTTAATTGCACTTAAGTGCAATAAGGAATATCTAATTGCACTTGAAATTTAATTATACTTAAGCTCAATAGGAATATTCTTATTGTGCTTAAGCTCAATAAGGAATATCTTTATTGTGCTTAAGAGCAATTAGAGATTCCTTATTGCGCTTAAGCTCAATTAGTTATTAAATGACAATTTGGCTTCCCATATACCGGTATCTGTACCTAATTGCACTTAAGCACATTTTAATAAATAATAGTCCTATATATTACCATAAGAAGCTTTCATCCCTCGACAACCCCCTCCCCTCCCAGCAGAGACCCTCTAGCCATGTCCCAGATTCTACTGTTCACGACAATAATTAGGCCCATACATGTATATCAATACATTATGGATACTATAGCTGGCACAACCGTGGGCTGTACAACAATATTTGTAAAGTACGGTATAGTTGCAAAATTACTAAACTGAGTGGTTGTTAATTCAATTGTGCTCAAGCAGAATCCATCTGCGAGCTAGGTTAGCTAGGGCGGTTGGATTAATGTGATTAAAGCACAAAGTAATAATAACAATGCTTACATATATTGATATATATAAGCATGCTTGTACTAGTACATGTACATGTATAGTCAAATTCCAGGTATCAGGGTCAGGACTCAGCACTAGCAATTATTAATTTCAGCCGAAAATGCAGCCCTGCACTATAATTTGGCCTGCACTATTATTCGGCAAGTGAGAGTACGGCACCTATCAAATGACACTCCCCATGTCAAATTACCTCTGTGTGCCAATTTCCCTACATATCTCCTGATCTGATAATAAACACTGTTCATTGATAATTTGATAATTTATAATATAATTTATTTCCCCCCCCCCCCATAAGTCATTTGAGACCAAAGGTGCCTATCCCATGATATTCCCCTGGTCAGGTAACTCCTGTGTCTAAGCTGACGCTCTTTTAAGTTGATAAGGAACGCTCTTTATTGCTCATAAATCGCAATATTACCATTACATCTGAACAACTTTTTTGACATTTGAGACCTGAAAACTGCCATACTAATATTTCAAATATGAAACAATTTTATTTTTACCAATGACAAACCTACTCATCTTTGATGCCGATCTTCATTCCACTCAATATTGGCCAATTTTTCAGTTACATCAAAGAAATGCGTTTTTCGGGACCATGTGTCTTTGAATGGATTTTTCTCTAAAATCTCCAAGTGCCGCTTATGAATGTAATTTTGGATTGGGGAAGAATAATTATGTTTTTAGGTCAGGAAATCAATTTTGTTAGGAGTGATTTTGCAGCTTTACATGCATCACACTAAATTTTTACGTCCATTATATGTTCAAAGCAACGTGATAGTTTTGAAAGGTTTCTACTTAGAAAAGGAGATTTCCTATATTATGTCTGTAACTTATCTGAGTAGTCCAAATGCATTAATAAAATAAATTGAATTTCAAGATCAAAATTAATCATCCAAAGTGTATTCTGGCTGAATATCTTGTTTAACAACAGATGTTATTATTGTCCAGTAGTGGTATTCAAAATTAGCCACACCAAATTCACAAGTAAGGTGATGCCCATGCTAAGAACGATAATGTAATAAAATTACACCCCCCCCACTTTAATCGTCTTTCCCTTCATGACTACAAGGCTGATTCGGCCAAATTAAACATGTGTGTTAAGTTTTGATATCAATATACATGTATGTAATAACTCATAGTAAAGATAGTGACCATTCATAAGGATCATATCTGACATGCATTCATTATCAATCTTTAATCAAACTCATTGCCAGTGAGTCTTATGGGGTCTTCCTTTTCACCTAGCAGGTATGGTTTCGGGTCAAGGTGTCATAATTGGGTACATCATAGAGATGACTATAGTTTATATCTTAGTTTGGTGGATTTGGTCTAATTTCAAATAACTCTGTTTAAGCATATTCACAAATTTGTCTGATAAAAGCTGTTTAATTCAGGAACAGAATACATTCTGTCTTGATGTATAATTGTATAATCACCATTTTATTATTAAATAGAGAAAGATCAATTTCAATCAACATAGAATTCACATTGGAATTTAATTGTCAAAACAATACTGGTATTATGATATTCAAATTTAACTCTTCTAAACAAATAAACAAGCTTGTAAACCATAAATACTGTTCAATATTTGTCATTATAGCACCTATGGTAACAAGATAGGATTATTAGCAGTCCTGTGCTTAGTTTGAAATAACTAAATTCCATGAATGTGTCTTTCATTTCTTGGTTTTTCAGAGTGTTTGTGAATTATAAATATCGCTGGAATCTGGATGACAGATTTGGCGGATAACAAATTTTGAGGGTGAAGAAGCACAGATTTCCCATAAGAAATACTTGAGGTACAGTAACAGTTGGTTCCCAGTGCAAACACTCCAACCACCAAATAGCTTATTGTCATGGCTCTATGAGAGGAGGCTTCATTTGTATCATAATCTCACTGAGAGCTTTCCGATGTATGGCAACAATCCATATTTCCGACTAAATCCTGAAAAATTACCCATAATCCAGCTGTGGTTAAGGAGTCGATTATTTAGGGCATTACTGTATACCCAGGTAGCAATCACAATTTCCAGCTATTTTGGCCAACTTGGGAGGGGGTACTCTACGTACTTAAACTCTACTAGTATGCTGATCCATTATCCTTGGCATAGACCCCATGAAGTATATTGTATTTTCGACAGAAATGGTAGGTGTATTAAACAAATGTTTGTACTTTCACTTGTTCGTACAATCTGTCACTGAGTTATCATTTATGCCCCTTGCTTTGTACACACAAAACACACAAATTTACCAATTGTTTTACTAAAATTTACCATTTTCAAACCAAAATCAGACCATGACAGAGTGAATGTCAGTAAATAAGCTTTTTCTACATGATAGATCTTGAGCTACATCTATTTCAAAATTAATTTTCTAAACATCTGTCTGGAATTTCCTTGTTAGAACTGATTATTTTGACACAATATTTAAGAACCATCAAACAATTGGATATTATAACGTCATATACTTCACTTTTATGGCATGAATAATATTAAAAATTTCACTGTTTTCAGATACCAAGAACTTCTGTAAAATATGTTTGTTTCAAAAGTGCAATTCATATACTAGTCCGGCAGCCAAACGCCATTTTTGCCCTCAACCTGTTTTTCGCGTATATAGTTTATTTCTCAGCGGTTTTTATCAGTTCAGTTCTTGTATAAGACGATACAAATGAGTGGACCGCTGTCAGCCTTGAGCAATTTTTTTTATGGAGCCTTAAAAATACCCACCAAAAAAGCGCAAAATGTCGACTGAGAATATATATACATGCGCAAATACATTACATAAGCGGCCTAACATATAGGAATCCAAATACTTAATGTATATTTTATATTGGGGGCATCAACTCGACAATTAAGTGGTCAGTTGAGTTTGCTGTGTACTCGAAATGAAGAGTGTTTGTCCCTTTTTCATTTACCGCGTCTGTATATCTTCTATATAGCCCGTCAGCCAATGTGACTATTGTGATAGACCCATTTACTCGATGATATTTGTTATCTATATGACATTTCATTTTACTGCAGAAAAAGAGGTTTTCTAACATCGCGTGACAGACTCCGTGGTAGCATGTTAACATTAGAAATAAAGAGTGTTTTCAAATTGTTGCAGTTGACACGAAGACGCGACAATGCTCTTTATCATCAGCGGCTTAATCTTTAGCCGCCATCGAATGAGCACGTGTTTTTACTTTGCTCTTGCTAATTCGCATTTATCTTCGATTTGACTTCTATTCGATCTAGTAGACCCCATACTTTTTACTTGTATATAATTCGCTCTTTCTTACTTCGATCATTTTGCTCGCATCACACTCTGTGGCATTATGACGAATATTTGTTACTTTGTTGGCGTGCTTAACTGTGAGGATTCCAGTCGCAAAGATCCATTAATAAATATCAGAATTGGCCCATAGCGCATAGAAAATATTATAAGATGCAGCAAGATCTACAATGATGATCTTCACATAAATCTTCAGCAGCGCTATGCTTGTGAACAAGCCATAGATATAACTTGCCACAGATATTGCTTAAATAAATATGTACACACAAAAGAGGTCAAAAGGGCTCTCGGTAGACAAGATGTTGGCACCGAGGTGGACGCTCCGCCAGAAAAAGGTATAAGCGGTCACAGAACGTCTCTTTCAATTTCAGACAGAACTGCCTTTTTTGTGGTGACCTGTGCAATGTGAATACTGACCCGAAAAACCCATCAAGATGGAGGCCAGCATATATATGTCGCCAAATCGACCACTCTAAGTCAGCCTTATCGTTTAAAGATCAGATCTTACCAGTTTGCGATCGCAGACAAGACAAATGGTCAGATGAAGTCAGCATTAGGGTATGTGGTGCTGTAAGTGATCTGCATGCGGCAGATGCCCGCTACCACTCTGACTGCCGTTCCATGTTTATGTCTCCTAGAAACATTGAGACCGCATCGAAACAAGACAAACCTATTACGTCTGCGGATTGTGGTCCGCATTCCGAAGCCATGAAACATGTTATCAAATTTATGACAAACGACCAGTCTCTCACATGGAGTTCTGTAGATTTGTATAGCATGTACATGTATGTAGAATTTGGTGGAACAAGTACTTTGGCGATGAACTTCTTGTTCTCTCTTCCCCCGGAATAGCTACGATACTATCATATAGGAGTAGGGCGAACAGTGTACTCCGAATTGTCAAAGACACCGATGGTGGGGATATACAGTCAGCAATAAGAACTATGAAAAAGGTTGTTTGTAAGGAAGTCCAAGAAATTGTTCATAACAAAAACTTATATGACATTGACATAGATTTGGAAAAGACTTCTAACTATGTCAGTGGAAGCATTCTAGAATTTCTTGGAAGTTTATCACCAAAATTGAATCACACACTCCCAGCTCTTCTCATAGGCAATATTATAACGTCGGCAATACGAAATATACCGACTCCCCTCCAAGTGGGCTTGGCTGTTGCTCTTCGAGATTCAAAAGAGCTGATAAACACGATGCAGGACTTTGGCGTGACATGTACATGTACCTCAAACTATGGCATGGATTAAAAAGGGGGAAATGGCAACTCCGATCGAATATGATTTGGATGTCGTTAGTTTTGATGGTCCACATAAACCAGAAATGCCAGATATGTATAAGAAGAGGCACGTGTCATCTCACAAAATGCTCTGTTGGATGGTTATGTCTGAACGTAGGGCAATTGGAACTGACTTCGCATTTTTGAAGGATGTTGTGGTTTCCGACAATTGTCCTGAGTTTAACGGATACAACACGAGACTCTGCCGAGAATCTGGAGAATCAGCTCAACCTAAAACAAAAGCTGTGTATCTCCCCTTAATTGATATGCCCCCAGCAGACCCGGAGACTATTATAACTGCAATGACGAAGGCACAACAGTTGACTGGAAAAGCGGGACAACCATACACTTTATTTACAGCTGACCAACAACTATATAAAATAGTGGTTCAAGTGCTGTGGACTTATCCTGACTCTTTCCCTTTCTTAGTACCTCGATTGGGTGGCATGCATTTATTGATGAGATTTCTTGGTTCAGTTGGAACACTGATGGTAAATACCGGACTGTCTGAGATATTAGAATCAGTCTTTGGTGGTGTCGCAAAGATGCTTGTTGGGAAGAAATTTCCAATGAATATGAGGGCTATGCGTTTATTGGCAGAAGAGTTGATGCGGAAACTGATCGAGAACAACGACTTCAAGTGTACAGAAGATCTGACTGACATGTTGGATGAACTTTCAGAACAGAGTCGCTCAACCAATATGTGGGTTGATGCTTTTCTGAAACCCGTGTTCATCATGATGCTTTATGTTTGAGCCGAAAGGGAAGGTGACTGGCCTCTGCATCTTGTGGCAGTAAATAAAATGTTGCCTTACTTTTTCGCATCTGGACATAGAAATTATGCGCGGTATGGTCTGTATTATCTAAGGCAGATGGAATCATTTGCCGTCGAATATTCTGGCCCATTTCATGAGGGAGAGCATGTGATGAGGCATTTGAATGGTTTTTGGAATGGTATCTGGAGTGACGTGTATATAGAGACAACTTTCATGAGATATGGACATGGCAAATCAGGTATCATTGGCATAACGTTAAAACCTGAAACTCTGAAGACATGGGCACTTAGCCTGCATGCTCGTGGATACCTGAGTGACGGTATATCTAATTTAAGAGATAGTCAAACCGGCGATACACCTCTGTGTAACCATAAAGAGGAAGGCAAGTCCAGAGTAAGTCGCGATAAAATGGACAGGGAAGGATTATGAATCAAGCTGCAAAATTGCATTGATCCAATGAACCCAGTCAATCATCCGGAAGCAATTATCAACATTGCAACAGGTCGGATTGGCACTATATCTGTAAATGTTGACAAAGTGTTATTGCTCGGAAATGAGAATATGTCAACATTTGAACAAAAGCTACCTGGTGGCTTCTATCATACCATATCTATGCCTGTGCAGACTATGGCCATCACGAATAAACTGATCAAAGTTGGGGATACAAAGGTATATGACACCAACTTAATATATTATAGGGTGATTGGGCTTCAATCCAGCACGAGCTTCAGTTGATATAGCGAACGTGCTGTCTCATGAGTTATCCTCGTTACCAACAGCACTATTCAATGACGCAGGAGATATGCGTATTCCGAAGTCAAAATCTGTATTGAAAAACAAGACTATGGTAGCATCAACTACACGCCAGGTTGAATCAGCAGGTACATCGTGCACTGTGATCGACGGATGTGCTCTGTTATGGATTCCCCATTTGCCAACATCCAGCAAGACACGACAAGCTATTGTGATGGACTTTGTCGATAAATTTAAAGACCACATACGACAGAAATTGTTGTCTGGTGATGTGTATTTGGTATTTGATAGATATGTTGAATATAGTACCAAATGTGCTACTAGGGCCAACAGAAGTGCAGATGTTTGTTGTCGGGAGTTTAAGCTATCTGCCGCATCATTGTTACCATCACAAAAACTTACTTTGACGTTAATTCCGAACAAGACACAACTAATAAATAATATTTGCGAACAGCTTGTTAATGACACCGTCTTTTCCCAACAAAATACATGTACATCTAAACATAAGTTGGTAATAACAGGTCAACACAAAACTCCAATACAGATAAGTAATGGTAGGGTGGTGAACAGACCTGACATGACGACAACACACGAAGAGGCTGATAACATCATCGTCCAACAGGCTATTATGGTTGCATCCAAAGAAAGGAAGCGCGTTGTTGTTCTTGCTGATGACACCGATGTGTATGTTATGCTGTTGCATTTTAATATTGCTTGTGGTTTGAACATGCCCATGACAATGGAGTCCCCGTGCACGGGCGGACGCGTGTGGACATAAAGGCAACTGTGGACAAACACCGGAATATCATACCTAACCTACTAGCCGCACATGCTCTTTCTGGGTGTGATACAGTGGCTGGTTGTTTTGGCATAGGTAAATGTCGAGTTTTGAAAGTATTGCAAAATGGTTCTACCTTGAATAATATGGGCGACGAATTGGCCATTTGGGCAGATGTTTTGGCAGAAGCAACACAATTTATAGCCTTGTGCCCGCATTAATATGTGGATTACCAGGACAGGGAAGTCTGGCGCAACTAGTGTACCGAAGCTGTGCACTCTACCACCAACAACCGAATCATTTGAGCTAAATGTCAAACGGGCCCATTTGCAGACATGTACCTGGAGAAATGCTCTCAGCCCAAATCCACCACAATTAGTTCCAACAGACTATGGGTTCGATAGAGACGAACAAATGAAATCTTTGCAACCGGTAACCGTCCCGGCAAATGTGACACTGGCACCCGACGAGATCCTAAAACTAATCAGATGTTCGTGTTCCACTCGCACGCCTTGCAAAACTGTTGCATGCTGTAATGAACAGACGAAATTAGCTGAAACGTTTGACCAAAATTCAGATGTTGATGAATGAGTTATCGATCAGATGACAGTTCGGTATACAAAAATAACGAAACAAATTGAAAACGAAGAATGTCATAACTTTCGATGTATATATTTAAACATTTACGAGTCTGTTGTCAAATCCATTTGTAATATTTTGCTGCTATATTTTCAACTGGAAAATCATTTCATCCGAATCTTATTTAGATGAACGACATAACAAAGTCCATCTGTGATCTGAATCATCTTAAAAGTGTTCCAAAAACTTTTTCCAGAGCTATTGGGCGCTATTGTGTCGAAAATAGCTTGTTTTGAAGAAGGCGGCCATTTTAGATTTTGAGGAATATTTTAAGTTATTCAAATATGTTTGAAGTTCAGTACGATTATTTACACTCAACAGACTGTAGACACTATTGACTACATGAATCAACTGAAAAGAAATCAATTTTCAAATTTTTTTGGAAAAAAATGATTTTTTTTTGTCGATTTTGGCATATTTAGCAAATTTTTCGAGTATAAAATTACCGAAATCCTTATGTTTTCTTTATCTCTATTCACTATTGACTCAAACTGGTGCGTTACATCGCATCAACATAGCTCCCTTACTCCTAAGTCTTCACAATTTATGGAAGCTATATCGAAAAGAAAAAAATTTGTGGTGGCCATCTTGGATTTGTGGCAATATTTAAAATTGCTCAAGGGTGTCAGATGTCCACTCGTAAAATTATTGATAAATATACCATAGACTACAAGAATCCGCTGAGAAAAAAAACTATATACGCCAAAAACAGGTTCAGTGCGTGCCCTGGCTGCCGGACTCGGTATCCATGATATCAGATCAGAAGATCATGAGAGGAGACTTAAGTATTCTTGATTCGTGATATTTAATGATTATTTTCTTTTAGAACTACCCATAAATAATTTTCTATATTTGAGAAATTTCATGTCATACCTGTTGATCAATGGAAAATTGGGCTGAGATGAGTTCTGGGTCACGGGTTCATAACCAAATTAAAGCTGACCAACATGTCTCTTATTACTAGCCTAATTCGAGTTCGATTGCTCCCCACTTGATTGGACCACACCAAATATCAATGTTTTGTTTTCATTGGGCTGGAATATTTGTGACTGCTTTATTCTTCATTATAATATATGGGGATTTGATGCTATGTTATACAGTTAAAAATCTAACTCAACATTATGATACAAATGAAGCCTCCTCTCATAGAACCATGACAATAAGCTATTTGGTGGTTGGAGTGTTGTGTGAAATTATTAGTTATGTTAGGCATTCAAAATTATTAGTTATTCTAGCTGTTCTTGGTACCAAAAGTGACTAAAAAAATTATATTTTCGACCTCTCAAATGTATTAAAATCCATTGTTTTTGTCAACTCTTAATAAATCTATATACAATGAAGATGATGATATGTGAAATTCAAGAGAAATTATTTGCTGAAAATCTCTTGCCATTTCTGGCTAGATTTATTCAAAACGTGCATGCATCTCCCCCTTAAAGGCAAATTATTGATATCTCAAAATGTCATCCTTTCATCATATAGCTTAATCTACATTGATCATGGGAAATCACTTTGCTCATGTTGTCCTATACACAAACTCAATATAGTAGCTTGCCATCACTTCAAATATAGTTAACTTTATGCAATGTCCTTGATATGCTTATATAAGTAGACTTAAAGGGGTACTGTACGCCATTTTCATTAAATTTCCGGTGACAACAACGATCTAATATCGGTAATATATAGAAACATAAGTAATTTGAGTCGAAGATGTATTCTGTAAACGCTCACGTTAATAGGCTATCTTAAAATTTAATAATTTAAAAGTTAATAATTTGATATAAATTGAATTTATGACTGGAGCCATAAAATGTGAAAACAGTCTTTGCGACGAATATCACTTTATGATCCTATGTCAAAAGTTACAAGACTTACGCGAAAAAAATTCACATCCCCAAATATTACTGGGAGAACCCTAACAGAAATCAATATCATTGTTTACTCTCAACTGAATATTTGAGCCTTCTTAAAAAAGTAAGCATATTTATATATCTTTAAAAATGATACTACTCTAATGTAAATTGCATCATGGATTACAATATAATTTTGTGTATTGTTATTTTTATGACCTATATGTTATGGGTGCCTTGTGTATAGTATGTATATATGTTATTGCATGTTCCAACTTCACTGTTGGCTTTGCTAATAAACAATCAATCAAGGTTGTTATACGCCCGTTTTATGTTATTGGTCCATCCTTCCGTCCATCTGTCTAGATTAGCCGTCCGTCCCTCCACTTTTGTTTTCTGGATGATAACTTTAGATAGTCTCAAATGAATGGAATATAATTTGGTATGTGGGTTACTAATACAATATACAGGTTTATATTCTGGTTCCGCCAATTTTCACCAGAGTTATCATGGCCATTTTTGTTGAAATTTGGACTCAATTTTCGTTTCGAGATGATAACTTTAGTAAGGATGAACTGAATTGACTGAAATTTTGTATGTGAGTTTACTAGCCCTAAATACAGGTCAAGTTAGAATTTGGGTTCCACCTGCCAATTTTCACCTCAGCTATGGCCCTTTATTAGCTCGGCAAGTTTGAGATATTGCTTCAGTCCATGCATCTGTCCATCAACAATTTCTGTTAGCACACCCTACAGGTCACATCTCTAGCTAGATCTCATCCGATCGTCACCAAACTTCATATGGATTTTGATCGAAATTCGTTAAAAAACATGGCCACCAGCAGCCATCTTGGATTTAATATTTGAATCCGTTGGCACACCCTGCAGCCCGTGTCTCAAATCCGATCGTCACCGAACTTCATTTGGGGTGACCTCTAGATGGGAGCTTCCTACTTTTGAAAATTTACAGGCATGTTTAGGATCACCTCTATATGGGAAATATCGATTTTGACCGAACTTTGTTAAAAAACATGGCCTCCGGCAGCCATCTTGGATTTTACTCTTTACATGACTAAATCCTTGGCACGCCCTACAAACCACATCCCTCATCCGATCGTCACTAAACTTCATATGGATCTTTTGGGTGACCTCTAGATGAGAGCCATAAAATATTTCCGAATTTTATAGAAAGACATGGCCGCCAGCAACCATCTTGGATTTTACTTTATATATATCTCTTCATGTTGATATCTAGCATTACATAGACATTTAAACTTTCCGCATTCCTAATTGCTCTATTGGCTGTAACACATAAATTACCCCCATTAGAAGTTGAGCTACATGCAGTGTCATTGACACTTTCATTGGAATTACCATGTCCGTATTTTGCCATGCCCTAGCAATGCTCTTGTTAACATTTAAATTATAATTTATATGTTGTTGTTGTTGTTGTAATTTGAGGATTGGAACCCTGAATACATGTTTATAATTGAAACACCTGTTCATTATTTTGTGTACAAAGGTGAAGTCTGATTAAGTTGATTAGCAATAGCCCCAATTTTGTTTTAGAATTATTGACTTGTGCCTTTAACTTGCCACATGTGTATTTTTGTTTTTGTGTTCATCACTTTTGAAACAAATTTACTGAGTGAATGGAAATTGGTCTATCTGCATGTCTGTCTACCAGTCAACCTGGGCATATATATCTCAGTCTGTCTTATTATCAGATGTGAATGAAATTTGGCATGGAGGTTATATATATATAGGACTGCTTTCAAAAGAGGGCACAATGACGTTCTTTGCAATTTTCTTTATCCTTTGTTTATCTGGATATAATGGTTATAACCCTTTCATGATGGGGGTTTATGACAGGAGCTGCGCTGTTGTAGCATTAAAGATCCTGTGCTCTGGCTTACAAGGTCAGTGTACATTTTTTAGGCCAATGTATTCTCTTTTATGTGTTAGCAAAGCTCCCTATGGGAGACTCGCATATATATAAGAGAATGCAATTTTATTTTGGCACAAGGTTTTTGAAATATTTAAGGAAGCTCTGGTCATGGAAGGGTTAATTAATATCTAGATAACTCAACCATAAGCCCATAAGTTGTGAGAACTCAATAGGTCTATCATAGGGGAGGTCTATGATAGGGGTGTTCTATGGATCTCAATAGGTCTATCATAGGGGTGTTCTATGGATCTCAATAGGTCTATCATAGGTGTGTTCTATGGATCTCAATAGGTCTAACATAGGTGTGTTCTATGGATCTTAATAGGTCTATCATAGGTGTGTTCTATGGATCTCAATAGGTCTATCATAGGTGTGTTCTATGGATCTCAATAGGTCTATCATAGGTGTGTTCTATGGATCTCAATAGGTCTATCATAGGTGTGTTCTATGGATCTCAATAGGTCTATCATAGGTGTGTTCTATGGATCTCAATAGGTCTATCATAGGTGTGTTCTATGGATCTCAATAGGTCTATCATAGGTGTGTTCTATGGATCTCAATAGGTCTATCATAGGTGTGTTCTATGGATCTCAATAGGTCTATCATAGGTGTGTTCTACGGATCTCAATAGGTCTATCATAGGTGTGTTCTATGGATCTCAATAGGTCTATCATAGGTGTGTTCTATGGATCTCAATAGGTCTATCATAGGTGTGTTCTATGGATCTCAATAGGTCTATCATAGGTGTGTTCTACGGATCTCAATAGGTCTATCATAGGTGTGTTCTACGGATCTCAATAGGTCTATCATAGGTGTGTTCTATGGATCTCAATGGGTCTAACATAGGGGTGTTCTATGGATCTTAATAGGTCTATCATAGGTGTGTTCTACGGATCTCAATAGGTCTATCATAGGTGTGTTCTATGGATCTCAATGGGTCTAACATAGGGGTGTTCTACGGATCTCAATAGGTCTATCATAGGGGTGTTCTATGGATCTCAATGGGTCTAACATAGGGGTGTTCTACGGATCTCAATAGGTCTATCATAGGTGTGTTCTATGGATCTCAATAGGTCTATCATAGGTGTGTTCTATGGATCTCAATGGGTCTAACATAGGGGTGTTCTACGGATCTCAATAGGTCTATCATAGGGTTGTTCTATGGATCTCAATAGGTCTATCATAGGTGTGTTCTACGGATCTCAATAGGTCTATCATAGGTGTGTTCTATGGATCTCAATAGGTCTATCATAGGTGTGTTCTGTGGATTTGTTCATGTTTGGTGTCCTGGACTTATTCCTCTTTATCTGTGAAAAGTTGATATTTTGTCCGTGCACTTGAGTATCTCAGTCATGGGTCTCGATGAAACATGCTACAGTATGCCGCGGGATGTTCAATAAGAAAGCCTTTAATGAAGATTTAAACAGTGATGTTTGTATTTTGCTCTTCTGTTTGCCTTAACACTCTCTTTACTAAATAATCATTTATGAGTAGTTCCCATGGGAAATTTTCAGATAAAGTTCAACAAGCATGTGTTGAACTTATTATTTCTGAACATATCCAACCAATGAACCAATCACAACTTCTCGGATTATCGTTCTTGCTACGGAAATCACAGAGGTTTGCCGATTGCCAATGAACATGTATCCTTCTGCACTGAGTTCACTTGTATTATCTTGTCATATGTTTGCCACTCATTTTCCCTGAAAACCCTTCCAAATTAATAATAGACCATTCTAATATATTCTTTTATAACTGGATGGAAGAATCCGTTAGGGACCTTCGAATAATCGAGATTCGATTCAATGTCAACATCGGCCACCTGATCATGATTTGAGATCGACACTTGAATCGGCCCAATGATTCAGATATTGTCAAATCAGCGTGAAGTTTGTTGTTGTATCATTTTGCGTCTAGATAACAACGCGCATGTATTCACAAAAATTGAAGCACAAAGTGGCCAACGTAGGTCATTTTGGATGTCTTCCATTCAGAACAGATGTACATTATAGAAATTTGAAAACCGTGATGGTGATCGGTCAGCAACTAGCAAGCGAAATAGTATTTGGGGAGGGTGTGGCTGGACCCGGAATTGTCAGGAGAACCCAATTGTCCTCCCCTTTACCCCTAACAGCAAACCCCATAAACAAACTAATCAATATTAATTCATGTTGTGCTCAAATGTGAATTTGACATGATTATATACAGCAATATAAAGCAACCGCATCAATGAAACACATCAAACACCCATCACATCATCCAGGCAATTTTGATTTTCAAGCAACACTTGACTACACAAACTTTGCGGGGAAACAATGTGTAATTTTGGCTGCATGAACTGATGGTTGGGGGGATAATTAATGTTTCTTATCATAATATTACTTTTATGAAATGCATTTTTGGCAGATATTTTATTGAATAAATTCTGAATATAGGCATGTGTGCAGTGAGTATATATAAAATGGGGGTTGCCGTTCCTGGTGAGAAAATAGTTTTATTCTTGAACATTACTCCATTGTAGTTGATATAATGATAATAGGAATTAATATAATATGAACACTAATTAACATATATGAAGCTCTTTATATACATAACTAGCAGGTGACCCGACTTCGTCCGGGCTTTGACCTTGAATTGACCATTTTGAAGGTCAAGGTCATGTCGGGGTAACGATTTGACCCGTCCAAAACACTCCCCCGACAAAAGTATCCCGAGACACGTATGCTGTACCTAGGTGTAAAATTTTGTCGAAATCCGCCAGTTTTACCCGATTTGACCTCGAATTGATCATTTTCAAGGTCAAGGTCAGGTTGGGGTCACAATTTAACCCGTCCATGACACTTCCCGTGGGTAGCAAGTTTGAGCTCAATCGGTTCGAGTCTATAAAGGACACACACATATATATCATTTGTGGGTACCCGTTTCAAGGTGAAGATCACCTCGGGCTAAAAAACTGACTCGATGAAAATGTCCCCCGTTCCTAGGAAGCCCTAAGTACGTAAGAATCACACAACACGCTCATGTCTGGATACAGTCATGCTCACGTGTGGACCCAGACGTAAGAATCACATTACGCACATACACTCTTTATCAACGACACTGCGGATACGAACGCTCTTTAACTATCAATGCGATTAACTCCACCGTGCCAATGGCGGTAATTTTTGTGACTGGGAGTGGAGAATGGGTGCTCTGATGTTATCCAAAACGGCGGTAAATGTTTTTTAACCTTAGATTGGAAGTTTGAGCTCAATCGGTCCAGCCGTTTTCCCGGCCACAGCTAACAGACAAACAACAAGCAGACAGACAGAAGTCCCAAAATATATAGTAGACTAGCTGATGAGCCCGACGTTGTCCGGGCTATTCAAAAACCAAATTTCAAGTCGATAGCTCAACCCGTTTCCGACATCTGGTCTGCGCATGCGCGAAGCTGGCGTCGCATGGGCTCGGCGATCCGATAAAATTCGTATCCGGGGCAAGATACATTCACATACCAAATTTCAAGACTCGATAGCTCCACCAGTTTCCGAGATCTCGTCTGCGCATTCGCGAAGCTGGCGTCGCACGGGCTCGGCGACCCGATAAAATTTGTATCCGGGGCAAGATACATTCACATACCAAATTTCAAGTCGATAGCTCCACCTGTTTCCGAGATCTCGTCTGCGCATGCGCGAAGCTGGTGTCGCACGGGCTCGGGACCCGATAAAATTCATATCCGGGGCAAGATACATTCACATAGCAAATTTCAAGTCGATAGCTCCACCCGTTTCCGAGATCTCGTCTGCGCGAAGCGGGCACCGCACGGGCTCGCCAATACGACAACGACGACCGCCTGGTCAAACTACACACACGTACCATGTTTCGTCCCGATCGGTCGAGAATCGTATATTTGTATCAATGACATACAGACAGACAGACATACAGACAGACAGACAGAGGTCTTCAAAATATATATGAGATTATTCAATGAGTTCTGCAGATTTTTGTCATGAGACAAAAAAATTAACGATGGTAATTTTAAACAATCACCACCCGATTCGAGATTCGATTCGATGTCATGCATGAAGATGATTAAATATCAAGATTAAATTTGATGCAAAATCCCCGTTTTTCAGGACACTAGAATCCAATCCATTTAGTATAGAAAGGATTAAAATTAGTGTTTCATTCTGCCGATGTTTCAATTTGGCACCTTAGAGGTATGACAGCATTCATGGTGCAACCTCTTGTCTGGGATTGTTTTCAAATATCAAGGGGTACATACACTGCTCATAGGTATCCCAGCTATTTGAGAAAAAAGAAGTTTCAAGCCTAATATATTGTTTCTGTTCATTCATTTCAGATAGCTGTTGGTTTTTGGTTCATGATGATTGTGGTGGCGTTGGTTTATATTGCAATAGTTGGTGTGCTGAGTGTATTAATTTACTATTATTTGAAGAATGTGAAGCTGCCATCTGCAGGAAAAGCTGTGCTAATAACAGGTATTGAATTCTAATAAAAATTTCTAAATTGACATTGCTAGCTATAGTTTAAACCTCCAATTTGGGGAAAAAGGACATTAACCCTTTACCCAACAAACCGGCCAAAACCGGCCAAATAAAGCTTCAACAGCCTAAAATATCTTCGGACTGTCTCAATAGAACCATACAAATGTGGATATCATTGGAACCGACTCCTTGACCACATTGTGATAGTTACAGTTATGCCCTGTGCCAATGCATTCTCTTATATATGCGAGTCGACCATAGGTCGCCTCGCATATATAAGAGAATGCATTGGCCTAAAAAAAATCTTTTTTTAACACTTTTTACCATTTTTTCTTACATTCTTTAACAATTTTATAATTTTTAATGTGTTAAGCCAATGCATTCTCTTATATATGCGAGGCGACCTATGGTCGACTCGCATATATAAGAGAATGCATTGGCACAGGGCCCTTCTGTTGGGTAAAGGGTTAAAACATACATACACATAATCTTTACGAAAATCTTGTTGATATAGCTGAAAAACATGCTTTTTAAAATTTGTATTACATGCTTGTTCCTAGAATGACAGTGATCCTATTGTGCCGTATTTACAATTTAAAGGGATACTGTACTCAAATGTTATTGTTGATTTCTATAGTCTCTGAGTCGTAGAATAAGGTAACCAGATTTCCATTGATTGTAAGTCTGTTGAGTACAAAGTAATGTTACGGATGGCAGATTAACTGGAATGTGAAAATACAAATTGTTGTTGTCGAATAATTTTTGCAGTATCAAATAAAAGTTATATTATAGGCATCCTATTCCCATAATACTCATTTAAGTTATTGTATAGTCACTTGTCAGTGAGTGAATTGAGTTTAAGCCATGTATCAACATATTTTTTTACATGATCATGTGTGCCACGTGTTGCCCAATCCACTATAGATCTGTTAATTAATTTGATTACGTCTTATACTCAGAAATTTGTAATTTAATTTATGGCTCTAGCCATAAATTAAATTTATATCAAATTATTAACTTTGATTTTAAGATAACCTATTAACCTGAACATTTACAGAATACATCTTCGACTAAAATTACTTATTTTTCTATATATTATCGATATTAGATCATTGTTATTACCGGAAATTTATTGAAAATGCTGTACAGTACCCCTTTAACCATATGCCCCACATGTTTCATCCACATCCTGTTGACATCACAGGACTTATATGACGTTCAGCTCAGCCATGAAATCGGAACAATAAAATAAAAGCATCAACGCACATGACAAAACAAGCCCTATACTTGTCTGAGTAAACCTTGTAAGTCTGTTACAAGGTGGTGTGTAATAAAAACAGAATGACATGTGTGTTCATGGGTTATTCAATACGGCACTTCTGCCATCGCGGAAGGATAGAACTCGAGGCTGCTATCATTTTCAACAAACACATTTACACACTCATGTTATTCTGTATATTATTTGCCGTGGGATCTTCATGCAAAAACGAAGAAAATAAATAGCCTTATTTCGTCTCCAAAGTGTTTATTTCTATGATTTTTATAATCATTCTACATAATATAAATTTAAAAAAAATAAAAATGCAAGGTACCTGTAGATTTGAATTGGGGGAGGGTTGGTTTTAACGATTTTTGCCAGGTTTATTGCCTATTTTCAGCATTAAAATATAATTTTCTTGTTTCTAAAAACCCAATTTAATAAAGAGGTGACCTTTAAATTGGTTGAAGTGTAGTGGTAGACCATGCAACCTATTGTTTTGCTTGTTTCTTGAACTCAGTATATTCTGTATCTCTCTCAATTCAGGATGTGACACTGGTTTCGGAAATACACTGGCTCAACGACTGGATTCCATCGGGTTTGTGGTCTACGCATGCTGTTTGAATGAGGACTCTGAAGGGGCTGTGGCTCTTATAAAGAGTTGCTCGGGGAACCTGCATGTCATTAAAATGGATGTCACAAGTGACGAAGATGTACAAGCTGTAGTCAATCAAATCACTCCTTTATTGGGCAATCAAGGTGATATAATTCTACATACAAAATTCCTTCATTTCGCTTTGCCAATAATTTATGTATTATGTTGAATTGGATATTTGCGGATTCGAGCATGAAAACATTTTGTTCACAAGTCGGCTTGCTGTTTGGTTCACAAACTGTTCTCATGCTCGAATCCCAGAATATCCAACAAAACAAGGTACGTTCTATTTTCTCCATTGTAATTTAATCCAACAGAAAATATTAAAGAACTGCACAAAAAGCTTTTTTTTATCGACATTACATGCTATGAACTGGTTAGTGCTGCTGCTAGCCAAATTTGTTCATGGCAAAAAATAATTTCATTTGGCAATAATTTTGGCAAGTGGGTTTTTAATTTTGCTTAAAGACATATTATGTACTTGTTCGGGTGTGTTAAACTGTTAGTTAGTATTCAGGCACTGTGCCAACTGGAGGAATGTAGCATTCTACTACATCATCGGAAATCTCAAGCAAATCGACCATACCACTCCACAGAAAACATCATCTGAACTACGCTCAATTGTAAATATTTACTTCTCGTTTCGGGATGCAACTATCAGCGATAAAGTAACGAAAACGATTTCGACATCGAGAGTCACTGAATTTAATTAAATAATAATAGTGACGGTGTGTCTTATCAGTTTGGATTAATATTTATAAAACTAACTACTTTAAGCAAGATTATCCTCCATTTCTATTTGATCACCCTACCGGAGTGTTTCACATCACTTTAAACGCCTTCGATCGTCACTGACAAACCTACACAATTAATAAAACAGACATTCAAAGATTCATGAATAGTAATCGACTGTAGTTAAAATATGAAATAGTCAGAAAAAGCAATCTTCTGTAAAGTTTGTATTGAGGCTGGTATAAGTAATTTGTTTGTAACAGTTTGTTCGATTTTCAAGACAGATAACGTCTCATTGCAAAAGGTGTGATAATTTTGATTTTACAGTTAATCCTCTTGGCTGTTCGGGCTCATGGAGATCATGCACACAGTCATTGCAACAATTAATATTAACTCTTTCGCTGCCACTCGTCACCCAGACGGATTCCCCACAGCCAAGCATCCCATACATGTATATAAGTATTATGGGTGTGCATGGCATGGGATAATTTGTTGAAACTTTATATATATGAATAGACATAACGTCACATAAGCATGGAACGTTCATAGCCACTATGAATACGGAAATTAGGAATCGATGAGGCATTTATGAATTATGTCCATTAGAAGTGAGGAGGTATTCGAAATAGTGAACTCCCTTGTAATGTACTATATTAATAACAATGCGTTTGTTAAAGTGGCATTTTTTAATTTATTTTTTATTTATAATTTTTACTTGTTTTTAACATCACGCCCATGTTTCTATAATGCATATTTTTGTGACAAATATTCAGTTAATTAAGTCTTGACACATCCTCTCAATAGCAAACAAAATCAGAGGTTGTTATTACGTCACCTGTTTGAGTGTCACTTAACTCATAATATCGCGACCTGATTTCCATTCTGTCCTAAGTGCATTTTTTGTGTTTCCGAGTAAATCGATTTTTAAATTTCAAAGTTCTGGCAATTGGTTGTTATTAGACTTATGGTGGATATCCTGGTATCTGCCGAGAAATCAGTATTCATTCTGCCAATAACCATCAACTTCGATAAGGAGATGCTCTTTCTTATATGATATTTCGACCAGATTCGGGAGGTGGGGTGCGATTTTTTGCATTTAGCACAATATGGACTCAGTCTTAGTAGAATATTTTTCGTGGGACACTATGGAAACGGAAATTTTTTCAGGACCGGTCTGTTCCAAGTGGTGATTATAAAAGAGATAATACGCACTTGGGACAACATGAAGAAATATTTAGTCTCAATTTACTGTATAACATGATAGAATTAGAGATTACAATGTGAGCGGAGTGTGATATGTGCGCTCTTTGGAAAGTTAGCCAGCACATCGACATAGAAACAAGCATTTTGAATTGGTGTTGTATGGAAAGCACGCGACTCTTGATGATATATTGCATACGTAATGTTGATATGGCTTCATGGAATGTACTCTTCATTAATGTTACATTGCGAATTTGACGCGTATATATTAGTCCAGGAGATATTGGTCGACATATGCACCCCCCCCCCCCCCCCCCCCCCCCCTACCCCAAGGACTCAACTTCACCCCACTAATTTTCTTTCTTAATGTCTCCTCTAATTTTTTTCGGTTGTTAACAAGAAAAAAAAGTGGCCGCAGACTCCAGACAAGATGGCGTCCATCGTGGAGGCCATTTTGTTTATATGCACCAGGTCTCTTTGATCGCCGTTATAGTAAAGATGATATAAAAAGCGGTCTTGTTTTCCACTCGACTCGTTATGCTAATATACAACCCTCACAAATTAGCCAAAAGTCCGACACCAGATCCAATATGGCGGCCAAGATGGCCGCCGAAATGTGAATATATGCTATTTTTCTTACATTTCACCACCTTTTGTTTGTCTCTATGGGAAAATATTGGCATCTTGGCGTGAATTTATACATTTATCGTATAGAAGAGTCATTGACGAACACAATGGGATCATAATATACATTCATAGCGGGATATTTTTGTCCAATAACACGTTTCCCAAATGCCGGTATAATAGGTCAAAGCCGAATCAACACTAATAACGCGATGTAATGTTTCGAATCAATGAAAGTTATTGCTATCATAACAAAACCCATGCATATATATGTGCAGGAGATACTCCAGCTAGGATTCCTCTTATACCTGAGTTGTGGAATATTTATCTAAATCCAAGACGGCGGCCAAAATGGCCACCAGAAATAGAAAAATCGCCAAAAATCGCTGATTTTAACATCAGTGAGCGTTATTGTCACGACAACTTCACACCTGTTAACTATTGTGAGTTGGGAACACTTAGGCGAAGTACTTTCATTATACCATATCCAAATAAAAGTTCCCCAGATCTAAAATGGCGCCCACAATGGCGGAAAGATTTTGAAAAATCACCGAAATTCCCTCATATTCACATCATTGGGCATTATTTTCGAGACAACTGCACGCATGCGGACAGTTGATTTGGAAATACTGAGGTGAAGTAATTACCTTGCATCTCATACAATAAATTGTTTTCCAAATCGAAGATGGCGGCCAAAATGGAGACCAAAATTTGTAATCAAGCTCACATTCCTTTACTTTCTTACGATGGGCGTTATTGTTACGCGAATTATGTCCACAATTACATGTTCATATGGAACATTGATACGAAGTATTCATTTGAGTTTGGCAAACTCTCACAGTCAAGATGGTGGCCAAACTGGCGGCCAGAAATTGAAAAGAAGTCGATATTATCACATACTAATTTCAACTTTTTGTCATTATATCGATACGTATGGACGACACTGTACATACTATAGGCCATTTATTAGTTTCAACATAAGTCGTAGCCTTCTGGAAAGATGAATACCCACAATTAATCATCGCGATGTGGCATTTCGAAATCCATTGTCCACCATAAGCGCCCATAACGGCCGTTTAGGTGCGCCAAATAGCCATAGTACCTGAGCTTATTATGATTTGCCACATTCAGCATTATCTGCATGGACCAGTTTCCGTCTATTCGTCAGATTAATCTATCTCTCTCACACCATCACAGTATTCTACACTTCTTTTTAGAAAGGTCCCACTAATCGGAATATTTCAAACAATACATATGCCGGTGTCCAGCTCACGTGTTTGTCTCGAAAGCAGGGAATTCTTATCCTTAATCTTGGCGATCTTCATTCGTGGTATAGCTTATGGTATAATTCAGATGCTACATATGGGATATGAGCGTTATTTTGTGGGATAAACTAGAAATGAATGTGGTCGATGCGTATACTAGCTTTCAGAAGGACCTCGCTATCTGCGTATTTTCAGCTTTGGTGACGTAATGGGGATAACAACATATACACCTGGTGATTTTACCAAACAGACACTTCTCAATATATGGTTCATCAATTCACATACTCATCTAATGCACTGACGTACCCGGACAACTTATGTATATGGCTTCGAATGTTGAAAGCCAGACATTTGACGGATGCCTTTCTGCTAAGGCGTAGAAGACCATAATGCATAACTTACCCACACGTCTTGACCATGAACAAAAGAAAAATCTTGTTGCGTCGAGCAATTGTCTCACAGAACAAATTCAGGCAGATAATAACAATATGCACGGTGCTAGTTTGTGGGCATGTGTCATGATAGTGGAAATGAAATTGGACCATGACTGCACCGCCCTTCTTTGGGTATGTTTTAGATTCAGACATGATCTCATGTGTGGCTTTGCTTTCCTTGTATGCTAAGATTGTTCCCACCCGTCTGGAAACCGTTCACAGTCAACTGGACCAGGCGTGTACCACTGGCTACTACTATATAAGCCCCACCAGACTGGGGTGTAGTCTTAAAGATGATGCCTTTCATAGTTGGTTGATATTTCATACACACACTGGGTGGTGGTCGGTATGGTTCAAGAAAGTACAATTGCCATCAACACAAGGGTGAAATGTTCAACGCGACGAATATCCAGAGGAATGTTACGTTGATGAGATCTTGCATTCAGTTCAACATACGTTGGGTACACCAAGTGATTTCTTGGCAACATCACCATTCCGACCATTTTACCATGGCCAATTTATTTCATTCCCACTATCATGGCGTATGTTCACAAACTAACACCGCGAGTATTTTTCTACTCTGCTGGGAGCTATTCGACGAGACGACTGCGGGACATCACACAGTTTCCTTAGGATCATTGTCAAGAAGTGTGGGTAGTCGGTACATTATGGTCTTCTCCTTAGCAGATATACATCTGTCCAAGAGAATGAGACAGCTAGCAACATTCGAAACAATGCCGAAGTTGTCCACATATGCCAATGCGTTCGCTAAGTTTGTGAGTTGATGAACCATCTATTGAGAAGTGACTAGCTAATTGGTTCGCCAGGTGTACATGTCGTTATCCCCATGGGGTATGAGACACATACATAGAGATGACATTATGCAAGCTTGTATACTCATCGACCATATGCCTTTCTAGTTCAAGATGACGCACAAATCCCATATTTAGCATATTTAAAATCGTAGGCTAGACACCGAAGAATGAATTGTTTGAAACGTTATGATTAGAGGGACCCTTCTCCCAGGAGGTGTTGAATACTTTGTCGGTGTGAGCGATCCAGATTTACCAGACAAAGAAATGGAAGCTGGTCCAGATAATTATGGACGTGATGTGGCAAATCAGAATCTGTTATCAGGTAATTGTTCTAATATTACTATTAGGCGCACCTACGGTTACGGCAATTATCGGTGCTAAGTGGAGAATGGATTTCGAAATGCCACATCGCGATATTAATGGTGGGTTTTCGACTTTCCAGAAGGATACGAGCCATTTTATGCATTTTGATACGTATTAAGTTAAACTAATATATTGTTTATGTACAGTTTCGTCCACACATATTGATACTATGACAAAAAGTTGAAATTTGTATGTGAAAATATCGATTTTGTTTCAATTTATGGCCACCAATTTAGCCGCCATCTTGACTGTAAGTATCAATTGCCAAACTCAAATGAATACTTCATATCAATATTCCATTTCAACATGCAATGGAGGGTAGAAATCGCGAAACATTAACGCCCATCGTAAGAAGGTATAGAAAATTAAGGAATTTAGGCGTGTTTTAAAATTTCGGTGGCCTTTTTGGCCGCCATGTTCGATTTGGAAAACAATTTCTTGTACCTCAGTATTTCCAACTCAACTGTAAGCATGGGTGGAGTTGTCTCGACAATAGTATCCAATGATGTGAATATGAGGGCATTTCGGTGCCATTGTGGCGCCATTTTGGAAACTTTTATTTGGATATTGTACAATGACAGTTCTTCGTCTAAGAGTTCCCAATTCACAATAATAAGCAGGTGTGGAGTTGACAATAACGCTCACTGATGTTAAAATCAGCGATTTTTGGCAATTTTTCTATTGCTGGTGGCCATTTTGGCCGCCATCTTGGATTTGGGTGAATATTCCTCAACTCAGGTATAAGTGGAATCATAGCTCGTGTATGTCCTGCACATATATGCATGGGTGTTGTTGTGATAGCAATAACTTTCATTGATTCGAAACATTACATCGCGTTATTAGCGTCGATTCGGCTTTGACCTATTATATCGGCATTTGGGAAAACGTGATATCGGACGATATCGGACAAAAATATCCCACAATTAATAAATATTATGATCCCATTGTGTTCGTCAATGATTCTTCTATACGATAAATGTATAAATTCACGCCAAGATGCCAATATATTCCCATACAGACAAACAAAAAGTTGTGAAATGTCAGAAAAATAGCATATTTTCACATTCATATTAGATTATGGTGTCGGACTTTTGGCTAATTTGTAAGGGTTATATATTGGCATAACGAATCGAGCAGAAAACAAGACCGCGTTTGATATAATCTTTACTATAACGGCGATCAAAGAGACCTGGTGCATATAAAAAAAATGGACGCCATGATGGACGCCATCTTGTCTGGAGTCTCTGTGGCCCCTTTTTGTTCTTGTTAACAACCGAAAAAAATTAGAGGAGACATTAAGAAAGAAAATTAGTGGGGTGAAGTTGAGTCCTGGGGTGCAGAGGTCGACCAATATCTCCTCGACTACGTGTGTTTCTTTTCGCGGGAAAATTTTTCTCTGTTCGATCGCAATTTGAGTTGCAACCTGTTCGATGTGAGAGAATTTAGCAAAATATTTCAGTTCCATCCTGTAGTAAGTGACAGTTCGTAAAGCCGAACTGCACATAGAACAACATCGATCTGAATAATTATCTGTTGTGTCTGAAACTCAAGATAGAATTCATCTTTGTTTTTAAATGACAGGAAATAACTGGCTTTATAAGTATGTTTTATTTTTAGGACATAATGGTTCTAAGAAATAGTGTTTTTATGCAGAACGGACAGAAAAGAATAGCTAATATCACCGCGAAAAAACCAGATACCGCTTAGGGGCCGGTACCGTTAGACGCGGAATTTGATGCCGATTCCAACGATACCCATATGGACGTTTCGTACCAGTATGTCACTTAGGACAGAATGGAAATCAGGTCGCGATATGTGCCTAGTATACAGTAATGCCCTAAATAATCGACTCCTTAACCACAGCAGAAGTATGGGTAATTTTTCAGGATTTAGTCGGAAATATGGCTTGTTGCCATTCAACAGAAAGCTTTGGTTAAGGAGTTAATTATTTAGGGCATTACTGTACTTCATAGAAAATGGCACAAAATTATTATCCAACTGAATTTAGTACTATCTGTTCAAATTTTACGTTCAAAACTTTGGATTCCAAGGAAACTTGAGATGGTATGCACTTTTTGTGTTTAAACCAAAAAAACATACTATACAAATAGAAATTTAAGTTCTCATTTGTGGCCTTGGACTTGGCTAACTCTGCTTGTGGAAAAAGTATAATCATGTTTCCGCTTATAAGATAATTTTGATATCTAACTAATGCTGAACTACTCAAGTACACAGGTTTTGAGAGTTATCTGTATTGAATATTTCAAGTTACATGATTACCATCATCTCCTTTTCACACCCTTTTATTTATTTATCTGTGCAGGGATCTGGCTAGAGGGTCTCTGTTGGGGTGGTCTGTCTTGGAATTTTCAACTGCACCCCCTCCCCTGGCAGCAATCTGTAATTTCCAAGTCCGAGAATTTCCATTTACAGCCCCTCCCACCTGGGGTTTCCAACCTTAAAATAGTGTGTCTTTCATTTGCGGAATGAGGTCCCCACATGATGGGCTAGCATCACCAAATTCACCCTATGGGAACCTCATTCTGCTTATGCATCAGGGGTGAAACACACTGCTGCCACATCCCTGAATCTGTGTGAGATTGATGACCAAAAACTAATCAAATTCATCTCTCTGTCCTTTCAGGAAGAGTAAAATATTTAACTAAAACCGTCATAATAAAAACAATTGCAATTAAATTCGCTGAGATATTATTTTCCTGCCTAGTAATAATCAGTCATTTGTTTTTAAGTATTTTATGACTTTAACCCTTTCAGTGCCAAGTCCAATTTTTGTATCAACCCATATTTCCTTGATAATTTTTCAAATTTAATGTTTATAATAATGTGATACATAATGTGATACATAATGTATCACATTATTATAATCAATAAATTTGAAAAATTATCAAGGAAATATGGGTTGATACAAAAATCGGACTTGGCACTGAAAGGGTTAAATATTATGATTTTTTTTTAGATATTCAGTTTGTTTCCTGTGCAGGTTTATGGGCTGTGGTGAACAATGCTGGTATCGCTACTTTTGCTGAAACGGAATGGTGCTCCATGAACGCTTATCAGAACGTCATCAACGTCAATTTGATGGGAATGATCCGTGTGACAAAAGGATTCCTACCGCTCATAAGAAGGGGATGTGGAAGAGTAGTAAATATGTCAAGCCTTGCAGGTAAGCTAGCATGTTAGCCACATTAGACAAAGTTCTACCTCCAGTAAGAAAATAGCATTTTTGATTGGTCAGAGCTGTACAAGATATTCTATGTGTATGTCTCAAGCTGTCAACATATAAAGGGACACCAAGACAAATGCTCCACCATCTCTCATGCTACTGTTTTTTCATGATGTAATTTATTTTGAGCAATGTTATGGAGAGACAAACAGGAGATTTTGTATGTTGTGGCATTGTGTTTTTATATACCTGTTTTAAAAAAATGGGACGTATGATGTTATTGGTCTGTCTGTCTGTCGTACCATTCGTCTGTCTGTTTTGTTTCCGGATTTACTTCTCAAGCTGTAAAAATTTTGCTCATTGCAGTATTTGGCATAAAATTGGTGCATGGTGTAACAAGTAATGTATTCTTTTGTTTCTAATAGCAAGAAAGTAATGTAGAGCGGCTTGAGTGCAGCCATTGCTGCTGCAAATAAGTTACATATATTGACGAAATATGCAATGCCCCATATCTGATCATAATCAACATTGCATGTTTGTACATGTGTTTTAGAGATATGGATGATTATTGATAATGGAAGTAAGAACAAATTCATTCTATTTTTTTTAAACGGGTTGTATTATGTTATTGATCTGTCAATCGAGCTGTCCGTCCATTCACTTTTAGTTTCCTGATGATAACTTTAGATAGTCTCATGAACTGAATGGAATGAAATTTGGGATGTAAGTTTATTAACATAAAATACAGGTCAAATTCGAATTTGGGTTCCACATGCCTATTTTCACCAGAGTTATAGCCCTTTGAGTCTTATAGCAATGCTCTTGTTTCAAGTTCACCTTGGTGATAGTGGTTTACAATTTCTTTGATTTTTCAGCTGTACTGACTGTGAAAGTTAATGTGAATTTCTTTTTATATGCCTATTTTGAAAAAAACGGGACGTTTTATGTTATTGGTCCATCTGTGTGTTTGTTTTTTTCGTTTCTGTATGATAACTTTAGTAAGTGCGAACTGAATGGAACGATATTTGGTCTGTGGGTTTACTAGCACAAAATACAGGTCAAGTTCGAATTCGGGTTCTACCCGGAAATTTTCACCAGAGTTATGACCCTTTGTTGAAATTACCATGTGCATATTTTGCCAGGTCCTAGCAATTCTCTTGTTACAAACAGTTAACGAAAACCAGTTAAGTCGTCATGATATGCTTCATGACATCAAAACATCATTGTGGCCAGATATATAGAGGATCTCCAATTCGTTATGTTGGGATATAACATTTTATGAAACAAGTTTCCTAAAATCTTATATCCCAACATAACAAGTTGAAGATCTTGTATATCACATGAAAAAAGTAGAGCTTTATGCCTTTTTAACAAATCAAACTGTTTTAAGAAGCTGAAAAATGCATGCAAAATGTATACATGCACAGCGTTGACTGAGATGCTTCACAACCATATACGACAGTGTCGCGTGCTCTCGCTGGCGATGAAAAATGTAGTCACCTAATTTGTCTCTTTGTTTTTGTGCCTATTTTAGTTAGTGCAATGAAGTTGGGCAAGAATTTAATGAACAAAGCAATCATTTTGCAGTGTCTGGTGTTGATATTCAAGCGCGGCTTTTCAAAATAGTATTAATCTGCGCTGTAGTTTTGTGGGCAAGATGCCATATATCCTGGGAATCACGAGCCTATTCATCACTAGTGAAATATAAGGAAATATGTAATGGCTTTTTAGCTCACCTGAGACGAAGTCTCCGGTGGAGCTAGAGTCATCACTCCTCGTCCGTCCGTCCATCGTCCGTCCGTCCATCCATCGTCCATCAACAATTCTTTAAACATCTTCTTCGGAACCATAACACCGAATGGGTTCATATTTGGTGTGGATGTTCCCTAGGTGACTCACATTAAATTTTTTCAAATGAGGTCACTGGGTCAAATAGCTGCGAAGACAGGGCCATAACTCTTTCCCTCCATAGTAATTCTTTTAAACATCTTCTCAAATACCATCAGGCCAAATGAGTTCATATTTGGTATGAAGGATCCTTGGGTGACTGGGGTTCAGATTTGTTCAAATGAGGTAACTGGGTCAAATGTGGGCAGGGCCAAGGACATAAGTTTTTTTAAAGATTTAACTCTTTAACCAAAAAACAAAACAATTATGTATTTAAAAATAAAAGAATAGAGTTTACTGCTTCTGACACCCTGGTCCCAAAAATAAAATTTTATCAAATTCTTGACAGAGAATCATTAATAAGAAACATTTACTTTGGCTCTAACTGTATGCTGGGTATGCCTACACATGTCAAGTGAAATCTGACATTTTTATAAACATTCCCTGGAGATCTGCTAGAAGTCATTAATTCCCAATTACAACAAGAATCTATCATGTATTGTTCAAATTTTTCAACAGGGCAAATAGTGTGCCTGTCATTTGCAGAATGAGGTCCCCAGAGGGTGAATTTAGTGATGCTGTCCGGCACAGCGGGCTAGCATAATCAAATTCACCCTCTAGAGACATTATTCTGCTTAGGCCTCATCTTCTGGGAAGTATCTATAGTATTAATTTAACATTGTTGATAGTTACATTTCCCTTCTAGGAAGTTTCTATATCCCCTAATTTGCAGAAGATAAAATTCATAATTGAGGTGCCCAATGGGTGAACATCACCAACTTCAACTGGGGAACTTCAATCTTATCCTATGTCTGCCATAACAGTTGAGGGCCTTAGCAGAATGAGGTCCCCAGAGGGTGAATTTAGTGATGCTAGCCCGCTGTGCGGGATAGCGTCACTAAATTCACCCTCTGGGGACCTCATTCTGCAAATGACAGACACACTATCACACTATTTCAAGGCTTGATTATATAATACGTGTTGCTTGAGGCCAGGCACGTACAATGTAGGAACAGACAAGCTATTTGCAGGCTTGCTTCTTTGGTGATTGTGATTCAGATTTGTTCAATCAGGGTCACCAGGACAAGTAGGTGCAAGGCCAGCTACATTACTCTTTCTCTCCTTAGTAATTCATGATATGACTTATATGCAAGAATCAAATGGCCTATTTTGCTTATATTTGGTATGAAATTACCTTGGGTGACAGCTTTGTGAAATTGGGATCACAAAGTCAAATAAGGGCAGAGCCAGAGACTTAACTATTTTACCAGGTTAAATAGGGTGGGACCAGGGACATAACTATATGTCTCTATAGTAATTCTTAAAATGTCTTCTCAAGAGAGGTTGGACTATTTAGCTTACATATAGTATGGAGGAATCAGGAGGATCCTTTAGTGACTGAGATTCAGATTTGTTAAAATGAGGTCAACCTGTCAAGAAATGGCGGGGGCTATGGGGAGTTAACACTTTTGTGTCTAATAAAATCATTGAAATACCAAATTCATTAAAACATCTACCTTGGATCCACCTGACTGATTAATCTGACATACATGTATTGTGTTTTGAGTCCATGGATAATTGGGCTTCAAACATGTCTAAATGGTTTTAGAAAAAGGCGCTTGTGAGATTGGAAATTTCCAACAATTGAGAAAGTTTGAGGTGTCGGTTGTGAAATTCCAACCTAAGACTTGGGAGTCTGGAGCCCGGTCGGGAGGGGACTTGTTGAGCTGGAGGAGGGGGTGATCAGTAGTGTACAGTTGGTAATTTCAACGTGGATTTTCACCAATCTCCATACGTGAAATCTCTCTAGCCACATATCCTGTTTAGATCTACTTCTTTTAAAGTGATTATGAAAAGTTATGACTGTTGTGGTCTCCAGAGTCCCAGTCTTATCAGTCTTTGCAGTCTGGTGAGCGACCCCACAGTCATTGACTGTCTTGTTTATTGATATAATAGGGGTTTCATGTGATATAGTCAGTTATCTCAAGAACACCCCTCAGGCTAACAATTAATGAACAAGACTATTGAATTCTATTTGTTTTTATATGTACTGCGCACCTGCGATTTTGAGTTTGAGTAGAGTTATTGCCCTTTTTGGCCCCAGAAAAAATTCGGAAGAATATTATAATCACCATGTTTGTGTCTGCATCCTTGTCTGCATGATTACTTACTTGAGCAATATTCAACAGAATTTCACATTTGAGAAGACGCAGGCCAATTTTGAATGGGGTCACGGTCCAATTAATTGTGGTGGAGTTTGCCCCTTTTTTTTCCATTTAGAAATAACGTTTGTGTTGTCTCAGTGATAAATTTAGCATTCTTCAAAAGAATATCGTGATACTTGGTGTTTGACTCACCTTTGAGAACATGCAGGTCATCATCTAGTTTGAGTCAAATTTTGCCAGGAATTTGAATTGTTTGTTCTTAAAAAAAGTCAACGTCCCAAAAGCCACCTCGATTCGGGGGATGTGGGGGTCTGTGTACTTTTATTGGACATAGAACCGTACATCCTGGGAAGCATCTTTTGTCAGAGTCTGTATTACGTCATTTCCAGTTGGAATCATTTTGGTGGAGTTATTGTTATTTTTCAACATAGAAATGTGTTATGTTTTTTATTTTTTATAATTATTGACCAATGCTCTACAAATTGAAGATATGCAACATATTTAAGTGAAAATGAACTTTGTATCACATTGGTGGAATCAATACCTCCTGCAGTTTGTAGAGATCTGAAACCCTTAAATCTTTCAACCTGCCACCTTCATCAGGGGACATTTTGGTCAGCGACCTTTTATTATCATATTAGTCATCTCATTTTCACTACATGACAAGTTGGGTTGCCTGTATACAGCATACTCAGCCTCTTGTGCATCGTCTATACATATGTTTCCGTGACTAAAACGTTCAAAAGCTCCAGTCTGATTTAAGGTGATTTAACCTGGAGCATCTGATATTGTTTGTTGCAAAAAATGTGGAACATATTGCCCCCCCCCCAAGGGACCAATATCAACATGTCCATTCATTTCTTCTGAATTTATGGCCCTTAGAGTGTAAAATGCAACCATCCCTTACCTCCATCACCTTACATTTAATGTGAACGTTCTTTGGTATAGTCATGAACCACAATGCATGGGATGAAGGATACTCACATTCAACAGATTTTTTCTATGGCGAAATTCCTACACCAACATTCATTTCTGCCCTAATGAAATTATTCTATTTAAATACATTAGCCCTTTGGAAATTAATGCCCAATACTACAGACAATTCAGTGAATGTAATTATTTTGACTTTAAGGCCAAACAAAAAACGGGTTTTGGTTCTCGGGCAATTTCTTTTTCTTCAAATCAATGAGGGAGGGATGGTTTTATTTTTATTTTTTTATTATTTTCTGCACATAGAAAGCATGGATAAAGATACCTTCCTCTGTCTAGTAATAACCAGAAATGTAGAGGGAACTGTTATGCATATAAACTCATCTAATCTTATATAAAAATGACATTTTACTACCAGTGTATGACTGGGATTACCTAACATTATATAATGCCCGACATTCACTATTGTTATTATTGTCTAAAAACTGATACCTCTCCATTCTAATATGTGATCCTGAAATTCATCCTGTGCCTTTCAATTGTATAGGAGTAACAATTAGTGTAATTTAGTTCACAATGACTAATTGTACGAAGAGCATGAGGATCAGCTAATCATTTTCTTAATTGTAGTCATCTACTTCATGTTGTAAGCCCGGAAGTCAATTTTCACACATTACACAGATATGTTAGAGCTCAACACATAGCAACTATGGACATGTTTGTAAAATATTTATTTTTTTTAAGTTTGTTTTTAAAGTTTTTTTGACATAACATCAGGCATCACAATAAAAATGCTGAGCATGGCCCTTTTTATTCACTGCGGCATGGCCTGAGAACCAAAACACTTTATCTTTTTGGCCTAATAGCCATAAGTTCTTCGTTACAGGGCGAGTTGGATTACCAGGATTCACTGCATACTCAGCCTCTAAATTTGCTGCTATCGGTTTCTCGGACTGTTTACGGCGAGAGATGAAGAAGTTTGGGGTGTCAGTTATTACCATAGAACCGACCTTATACAGGTGAGAAATTTACCATCGGACTATCATTACACAGGTGGGAAATTTAGTTTAATGTTTTTTGATTCTTTTTGGAAATTGCCAAATGCTACAAGTTTCTGCAACATTAAGTCATATTTAAGTTTTGACAATCATTATTTGTGCCCCTTTTGAGATCAATAGGATTTAGAAGGGTTGTTTCATCAGAAGGGCACGTAAACAATGAGGATTAGCTGTGTCATTACCATCACCATGAATACTAGTAATCCCACCACTCATGGATACTAATCACATCAGATTAGCTTCACTTTGATAGAGGTGTTAACTTTTCCTAAACCTAAAAACACACCACCAAGACATTCTTGCCAAAACTTTTGCCAAATGAAAATATATTTTGCCAAATGTGAATTATTTTTGCCATTGGCAAATTTGACAAGTGGCAGTGCGAACCCTGAACTCGAGGCAGGGTACACAAACACCACACCGACTCCCTGGACTGGCAGAAAACAAGCCAGAATAAAGAGTCAATTAGAAACCAAAATGGTAACTTTGGGCTATCTACTGGTAAAAAAATAGTTTAGGACAGTAAAACGGCTGAATATTCTGTCATTATGTGATAAAAGTATATGACATGTATATGGACGTTATAAGTAATAGTTGAGTATATTTGGTATGACATGTCACCGGTGTATTGATGTATCAAAATGTTTTAATTTAAGACTAACTATACACATCAGCTGTTGGTCGGATATGGTGATCACTGGTACCCTAGTACACACAGTAATGTGGTTATTGTAACTTAGATGTACATGTTGCTAAATGCTCTGATATGAGTCCCCAAGTATGAGTTGGTGAAAAGGAACATGGCTCAAAACATGATATTTGCCATATGAATTTTCCCACATAATATTGGTCGTGAAAACTGCATGGGCTATGTGGAAGTATATTTAAAAGTGTATATATTAGTAGAGATTTGGTGCACATGCGAGCTCTCCCATACACATGCAATCCAGATTATATACCATTGCACACGGGAGATGAAGAAGTTTGGGGTGTCAGTTATTACCATAGAGCCATCCTTATACAGGTGGCAAATTTAGTTAATTGAAATTAACTGGATTCTACCATGTAAAAGTGGCTTCATTTCTTGGACAACACTTAGAACAAAATAAATCTTTATACACCTAGTTTTGAAGACATGATTGTTTTAATGTTCCAGTTGTTTTGGTGATGATTATATATGATATAACATTTGCAATTCAGGCCTGCAAATTTGAGGTGATTAACCATTCAGTTCGCCTGGAGATTATCTAAAATGAAAATGCAGCGAACGAAAAACAGGTCATGCCAAAGTTTTATAAATGCAGGTGTCGCGATAACTAATTATCACCTTAATTTTAGCGCAATCAAGTCCCAACATGAGACATTCAAATTTATTATGGTAGTTTAATGCCCGTCTGTAGTTAATAATACCAGTTGTAGTGATTATAACAGTTTCTGTAACTCTCCAGCTAACCTATGGTATGGGTTACCTAAGCACAAACCAGGCGAACGAAAAATACGTTACACATAATTTTGAAACCTACAGGCCTGCAATTACTCTACGGATACTATTTTTGTTTTGTTGAAAAACTGGACTTCTGATCATGATGTGACGAGGAACTGTTATCAGACGGGTGGCCCTATAATACTTGAAAATCGCTTTGGCATTTATTGATTGATTTTTGGTTAGTAGGTTTAAATCCATGTGTGACAGCTGTACACATGGAAAATCGGGTTAACCACAACTTTCTTCCCAGACTCTTAATCTGTTAAAAGCAGTTTTATGGCCGTTAGCATGATAACTTGAACACAAAAACTATTTTCATTCATATTTACTTTATGGGTCTTTTACAACAATGTTTTAATTGAGTTCATAAACCAGGTTTGTCTGATTTATTTACCTGAGTTATGACCCATAAATTGTCTATTTTGAGCAATTTTAAGGGCAGTAGTGCGATAACTTGAACAAACATCAACTGATTCCATTCATACTTGACATATGGATCTTGATCAAGTTTGAAAGCCAGGTTTGTTCAATTGTTTTACCTGACTAAGGCCTGTTTTATATGTCGTGCTAAACACGAGCCGCGCTTTCTCATCCTGGCTCAATGTTAGCGCATGTCCTTTGGTTTAAAAATCGTGATCTGGTCGTTCATCTATCAATGAACCTTCGTATCTATCTCTGCAATATATGTGTTCCCAAATTTCATGAAACTTGTTGTGTCATTCAATACATTACGTGCACCGTAGTACCGTATATCATAGCCTTCAATGTATATTGACAATGACCAAGAGTCAGCACATCTGTGGCCCGACGCTGTTTTATACACAAGGCGACAGACACGTGTTGCGCTAGGACGATCCAGGGATGATGCGATTTCGCTAAAAACTTCATATTGTGCATGCTCTTTGCCAATGAGGCCTGAAATGGGTGACGTCTGGACCAGACATGCCAAACATTAGCTCTTGCCTGATAAAGCTCGACGAGCCAGATGGTTTTATATGTCGAGCTTCACATACGCTTTTCTCGACTTCGCCATTTTTAATACCTGGCATGGCTCGTGTTTAGCTTGATGTATATAACAGGCCTTGTGGCACTCAGTTTGTCAATTTTTGACAATTTAAGACCATCAGCGGTATACAGTAATGCCCTAAGTAATCGACTCTTTAACCACAGCAGAATAATGGGTAACTTTTCGGAAATATGGCTTGTTGCCATTCATCGGAAAACTCTCGCCGAGAGCTTTCCAATGAATGGCAACAAGCCATATTTCCGACTAAATCCTGAAAAGTTACCCATAATTCTGCTGTAGTTAAAAGAGTCGATTACTTTGGCATTACTGTAACTTGAGCGAGCTTCAAACATTTCCATTTATATTTTGGTTTATGGATCTTTCACAACAAAGTCTTTTGTCCAGATTGATTTTAATTGCAAGATCCTCAGATTGATAACTTGAATGATTTTCAATGCTCCGATTGACATGCACCGAGTTGTCAGAAAAGATCAAGGCAATCTCATTCAATGCATTCAGCTGTTTCTGGTGTGCACAAATCATTGAAACCTGTCAGCGGGCTGCTAGCATGGATGCTCAAGAGAAAGACAAAAATGTGATGTGCAGACATATTTGTTCAGATTTTTAGCTCAACTTGACAAAGTCAAGTTTGAGCTGTTGCCATGGGTTAGCATCCGTCATCCGTCTGCCAATAATTAAATTTGGCACACCCTATAGGCCATATCCCTCATCCAATCATCACCCAACTTCAAATGGATCTTCGGGGTGACCTCTAGATGGAGGCCATTGATTTTTTCCAAAATTCGTTGAAAACCAGCAGTCATTAATCCATCGGCACACCCTGCAGCTGACATTTATTGGATAAATGTCTTGAGAACTTACAGGCATTTCAGGATCACTTCTAGATGGGAAGCTATAAAATTTGAATGATATTCGATCAAAAACATGGCTGTCGGCAGCCATCTTGGCTTTTACTCTTTGCATCACTAAATACTTTGGCATGCCCTAGAGCCAGCCTTTTTCATCCAATTGATCCCAAATTTCATTTGGTTCTTTGGGTTGACGTCTGGTATTTCATAGACATTTTAAACTTTCTGCGTTCCTTCCTGCTCCATTGACTATAATGTATGACATTATCTCATCTCCAAGTTGAGCTACAGTGTCATTGACACTTTCATCTATTCATTGCAGAACGGCTATTACGGCTGGAGAGATGCATCTTCGCGCAAATGAGAAGATGTGGGCACAGGCACCTGCCATTATTCGATCAGACTATGGCGAAAAATACCACAAAGCATTCATGGATAATATGCTGAGAATGTTAATAAGGACAAGCAGGAGGACAGAACTTGTGATTGATGACATGATGCACGCAATCTGTGCTAAATATCCTCGTAAGCGATATGTTCCGAAGGTTAAGACGTATTTTGGGAGTAATTTGTTGGTATCTTTGCCAGTTAACATTCAGGATCACTTAATAAATAGTGTTATGCGTTTTAAAGAGATTCCAGCATTTGTGAGTGAAAAAAGAAATGGCGTATGATAATATTAGTTTATTATGAGATTAGTTATCAGTGATTTAGACTTTAGTCTACTCTGATGAAAATCACTTTGTAAGTTAAAGATGCCCTGTCTGATGTGACACCACAAAACCACCATCTCTACTTTTTCTACTTTCAAAAAGTTTGACTTTGTCTTTGACTTTGACTTTGAAATTTTGTCAGGTGGTCACCTTTTAAGAGCATCTAAACCTCTGCAGCCCAAAATCGGTACATAATGAAGAGCATTCTCAATTGTGAGCTGCTGTGAATATTCTTTTCGTCCTATATTACTGATGGACGATTTTGTGGATTTATGTGATGCCTGCGTGACACGAATGATGATGACTGCACATATTTTTCGAATTTCTTTTGTCTGTTAACCCTTTCACGACGGGAGCTGTGATGGTGCTGCATTAAAGTTCCATTGCCAGTGCATTCTCTTTTATATGCGTGTCTCCCATAGGGACCCTCACGTTTGGACCCTGCGAACCAATCGAGATTCCGTTCGATTCCAAAGCGATGTGATGACTTGGTCCAGTTCGAAACCTTTGACAGGGATTCAGGTTGTATTGAACCTTTTAGTTGGTCCTGCAAAATGAGCAAATCAAACACCACGGAACAATCATGAATCACTAAATGTAGACACCCAATCCTGGCACTGCACACATAAACCATTGGCATATCTAACAGCCCTCAGAATTAGCCACGGCAATCAGCAGTGGCGTAGTAATTGAAGTAGTAATACCTTTTTGGCACAGCATTTTATTACTGTGGCATTACTCACTGGGAAAGGGTGGCCTATTAATTAATATATAGCGCTATGTCATGCTGATAATGTCATGTGCTAGATTATTAACCGATTACACTCTCATAATTATACCCCCATTTTCAAAGAAAATGGGGGGTATACTGGATTGACTGCGTCGTGCCGTCCGTCTGTCTGTCCGTCAGTCACGCTTTCTCGTCCGTCCGTCCGACCTCATAACTCGAACAACTATGAACCGATTTCAATAATTTTTTGTATGCAATCTCCTTAGGACGGTCTCTCCGCATGATGCTAATTTTTCGACTTATTTTGACTTAGAAAATTCTGTTCGACTTAATAACTTTAACTAATATGAACCGATTTCAATAATTTTTGGTATACATGCTTCTCACAATACCCTATCTACATGATGCGGCTAGGGATTGGCTCAGACTGTTTTTCGTAATATTACACCTCATTTTCGACTTATTTTGACTTAGAAAATTCTGTCTGACTTAATAACTTTAACAAATATGAACCGATTTGAATAATTTTTTCTGTACAAGCTTCTTGTGACACCATATCGATATTATTAGTCCGAATTTTCTTTAAAGTTAAAAATGTTTTTGGTTGAGTTTACGGATAATGCTGGTTGAATTTGCCAGGGTGGGGGTATGCTAGCACTCGAGTGCACACCTCTTGTTGTTTATTGATTAGTTATAGATATTGTTTACCCACTTCTGTGCTTAAAGCCTTAAATCTAAATGTAAGTTTACAATTGGACATAATTAACTGGTCAGAATATCAAAAAGTTACCAGGTTTTGAACGGGTGTGATTTCTTTATGGGCATTTCGTATGATCTAGGCAGTCACCAGCTGATATGCAACATCTAGGCCGAAGTTCAAGAGTAGACGGACGTGAAAGGGCAATCATGATGATGAACCAAATACCATCATTCTCATGAACAGCTTACTGATCATCATATGCTGGGGCAGTGATCTTGAATCAGCATCGATTGTTTATTCACTCACTGACGCTGATTGGGTCTTTGTCACAGGGCTTCGATCCAATTCATGGTCAGCTTTTCAAAGCAGTCACAAGTGTAGTCACCTTTTCACGGGCATTCACTTTTGCAGTCAGCTTTTCATATTCATCTCACATAGAATAGAGAATAGTGTAACATATATTAAGCATATGAAGAAAAAAGCTACTTTAAGAATAATGACATTTTTAGAGTTCAAGTTTTGATTCTATGTCGTATAGCTCGAGAAATGAAAATAATGCTCATGCTCAATATTGTACCTAGCCTCAATGTGTGTCATCATTTTGTCGTTTTTAGTGACCATCTACTGCAAATCATGTGATGAAACGAGATTTTAAATGCTTATATATATTACTCTCAGGTGCCAAATAAAAGTGCTGGCCAAATACAAGTGCTGGGTGACATTTTTACCAAAAAAAGAATAATAGTGCTGGTGCACAATAAATGTGCTGGGTTACGGATTTTACTTTTCATGGTAGTATGCTTAAAACTCGAGCCATGAAGGCTTATGCATACATTTATATAGTACAGGGAATCATACCTGTGCGGAGGATGTGACATTATGCATCATGTATCTTCACTATCTTGTTTACCCCATTCATACATTATGTAAGACCATGCGTGAAATTACATATTACTCATATGATATAAAGTTGGAATAGATTGTCTTACATGTTGATTGTTGTATTATACAGTACACACTGCACATGACTTTTTTTTCTCTTGTAGCTTGGGGGTCTTCGGGTATAGATGGTTCATTATTCCGATGGTTCATTATTCTGAGGGTTCATTATTCCGCTTTTCCATGAGGGTTCATAATTCCGACTATTTCACAAAACAGAAAAAACCTAAATTACACACCATTTCACCACTAATGTATACTATAGGGATTAGCCATACGGAATACAAGAAGGGGTGGGAAAACTTAAGGCTGTTTATTAAATATGATTTTCAGGATAAAAGGATATCTATGCTGAACAAACTATGTACCGGCAATGCTATGTGTTTGCTCCTAAATTATGTATATCAACAATCTATTGTATTTATATATGTGTTATTATACCCCCCGAAACAACATGTATACTTGTGTCCGAGCTTTTATTCCTACATTTTTCGGTCAATTTTTTTAAAACGTGGCACAGATATTTAGTACCATGGGAACTTGTGCGCCTGCGATTATGACGTCTGTCAGACATGTTTTGGTGGAGTTATCCCCCTTTTTCGACTTAGAAACTTTTTTTGCAACATGCATAATTTTGTCCGAGCTTTTATTCCTACATTTTTCGGTCAATGTTTTTTAATCTTGGCACTGATATTTAGTACCATGGGAACCTGTACACCTGCGATTATGACGTCTGTCCGACATATTTTGTGTGGAGTTATTCCCCTTTTTCGACTTATAATATTTTTCGCAACATACATGTACATAATTTTGTCCAAGCTTTTATTCCTACATTTTATGGTCAATATGTTTAAGATTAGGGTTATGGTTGTACACCTGCAATGGGAACTGTTATTTTATTATTTTAACTAAATGTTTACTGACATGTGAAACATTTTAGTATTTTAAAAACAGGGGGGTATCCGTAGTCCCATTGGGACAGTCACACCTCTAGTTATCATTGCCAATACAATCAATCAATCAAAGAGTGATAGTTAACTCAAGTAACTCACTCACTGTATAATTCAATTGATTAATATATTTAGGTTGAAACTTGTGTACTAGTAGATTGAAGTTTTTGTCCAAAATCATACTCAGTTTACAATTTTACATTAAGCCTAATTTGATTTTTTTTCAAAGAATTTACGATCAATTTTACATTTCTCTCACCAAATAATGCATTAAAACAGAAAAAGTATGAAACTGTGTTGTTTAAATATCTTAATATTAAAGGAATATACTTTAATGCTTCTCATGAAATTATTTGTATGCAGAAAACACTCAGTCAAACTGGTAACTTTTAGCGCTTTTTCTGGGTTTCGCGTTGCCTATTTTCGAGGCACATCGTTTTTCATTAACAATTGTGATTATGGAACTGATTTTGGTGTTAAAGGGGTACTGTACGCCATTTTCATTAAATTTCCGGTGACAACAACGATCTAATATCGATAATATATAGAAACATAAGTAATTTGAGTCGAAGATGTATTCTGTAAACGCTCAGGTTAATAGGGTACCTCGAAACAGTGCGCGGAAGTGCGCGGAACTGCGCGGTACAAACAAAACAGTTATTATGCACGGGGAGTTGATTTAAAACATGTATATTAATGAAATATAGTAGTAGAAGGTCTTCAGTTACGAATTTGCAAGATCATTTTAACGTTTTATTAGAGAGAGTGAGTGGTAGAATCTACCGCGCACTGTTTCGAGAAAAGTTTACTGCGCTATATCTTCCGCGCATTGTTTCGAGAAAAGCTTACTGCGCAGTTGTTACCATAAAACTTAATGCGCGATGTCGGATTAATAGCCACAGTTACGTGATAAATTATATATTATAAAACAATTTTCTAAAACTCCCATCAGCTTTTATCCGGGCTTTGGGCCGGCAGACTTAATTGTCAAAATGAATTTACCGGTGCCATGATATATGGCACCTCTGTGCATATATGGCACGATTATCTCTCTCTGTTGATCAGTTATTATGTCAAGTAGTCTGTCCCTCAAGTCAGGTAATTTCAATACATCAGTCTCTATTTTTATCACATTGTTTAAACCTGCACAGTTATTATTAGTCAGTTTCGATGCATAACTTTTGTGCTTCATATGAAGAAATTTATATAGTTACAAATTGAATTATTAATCTTTCATTTTCTTTTGGTGAGGACGCAATTAGATAATATTATATAAAGCGTAATCCTATATGCTTTTTCTGGTGTCTAAAAGATCTATTTGGCCAATTACCCAAACCGATGCACATAGCCTCAAATCGATTAAAATTTAGAAAATTATTGAATATGTAGTTTCTTACCACCCAAGGACTCCTGAATCAACTGTACATTATCACCATATGCACTTAATTTTGTTTTCTTTTGTTAATCACGTGAATATTTTTTGTAATTTATATTTTGTTGAGTCGGACTTATATAGGTCTTCGGACCTGTTGTCTGGCTCTTTGCATATTTTATTTGCAATAAACCTATTTGTAATACGACCCTGCCTAACTATGCTTAAAAGCCATGTCCTGATTGGCCAGTGGCCCGAGTTACCATGGCTATCTCGTTCCAGTTTTGTGGTACAATTCTACTTTTTCCAATTGTACCACGAAAAAAATCGGTTTATTCAGATCGACGCACGCGACTTTTCCCGTCTTTTCTAACTCCGCGCAAACGGGGCATCAACGGAGTACACCCGCACCCGTAACCCTTTGAATTTTGCTACATCTTGACAATCTTGCGAATTTTCTAGCGATTTGTCGCTTGAAACCAGTTTGGTTGCCAATGAATATGGTCCAAATGATGTTATGGTATATTGATATATGTTACGACCAAAGAAAGTTACTTAATAAGTATATTAAATGACAAAATAAATCCATGGGGCCGGGCTGTGCATTCGTCGATTCGAATCTCGATCATATTCGTCGATTCGATATTTCGGAATCAAGTTGAAAATGAAAGCGTTTGTTCACCAGTACAGAAGGGGGATAAGATCATTTAGATCGCTTTGTGTAAGGAAAATGGTCCATAGTCGATGATCATATTCATGTTGTCCCAACAACGTTCAACACAGAAATGACCGCAATTCGTATTTCCTGTACAATTTAAATGAAAGGCACGGGCGCCGCTGAAAACACATCGTTTTTTAGCCAATCACAACGATTATTTTCTAGAAGAGGTGCCTCGAAAAGTCAATGGGGGAATTTCATAACAAGACAAGATTACCGGAGTATTCCATGCAAATAAATCGAGTACGCCCAATACGAATTACACCACGAAATGTTTTCTCACCTGAGACCGAAAAAGCGCAGTATTTCGTTGACTATTCAGTCGAATTGTGACCATAAACTTTCAGTCGTATTACAAAAGAAATAAATACACGGTGTATCGGTGTGTATGGTCAAGTTGTACCACACAAAACTGATTGTAGGACTCCGCTACGCGTCGTCCTACAATCAGTTTTTTTGTGGTACAACTTGACCATACACACCTCTACACCGTGTATTTATTTCTTAATTATACAAAAAAAGTTTCGATTTATTAAAAAATTCCTCATATGTTTCCAAATTTATTATTTATTGTTAAAATTCCGTTCGACGTGGAAAATAATCGATCAACGATTTTGGTGCTTTTTAAATTTAAGGCGTGAGTCTAGAGTGAATACCAGGAAAGTGGCTTCCCCGGGCTTCGTTAGATTGCGTGATGGGTGTGTCAAAAAGAGAGAGAGAGTTTGGTTTTGGAGTAATTACGTTTATTCCCAAATACGATTAAAGGTACTCAATCCGATAAAACTCCTCTCAATTACTATTTCAATGGCTTCAGGGGCCAAAAATATTTGATTCGAGTCGATGAAGCCACCCATCAAAGCTCAGATTTATTATATATCGATTTTAGAAATCTATTATTTTTCTTTATCGGGAATACGTGCTGTCCCAGAAGTTTGCAATAAAAGTCGACCGACATATACTCTCAATACTAAATTCCATCGAACAAAATGTTGCCATACAACACATTTTGGGCAATTATATACGACATTTCACAGTCGTTAGCAATATTTTTGGATAATTAATCGATTCTAATAACTAAAGTGACCTTTGATAAAATTTTGTTGTTGTTGGAATCTGTTGAGATGGGGACACTCTGATCGGATTGAGTACCTTTAGTTGCGTTTTCAGTGGATTTAATTTGATTCTGCATTTGGAACACAATTTTTCTAGGCTATATATGAACACTTGATGTATAGGGTCATTTGGGTATGAAATTGTCAGAGTCGACTTCATACTTAGGCTATACCCTGCAGATTTAATCACTCAATAATCACTCAATAATCACTGCATGATGGTTGTGTTGTTTCAACATTTTAACTTCACACATTTTCTACAGTGACATGCAGTAAGCTGTCACCTCTAATCAGTCTACCGCTATACTAGGCCTATTACTAATTAAGACATGTAGGCTAAGTATGGTCCCTAATCAAAAAACCACGAACTCGTATGCTTTTCGTGAAACAATGCGCGGAAGATATTGCGCAGTAAGCTTTTCTCGAAACAGTGCGCGGTAGATTCTACCACTCACTCTATCTCTCAAATACAAGTTAAAACGTTAAAATAACCTTACAAATTCGCAACTGAAGACTGTCTACTACTATAGTTCATGAACCCCCACCTGCCCCTGTGCATAATAACTGTTTCATTTGTACCGCGCACTTCCGCGTAGTTCTGCGCAGTTCCGCGCACTGTTTCGAGGTGCCGGGTTAATAGGCTATCTTAAAATTTAATAATTTAAAAGTTAATAATTTGATATAAATTGAATTTATGACTGGAGCCATAAAATGGCGTCAATTAAATTACGAATTATCGTAATCAAACAGTAATTGAGGGATACTGGATTGTTAAACCGATCGCACACACGATCGCTTAAAATATTATGATGATACGGGGAGAACACTCAAGCCACTCACCGACTAGCGACGATACAATAACTTAAATGATTATATGGGACTAGTATGCATATAATATAACTTTTATTTGATTCATTTGGTTGAAAACTTTACAAAAATTACTCGACAACGACAATTTGTATTTTTGCATTCCGGTAAATTTGTCATCCGTAACAATGACTTCGTACTCAACAGACTTTCAAATAATGGAAAAATTGTTACCTTATTCTCCGACTCGGAGACTATAGAAACCAACAACAACATTTGGCGTACAGTACCCCTTTAACAAAAACATTTTAATTGTAGAATAAATCCTGTGATCCATGGGCCATCTTTCTATCGTTTCGGGTCCCGTGAACTCGGCCCAGTTCACGTTTTGCGCTTTATTAGAAACCGAAAGTAGACGAAGTAAAAGATTGGGCGAACCGTGACTCTCAAAATAGGTTTTATATCGAAGCAATGTCGCATCTCAGTCTACTAAAACAACTTTATTTAGTGGTTTGTGACTTCTAGTATTAACATTAGCACACTCGTGATTCGTTCCATTCTTATATTCGTTTGTTTATCACCCAAAAAAAGAATAAATGTCACAGTATGTGATGGATTTACCCCCAAAAAATAATAAACGTGATGGGTATTTTTGCTCCAGTTTATTGGGCACCTGAGAGTAGGTAACTGATCGCCAGTGAAAAGCTAAGTACACTTGTGGCCGGGCTGAATATGTTAGTGTATGATATGATGTTACTACGAATGTGATCGGAACATTGTGACGATGATGCCATCACCTCATTGACAGCAAGAATCTTTTGGTATCGGTTATTGGCTGACTGACCAAGCTGTGAATCGTCTTGGTTAATCCGTCACACACCAGTGTTATTTTTGGTTGTAACTCGCAGGATCTAAACATTTAAGATTGAGCGATGTTTCAGGGATCCAACCCATTTTTAGCTCAACTTACTTTTGTAAGTTTGAGCTATTGCCATGGCTTGGCGTCCGTCGTCCGTGTGTGCGTGTGTCCGTCAACAATTTCCTTTGGCGCGGGCTACAGGTCGTACCTTTGGTCTGATCTTTATGAAATTTAGCATGAATGTTGACATTGACATGTAGATGGGAACGAGTCATTTTGGGGTCATTCGGCCGCTGGTGGCCATCTTGGATTTCAAAATTCAATCCATTGGCGCGGGCTACAGGTCGTACTGTTCGTCTGATCATTATGAAATTTGTCATGGATGTTAATATTGACATGTAGATGGGAACGAGTCATTTTGGGGTCGTTCGGCCAAAAAACATGCCCGCTGGCAGCCATCTTGGATTTTACTCTTTGCATGACTAAATCCTTTGGCGCAGGCTACAGGTCGTAGTTTTGATCAGAACTTCATGAAATTTGTCATGGATGTTAACAATGACATGTAGATGGGAACGAGTTATTTTGGGGTTGTTCGGCCAAAAAACATGGCCGCCAGCAGCCATCATGGATTTTACTCTTTGCATGACTAAATCCTTTGGCGCGGGCTACAGGTCGTACCTATGGTCTGATCTTTATGAATTTTGTCATGAATGTTGACATTGACATGTAGATGGGAACGAGTCATTTTGGGGTCATTCGGCCAAAAAACATGGCCGCTGGTGGCCATTTTGGATTTCAAAATTCAATCCATTGGCGCGGGCTACAGGTCGTGCTGTTTGTCTGATCTTCATGAAATTTGTCATGGATGTTAATATTGACATGTAGATGGGAACGAGTGATTTTGGGGTCGTTCAGCCAAAAAACATGGCCGCCAGCAGCCATCTTGGATTTTACTCTTTGCATGACTAAATTCTTTGGCGCGGGCTACAGGTTGTAGCTTTGGTCAGAACTTCATGAAATTTGTCATGAATATTGATATTGACATGTATATGGGAACGAGTCATTTTGGGGGTCATACGGCCAAAAAACATGGCCGCTGCAGCCATCTTGGATTTCAAAATTCAATCCATTGGCACGGGCTACAGGTCGTACTGTTTATCTGATCATCATGATATTTATCATGGATGTTAATATTCACATGTAGATGGGAACGAGTCATTTTGGGGTCGTTTGGCTAAAAAACATGTCCGCCAGCAGCCATATTGGATTTTACTCTTTGCATAAATAAATCCTTTGGTGCGGGCTACAGGTCGTAGCTTTGGTCGGAACTTCATGAAATTTGTCATGTATGTTAACAATGACATGTAGATGGGGAAACAAGTCATTTTGGGGTCGTTCAGCCGAAAAACATGGCCGCCAGCAGCCATCTTGGATTTTACTCTTTGCATGACTAAATCCATTGGCACAGGCTACAGGTCATACCTTTGATCAGATCATTATGAGATTTGTAAAGGCTGTAGATGGGAACAAGTCATTTTGGGGTAATTCGGCCATTTTAGAATTAAATCTTTGCATCAATAAATCCTTTGGCACACCATAATCACCACATCCCTGATCCGATCATTATGAAACCTGTTATGAATGTTGATATTGACATGTACATCTAGTCTTACTTAGACATTTCAATTAGCACTTTTCCTATTCCTCCATTTACTGTCGACCATTAAATTATTCCCCTACCTAAGTTGAGCTACAATGTCATTGACACTTTCATTATATGCCCATTTAAAAAAATGGGATGTTTTATGTTATTGGTCCGTCCGCCTGGGGGTGCTTCTGTCCGTCCGTTAGCTTTTGGTTTCCTAATGATAACTCTAGATAGTCTCAAATGAATGGAATGAAACTTGGTATGTCGGTTAACTTACACAAAATACAGGTTAAGTTCAAATTTGGGTTCCGCCTGTCAATTTTCACCAGAATTATGGCCCTTTTTATTGGAATTTGCACCCAATTTTCGCTTCAGGTTCATAACTTTAGTAAGTCTGAACTGAACTGAATGGAATGAAATTTGGTATGTGAGTTTACTGACCATGGCGATGCTCTTGTTTTTATTATTTTATTGAATTTTAAACATCAGGATAGCTGACTATAATATTTGTAGCGCTACCATAGATAACTTCTTTGATTTGTAAATCCACCCCCTACCAGGTTGTATAATTAAATGTTTTTTAAATGTTCTAGTTTGAAGTAGGTAAATTGAAATTCTCAAATAGTTTATCCCTCATTTATTGTCTCAGAGTGATCTTATTAAGCAACTGGTTTTTTTTATTTATGACATCAAAAGAGCTTACAATATTGTGTTTAGAGGTACCATAGGATGCATAGATAACATATTATATTTATAAATCCACCACTGTCAGGTTGTATTATAAGATAAGACAATCTACTCAGATTGAAGGTGTAATTTGAGCGTCTCAACCATTAGTCCTAGTTTCCTTTGATGTTACTCTTTCTTTACAAGCAATTAACAGACAGATGAAAACATAATACAAGCGCAGAAGTATTCCTATTCATTGGCAGGGAATGTTCAGATAATAAGTTCAACAAACAACCTATGGTCATTTGTTCAATTTATTATATGAGCATTCCCAAAGGGATCTACTCATCATCGAGTATTTGGTAAAGAAAGGGTTGCACCAGCTTGTGATATTGATTATGTTCTGGGTGCTGGTTTATGTAAAATATCTGAATATCAAGCCTGAATTTAGTGTGCCTGACATTTGCAGAATGAGGTCCCCAGAGGGTGAAGTTATTGATGCTATCCTGCACAGTATCTAGTATCACCAAATTCACCCTATGGGGACCTCATTCTGCTTAGGACCCATCTTTTGGGAAGTAACTATAGTCTCAAAATAATCAAATTGTTTTAGTTACTTTTTCCCTTGTGTTCAGTGTCTATATCCCATAATTTGCAGAAGATAAAATGCATAAACGCGGTGACAAACGGGTTAACATCACCAACTTCAACTGGAGAACTTCAATCTGATCCTAGGTCTGCCATAACAGTTGAGGCCTGAGCATAATAAGATCCCCAGATGTTGAATTTGGTGACGATAGCCTGCTGTGCAGGATGGAGTCACTAAATTCAACCTCTGGGGACTGCATTCTGCAAATGTCAGACACACTATTTTAAGGCTTGATATGATCCGATCTCTATATGAATTGTCAAATAAATCGTGAATATAATAAACAAAAATACGACTTACCACATTGTTTACATTAATTGGGTCGAATGCAAACTCATGTTTTACCATCATAAATAAACAGATTACCTCTATCGTTACACATCATAATCTATATTTATTACACATCATCCATTGACTCACATGATCTCATCTAGTTACATCAATATCAAATTTGACTTTTTCTTGTCCATTTTAGACTAAAATTTATAATTATCTGGCATTTCATTCACTCCACATGATTATTATTAAAACATACACAAACAATTAATTTATTGAATGCTTAAACAATAGAAAAGCCATTTGATTTTTGTCAAACTATGCCATGCCATGACATTTCAACATACTTGGTCCCTTTTGCTACACGTAAGTGATTAGACCCAACTTGATATGCAGGGACATAAAGATGAAAATATGAATGTTATGCATTTTTGATGGGTTTTTTGCCCCTCAAATATCCTGCAAGTGGAAAAAGTGGTACACAAAATGTGCTTTGTTACACATGCCAAAAATGAATGATAAATTGTATCATAATGTATCATTTGATTGCACAGCAGTTCAGCAATGATATTTTAACTATGCTGGAAAATATCCTTAATTTTTCATATAAATTTTAGTGTATCTTGAAAAATTTAATTCATGAAAAATTCACCAAATTAACAATTGTGGAGATTTTATCTCAAATATGTTTTAAATCTACTAAAATGAAAATCTCAGGCAGATTTTCCCGCAGTGAATGGGAGATGTTATATCAATAAAAACTTGACACTCTCCCGGAAATTGATTTATCACATAAACATCATTCTGCTATCTCTTTCTAACTTGGTTTACAAAATATTACTCATATCCACAAAACAAATAAGTTGAAATGTTTTTGAAAAGTCGAATTGTAATAATTATTTTAAACTTCAATTTACCAAATATACAGGAAAATACATGTATCTGATTTTCAGTGACTGTTGCTGCGTTATTTGGGTAAAAATGAATTTAAAATTTACACGATCCTAAATGTTCATACATATGGTTTGAAATGCCGAAAACATTTCTACTGATCATCTCAAGCATGAAAGAGCTTCATATAAGACATTAACCGTTTCCCTAATATCTCACACTCATGGCGAATTCGCATTCCAAATTCAACTTGAGATCACATAAAACGGTGGAGTGAAGGAAAGCAACACTATCAGATATGTGTATTGAACTAGAGCCCATGCTTGTGGTTGATGTTCTTTATATTTTTTTTTTTTTTTTCTCAAACAAATTTAAATTTATATTTATTCTATTTTTGATATTATTTTTGATGAATAAAATGTTCTCACAGTATTTCTTTTTATACCCCCTGATGAAGCAAATGGTGAGTATACTGGACTACATGCATCCTGTCCTATGTCCATCCATCTTACCATCGTCTGTCCATCTTACCATCCATCCGAGGAGATATCTCAACCATAGGTTGTCATATCTCAATGAAATTAAGTATGGATGTTTACCACTATGATGACATTCAGAGGATGATTTATTCTGATTTTCAGTTCTAGAGTTATTCATCTTTGTTTATCTGGAAATATAGATTTTTCGTCCATCTGCCTTATAGTGTCTCAGCCATGGGTTATATGATATTGGTGAAAACAGATGTTCATCATCATAATTAAGGGCCTTCAACAAAGTGTCAAACAGTATCTATATTTTGTTTTAAGCTTAGCTCCCCTCTCTATATTTACCTCACCTCTCTATATTTATCCACCTCCCTATTTATTGGCTTCATCAGACGCAACTTGGTATCTAGGGAAAGACAGGTGACAAATATGATTTTTTTTGCATGTTTGATGATTTTTTTTTAAGTGCCATTGAAGTACTTTACAAATCCCTAATAAGTATGATAAATCGTATCCTATATTTAATTTTGTAAACTATTTTTAGCTCTGACAACTTGACAAAATCAAGGTAAAGCTATTGTCATGCATTGGCGTCCGGGTCTCTGTCTGTGATCCGTCAACAATTTCCATTGGCACACACTGCAGGATCCGGGGGTGACCTGCAGATGAGGGCAATCATTTTGTTTTTGAAATTCTTTTTAAAAAAATGGCTGTGAGTAGCCATCATGGATTTCAAAGTTAAATCAATCGCAAACCTTGCAGGCAACATTTACCAAATTTGAATGACATTAGATGAAAAACATGGCTGCTGGCAGCCATCTTGGATTTTACTCTTTGCACGACTAAATCCTTCGGCATACTGCAGCTAGGCCAGATCGATTCCTCACCCTATCACCACCAAACTGCATATGGATCATCGGGCTGACCTCCAGATAGGAGCCATCAATATTTTTCTGAAATTCATTGTTAACACATGTCTGCCAACAGCCATCTTGGATTTCAAATTTCTATTCATCGGCATATCATGCAGCCCGCATTATTGGAGAAATTAAAAAAAAATAACAGGTATGTTTAGGATCACCTCTTAGATGGGAGTTACCAAATTTGAAACTTTTTCGATGAAAAACATGGCTGTCAGCAGCCATCTTTGAATTTACTCTTTGCATTACTAAATCCTTTGGCACTCCAGTTCTCTTGCCTGATTGTCATCAACCTTCATATAGATCTTTGGGGTGATGTCCAAATGAGGGCCACAGTTTTTTTTTTTAAATATGTTAAAAGACATTGCATGCTGCCACCCTTACCAAAACCGAACGCCATTATTAAGCGTTTGCTTAGCGATTACTCTTAGCGTTTTCTTAGCGTTCAAATGCATAACATAAACGCTAAGAGGAATGGGACAAACAAATGTTAATCTTAGCGTTCAAACGCTATCTTAGCGTTTGCTTAGCGTTTGGTTAGCGTGTATATAGGGTGTAATATTTATGAGCTTAGCGTTCGAACGCTAAGCTTAGCGTTTGAACGCTTACCTCATTTGCATATTGTTGATATGTTGGCAAATATACTGTTGCAATTCCTTAGCGTTTCTTTATTCCTTAGCGTTTCCTTAGCATTCAAATATCTTTTAAATGCTAATATTAACCCTCAAGTTACTGAATTGTACAGTCTTCTGCATGGTTATGAATTAAAGGCTGCTTAGACAGGCGTCACTGTTTGTTCACACATATTTAGTCCTGGTGATTCATTTCTGAAAAAAATATAAGAAAAAATTAAGATTTCCAAGAATCATTGATTAAATTTCCTTCAATTTAACATAATTGAGCAACTACTCTGCTTTGTTTTATGCAAAATGACCCTCCCCCCACAGTTATGTTTAACATGCAAACTAATTTTATAAGACATATCCCTTGCGAGCAGGTACAATCCCATGCTGGCCTTCTGATGGAGTTACTTTATACAATATTATTTGGCCAGCGGTGCGGTCATATACGCTTGGCATTAATATATATTATATACTTACACAATGTGCCAAACAATGTTGCATATTTTTCACAATGAAAAGGTATCAAACATATCCCTATGAGACAAGTATAACTTACCCGTGATTAGTCTTGCTCTTATCATATGATATTTTCACTCGACTTCTGACATTCGTGCATTTCGAACAGATTTTTGCATTGACTTCCGTCTCCTTCATGAGCTCCCACATCTCCTTTTTTGAGACCGAAATTAGGAATTCTGAAAATTGAAGAATTAATACAATGATAAAGGCTATGTACATGTATCAACTGATTAATGATCACTTTCATGATTGGCTTATTTATTACAACTGTAATATATAGCATGCATATTTCCTGATTTGCAGATTGGAAAGGGTGCAATGTTGAAAGTTTGAATGGATGGTAATTAACGGATGAAATATAGTTTGTATTTCGATATCCTTCTTCCAATGCTGGTATATATATTTAGTCATATTAGTACCAAAGAATATAAAAATCCAATAATTGCATTCATATAATGCAGAATATATGTACATGATTACAGTCCAACATAGGGGATATAAACTTGTTCTTATTACGTGTATTACAACCAAGTCATAAAATATATTTGTATTATATGTATTGTCACACCATGAAATATCTGCTGAGAAAATACTCATCAATTCTGCTGTTAAGTTAATTATTTTGGTAACACCTGAAATTACCCTGAAAGAAGGTATGGGTTTCAGTTTTGAACATTCAATATGGAGTTCATAATAATTATGATAAGTGGAAATGCTATTCAACATAGAATATAAATTAGGCCTAACAAAATTATACGTTTGTTTCCGCTAACCCGACCGACCCTATTTTAAACCGCCGACTCTAAACTTTTTATTTTGAGATTTTTTTTTTAAATATCTAAATCTCTATTATATTGGGAAGAAAACCAACATTGATATTTTTGTTGTTGGTAATTAAAACAAATTAGGCATAATTCCATTGTAATTTGTAATTATTATTAATTAATTTGTTGGAATTACCGGCAGACGAGTGTGCAAGACATACTTCCGGTATCGTTTCGCTATGAAATTGTCAAAGCGTATGAAATAACTGCGGTACGTTTTTTCATTCAAAATTTATTTGAACTTTGACAAAACATGCAAAAATATCCATCTCGCAGAGGAGTAGATTTTTTACAAAGTGTAATAAGTAACTGCTTAGAAGCACGTGTAACCGGCAATAAGGAGAATCCCGTACAGAAAACTTATCCCATTTTCAGGTTAGGTAACTCCAATAAAATGTAGCGCTATTTTCCCCGCAGGCAATTTATTGTGTTATTTGATATTAATTTTGTTTGGCAATATATAACTGGTGCTGCTCTGGTATGAACTGATGCGACACTGATTGAAGTTACATGGACCTTATTTGGTAATATAAAACTGGTGCTGCTCTGGTATAAACTGATGCGACACTGTTTGAAGTTACAGGGACCTTATTCGGCAATATAAAACTGGTGCGGCTCTGGTATAAACTGAGGCGACACTGATTGGAGTTCCATGGACCTTATTTGGCAATATATAACTGGTGCTGCTCTGGTATGAACTGATGGGACACTGATTTGAGTTACATGGACCTTATTTGGTAATATATAACTGGTGCTGCTCTGGTATGAACTGATGCGACACCGATTGGAGTTACATGGACATTATTTGGCAATATATAACTGGTGCTGCTCTGGTGTGAACTGACGCGACACCGATTGCTATTACATGGACCTTATTCGGTGATTTATAACTGATGCTGCTCTGGTAAGAAGTGATGCGACACTGATTGATATTACAGGGACCTTATTCGGCGATATATAACTGGTGCTGCTCAGGTAAGAACTGATGTGACACCTATTGATATTACAGGGACCTTATTTGGCAATATATAACTGGTGCTGCTCTGGTATGAACTGAGGCGACATTGATTGGAGTTACATGGACCTTATTTGGCAATATAATATGAGCATACGCAAGCGTAATTAACGAACCAAAGCTAAAACAATCACATAGGCCGGTGTCGCATCAGTTCATACCAGAGCAGTACCAGTTATGTCGGTGAATAAGGTCCCTGTAATACGAATCGATGTCGCATCAGTTCATACCTGAGCAGCACCAGTTATATATTGCCAAATAAGGTTCCCGTAACCCCAATCAGTGGGTACCAGTGCAGCACCAGTTATATATTGCCAAATAAGGTCCATGGAACTACAATCGGTGTCGCCTCAGTTTATACCAGAGCAGCACCAGTTTAATATTGCCAAATAAAGTCCCTGTAACTCCAAACAGTGTCGCATCAGTTCATACCAGAGCAAAACCAGTTATATATTGCCAAATATGGTCCATGTATTTCAAATCAGTATCGTATCAGTTCATACCAGAGCAGCGCCAGTTATATATTGCCAAATAAGGTCCCTATAATTCCAATCAGTATCGCATTTGTTCATAACAGAGCAGCACCAGATATATATTGTCAAATAAGGTCCCTGTATTTCCAATCAGTATCGCATCAGTTAATAGCAGAGCACCACCAGTAATACATTGCCAAATAAGGTCCATGTAACTCCAATCAGTGTCGCATCAGTTCTTACCAGAGCTGCACCAGTTATATGTTGCCAAATAAGGTCCATGTAGCTCCAATCACTATAGCTTGTTATGGTATAGTGTGGTCGTCGGGAGGTTGAACCTGAATTTTTTTTTATAAAGCTGGTTTTGCTCTCATTTTGCGCGCGCACAAGTATCAGGAATAACATGCATCTTTAACTAACTAATCATATAGCCAAAAAATGTTGAAACTGGTCGGTAAAAATTGAAACACAGGGATAAATTGGAGTGTCATGGAATCGATGCCGTTGACATCAGATGTCTTAAATGAGTACAAATTGATTATATGATAAATAAAGAGCGTTTATTATCAGCTCAGATGCAGAAATATGTTGGACAAGAGCATTGCTGTCTGGACAGTCTATATACACGTGGCTAGCTAGTAAGAATAGTCACTATAGCTATCCATGCAGTGTGGTAAGCATATATAGCCAGTTAAATTAGTCATTATATACAAGCTAGTCATGATGGTTATTCAGTTGGCATATCAGTATATATGGGCAGTATACTATTGATCAAATTAGCTAGATCTGGTGGATAGTCTATAAAGCATACTATAGTCACTATAGCTAACCATGGTGGTAAGTCTATCTTGTCAGGTACTTTAGTCACTCATGGGATCCCCTCCAGTAAGGATGGTCAGATTTTGGCAGTGAGAGAAACTACTGAAAACACACCTGTTCAAAAATTGCGTACGGTCTCACGCGAATAACGGTTTTAGTGTGTACTAGCAGGGTTACCCGGCGTTGCCCAGGTTAATGCGATGTGAAACCATCTGTATGCTGTGGATATTTGTTGGGAATAGAGAACACTTAAAGTGTTATACGTTTTCTCATAGATTGTATATTCAAATAGCATCACAAAACATGATCATTACAGTCATGGAATATAAGTAGTGGCCCACCTTGTCAATTGTCATTCTGTTTATCTCAATTAATCCGTTCCACCAATAATGAAGTATTTATTTATTTACAACTGCGTAATCGTCAGACGTTATAATATGACACATGGACATCATAAAGACATTAGTTCGCATAAATAAAAGATGACAATTGGGTTTTACATATTGAGATGTATCAATCAATCTAGTGTGTTGGACTAAGATCTCGAGGATACCTGGCTATCATATCTCCATACAGATGTTTCCAAGAAATTTCCAGGTGCTCATGGTGCTATATATTGGTTAACTTTTCTCAGTTTCAACGAAATGTTGCTGCGCAAGTATATCAGCTACATCTGCCAGACACAGAGCGAGATTTTGAGTTGTTTATGTCAGTCGATGAGTCTGTTCTAAACCCCTTGTCAGATGTCAGTATTGGGAGGATCCTGAAAAGTCATGTGCATTTTATTGTATATCAGAAGAAACTATATATGACTGCACACTGTGACCACTATTTTTGAACAGGTCTTCCATATCTCCTGACAAATTGTAACTTTTTTTGTGGAAACTGTATTGAATGGAACAGACTCAATTTTGTTATAATATATATGCAATCCTCTGACGGTTCGAGGTCTCTCAGTTTGCACGAATATATGTATCTCTTCAATAGAATGATAAATATACGTTTAATGCTTATTCTATGTATATCTTTTTGCTAACTCATTGTGTGAATGTCCTGATTGCCATCTCCATATAAATATGACAGTTAAGGAGATATAATTGTTCAAGTGACTTATAAGTGGGTTACCATTTGTCGGGATTGTGAAATGTGAACGCCCAAATCTCCTTTAAATTATATGGAGATGACCTGGGTGACTATATAACTTATATGTGGATATCGGCGAATAGCAATCTTATCTATGATAGTGCATATCCGCTCGCCATCCGTGACGCAAACGACACCAAATGTGATTTAATTCATAGTATATCATTAGATAAAAACATGTATGAATTTGTTGGAAATTAGTGCCAAATATATTTGTATCAGCTTTTGCCTCTTTTGACATATTTAAACCACGCCCATTAGACTCATGGATGCATGATATACTGGCGATGATTATAGATATGTTTGGTGGTAATAAGCAACTAAACAAAATATGAGAATAGTTATGAACCCACATCTCTCACCCAAACGACAGCAATTTGCCGTCACTAAATCACACGATGATATTCCTCGTATCATAGAGAAGAATAATATATCAATTTGTTGGAAATCTGGGCTAAAAATAGTTTATTAAATCAATAGTTGATGCAACGCTGACTCGAACAACGCCATATTGCGGAGGTGATGTATTCGTTTGGTGGAAATCGGCGACAAAACTAATTCACCATATTTTTTTAATTTTGCCGACCTCCCCCTTTTCTTCCCCTGACACCAACAGCACCATTTTAATCATCTCTCACCTAAACAGCACCACTATGGCGTCTTTAAATCACACGATTCGATTCCTCGTATCATGGATAAGAACGTGTATCAATTTGGTGGAAATTGGCGCCAAAATAATTGTGCATCAATTTTGTGCCCCTGTCCCTTTCAACACACCACTGACTCTAATGAGGCCACATTTGACAGATATAAGCCAAACCATTAGACTCTTCATACCATGGGGATGCTTCTGTATAAGTGTGGTGGCAATCGGCGACTAAACCAATTATTATCAAATTTAGTGCCCACCCCCTCCCAATCTCTCATCGTTTGGACAACAATTTGGCGTTCTTAAATCGCACAATTAGATTCCTTGTATCACGAAGAAGAATATATATCAATTTGGTGGAAATCGGCGCTAAAATTAGTTTTATCAATTTTGTTACCCCTCTTCCCTTTCGTGCAACCCTGACTCGAACGACGCCACTTTTGACATATTTAAACCACACCGTTGGATTCTTCATATCATGTGGATGATTATATGTAAGTTTCGTGGCAATCGGCGATAGAAAAAAAAATAATCTTCCCCTCCCCCCTTCCGAGCACCCCTGACGCGAACGGCGCGACTTTTGCCATATTTAAAACACACCATTGGATTCCTCATATTATGGGGATCATTATATATAAGTTTCGTGGCAATCGCCGACAATTTTTGTTCTGCCCCTCCCCCCTTTCTGCCCCTGACAACAACGGCGTCACTTTAGAAAATTTTAACCCCGACCATTATCTTTCTCGTAAAATGTTACTCCTAGTAGACCCCTTTGGCATCATCTAGATGGTCCCCTGTGTATTTCTATAGAACACAGACAGACAGACAGACAGACATTCGCAAATATAGATATAGATATAGAACATATTTAATTGACCACCCATCATGTATATTATGCAGCGCATAGGCCTATACCACAATGTTGTGAAATAGGCGCTCTACAAATGTGAACAAGAGGTACGCTGTCGCGTGGCATTTGCCCCAGACCGTAGCAATTCGGATTAAGCATGGACGGTATCACCATACCAAATATCAGCTAAATCTGCCCAGCGGTTGCTGAACAATAATGCAAAATGTTTGTACGGACGGACAAAATTGAATTTTCTAAGTAAAAAAGGGCCATAACTCTGGTGAAAATGGGTGGACGAAACCCGCGCTATGCATGTAGCTGTTCCCCCATGCTGCTCTATCACCATACCGAATATCAGCTAAATCTGCCCAGCGGTTGCTGAACAATAATGCTAAATGTTTGTACGGACGTACAGACGTACGTACGGATGGAGACGTCGACTATATACCCGCCCACTTCAAGTCGGGGGCATAATAATAATAATATGGCTAGTCATTGTGATTATTCAGTTCATATATATTGACAATCATATTGATCAATATAGCTAGCAATGGTTCATAGTCTACACGCGAGTAGGTGTGCCGGCACTCACTATAGCTAACCAAGGTGTTATGTCTATCTAGCCAGTTACATTAGTCACTATAGACGTAAAGGGGCAAACATGAGCAATAAAGAGCCTTAAAAATTCCTCCTTATCAGTTTGGAAGATATGTAGGAAAATTGTTACAGATGGATCGCATCTAGGTCTGACCATGGAAATGCCACGCGACAGGCGCGTTTGACACCAGCTGACCAAAGTTACAGGATGCGACCTATAAATATAATATCAATAAAGAGCGTTTATTTTCAGTCCAGAAGATATTTGGGGGGATTGGTGCACAAAAGTAAAATGACAAGGGAATGTCACGGGATAGGTTCTGTTGACCTAAAATAATTTAAAAGTGCACTAAGTATTAACAATAAAGAGCGTTTATTATCAACTTAAAATATAGATGTAACTTTATTCTCAGAGGCATGCAATAGGTGCTGATTTGAAGGGCCACTAGTAATGGGCCACACGACTAGGATAATGTCATGTGACAGGTGCCTTTGACATCGGGTTACTTAAAATGGGACTTATAAATTATATGACCAATAGAGAGCATGTATTATCAGTCCAGAAGATATGTGAGAAATTCGGTGCACATCAGTATTTGCGCCCTAGTAAACAACCCGAATTAAATATCATATGAATTTATGATATACCCATACAATAATGATTGGACCACCCAATGGTAGGACACTGATCTCTGGAAATTGGCATAAGGGTAAATATACCCTGGGGGTAGGGCCTATAATTCATTCCAATTTGGGGTTAAACACTTAAGGGCCCATCATAGAACATGTCTATGTGCCTATATCTTTGGATTCTGGGCATATATGGTTGTTGGGACATATTTGGACCCTCTTGCATCTGGACATGACTCAGCTATCGTTGACATATGTTTTCACTGCACGGGCTCCAATTTGGGGTTCACCATTTTAAGGGCCCATCATAGAAAATGGGTATGTGCCTATATCATTGGATTCTGGGCATATAATATCGATGCTGGGACATATCTGCCCAGAATCCAACAATAAGGCACATACCCATTTCCTATGATGGGCCCTTAAAATGGCAAACCCAAAATCGGAGCCCATGCAATGTAATCCTAAATCAACTATTCCCGCGTCAAGTACGGATGCATGAGGGTCCAGATATCCCAACATCGATATCATATGCCCAGAATTTAAAGATATAGGCACATACACATTTTCTATGATGGGCCCTTAATTGTTTTAACCCCAAATTGGAGCCTGTGCTGTGAAAACCTAAGTCAAATATACCTGAGTCATGTACAGATGCAGGACGGTCCAGATATGTCCCAACATCCATATTATATGCAAGAATCCAAAGATATAGGCACATAATCCATTTCTATGATGGGCCCTTAAATGTTTGAACCCCAATATGGAGCCCATGCAGCGAAAACATAAGTCAACTATACCTGAGTCTTGTGCACATGCAGAAGTATCCAAATATGTCCCAAAATCCATATTATATGTCCTAAATCCAAAGCTATAGGCACATGTCCATTTTCTGTGATGTGCCTTTAAATGTTTGAACCCCAAATTGGAGCCCGTGCAGTGAAAACCTAAGTCAACTATACCTGAGTCATGTCCAGATGCAGGAGGGTACAGATATGTCCCAACATCCATATTATATGCCAGAATCCAAAGATATAGGCACATAACAATTTTCTACGATGGGCCCATAAAATGGCGAACCCCAAATTTGAGCCCGTGCAGTGTAAACCTAAGTTAACTATACATGAGTCATGTCCAGATGGAGGAGGGTCCAGGTATCCATAGTATATGCCCAGAATCCAAAGAATAGGCCCTACTCCTCGGGTATATTTGACCTTATGCCAATTTCAATCGGTTAGTGTACCCACGATTGGATGATCCAATCATTGGGTATATCATAAATTCATATGATCATTTAATTAAAGTTGTTTAGTCTGGATACTTTTGTGCACAGATTTTCTCACATATCTTCTCGGCTGATAATAAATGCTCTTTATTGATCATATAATTTACTAGTCTCCTTTTAAGTGACCTGATGTATAAGGCGCCTATATCACATGACATTACCAGGGTAATGTGACCAGGGTAATGTGACAAATCTGCACAAAATACTAGTGGACCTTCAATCAGCACTTATTGCATGCCTCTCCGGAAAAAAATTACATCTATATTTTAAGTTGATAATAAACGCTCTTTATTGTTAATTATTAGTGGCCGCTTTAAATTATTTCAGGTCAACAGAATATATATCGTAAAATTCCCCGCGTCATTTTACTTTTGTGCACCAATTTCCCCACACATCTTCTGGACTGATAAAAAACGCTCTTTATTGATCATATAATTTATTAGTCCCATTTTATGTGACCTGATGTAAAAGGCAGCTATCATATGGCAATATCATGGTCATGTGACCAATCTGCATCAATTACTAGTGGCACTTCAAATCAGAACTTGTTGCATGCCTCTCCGAAAAAAAAATACATCTATATTTTAAGTTGACAATAAACGCTCTTTATTGTTAATTATTAGTGCCGCTTTAAATTATTTGAGGTCAACATAATCTATATCGTGACATTCCCCGCGTCATTTAACTTTTGTGCACCAATTTCCCCACACATTTTCTGGACTGATAACAAACGCTCTTTATTTATCATATAATTTATAAGTCCCATTTTATGTGACCTGATGTAAAAGGCGCATATTAGATGGCATTATCCTGGTCATGTAACCAATCTGCATCAATTACTAGTGGCATTTCAAATCAGCACCTGTTGCATGCCTCTCTGGATAAAGTTAAATCTATATTTTAAGTTTATAATAAACGCTCTTTATTGTTAATTAATAGTGCCTCTTTAAATTATTTGAGGTCAACAGAACCTATCCCGTGACATTCCCCACGTCATTGTATTTGTGCACAAATTCCCCAACATATCTTATGGACTGATAATAAACGCTCTTTATTTACCATATAGGCTTAATTTATTTGCCCCACCTTTAAGTTTAGGTCATCTTGTGTCAAATGTGTCTATCGCATGACATTCCAATGGTCAGTCAACGATGCTCTTGTCTCACATATCTTCTGCATCTGAGGTGATAATAAACGCTCTTTATTGATTATATAATTTACTTGTACCCCTTTATAAGTTGTCTGGGGTCAACGGCACATATTCTATAAGCTTACATGTGTCAATTTGTCCATGCCTGTCAATTTTCACTGACCAGATTGCAACTATTTTGATTATGTAATTAGTTATTTAGTTTAATTAGTTATTAGTTCCCTTTTAATACCTCCCGGCTATATAAGCCGGGCAAATGAACAAACAGACAAATAAAATTGAGTTTTATTAGTACAAATACCAGAACAAGAATCTTAAGCATTTCCCATGTCAAGTTCTAAAGTCTATGGTTTCTGTGAGCACCTTTAATATTTTGTCAAGCTGTGCCACAAGCTGCAAAACAGTGTTCAGTCCCCTCACTTCGCCATTGACTTGGCCACAGCTGAAGGAACATAGAAATCGAATATATAAAGACTTTATATATCCGATTTCTATGTGAAGGAAGACTACCATAGACTAAAAATAGAATTATCTCCCTTATAAAACCTCTTCTATCGCCTTCTTGCTTGTCGGTTACATATGCTTATAAACAGCTACTTATTACACTTTGTAAAAATCTACTCCCCTGCGAGACGGATGTCCAAGCACAAAACATATCTATATCCGAGAATGGGTTAATCCATTAGTTATTGATGACTTCACCACTAGAATATTAATACATTAACTATTTAACCACAGCTTAACATTTATTTCTACGAACATTTCATATTGGTACGTTGAATAGTGTCAAATAATGTCATTATAATGAACAAGTTTCCCATTTTCGTGGTACATATACATCGTTTTTATCATAGTCATAATGGGCTTGATTCAGTGCAGCTTTAAACCTTCAGGTCTAACAAATATAGGGTTTCCACTTATCTAATTGAATTCAATTCAATTTTATTGAATTTAGAACAAATATTTTTTTTAAAGCAAACTTTTTTTCAAAGTTATTATTTTTTTTTTTTAAATTAGAAGCTCGGTGACTCACACCAATACACGTCCTCCAAAAGCCTCAGTAATTCATCTTAGAAGATTCCTCCTAGCTACTTAACTCAGCTTGGGCTATTGAGTTTTTGACAAATGTTCACAAACAGTCAGTTTCATATTTTTACCACGAAATTTTCCTAAAAATTCCACCACATACTATTATTCCGCAGTCCGCACGTATGTTTATTGGGCACTCATGAGTGGTGTCGTATGCGCCGCATGCACCAGAATACGTCTGCAACCGCCCCCCCCACAATAATAATATACAGTATATATAAGCCCACCCACCACCCATAGTGTCTTATGCGCCAGTGGCTCTGGGAATATGCGCCGCAACCGCCCACAATAATCTCCTATATATTTTGAGAACTACGTAAATATATGTGTATATTTGTCCTCTATAGACTCGAAAACGGCTGCACCGATTGGGCTCAAACTTCCCATATCTAAGGATAAAAACCCACGGGAATGGTCGTCGCGGCGTTTTGGAGAAGCTCAGAGCACCCATTCTCCACTCTGTTACAAAAAATGGCACTGTGGGGTTAACGCTCCTTATATCTTCCATATTTGGGTTCGTTAACCGGTTAACGCTCTTTATTCCCTTCGGCTTTCGCATACGGCTTTTGTTTACGTTATCGCTCGAAATGGAACTCGCTTCTGTGTGATTCTTACGTACTTAGGGCTTCCTAGGAACGGGGGACATTTTCATCGGGTCAGTTTTTCCGCCCGAGGTGATCTTCACCTTGAAACGGGTACCCACAAATGATATATATGTGTGTGTCCTTTATAGACTCGAACCGATTGAGCTCAAACTTGCTACCTACAGGAAGTGTCATGGACGGGTTAAATTGTGACCCCGACTTGACCTTGAAAATGATCAATTCAGGGTCAAATTGAAAAACAAAATTTAAAAAGCCAGTAAATTAAAAAGGCACAATTAACTAATTAAATTTAAAAATTAATTACAAAAATAAATTAAAAAAATAAAAATTGTCATGTTTCTGACGATTGCCGCCAGTGGCGGGCTAACCTGCTAGTAATATATAATGTATCTTATGCGCCATAGAGTGTCTGCAACGGCCCACAATAATAATATATATAAGCGCCCGCCGACCATCCCATCCACCACACATAGTGTCTTATGCAGAATGCTAGTGACTTCGTCCCAAAATGGCGACCTCGTTCCGATTTTATGGGTGATCTCTGAGTCGCTGAATCACGGAGTCGCGTCCATATTGGATTCATACAACCCCCATTCCATGGTTATATTAAAGTGCTGCAGGTCAATGTTCTGGAGGTCCATTCCATATATGGAACTTTTAAATATTCATGACTTCAATATAATTTCAGAAGGAACGGGGGGGGGGCTGGATGCATCCAATATGGCCACGGCTCAGTGAACTACTTGTTTTATTGACTTTGTATTGATATACAGGGTAGGTAGAAAAGAGTTGAGGCAAAATCATGTTAATAATTTGTTTCTCAGAGAAATGTTTTTTTAGACTGAGAGAGGAAGGCAAATATTAATTTAATTTGCTTTCCCGATCAGGAATGTGGTCATACTATTCAAACCCAGAACATCATTTTGAGTTCTCCAAACCTCTTAACACTTTCATGATGGGAGGTGCGCTGCTGCTGCTTTAAAGATCCTGTGTGCCAGTGCATTTTCTTACATGCATATATGCGATTCTCCCATAGAGAGCATTGCGTAGTTAAAGATCATACTAATTTTAATTAGGCTTTAAAAACACTTATAAATACAAGGGTACACCGGTACAAGTATATGAATTTAACTTACAGGTTTTCCCAAAATGCTCTTGGTAGTTGGTGAAAACAGATTATGCGCTGACTGTTGTCGAGTGTTGCTCGGCGTTTTTGGTGTTATCGGACCTGTTGGTGCGTCAGTCAATTTTATAGTATCACTGGAATAATCTGAAAATTTAAATTTAAATATGGATATTGTTCAGAATATGTGTAAGTTCAGTATGGTAGATGAAAATATCAGTATATAATTCTACTATCACTCTGAGTTTATTCTACTAAAATAGTCAGGTAAATTGTAAAAAAAAACATATTGTGTCAGGGGTGATCATAGCCCCTGCTTCGGTGAAATCGTTGCGCAACCTCTGGCTTTATTGGTCCCGAAGAAAATCAGCTCTCTTATCGCCATATGAGTGGTTATAGTTAACATACAACAGTTTGTCTGCTGTTTATATGTATTGTAACATTGGATTCCATGTGTGTATTAGATATATCTTTGATGCTTTTATTGAAAATGGACATATACATGTAGTAACCAATTAAATCATGTCTTAGGTACAGTGTATACATAGGGAGTTAATGAACACTTCAATAGTACTGATAATCTGACTCACCAAACTGATCATTTGCTGCCAATGCCTCTGCCATTATTCCTGATTCCAATTGGTTATTGGGCAGGGGGTCCAGAATTTCATGCTGTAATAGAAATAATAATGAAGAAATTATTTTTTCTGGATGATAGTGCACTGGAATCTAAGCAGTAACATGAAAGTAAGACAGTAAGGACTCAATATTGTATCTATCCAGTTTTAGGTGATATAAGATTCTTGTGGCAGATTGTCAAAGATATGCATGATAAATGGTACTTTCTGGAGTTATATCTGCTACCATGATGTGATGTTATATCATTTAAATTAAATCATATCAAGCATTTTTCTTCAAACAATATATAGCGTCTTCATTGTTTGCTCATCTTGAACATTTATAGACAATGTAAAACAATACTCTGTGTTTATTGTTATAATTAGACCTTACAAAAACTTATAAATTCAATGGAACAAGTATTTAAATTAACTTACTTGTTCTTCCAAAATGCTCTTGGTGGTTTTTGAAAAAAATACTGTTTAAAGACTGTCGTCCTTTGTTGCTTGGCGTTTTTGGTGTTATCGGACCTGTTGGTGCGTCAGTCAAGTTTATTGTATCACTGGGATATTCTGAAAATTAAAATACAGTTCAATGTGCATATTATTCTGAATATGTGTAATTCAGTATGGTTATATGAAAATATCAGTAAATAATTCTACTATCACTCTGAATTTATTCTACTAACATAGTCAGGTAAATGTTGTACAGCGATAATAGCTTAATGGATCCAAAGGAAATCAGCAAAATTGGGACTGATCACTGCATGGACATCCATGAACTCATACGTGTCTGGAACATGCATTTTAGCCAGAAAAAAAGAATGTGATAAGAGACCATTTATAAATAAAGTTGATATACAGCACATATATACACGTGTACATGGATATTATTGAAACAACGAGAAGATAGTTTGGCCAAAAAAAAACGATTGTATGTTTCCGGTAACGGAGCGAAAAAATGAGGGTAGGTATGTACTAGTAGGGAAATTAATTTTTTTATTTTATTTCGATATTTTTTATCCAGCTGCAGAAATATTGAACTACTTCGACTGATGTGACATAAAATGCCAACCAGTGCCATGGGGAAAGTATTACTTAATCAACACAGTGGAAATATACATGCTTAAGTATGTTTTTTATTATTCACATACCACATTTTCTTAAATTTGGCTATAAACTTGGTACAAAATTGATGTCACTAACTTTTTATAAGAATTTTACCAATAATACCGCCATTATACCGTACTTGTATTGTGACGACTACATCCCATTGTCTGGGGGTTGCCAGTATGCCTACCGAGCATGTCTGGTTTTTGGAAACAGTAGCTATACATATACCCCTAAAATATGTGGCGATAACCTCTATACATGTATATAAAGCAGACAGGAGATCCACTCTCATGAAATTAATATTGTAAAATGTATGCCCATCAATCCACAACCCATCACACACCTGGGGCTTTTGAGACAGCTGTCAATTTTCACAGTGATATATGTTAAAACCATGTGTTTTGCACACTAAAGATCATCAATAATTATGAGCATTAGTGGTAAAAACAGTCGGTCGATGTACAGAAACATAGTATCTTTTTTCTCTAGCCTTATCCATACTTACCAGGTACAGGCCATTGATTTGTTTCATAACTTCCATTTGCTTTCGCCATAGCAAGGGCTGCTTCAAGATGGTAGACCAGACCATTTGGATGTGTGATCAAGGCTGAAAAATAAGAATATAAAATTAATTATTGAGTAATATTACACGCTACATGTGTAAATACATTTATCAAAGATATATTCTCAGAGTCCATCAATAGGTTTTATTTATGATCACCTTTTATGGTGGGATTTTTGTGTTCCAGATCATAAATTATAAACATGTACATATTTTGAATCAACTCCGATCTGAGATAAAAGAATTTTTATTAATCATTGAAAGTTAACATGTTCGTACACATAGACTACAGTAGTATCTTTTAAGTTTTATGGATATGGATTCTCACACTTAGTTCTTATATAAATTATACATTATTCATTGCAGTCAAGATTTCATTAATTTTTCAATTTGTTATACATAGGCTTATTTTACATTAATTTTACATTAATGCCCTAAATAATCAACCCCTTAACCACAGCAGAATTATGGGTAACTTTTCAGGATTTTGTCGGAAATATGGCTTGTTACCATTCATCAGAAAGCTCTCAGTGGAAGCTTTCCGATGAATGGCAACAACCCATATTTCCTTAACCACAGCAGAATTATGTGTAACTTTTCAGGATTTTCACGGAAATATGGCTTGTCACCATTCATCGGAAATCTCTGAGTGAGAGCTTTCCGATGAATGGCAACAAGCCATATTTCCGACTAAATTCTGAAAAGTTACCCATAATTCTGCTGTGGTTAACGAGTCGATTAGTTAGGGCATTAATGTACTTACGTCTTAATATATATGAAAATGAATGGTTTCTGGTTAAATTATTTAATATATTTAATTGTTGCATATAAAGCACATAAATAACTTATTTCACAAACCTTTCTGGTGTACAATTTCCAACTCATGACATTTCTGAGTTAGCTGGTGCTGAAGCTGGTCAATTATGTGATCCTTCTCATTTATTAGCTGCTTCAGTTTGTTTATCTGATCTTGCTGAATGTCAGATGGATGATGCAGGGATGTAATTTCTGAAGTTTGTTGATTATCTAATTGGTGAATGGCAGGTGGTGATGGCATTGTTGAGTGTATGATGTCATTAGATTCTTTTAGTATGGCTGATAACTGTACAAGTGTTTCATCAGCTGTTTCTTTTGGGGTTTCTGATATTGGTACGGCCATGGGAATATCGATTATTGAGTCGTCGTTTAGCAAGTCGGTGAACCCGGAAAGCATAGCCATTCGTTGTGATTTTTGTTGTGTTTGTTCTATCTTTTTGGTTGATTGTGTAGTGGAATTTGATGTGTCGGTTTGTATGGTGTTCGTTGTCGCACTTCTATCTTGTGTCTCAGTCTTCTTCTGTTTGGTCACGTTGTTAGATTTTGTCGTATCAGTGTCTAATGGTTTTTAATTTTTGATTGTGAAATATACTCAACATTCACCAACAGACTAGTGGTCTGTATCCCATGTTCCTACATTGCCCGGATGGTTATATTTTAAATTGAGCATATGTTTCGATTCACTTTTTCACTATAGTATACTAGCGATAACGCGGAATCTCATCAGGAAACGCGTATTAATTTAGATCGGCATAGTATGCCTATTTTAAATGTAGTTGGCCTGATTTTTCTAGGCCTGAAGCACCCAATATATTTTTGGCATGCACGATATGTGCCAATTTTATAATTCGGCATATGATATGCCACTTTAATGAGTATTCTGAGCTCGGAATTTATAGATTCCATCGTGCTGCTTATTTCATTAGAGCAGTCGGTCGTATCACACCCAAGTTGTGCACTTTGAGTCAAATGAGTTAGTAATGTGACAGTCATAGTTTAAACCAGCATAGTTTATGCCTATTTGTTGCATTTTAGATGCAGAAATTGTTATGTATTTGCATATTATATGCAACCTAGAATGGCTTGATCTGTCTTTACAACAGCGCTTTACTAGGGCTGACACATTGAGTGTGAAGTATATCAGTTTTCCTATATGCTATATACCCAGAGCACATGTGGTCTGGAAGGAACTGGTTTAATCTTGTTCAGACAGTTGCATGCCAGAATCAGCATGTGGTGAGCATTGTGCCCTCTGTAACTTTAATGATGGGAAAATGATATCCCTACTCTATTGGAGTTGGTGATTAATGACGTGATTTGCTTGTCATGGTGTTTACATTGCATAATCAGCCACTGTGATGTGGAAATACTTCCAGGTATAGCGTGTATCTCTTGTGAGAATATATTATAGAGATTTCGAAATTTTGGTGTAGTTTTTATGTTTGTAGATTGTGGGAATATATGCCCAACAGTTCAATAGTTTTGTTTTTCGATGTTTTGACACACCAAGCATATACATTTCCAGATAAATTTGTGTATAGTACGCCATATTTGATGGCATCTGGTATTACATGTATATGTTAATTCCAAAATAGCGTGTAAGAGCATAGAACACACCGCTCTCCATGGCTATATGCTTTGAGATAATGGTGCATTCCAGTTGGCTCACTTGTGTATATAATCAGGCAAGACAGAGCATAATATCAAATAATATTAGTGGGCTCTATATGTGTCTTACAGATAAGTTGACCTTGTTACCCAATGAATTTCCCAAATAAATGGATGAATTCAATTTGAATATCAGTGGGCCCTCGTTTATATACAAAGCACACGCATAGCTAGTTGGAAATGTTTGCCATTTCGATAGCTAGAGTAGATCAATTTAGCAGGTCACTTGAGTTTGTAATTTTCAGGTGTGTGGATGAAGAGTTTATACTGCGAGACAATGTCTCAGTACATTAACATGTACAATTAGTTTTAACACTATTTATCGTGTGTAATCACGGGAAGATTTCAATCTTCTAATTGTTGTAAGCTTATTCGTTTAGAATTTTCCAAACACCAAGGCTGGCGCAAACCCGGTGGTAAGCGGGTCCTTGAAATGTTACATATACATGTAGAGTATATTTATTTTCCATGTATTTTGAATACATTTTGTTATTTCTTTTTGTATAATATATGTTATATACAGAGCACACGCATTGCTAGTTGGAAATGATTGTCTTTCCAGAGCTAGAGTAGACCAATTTTTCAGTTTGGAATTTTCAGGTTTGTGGATGAAGAGTTTATACTTCGAGACAATAATGTCACAGTACATTAACATGTACAATTAGTTTTATTACTATTTATCGTGTGTAATCACGTGAAGATTTCAATCTTCTAATTGCTGTAATTTATTCGTTTAGAATTTCCAAACACCAAGGCTGGCGCAAACCCGGTGGTAAGCGGGTCCTTGATATGTTACATATACATGTAGAGTATATTTGTTTCCCGTGTATGTTGAATACATTTTGTTATTTCTTTTTGTATAATATATGTTATATATATTAAACAGTTTTAACTTGTATAATATGGTGACCACCCAAAACAAGTAGGATCACACAGAACACAGTTACATAGTCATGGAGATTGGATCAACTCCGCTTGCGCGGAATGATTCACAGAGTTACTTCACATAGAGAGTAATAGTTTTTAATTTTTGATTGTGAAATATACTCAACAATCACCAACAGACTAGTGGTCTGCATCCCATGTTCCTACATTGCCCGGATTACATCCACACACCGATTGATCAGATATATGTGGTCGAATCGACTACTGCGGGATCTCATACAGGCCAATAGTAATTATTATTTAATTAAATAATAACTGTTACTTCCTAATATACACATAAAACTCCGTCTCTCTTACATATAGAGATACATCACCGATCGGACCTCAGTGGTACAGCATTTGCATCGGCTCCATGCAACTGATGTCAATTAAATTGATAGCCACTCCCACTACTAAGCACCCATCGCCCATTGGATCTGAATGTGTGTTGACTTATCCACATCTGACACACGGCTCAACTGCAGACTGTCTTCAGTCTAGAGATAGACTCTGCTTTCGACAGACCCTATTCTAATCTTGCCAGCCAACTATGACATGTGGTTCATTTCACATTGCTGAGACTTACCAGCAATGGTATCTAATGGAACCTCGACAGCATCCCTTCTTGTAGCTCATGGGGATTTTGTTGTTGAGTTTTTTATTGGGTACTCACATAATGTACATTCTACTGAAGGAATTGCTGACACTGTATTAGTTGCCATGGCTACCCAACATACTGGTATAATTTTGCATTGTTGTATCACAACATCATTTATCATCGGTGAGGTCATCGAAATAAATCTCTCCCACTATCTTTTCATGTAGCTCATGGAGTAGTGGGGGTCATCTGAGGTAATTTTACACTGCAGAATTCGCAACTATTGTAGTGAATTAAAATCAGATATGTGCAACAATTTTATCTCTGATACCTCTAAATGCACGTGTGGATACGAAGTCGAAGATGCCTTTCATTATTTCTTTGAGTGCCCCCTGTATGCTACCGAAAGATGCGAACTCTTCAATAAGATTGCAGCCCACCAATTTATAATATCTAACATTTCCTCCTTACTCACAGGGATATCATCAGAATCGAATCGACGCAATGAAATTCTTTTCCATTTTGTTTATTCATACATTTCATCAACGAAACGTTTTAATTAGGCCCCCTCCGCTAACAAATATAGGCGAGATCCTCCTTTGCGTTACAAATGTTGACTACCTCAGATGAAATTTCAAAAGCAGGATAGGACTGACAGCAATCACAACCACACCATACATCACCCTGTATATATGTTATGTTCGTCATCTACTTTGTATTTGTTAAAATGTATATGGGAGAGGGGCGGATTTAAGTTGTTAAAACTTGTGCCCCGATCCCTTGTGTAATATTATATTACAATAAAACATGTTTAAAAAAAAAAAAATCTGAGGTAATCATAATAGGGTATATTGATGGGGGGATTTTATTAAATGCTGTAATTTTACTAAATAAAGATATTCATTCACAAGTTGTTTCAGTAAATACCAAACAGATCATTGGATTAATATTAATCTGCTGGCTTTCAACCTACTAAGTAGGAAATATGTTTCAAATGAAACTGCAGTAGTTGTGTGATTGCATTATGTAAATATTATATATACATCATTATCGCAGGTTTCAGCTCGCTTGTTCATCAAGGAGACATTAGCTTTTGTCTTCATATTCGAGCCACTGGCGTTTTTAGCTAAGTCTGTAATAAGGCAATATAGATTTGTCTCACTGGGAGACTAATCATACTATTCATGTACAGATATCTTCAAGCTAAATCAGTCAACTAGTATAGCGATATATTTGTCTACAATAATAGCTGCATTTTTTGACAGTATCATAGCCAAGTTTTTCCATTAAATAGCTTTCAGCGATGTTTGTGAGCCACATCATATCTCCTTCTTGTCAACTTCTACGTCATTCAGGTCTTGCTTTTGTGGCTGTAATGCTGGTCCATCTTAAGCTACCAGCATTGTGGCGCTTTACACCCACAAACAGTATTTCACTCAAAATTGTATCATGGTCTGATTCACCTAATGGACATTTAGATTTCTTCAAAAAATATTACCATGATTAATTCGTAGCCAGCAACAAGGACTTTTAATCAGTTGACACCTTTGAGTGATTTTGGCGAATAAAATTATTTCGTCGGACCGCATACACTAGTCTATTAGTTTCTTCACTCCTTGTGGTATATTAACCTTCTTCAAACGAAGAACCATCATTTAGTAGGCAAGAGAGTGGCATAAAGATAATTTATAAAGTAAATATTGGTATGCCAGTTACAGCCCTCATTATTGACACAGCACTAATTAATAACATACTGTTTACAGTATGAAAGTTTCCCGCCGGGCTATAGCCTTCACACATTCTAAGAAACTTAATACATGGCGGGATTACATCATGTTATTTGTTTGGGAACCAATAGTTATGAAGCAATTATAGCCCTAGTCAATAAGCAGCCTGCTGATTCTGAGAATAATTCGTGCGGCAATTTTATAGTGTCTTAGAATCAGTCGCCAGTTTTCTTTCTCAGCTTAAAGACTTTTCCAGATTTCGAAGAAATATATTTTAACCCTCCCGCCCTACCCTTATCATATTGAGCTTGCAAGGAGGAGATACTCATGAAGTTGGCAGGGATGTGAGAACTTGGGCGTCAATAATCAAACATCTGTCTTTAATCAATCTAACGGTACAACCAAGTCAATAGCATGTAAATGTTCAGTCTAAACTTTGGACAAACACTTTAATTTTGTCCATTGTTCTCACATCCCTGACTTTATATTGTATATATGTATTGTTTTCATCACAATGTCAAATGTATGATCGATTTGTTTCACTTTGTACTGTTAAATTATAATCTACATTTTGTTGAAATTGTATGTTATACATGGTACTGATTATTATGTTCAATCGTTTTTAGGCATTTAGAGTTTTGAAGGAGTTTCCGAATGAATGTGTTGCAATATGGCAATCTTTCCAATGTATAGTTAGTGGGAAGCTCCTTCAGATCTCCATGGTTGGTCCTTGATAGTCATAGCTTTCCCTGCTACAAAATATACATAAAGAGTCCTCAGGGTTTTGTAGCTGTGACTATATGCTGGCTTTTGGCGCTTTACACCCACAAACAGTATTTCACTCAAAATTTTATCATGGTCTGATTCACCTAATGGACATTTAGATTTCTTCAAAAAATATTACCTTGATTAATTCGTAGCCAACAAGGACTTTTAATCAGTTGACACCTTTGAGTGATTTTGGCGAATAAAATTATTTCGTCGGACCGCATACTCTAGTCTATTAGTTTCTTCACTCCTTGGGGTATATTAACCTTCTTCAAATGAAGAACCATCATTTAGTAGGCAAGGGAGTGGCAGAAATGTATTTAAAAAAATATTTTCAGAATTCTACGTCATTGTCTAGTGTAAAGAATTCTGGTCATTCTCGTACGTAGATTGTCAAAAACAAGTCACATATATAGGAGATATGAAGTTTTGTTAAATTTTTCCATAAAATTTACCTAAACTCGACTTAGTTTATTTCTGAATTGATAATGGGAGCCTTAAATGCACAGTCATGTAAGAAACGCTAAGAAGCATTTACTAGCGTTTATGAAAGGATGGAAATCATTAAGGAATACAAAGAAACGCTAAGGAATAAGAAAATCGCGAATATGTTAACGTTTTTCTTAGCGTTTCTTTTTCCAAACGCTAAGGAATACAAAGAAACGCTAAGGAATAAGAAAATCGCAAATATGTTAACGTTTTTCTTAGCGTTTCTTTTTCCAAACGCTAAGGAATAAAAAAAAAACGCTAAGGATCATCAATGCTTAACGTTCAAACGCTAACAGAAGCGTTTTCTTAGCGTTCGAACGAAATTTCTTCTCATAACGTTCAAACGCTAACAAATTGCCCGAAACGCTAAATAAGCGATTATGTTCGGTAAGGGCAGTAGCCATCTAGGATATCTGGCTTCCAGGTCAGTGTGTGGTAAGAGTATGCTAGATCTACCTGGGTGGTGGAAATTCTAATGCATCAATGTAGGGGACAAATACAGTAACCCACCATAAGCTGATAGGTGCACATAAACACTAGTATAATTAGGCATATGCATCCAATTTTACAAAAAAAACTATTATGCATATCCAGTGAGATATCATTCTTAACCCCTGCAAGTTAAATTACATGAACCAAACATGTGTTTTGGCTATTTGGCTGTATATAATACACCTATTTTAAGCTGATAACATCTCAGGACAGTGAACTCACTATTGACTTTCGAGCCACTGTTGTAATTTTGTAGACACATCCATAAGCTCCAATTCAACTAGAGTTGACATATTTTGAAAATAAATACACAGATAGGATATTTACCAGGCTGCAATTGGAAATATTATTTTATAAATTGCTGATCTCTGCAAACCTAGTAGTGTGGTCGTGGGAGAGTTGAACCCGGAATAAATTGGATACAAGTTGGTTTTGGTGTCATTCGACGTGGAAAAACACCAGGAACAACATATCAAAAATCCGCGCATGGGAAAATTCAGGATCCAAGATGGCGTCCATAATGCCTGTTGTCATCGGAAAATACTGAATTATGCGACAGGCGCTCCAATTAATGCCATATTCGTAATAAAACGAAATATACACAAACAATGCTTAGTCGTAAACAAAATATGCAGAATGTTTTTCCCAAAAGGGCCGGCAAAATGATCAAAATCGAATGAAATTTACATTTTGTGTAAAATTGAATAGCTAGTCCAATATAGGAGTGAACAAACGCTCGAATTACGCGAGGACGAATGACTGCAGAGTATAAGAGAAACTTTTGATTAGAGATGTACTAATTCTCTCTAATGTATCTCGCGAGAGAGCAAGCGAAATCAGTGTCTTATGGAACAGTTAAATCTGGACCTTTGGGCACCCAGAAACGGAAAAGCGACGCAGTTTTATCTGTACTGCTAATCTTGAATCGTGTGGTATATGTGTAATTAAACAACTAAACGGTGTTTAGTAGGGATATATCTACTATGCGGCCTTTCTCTAGAAGCAGAAATATGTGTACTCAGAGCAGTCTCACTAATGTGACTTATCACCATTTATTTTGATATCTACGGCATAAAACCTTTAAAAATTAACTGCTATAAAACTGTATGAATTATGTTCATATTGTACTGGGTAAAATGCGTAGATCCTATTGTCCGTGTCTCAAAATAGTATTTATACAACACAAAGGAGTACCATAGACTCTTTTCAATAAATTCCAAAATTGCCTACATACTATGTGACAGACTGTGTTTATACCTGGAAATTATATTTGGTTGAATTCACCATGGCCGCATCTACGCCAAACTTACTACATTTTCTTCAACCGCATCACCGCATTTACCCCTTCTTACAAATGTTACACATGTCTGCTGCACACACAACCACAAATAACAATATTGGGTGAATGTTCAACGTTGAAATAACATCTTAAACGACGAACACCTGATATTTAGCACGATTACGTGGTTGGTAATGGTAAGATATTTTCAAACAAAAATATACTGAAAACTAAGAGTGTGCATTGCGTGATAGCTTATTCCAGTTGTAGAGTGGCGACTGAAGTAATTTGAACAAAATTGTCTATTAAGAAACGGTTTGGTAGCAGCATGAAAATTAGTCTTACATACAATGTACGATGTACCATCTCTTTGATCTGGTGAGATGCGGTTCTAATCCATTGAAGATATGAGTGGTTTTTTTTACAGTATAATACGCATTGCGATATACGTGTATGGTTTATTATCACCGGGAGTGTTGACAATTCCGGAAATATAACTGGTATTTATACTGCTAGAGTATGCACTTAAATTTTGGCGTTACATTCAATAATTTACTCACCATGCCGAATGAAAATGCCATGCACCGTGAGGCGAAACATTAGTTCGTGTGTCTCATGCCCGAAATTATTATTTTTTTGCTCGACATGCAGTTGGATGTTGGATAAGCAGAAGACCCAAACGTTAAATATGTAAATCATTTGATGTTTGACTTGCGGTGCAGTGGCGGATAAATCCTTCAGATTGATCTGTTTTAATGATGTGTGTACCTTTAAAGATATTTAACAACGGACTTGTATATTACCAATACGTAATTCACTCTTATTTGGTTATCCAATATGTTGCATTCTTCGTGGTATGGCTTGGAGATGCGGCCATTTTGACAGCCATTTCATGGCCACGATTATATAATTTTCTGTCCGTGTCACTCTACTCGCTCCCGTACTCTAATTTAACAGAAACTGGTAAAACGGCGTAATTCCAATGCCATTATATATCGTAAAATGACTTATTTCGAGAACCGATGTAGTATAGACAACCATGTTGGACGCCATCTTGGATAAAAAAGTTTCCCCAAAGCGGATTATTGCGAATTTTGGATATGTTGTTCCTGAAGCTTTTTTTCCGCGTCGAATGACACCAAAATCAGCTTGTATCCAATTTCTTCCGGGTTCATCCCCAAATTCTGCTTCAACGACCACACTATAGGATGTGGAACGACCTGTCAAATGAGATACGCCAAATTGATGACTTCGCCGGTTGAGTTCTGTTTTTCATTCTGGACAAAATGTGATCACCTGGACTTCAGATCGCGTTTTCTGCGACAGCCTTGAAAAACTGCGAGTGACATGTTTTTGTTTGCAAAGTGATACCCTAATTGGTCAAATGATACCAAAAATGGCCGAGTCATTTGATGGAGGTATTTTTGAGGTCAAATGTATCTAAATCAACGTTTTTGATATAAGGTACCATTTGACTCAAAAAGGTATCAAATGACTCGGCAATCTTGGGTATCAGTTGACCAATTAGGGTCATCACTTTGTATGGTATCACTTGACTCGGGTATCACTTGACTGTAAGCCCAAAGGCAGACCCAAGACATACTTATTCAGGGAATATTATAATATTGAAAGTGTCGGGAAGGAAGTTTTTCACCTCACTGTCCCATATGCGACATGCCATAGCTTAATGTCCTCTCCACTAATCCCATATGAGGTCACAGTAACATAGATATGGTGTATTGCAGTTATAATATGTTTTAAACTATTACAAATGTCAAATATGGGCAACAGGTCTTTAGTAAAAAAAATAGCACGAGGTTGTAAATAAACGCGTTTTTTTTTGCCTCAAGGACCATCCACCCACCCACCCCGGCATACCTATATACCTGCAAATGTGTTAATACCCCCCCCCTGTATTGTATGCGACATCGGATGGCATGACCTGCCCTTTGACGATCGCGCCTTCCAGGGTACGCGCGCAAAGTGCATAATCGTGATACATTGATTTGTGCTTTTAATGGCTCGCATTCGGCACCAAATTTTAGATTCATCCAGTAGGCTACATGCCAAGAGGCGGGTCATACGACTCAGTAATAGACACGGGACTTTCATCAAATTAATCATGAGATGCAGAAGGCATGTCTTGCGATACAATTAATGATGTTTTCAATTGCATAATCTCCCGCTAGGTGTCATCTCGGAATAATGCACTTTATCGCGAACTATACTTAACCCTTTATTTAACGAAGGTGACTTATTCCTTATTCGAACATTTATATATATTAAGTCAAAACAAAGGGTGTTGCATGGTGACCACCAATGCACTTTTTCCACACACTCCTTTCACCCCACCCCGATCCAAAATGGCCGCCGTCCAGAAGGGTCCACGTAAGGCACCCATGCCATTTCTCGACCCCTTGGCCGATCTAGGTCAAACAAAGTAGTCCAGGAGATATTGGTCGACCTCTGCACCCCCCCCCCAGGACTCAACTTCACCCCACTAATTTTCTTCCTTAAGGTCTCCTCTAATTTTTTTCACTTGTTAACAAGAAAAAAAAGTGGCCGCAGAGACTCCAGACAAGATGGCGTCCATCATGGCGGCCATTTAAACAAAATGCACCAGGTCTCTTTGATTGTCGTTATAGTAAAGATGATATCACATGCGGTCTTCTTTTCCGCTCGATTCGTTATGCTAATATACAACCCTTACAAATTAGCCAAAAATCCGACACCAGAATCCAAGATGGCCGCCGAAATGTGAAAATATGCTATTTTTCTTACATGTTACCACCTTTCGTTTGTCTCGGTGGGAAATTGTTGGCATCTTTGCGTCATGTTATACGTTTATCATATAGAGGAGTCATTGGCGACCACATGGGGACCATAATATTTATTCATTGCGGGATATTTTTGTCCGATATCACGTTTTCCCAAATGCCGGTATAATAGGTCAAAGCCGAATCTACGTTAATAACGCGATGTAATGTTTCGAATCAATGAATGTTATTGCTATTATAACAACACCCATGCATATATATGTGCAGGAGATACTCGATCTAGGATACATCTTATACCTGAGTTGAGGAATATTTACCCAAATCCAAGATGGCGGCCAAAATGGCCACCAGAAATAAAAAATCGCCGAAAATCGCCGATTTTAACATCAGTGAGCATTATTGTCATGAAAACTCCACACCTGCTTACTATTGTGAGTTGGGAACACTTAGGCGAAGAACTTTCCTTATACCATATCCAAATAAAAGTCCCCCAAATCCAAAATGGCGCCCACAATGGCGGACAGATTTTGAAAAATCACCGAAATTCCCTCATATTCACATCATTGGGCATTATTGTTGAGACAACTCCATCCATGCTTACAGTTGAGTTGGAAATACTGAGGTGAAGTAATTACCTTACATGTCATGCAAGAAATTGTTTTCCAAATCGAAGATGGCGGCCAAAATGGTGACCGAAATTTGAAAACAAGTCTACATTCCTTTACTTTCTTACGATTGGCGTTATTGTTTCGCGATTTCTATCCACCATTACATGTTGATATGGAATAGTGACATGAAGTATTCATTAGTGTTTGGCAATTGATATTCACAGCCAAGATCGCTGCTAAATTGGCGGCTAGAAATTGAAAAGAAATCGATATTTTCACATATTAATTTCAACGTTTTGTCATAATATCGGTATGCATGGACGAAACTGTATATAAACCATCTACTAGTTCAACTTAAAGGTATCAAAACGCATAACATAGCTCGTATCCTTCTGGAAAGATGAAAAACCACCATTAATATCGCGATGTGTCATTTCGAAATCCATTCTCCACTTAGCGCCGATAATGGCCGTAAGCGTAGGTGCGCCGAATAGTTATATCAGAACAATTACCTGATAACAGATTCTGATCTGCCACGTCTCGTCCATAATTATCTGGACCAGCTTCCATTTCTTTGTCTGATAAATCTAGATTGCTCACACCGACAAAGTATTCACTACTTCCTGGGAGTAGGGTCCCTCTAGTCATAACGTTTCAAACAATTCATTTTCCGGTGTCTAGCTTACGATTTTAAATATTTGCTAAATATGATATTTGTGCGTCATCTTGAACTAGGAAGGCATATGACCGATGAGTATACAAGCGTACAGAAGGTCATCTCTATGTGTATGTGTCTCATACCCCATGGGGATAACGACATGTACACCTGGCGAACCAGTTAGCTAGTCACTTCTCAATAGATGGTTCGTCAACTCACAAACTCAGCGAACGCATTGGCATATGTGGACAACTTCAACAGTGTTTCGAAGGTTGTCAGCTGTCTCATTCCCTTGGACAGATGTCTATCTGCTAAGGAGAAGACCATAGTGTACAGACTACCCACCATGATCCGAAGCAAACTGTGTGACGCCCCGCAGTTGTCTCGTCGAATATCTCCCAGCAGAGAAGAACAATGCTCGCGGTGCTAGTTTGTGGACATGCGCCATGATAGTGGGAATGAAATGGGCCACGGTATACACCACCCTTACACCTGGTGCATGTCATGCTTTTTTTTAGTTTTTCGGTGTGGTAAGATTGTATTTCCACATCAGTTTCGAAGCCTTTCTGATTCAACTACGTACATTTTTGTCTGGATAATACTATGCTTGCCTCCCTCAAAACAGTCGGATTGACTAAAGGATAATGTCTTTATAGCATGAATGTATGCGTTTTTTGTTATCCTCTCTCAGGGTTAGTGTCAGTATGTGGGCGGTATTATTCAAGACAATGTCAGGAACTGTTGTGCATTTATTTCACTATGTATTTAAAGAACAATTTACTGTCTCGATGGCAATGGCCGTGGACGTTGGGGAACGCGACCTTTATGGTCATATAGCTTTATATATATATATAACTTTAGAATATAGTAGTTAATGTCCCATGCAGGAAAATGGTCGCAATGGTTATGTTACCAAGAAATCACTTGGTGTACCAACGTTTGTTGAACTGAATGCAAGAGCTGATCAACGTAACATTCCTCTGGATGTTCTTCGCGTTGAACATTTCACCCTATTGTTGATGGCATTTGTACTTTCTTGAACCATACCACCCAATGTGAGTATCACATATCAACCAACTATCAAAGGTATCGCCCTTAAGACTACACCCCAGTCTTGGTGGGGCTTATACAGCAGTAGCCAATGACACACGCCTGGTCCAGTTGTTTAAGAACGGCTTCCAAACGGATGGGAACATACAATCTTAGAATACAAGGAAAGCAAAGCCACACATGAGATCCTGTCTGAATCTACAACATAACAAAATAAGGGGCGGTGCAGTCATGGTCCAATTTCATTTCCACTATCATGACACATACCAACAAACTAGCACCGTGTGTATTGTTATCATCTGCTTGGATCTGTTCGGTGAGACGATTGCTGGACGCCAACAAGCTTGTCCTTATGATCATGTTCAAGGAGTTTGGGTATATTATGCATTATGGTCTTCTACGCCTTAGCAGAAATGCATCCGTCAAATGTCGGGCTTTCAACATTCGAAGCCATATACAGAAGTTGTCCGGGTACGTCAGTGCATTAGATGAGTATGTGAATTGATGAACCATATATTGAGAAGTGGCTGTTTGGGAAGATCACCAGGTGTACACGTTGTTATCCCCATTAGGTCACCAAAGCTGACAACACGCAGATAGGTAGGTCCTTCTGAAAGCTAGTATACGCATCGACCGAATACCTTTCTAGTGTATCGCACAAGATGACGCCTATACCCCATATGTAGCATCTGATTATACCATAAGCTATACCACGAATGAAGCTCGCTAAGAATGCTAAGCTTTCGAAACAAACACGTGAGCTGGACACCGGCATATGTATTGTTTGAAACATTCCGATTAGTGGGACCCTTCTACAGAAGTGTAGTAAACTGTTGTTGTGAGCGAGATAGATTAATCTGACGAAGAGACGGAAACGGGTCTAGATAATGCTGAATGTGGCAATTCAGAATAAGCTCAGGTACTGTTGTTTTTATTTTTGGAAATTATAATATGACTATTCGGCGCATCTATATACGGTTACGGTCAGTGTGAGCCCTTAGTGGAGAATGGATTTTGAAATGCCACATCGCGATTGTGGGTTTTCATCCTTCCAAAAGGCCACGACTTACGTTGGAACTAATAGATGGCTTATATTATGTACCGTTTCGTCCATACAAATCGATATTATGACAAAAAGTTGAAATTAGTATGTGATAATATCGGCTTCTTTTCAATTTCTGGCCGCCAGTTTGGCCGCCACAGTGACTGTGAGTATCACTTTCCAAACCTTAATGAATAATTCATACATATCAACATGTAATGGTGGGTAGAAATCGCGAAAGAATAATGCCAATACTAAGAAAGTAAAGGAATGTAGGCGTGTTTTCAAATTTTGGTCACCATTTTGGCCGCCATCTTCGATTTGGAAAACAATTTCTTGCATGAGATGTAAGGTAATTACTTCACCTCAGTATTTCCAACTCAACTGTAAGCATGGATGGAGTTGTCTCAACAATAATGCCCAAATGATGTGAATATGAGGGAATTTCGGTGATTTTTCAAAATCTGTCCGCCATTGTGGGCGCCATTTTGGATTTGGGGGACTTTTATTTGGATATGGTACAAGGAAAGTTCTTCGCCTAAGTGTTCACAACTCACAATAGTAAGCAGGTGTGGAGTTTTCATGACAATAATGCTCACTGATGTTAAAATCGGCGATTTTTTATTTCTGGTGGCCATTTTGGCCGCCATCTTGGATTTGGGTAAATATTCATCAACTCAGGTATAAGAGGTATCCTAGCTCGAGTATCTCCTGCACATATATATGCATGGGTGTTGTTATAATAGCAATAACATTCATTGATTCGAAACATTACATCGCGTTATTAACGTAGATTCGGCTTTGACCTATTATACCGGCATTTGGGAAAAGGTGATATCGGACAGAAATATCCCGCAATGAATGTATATTATGGTCCCCATGTGTTCGCCAATGACTCCTCTATACGATAAACGTATAACATGACGCAAAGATGCCAACAATTTCCCACCGAGACAAACGAAAGGTGGTAACATGTCAGAAAAATAGCATATTTTCACATTTCGGCGGCCATCTTGGCCGCCATATTGGATTCTGGTGTCGGATTTTTGGCTAATTTGTAAGGGTTGTATATTAGCATAACGAATCGAGCGGAAAAGAAGACCGCATGTGATATAATCTTTACTATAACGACAATCAAAGAGACCTGGTGCATTGTTTTTAAATGGCCGCCATGATGGACGCCATCTTGTCTGGAGTCTCTGCGGCCACTTTTTTTTCTTGTTAACAAGTGAAAAAAATTAGAGGAGACCTTAAGGAAGAAAATTAGTGGGGTGAAGTTGAGTCCTGGGGGGGGGGGTGCAGAGGTCGACCAATATCTCCTGGACTAAAGGTTGTTTTAGTGTGGTACCCAAGCCAATTTAAATTTTCACCCACTTCTATCCAAAATGGCCGCCGTCGATCTAGATGGGTTCAAATAGGGCAACCGTGCCATTTCTCGGCCCTTTGACCGATTTGGATCAAACAAAGATTGTTGCAGGGTGGACCGTGGCCCCCGTGCTCTTTTCCCACACACTACTTTCACCCACCCGATCAAAAATGGCCGCCACCCAGAGGGGTTCAAATAGGGCACCCATGCCATTTCTCGGCCCATTGACCGATTTAGGTCAAACAAAGGGTGTTGTTGGGTGCCCCCCCCCCCCCCATCCAATCTAAATCCAAAGTGGCCACCGTCCAGAGGGGTTCACATAAGGCACACACGCCATTGCTCGGGCCCCTTGGCCGATTTAGGACAAACTAAGGTTGTTTTAGTGTGGAACCCAAGCCAATCTAAATATTCTCCCTTTTCACCCCACCCGATCTAAAATGGCCGCGGTCCAGATGGGTTCAAATATGACATCCATGCCATTTCTCGACCCTTTGACCGATTTAGGTCAAACAAAGGATGTTTTGGGTGGCCCCCAAGACAATCTAAATTCCAAAATGGCCACCGTCCAGAGGAGTTCACATAAGGCATCCATGCCATTACTCGGCCCCTTGGCCGATTTAGGACAAACTAAGGTTGTTTTAGTGCGGAACCCAAGCCAATCTAAATATTATCCCTTTTCACCCCACCCCTATCCAAAATGGCCGCGGTCCAGATGGGTTCAAATATGTCATCCATGCCATTTCTCGACCCTTTGACCGATTTAGGTCAAACAAAGGGTGTTGTAGGGTGGCTCCCAATGCACATTTTCCGTACACCCCTTTCTCCCCAGTCCGATCAAAAATGGCCGCCGTCCAAAGGGGTTCAAATAGGGCATCCATGCCATTTCTCGGCCCCTTGACCGATTTAGGTCAAACAAAAGGTGTTGTGTGGTGGCCCCAAGCCAATCTAAATATTCACCACTGTCAACCACCCTGATCCAAAATGGCCGCCGCCCAGAGGGGTTAAACAAGTGACCGAGTTAGGTTTGTGTCCTGGGTCTGACAACAAAAGAACTCACATGTACATTCCCGATGTGTTTTTTTTTCTCCAAAAACCTGGTATCCTGGAAATTGTTTCCTAGGAAAAGATATACTAACATATGCCGACACAATTCAATGATGATGTTGCAGAGGGGCAGCGAAATATACGCGTTTTCACATCCCAATATAATCTCATATGAATTTGATGAGCACCAGAAGCTGGAAATATAATGGACGATCAGTTAAATGAATCCGTTCCGGATTTGAGGTCCTCCTGGCTGACAGAGTGTGGCGGTCCATAACAAAATATGTAGTCCTGTTCTGGTTGTTAATAGGCACTATGTAATGACGAAGATCTTTAAGGCTTTGCATCTTCTAAACCGAACCGATATGTTAATTCGACTGTTCCCGTGTCCTCCTGCAAAACTGATATTTTGGATCAAGGTTCGCGTTGCCAATGGCAAAAAAATAAATTGATTTGGAAACATTAATTTCATAATTGCAAACAATTTGGCAAGTAGGTTTTTAAATGTGTTTAAATACATTCGGAAGTCACTAACAAACCTATACAATTGACACAACAATTGACAATAGAAGAAGTGTGGATAGTTAATCGACTGTCGCTATATAATATGGCTGTCAGAAGAACCCCTCTGGACAGCGACCAATTTGGATGGGGTGGGGTGTTTGTGGTTAATAATTAGATTGGTTGGGGGCCACCCTACAACACCTTTTGTTTGACCTAAATCGGCCAATGGGCTGAGACATGGCCCGGTGTCCTATTTGAACCCATCTGGACTGCGGCCATTTTGGATCGGGTGGGTGAAAGGGGCGTGCGGAAAGAATGCCTTAGTTGGCCACCATACAACATCCTTTGTTTGACCTAAATCGGTCAAGGGGCCGAAAAATGGCATGGGTGCCCTATTTGAACCCCTCTGGACGGCGGCCATTTTGGATCGGGTGGGTGAAAGGGGTGGATATTTAGATTGGCTTGGGAACCACCCTTGAACACCCTTTAGTTGACCTAAATCAGTAAAGGGGCCGACAAATGGCATGGGTGCCTTATTTTAACCCCTCTGGACGGCGGCCATTTTGGATCGTGTGGGGTACAAGGGTAAATATTTAGATTTGCTTGGGGCCACCCTACAACATCCTTTGACCTACCTCGGTCAAGGGGCAGAGAAATGGCATGGGTGCCCTACTTGAACCCCTCTGGGCGGCGGTCATTTTGGATCGGTGTTGGGTGAAAGTGGTGAATATATAGATTGCATTGAGGGCCACCATACAACACCCTTTGTCAAAAGTTTGTTTGATCTCAACTGTCAAAGGGTGCCCTATGTGAACCCATCTGGACGGCGTCCCTTTTGGATCAGGGTGGGTGATAGGGTGAATATTTAGATTGGATTAGGACCACCATACAACACCCTTTGTTTGACCTAAATTGGTCCAGGGGTCGATCAAGAAATGGCATGGTGCCCTATTTGAACCCCTCTGGACGGCGGCCATTTTGGATAGGTTGTACATGTGGTGAAAGGGGGTGTGTGGAAAGAGTGCCTGTGGGGGGGGGGGCACCATACAACACACTTTATTTGACCTCAATCGGTCGAAGGGCCGAGATATGGCATGGGTGCCCTATTTAAACCCATCTGGACGGTGGCCATTTTAGATCGATGTCGCGACCTGATTTCCAGTTGTCCTTAGTCCATTTTTTCAGTTTTTGAGATAATCGATTTTTAACGTTTGAATCTCCGTTGCGGGTCAACTATTAAGACTATGGCTATACTTCTAACACTGTCCTATTGGAAAATCATTCCTTTCATAGAATAAATAAGCACCACAATTCAATAATTAAATGTAATCCTGTTTTTTTGAAGAATACTGCAGGTATGGTGCATATTTTGGACTGCAGGTAGGGTGCATACATAGGACATACTGGAACTTAATTACACTATGAATAGTTCAAAGGTCACCATTGAACTAAAATTCGAATTCAGAGAGCATATGACATATAAGTGTTCTATGTATAAGCTAACCCAGATGATATTATTTTTATTTCAACTAAGGTATTTTCTAACTTTTTTTATGTATGTCGGAATTTGATCAACTAGAGCGTTGACGTGACACCATGTCACCCCCTATAAATCTAATACCGACTAACTTGACACTCGCTCCTAAGGGTGGATACACACATGCATGTAATCTCTGTAAATATCGTGTATTTGGCGTTTTACATGGATCATACAGACCATGTAATATGTGTCTGCTGATAACCCAATCATTGCGGCTATGTTTCACCACAGTGAGTAACGCTCTGAACGTGTAGAGTGTCGTTGACTGGACGAAGTCGTCAGGCCGCTTAAAATAATTGTTCGCGCGATAACCCAAATGTTGGACGTTCTGTTTAAATCATTGTCAGTCTTCTCTTGGTTGTATACCAGTGATGGTCCCAGGATTTCCACAATGCAGGGGCTATATTATACCGGAAGCTACCGGACTGACCATTACATATTTCATCGACCGGGGGGGGGGGGGGGGGCATGCAGCAACATGAGGCCTACCCCCCTGAAGCCACGAAGCCACTCCTGATTTGTAAATATTGTAGTTGACAGTCATATCTGCCGTGCCTGTTTGCTACGAGTGATTAATCTCATATGCAGCAATTGATGCTATTCATATAATTATGAACATATTATTACAGCTTTAAATTTGAAGGTATACAGGGTGGTGTTGCTGCATGTGTGGCTTCATTCGGGAAAAGGCTTGTCCAGCTACGAGTCCACAACTACGTCACCTTTCCTCTCTTGTGTTATATACACACAATTTACAACTATGGAATATTTAAGTAAAACATTATGTTGTACATTCTTGCCCAGATAATCCCGGCCGATATATTCAACTAAATCCCTTAGTTATTCGAAACTTTCGAGCCCCCTCCCCCAATCATGGATTATAGTCCAAAATGTGACAATTCAAGCCTGTACATGCTAAAATTGTGACAGTTAGGAACTTGTTCATCCTTTGGCGTGAGAAACATATACTGCTCTGTAAATTCTGGGTTAAAATTGGGGGGGGGGGGGTGACTCTTTTTTCTTTCAACGTTGTACCTGCATTAATGTTTTTGGCGCTGTAATGGATATATGCAAAGAAATCCCAATTGAAAGTTATCACATGAGCTCGCCCTCAAATTATCCGAGCAATCTCAACAAACTGGTATTGTCTGTCTTAATGTTCCAATGCATGTATTCAAGGGCATGAGAGCACCATATCGGATAGTTAAAATTTGAACTGAGGCCATGCATAGTCGAGGAACAAATATCCTTATCCTAACTCGATTCGGCGTTGTCCGATTAGGCTAAATCACTTTATAACATGGAATTCACCATGTATGAGTTAGTTGATTGCCATGTGTATTAATATAGCACTTCCAAAATGTGGAGCCAGAAAGCCGTTCGGGTTCTGCTGGACGAGATCAAATTGGGAGTCAGTGTGTGGGGCATTAAACACTCATGTATCACAATCGTCCTAAAATAGCTTCAAAAGTCTACACATTTATTTTTATTGTGGATGACCCTGTTTCCAAGAAATGACGAGAAACAAATCAAGTATAAAATCGACAGACTCAAATCCACTTTTCGAAATGAACTAAAACTCGTGAAAAACAGCAACATGTATCAGACAGGATTTATTCATTTCGGCACCCATGAAAAAAGACATGTTTATGACTGGCCTGAAATCTCTTGATAACAGTTAGTTTGATTTTGGCTTATAACTACTCACCGGTCTCGCCTGTTGAAATGGAACGATCGCGCGCAGGCGATTAATGCTATCAATGATTGGTGTGACCATGTAAAATACATGTATTTTACATACAGACATTACATGCATGTGTGTATCCACCCTAAACGGAGGCCATGCACTTTATCTTCTAGTCGTTGTTTAGGGTGGATACACACATGCATGTAATCCCTGTAAATATCGTGTATTTGGCGTTTTACAGGACACCGTGTAATATGTGTCCGCTGACAACCCAATCATTGCGACTGTGTTTAACCACAGTGAGTTAAACTCTGAACCGCTGAAGAGCCGTTGACTGGGGACGAAGTCGTCAGGCCGCTTAAAATAATTATTCGCGCGATAACTCAAATGGTCGACGCTCTGTTTAAATCATTGTCAGTCTTCTATTGATGTTAATACCAGTGATGGCATCTTCCCCAACGCAGGGGGCTATGACCCACAACATGCACGGGGAGCTATATTATCCTAGAAGCTACCGAATTCACCATTGCATATTTCATCGACGGGGGGGGGGGGGGGGGGTCTGTGCATGCAGCACCCTGAATCCTGACACCCTGCTTTATAAATATCGTAGTCATGTCTGTCGTGTCTGTTTTCTACGAGTGATTAATCTAATATGCAGCAATTTATGCTATTCATATAATTATGAACATATTATACAGCTTTAAATTTGAATGCAGGGTGTTGCTGTTTGTCTTCATTCGGCGAAAGGGTTGCCTAGCTACGAGTTCCCAACTACGTCACCTTTCCTCTCTTGTGTTATACAGTTATACATGTATACGCAAAATTTACAACTATGGATATTTAATTAAAACATTATGTTGTAATTCTTGCCCAGATAATCCCGGCTGATACATTCAATTAACTCCCTTTGTTATTGGAAGCTTTCGAGAACCAACCCCTCCCCCAATCATGGATTATGGTCGAAAATGTTATAATTCAAGCTTGTGACAGTTAGGAGCTTGTTCAACCTTTGGCTTGAGAAACATATATATAAATGGGGGGGGGGGGGTCACTCTTTTTAATTTCAACGCTGTACCTGCATTATTTTTTGGCGCTATAATGAATATTTACAGTCCCAATTGAATTAATGTTATCACATGAGCTCGCTCTCAAATTATCAGAGAAATCTCAACAAGCCGGTATCATCCTATACAAGAATTCTGCATATTTTATTTTTGTTTTGGATGACCCTGTTTCCAAGAAATGACAGAAACACATAAAGTATAAAATCGACTGGCTCTAATCCACTTTTCGAAATGAATTATAACTCGTGAAAAACAGCAACATATATCAGACAAGAATTACTCATTTCGGCATCCATGAAAGAAGACATGTTTATGACTGGCCTGAAATTTCTTGATGGCAGTTTGTTTGATAATGGCTTATAACTACTCACTGGTGAAATTGACCTCTCGCGCGCAGGTGATTAATTTTGTCAATTATTGGTGTGGCCATGTAAAATACATGTATTTTACATACAGACATTACATGCATGTGTGTATCCACCCTTAGACTCCATTTTGAAGTGAACCAAGAACAAATAGGTAATAAGCTGTTTTCGATGTAAGAAGCGCATTGGGGAACATTTTCTACAACTCTTTGAAATAAGTACTATTTATGGCTTTTATGATAATTTTGTTGTTTTTTTTTTGTCAAAAGACAAGAATATGTAAACACAAAATGGTGAAATTGGAATCTTGTTAGTCAACAAATCTGCAGACTACAAACGCCGAGTTGAGTTTCCTGACTGCTAAATATGACCACAACATAACTTATCCTAAATTTTGATGTGTTTCATTGATGGAAAGTCATTATATTAAGGTAAAGAAATGCAAGAAAACAACATTGTGTTAGTCCGGGAACAAGGTCCCTCGGGATTACATTTAAACCATTTTTGTTTTGTTCGTTAGGATGTTTGCTCAAACTATTTAGACTTTGAAAGATGTCCGTGTATATATATGTAACAGGTATTATGGTGGTCAAGATATCCTCATTTTTCGAGAGTATATACCCGCTCACTTCAATGTTATAAATGTGACAGAAAAATGCATCACTCAGAAACGCATTATTCTTGTTGTATATGAATTTATGTGCATACTATTTGTCATGGATGTTAACATTGACATGTAAATAGGAGAGTCATTTTGGGGTCATTCGGCCAAAAAAACATGGCTGCCAGCAGACATCTTAAATTTCAAAATTTGCAACAAAATACCACACGAAACTGCCTGCAGTCAGTTTAGCAGTTAGAATTACATTATTTCTCTTATTCTAATGTGTTTTAAGCCAAACTCATTGCAAAAACAGTCAAAAAACTTGCAGGAATTTTTTTTGAGTTGCAGATAAAATTGTTTGTTGGTCCCATCGATCGGGACAACCCCACCCCCCCTGGTTGCCATGGCATAACTATTCCTGTCATTTCATGCAAAATTTAACTGAAAAATCCAAAATGGCGGGCAAAATGGCAAACGGAAGATTAGTAACATGAGATATTTTCCATTTATATGAAAACAGTAGGCGCTAATGGCTATAGTTGTGCCACCATACATGATGTAGAATCCTAATCCGATAATATTAAGTCATAGTCCGACGATTTGTCAATTCAGTGTTTTAAAATGTTTCAAAATGACGGCGAAAATTGCGATCGGAAGTCAACAATTGAAGTGTGTTTGTTGATTTTTCACTAAATCTTCACATATTGAATAATTTGATAGCCAAACAGTAGTGATATATGCCATCATACTATAGTTTCCAAAACCACTAACTATCAAATGAGTGTCCCAAACCACATAACGAGTGTATCAAACCATATACAGAGTTACAAACCACCCACCTAGGATGCAAAACCAACATGCAAATCCATACGGCGGGTACCCCAAATCCAAATATCGTCCCAAACTTCCGAAATAGTGTCCTATGCAACCCACCCATAGAGTTTCCTTAACCAGCCAGGTACAGTGCCTACAACCATATGCAAATAGTATCCAGCCCATACATATAGTACCCCAAACCATGCATCCCAAGTTCTAAGGATAACGTCATCAATGACGTCAGGTCAGGACGATTTTTTTTCTTTGCCCCCTCTAAGATTATCAGTTTTGTACGGCTTATTTCTGATACAATTCAATTTCTCAAATCATTCCTAGCATTGGTAATTAGTTACTCCTTGTCTCTTTAGACCGGATGTCATGATTTTAACAAATTCGTATTTGGTTAGATTTTTGAGGATTATGAAGGCATGGGCCCCTGATATATGATTTTTGTTGTACATTTTGGTTGTCTCTGCTGCCTTCTAGAGTTGTACCACGAAATGACTTCGGCATCAACATGGCAACATAGACTATTAACCATCCAGGACGAGTCGTGCAAGCAGTTCTAGGAAATATATTATTTCAGTGAAATAGAAGACAGACACATTGTGATATATATTATTTGTCTGAAAGATGTCTTCAAATGAATATATGTACTCCGCGTTACGCTTTATATTCCGTGTATACCAGGTTGTCAGTGAATAGCATGCACGGATTGAACCAGCGTTGTGTGGTGAATATTAGAGTGTCCACTACTATTTTCGTCTAAGTGTGTGCGTTCTTCAGTCACTGCATAGCGATTGTGTTTCGGATCCAATTGACAAACTCATAGACTCGAGTATAGACACCGGGATTCATGGCACCTGGAAACGAGACGAATATTGATGGTGATTATATAAGAAATAAACAACGGCATTTTCAATGTGGTCATGCTATTTTGTCAGAGGTTCGTGTTGAATCAGCCGTTTGATACATAGTGTAGCGGCCAATCATGTGACAATGCCCACCAAGGGTATTTCTAGCAATACCATATAGTAACACATGTTACAAGTTACACGTATACACGTGTGGCTAAAACTGGCTATTATCTAATGGGAACACTGACGTAACATCTGCACGCGCAAACAAAGTGTAATGCTATGGTGCTCAGCGTGCCAATAATTTATCTCATCCCAAATATTTTAATAACAAACAATTATGAAATAATAATTTATTACATTCAAACACCTGCTTGGATGTGATCTCCCTCCCCTCTCTCTCTCTCTCTCTGTCTCTCATCCTATCTCTCTCTCTATCTCTCCCCCTCTCTCTCTCTCTCTTTCTCGCTCTCGCTCTCGTTCTTAGTACATTCAAGCACCCGATTGGATGTGATCTCTACCCCACTCTCTCTCCCTGGCTCCCCATATCTGTCTCTTTCTCGCGCTCGTTCACTCGTGTCTCCCCTCTCTATAATGTGCTAAAAATAACGATATACTTGTGACCTCGGGAGTGATCTCGGCTTATTTAGTCGTTTTGGTGTAAAACGTTTGGTAACTGTTAATCAGTTTAACAAACATACAACACAAGACGCCCAGCTTGTGTACGAAATATTTAACTAACCTGTAATGACACCGCTTAACATTTAAAAATATTCGTAAACTAACATCTCACTCTACCGATATCGCACGCTGGTTTACGTTGCATGGAAACTGGGGCTAGCCCAAGCAATACTAATGTCTAGGTAAAATAAGTTAATTTCATAGTGTCAATCAGAAATAAAACTTATTTAGCCAAAATGACTTCATTCCACTGGTCTTCGCGTATGTTGTCCTGCAATGGCATCTGGCACGGCGGCATAAAATAAGGCACTATATTTAGGACAATGTCTAGGAGATGGCTGGGGAATTGTACATATTATGTTGAGTATAGTGGCCTCTACATAATGTTCCCAAAAAGAAACAAAGAATATAGATGACAGTAATTTGAAAGAATTAGATGTTTAAGCAAACATTATTATTTATAATGTATTTGTTAACTAATCATAATAAAATAACATACATGTGTTGTACGGTTTTTATTGACTTGAAATGGCAATATTGTTTCCAGAGCTGGGGGAAGGAAATAAAATATTTGCAGCCAAAGAAGATTGAGCACATACCTGCACAGCCGACTCCCCACGATGTGATCCCTTGGAGGCGCCACACGCCATCGTATGGACAGACATAGGGACCACCACTGTCGCCCTGAAATAAATGTCGTAATGTTTCAAAAAACTTCAAAAATTAAACAAAATTCAGGATTTAGTCAAAAATATGGCTTGTTGCCATTCATCGGAAAGCTATGGGGGTACGGTGGTGAGCGCCACCGAAAAAAGCAAGTGAGCGAGGGAAAAAAGAGGAAAATAACATGACATGTGGTACATACTACAATTTATTATATTAACTATTCACTGTCACTTTCGTCCGAATTGTCATCACTTTCGTCAGATGTGTCATTTTTTTCGTCCATGAACTTTTCTAGCAATGGTCTGTACTTTAATATTGACATTTTCACTGCATCACGATCTTCAAAACCATTCTTCATATATTTGTCCACTTTATCCACCGGCCTTTCAATAGCCTTCGAAAATTTAGGTAAATTACTCATTTTAGTTCAGTGAATATGTCGTTTGGAGTTTCCTTTTTAACTTTTCCAATGTTTGTCTTCTTCGCTCTTCCTCCTTTTATCTCTTTAACTTTTATCTTCTTAGCTCCGGGTTTCCTTATAAGTTTTCCAGGTTTCGCTTCAGTCTTGGGTAGGTCTTTCGAGTCATCGTAGGGTACATATTTATTAAGATCAAAGTCTTGAAGTTTTTTGAAATTTGTGAAATTTGTGAAATTTGTGAAATTTGTGAAATTTTTGAAATTTTTGAAGTTTTTGAAGTTTTTGAAATTTTTGAAATTTTTGAAATTTTTGAAAATTTTGAAATTTTTGAAGTTTTTGAAATTTTTGAATTTTTCAATGCGAGTTTCACTTTAACATTATCCCACAGTGTGTGCCATGTGTCACTTTAACATTCATCCATAGTGAGTGCCTTGTGTCACTTTAATAATCATCCCCAGTGAGAGCCTAGTGTCACTTTAACAATCAACGACAGTAGGTGCCTAGTGTCCCTTTAAATGCTCTATGAGTACCTAGTGTCTCTTTAACGTTCAAGACTGAAGCTATCCCCACCAAGGTCCTCACGTAATATACATGTAGACAAAACACCATTCATAGAAGTAGCCTAAATCTGATAGTTGGTTAACGGGTAAAAAAACACTACCAATATGTCTCACCTGTAATTAGAGTAATGACGCAATAATATGTCTAGACTGCCACCAACTGGGGGGGGGGGGCATATCATCAATCCTGCGTATCGCTTCGAAATTAACCGAATCCCGAGTACCATGATAGGGGATGACACCCTTATTCGTTGGTATATATATATGCGTGATATCTAACCTTGCATGCATCTGTCCCTCCATCTGGAAATCCAGCGCAGAACATTGTATCGGTCACATCGCCGGCGTAGTACGAAGACGAGTTACACAGATCTGTTACAAGAACTGGAAGCTCAGCCTGTTTCAACACACCAGGACAGCATGTGCCTATAATGCAATAGTGTGTGCAAAGTCAAGATGACAGGAAGCGAAACTACAGTAATGCCCTAAATAATCGACTCGTAAACCACAGCAGAATTATGGGTAATTTTTCAGGATTTAGTCTTAATGAGAGCTTTCCGATGAATGGCAACAAGCCATATTGATGTTAAGGAGTCGATTACTTAGGGCATTACTGTACACTACTGATATTTGAAAGAACACATTTTTGGCGAATGTTTCATTCGTATGGACATACAAGTGTATGACCTCTAATATACAGGAATATCTCATATATATTTTGAAGACCTCTGTTTGTCTGTCTGTTTGTCTGTCTGTCTGTATGTCTGTCTGTCTGTATGTCATTTATACAAATCTACGATTCTCGACCGATCGGGACGAAACTTGGTACGTGTGTGTAGTTTGACCAGGCGGTCGACGTTGTCGTATTGGCGAGCCCGTGCGGCGCCCGCTTCGCGCATGCGCAGACGAGATCTCGGAAACGGGTGGAGCTATCGACTTGAAATTTGGTTTTTGAATAGCCCGGACAACGTCGGGTTCATCGGCTAGTTATCTATTATATATTTTTGAAGATCTCTGTGTGTGTGTGTGTGTCTGTGTGTTCGCGATGGACTCGAAAACGGCCTGTTAAAGGTCGAACATCCGAGTATCACGGGATTTCGATGAAAATTAGTGTCTGGGGATACTTTCGTATGGGGAGTTTCGTAAGCCTATTCGTTTGCCCGTGCGACGTGACCTTGACCTTGAAATCGGGTCAATTCAATGTCAAATCGCCAATTTTGATGGGATTTCGATGAAATTTTATACATAGGGTTACTTTTGTCCACTGAGTGTTTTGGATGGGTAAAATCGTGACCCCGACCTGACATTGACCTTCAAAATAATCAATTCAAGGTCAAATCGGGTAAAACCGGATGGATTTCGACGGGCACGTTTGTCGGGTACTTTTGTCCGGGCAGTGTTTTGGACTGGTCAAATCGTGACCCCACTTGACCTTGACCTTCAAAATGGACAATTCAAGGTCAAAGCCCGGACGAAGTCGGGTCACCTTCTAGTTATATATAAGCATATAACAATCTAAGCTAGAATTTATCAATGGGAATCAAGAACCCGCCCTTCAGCCAACAGCGTCCAGTTTTGGCTAAACTGATTAATATCGGCTGGTGGGCATTCTTTTTCTAACACACAATAGCCGACATACATTTCATCGACAAAACAGCCTTGCCTTCTCATCAATGGTCGAACAAATTAATGCAAATTCCTTGTGAGTGGTATAGTATATGGATCACTGAAGTGATCACTTTCATCTAAACAGTTGGAATGGTTACGCTATCAAGCGGTTAAGACTCAACATATTCTGGCGATAGGTTCATATTGAACCTAAATATGCACACACATAGGTTCATAATTATTGGACTTATTTGATTCTGAAAAAAATCCCATTGTGCACTTATACCAATATGCTGACTTATACCCGTTATTCAATTGAATGGAATTATGTAGAACTAATTGTATAGAACTAATTGTATAGAACTAATTGATCAAATGTAGTGTCATATCGGATTTATTTCATTTTGAAATACGTTCCTATGAAACCTATTCGACCTCAAAATAGGTTCCCATTGAGCTTAGAATCCAGGAGAACAGGCTGTATTTATACATCAACTTCGAAAGCTTATTGTGTGAACCAAGGGCTATTCTTGTTCCGAATGCAGTTATTGTCCAAATATCGCTGAGTTATTGTTTTAAGAATCACGATAATGCGTATAGTTATTGCTCAGCTCTGGGGAATCGGACATCGAAGTATTGGATAGTTCATCTCAACAAATGTCTTCATAATTAAAATAGGTGGCGTTAGTCCTGATTTGAAGCTATTACTCTATACATGTACGCGAGCGCGCAGCGCGAATGAATAGTGTTAATAACTCTCAAATCAAACTTAGCCATTAAGCGCCATATACATGTATAGAACAACATAACTCAGGATCTGTATCGTCTAATACAGAGGCAACAACTGTGTTTAAGTCAGTACGGTGTAATTACCGAGCCAGATGTCATTCGAACATACATGTAGATCGCCCGAGGCCGCGATATCAGCCGAGCTGCGTTATGTTCCGAATGCCAGTTCACAAGTTAGTTATCGAACTTAAGCACAATGTTCACCATTTTTTAATGCATCAGTTATAACAATATACATTGGAATGTATTATTGTCAATTATTCACCAGAAGGCATGTCCAGGATATATATGCAAACTGCAGACAGACAAACATAGCGAACAACTGGAGAATGATTCCTATTTATTGGTGGGAAATGTTCAGATAATAAGTTCAATAATGACAGTTTGTTGAACTTATTATCTGAACATTTCCTAAAGGAACTATGGAACAATTCGTCAATAAGTTTGTCGCACACAAAGGAATTAAAAACTCGAGAAAACGGTACCTCTTGTGTCGCCCCACCCTGTTGCATAACACGAACTCCCAGGTTCTGCGTCGTGACCAGGCATACAAATTGATGATATATAATTGGTGTACACAATCGGCGGGTGGACCTTGATGAGCGCTATGTCGTGGTCTGTTGTCGACGCGTGGTATCTTTCGTGTATAATGATTGCCGATACGTTGTATTCTTTTTGATGTGGATCCGTTTTGAATTCGTGATGAGATCCGACGACGACTCTCCAGTCTTGAGGATGACGGCCACTAAAAAGTAACTATTTAGTGGAATGTGTGTGGTACATAAAGGAGTTGGATAATCTGTTATTCGAACATGAAACAGTTTGTGATTGAGCCGGCTCGTCCACATTATGCTTTCATACTAGAGTACCATAATATCCAACGACACAAGGTCCGTTTATCCCAATTGCATTCAATCCACCAAACAAAATGAATGAAACTGCACGAATTGCGCTTTTTATCGGTAGTAAATGCCATTAAGTGAGATATTCTTTTCGGTGATTCAATCTCTGGGGACGTTCCATTGATTTACTCTGAACAGCACCCGAACAACTTCATGTCAACGGTATCGAGAGTAAACATATGTGAACGGTTTGACTCGATTACGCGACTCCTGGATGTGCGGTGACGTATTTTACGATCGTTGTGATGACGCCGCGCTCCATTCAAAATGTGTTAACCGACCAGCGTCCGATGCTGTTGATTCGAAAACTAGTTTCGTCTAGCGGTGGACATGCATTTTATTTCCCACATTCGACCATAACATCTCTACTTGTAAATATACATGCTGTTGTCACAACAGGCAAGTTAAGTGTATGCTGGCATGCAGGCATATTGCGTATATCTGCAAATAATATAATGTCAGATATATTGCATGTTGGTAAACTGAAATAACGATAACGCCCATAATAGAATGGAAACATGCGACTATTGACTGAATACGAAAATGATCTCATTCGTGGGTACAAGCAAATCCCGCTGATGACAATTATAGTATTCAGTATCGTCTATATATTGTTCCATGCACGATGTGTTATTGGTAAAAAAGGGTGTAGTCATATTGATTATAACGATTTTCTTTTACTGCGACTTAGTGGAATATTCTGGATCACGATTGTTCTGTATAATATACATGTTAATTTATTACTAGGTTCATTTACATTGTTAATTTTTCTATGTAATCAGTCTAATGGCACAATGCATAAATAAATGATGGTTCGGAAAAGGAATAATTGGTCGATTGAACATAATGTGGCCGTTAAATATTCATTTGGTAATAGTAATCTGAGAAGAGTCTTGATAGTATCAAATAAAACCCAAGTGGGATAACTCTATTAATATTTGTGCGGATCTGGAATAATAATGCCTACTTTTCAAAGCAATGGGCTGCTGTGAGTATCCACTCTGGATCAATTATCGATCCGCCACAATGGGGTACTTGGCGATGCAGAATTGATATCATCCAGGGCCAGCTACCGGGGATAGCTTCCCTTCCTCCAACAATCCTCCCACTCATCAGAGCCGGTGGAATTGCTGGACGTCCGCATGATGGATCGTGAACTGAAAACATGATCACCTGCTGAAAACAGTGAACGCCAGTGATATAAACACATCATATATATCCTATGCAATTGTTCCATCGAGTCATAAGAAGCAAACAAAAGTCGTCATACATGTATAATGTTTAAAGGTACTCAATCCGATAAAACTCCTCTCAATTACTATTTCAATGGCTTCGGGGTCACAACTATTTGATTCGAGTCGAGGAAGTCACCCATCAAAGCTCAGATTTGTTAGATATCGATTTTAGAAATCTATTATTTTTCATTATCGGGAATACTTTCTGGCCCAGAACACAGTCAAAATTGCGTTATTATTACCACTTGATTTTAGAGTTATCCATCCTTGTCTGTTTGAATAGTGTTTTGGTGTACACATCTCGAGCAGATTACGAAATTGAATGCAATTATTAGTACTCATCTCGAGAAAATAACAAATTTCAAAAATCAATATCTAATAACTCTGAGCTTTGTTTGATGGGTTCCTCGACTCGAATCAAATATTTTTTACCCCCAAAGCCAAAGAAATAGTAATATAGGACTCTCTGATCGGATTGTTGTTGTTGGAATCTGTTGAGATGGGGACACTCTGATCGGATTGAGTACCTTTAAGTCTGACCGACGCACACCGCGTCGCATGGGGATATCTCGAGCAGGTGCACCGCGTCGCATGGGATCTCGAGCAGGTGTGCACAAAGCGTCGCATGGAATCTCGAGCATGTGCATCGCGTCGCAGGGGAAGATCCCGAGCATGTGCATCGCGTCGCAGGGGAAGATCCCGAGCATGTGCATCGCGTCGCAGGGGGAGATCCCGAGCATGTGCATCGCGTCGTAGGGGAAGATCTCGAGCATGTGCATCGCGTCGCATGGAATCTCGAGCAGGATCTCTGTCGGTCGTCTGTGTGGTCCAGTTCCCCACGCGTAAATGTTTATAAAATTAGGGCAAATATGGAGTACTCACCGCAAAACAGTTCGTCAGTGTTGTCGACACAATCAGTAATGTTGTTACACACAGAAGACTTAGATATGCATGTCCTGTTTGAGCACATGAATTGGTCGTCGATACAGCGTGCTGTTGAAGTATAAAGTGATAATTATAATTACTCGAAGATTCTGCCTTCGGTTTGACACCAGAACAAAACAAACCCTGAACCAATAATTATTTCACTTACACTGTATATACGAATAAAACACTAACAATAATTAAATCAACTTAACAACTGGCACCGAGAAGCCACCATAAGACCCGGCCTGCATGAGTCCCTCCAAAATCAATCATCCAATCAACTTAATTTTACTCACGCATACCTGGCTTGATCCACATTTTGATTTGCTGAATAAAGGTTTATCGTCGTTTCAGGCTGTACATGTATGTCATTTGAAGTCGAATCTGATATTTATTTATTTATTGGGGTGCAACGACGCTTTCAGCTGCCATGGCTATGATATCACGATGTTGCCATTTTTATTTGTGGAGATACAGTCCGTGCAGTAAGGTAAATCTATAGCAGTGATTCCATTGGCTGGAAGAGTAACCCATTGTGCCCGACGAAACCACGACCATCGACGAGTAGCAGAGCCCATTACCGACTGAACCCACCGAGGCGCCAACGAATATCATACATGTACATGTGCAGTGGGTTAGTTGCATATACTTGCATAAAGGTTCGTGCGTGTGGTATGTCAGGTTGAACCCGAGACCCAAACCACCCTCGTCTGTCTTGAATACTAAAATCACAGTTCCGTTTGATGACGTCACGTCTCGAGGGACGTTGAATCCACACATCTTCTTGATTAGACCATTACCGTCGTAAATTGATAACGAATCGTATTTACAACGAGATGCGCTTTCCGTGTCAAAATCGTGGAAATGCAAAGTTATTACTTTTCCTGGATCAGGTGTTATTATCCAGCTACAGTTTAAGTTGTTGTGGTACGACAACCTGCCGTCGAAAAATGGAGACGTTATTGTGCCATTCTCAGACGTCATATATCTTCCGCTTCCGTTGCATGCCGGAATTTCTGTATCGTTGTGAGCTGTAATAGAGAACATGTACTATTTATAAATGTGGCATATCTCTTCCCCAACTTTCTATGTAGACATATGGCATTAACATAAAAACTTTGATACAGATATAGAGACCAATGGATATGAGCTCCTTTCAGTTTATAAGATATTAGCAGATTAGCCCGCCACTGGCGGGATTTGTCCCATGGCTTTGGTCGATCCATTAATTTTTGTTTTTCAAGGTAACCCCGTACAGGCACGAACCCGACAAAAATATTCCCCTTCCCGAGTTGACCATACATAACAAATTTCACGTCGATGTCACCGCTGACGACCGAGATATCGCCCAAGGTCATTTGTGGGTACCCGTTTCAAGGTCAAGGTCACCTCAGGCGGACAGACTGACCCGACGAAAATCTCTCCCGTCCCTTGGAAGCCCTAAGTACGAAATTTCGTCTCGATGTTTTTAAGATGCGCGTATGTTAACATTAAATTTGTTATTATAAGTCTTCACACGACATGGATAGTTCATATATCAACTTAACAAGCGTTCTTCACAGACATAAGTTCAGGACAAACATAATTATGTTACATTGAACGATCGGCCCAACAGCGAAATAGCGTACGATGATAATATAGTATGTTTGCGCTCGCGTATATCGCGACGTTCCGTAAACTTTGAGGTTTTTAATAATAACTAATAGATTGTCATGATATTGAAGCAATTGGGGAATGATATATACATGGCAGCTTATACATACACGTTCCATATACAATTCGCTTAATTTTGGTGTGATTCATGTTTTTGAATACACGAATGTGGTGAATTAGTCTGCACTTTAACACATATTTGTGTGTATTTTACGATTAGCCGACGAACGTGCGATAACGTTGTAGGCTCCACGTATTCAATACGTTGTGTGAATTTAGAGTTGTCTTTCCTGCATCGGGTCACACACATTTTGAGACCATTTAACCCCTCAATTCCAAGGACGGTGGCGGGGCGAAGGGCGAATGAGTGGCCGCATGGGCTCGCGAGTTGTCTGAGTGCACTGCCCGTGGATTTTTACCCTTAGATAGCAAGTTTGGGATCAATCGGTCGAGCCGTTTTCGAGTCTATAAAGGACATATATACGGAAGTCTCAAAATATATAGGAGATAATTTTCCTCATTATTTTACACGTACTGCATGGGCCAGGTTTAGTCGGGCATACGTGTAACTTGTAAATTGTGTTATCACTGCCAATGGAATTCACGTGGCTCACTTGACAATTACGCATGTACACGCCGCCATAGTCACGTATCTTTTCAAGTTCCTGCTAAATCAGACTGGTTTATTGAAGGCTTACCTGCGTCAAATAATGTTCGATATTGCGCTTCAAACGAATTCGTCATATTTGCCTCATCCGATTCGAACATTATCATCATTCTGTTTGTTGCAGACACGACATCGATGGGAATATATTTCCCACAAAGTCGCATGATTCTCGGTTCAATGGTGCTGGCCCCGTCGTATATTGTGATTACAGCATGTTGGCAACCCATCGAGTCGTCCAGGCGCAATGACGTAAATTTGAAGTTGACTACCCGTCCCTGTGTCGTGGTTATATGCCAGATGCATCGACTGTTTGGTAGGGCGTCGTGTAGTTGTATGGATCCAGTGTCATTCGTGAAGTAGTGCGGTCCCCCGCAGGTAAATCGACTCTTATGACCAATTGAGCTGGAAACTGAAAGTAATCCAATTTTTCTTCGACTTAAATAGCTTGTGCTATCGGTTGTTCGAGATGACGGTTCACGAATAAGAACCGCAAAATATCTATCTTATATCAGAGTTTACTTTATCACATAATTAGCGCCTAAATCCGGCCTCATAGTTTTTAGCAAGACACACTTGTATTATCGGCACGCACAATGACGTAAGAGCTTAGCGCAATGCTATCGATGGCAATTGTGGAACTGCATTACTATGTTAGTTAGAATATCATTATGATATTCAATTTGTCTTTTGTTATTTTTTTTAGACTGTGAGATAAACATGAAAATACCCATTTAAAATTGAACTATATTTTTGCCCGAATGTGTCTTTACGTTCTCTTTGGTTGTGATAAGGAAATGCATTTATGTGATAGAATGGATCTGAAATTCCTCGCAATTCTATACGAAATTTATTAAAGCTCGGCTCGAATCAAATTTAGTGAACTCGGTTAATAAATTTCGTATACAATTGCGACGAATTCGATATTCTCTATTTACGTCCAGATGCAGAGTGAGATTTTCGATCAACTGTTATCGACTTTATTCTATGCATATCACAACAAAATGCTATTTGCTTTCTTTTCTTTTTCTTACATTACCGTTTGATGTGACAATTCACAACAAATATTAAACCATTTATGGAAAAAACCGGTTAATGTGTTAATATTGACATTATGTAAACGACATTAGTAAATATAAATGAACGGGTCACTACCCTTAACCCTTCCACTGGGCTCCACTGGTTGCACATGGCAATGGTCTATATTTACATACGCCAAATATCGCTTCAGATTTCCCCATAGCGTTACGGTGGACAGGCCCCCGAGTCAATGTGTTCATATAAGAAATAAACGGCGGTTTCAATGTGGTCATGGGATTTTGACCGCGAGAAAAAATCAGCAAACTGCATGAACCCCGAAGGGGTTCATGCGGAGTTTGCTGATTTTTTATCGCGGTCAAAACCCATGACCACGTTGAATCCGCCGTTTATTATTTATATTTATATACTACTTAAATTCATTATGAACTAGGATTGTCTGTCTTCCCCACTATTTATTCATCTATTTAAATGAACGCATGGAGTTCAGTTCAGAAAGTGCGAATCCTCGTTTTTTGGAAAACCAAACATTTTGAGAATCCGTTCTTGAAGAACGGAAAAAAACGCAATTTCACAGTTTAGTATACACATATGACAAACTGTCTTGTTTAGCTAGTAACTAATGTAGACGTGTTGATTTCAAGAATGATAGCTGAAACTAACAATTAAGTTTCGGCTGTGTATAAGAAATCGACAACCCGCCGTTCTACCATAATGATATATTTGTGAGGTTGGGGGAATATTTGTAGCGGTAAGGAAAATGATAAGTAACGGGATTTTTGAACATCAACGTTCAGTAACACCGGGCAACAACACTGATTATAGACCAAAATAAATTTCTTGCCAAATTCGGACGTACTATATAGATACTCAAGCAGTCGGCAATGTCCGACAATCCCCGGTCATTTCCGGGACCAATGTGTTCATAAACCTATGAACGACATTCGAAGTGACGTCACGTTACGTTCATAGGTTTATGAACGCATTGAATAAGGGGGCGTGTCTACCGTAACGCTATGGGGAAATCGGAAGAGATATCAGGTGTATGTAAATATAAACATATGAACGTAACGTGACGTCACTTTCAATGTCGTTCATAGGTTTATGAACTGATTGATCCCGGTAATCACCGGGGATTGTCGGACATGAACGACTGCTTGACTATTCAGCACGTCCGGATTTGGCAAACATTTTGTTTTGGTCTATAATCAGTGTTGTTACCCTGCACCTAAAACTCCTCTCCCCTGATTACACAACCCACGACCTCACAAATATATCATTATGGCAGAACGGCGTGTTGTCAATTTCTTATCATCCACAACCGAAACTTAATGGTTAGTTTCAGATATTATCATTCTTGAAATCAACACGTCTACATTTATCACAAGCTAAACAAGACGTTTCGTCATATGTGTATACTTTACTGTGAAATAGAGTTTTTCCGTTCTCCGTCAACGGATTCTCACAATGTTTGGTTTTCAAAAAAGCGAGGATTCGAACTGTCCGTACTGAACTCAATGCGTTGATTTAAAGTTGAATAAATAGTGGGAAAGACAGACAATCCTAGTTGATAATGAATTTAAGTATATCGATATAAATAATAAACGGCGCATTCAACGTGGTCATGTGTTTTGACCGCGATAAAAATTCAGCAAACTCCGCATGAACCCCTTCGGGGTTCATGCAGTTTGCTGAATTTTTCTCGGGGTCAAAATCCCATGATCACATTGAAACCGCCGTTCATTTCTTATATAATCACATAATGGCATAATTTGAAAACCGATACTTTTATAATGCATAACAGGGATACTCGGTATACATATAGTGTAACCACATACATATATACTTTATACATAACATACATTGCTGATACATAATGGTGTGGGCGCTCAGTGGTCGAACATCGTTACTAAACTTATTGCGGTTTCTCCTTCATGATATTCAGCTGCTGATGAGTTGATATCGAATCGTTTTGCAAGAAGTAAGTACAGTTTTGTATGAAGATGGTGTCCGGTTTGATCTAAGATATGATCAAATACTTTTTATCTAAAAGTCGGAGGTAAAAATTATAAACCACAAGTTCTGAACAACTTTTGACCGACTATAAAACAAATCACATATAGTTTAAACACATAAGCATATCAATATTTTAAAAGTTAAAAGTTAAGTTAAGATTATATTGTATACTAAAGCACATACTGTTTAAAGTTAAGTATTTCATGCAGTTTAAAATGGATATTAAATTTTAATATATATCTGCTAAAACACCAGAATCATCAGTATAATTTCAATTGATCACTAAGAAGATAATATAATTATGCTTCAGTTTCATATTTATATAAGGGTATATGGAATATGAATGTTTTTCTGCGACTATAGCCAAAATGAAAATCAGAAAATAACAATAATAAGTTAACTGTTAAAATGGTTAAATATAGTCAAGTGTCCAGCGAATCCCCCATTCCTCGAAACGTGTAGCGGATATATATCTTGTCATAAGGCCACTACTGACACGAACCACGTGATGGAATTTACATATTAATGATAATTTAAGTTAAAATGGCCATGTTGGAGGTGTATGGACTAACTGTGGGTGACCACAACGTTCAAATAAACCGTATAAATGTTGTTGTTGATATGGATGTGGAGTAGGACCTGTAATAATGATTACTCAAATATGATTTCTATTTGAGAATGAATGTAGTTTGGTGTATTTTATTGCAGGAAATGGCACATATTGAAGGATATGGCATCGTTGGGCATATATTGAAGGTTATGCCACCGTGGGCGAAGGGCACATATTGAAGGTTATGACACCGTGGGCGTAAGGCGCATATTGAAGGATATGACACCGTTGACGTTAGGCACATATTTCAGGTGTGGAAATGTGATCAGTGGTGATGCCGCGTATCCCTCAATAAAATACACACAGACTATATTCATTCCTAACATATCGATTTGAAAGGATCCGTCGAGTGTCAATAATAGTCATGTTTTGATCTGACAACTGCGCATTTCAAATACCGCAAGCAACACCACGCAGTTGTCTGGCATTTCGGCTGGATTGCTTGCTATAATTGTGGAGTGGGGTATTTTTAAAGGCACAGGCGGCGTTCGTTGTAGAAATATTCATATTTGTTCGAATCGCCAACAACAGAAGGAATATTAATATATATATAGTTATGTTCATATGTCAAACGTAATCAGTGCGTAAACAGTATAATGTCGTCAAGACGTGCGATGGTGTACGTAAACAAGAGCATGCTCGTGTTACAGAAGTTTTGCTTCTGTTTACATAACACATCTCAATTATATTGGTTAATCACACACAAATGATATAAACGCTCTTTATTATTTCCATATCAGGAAAACAGTAACAAATAATGCTCTTTATGTTTACCATATCCGAATCTAAACAAAAGCCAGGAAATATAACGTTTTGTAGCTTTTGTTTACATAACAAAGGAAAAAACATTTGCCTATAACATACTGTTTATGCCATATTTCTGATTGGTATAAGAACAAGGTCTGTCTATATATTGCTATGCCTTCTGTTTATGGTGGATTTTGACGGAGGTGAATATTTTAACAGCATTCCCACCGCCAGCGCCGCCCGTATCTTTAAATTCCTCCGTGTGAATTCCATGGATTATCATTTCTTGATAATGTGTTCGATCGAGTAATCACTACGTTCACACAACTGGTAAAATTGTCTGGCAAATGTCCATGAATATGTTTTGAATGTAATTTGTTTTATATTCGACTGTTCTATAGCACATTAAATGCCAACAGCTAATTCCCTGTAGCACTCTGTGTGGGCATGTGTGGCGAATTGCCTCTAAATGGCAAATTGTCCACCGTTGAAGCATACCGGCCGCGTTCACAGTGAACTTCACACAATCGTAAAATTTCCTGGCATTTTGTTTTTGCATGACTTTCGTTATATAAACGAATGCAAATATGGTTACATAATGCTATGTACACAGTTAACTCCACGAGAAGTAAGAAAAAACTATGTAGCTCCACCCGCAGCGATGCTACAGAAATTAGCCTGTACATAGCATAACTAGCAATTGTCTCGCAAGGATCACTCATACTGGTATTTGAAGGCAAATAATAGCAGCATTGTTACATGTGGAACTATTTAAGTTTTAATACTTATGCCATTTCGTAGCCTGTCATTTGTAAACAATAAATAGGCTTCCTAAATTTGTTTGGTGATTTTTTGCAACATATTTTTTCTTAAACCCCATATACTGGATAGTGGATACATTAGAATCCAATGTTGACAAGCTTCTTAGTTGCATCAACAATTGTGTTACCATAGCAAAAGTGTGTGATTTGTGCGGATTTTGCAAAAATTATCGTATATGACGTATTTTAATGATAACAATAGAGATTTTGGTGGATATGCAGTAATGCTCTAATTAATCAAACTCTTAACCACAGCAGAATTATGGGTAACTTTTCAGGATTTAGTCGGAAATATGGCTTGTTGCCATTCATCTGAAAGCTCTCGGTGAGAGCTTTCCGATGAATGGCAACAAGCTATATTTCCGACTAAATCCTGAAAAGTTACCCATAATTCTGCTGTGGTTAAGAGGTCGATTAATTAGAGCATTACTGTAGTTATACAAGCGTATTTAGATGTGATGGGACCGCCAGTACTCAATTCAAGCATCAAGGTCATTGTCAGATATTGCTGTTTTGTCACTTTACGTCCTATAATGTGTCTTTATGATGAACCTACAATATTGATAATGTTTCACATTATGGAGATAATAGTCTTTAACTTGAACTATAAACCATATCCATAACCTGCGTATTACACGTTTGAGAGATTGTATGAAACATATGATCTGACCAATGCCCACCCTAAAATCAGAATTTGTTCTTCCCCATAAACAGGGACCACACCATCAGTGGGCGGATAAAGGACACACTTAAGAATGTAATGAATGTTATGGTAAATGCATCAAAGTTGGCACACATGATTATAAATAAGTCATTTTGAATATGATGCCAAGCTGGAAAATATACACAGTTGACATGGCAACCATTTTGGTGCACAAATCTGGCAATTATACATTGCTATTGCCCAGGGGCCTGTTTCATGAAGCAAGGTCATAAGATCATCTTAAGATGGACTTAATCTAAGATCTAAGGTGGATCTTATGATGTAACTTTTCCGTTTCAAGAACGCGTTTCACAAAACAAGATTAAGTCCTACTTAAGTAGTAAGTTAAGTTCCCGCTCATTTAGACTGGTTATCGACAATTTTCTACAGTCCGGAACAAAAAAATGTGGGCTTGTGCAATCTTTATGTACGGCATTGAGAGGTTATCGAGAAAGAGCCGAGTCCGAGTTGACATTATTGTGTGACAGGGATGCTGGATGGCGGCTGGAGTGGGGTGGGCGAATCAGCGCATGTATCTTAGTGTATATAGTCAGTGGCCTAATATTCGCATATGGATCTTAGACTTATATGAGTTCCACGATGTGAATTCGAACATGAGTACATTGCAGGCTCTTAAAATGACGATCTTTGCGTTTACTGACGAGTGGTGGTGTCAGAAATAAGACAATATAATTATATGGATCGATGCATGACTGCGACCATGCATTCACGCCGAGTTAATCCACTGAGAGCAATGATCAGGCGGCGATTTTTTATGTGAGCCGACATAACTCGTGTATTATCGACCACCGCTCTCTACGTGTAGCAATAATCAAAATAAATCGGCGATGTCATCAGGACACACATAGGTCATTTTTCGATTCAAAGGGAAATGAAAAATATTTGTTAGAGTAACTTTTGAATTATTTTTATGCAGATGTTTTATGCGGTTGTCATACCATGGATATATATATAACTACGTTTTCATTAGCACACTCGTATTAAGGGGTGTCATCGTTACGGTGTGTATATCATATATACAGTATGCTGTACAACGGTCATCCCACCCCTGCAAAAAAAACATGACAAAAATTTGGACAGCCTTGAAAATCACGACATATCGGCGTGTGCATAAACTCAATAAAAATAATATTCTCTATAGAAAATTGTCACTATTTCTAAAACATATTTTGATAAAGAGCGTTTGTGTTACCTTTCCTATATGGCATATCTGCTTTGTAAACAGCCGACGGAAATTTGGAAAGAGGAAAGAATCAATACATTAATTGATCTCATTTTACCCCATCTCCCCACACACATATGGAATAACATAGAGGAGATTGTGAGCTTTGGGCTAGGCCATAATTCTTATCAAAAGTTTAATTCGTGGGTAATACAATTTTATAATAGATATTATCTATAGGTCACATACACAGCTGATAATTGACTATATCCTACACTCGACGAGGCTCGGGGTGGCTAGTTGGTCTCTGTGGGGGGGGGGGGTACATCGTGCAATTTCTAACTGCACCCGCCCCTTAATTGAAGCGGACCAAACTTCCATGTTCGCGAAATGCCATGTCCACCCCACCCGTTGGATTTAAACTTTCCAATTGGTATCTCAAATATTCCAACAGTTCGAAATTTCTAACCTGACGCCCCTAAAGTTGGTGATTTTCGGTTGCTGCTGTTTGTCTAAAACAACACATTCCTTTACTAGTTATAAATTCAAACAATTGAAACCTATATATAGTGTACGATTAATGTTGTCAGGCATGAAATTTCCAATTGCTAAACATTTTGACCAAAGTGTGTGTGGGGGGGGGGGGTGCTGTAGACAACACACAAACCCCATTCGCCACGTCCCTGATGATAAGCCTGTGCTCTGAATTGTTTTTACCAAACTAACCCTATGGGGATACGGTGGGGGGGGGGGGTTGCCCTCTCCGAAATTTGGTTTTGGAAAGTTTGAGGTACCAGTTGGAATGTTTAAACCCAAAGAGAATTTGGTGTTGTTTAAGGGGGTGTAGTTGGACATTTCGAGGCGAACACCCCCTCTCACTCTGTAGCCACGATCCTGTATACCAGACGACGAATTGCCCACCCAGACAATGTATAGATATCTCCGTAATTTGCAAAATAACATAGGCCGCCATACTTGTCATCGATATGCCACTTATCACGTTGGTCTTAACTTTAAGATTATCTTATGACACCTCACAGCAGTCTTAAAGTTAAGACCAAAGTTAAGACCATCTTAAGTTAAGACCTTGTTCGTGAAACACACTTATGACTGAAGTTTGAACTTATGACCATCTTAAGTCCCAACTATGTCATAAGTTGCTTTCATGAAACAGGGCCCAGTAACCTAATGGAAAACTGTTCACTACTGTCGCTACATGTATGCATATATCTGGTTTGGACATTCATCAGACCATTTACTTGTTAGAACATATACATGTACATGTTATATATGGGTAAATTTATCATAAATTATCCTATCCTATCCTATCCACGATTGTGATACTGGCGGGCTTTATAATGACAGTGTTCACCACTTGGATGAAGCATTTTAGAACAGTGATGTTGATATGCGCATACAGTAATGCTCTAAGTAATCGACTTCTTAACCACAGCAGAATTGTGGGAAACTTTTCAGGATTTAGTCGGAAATATGGCTTGTTGCCATTCATCGGAAAGCTCTCGCCGAGAGCTTTCCGATGAATGGAAACAAGCAATATTTCCGACTAAATCCTGAAAAGTTACCAATAATTCTGCTGTGGTTAAAGAGTCGATTACTTAGGGCATTACTGTCTAGTGTCCAACAACTTGAGTGAAGTTGACTATATTAATGGGGGTGGGGGTTGGTTGAGTGATTACCATATCATAGATCATCCAGCGCTAATGAACCTGGTTCTAACCCCGATAAGCGCGGAATTGATCCACCCAAAAGGACGGTAACCAGATTTATGATATATCAAGCTTTCCAACTTTTCAGACCTGACACCCCCACTAAGGTTGGAACATTTTCAACTGATGGTCTTTCAGACCGAACTGTTTTACCAACAGTAGAACAGATATGCTACTGTTGGTCTACATTAAAAAACAACAAATACTCCAACTAAAGTTGGGAAGAATTTCCCAACCCCCTGTCGACGATATACGAAATACTTTGTTATTTTTAGACTAATAGTCTGACCATGCACCAGTTTGGAAATTTTCCTCAGATTGGAAATTTCCAACAGTTCGAAAGCTTAAGGTATCAATTGGAACCCAAGAGGGTTGAAAATGGAATCCTGCGATCCTGCGAAATTGTCTAGTGGGAGGGATTTAAAACCGACAGGGGCATTACAGATGTCTTGTTTGAGCTGACACCATAATATCATATACTGTATATAGACCAACCTTAACATAATAGGAATGGGACCCATAACACCAGCAAACTGATATTTCGATGGTTAGATGGTCAAACGACATTTAACACGTAGTAGTGATTGTTGTCAGGCTATCACAAATTTCGATGATACTATACTGCGAAGAGCGTCCATTCCTCCGTTGCCCAGAATGGGGAGATAATACAGAGCGTTATCAATTAAGAGATCTTGTGGTCGCTTTCGACGTATTTTCGCGATTTCTGTATTCTGCGAATTATTAGACACGTTTTGAACAATGTACGACAACAGATATTTATTACTATCTTACTATTACTTCCCTAGCCGATGTTGTGATTACGGTTTTGGATTTTCAACAAAACTCACAAACATATACTATATAGTAATAAGTTCGCGATCGTTTCTCATCTCTTCAATGTGGGAGATGACTCTGAGATTATGTCCTTAAATTGTGATGGCCATTTTTGCGACAAACAATGCGCTGATAACAGCACAATTACAGTGATGCCCTAATTAATGGACTCCATAACCACAGCAGAATTATGGGTAACTTTTCAGGATTTAGTCGGAAATATGGCTTGTTGCCATTAATCGGAAAGCTCCCGGCGAGCGCTTTCCGATGAATGACAACAAGACATATTTCCGACTAAATCCTGAAAAATTACCCATAATTCTGCTGTGGTTAAGGGGTCGATTATTTAGAGCATTACTGTAAGTACGAAATAATCACGACACGAAGACATTACTGCGAGTGACAAACGCGACTGTCTCACAAACGGACTAGTCGTCGTCATTTCTGCGAATTTCACTTTGGGAAACTACTCCTGGCGATTTGGTTCTCCACCGAGCTTTATTTACATTCTCTACCGAGCAAAGTTTCTGATTCTTTGCATTTGTGCTCATTTTCGTGACATCATCATACTGAAAGAAATTTTTATGCCACGTGCTACCTAGCTTCATTTCAAAAGAAGTAGCAATGGACGCACAGGTAAAGATTAGTAATATATGTTCCAAAATCGAGTCAGTTTATCGTCAGAAATTCAAATGTTATTTGGAAAATACTCGGTACAGTTGTATTAATTTTGTCAGTTGGCGAGGAAAATTCTTCATTAAAAATTCGTAACTTATGGCGCCCGTGACATCCACTGGGGCATGCTAAAAAATCAACTATAACTCGAAAATATTTTTTTTTTTTACAAAAGAAGCTATAATGAAAATCTGGTGAAGGTTCTAGTTCTCTATTAAGGGCTCCGATTCTTTGCAACTTAATCGCGGTGGCTCCGATTCTCTACATATGTGCGGAGTAGTTTTTACATTTTCACATCTAACGCCAAAATCATGTTCAATCAATCATTGGGCTAAAACAAGACATTATGTAGGATTCATATTACCTGAATACATTTATCTGTTCACAATTATAATATCTCTTTCTCACAAAGTTACGACATGCAAACAATTAATGAGCACATACCATATTGTTGTTTCTTACGGACATTATTTATCTTCATGTGCATGTAAATTTTACATATCTCGTTCATGCAGTTTATGTATTGATTGAGAGGTATAACATAAGAAGTTTCAGCCAGAAGTATTATAAATTTAGCCTATGTCACTGGGCATTTGTTGTTTTGTTTTATTTTTAGTATAAACTGGGACAGGAATTGTGACTATTAATAGAACTGTATAACATTTGTTATAGCAATTTTATTTTATTAGACTTTCAAGAGAGTTATATGTAATAGTATATGCGTTTCTCTTGTATGTTTAGGCGCAGTGAAGCAAATACGTCTGCCAATGAGTTTAGTATTATTTGTTTTCTTTTTGTTGTTGTTGTTTCTGGAAGTTTTACAAGGCACCTTTAACCATTTCGCCTCAGTCTTGATTGGTCAATTTACATGGATTTTTTTTTCAGAGTTTTCGTTATCTTTTCCGCAGAAATGGCTATGCTATTATTGTCAAGCATAGATTATTGGACCTTTGTAGTGCTTTTTCAGCATTTCGCAAATCGTTTTGAAAGAGCTGACATTCATACGGTTTCGCCTTTATGTGTGTGTTCATATGGTCTTCATAATCAATCTGGCAGTACTGCATGGCCACACACAAATCACACATGAGAATCATCTTCCCTACTGCATCACCATGCTCATAGGCAAGATGTGCGTTGATCCTCTGACGAGATAGGTATACTTTGCTGCATGTGTGCCAAAGGTGTATCAGACGATCATTGTTATCTTGTTCTCATTGGACTTCTTCACTGTTGTGTAAGAACATAACGATAGTCGAACCTTGTCTTCATCGGCGTGCTGCTCGCCAAAGGCTGGGCCTATCCATAGCCGGAGATTATGTTTTGTCGCTCCTTCGGATTGGTTCAAGTGACCTTCTAGAAGAAGCGAATCTTCTAATGTGGTCATTAATATTAGGACCATTATATGACGCTATACTGAGCGAGACACTTGGTGTAAATTTCGTAACTGCAATTAAGTGCTCTTTAACCCAGCTGCATTATATCGGACGTGCTAATGGATCTGAACAGCCATGGCCGCCGCTCGTCATGTGTCAGGTTTATAACTAATCATGTAGTCATATCGGTATAAATCATGAGGACGACACATACTACTTTACCAAAGGCAGATAAACGAGTTATTCGCAGAGAACCGAGCGCTCGGTAGAGAATCGGAATCGGAAAAATAAAAAGTCTATTTCTGTGCATTTCGGAATTAGTTTAAAACTTTTTTTTACACCAACTGACGGCCAGTGACTATAATGTCATGATAGCGCTATGAAACTCACGAAATACTGTTCTAATGTTGTTGCTTTTTACGTTTTATGCCGCGATTGCTCGACAAAGAATCGGAATCGTCGCTCAAATATCCTTACGAAACTCGGTAGAGAACCAAATTGCCTGGAGTAGTTCCCCCCAGAGTGTTTTTGGACCGTCCGAAAAAATTACGACTACAAATAGCTATTCGCAATATTTATCTGTCGTCGTTCAATATGGAAAAGGTGTATATTGTTATTCTGATATATTTACACACTAAGTGTTGTCATCACTAAATCCAGCATTCTGATTGGTGGTCGGCGCCCACGTGGCTAGTTGCAGTTATTTCTCGGTGAATGCGTAACGCCTCATAACTCCAAGCTAATAACACCATCGATACGTCATTAGGTTTGGAAAGACGAACGCGTAATGCTTTGGGCGCATTTTGACTCGCGCAGGATTGACTTAATACATCATCGGGTTTCAACATGAAGAGAAATTGTTCCTATTAACTTTTGCCAAGGGTTCTATTGGGTATTTTGGGCTGATCTTGTCACGATACACTTTTCGATTTAAATATATTTACAAAAGTGGCTTTTTCGCTAAATGTATATAAATATAAGGATTAACTGTCATGTGGACTATTTTTATGGAGATGTAACGGTGAGGTAAGTGGACATAACTTGTATGTAAAACCCTTCGGGTTTTACACAAGTTATGTCCACTTACCTCACCGTTACATCTCCATAAAAACAGTTCACATGACAGTTAATCCTTATTTAGTTGGTGTCAAATCCGACTGGGCATCTGCATTATGGGTGATTGTGGCCTCATTATGTGTGATTGTGGCTTCATTAAGGGTGATTGTGGCCTGTTCGTGGATTGAAAATATGATGATAGACGTCGACACACTTGGATGGGTATAAGATTTAATGTCATATAATTGGGCTGCTTTCTCTGATAGTCGGGAACTGACTGGAACGCACTCTAACGAGACCTTCGGTCCTCCAGCACATGGGATCATTCCAAATCTGCAACTGTAGATAAAACGCATCACAGCTCGGTCTGAGTGAACACCCCTGGTCAAGTGGTCCTGCTAATATGCTATGATGCTGGTGTTCCTGCTGAATTGATATGATGCGGGTAGGGCAAACTGATACCGTTACGAAAAAGTACCGTTATTTTTTCTAAAGTTGTCATTTTCGCGGTTTTTGGCAAATCCGAGAGATTTGAGAAATAACAGTGTGTGTATGAAACATTCGAGAACATATATATGTTTGAAAAATATAATAATGCTTGCGCTTGTGTTTCTAAAACGACGTGAATAACCATCTTGATTGCAGTCGATTTTCAACAACTAATACAACCAGTGTTAACCATATTTCGCAACAAATATGTTTGTTAATGTGTGGTACTCATAATGGCTTTCCCTGGATATGTTCAGATTATCGGAACACCGCGAAAAAGACAAATTAAAAAATATAACGGTACTTTACATCAGTTTGCCCTAACATAATTATAGCGATTCAGCAGGACCCAACCGCATCATAGAATATTAGCAGGACCACTTGACCAGGGGTGAGACTACCGAAAAGATACTCGTTCGGCAGTCTGAAACAGTTAGCAGAGAATCCAATTACTTCCAATTTTGTTTACACAATTAGGGTCAGCGAATCACAAAGCTCGACGAGACTCACTCATCGAATATGGAATATTAAAAGATTCCCTGTCAGATTTGACACCATAAACCATCAGCTGACTACGTCTTCTATACCAGAACATAATTATATCAAACATGTGTCCATTGAAGGCACAGATGGCCTTCGCGGTGGGTATGATGTTAAAATAGTCACACCCGTTGAAACGGCCATCAACAGAAAGAATATTAAAATATATACATATCATGTTCTTAAATCAATCGTAAATATCGCGTAAATAGCATGTTAAATTTGCCATTTACATACGCGGTGTAATGTAAACAAAAGCCAGGTTCTGTAACATAACAAAGCGTACGAACTTGACGATAACATAATATTTTCACGATATTTATGATTGGTATAAGAACAAAATATGTCTATATTTTAATATTATTTCTGTTTATGACGGGTTTAACAGATGTGACTATTTACCAGCATACCCACCGCGAAGGCCATCCGTGTCTTTAATATGAGGCTATGATATGTTATGACAGTTGTTGTTTTGAATTTCTGTCAGCCTAAAAAATGCCAATGACCGTCTCTTATAAAGAGCAGCCACGATTCAAAGTCTGTCGAAGTAGTTGCACCTTTATAAGATTCTTTTCGCGAAATTTCGACAGTTAAGCACATTTCATCGTCTTGAATTGAGCTGCAGTTTCACTAACATTATGACTTCACCTTGATTTTTTTCATATCCGTCTAAATGTTATTCAGACTCACTCACCTCCTTTCCATTCGAGCTTGAATCCGACGTCTGTGGTAGATCCATCCGTTTTAAATTCAATGTTGATAAGATCACTGTTAACAACTAGAGGAGCTGGCAAGCTCGATCCGCAGTATTTACCTGTAATAATGGGTGGAGTCATCATGAAGTATGGTGTGAAATTGTGAATCAATAGCATGGTATGATTACGATTGTGTGATGTGAACGTCTGCATAACGACACACGAACATGTACGTGGTTCCAAATCGAAAAAAAAAAAAAAATTGTTGTCAGAGAAAGATGGAATAAATTGGCAAATTTATTTGAACCCTTTTAGTCTAGTACCGAACATACTCTTCCTTTCTGTAAAGTAAACAGTCCATACTTTAAATCCAGTCTCATATTTCAAATGGAAAAACAAACACATAAATTGTTATAATTCATTATAGTATGTATACCCACGAGAATATTTACAAAAAACCTTAGTGTAACATACGGCACAGGTAGCCCCTATGTATATATATATTTTCAAGGCTCTTCCGTTTGTACACGCATGTTCCTAAAATTACAGTGACCATGTTGTGTAAAATGTAAAGATCCGTATCACCCGCGTGTAACATACGCATTCCGTTGACGTCACACGACATAAATGGCGTCGCCTAAACCAAGATACCGGAACTTTAAAGTAAAAACACCATCACACACTCATGTGGCAAAATAAGCCATGTATGTGTCTGACTAAACCTTGTAAGTCTGTTTTTAATTAAAGGATTCTATAGGACGGGTGACGTGTAATAAACACAGAACGACACGCATGCTAGTGGATTTGTCGATACGGCACTTATGCCATCGCGGAAAGTTAAGACTCGAGGCTGTCAACCGTGTCCTGTTAACAAATTACATATTAACACACTTGTGTTGTTTACAACGTACATGTAGCTATTGACCTAAGTGTGGTCCCCTCAACGGGATGGTTGCAATACAAGCGAGCATAATTCGATGCTTAAATCAGACATGTGGCTTTAATGTAAACCATTACAATCCCAAAACTATATATATCTTGCATGATGTCATCTGTTTATCTAAATTTCGAAGGAACTCGCTCACTATACTGTTATCAACACGGCTTTAGTACTTACCTTTTTGCATGTTGTTGTGGGCATCGTATATTCCAACAAAATCGTAACCACAAGCAGAATCATCCTCTAAGCCAAATGCCTCTAAGAATGTTATCGTCGCAGTCTGAAAAAAGATCAGCACAGCATAAGGACGTGGCAACGGGGTTCGTTGGGATATATCACCCCCAACGTTGGTAAAATGTTAAACAGTTTAAAATTTCACGCCTGAGATATATAAGATAAGATACGATACGTTTTAATGGTCTTTTAACACACATTAGTGTAGGACAACCTACATGCATATGGTTTTCACCACACAAATTACCGTTGTAAATTAACCACCCAAATAACCGTTGTAAATTAACCACCCAAATAACCGTGGTAAATTAACTATAGTTTCAGATAACCATTGTAGATTAACTATTGTTTTTTTTATCATGGTAAACCAAGATGTTTCTATGGTAAAACAATAGGAAATGTTATACGGGCTATTTCACATAATTATATATAAGGATATGAAATGAGTGTTTCTCTCATGTGATATTTATGAAACGAGTCTAAGAATTTTCAGTTTTCTCGAGCCTCCGGCGAGAGAAAACTGAAAATTCGTGACGAGTTTCATAAATATCACATGAGAGAAACACGAATTACATATTCTATTTATCATATGACACCTATAAATTGATTATGATATCACTAAATAGCTATATGACATCGGCAACAAAAGGTTAATGTGACGTCACTTCATTGCACCGGAAGCCCAATTACACCTGGTGAACTAGCAGAAATAATATGCACGCGAAGATATAGTGCGCTATTCTGTTCTCAGTTTGTGACATTATATCGTATGTTTATTAGATAAATACGAATTACATATTCTATTTATCGTATAACAATGTCCAAAACTATATATTTCAAGATTATAATTGCGAGAATTTCGGCATCGCGTTGATTGACGCGCACGAATTTGACCTGCATTTAGTTAGAGATGTGGCTCGGCCCAGGCTGCCATTCAGCCAATCAGAACACACTTTTTGACAACAAACCAATCAAATTATCGGAAGGTAATGATTTATGACATACTTTCCAACGTAAATAATGATTGAGTCATATGATAAATTAGGTTACTGCTGATAGTGGCTCAATATTGAGAGCACTCAACGATTAGAGAGAGGCCGAAATAACTCGTTTCATCGCCCACTTAGCCGTCAAACGTTTACTAATTTTAATATACACGTACATGCACATTGGTCTAATACAATAGAGACCTTTCGCAAAATGACGAATACGATTACGGATATGGAAATATCCAGCCAGTATACGGCCAAAATTCGATCTTTACGCAGGTTCTTATTTGAGACGAAATATTCCCCACGCAGTTTAATTATGTGCATATGTGTCAAGGATGTGCCACCGGTCCTGCTTGGGGACGCTCTAACATTATCCATGTGGTGTATTATACACGGATACGAACATGGGATCTAAAAGACACACACATTACTTTTTTCATCAAATATATATGTAACTGAATATAGTAGGGCATATGCCGTCTAACTAATTATCCATCGTAGGAAAATTGTGGTGGTGTCAACCTTACTAGGACAACTTATCTTACCCGTAATCGTAATAGTGATTTTTGCGAAGGGTCTCTACAGCCTACCGACATACTACTACCGCTACAGCAACGAAACAGCCAATATCGGATGTTGCTACTGAAAGCTGGCTCAACATTGAATGAACTAAAAAATTTGAGAGACAACAATTATCATATTCTCTCATATGTTATACTCACGTGAGCCTTTGGTAGTCGTATCCTCCACGTACAATCACTGTTGTCTTCATAAGCCTTCGGATAGTTAGCGCTTGTTATCAATCCGGTTGAGGAATTCAAAGCGGTCCATGTTCCACATGATGTAGGTAGCTCGCCTGCGACAATATGAACATGTCAATTATTCACTCACATCGAAAATTGAACATACTTCATACCGTTTGCGAAATAGATGCAGTGATATTGTGAACGTGGGCATCCATATGAGGATGCATGTAATTTATGTTTCCAGTATCTAATCTATACTGAGACCAGAACCAATATGTGGCTTAAGTATCTTGTCTTGTCGTTTCACATAATGAAATAATCAGCTACCGTACGTGAGACCGAAGCCATAGCCAACCACATTGGAAGCAATCAACCTTTATTGTTTCCATTTTTCCAAATTTACAACACAACAATATATCGCCATTTTGATAACAATGTCTTACCCATCTCGACATCAACATAAGCGTTTCATATTGCAGAGGAGAGGAACGATTAGTAAGTTCGGTAACTTGTGTTCCGATTCCCCATGAACCCATATCAGCAGATGTATTTATGTTGTATGTTCATCTGCAGTATATAATGGGGCACAAGAAATATGTTTAAAGTTTACACTCTAAAAAAAATGTCTGGCACGTGTTCATGATATTGTTCATATATGGCTGGCTATTGCGCTCCTCAAAATAGTTAATGTTAGGTGTATGAAATATATTACTTCCGTTATGTTATCGCTAATAAAGAAAATAATGTAGTGGTGTGTATTATTGGGGGATACAGCTCTGTGGTCGCTGAGGCACATTTCGAGAATATTTGTATAGCTTTTTATTCCCATAAAAAGCTGAGTGTATTCTTATTTGTTTTCACAACATCTGCCGAGAATTTGACACTAGCCACGCATCACATTAAGTCAGCCCAATATACAATTTTCAAGCACCTAGCAACGAAAACGTGATTGATATAAATAACTGGCTTCTGATGCAATTCGGCTGAACTTAGAAAAGCTCGTCCAATTATTCTGCTGACCAATTTTAGTGATTGGGTCAACCATTTGTGACATTATGTTTGTGGTACGGTATGTGTTTTATTGGGATATGAAACGGTTGACCCAATTGACAGTTTACCAATCACCGAACATTGAATTGTTTCGATTGGACACTTTTATCCTGTTGATACCCGTAGTGTGTTTGACTTATGCTACGGGCGTGGAAACCCGCGGTTCGGGAAATAGAAAGTCGGCGACAAGTATTCATGCTGACCCAGTATTTATGTGTGGGGATACAGTTAATTTACAGTGCATCAGAGAATATAAACGAATTGTAGAATTTGTGTAACGAATGATTTCTTGGGGCGTGAGTACGACGTAACACTGTATACATTACAATATCAATCTAATATGAGCGCTCCTATTTGGCAATTGGATAATTTACCCCATCCTCACCTAAATTTCGTCTTACCAATATATGTACTCAGGGTACCAGGCTAATTTTCACGAAACCTATTTTTTCTTTTTATTTCTATTCGAGTGTATAATATAACATGGTTGGAACCAGAAGTGTGCATGCTAATTTTAAAGCAGAAAACGGTGTAAAATTATTTTATTGTTTATTTTGTTGTTGTAACTGGATGTCTGAAACCCTGAATGTATGTGTATGTATCACGCGTGGTGCTGTTAAGCCATCCTTATTAACCCCGTGGTAAGTTAGTGCATTCTCTTATACATGCGAGGTTGCCATTGTGAGCTTGGCATATATAAGAAAATGCACGGGTATATGATCTGCAATGCTGCACCTGTGCTGCTCCCGTCATGCAATGATTAATCTGTGGCACGGTGATGCCAAATCACAGTCGGGTAAGGCTACCCCCAGTGGTCGACGAAATGATGGGTACTGGATGGAACATAACGCAGGTTCCCACATATTGGAATGGCCTATGGTCGTCACATGTGTTATGTTAACTTACCTGGAAGTGATGTACAGTTTCTCTCATCTGATCCGTCCGTGCAATCGTCGTCGTGGTCACATACCCACCCTTGAGTGATGCATCTTCCGTTAGCACACTGGAACTGACCCGCACGACAAACGCCTATATGTAGGGACAAAAGAGTGATACTAAATATCGGAATATCACCTCATCTCCTGTGGCATTCTTTTTTATTGTTTTAACACTACATGTATATATGAATTACCCCCCTCCCCGTTTAATTAAACGAACACCTCTCCCAGTAAACTGTCGCACGAAACACTGGGCGTGGCTACGTCCGCTGTGCTGTTATTAAAGAGGTGAGTTATATCTATTGAAATGTACTAATACGCGGCTTACATCCACTCGAAGCGAGACATTACATTTACGGAGTACAAGGAAGATTGTTTGCCCAACAACAAAAAAGACCTATGTTTAGTTTATGCAACGAACACAAAGCATTTTCAACAACACTAATCAAATCAAGAAGAAGCAGAAAACATGCATGTTTCATTTCTGACTATCAACAACATATTGCTCGACGACTTCTAAACTATCGAGTTCGGAATACGGATGAAAACCAGCTCCAGCAACTCACACACCGTTCCACATCCCTTGCTAATCATTTCTGTTATTTTATAATTCCAATGTATTTCTTTCAATAATATCAGGCGCGACACTCCATGCAAGTTGTAAATATTCTTCAGATTCGTTACAACATTCTTAACACATGGAAGTCCGCCATGACGATGGCCATCACGCATGGGCACCTCCTTGATTCTAATAGGGTTTATGTTGAAGGTTCGTGTCCTATTTTCAAACTTCATGTACATAAAGTATTAACTTATGTGACATTCCGACTATTAAAATAGTAGAATAAATCTTTGAGGTACGACAGTACACTATGGCCTTTGCATATACAATGGAAAGGCTTGTCGAAGTCATATATATTTATCCATAGGGTTGCCTTTCAACTCAGAAGGCAAAAGCTCTTTAGTGTTATGATACCAGGACAGTCTTCATTTAAGAAATGACTGGCAGATCCATTGGGGATCTTTGTGTTATGACCGGCAGAGTAATTACACGAAGGGATTCAAACGAACTGTGTGTAATTATACTCTGCCGGTCATAACACAAAGATCCCCAATGGATATGCCAGTCATTTTTTATAATCGTGTACCAGTACATTTGAATAGAACATTAATAATTTGAACAACGTTTCAAAACTACCACATCAATGGTAAGTAAGTCTCCCAATAACAACACGCCGCTTCAAGTGACGTATTTGGTTCATCGCTTTTTGTGAAGTGGACACCATGCACGCACAGAGTGCGTGCAAACGGTCGGTTTGGAGTGACGAATAGTATTCATCGCTTTTTATGAAGTGGCCCACGCACTTCAATTATTGCCTGATGAAACTTCATGAAAGTAGGAAACATTCGTGTACCGTATCGCGGTTTGTACTGATTCTTAGGGAAGCTAATTGTGTGAAGCAGAGGGTTTGTTGTTATTGTCTCATGGTCAAATATTTTTTTTGAAGCGCGTATAGGCTGAAATCCGAAGTGAACGATTTTCAGTAAACACGACAGATGTTTACTATCGTCATTGGTCACATGTGTATATTTGTTTGTCCCTATTTTATTACGAAATTCGTGAATATAACTGCATATTGATCTTTCGGGAAATTAATAATCGGAGGTTCATGATTTAGGTGGACCTTTACGTGTTACAGTAATTTCGTACATAGCTCGTTACAGGGAACGAGTCGACTTTTGTTGGAGGGTAAGATCTGGTCAGGATACGAAATCACCGTTGAACGGACTTCTCTTGATACTGCTGTTTTACGTATCTAAATATGTTTCAGTTAACCCACTATACATGTATGCTAAATATTCATTCACGAGTTGATCCCTCAGGAAATGGACAGCTATGATTATTTGTTGAACGTATTATCTGAAAATTTCCATTAAATACATGTATATAACTCCTCCTGTACTTGTATTATCTGTCGTCTGATTATTTATTCCTGAAAATACCTCCAGATGAATAATAGACCATAACTGAATGGGATAATCAATTAAGCATAGAAAGGGTTAATTATACCTGTGCAGTTCCTCTCATCGGAATCGTCCAAGCAATCGTTGTCTCCATCACAAAGCCACGTTTGACGCACGCATTTACCATTATCACAAGTGAACATATCAGCGCTGCAGTTACCTGGTGGAGTTGCACACAAGTTAGAATAATATGAAGATGCATGTACATGTACGTCATATACGTGTATAGGGTTTATGAATATGCATCATCAAAAATGTTTCTCATTGCCAAGTATATTTTAAAACATTTAACAAACAAAGCATATAAAACTGTAAGGGTCGATACACACTTGTATATGTAATGTATGTATATGTAAAATGCATGTAATTTAAAGGGTTTCAGCATTCGTTTGTATCATTATTCAGCATGTGCTTATCGTCAACACGCGATACCAGTGGGTAGTTACATTACATTACATTTATTTTACGGACACGACACATAAATCAGTAACGTAAACAACTATGTGTTATCTCTCATTTGCTTCATGCATGAGTATCATACCAAGCGGAATTTTAGGTAAGATGTGGTGAGCGATAGAGGAAAAGATGAATGCCGTAAGAAAATATAAAGTATCGAGTAAACTATCGACAATCCATAGCAATTCGATGATATCTATAGACGGACATGAGTTAGTCAGTCCCGTACGTTTTCGCTGGAATGTATACAACCAGAACACCCTCCCCAACGTAAATATCAACACCCATGATACCACTCTAACTTACCAACATTCGAATATTTTTTCTAATGTTTGGACTGAAATGGTCATCAGTTGGGAAATTTCAAACCATATGGAATATTGAGCTGAGACTATCGACCCGGTTCTAGTGGGTGCAGTAGGAAAGTAGCCCCGCTCAGACATGGCCACCCTGTTGTGATCGAAATGTAACACACAAAGAGCGTTTCTCACTGGCATAGATAGCGCGTGATAAAATAGAATGGCCCAAGTATACTGACCCATATATGGGTTGTCTTATCTTATTAGTTAATTTGAGCGTCCCTTTACATCTGATCGAAGACCATTTAAAGTTATACGGCGGATTATTTTAATTTGACAAACAAGTGAGTGCCTATACACCTACACATAAGTGGGTGGTCATTGGCAATAGCCAAGGGACTAAGTTGATGGTACGAGTCGGAATACTCTGGCCAAAGAAATACAATAAATAATATATTTGCTATACATTATAGCAACATGCATCATCTTCTGTACCGACTATCACATTTAAAGATTACTATGTTCATGTATGAATAACCTAACAACATTCTGCTGCAGGAATTTCAGACCTACAGTAAAGCAGGTTCAATTTGTTCTGATTGTTTAATAATCCATCCAATATTTCGCGCGACATTAATTAGTTGTTTTCAGGCGAAAAGTCCGATATTGTCCTACTTTAGGTTAACGTTATGGACTGAGATGGCATGTTTGAAATTTCAATCTGACAACTCGTCTTTACATATGGTTGGGCAGTTTGAGGTACCAGTTCGAAAATTCCAACCCAAAGGTTTGTGCAAATTGATGGTCTCTGTCTTGGAAATTGTAGTTAAGATGTGCAGTTGGAAACTTCAATGTGGCGACCCCCCCCCAACGGTGATCCTCTAGCGCGTCCCAGATATACATACCTCATTTCGCCAAGATAGACCGGGTGAATATCGCAAGCTGTTGTATTGTTTCAGTTGCGACTAAACAACCTAAAGTGTTCTATCATGCAGCATTTAAACTTCCTAATAAGGACTATATATACTCAAATTTTGTGAAATACTGGATAAACGTAAAAGTAAAGAAAAAATGAAATAACCATCAATAATATGTGCCCTTTGACTAAATAATATCAAATTAAGACAATTAAATTAAATTTATGAAGAAAACTGAAATTATGCACAAATTAGCCGTCTCCAAGTTCAAGTTTCGGAGGTAAACGTGTGCTCAGTTGAAAATAATTTACATTAACAAAATGTTATTTTCCACAGAGGATTTTTTTTGTCATTACTACCAGTAAGTCTTCAGTTATTTATGACCTAAGTATGGTAGCATGCAACATTTTACTGCATTTCTAAAGTGACTTTTGTAGTAAATAATCTTGTATTGCCATTTGTCAAAGCATGCTACTATTCCCTGCTCTGTAATTAGAGTATCTATAGTCCTTAAAATGTATAACTGAAACCCGACGTTAGTGGATCACCCAATTCAGTAATGTGGAAGATCATGGCGTGCATTATACAATATTATGCTAGTTCTTTGACTAGAATAGTTTCTATGGCTGAGACTTCCTCCATACTTGTATAATTATATTTCACTCAATGTTGTGCAAACCATCCGATGAAACGAACACACACTAATATAACATTTGCGAAAGACTTACCACTAAATGTGCAGTTGGCTTCATCAGTGTGGTCGGGACAATCAGCCTCGCCATCGCAAACCCAACTTTGTTGGATGCATTTCCCATCACCACATTTATGCTCACCATTAGGACAAGGCCCTGTGAGAATACGAATTTGTTTAAACATACTTTATTCCAAAAACAAAGACAACATATTGAGCAGTTGGCTTACAATTGCTGCTGTATCTTATTTGGAGGCATGTTATATCGGTTGCAAATGGAAACGACAGTAAGCTTTTAGTTTTGTATTGGCCGTTCTGCCCACTTAATGAAGGTCAAGACGACCACGATTCAATCGAAAGTGGGAAGTTTTCCGTCGGGGGTAGTAACCGATAGTTTGACTGCGCATGCTCATGGCAAGATCGCGAGTACAACAATAATATTAAGAACTGTTTGAATTATAGATGCGAAATCGTGGCGTATCCTTGGTTTCCTCCACTTGCGGTGGAATCTCAGTCACGTGTACGTAAAAATCGTAGATAAAAAGATTGTATAGGATAGTCAATCACGTCGTTAATGGCGCTAAAATAATATATATATATATATATATATATATATATATATATATATATATATATATATATATTAATTATGGTACCCCTCTCCGCCTCCGTGCACCCTGACTCGAACGGTGTAACTTTTAAACCACACAATTAGACTCCTCATGCCATGTAAATGAGTATGTATAAGTTTGGCGGAAATCGGCGACAAAACAATTGCTGCCCCTCACCCTTATCTGACCATGACACAAACAGCGCCACTTTAGAAAAAAAAACCCGCACCATTATCTTTCTCGTAAAAAGGCACCCCTATTATACACCTTTGGTGCAATCTATATGTCCCCCGATAATTACACAGACATGCAGACAGGCAGACATTCGCAAATATAGATACAGCTTCTACTGTAACAATAATGTTTACAATAAACGGTTTTGTCATATGAAATTTAGTTATTTGATTGTTATTAATAATAAACAAAGTCACTCTATTTTTCCAAGTACATGTTGTTGATAGTTGCTTTACATAATTTTATGTTATTTTGCAAGAATCCACTTCGAATGTCTTTACTGGACACTTGGGGCACCGTTCTCCAAAGGAATCCAACATCACCTTAATTCACTAGCTTATCGTATATAACAATAATAACATATACACTATATTCATATTTACTAGCAGCTGTTTTCCAGGGGGGGGGGGGGGGGGCTCCCATAAGTTTCATAACGTGTGTCCCGATCCCCTGTGCACCATCGTTACTGAATGTGATCTTAAACTGTTATCAATGTATACGTGGGTCACAATACACTATGTACAGCCAAGGCATTGAGTCCCTTCAAACCTTCACACATTTATATCCAATTTAGGAAAGAAGCGGTGATTCATAACATGTATGAGGTGCATGATAGCCACCAGCCTTACAACATACAACTGGCGCGATACAGTTAATATACATGTATGAGCAATACTGCATATATTAATTTTCCGAGTAACACAGCGAATGAAGGACCAGGCTCAGAAATATTATTGAATCTTATAACATAAGCATCATCTCACCTAATCTATTTATCGTTTGTACAACAATCACATATACATATGTTCTCTCACTTGTTACATGCATTGTAGAAATAATATACAAATTGACCCATTCACAGATTCACTCTCGCAATTCACACTGGTGATAAGTTGTGGGTTTGACTTTACTTCTACCACAGTTACGTACAGTAATGCTCTAAGTAATCGACTTCTTAACCACAGCATAATTATGGGTAACTTTTCAGGATTTAGTTGGAAATATGGCTTGTTGCCATTCATCGGAAAGTTCTCCCCGAGGTTAAGAAGTCGATTACTTAGAGCATTACTGTATATGTAGATATAGTAGCTGAACATTTTGAGAACATGCCCCCTCCGACAAACAGATGGAGAGTTACATGTTATAAGTCAAATACACGTATAATATGGATAAGAATGTACAACAGGACTGTTTTGCACACACCGCATTCTTATGTGACTTCACCACAAGTATCACTGAAGTATAACCCACTGAACACAAACATAGATTTAATAGCATCATTTACTTGCGGTGCAATTTTGTTCATCAGAATGGTCTCCGCAGTCGTTGTCGCCGTCGCAAACCCAGGACATGTCGATGCATCTACCATTAGGACAGGGGTATCTGGATGCCGGGCACGCATCTACAAATAAAACAAATTAACTCAAAGATCTGTCGAATTACATTTCAGAACAAAGCGACAACTTATTGTGAAAATATCAAGAGCACTAATTGTTTTATAAATAAAAATGTCTGCCTGCCAAGTCTGGCAAATTCATTGGATAAATACCCGATTTAAACATAGCTCATATGCTTTCCTGTTCCTGTCGGTGCCGACTGACTGCTGCACTGAACATTTTCAGTGCAGCATTCAGCCGACACCAACCGGAACAGGAAAGCTAATGTCAACGTAATGGAAAATAGATCGTGGTGGCAGCCGTTACCGATCGTTTGTAATTAAGAACCCGGCAGCCCCATACAGTATCAAACTGAAGTAATTTTAGTAAACTATTTCTACTCAACGAGTTGCGCGAAATGTTATACTCAACATTGAAAGTTCATATGTCCATATGTCTGGATTGTTTGTGTTGCCCATGAAAATAGAACATCTGCTTCAAAATGTTTACTATTTAATGAGGTGTTGAACTTATGAAATTCTAACATACCTATCGGCCTTCTCCTCCCATTTAAATATTGCATTACAGATCAAAAATAATGTTTAAACGTAGATTAAACATATCGAAATGACTACAATTATAGATACATAGTATTTTGAATTGAGTTATTGTATCCTAGAACTTGTAATCAACGTGTTGATTAAATCCGAAACAGATATCCTAATCTGACATTGTTGGGTACTCCTTACTCAATAGCTGAATAAAAACCGCTAAACAAATTATCACTCAACGTATTGAGTATACATTTTAGTCAATATGATGATCAGCATGGCATGCCGTTGCCAGCATGAAAACTTGTACCAGATTGCGGCCGCAGTGGCCGGCAAAACTACTGGGGAGAAATTAGAAAATAGATCATTATACTAACGGTGGGTGCAGTTGTGTTCATCCTCGTTGCTCGGACAGTCGAAGTCACCATCACATACGTATGAATGCGGGATGCAGTGGCCATCTCGACAATGGAACTGGTCGCCTGGACATTTATCTTAAAACGTTCGTTCAGAAATGAGGTTAGCAATTGTAGGCTATAACGATGGTAGCACATGCTGTATACTGCATGCTGGAAGAATGCTCAATATTGTAACTCGTAAATTACCATACATATGGAATCACACGTAAAAAAAACATGGAAATAAAACTTTGCCACACCCAAAATAACAGCATGGTAGACTACCATAGTAGATTGGTAGTATATTTTGTCACACGCGTGTGTATATACGAATGTACATGTATATACTGTCAGATAACAGAGATTAACAACTATATGTACCCTGTAATTTTTCGGGAAAATAATTAGAAGTTTATCTTCTGTTTTTTTAAAATAAAAGGGCTCTTCGATTCATCTCAAGAACTTGACGTATTGCGTATGTGTCATAACTATATGTTTTGTATTCCAATGTCTATTATCCATATGTATATACACCCCGTTAATGTTGATATGCATACATTTTGTTCAAAATAGCCATTCCTATATGTAATTCGCACATGTAATGTTACGGTTCAAGAGATATTCAGCCACTGGGTCTCAAACTAAGGGGAACTTCGAGCGGATATGGGGAACTACATGTACATGGAATTATTTTAATATAATCTTATACCTGTGAAGGCAGGTATTTTCCCAAGCAGTATACACCTCAAAAAATAAGTTCTCCCAAAGAGATTGGTCCATATCTCTCAAGTAAGTCATCCGATTGATCCGAAATATAACAGATATAACCATTATGACCAGTTTGAGTACCTGAATCAACGGAATACGTTGGATTTGAGTTGTGTTCGGATGTGCGCCATTTTACATTAATTTACCATGCGGATTTACAATTTACAATTGATCACATTCTCATACATGGCGTGTTTGGTAAAGCTCCCATGCACGTATCACTATATGATTGTATGTGGTTAACCCAAGTACGATATGTGCTAGTGTTGTTTGACTGTATCATTGTGATTTTTCGTAACTGCCATTTGTTTCCTTAATTGACACTCATTCAAGCGCAACGCCATACACATATATGGACATCATTCACAATCACAATATGGATTAGTTTGAATGTATATAATACCAACATGTAGCTGTGACAAATTTCATAAAAATGGACCATATAGCTCGCATTCACCATCTGGGTTTATGTACAAACCTGGCAGTTAATTTGGGTTTATGTATAAACCTTGCAGTTAATTTGGGTTTATGTATAAACCTGGCAGTTAATTTGGCAGCGGCTGAATGCACACGGTACCTTCGGAACGTTTTCGACACGTCGATATGATTGGCCAAATATACCATATATGGTATTATCAATCAGCACCGCATCAAGACTAAATGGCGGACACTCACAGGATAAAATCCGCAAATAGAGGAAGATACTCAAACTGAATCTTTCTGCTAAAGATATAATGCTGACCGAGGGTACTGCCCATCTATTTATTTTCAAGAATTTGGACGTTAAACAATAACGCTACCTGAAATGAACCAAGCATGTATACTGCTACATGCGAAGGCGATGGACATTTGTGGCCAATCTATGGTAGCTATCAAATCACGTTGGCTACATCATCCTATAATGCAGCGATATCTATTCGATCGACGACCACAGATGGCTTTGCGTCCAACCTCACACGGAATAAACTAATTGAACTATATATAAACCCAGCCCACATGTTTGGAGAAAATAAACCAAAATATGTGGAGGACTTACAGGCCGGATTCGTCATCTCAGGTTTAAACCTGGTCTACGTAAACCTCTATGTTTAAACCGCCGTGAGTCAGCAAAATCCGTGGTTTAAACCCGAGACCGCAGGTCTAAGTGAGTCTTCGTCATCTCTGGTTTAAACCTGTTCCAGCCAGACCAGTGGTTTAGCAGTAGTGTCTCTGTATCGTCGAGATAATTAAACGTACTTTGCTAATGCGGACCGCCTCGTTTTATTGATTGCAACAATCAATAATTACGACAGCGGTCATATTTTGATTGGAAATTTATAAGCGAGAAGCAGTCACACATATAAAGCGTATGGGGATAAGTTTTTGTCAATTTCATTATTGTTTTTGCGTTTTATAAGCTTAAACCGGCAACTAAACCATCTAATTCGGCGGTCCAGCTAAACCAGTTTTATCGAGGCTAAACTTGAGATGACGAATCCGTCTTTTCTTCATCGCGGTTTAGAATTGTCAAGCAATCAGTCAAAGGGTGGAGCTGTAAATAATCTCGAGTGAGGGCGTGTCTAAGTGGCGATTGCCGACTGGTGTGATCATGTCACAGTTGATTCATTCGCACGCGAGCTTTGCTCAGATATGGACAATTTCCTAAATATCAGATTTTTACAACTAACTTGTGTTTTGTTTTCTACGAATTCATTTGATGGGTTCAACGTTTTAATTTTGACACCAAAACGATGCTACTGCTTGACCAGATATGCTATACACACATTTTGCAATCCTAAACTTATATTGCAATATGAGTCAAATTTGATAATTTATTTTGATGTAAATCATGCCACAAAGCTCTACTCTGGCTACGCCCATAAATTCCCATAATATTCTACCAGTTAAAAACTTGGGAACCTTTTTAATTTTCTGCATGACGGGAAATTTATGAAATTGAAAAAACATCAACGCATGTAATATATTTCTTTATTAAAAGCTGTCCCTCTGCATGGTTGCCCACTTCCAACAGTTCAGATGCCGCTTATGTGTGCACCCATAAGCATATTGCCTTTACTTGACTGGCCTCTTGATCCAGGATTGACTCGATTATGGAGACTTTATTCAGCGCCAGAGGGGCTTTGCGCACATTTTGATCATTTGAACATTTTAATATAAAAAACAATTTAATTAAATTTTAAACAAACAAATGTTAATTTAAATTTAAATTTTGTTTCTTTTTATATTCAACTCCTTACACAATTTAAAACAATTTTTTCATTTTTTTTAAATTATATTTTTTCTTATTTTTAAATCAAAATATTTAAAACCTAACGCCATTATACCACACAAATCACCACACCTAATTTAATTGAAATAGGTCCAGGGGTATTGGAGAACAGTTGTGAACAGAAAAATGGACATACAGATAGACAGTTCCTATACCATTTAATATATACAGATATACATGTAAATACACCAAATTTTGTCTTTGCGGGTGAAGCATCTTGCAGAAATCTATCACAAACAAAGTGATGAACAGAGCGTGAAACTCGTGTTGAGAGACATGACCTTTGTTAAATTGATTTAAACACAGAATGAGATCGGATTAATAGTCATTGTAATTCAATTGAGTATTTGTCACTAAAAACAAGCATTCTGATTGGCCGAGAGCGGCTAAATTTCGTTTTCGATTCACCGACATCGGCCGCATCAGCGTGCATCAAATCTGAATGTAGCACGGTCAATTTCATCGGCGCAGAACGAGTAGCGAAACGAGCACACCCGCGCGTTGTTGTCTATAGATACCGTTCATCGGCCGATTCAGCGTGCATCAAATCTGGATGTGGCACGGTACAATTTCATCGGCGCAGAACGGAGTAGCGAAACGACCCAACCCGCCCCACAGGAAATGGTAACGGAGCAGTGTTCCGAGTAACGCAATGAACAAACCCAATTATTTGTGCACGGTGACAATGGCGAAATGAAAGTCTCGATTCGTGTCATGAACATGACTAAATGATACTTTTTATACATTTTTTTTGCAAATTCCTTGCTAGATTGAATTATAATGGAGATAAACGTACCCTGTTTCGTTGTACATTCTAGGATTCGAGCATGAAAACAGTTTGTGAACTCGCCGGCAAGCCGGCTCGTTCACAAACTGTTTTCATGCTCGAATCCCAGAATGTACAACTCAACAGGGTATGTTTATCTCCTAAATAAGCGATACTTGTTTCTCCATGAATAAATCCATTGAGCGAGCACGCGGTCACGATAATTTATGATCGTCCTATATTTTGGTCCGATTGGTAAGAGGGTAGTTTGATTGCATAATCGTATAACCGAATCGAGTTGTCAATTAGCTGGCAACTGACCGACAAAAACGCCCCCTTAGACCCGGTTTGGCTGGACCGCCAATGTAGGTTTAAACATGGTTTAAACTCGGAGGTTTAAACCGGAGATGACGAATCCGGCCACTTGGTTTAGGTGCTTAGATATACGTTCCGATCGAATTAATGTTCTATAATAACACCCACTTAATTTGCTATAGCATTTTATATTACCAAAAAGCTAATGTGTTTAAATAAGATAATTACATTACGGTGGAAGTGATGTCGTGGCAACGTCACTATAACGTTTCTACTCTGTCATGATTTTTCCAACTGACAATGCATATTTCTTGATATGCAATCATAAGGAAAACTCTTCAATCATCACATAATTACACAGTATAAATATGCATTTATGCCGAACACACACTTGTATGTTTCGCGATTTATGTTTGTGATTCGATCCAAATCTACACGATTTATACATTGTAATTACACCAGAAAATGAAGATTATTCCTTTGAAACCTTTTGTTTCGACTGACCTGTACAGTTCCGCTCATCGGAGTTGTCACCACAATCGTTATCTCCGTCACATACGTAATTCTCATCTATACAGCGGGTGTTGTTGCACTCAAACTCTCGCCCAATACATTGGCCAGCTGTAATTTAAAATCATTCTTTGAATATTTTTATAAAATAGGGGTTAAGTTGCCACAATGCGATCGCGGTGGATACTGCTGAAAATCATAGAAACTTTGCCAAGAAAAACACGACAACATATAAATAATTTATTCCTACTTTCATTATCAATAATCATCCAGTGACAAACTAATTATTAGTAAACATGTACACAAACAGCGCATTAATATTATGATTTCCGAATTACAGATAACAATAACATACACACAAAGTGATTATGATCAGATGTTGGGCTTTCCATATCCCCCTAATAACTAATTTGCAGCACGAATGTCTGCAATGGATATCACAAGTTCCATTGCAGAGTTCAGTCCCGTACACAGAACTTACCGCTGCCCGCACCTACACGTAATGTGAAGAAATGTCACATTTATTTATTTGAGACTTTTGTAGGTTACAATTCATTCTGAATTATTCTGAGAAACGGAACTGTCCATTCATTTTAAAATTGTCTAGATCAAGCCAGAATGAATTGTAACTGACAAAACACTTCAATAAAAAAGTTTAATTAAGAAAATATGCATGTATCCATACGCGCTATCGAAATGTATGCGTTATTGGGTATAATAGCGGTATTATTCTGATTTCTGGTAAATCAGATGTTTATATTGGACTATAATCTGCATACATCCTATTTCGTTGTGAGATAATAAATAATTTGAATTTGCCAAGTCATAATCACAGTACGTTATTATAATGCCATGATCAACCTAGAGTGCTTTCTTAATTTACTAGTATATAAGTGCTTTGTTCCACTTACTAATTGTGCAGTTTCGTTCGTCAGAATGGTCGTCACAATCGTCATCACCATCACATCGATAGGTATGTGGGATGCATTTACCATCAAGACACTTGAATTCATCGGCGCGGCAAGCTGCAAACGCGAAGAAATCAGCGTCAGTATATCATAATACCAAGTCAGGTGCGTCGTGGCACAGCTAAACAAACTATGTTCAACGCTGATATTTTCGAATAATTCTATGTGATACATGTAGTTGGAATGCAACAACGCTTTGGAAATATATAGACTCTTATATATTACAAACTTGGATTTAGGACAAACTTGGATTTGTCAACCAAGTTCCCGCGAACGATTGATGAGACTGAATCTATAATACAAAACATTTATAAAAACTAAATTACAAATGGATCTTTGTATCGTTCTGAAAATCACAAACATTAAAACTGAGAATGTTATTTGGTACGCTCATGAGTTGGATTGTTAATTGAAAAAAAATATTGAGAAATGAAATAGGTTTTATGAAATAGATTTTGATAGCCAAAATTGATGTCTTGCAATCGTGGAAGTATTGTTTTAGAAGAAGTGTCCAATTTGTTTGAGCAGTGTCCTGTCCGACAAAATAAACCAATAATTGCGATTGTACACTAAATCCTGCCATTATGGGACCATCACCTTTTACTCTCAACAGAACATATAATATATGCAACAAACGAATCCATTTGAGCTATGTATTAGTGCAAAATACAGTCATGTGCTCTATGCACGATACAAACATCGTGGTAATTATAACGAGATGAGTTTATGACTCGAGTCATAAACTCATATTAATTGTATTTAACATGGTGTTTGCATCGTTCATAGATCACATGAGTGCATGTGTTTGCACTAATCCATGTATGGCTTAAATTCATTCATTTGTTATACATGTATATATATTCTGTCGTGTATAAAGGGAGATGGTCCCACAAATGGCCGGATTTAGTGTACAGTGCCCCCTAAGTGTTCTAGCTGTTATATTACGTCACTAATTTTAATATGTAGCTTTCTCTATGAAAGGTTTAGGTTTTGAAGAAAATTGCCATTGTTACGGGTGCTGAAACAGGCCTTTTCTGTGGATCCTTAACTTACGCCGGAGGTTGATAGTGCAGTTTTGTTCGTCGGACCTATCTCCGCAATCATCATCTCCGTCGCATAACCACGTGTTGTCGATGCATCTACCTAACGGGCAATGGAACTTGTGTGACCCACATCCAGCTAAAGACAAGAAAACCACAGTCAGAAATGGTAACACCACCAAGATCATATTATTAGCCATAAATATAAATTATAATATAAAATATATTGGTTACACGAATGCACCGCCTCAGAATTCCGTTAAAACAACTAATCCTTCAAATTATTAACAAAAACTACGGCTTATTACTGCATGTTTCTCATTCACCACACCAGAAAGCTTCTAAATGCTGATCAAAAATCAGAGGTATTGTGTTCCCGCCAAGAGTGCATGGCCCAGCCATTGTTCATACCTAAACGTCGAAAGCAATTAACGCTGTCATACTGGTTACATACTGCAACTTTAAGACATCCAGCGAATACACACCCCACGAAAACCCGAAATGTGTTGTCCTGCGAGATATCCCATCGCTATAGATCAATTTGATACGACCAGATTAGCATTTCTACAATATTCTAAAACAATGAAGCTTCTCAAATGATCGGCAAAGTCAATAGAACTTTCACGAACTTGGACATTCCAATTACAGCTTTTACCGGACTCGGGGTCGCAGTACAACCTTAACGCGTCTCAAAATAACCGCAATCGGGGTAGCACTACAGTTTTTAAAGCGACCCAATCTATTTATAAAACCTACATGTGCCCACGTCTTTCTAATATTTGACCGACATTATACACCGGTGGTGTTAATGAGAAAATATGTGTTACTGTTACTCCCTTTACACTACAACCGTTTACATTTGTCAGTCACACGTTGAAGGTTGCTTGTTCGCAGCTGTATTAATTTTTACAGAAATCCAGGGAAATATACATGTAGATACATACATTATAATCATAAGGGAAATATACACGTAGATACATACTATATATTCATAAGGGAACCACTTGATGAATCGACCAATAAGAGTTGATGCAAGCGATTTTTCGGCTTTAAACGCATTTTACGTCATTTCCAGACGAAATGGACATTGATGACATGGGCGACACAGTAACTAAGTTTCACATTGTCGTGATACTAATCATGAAAATGGACACATTTTTCTCATAATATTAATATAAGAATTACGAATAGCTAATAGTGGTCGTCATATTTTCGGACGGTCCAAAAACCTTTTCGAAGAATTGACGACTATACGAGTGGCGTTCAAACTTCTTGCCACTCGCAATGAGGTGGTGTGGTTCTGTGTATCATAACTATTTTAACCTTAATTAAGTGGTTATCAGGCTATAGTCATGCTGTGGTTGGCTCAATGGTTGCATCCAAAGATCGCGGGCCTATATATGCTTGACTTCTCGAAACCGTAATCGTAACTACGTATATGGCAAAACGACAACTGCTAGAGAGAACAAAAATTCTAGCTACGTATTACCCTATTCGTACAGCAGTAATTGATTATTCCACAAGTGTCAACTATGTTTACAAACCGGAAGTACAATTCACTTCGTCGGAATTGTCTGGACAATCGTAATCGCCGTCACACAGGTAATCGTGGTTTATACAGAGTCCATTATCGCAGTGAAATTTACCCGCGAGGCATTTATCTGAAAGAAAAGGGCGTGAATTTATTCAACCTTAGTTTACCGAAAACAATCAGACTTTAACCCTTTGAGTGCCAAGTCCGATTTTTGTATCAACCCATATACCATGTGCCAATACATTCTCTTATATATATGAGTCGACCATAGGTCACCTCGCATATATAAGAGAATGCATTGGCCTAACAATTTTTCATCATTTCTTATTATTTTTACATTTTTTTTACAATTTTAATCATTTTTTCCTATATTCTTTAACAGATATTTAAATTTTTTTATTTTTTTTTAGGGCCGATTTTACAGACTGTAAATTAGGGCCGATGAGATCGGCCCCTGGCAGTGAAAGGGTTAAACTAACCACATTACCTACTGCATTTATGACATTAGAGGAAGACTGTACCTAAATCCATCCATACTCAACTTACAATATCCAATAAAATAATTAATATCAATCAAGAATGGGATTTTAACCCTTTGAGTGCCAGGCCGATTTTTGTATCAACCCATATACCCTGTGCCAATGCATTCTCTTATATATGCGAGTCGACCATAGGTCGCCTCGCATATATAAGAGAATGCATTGGCCTAACAATATTTTTTTTATTTTTTTGAATTTTATTTTTACAATTTTTTACAATGTTAATAATTTATTCTTATATTCTTTAACAGACTTATTTTGTAGGTTTAGGGCCGATGAGATCGGCCCCTGGCACTCAAAGGGTAATTAATGCACACATGCACACAACGAACCACATATAACAACCTGATAATGATAACGAACATGAATCAAAGGCTTAAACCATTTACTCATTTTCATTACAATTGCCATGTTGATTAATTACATCGTTCATAGAGTAAATTAGTGTATTATGCACTAATTCCGGACTCAAATTCATTCATTGGTTATGGTTATATAGTATGAGATAGCCCCATACTTGGCTGGCTTTATGTGAGTCTCCCTTTAAGATTAATATTATCCCGCGAAAGAAATATTCAATATCACGTCCCTATATAAATGCACATCTTCCGAAGACTGCTATAACTTGCAGAACATCGGATGCATATAGAACATCTATGCATGTTCAAAAGTAAATTTAAGCGAATAAACCATGCTCATCACTTGATCATTTGATATATATGGACAACTATTTACGCACTTATTGTTCCAATCGTTGGAGTGAAACATCGTTCTCCGGGCACGATTAGCCATCTCATGCACGATTATACAAAAGGTTCGAGTTCGAATCTGATATGGCCGCATTGCCTGTATGCAAAAGCCTTTGAAATCTTTTTGATAACGTTTGCACAGAATTTTGTGTTATTTTTAAGGTATTGGGTCCTTTAAATTGTAGATGATAAATCTGACTCGTGAGTTTGCGTGGGCATGACATGATATATATGCTGAAGATTCTTGACATAATATGTCAAGACCATTCGTCCGCACGATGTGTTACCTGTAGCGTTACAGCCTTGCTCGTCAGACATATCGTGGCAGTCGTTATCCCCGTCACAGACCCACCCTTCCGTGATGCACAGGCCGTTATTACAATGGAAGAAACCAGGTTTGCAGTCAGCTGGAAAACCAAAGTGAATTGCATAATGAAATATATACCCACCTTAGAGGATATGCAATGGTGAAGGTGTGCGTATGTGCCTCCATAATATTCCCTGACATACACTCCTAACTATTTATCTGCACTGAGAAAAACTCTTGGTAAATACGGCTAACTTTGAATTAGTCATAAGCAATTAGGTCATTTTACTAACCCACATCTTTCAGCGGGTCGATACGAATAACTCTGACCTTAGTCATAGTGACTAAGTTACGCGAAGAATAACTCTAATTGCAACCCTGATTTACATGATGTTCAATATTCACAGCTAAATGTTAAATTTCCATTACGTCTCACTTATGTTAGATATAAATTTGAACGAATGTGATGGGAGGACATAATGGCATATATACAATAACTTCACGCCACACCAAAGGCTACATTATTCGGAAAACACATTCTTTCTCAGAAACTAACTAGTGTGAAACAGACCTATACCACAAACTATTGTTATACTTCTCAACAGTCCAGTATTGGCATCTGTGTTAAATACGGTCTCTGGTTCTGGATATATCATCTATCTGGTTGAGTATATATTGGAACTATTTGCCAAACATTTCCACCAAATTACATTACACTTTCCCAGGGACTTATAAAGTTAATCATTATGACTCAATCCTGGTCATTTTGACTAACACAATTATAGTCTTATGACCCAAATCAGTCGTTTTAACTAACCATGGCTTATTCGTTATGTCTAACATCAACCCGGTCATTATGACTAATTTTCTACTTTAGTAATTTTGACTAAGCTAAGTTAGTGATATTGACAAACTTTTTTATTCCGTGTGCAGGTGTGTATATGTAATGTATTGTTTGCAATCAATAATGACAATGTTGACATCCATAAGCCATAATGATGTGTGGTGTGTGTAAATGTAGTGATGTTGTATACACACCATTTAATAAGTTCCATAATTATGCATGTGCATATGTGCATGTTCACGTATAAATAAGTATTACTGCATATTAAGGTATACAAATAGCACAGCAGTTTGTAAAATGCTGAAGACGGTCCATCTGGTTCGACAGCATAACACTATTATACATACGTGTTATATTCAGGATTCTAATGCACTTAGGCCAATATACCCCCGGAAACACCACATATTTGCGGGGGGTTATTCATTCAATAACCTGTCGCAATGTATAGTCCGGTTCACCGCTTCAATGTTAGATATTCCTACGCGCCAATATTGCCGTTAGCTGAATTCCTAATCTCGACCATGCCAAATCCAGCCCCGCTCAATGTTCCGTTTCACTCCATGACGTCACCCTTACGCAGTACATGCCGGCGACGTTACGGAGTAGATTATAGAGTTGGCGCCCGGTTTACTGACTTCCGTTACTAGCTCGTTGCTATATAAACAAACCAGCTACGTCGCTTTTTCGAAAATTGACAGTTAGTACATTCGCCCTGTATACATGTACAAAAGACCACACCGTTATATCCCACAAATGTCCGTGTCTCGATATCATTTGACCCAAAATTTCTTGACATGAACCGCGACAGACATGCACGGCGTGAAATACATAGCATTGAGTAAACAATTTGCCATTGTTTCAATTCAACTTCGAAGTTCAAGTTCGCGGTAAATTCGAAACCGCAATTTGTAAGTGGTAAACATCTGAAACAGACATCAAGTACATGCAAGAACTGATTGTTGTGCATATTTATTTCTATTTGAGGTGGACATTTTTCATGTTTATCAGCATTTTTAACGATAAGAGCGATGGTAATTGAGGGACTATATTTTATCTAGCGCATTAAATTTAAAATAAAAAGTCGTGAATTGGCTGAGGGTTTTCTATGGCCGCACATTTCGTTGATAATTACGAGGCATTTGTTTGTCTAAATAATGTTTTTAAGTTCGAAGAGCATTAGAATGGGGATAACAGTGTGGTGTGTTGTGATTTCGGAAAGGTACATGGCGAATATACTGTGGCAAATACCCGTTAATGGGCTCCGGCTCCGCCGTCGCCCATTAACTAAATTTGCCACAGTATATTCGCCATGTACCTTTCCGAAATCACAAAACACCACACTGTTATCCCCTAAAAGATATCAACCCATTTTGACTGTTCATGTATTATATAGATGTAGATTGCACTAACTGTAGATATACGTGTACAACCTGAATGGTAATGCTAATACTGCAAAGTAATGGACCAATCCCTGCTCGGGACATTGACGAATGAACATTTTGAAGTATGTTACTATGCGCCCTCAGGGTGTACACGTATATCTAAAATTAGTGCAGTTTACTTCTATCAGACAGGGATGTGGCTAGAGGGTCTCCGTTGGGGGGGGGGGTGTCCACCTTGGGAATCACACCCCCCTTGAGTCGGAATCACACCAACACAACTTTTTCCATTTGCACCCCCCCCCCGCTTGCTTGTACCTCATGCTCATGCCTAATTTCCTATATATTCATAAGCCATGCTTCTATGTTCCCAGTATGAGAACATTAAGATATTTTAACCTGAAAATTGCCCCCCAAAAAAACAACTAGTGGTCTAATTCCAGACAAATGCGCACAGCTACCGACAACAGACCAGGAAACACCGGGCCGACCATGGTTGTTCGCCCGGTGTGAGAAAATTTTGAAAACTATACAAGAAAATCGCAAATCCTAGCATCTAGACTGGCCTCAACTGAAGCTTTCCTTGTGTTGGAAATTTCAAACCTCATGCTCCCCCTCAGGTTGGAAAATTCTTCAACTGATGACCATTTATGTCTACAAGTTTGACCAAATGTAGTAAAATATTGTTTTGCTAAACTAATTAGCAGTTTTGTATTGGCCATGTGGATGGGGCAATGACACACCGGGCCGACCATGGTTCGGCCCGGTGTGCGAAAATTTTGAAATCTGAACAAGAAAATCGCAAAATCCTAACATCTAAACTAGCCTCAAGCCTTCCTACTGTTGGAAATTTCAAACCCTACACCCCCACTTAGGTTGGAAAATTTCCAACTGATGACAATTCCAATGACAATGTTGACTAATTGTATGACAATATTGTTTTCTTAAATTAACTAGAAGTTTTTGACTGGCCACGGGGGAGGGACCAGGACACAAGCTTTCCAAGTATTGGAAATTTCCAACCTGTCACCCCCCTAAGGTTGGAAAATTTCTAACTGATGACCATTTCTGTCAAAATTTTTGACCAAAAATAGGAACATATGCAAATATTGGTCGAAAAACAATAAATTCCCCCCAATAAATTGTTTTATAATCAAACTACAAGAACATTTTCAACCTATTGTTGGTGTGAAATTTCGTTGTGGCAGGTATGAAATTTCCAACTATTGAAAATATAGCTCTCTGCTGGGGGGTGAGACACTCCACACCCCCTCTAGCCACATCCCTGTATACAGACTATTCAATTTGATAAGAGAAAATAAAGGTCTGAGTGGTTGGTGATATATGTCAGTTATGGAGACCCAAACAGTCTCCATTTTAAAGCCTAATTGAACTTAGTGAAATCGTAATGCATTACTTCTCATTTTAAAAGTAACGACAACGTCAATGCAAAACATGGCAAGTAATGGCCATGAATTGCTTTGCAAAGTAATGTACCAATCCCTGCTCGGGACATCGACGAGTTGGCATTTTGCAGTATATGTAGGTTAGTGAAAGTTACCCTATACGGTATCGGTATATACATGTACACCTATACCTACACTGAGTGCAGTTCATCTCGTCCGCTCCGTCGCTACAGTCTCTGTCGCCGTCACATTCCCACGTGGCGTCTATGCATTTACCATCAGAACAGGTATATCCGGCACAGTTCTGAGAAGCTACAATTATTATGAGAACATGTACCTTTTTTCCGTAATCGTATAATATATAATGCATACATACACAGAAATTGGCAGATAGAATATTAAGGCTTGGTACATAATTTAGTCGATGTTTCGTAGAAAGTAGTAATATTGACATTGCCTGTGTGATTTGCACTAAATCATATTCGGTGATTGGTCAGTCGCCAATTGGGTCATGCGTTACATATGACAATAAAACACACCATAACAGGAACCGACTAACATATTATTGACCTTGGTGACTAAACACGGTAGACATAATAACTGTGCGTCTGTAAATGCGTTGTTGAGTCGTTTCCGGCCGAAGGCCGGGTAGGGTGGTCGGACTGCAGTGTGCAAGTCCCTTCACCCTTTCTTGATATATTCGATGGGGATCGATTTTTGAGGCTGTTGATGCTGTTCAGATGAGGAGGCTGACCGGAGGCAAAGTGAGGCTGAGGTGTTTAGTTCTTGCTGGCTGCTTTTAGCTTTTTTCTTTTTTTGTTTTTACTTTTCGGTGGATCTGATTCGTCTAAGGCTGCCCTTGCTTCTATTATAGTCTCTTCTGCTTTCTTCCTTTCTACTACTGCTTTCCTAATTGATTCGTCTATTCTGGCGCGAAATTTAGCTGATTCTTTTTTGTGGTTTTCTATCCATAGGCTGGTGGCATCTGTTACTTGTTCGGTTACCGGTGATATATGATTGGCAGTTGAAGGCTCCGGCTCAGTGTATTCCGGAGTCTTCGGGTTGAAGTCCATGTCTGGCCGTGGAGGCGATGGTGGTGGTGATTCCATCTCCTGGACAGACTGGGCCGGGATTTCGACTGCATGGGAGGAGCTGGCTGGTGTAATGTCCGTCGCCTTCTTCTCTTTCCATGCGGCTAGTCTCTCGGCATCTCTTTTTTTTCTTGATGGTGATTTCTTTTTCTTCTTTTTTATCTTTTGTCGTCGAACTTTCCGTGTTGATCTGGTATTATCCGGTCCACTCCCGGTAGGGAGCCCTGAAAAGGGCTGTGCCGGGCCGGACTGGAAATCCAGAATCAACTGGTATCCGCCTTTGTGAGCGTGGAGTGACCAGCTCAGACATGCATGCATGGCGTGACATGCATGGAGTCCAGCATTGTAGTAACACTAATTGGAATAAGCGGTGGCGTAGTCATCCTGAGAGGTGGCGATCCAAGCTCTCTGGAGGTCCGACTGCTGTGTGTGTGGTGCTGGGAAATGACTGATGTGATGTGATGCTGTAAATGCGTGGCAATAGAAGACTATAATATATAAATAACTCACAGGTAGAATTGGGCTAACTTACAGTGCACACGGCATAATACCCAAACAGCAGACATATTTCAGAAAATAAAATTCAGCTAACACTATAGTAATTAATAGGGATAAAGCTATAGAAATACATGTATAATAAATTGATGTAGTTTGAGTGTGTTTCTTTAGGAATGTGGCGATTCGCACTTCACACAATGAGCCCAACAGTCATAGCGACATACCCTTAACTATAACATACCCAAACTACATTAATTACTTATATAACCGGACTTGAATGGGAAATACTTATTTAAACACATAATTATGTCAGTTAATTTTAAGTTGGATAACGTTTGCCAATTCGTATAGTCACTTTCACTCATAGGTACTTCCAGAGTGAAAGTCACACGTTTGTGTTTCATATATCGGCTTTTATACCATATCAGTTGAACTGATGACTGTTTGCACATTTGCCCACTGCGAGTGCCTTGTGCCACTTTCCCGGAAATAATAGATATTCCTTAAATCAATATATGCTCACCCATATCTTCGAACGTGTAGGTGAACTGCCATCCAGCAAATTCTCCTGACGCATCCGTTCTCCACTCAATGAACATATTTGTTCCACTTGATTTGACTGTTGGTGGAATATTCTTGCCGCAAAATTGCCCAAGTTGCTTTGAGAGCGCAGTTGTGCCATCTGTAATCTTAACATAGTCGGCATTGCAGCTATAAGGAGAAATTCACAGCTGGGTCACATGTCAGAATCTCGAAACACATATAGGTATATAAAAAAAGTGAAAAATTGGAATACGTAAGTAACATGATTTTTCACATTTTTTGGGAAATTGCTAAGATAACTTCTATTCTATTTAAACTATTTCTCAGCTTAAACATAGCTCTATTAGGTAGAAGAAGATTATTTACTGACAATCGCTCTGTCATGGACTGCTTTTGGGTTGGAAATGGTCAATTTTAGATAAACCATGGGTAAAATTAAGCGTTTTGTGTATGCAAATCAAGGGGAAAACCACTGTGGGGGAACTACTCTTGGCATTATCGAATTTCGTGAGCATTTTTGAGCGACGATTCCGATTATCTATCGAGAAATCGCGACATCAAACGTAAAATAACAACAATATTAGAACAGTGTTTCGTGAGTTTCATACTATTACATATAATTCACTTAAAAGTATCATAAAATAAAATTGCAGTCAAAAAAAGTCATGCAGTTCTAATATTAGTCACAATTCCTGTCCCAGTTTATAGTAAAAATAAAACAAAACAACTATTGCCCAGTGACATAGGATAAATTTAGTATCCCTCTGGCTGAATTTTTTTATTTTATACCTCTCAATCAATACAGAAACTTCAGAAACGAGATATGTCAACTTTAGATAAATAATGTCCGTAAGAAACAATAATATGGTATGTGCTCAGTAATTGTTGGATATCGTAACTTTGTGAGAATGAGATGTTATAATTGTGAACAGTTAACTGTATTTAGGTAATATGAACCCTAGACAATATCTTGTTTTAGCCCAGTAATATTGTTTGATCATGATTTTGGCGTTTGATGTTGACATGTAAAAACTACTCGCACATCTGTAGAGAACCGGAGCCACCGCGATTAAGTCGCAAAGAATCCCTCAATAGAGAACCGGAACCTTCACCATATTTTCATTATAGTTTTCTTTTTTTCAAATAATATTCGGTCATAGTTGATTTTTTAGCATCGCCCAGTCGATATGACGGGCGCCATATTTTCAATGTTACGACGAATTTTTATGAGTATTAGTTTGTGAAATGCTGTGGAAATGAAAATTTTTCCTCACCAACTGACAAATATCGAGTAATTTCCCAATAATATTTGAAATTCTGTCGATAAACTGACCCGATTTTGGGACATATATTACTAACCTTCACTTGTACGTCCACGGCTCCTTCTGTTGGAATGATGCGAGGTAACACGTGGCAGAAAAATTGCTTTGAGTATGATGATGTCACGAAAATGAGCAAAACTACAAAGAATCGGAAACTTTGCTCGGTAGAAAATGTAAATCAACTCGGTAAAAAACCAGAATGCCAGGAGTAGTTCCCCCACAGTGACTAGGGGGACTCATAAGTAACCAACAGGTGTTGTCCGGATTTCGCGTCTATGTACGACGAACCCGTCACAGTACGTTTAACATTTCTCAGTGGTAACAACTTAAATTCGAGCGAGATTTGAGCAACGTACGACTCTATTGTAACGTGTCGCTTAGTCAATCAGAGCAAGCCACTCCGAGTAACTCAAAAGTACACCGGTGGTGGCGAGCTCATATCGCTGTGTTGACAGCACTGCACGCTGAACCACACTTACGACTGGTTATACTCATGATTACTTACCTTCCACTGGGACCGCTTTCCACATCGAAGCTGCTGAATGTTAGCGCCACGACCTTCCCTGGTGGAGCATTTATCCGCCATGTGCAGTAAGCATTTGACTCATAAGTTCCAGCGCCGAAATTTGTGTGAGACATCATGGTAGAAGGGTTACCAGCTAAAACGTCGGGCAGGGGACATGCCGCTGGAAAATAATGGACACTTTATCTACCAGATCGTCCATTAGGTCTCTTTAATCAGTCGGTTTACAAACATAAGGAGAATTAATCTCTAGATGGGGAGGGAAAACAAATCCTGTCAGATCTTAACAGATCAAAGTACACACTATTACACCGTTAGAACATACTGTCGGATTGACATTGTCCGACCGTCATAATCCGACGGGCATATACCATTTTATCAGTTGCGGTGAATTAACGTTTATTTATGACCCCTGAAAATGGTCAAAGTTAAAAATGTGCGCTTTTCCAAGTTCATGCCGTCATAATTCAACACTATATTTATCGGCGACAAAATTATATACAGCAGTGACTCCATACAGTATGAGTGAATCTGATTCTGCTGACAGTTAATATTTATTATTAATTGTTTGTATTCAGTGCAATGATCCGGTATATTCATTCCGTCCTGTCTTGCGTCCGTAATTAAATAACGTTATTTTCGTACGGACTTTATTATATTGGTTGGATGTTCTTATCAAACTATCTTTGGTTGACTCACTGATATGGATACTATGTATCGTGATACCAGTACACAGTTTGATGCATCATCGCAATATTTCAAAATTAAGCGCGCTCAATATCGCAATAAAGGCGCGCCTCAATATACCACTTCTTCTGACTGGTACTGTATTGTCATGATGTACGGATTCACCTGTTAAAAAAAAATTGTGTTTACAAGTGACTGGACAATTTCACGCCTTACATGTTACCAAAATGTATGCCATTAAGATGTTTTACTTTTACATGTACATAAATTTGAGTTTTAACGGTGATACATGTAGCTTTGTTCTTCTATGTCTTAAAATGGCATGTTTTAGAATGGTCGAAATTAGTATTACTCGTAACTGAATAGTGATGGGTTGAATTATTAGCTATTACTAGTATCGTTTATTATTTACAGCCATATTTATACAGTAGTTAGTGAAAGGTGAGCACATTACGCGTACGCAGCCTTTTTCCTGATTAAATTTCTCGAGGCAGATAATATACATTGCAGTTGTCGCGCGCGATTTCGTGAGACACGGGGATTTGTCGCCAGGTCGAGACCTGGAATGTCACCCGAGGTCCGCCATGCCCGAGGGTGACATTCCAGGTCGAGAGCGGCGACAAATCCCCGTGTCTCACGAAAACAAGGCTGACAACTGTTTTGTTATCTGACAAATTTAAAGGAGTACACACGAAACTCTTTAATGGCAGGCCTACGTGCGCGCGTATATTCTTTAATCCAGTTCGAAGAATTAATTTTATGTTGGAATCCTCGCTTCTTCAGAAAATAAAACATTCAAAATTTGGATCGTCCATCATTTGCGCAGCTATTGTCCGGTCAGTTTGCTGGTCGCATGGTGGGAATCGGTTCACGGAAAGAGTAGTAAAGAAATTTCGAAGTAGAGTGGCCATACGGCGAAATGTTCGTTTTCGTTTTAAATGAGCGCAAAAAAGCAGGTAGACGACTAGACGTGTTAATTTCGAGAACGCTTACATGTGAAACTAACACGTGGAAGTGGTGCAAAAAAGAAATTACAACTGTTACAGACTGTTACGCAATAAAGGGGTATTCTTGTGAAGTCTGAGGAATGCATAGCCGGAAGATAATGGTCAATTGATACACAGTAAAGAGTGGCTATTTGAAACGTATTTGTAATGTATGTACATCGAGTGTGCAATTGTCTGCAGTACATACCAACTGGGTAATAAGTTTATCTATTTGGTCCACGGTATTCATTATTGATATAAAAAGGTCCAATAGGAACATTACACTTTATAACGGAGTTATGTCCGTGATAACACCATGTATACATGGCATGCTTGAATTGCAAATTTTAAACAACAATTAAGCAAATTAGCATACACCACAGTTCACGGTTGTAATACGAAATAGTGGGGTTTATAAAATGAGTGTTTTCGCAAATTATTAGAGATCTGTGAGGGGATCTCTGCTCGTTGATTTCTTCGTAGTTTTATGTTTACATGAAGGATAACAACAAGTGTTATCCTCTGCAAAGTATTATCCATCGCTTTATGCATTGAGGATTTATGTTTCATCAAAATTATGATCGTAATAGAAGAACTAAGATGTATTTTTCAGTTACGAATAATACAAGTTTCGACCATTCTAATACATATGAATCGTAATGCCTACTGGGAAATCATATTGTTACAATGGGAACTTGGCTAATTATACAGTCAATTAGCAAATTAAGAGCCAAAAATTGGTGTTGACTCATGAGAAATACCATTGGTCTGACCTTTATTAGTTACGGTCTTGGTATTAATTAAACGGTGCTGAACCGTAAAAAATACAACAGTCTGACAGATACTGGTTACAATCTGCCAGTAACTTAAACGGTTTTGTACCGTGGAACATGCTACAGACTGACCGTATGTTTAACGGTCCAAGGTTGGCAGCGAAGTTGCACGATATGACACCGTTAAAGTGACGGGCATTTTTCTAACAGTGTAGGTCACATGGATTTATATAGGGGCCAAACCAAATTACCTATCATATTCAACCCTCTCTCACTTAACCACAAATATAATCTTTTGTAAATATATCTACTAAATAATTACGTATCATGAATCGTTATGAATCGTGTGTGTTAATAATGGTCATCTGATTATTGTTTTATTTTTTTTATTTTTGCGTTTTTCCTAAAGCAATTGTCTGCTGGTTCGTAAACCAATTAATTAAATTACTATGGCATTACATTAAAGGCATAGAGTATGGCTATATATGTTACATAAGCAGCTTGTTCCGATAACAAAGTAATCCTCTCTGATCGTACAGGCAGACCATGTTGGAATTGGAACTTTAATGATAACAAACAATTAACCGTTTTATGCAAGTCAATCTCAGTCGTAAATATTTCGGACAGTCCAGCAACCTTTTAACAGAACTTACGACTGCGAGTCCGTTTGTGTGAAAATAGTGTCATTCTTTAACCCTTTACCCAACGGAACGGCCCTGTGTCAATGCATTCTCTTATATATGCGAGTCGACCATAGGTCGCCTCGCATATATAAGAGAATGCATTGGCTTAACACATTAAAAATTATAAAATTGTTAAAGAATGTAAGAAAAAATGGTAAAAAGTGTTAAAAATAATTTTTTTAGGCCAATGCATTCTCTTATATATATGCGAGGCGACATATGGTCGACTCGCATATATAAGAGAATGCATTGGCACAGGGCATAACTGTAACCATCACAATGTGGTCAATGAACCGGTTCCAATGATATCCATATTTGTATGGTGTTATTGAGACAGACCGAAGATATTTTAGGCTGTTGAAGCTTTATTTGGCCGGTTTGTTGGGTAAAGGGTTTAACAACACATCTCCGTGATGGTGAGGTGCGATGAAATTAACAACATTGTATTATTTAAATTTTTTTAATTTATGAAATATAATGAAGAAAAGTTACTTAGTTACATGGCTCATTCGAGTTTCCAAATTTGGTCTACGTAATTTGGAAGGAGGTATAAGATAGGTTGACGAATATGCGAAATATTGATATATCGTCTGCATGTGCTCCGAGAACATTCTTACCATGGTCACATATATTTTAGCTGGTTTAAATTTTTCGCACAGAATTGAAACAAACGCACTTTCCATATCAGAAATAGACTAACACGGAACGTTCTGTTCTGTTCCATACCGTTCACATGGATGTTGTTTGTTTGGTACCCAAATACCGTGTTCAAAGATGTAATTTTTCAATGTGTCTTTCTGGGGCATATAATACAAGTATTTATCAACCTATCTTGATACCGGTAAACATTCAAAAGCCAATATTATTAGGCGTATCGCATTGTTCAGGGCGATGTGAACGTTCAGACAAGTCAGCATATCGTGCTGAAGTGCTGAGCTGATGCTATAATTGTTTAAATTACTCTCACATAAATGTCAGATAGAGAGGAGAGTGGTCGGGCGCGAAGCACCCGGGGTGGTCGAAAAGATCGAGTGATCTTCTCCTTCACCCCACTACATGTAAATGTCAGATCCTGGCAAATCTTGACATTTAAAGGATTTGATGCTACTAGTTTACATTTTTATTGCACTTGGATCATTTTTAACCGCAATTATCGATAGATATTAAAGGGAAATAATTCTTTTGTGAAACAGGAAGTTCTAAGTATAGGTCCAACAGTACAATTTCCCAAACTGTAAAGTACATGTAATTGTAGACACATAAGTGACTATACTCCTTTAGCATCGTGTTATGCTCAGGAAATACAGGCGATGAAGAACACGGCCAGTTTGACTTATTTTCTGCTGTTTGTGGACCTCTAAACATTAAAATTATGTCATCCTTGATATTTGAATATGCACATATGCAGGAGGTGGGCGTCCGTAATATCTAGTTGAATATATTTGTGTTCTAGTTGCTCAATGGTATAACAGCGAAGACATACACAGGTTACCAGAAGAAACAATACCTTTGGCAGAGGAAAATAATATCCCAAAAACGACTAACGGAATCCACCCCATTTTTGTTCTTGATGTATATCACTGTCGTTCCTTTTGTTCAATACTTAAGAAAGGAAGGCAATTGGTCTTATCGCAATCTTATATACTGTCCGCCAACCCTGCTTTGAGAACTGTCACCTGGGGAGGTCAACGGGTGCAAAACCATGCACATGAACACAAATGTTTAGTGAAGATATATGTAGAAGGGTATAGGCAGGGATTTCTAGACGAAAGTCGATGCATGTGTACAAAAACTAACATGTGGACACATATCCTTTACACGTATATTTCTCCCACCCCTACTCATTTTATCACACACAGTCCATGTGGGATAGCTATTTAAGACTCCACACCATGACTGCTTAATTGGCTTTAATCAAAATGAGATTTTGTCGCACAGTCAAATTCCGTTTTCTCATTGCATCAATAGCGTTAATGGCCCAATAACTGATTATAATAGCAACAACAACGCGCCTGCGGCGCGATGTTGCTTTTCAAGTTTAGGAGTGTATGACATCATTAATTTATACTATACCACGAAACCGAATATCGGCGCGATCTGCCGTGGCTCATAAATTAGGGGTGAAAAATCACGTGACTTGGTATCGAATTGGTATCCCTTCTGGGAGCAATTCGTCGCCCAAAGAAATTGTTAAAGCAAGGTTATCGGCAGTGGATTAACGGGATGAATATGAAATTGGCAACTCACAGTTTCGAAGAATTCCTATGCGGCGCGATGTTGCTTTTCAAGTTTAGGAGTGTATGACATCATTAACTTATACTATACCACGAAACCGAATATCGGCGCGATCTGCCGTGGCTCATAAATTAGGGGTGAAAAATCACGTGACTTGGAATCAAATTGGTATCCCTTCTGGGAGCAATTAATCGCCCAAAGAAATTGTTAAAGCAACGTTATCGGCAGTGGATCAACGGGATGAATATGAAATTGGCAACTCACAGTTTCGAAGAATTCCTACGCGCTTATAAATTAGTTTGATTTTGACCAATTTCGTTGGTTAAGCCCGCCGCACACACCACAACAATGTTGTAGAGACTCTACAACATTGGTGTGTGTGTCCGCACACGCTATAACAACGTTGCATAATAAATGTTGCGCAACAATGTTATGACTGACCGCACACAGCGAATTGGTTGTACAAGTCACGTGATATATAACGTCATCAAATCACGATTGTTGCATACTAATTTCAGCACTGGGTTTTTCCCAAAGTTGATCGATGCGGAAAGAAGGCCCCCACGCTAGATCATGCCATCGCAAATTTACTAGAATACCAGAGGGCGGACAGAACTCAAGGTAAATCCAGAAGATTCCGCTGACCGTAATGGTTTGCAAACTACACTCCAGACGTGTATAGACCACATGGATCCATCGGGTCACCCATAAACTATAGTAAATATTGCAGCGGGCAGAATAGGCCCATGGTGACCAGGTTGTAAAGATGGGTCTGGTGTCTTCTACCGGTTATATTATTTGTGATCAGTTGATTAGCGACAAAACGTTCACAAAAGCACAAACTTGTGACTTGTGATTACTGGTAAAAATGAAAATCGAGTTGAGATAACTAGCGGTTCAGTAAAACATAGAATTGATATGGCGACAACACGCGAAGAAGCCGACAACAGTATTGATCAACAAACAATAAAGTTTGCATATGCGGAAAGAAATCGGATGATTGTCCTCGCTGACGCTACGCTTACGTCTTGTTGTTGCACCATTTCCTCCAACAAAATGTGCAAGTCGAGATGAGTATGGAATCACCAAACTACGGACGGAGAGCAATAGATTTCGGAACCATCGACAAACACGGAACAATTATACCTGTATTACTTGCCGCCCACGTTCTTTCTGGTTGTGACGCTTTTTGGGAACTAAGATGCTAGTTGGTCAGGTATCTTATGAGAGGCTACAACGTTCGTGGCTCAGTGTTATGGATCCTCTGTTTGCACATCGATGTCAGATGTGCGTTTAGATATATGGACAACAAGAACGGGAAAACGAGTTCAACCATCACCGAACACTTGCAGTCTATCTCAAACAACTGCGGCGTTTTCGGAAAATGTGAAACTGGCAAACTTACATACAGTCATGTATATGGAAACATGCGCGTCAAGAAAATGCGCCATGTTTAGACCCGATTGATTTCAGTTTTGATAAGGAGGCTGAAAAAAGACAATTATGTCCTGTGGCAGTTCCGGCCAAAATTTTGAGGATGATAAGGGGTTCCTGTTTTAGTCTAGCACCATGCAAATCATCCATGTGTAGAGGCAATTGCGCAAAAATGGCATGCACTCTCTTATGTGCATGTACTGCAACAGCTGACTGCAATGAACAAACAAAGCTGGCGGACACGGCGGCAATGCAGGCTTGTGCAACAGAAAGTCAGTAGCTTACTAACCCTACATATGTATACAATAGGAGCGACCATATTGAAATACTGTCAGTAGCCAACGAGCTATCTTTTTCTAAATATGTGATAATTGTCACGATATGAGTAGGAAAAGTAATAGTGTAGTAGCTGTCGGAATTGCCGTTTTCATTTGAAGATTAATGAAGTTATAGCCATTTATATCGAACAAACGAAAGTTTTGGGGGCTATCTTGAATTATGTAAATCCTTTCAGGCTACATAATGAGCATCCTTTGTGAGACAACACAATCTCCTGGTGTAGGATTAATCGCCCTGATTCGAAATTCTGACCATTATCCTCGAGTAATTCTGTTTCAGGTGGTCATCTTGGATTTTTCGAAAATTCTCTATCCTGTCAGGTTTCCAGTAATGATATTCTGATTATGGGAACCTTAAACGATAATAAACATTTGAAAGAAAAAACCTCATACGCCAACACTAGGATCAGTGTCTCGGCGGCCGGAATATCATGTGAAATGGTAGCCTCTTATGTGTATATATGTTTACTTGAACTGTTTGATACCTCAATATGCATGACATTCTGATCGATGCATGACCACTTAGATTATAAATGAGAATTTATCCTCGCTCACTCAAGCCAGGACATTTGAAGCAATGTTTTGTATCGGTGTGATAATTTCAGTTTATGCTGAGTGACCGGAATCAGTGAAATTTTCATGCAGGTTTGAAACCGTAACTACATACGGGTAACGTTTTAAATTCAGGTTCGTCCGCCTAGTTTTATCACTATACTATGTACTGCGTTTTGACGAATGCCGTTGATTGGAACCGATTTTGTAATTCTTGTTCATTATTACTCAACATATCCTCATATTGTAAATATTCACATACTGTAGATTCATATTTGACTTATTGTTTATGAAATAATTCTATATTGAGCGTATACCAGTTATGTCGTTGACTGGCACGGGCCGCAGTAAAAACACATTATAAAGAGCGTGAATGTGGGAAGTCGTGTCGATTAAAAACAAGTAGATTAAATAATGCCAATATGAACTTATTTCATATTGAAATAAGCACTATAAGGTCTTAGTTTGAACGCCGCATTTTACGCCACATTTTATTTTCTCAAATACGCTCTATATTGGCTTAAATGCCGACTTACAAATAATCCCGCATTGTGCTTATTTTCACGAGTACAGGCTGTAATACTATCAACATATGACAATATAGTACAAGAACGAAGGATTCGCAAAGAGCAAGTTCATAACTGAACGTGAATATTTTAACAGCATACCCACCGCCAACGCCGCCCGTATCTTTAAACACACACTTGTGTGACGTACTATCTTATCTTTGCGATGGCAATATATCCGAGCGAGTCAATTGAAGACAATGGGCAAACCTGTACACGTGGGAACCAAGAATTTGAAGAACAAAACATAATTTATTTTCAATTCCCACAGGGTGGAGTGGGTACATTCAAACACAATACACAACATATGCTGTGATAACAAGCAGAACACGTATGACATCGAAACACATTTATATCAGGTATTATATTGGTTATATTGACGCTGCAGCACAACTTCTCACAATTCTTTCACTTCATAGCCTCGCAACTGGATCTAAAATAACAAAATGTTTTAGATTCGTTTAGATATGAACTTTCGTACATGTGTATACATCGGATTAACAATTACATTGAGTGTATAAAACTACCGTTAGTAACAACGACATTAATAATAATTGAGCCATGTATTACACGCATTATACGGCAGTTAATTTCAATGCATGGAATACATTCTCTACACCAGAAAATGATCAGATTCAAGATTCAAGATACTTTACGTGACATTTAACTGAAAATAGTAATATTATACAATGAGATGTATGATTGTGGTTGACATGAACTTTATAAGAGAAAACTTAGTAATGGTGAAATGATAAGGTAAATAATGTAAATCTGTGCTGCCAATTTCTATTAGCCTGTATATCATGATTTAAGAAAAAACAAAAATATAAAGCAAATTCAATCAAGTGACTCGATTATTTCAATTCATGCCTTGTCATACTGTTATCATGGGCAAAGATCAATACCTTGAGCAATACTAATGTATACATCTATGTCACTGATTGCAGTAGTGATCAATAAAATACTGTTTTATATGTGTTTTACAATTCTCACAATTCAGGATTATAAATGTGTGTGGGTCTGGAATACTATTCCAAAGAGGTCTATGTCTTTTCTAAAGACAATGTTGTGCCCAGACATTCTCATACGTATTAATATAAAAAATACATAGCATTTGAAATCATCCATTTCAGAAGCCTTTTTGGAATCAAAACTACTTGCAATATTCATAATTTCCTGTTTATGCGTGGGATCCATAGGCATTGAGGTTGAGTATCCTTTAGTAAGATAGCTACTGGCAGTGTTTTTAGCATTTACATTAACTTTACTGAAGTATTCATTTAAATTAGTTACTGATCATATTTGTGTCTGTGATATATTTATTATCGTAAACAGATTTATTTTCATTTCTCACTCTGTATTCTTATCCAGCAGATATTTCAAACTTTTCCAGGTTTGATTGAAAAATTAGTCTGAGATTATTCAATTTTTTTGTCTTAAAGCCACTTGGTGGTTTCCGCTCCAAAATAGACATATTAAAGAAGTAAATATTTACATCTGTGAGTAAGTCACATGTTGTGTTCTCTAAAATGGCACAGTAGATGCGATTGGAATGTTCCATACTGTTAGATGATTGTTACAATATTCCAGTGGATATAATTTTTTTTTACTAACTTGTCAGTTTTATTCACTGGAGTAAGTCCATAATATGTATTTAATATGTCGTATTGCACCAATAAACTTACCATTGTATAACAAGACGACATAGAATTACTAACCAGAAAAATCAAATTATCGATATCACCGACCTATAGGTATGCAAACGTCTTGCCAGAATAGTTTGACTTATGAGACAATAATTATGTATCGCGAGCTCGCCCCCTCACCAACCTGGAAGTCCGACATGCTTCATAAATATATCAGATGTATCAGTTTCAAACTATGTGATACTTTCGTGGGACCAGTGTAATGTTAGCACCCCCGTTTGACATCGTATTGATAGCTCTAACCAATAACCTCTCCAAAGCTGCATCCGGTTCGTATGTTTATTGATGTACATACTATAATCAGATATGGCTATATTTATGGGTATACTGGTATCGCCCAAGTTAAACAATGAGTCCAATTACAAGAGAAATGAGTCTACTTGTAAGTTCCTTTTCCTTTCGCAACTCTCCCACACATGAGCCCATTAATTTGAGGTTTTGATAGCCAGATATCGACTTTCAAAACAGAGATTTTTAACACGTTTTCAATTTTTATCAAGTTCGCTACAATTCCAACGACCGTCTATCATAAAGAGCGTCCATGCGTTTGTCGTCCAGATGTTGTAGATAATAGATTAGAGTTTTCTCAATTATGAGATTTTGTGATTGTTTACAACGTATTACTTATGGAAGATTTTATGAATTTCCACGATGCCTGTATGATACGAATGGTGGTAATCTCAAGTATGTTTTAGTTTCTTTTGCCTGGTAGGCAGAAAAGAGGTTTTTTTTGGTGTCTAATCGGATTGGGCGTAATTATGTTATATCCACAGTTTCGTGCCGAACTGGCGATTTCAATATTCCAGAGAGTATGTACCTGCTTTCCATTCCAGCTTGAATCCTTTCCCAAACGTTGTACCATCACTACGGAACTCTACCGTTATCATATCGCTGTTAGCATGTATCATTGACGGAACAGTGTCGCCACAGAACTTCCCAGCTACAAAAAAAAACTTGGTTAATGGTTAACGCAATGCGCAAAACAACATGCCCGGTTATAGGGAATGGCCGTCCGATTCTCTAAATTATCAGCCTGTTCTCCCGTAAATAAGTTCATATAGAACTTATTTAAAACACACGCAATAAGCCCATATATGGATTATTTGAATCTGAATTAAGCTCCATATAAACCTAAATGGGACACGATAAAAACAGTCGTATACGAGCTTATTTCATTTTCGCAATAAGCTCATATAGGCACTATTATTTGAATCTACTTTTTTCATCGACACTCCCGAACCAGATTAAAGCTCTTTATCATGTTTTTTCACTGCGGCCCCGCCATTCAATGGAAGAACCGGTACAAGTCCTATATGAGCTTATTTCAGAATCAAATATGTTCCATATGAATGTATGCGAATATTTAGGTCATATATTAACCTATTTGCACGAGGATATGATGAAATTATACACAACGCATCGGTAAAGGTATGGAATAGCTACTGTTTTGTTTGCATTATCAGCACAAACAAATTTGTCAATAATTATATAACTTTTCACTCGACTAATAATGAGTTATGATGTTTCTGTAGCCATTTAATTAACAATATTGAGTGACGAAACTGCTGTTGAAATATTTATTAAATGGATATCTATCTCCATGCATTTTCTACCAATTTTGCCACAATTTCTGCATATCCACAAGTAAGGAGTCGAGCAACAATATTTTAAATTGTGTTATATTTGTATACCGGTAACAATAGCCTGAGATAATATAATATAGTCAAAACAATGTGTGCAGTGACAAATCTCATGTATTTAACTCCGGATTTGTATTATTTTCAGTAACTCCGATTTCATGCGGCATTGCTTTTGGGAATTCCTTGGCTAGATTCCACATACTAAAGCTACATGTAGATACTACTTCTCAACTTGACCCCCCCCCCCCCGACCAATGGAGGCTTTACCGCGTAAAAAGTATTTTCAAGTATGATACTGTAACGTGGTGTTGCTAAAACATATGCGTGCTGATATAGAACTGTAGTTGGTTGAATACATTGATGTCATTTAGAGGACCTGATGAACTGTTCTTCCAGAATCGATATTTCTCAGCATTTTGGTTAACGACAAAAAATGCCGTTATCATATATTGGTCATTCAGGTACATGTACATGTATATTATACAACACTTCATAAATGGCTGATACACATCGCATGTTCATTTTTCCAAAACAGACAAAACCAACAGGGCCCAATAACATTGCAACAGTTTATGGGATCAATTGGCTTGGCTTGAATATAGCGATTCACTTTCAACTTTACGTGATTGTGGGACGTTAGGAGTATATCACCACCAAAACAAATCGTTTCATAAAATTCTACTCCGGCAGCGTCCATTGAGATCATATTCTACCTGTTATTTGGAACCTTTCTTAAGTTCCGACTGCATGTGAACCTTTTAACATATAACAAATCAAGCATGTGCTATATATATTAGTTAATACCTGACCCACGTAATGTAATTATCACTACATGTAGGTTGAGGTAAAATACTTTTATGAATTAATTTAGCGAAAAAAAAAAAAAATCTGAATTATGCATGTCACTTACCTATCAACGAGTTGTCGTGACCGTTATAAATACCAACTGAGTCGAAACCACAGTTAGCTTCCTTCTCTATTTCAAATGGAGAGTAGAACGAGATAGTCGCTGACTGAAATTAAATCAACCGATATTCAATATAGACCCCTGGGAAGAATGCCAGATGTACAAACATATACCATACCAGTGACAAGGTTCACGAGTCAGATTTTGGAAAAACACTGCATCTATCATATTCCTCATATATTCTCAAAATCGTTCATCTCAGTCACAATATCTTTCGTTTGGTGTATACTATGATAGTATCAAACGAAGGGAAGTCGAGATATCATAACGAAAAGCAGTGAAACCTACGTGAAACCTACAGACGGAAAGCGATCGTAAGCCTGCAAAGGTGCATGTCTGGTGATTATACACTGATATCAAGTCAATCATTACGATGACAAATGCCGAACTCGCGAATTCCCGGTACGATATTTCGACTTCGCTTCAATTGACTCCGTCAAGTTATATATCAAACGAAAGGAAATTGTATGTCCTATACGAGATACTCTGGGGCTACTTTGGCTAAGTCGTCAATTGTTTTTACTTACAATTATTGAATTTGTATTACGGAACACCCAGATTGACAACCTGTTTTACCCCGTTTTACAGCAGATTTCGCAATTTGTCTGTACGATATTGTGTAAACAATATTTTATTCTCAAGAATAGCACATATAATACATAATATAAGGACGTTAACAATTTAACATTAGAGAAAAGGATTTGGCAGTAAGCCAAAGGCTTATAGTTGGCCCATTTCCTTAGTATATATATTGCATCATGGTTTGATTGGGTCTCAATGATGAATTGCCTGTTCCACAAGCACGGGCAACCTATCCCGTTGCTAATCGCTGCGCGTCCACCCCCACACACAATCACACCTCTGGCATGTATGAGTATACGAGAGCACAATGTTTTGTTTCAGTGGGCTTTTTATTTGGTTCACGCTTTACATTTCATAACCATATTATGTCAGTTAAATCGTTTGGTATCGTCGATGAAATTTTGCACGGCGATGAATATGTCGGCATTTTTGGTATAAGATATATCTACGGACCCATACAGTAATATGTTGACTTCCAAGTTCATATTCAGATTGGCTAAATAACGGACTCTTTCACGCTCGAATATTGGACAGTGGAGTAAGAAGTGCTCAGCAGTTTCTAATTCTCCACAGTCGCAAAATGGACTATTATTCAATTGATTGCAAAACAGGTCATATTTCAGGTTACTGCAGTTTGTTCGTAGGCGACAGTGGTAGATTTGACTTGGTCTCCGGTACGCTATATAATAATATGACGGTATGATAATTCGATCGGTTAAAAGAAAATTCTTAAAGTCAGAGACTGATTCACATTCTTTCGCCTTTGGCGGAAGGTTGTTCCATAATTTGACGGTAGCTGGAAGAAATGAATTTTCGTATCTTGTCGCGTAAACTCGGGGAGTCCTGAGACCCTTTTGTGAGAAATTATAATTGGTTAGACTTCCAGATTCAATAGGAACTAGAGTATATAAGTAAGGAGGCGTGGTTCTCCTAATTTAAAAAAATTGCACAAGTTTAGTTTTTTCTCTCCTGCTAGATAGTGAGTCCCAACCGGTTTCCCGTAATAGTGATTGTTTGCTGCAGCTTCTAGTTGCTCCCGTGACTAATCTAGCAGCCTCGTATTGGATATCTTCCAGAGATGTTGAATCTTCAACTGAGCAATTACCCCATACCGAGGAGGCATATTCCAACACTGGACAGAGTTCCCCTGTCCAGAATGAATTTATATTTCCTCAGTATATATACATTCGACTTGCGGCTCGATTTTCAATATCAGTGACATGATCTTTCCATGTACCGTCTCTGTTAAAAGTAAGACCTAAATCTGATTCTGTTTTCATGGGATTAAATTTCACTAGCCATTTTTGAGACCATTCGAAAATCAGACTAATATCGTTGTTGATTACCTCTGCGGCAATAACTGGGTATTCAATGGATAGAAATAAAGAGGTATCATCGGCAAAAAGCCTTACATTGCACGTAACATTGTCTACAATATCATTAATGTAGATTAAAAAAAAGAAGAGGGCCGAATATGGATCCCTGGGGCACACCAGCTGAGACACATCTCCAACAGGAGTTCGAGTTTGAAACGATTATTCGCTGGTGCCGATTGTCCAAATAATTTTGTAATAGGTCATATGTTGGGCCGACAATTCCCATTCTTTTCAACTTAAATAGTAAGCCCCGATGCCACACCTTATGGAATGCCTTGCTGATATCACAGGAAAGGCACATAATTTCGTTGCCATTATCAAGAGAAGATATTATATAATGGTAAACGTCTGTTAACTGAAATGCTGTGCTATCATGCGGAGTGAGTCCCGGTTGAAGGTTTGTTAGGAGCATATTATCTCTTAAATATTCATTCATGTGGAGGAAATTTTGGACAGGCAACAGAGAAGAGAAACTGGGCAATAATTACTTGGGTCGGTGGGGTCGTCTTTTTTTGTATATGGGACATACATTTGCCATTTTCCATTCAGGCGGGAAGAAAGATTTTTCGAGAAATTTCTTGTAAGTAAATTCTAGCGGACCAGCTAGCGAGGATGCACAAAGTTTCAATATTCTTGGACTAATTCCGTCAGGGCCACTAGCTTTTGTCGTTTGAACACTTTTCAGTGATTTATATATTTCTTCGCGTGTGATAACGAATGTATCTAGTCTGGATTGAGTCTTGTATTCAAAGGGCGGTAATTCTACTCTGTCTTCGTTCGGGAGGGCAGAAATCGAACAAAAGTATTTATTAAAAATCTCAGCTTTTGATTCATTGTTGGTTGTAATCAAATCCCAATTTTTTAATGCCGGTATGTTTTTTCTGTCAGGGCCCATGAGTCGATTCATAGTTTTCCACCAAAGTGAAGATTCTGTGAAGCAATTTCCCCATGCTGACTGTGTTTTATCGATTAGTCTCTGCTTGGCACTCTTTATGCAAGAGGTGACCTCGTTTCTTTTGGATTTATATCGGACCCAGAAATGATCGGGTTTCTTGCGCTTAGCGTTTGAATAAAGTCGCCTTCTTTGTCTAATTAGTCTGCGAATTTGGCAAGTCATCCAACTAGGTTCGTCTTGTCGTATGGAGGCTATTTTATTTGGTAGGTATTTTGAGGCTATGTGATTTATTTTGTCTGTTAACGTACTCGCTATACGTGTATACTCTATCTCAGATAATTCTAAATTATAATTCCATTGTTGTAGATCATTGTTCATTGCAGTAAAATCACGATATCTCGAGTTAGCTTGCAATTCTCATAATTCAGTGGACTTTAGGCATTTATTTATATGTCAAACTATTGGCGGTTTCATTGACAATAATTTAGACTTGGTGATATATTGGATGAGATTACCAATTTTGCGAATTTACATATAGTAGGAATATGACATTTGGCGTGATTCTACCAAATAGCTGACTCGTTAGTCTTGTCACTGGTGCAGTATAATATTGTCTATCTGATATTTTCCACCGAGGCCTGTGGTATTCAACACACAAATCATGGCTCGGAGTTGACTACAGTGGTGTGGGTATATATATAGATGACGACGGGAATCGAGGTTGGATAGCTCGAAGTTAGGCATGATGATAATTACACAACTATATTCCAACACCTTAATGTATGGAGGAAAACTCAAACTATATATAGGGATTGATACTTTATTTTCTTACCATTCAGATATAATACGAACGCACCGGATGTTCTAGTTACTTGACTCGTGTTCCCCAATGTCAAAATTAATAATTTAGATTGCGTGAAAATACCGAACGGAACATCAAAACGAATTCAACCGCGAGTGTTACCGCTTCACACGTTGATGCCATTCCCAGGAAAGAAAAGTTCAAAGACATGTTTTGATTTTGATTAGACATGTCTAAGTAAATTGGTGGCTGCATTTCCGAGTATATTTTACTCGATTCGGGACGCAGCTATCGGCGATAAACTAACACAAATCATTTCGCCATCGAGAGTCATTGCATTTAATTAATATACAAGAATATTTGAGTTAATATGGGGTAAAATATAACTACTTTGGGCAAGATTATTCTCCATTTCTATTTGATCACCCTATACCTGAGTGTTTCACATCACTTTAAGCATCGACGGTATACAAATATATATATATATATAGATCTGTTGCAGGGAAATATCCATTGGTAGCTGAAATATAATGTTAATAATCTCATCAATAACACGAGACTGGTTTCTTTTTTTCGCGACTAGGGGTTGCATTTAATACGGACTATAATATCCAGACCCAAACTAACCATATTAATTTAAATGTTTGTCACATTCCGATTCTACTCACTTGACTAGATGGATTTTTGATTCTCCAGGTACAGGATGAGTTAGCGCTGTACGCATGCGGGTAATTCTCGCTGACTATTGTCCCAGAAGCCCGGTTCAGTGGCGTCCATGTCCCACATGACTGTGGAAGTTCACCTGGAATCAACAGCCGAGACAAATTCGAATATGCAGCGATTCGCTTAATACGTTAAGGTCACATTACCACTAAGATTTAGCTAAATGTATTTACTTACGGCATGCAATGAATCTCTATACCCTGATGGCTAACCCCCGTAGAGATCATATTCCACTAGTACAAAACCCGGGAACTTTTTGATGCTTTGACCGGGAACCTTATAAAGTCGAAAAAATAAATCGGGGAATATATTTCTTAGTTAGCATCTGTTTCTTAATAATGTACTTAACTGTAGGTGAAGGTCCCAACTCGAAATTGCATGCTTTTCTGTGACTTGTGTGAGCCGATATCGCAAAAAAAAAAAAAATACTTTGAATTATTTATCAAGGAGAAATTCCATAATTGCTGTAAGGAACGTGAAGCAAAATCGCCCACAAAGACACTTAAATCATGACATTTCGAGTTGGGACCTTCACCAACAGTGAAGTACATTATTAAGGAACAGATAATAACTAAGAAATATATTCCCGCATTATTTTTTCAACTTTATAAGGTTCCCTTTCAAAACTTAAAAAAATTACAAGGTTTTGTACTGGCGGAATATGATCTCTACGGGCGTCAGACAAGAGTAGAGATTCATGCCATGATCTAATGGCATTGTACTTCATCAACATTGTATGTAATGTTTTAGACCCCTAGCTACAATCTAATTAGACATCGTGTATTGCTTTGTTCTATTGAAAAATGTTGAAACCCAAATATCAATAAATAATAAACTAGACATATACAAACTAAAGAATGTAATTTTGTTATCGAAAACCTGACAAACCTTTGTGGTGTTCCTAATATACACTGAAACGAACAAAATGGCTCTCCCCAAAACTCTCAGCCTGTGCGCAGCTTTTCGTTTTTTAGCTCGTGTTTCATATTCCCCATATATATACATACAAATATTTTGATATCAACAAAATCGAGTCGTTCATATGCATGGTATATGTAATGCTCGTTCCAACATACACCAGATTAAACAAATAGTAAAGTATATTTTGTAAACAGATTTACTATAACTCTATTTAATGTAACTAGTCGACCATCAGTATCTAAACTCCTGTATTGTGCAATATTTACCAAAATCGCAGCCCTTATCGGACTTTAGATTCAAACATTGATTCAAAATTAGACACGGTTACATATGTTTTAAATATATAATGGTTGGAAAATTAAAATATAGTAATTTTCAGACCATTTCCACTATTTGAAATTAGTCTCTGACAGCCACCCCCTGTTACCTGGTCTCGAAGTACAATTTCTTTCGTCGGATCCGTCGCCGCAGTCATCGTCGTGGTCACACACCCATCTCTCGCTGATACAATGGCCGTTCTCACATTGAAATTGATCGTTATTACACGTGGCTGAAAAGAAAAGTTGAAATTGTCCAACATATTCTCTTGCAAATATGATCATATTGGACCTATATTTTCACACATGTTCATATTGGACTTATTTGATTCTGATATAAGCCCATAATTATTAGCTTATTTCCGTTATTCCGTTCAATGGCGATGGCCGTAGTAAATCACTATGAATTAAGTGCGTGAATATGGTAAGTCATGTTAATGAAAAAAGGTAGATTAAATAACACCAATATGGGCGTATTTCGTATGGAAATAGTCCCATACAAACCGCGTTTTAGGTCAATATTAGAGCGTATATTGCCAATATGAACTTACTGCCTGCATAGGAATACATTTCGTTGAATGGGGGTCGGTTTCACCAGTTACGTCGCAAAGGGTAGTCTGGTTTGGTTCATCGTAGTTTCATAGAAACCACATACCCTCGACAAGCAATTGCCAAATTTACCCATATACTCGAAACGAGGTTACCCCCACCCTCGTGTATGGATCACAAATCGGCGCTTATTGGGAATAAAAACAGCTTCGTCATCGCCGGGCAGCTTCCTACTCCCTAACTTGGTGTGCATATCCGAGGACTGCATACTACAGGCCTAATAAACGTCAAATATGTTAACTAATTCGGTTTACAGCTTCATACATGTTTGTCCAATAGTGGTTACATGTACCACGGTGGTAAATGGTCATGCGCCATGCACCGGGGAGGAAAACGTGGATACAACCTGTACAGTTGGCCTCATCCGAATCATCCAGACAGTCGTTATCCCCGTCACACAGCCAGGCCGGTGTGATACATTTCCCGTTTGCGCACCGGAAGAGGCCAGTTTCACAAGTACCTACAACACAGATTTCTAATATGCATGTCGTGGACATCACGCAGAGAAAAAAACACACACGACAAACCAAGTGTAAAACTACTTGAGAAACCATAATATAACAATTGTCCCCGCCATTGAAAAGGGTGTTACCCTCCCCTCCCCTGTTTTCTACGCGGGATTCAGGCCATGTTCGTGCGGTACGCGGGATTCATATCCTGCTGCTGATGGTATTCGGATTCATACCAATGACATCATCTTAAATGGTAGTCGGGTTTGTTCGCGACTTTGATGATGACACATTTTGGTATTTGGTTGCTAGAAAAAATGGGCCTTTTATGCATTTTGATCATTGATCCGGTCTCGGTCTGTTAATGGGGCGCTAGTTTGCCCGTGGCAGGTATTCACAGACCAACCGCGTCGCATTATGTGATCACTGTGCCGGAACATAGAGAAATATGTGTATATCAGAACTTGTTTTCTTAATGTGGTGCAGTTTGGCAGATTACTATATTGAGAAAAGTGATGTAAATAGATGGTATTGAAGTGTGAAATATATATCTATCCCAAAACAAAATCTTAAACCGGTATTCAGGATTCAGGGGGAGAGGCGACACCCACATTGAATTAGGGCCCTGCGAATACTCGAGATTCGATTCGATTCGATGTCGATATCGGACAGCCGATTCGAATATTTTCGAATATCCAATTTGTCCCCATCATTGACACTATGTTGGACATTTTGCTCATACTCTTTGGTGAAATATATGAGTAATGCTTCCACGATATTTGTCGTATGCTAATTTCGTATTATTAAAGATTTGTTCACTTTGGTATACCGTCAAACATATCATATTAGCTACAAATTTCCAATAGGGACAATAACTTTAGTATTGGATAATTGTGTTTTAACAGGGATGGTGGTAATATAAATGTAGATCTTTATATACCTAATTTGTCACAAACTGTATTGTGGATGTACACCTACATGTAAATATATCGCTATTTAGTGCCCCTTATTACACCATGGATATGTCTGCAGAAATTAATGACTAACTGCAAACTGCATAATTATTTTTGAGCATGCACATAACTGTACTTTGAAAGAATTTGCTTCAATTAATAAGACATAATCGAAATGTACATGTATATTACTTACACAATCGGAGAATTTTATTTTATGTGTAACATTCTTAAACTGACATTTATCGACACCTAAAAGAAATAAAATCGGGACTGACTTCGAAGACCTATGTTTTGGCTAGCCGATTCGAGATTCAATTCCATGTCCACATTGGCTCCCCGATTCGATATCGGATTTCGAATCTGCAGACAAGTGCCGCAGGGCCCGACATTGGATATGTATTCCACCTAATTCTGAGTTCTAACTTCATGATGACAGCAGTGGTATAGATTATGTTTACTATTTATGCCATCAACAATTAGTGGATGAACACACTGCTACATTATACAAAGAATAGTACATGTATTACTTCGAATTAATTCAAACGCGATTATATATAGGGTCTAGTTCAATCATATACCTGTTGTATTTGTTGTTGCGAAACACAGAACACACAAGTGTTTCCCATTATACTTATACTAAAATGTAGCAACTTGAAATTAGACGTGTATTTGAGTCATACAACACGTGTGGTTAGATTGAACGCGCATAAATCCCCATATGATATATTCTTTACTTTATTGCACTTTCTGCCATTCGATCTGAAATGCTTTGTGAGTTCCCATGAGAAGTATATTTATCTTCAGATGAACACTAATTAATATGGTGGCGTTGCTATATAACTAGATATACCGTTATATGTGCAATTGTCTTCGTCGGTATGATCAGGACAGTCGGCATCACCGTCACATCTCCAGCTTAACTGCACGCATTTGCCGTCCCCGCATGTAAACTGCAACGCCGAACAATGCACTGAAATATAAATGACGTACAGACGACGGCGAATCGTATTCGTCGCGCGTAATATCTGACATTAAATAATTCACAAATGCTTAAGTCAATTTTCCACTTACCAGGCAAAAGAAAATGAAAAATATGGCTTGAAAAACCACCATTGCTATCACATAATTATGAATCGCGAAATCCACAAAATCATCTGACGTTCATATTCCAAACAAAGAGGTGTGCAATCCAATTCCAGACCGCCCGATAAGTTTAATGTGCATCATGTACAAACTACTGGAATTAACCTATTCTCAAAATGTCAACACAATGCTAATGTTGGATTATCGACCTTAAACGACAGCAAAACTGGATAACGGCAAACGGCTATATGCTTGGATTTTCAAAAAGTTTTCGGTACTGTCCCACGCAAAAGACTTCTTCGGAAAACCCAAACATATGCGTGCACAACATCTTAAATTTGGTACGGAGATTCCAGTCACACCTGGTCACACGAACATAATACAGCGGGTGAGTGTTCACAACGCCTATATTCTCATTGAAAGAATTTAACCAGTCGAGTTCATAAATAATTATCTCCCTGATAACGTACATGCATGTATAAGCTGCATGTGCGAGATGTTCGCAAGATTGTAGGAAATCCCATTCTGAATAACAAACAATGTGATATTGATACCGTGTGCAGATGGTCTCGAGAATTGCAGTTGTGTTCTATTTCCACTAACATATATATTCTTCATTGTGGTCACAACAACCCTCTCTTGAAGTACACCCTCGTCAGTGAAACAGAGGCATGTTTAGGCGTCGCAACCACATAATGCAGAATCACAACATTGCCCCGAGCGTATCTAACGAAGAGCAACACAACTGGTGCCATACATCAACCAATATACATACCGAGAACGATTAGTTTAACTAAACCTCATGGTAGAGAAATATCGGCGATTCAGAGGCGATTTATTAGAATATATCCTCAATGGATATTATAATATAAATCGCTATGATTTATTCGAAAAAGCTGTATCTACCAAGCCGAGTGGTCACTCTATGAAATTACAAACATGTTTCGAAAATACTTCTTCACAGAACGTGCCATTAACAAATGCCATGGATTCATTATCGGAACTTGCTCAACTTTGTAAACATACACTCATATTGTGTGGTGCCCATAACCGGCAGTGCACGGCCGGTGCTTCCGGGTGTGGGGGTGATTCCGGGTGCGGAACTTTTTCGGAATTTTTTCGGATTATTTTTGTTTTTCGAAACCATTCATGTACATTGTTGCTGCTATACCTATTAATACCAGAATATAAACACTAGCAAATTTTGGATCATATCATTAATAGAATTTACGAAAAGCCTCAATTGATATAAACTAGAAATACGTGTGCTGTCAGCGTAGCATTTTGTTACCAAAGTGACATATACTTAAGTATGGGATATTATACTTGGAACAATAATTGCTATATTTTTGGCATACTGGGCTTTGGGGGAATGATAGTTTACTTCTATTTTGTCTTGATTTTTGCAGATAATACGACATCTTCGGATTATAGGCAATATCGAGTGGGGTACCTGGAGGGTGGATTTTGTCATGCTGGCCTGCTTTGTGGGATAGCGTCGCTGAACTTGCCCTCTGGGGATCTCATTCTGCAAATACCATGCATCATGTTTTGTACCTCAATTACTATATTTGATTTTTATTCATTTAGTTCTAGACATTCAATATTTCACTACAAGTTCACTATAACAATAGACTGTAATTGTTATATTCTTGACAATGGCTGAGACTAATTCAGAAAGCACTGTGGCACTCGGCACGCTGGATGAAGATCCCAATTATAACCTGAAAAAAATTATCTCTGGTCCAGGGGGACTAGACTTTGGTGAACAAGAAGATGAGAATATCTTACAAATACCCAATTGTCAGTATTTTTCTCCAAAATCGTTTCATGATATCGTATCTACAAGTGATGACTGTCTATCTGTTTTTCACCTGAACTGTCAAAGTCTTAATTCGCACTGGGATGATTTTAATACTCTAATGTTTGAATTACAAAATAATAAATCAAAATTTGGAGTTATTGGCCTAACTGAAATCTTCAGGACTCCGGATAGTATTGATTTCCACTTAATGGATACCATCCATTAATTAAACGGTGCCGTCCGGATGGAGATGACTGTCACGGCGGTGTTGGCATGTACATTCGAAAAGACTTATCTTATAAAATCAGAGAAGATTTAACAACATTTATTCCTCATGTATTTGAGTCACTTTTTGTTGAAGTGTTGACAAATAAAAATAAAACGTATATAATTGGAACAATTTATAGGCCTAATACAGCACCAAAAGCGGACCTAGATAAATTTATCAACCTTATGAATGAGAAAATGGACCAAACCAATAGAGAGCATAAAAAAATAGTTTTGATGGGAGATTTCAACATTGACTTATTGAAATACGGTAGACATGATAAAACTAACAATTTTCTTAATTATGTCTTTGCCTCTAGTTTCCTCCCAACAATAACAAAACCAACTAGAGTGTCAAACTTCACTGCTACTCTGATAGATCAGATTTTAATAAATGATCCAACTATTGATTATGAAACGGGTATTATACTAAGTGAGATATCTGACCACTTCGGTACTTTCCTCTGTTATAAGAGTAACAAAAATAAATCTTGCCCAAAAGCTAAAATAGAATACTGGCGGAACTATAATGATGAAAATATATCATGCTTTAAAAGACTACTAGGAACGGCTAATTATAATAGTGTTGTAGGACGAACGTGTCCACAGGAGTCATATAAATCATTTATGGAAATTTATTTAAATGCCTTTGAAATAGCTTTTCCATTAAAACGATCACGATCAAAATCCACCAAACAGAAACCATGGATTACCAAGGGAATGATGATTTCATCTGAACATAAAGCTAAACTTTTTACCACAAAGCTTAAGAACCCTTCCGAAAGTAATGTAACAGAATACAAAGAATTTTGTAAACTTTTTAATAAAATAAAACGAGCAAGTAAGACTATAAAAATATGATAAATGAATATAAACATAATATGAAAAAAACATGGAAACTGATTGGTGAGATAATGCAACAAAGATCTAAAAAATTAGAATATCCCATGTCATTCATTATTGGGGGTGTCGAAAGTGGAAATAGGAAAGAAGCTGCTGACGCCTTTAATGAATATTTTTCTACCATTGGCGCTACTGCGGCTGAGAAAATATCACAAACTTGTAACAAATACTCTTCATACTTACCTACACCTTGTAGTGAAACAATCTTTTTTCATCCCACTACACCGGAAGAAATTCATACAACGGTTTCCTTAAGTAAAGGGAAGCACAGCATTGACAAAGATGGTCTTAGCTCTTTCATTATGAAGAAAGTTATCTCGGAAATTTCACAACCCTTATGTCATATTTTCAATCTCTCAATGGAAACAGGAATTGTTCCAGAAGACATGAAGATAGCAAAAGTTATACCCCTCTTCAAATCAGGCGACCAAAAGATAATGGGAAATTATCGCCCAATAAGTATTCTGCCCATTTTTTCTAAAATCTTAGAAAAAATTGTATGTCACAGACTAGTTGTTTTTTTTAAATAAACATGATACTCTCTATCATAATCAATATGGGTTTAGAAAAGATCATTCAACAATTCATCCAATTTTGAAGCTACTCTATGATGTGGGTTTGAATAATGATAAGAAGGATAAAGATTGTACGCTATCTGTATTTATTGATTTTTCCAAAGCTTTTGACACAATAAATCATGAAATTTTGCTAAATAAACTTGATTCTTATGGAATAAGAGGCAAAGCCAATGAGTGGTTTAGAAATTATCTGACAAATAGATACCAATGTGTGGAACTGGAAGGTATGGTTTCTTCTAAACTTCCAATTACATGTGGAGTCCCCCAAGGATATGTTGCAGGTCCGATTCTTTTTCTGGTCTATGTTAATGATATGCACAGATCTAATAACCTATCACTTTTATCCTTTGCTGATGACACAACTGTGTATTCTTCACATCACAACCTTGATTATTTGTATGACTACTTCAACAAAGAGCTTGAAAAATTGAATACTTGGTGTAGAGCAAACAAACTATCATTAAATAAAAATAAGACTAAATATATGGTGATACAACCAATAAATGGCCCGTATTTAGTTGCAAATAGAATGTTGAATATAAATAAACAGCCGATTGAAAGGATAGGATCCGATTGTCAAGAAAAATCTTTCAAATTTTTAGGTATTCACATAGATGAACATCTGACATTTGAATACCATGTGAAAGCTGTTTGTGCGAAAATTTCTAATTCTCTTTATGCTATAAATCGAGTAAAAAATTTCCTTTCTTTCGATTGTCTTAGAATGCTATATCTTACCTTAGTACATTCTCACATTCTTTATGGAATTGAGTTATGGGGAAATGCAAGTACTCAAAATCAAGTTATTGTACTTCAGAAAAAGGCAATTCGAGCTATTAATAAAAAACGCTACAATAGTCACACCGAACCATTATTTAAATCTAATAACATTTTGAAGCTGCATGATGAGTATATGCATCGGATATGTCTATTTATGCACGACTGGAAATATGTAAATGTTCCCAAATCATTTGTTAATAGTTTTAGAATATATAAACATCCGAGTATGAGTACTAGGTCCTCAGGAAAAATACAGGAAACAAGGGCTCGCATTAAATTCACTGAAAAACTACCCCTCCATGTATTTCCAAAAATTTGGAACACTCTTGACGTTACTCTACAGAATATCCAATCGAAGCCAGGCTTTAAGAACAAATTTACCAAATCAATTATTGACAATTATTCTTCGAATATTAAGTGCAAAAACAAGTTTTGTCCAGATTGTACTAAAAAGATTGAATTAACTCTAACTTTTGGAATTGTACTTCCAATAAGGAAAGAAATTATAACTATAAAACGACCTTCTCTCATTAGTAAAATGAATTTTAAAAAATGAGAAGATGTGCCTGATGAATATATATATATATGTAAATGCATGTATGTGTGCGCTTATGTGTATATATGCATGTAGATATTTTTTTTTTTTTTTTTTCTTTTTTTTTTCAATCTTCTGTGTTGTTGAGTGCCTATATTCAGTGCAAATATTAACTATTTGGTGCAAACTGATTAGAACATTGTCTAGTTTGAACAGATTTATTTTTGAACTTTATAGCTAAAGATTAAAAATTTTTAATCAAATTGTAAACAACGCAGACACACACAAAGCCTCGTGTCATTATTATTTCATTATATTATATGGTTTGAACCCCACCCAGTATGTCAATTTTGCATAAATGCCAATTTTGTATACATTTGTATATCTTCCATATTTTTGTCCATATTTTCCGTTTCCAAATGGTGGCGGCAGGAAGACGACCATATGGTCATGCCACCACCATATGACATATTATTGTTTATTATTTAATTATATATGTGTAACACATTTTATGATGATATGCCATAATAAAATATTTACTTACTTACTATTGATAACACTATTTATTATACGTGAGTATGTACATGTAGTTTACTCCAGACTGGAACTTGCTATACATATATGCGATCGCAATGCTTTCAAAACGTTCATAGACTCGTTCTTCTATGAGTGAAATTATGTCTTGATGATGTTGGTTTTCGAAATTAGTGTAGGCCTATATACGGTCTGCTGCTGTATTATCAAGTATTTAATTTTCAACGAGACGAAAAATCGAAAGACTTACCTCGTTTTGGTTTTGGTTGGTGATGATGATTATGATGTTGATTACGGTGTAACATGTCGAAAACGATCATATGAGCTCATGACGGAAAACGCTCTTTATTACCTACTGCTTTTGGAGGATGAAAGCATGCATGCTCTTTATACGAAGCGATTATTTGAATGTTGCTAGGGTCGATATCTGGCCATCGAATCTCATAATTATGGCCTATTGGGTTAGATCGAATTATTTGCTGGTACACGAAACCCACAGGTGGTTGGTTGTTTTATGGTGTCAAATCGGACTTGTGTAGTCCTGGAACATTTGTAGTAGAGTTATCTTGATTTGTATATATGCACAGCGTGATACTCGTTTGAAACGCGCCTTCGATTTCAGGGATTGCAGAACATATGCCATTCGCGAAATAGAACATACGTTATATTAATATCTGTTCATGTTACAGGACACCCATTTTGAGTTTCCATCGCGATATACTCTCATTGTATACTCACATGACGCTTCTATGTGCCCTTGCACTTCGGGGGAACGTACACCATTTACATTTAGTACAATATATGTATGCAACATCATCTTTCAATAATTCACATAGTTGAGGGAATCACCTGTGCAATTGCTTTCGTCCGAGTTGTCACCACAATCATTCTCGCCATCGCATATCCAAGTAGTGTCGATACATCTACCAGTGTCGCACAGGTATTTCTTAGCAGGACACGAGTCTGTTGAAAAACAATGACCAAACTACAATTATTAGTCATATGGAAGTCTGACATAACACAACGGCCACAGCAGGCCATTGCTCTCGAATATCAAATGAGTAAATATCATCGTAATACTTCCCTTGGCATATAACTTGAACAGATACGTAAATGACTAACACACAATTGACAGATGTGTGAGCGGACGACCCAATGTTGGTGTGGAAACAACGAAATAAGACATGCACCTGTTACAAATACATCGTATGCTGAACAAATATCCACTATTGAACCTTGGGTTACTGCCATGGCCATGCATATCCCAATTATATCACATGAAACCCTATTATATAGTAAAAACATTACATATTTCCTTATCTGTCACTAGTGATGCATAGGCGCGAACTACAACACATCCCTTCGCATCGCGCCCAATTAAAAAAAATGACCGCGCCGCGTCTTTACATTGATCCAGGTAGATTAATACTATTTCGAAAGCCGCGCATTACAGCAACACCAGACAATGCAAAATGATTACTTTGTTCATTAAAGTTAAACTATTGTCCAAGTTCTTTGCATTAACGAAAATAGACACACAAACAAAGATGCAAATTGGGGGACTATATTTCCGCCGACAGCCACTGAGCGTATATGGTTGTGAAGCGTCTCACCCAATGCTGTAAATATAAACCTTTTGCAAATTCTTTTAAGGATTTTGATTTGTTAAAAAGGCCCAAAGCCATAGTTTTTTCATGTGATATACATTGTCTTCAACTCGCTTTGTTGGGATATAAGATTTTATGAAACTAGTTTGATAAATTTGATACACAACTCGCCTACGACTCATTGTGAATGAACTTTATCAAACGAGTTTCATAAAATATTATATCCCAACATAACACGTTAGAGATCCTCTATATATGTTGTGTTATTTACAGTATATACTATGTTTAATCTTACAATTACCATCTTTTTCCTGAAATACATGCAGAAACTACTAGGCGATTTCCGACTCCGTATCCTAGATGACAAAACAATGAATGCACGAACACGAATATATTATACGTTCAGCTTCCGACATATTCATTACGTCATTTCAAATCAACTGATATATCTCCTCTGTAAAATACTTTAAAACCGGTTGCATTCGACGAAAACAGCAATGTTTTATTCAACACGTATGTGTACAAACTGATTAATTTTGACACGTTGAATCGTTGATGACGTAATACTTCGCAGTGTCGCAACTATGCGGTGTGCTATTCCATAAGCTAAACGATAGTGCCCACGCCTGAGTACATTGTATTCAACATTCCGTATATTGATTTGTTTATTGATAAATTGGTTATCACCACCCTGCAGGTTCAGAGATTGATATTCGCTGCCTTCTATGGAACTCGTCGGTATAGACTGCCCAGATAATGCAGATCGACTTGAATGCGGATCTCGGAAACCCATATATACCCCTATACGATGGTGATAAACTATATATATTATTATGTATGCGTGCGTATTAGAGAATAAAATATTGTTTACACAAATTTATCAGACGGGCGAGGCACGAAGATGACACACGTATGCTCCTTTTGAATGATGTATTGTTTGTGTGCCAAGCAAAGCATTAACTCTAAAATTCATAGATACATGTAAGTTGCTATGGTAATCACGTCTATCTAATCAGATCCATACACCACAAGTCTTTAGACAATGACTCAATTGATTCTTAATATAGTTTCGACCCAATAATAACATATCTGGATGACGTATAAGTACAATAAATTTAAAAAAAATTAAAAAAGTGTAATTGTTTCCACATTCATAATAATACAAGATATTTGAGATACACACATTATGTACAAGTATACATTATGACAAAAGCACAATTGGATAGGCATTACATTTTCATTTCTTTGGGATTAATTTGTCATAAAACCAAGAAAACGCGAGGATAAATATAATAATTTCGATCTCAAAATGGAGATATTGTGGCGTTGTCATATGTATTATTTGCACGGCGAACCAGCGTAAATGTTCATATGACTGGCACCAGGTTCCACTCCCAAAGAGATAAGAAATTCGCGATCGTATATACATGTACATACGCACGGTGCAGGACTCCTCGTCATCGTTATCAGGACAATCGAAATTACCGTCACAGACGTAACCATGAAGGATGCAATTACCACTCGAGCAACGAAATGCTCCTCCGGTACATTTCCCTGTGAAAATATTGAAATAATGGTATAAAGCTCGTGTTGAAAAAAGACGTCTAAATCGTATGTGAGTTATCAAGACGCGTTTAACGCTTATGTTATCAAGACGCGTCTGTTTGGCATGTTGTCAAGGCGTGTCTAAACTCATGTTGCCAAGGCGCGTAATAAATTGGAAAGTTTTACCATGTCACATGCAGGGACGGGCGAGGCATGACGATAAAGCATGAGGGTTCGCGTTGTGGGGGGGGGGGGGTCCACCTTGATATTTCCAACATCATCCACTCCTCTTGAACAGACCAAACTCCCAGGTTCGAATAATTCCATCTGGCTAGAGGGTTCGCGTTGGGGGGGGGGGGGGGCTTGATATTTCCAACTGCACCCCACTCCTTTTGAAAGAGACCAAACTCCCAGGTTCGCCTAATTCCAACTGTACACACACCATTTGGGTTGGTGCTTTCCAACTTGTGCCCCAAGCTGTCCAACTGTTGAACAATTCCAACCTGACATCGTCTGAGGTTGGAGATATCCACCTGATAGTCATCTCAGACCAACATGTTCACCAAATTAGATACAAGGATGCTACTGTTGGTCTAAACGTGATGTGACATGCGCTTAGCATGGCATATAGTCAGCAATCTGCAACTGATGATGGCCTTATCAAAAACATTTTGGCCTCTTTTTAACTCATTGGGGGTAATTTTCAAATTTTCAGATGTGTTACATTGTCAGGCACACACTTACCTGTATTGGTTAACCTATAAAACGTATTCACCAAATTAGAAACAAGGATGCTACTGTTGGTCTAAACACAACAAATTCCCCCACGAATTACGAACTGGACATCAATCAAAACTACATTTAACGATACAAACACTCAGTCAAATAGGTTTGGTGTATCATACATCCATCACATATCAAGCCTGTGGTAATTATCCTCAATTGGCCTAATGCATAGGAGATTATTATACGCATTTTGGTTTATCTGTTAGATCTGATTTATCCATGCATTGCCGTATTTAGTAGTCCTAATCGTCGTATTAATTTTTTCGAAACGAATTTTGTTTGGCCCAGCATGAACTTTGCGGCTGCGAAAGAAAAACTACGTAGATATGGTATCCGCCCGATGTTTTACGATGGATCGAATCATTCCTGTGTTATCGAAAACAGTACATTGTCGTGAATGACACGGTCTTCCCGATCTCTTGTCTTATCTAGAGTCCTACAGGGAGTTTATTGGGACCTTTGTTATTCTCAGCATATATTTAATTAATGCTATATGGCAAGGAATTTCATCTGAAATTTGACTCTTTGCATATGATTAGGTTTGTTACGACCAAAGTGAATTCACTGTGACATCGGCCATCTCGGGCCATGTTAAAGGCAATTGGAGTGCGGTTCCAATCTGTAAAATTCAACATGATGCACTTGCATCGCACATAGGGAACATATTATAAGCATTCCCACACTTAAAGGATCGCCCCTACCCCGGTGGATTAAACTATTTAAGAGTCATCATAATACAAGACCTGAAATCGATATGCACGTGGACTTTATACGTAATGAAGGCAAATAAAACCCATGGCCTTCTTAATAGCAAATTAATGATGTGGCAAACAGAGGTGAGACGCCAAGCATACCCTGGTCTCATTCGCCCTCTTCTGGAACACACATCTTATATTATGGATTCTAATAATGTCACCTTAAAAGATAAGTTATTGAAATATTAATGTCGGTATCTATCATGTTTTTTTGTAACGAAATGACATGTTGCGATTGACGTAAATGAGTACTTATGATGGAACATGATAAGGAAGTCAATAAACATGCAATACGTCTAAGCATTGTTACGAATGAGCGATTGAGTCCACTTTAATCCAACTGTAATTATATGTCATGTATATCGATCTCTCCTATACTTGGAGGTAATACAGAGATCTCTCTATATAAAATGTGGCATAGGTTATGCCACCTGGTTATGCCACCTGACAATAACCGAAATATGCCATTAACGGTTCTAACATAATTATGAAGAATAGTATGTTGTGATCGGTACGTCACCAGTACAGTTCCTTTCGTCCGAGTTGTCCCTACAATCGTTGTCGCCATCGCACCTGTATATTTCGTCGATACATCGGCGATTGTCGCATTCGAATTCTCTTCCGACACAATGACCAAATCCTGAAGATAGCCATATAGTTCACACTCTGGTTAAGTGTCCTGCTAATATCATATATATATTACGCTGGTAGGCCCTGTTTAATTGATATGATGCTTGTAGGGCTAAATGATGATGTTAAGAAAACTTATTTTAACGCCATTTTATCTGAAGACATAGCTATTCCGGTGTTTGGCTGATCTAAACAAATAGAGGAAAATATATGAGTATAAAACAATCGAACACCATGACCGTCACCATTATGCACATATTTTGAAAATATATGTCTTTTAATGTTTCACACAGAGACTGGCTTTTGCTAAAAATCGATCGGATTAGCCAAAGTCAACATAAATGACAACATTAGCAAAGAATCGTATACTTTTTCCTAACAGTATAACTGTGCCCTACCAGCATCATAGCAAATTAGCAGGACCACTTAACCAGGGGTGATTACAAAATTATTTCACATCGTTATAATCATGCTGAGTTGACTGTTAGCTGAGCTCGTTGTGGAGTTTTGTGTACGTCCATGTACGTTATAATTGAAGCGAAACGTAGACTGGAAATATAATTAGGGAGGGGAAAACGTGCGATTCTGTTGAGTATACCAAACATGCATTATTTTGTTTATTTATTGCGTTTTCTATTAGAAACAAAATGTCCTCAATTTCTGCAATGATCATATTACAGCGAGGAATGAATTGTTCACACCGATACAGATATTAGAGGGCTGCTACAAAAGCAATTACGGAGAGAGAGAGAGGAGAGAGAGAGAGGAGAGAGGAGAGAGGAGAGAGAGAGAGAGAGAGAGAGAGAGAGAGAGAGAGAGGAGAGAGAGAGAGAGAGAGAGAGAGAGAGAGAGAGAGAGAGAGAGAGAGAGAGAGAGAGAGAGAGAGAGAGAGTGAGAGAGGGAGAGAGAGAGAGAGAGAGAGAGAGAGAGCGTCTTTTGGATATCGCATTACCTGTAATTGCTGTGCAGTTGGTCTCGTCAGAGTGGTCATTGCAATCATCACTTCCATCGCAGACCCATCCCACGTCAATGCATTTACCATCAGCGCACTTAAATTCAGTCGAGTCACACGCTGTTCAAAACGAAATCGTGGTATTACGTGTTATTACGCACTAAGGGTGTTTACTGCTTCGCTGATCTGGCTGTGTCAATGGATATCTCGCAGAACAACACTTTTCGGGTTTCACGCGATGCGAGTTATTTTTGGAAATTGTATTAGAACGAAGATTATGTCCTATCCCAACAATATAACACAAACGGTGGCATCCAATGTTTTTCTGGTGATATTTTCCAAGATTAGTAATATATCCAAGACATCAGGTACCATTTGCAGAAGATGTAATTTAATTTCGGTAAATATTCAACAAACGTTTGTATCCGCTACGCCAAATATTACGACAAATCAAAAAAGCGGAATGACGGTAAACAGGTAACGGAAACAAACAAATTCGATAACAAAGGATTAATCAACAATGTCTGACGTTGCATATGATATATACCGTATAATAATACATACTGGTGAAATAGTAACAATAACTGTAATGTATTTGCACTGTATTTTTATGTAAACTAAAGGTCATATTACGAAGTATCGGGGTGTATTTAATCTGATTAGTAGATGTTTGGCATGCAGAGGCTTTCTGGCGTGGTGAATGAGAAACGTTCAGTGATAAGACATAGTTGTAATAATTTGAAGGAATAAAATGTTGTTTTAATGGAAATCTGAGGTGGCGCATTCATGAAACCAATATATTTGATATATGCCTAATAATATGATCTTGAGGGGCGTTACCAAACTGACTATGGTTTTCTTGTATCTCCCGCGCAACCGTCATCCAACCGTCATTATATAGGCCTAAGTGCTAACGTTTTAGTGTATACTATTTACAAATAGAACGCCCAGGTCCAGAATTTTCTTAAAATCTGAAAGATTGACATTTGCGGCAGCTTTTTATGCAAAACACTATAATTTCTACATTAAAATAGTATCATTTCTCAGACCACACCACAAAATTCAAACTTCAGTACAAAGGATTAATTAAAATTCAAACTTCACTGCAAAGGCCATGTCTGTGTCAATGGATGTTTTACGTTTGAAACTTTACAGTGAAGAGGCGTGGATGTATTTGTTATGCAAACAAAAACTTACAAGGCTATTGACCAATCAGTGTCGATTTTACTCTCTTCAAAAGTTTCCTCACATCCCATCCCGTATCCTTTGGGGATCGCTCCTAGCCATAGTGACAACACTAACCAGAAGGTAAACAATGATGAAAACATGTGTCACGTTTATTTCGTGGGTTCATCGTCACCAAAGACACACAACTGTATTGACTATCCATATCCATATGTTTATTTACATATTTATGCCGTTAAGCCTTGATTACTTATATATGGTAATTGGATCTAAATTAATCCCGGTAATGACTTTGGCCATGTTGTCGTTTCCCAAATATACCCACATGATATGCCTTGTGGAAGCGCACTCTAACCTTGGTATCTATTACAATATGTTATTGATATAAAATTTATAACTTCTACTGCTATGAATCATTGCTTCTTAGTTAATTTTGGTAGAGAAATTGCACATGATAAAAATTGTGCGTTCATATGGACCAGCAAGAAAATGTATGTAAAAAAATACCAGGTACAAATGTAACCTGGCAGTTCATTGCTGTACTGATTAGACTTGTCAGAACGCGGCGGTTTAGATATAGATTTAGGTTTAGACTGACGCTTAGACTGATTAACTAATTATTGGACATTGCATCTAGGAGAAAATTTGGTTTAGCGATCACTTATTATCACTAGCAACAGGAAATCGTTATAATTCCTATAGTTGTACACTGGTGTTGATAGTACATAATGACTGAAATATGAGCTGTTGCACAGGCCACTCGTGAAATTAATAATCATATGGATTGTTGTACACGTACATCTGGTGTATATATGTATATATACATCGAAGAAGTTGGGATTGATATAAAAAATACACTTTGTAAGCATAGTCCGTTATTTCAAGTGGCAGAACATGTGCCAATTTGTTTAAGTCTAGTGACTTTCATTACTGTGAATGATCGTCAATAGTATTGAGAGAGTTAAAGTCCATATAGGCAGAAACGTCCGACAATGTATTTCTTCTCTGCGATTCGACCGAATGTTCGGCCATTTTAATTTATATAACCAGGTCGTCGTCGCGATATCTGGAACGTACTGGGCTCGATTTCGAAATAGTAATTTTAACACGGATTAATAACTACACCGTGGAAGTCACTCTAAGTGGACGTGACACTATACAATCGTCCACTCGAATATAACCGGACAAAGCCTGTAAAATGGCAGGTTTGCTCACTCACGTCTTAACTGTCCAGTGCAATTGGCTTCGTCTGATCTATCTCCACAGTCATCGTCTCCGTCACAAGTCCATGTTATATCAATGCATTTACCACTAGCACAGGTAAACATGTGGCTCCCACATCCCGCTGGAAAACAGAACTGCTGATATCATTTACTGAAAGCTGGATTGCGGTATATTTTAGTAGTATAGTGGGATAGGGATGCGAGCTGGGCCGGCCGGTCAGCGCGCGGTCCATGCTTGGACCGCTGACAGGACAGGATCGGAAGGCCGTCGCTGGAGCGCTTTGTGTCTGTGCACCAAATCCCGGTGCGTTACTTTTTGGTCCGGTCCACCTTCCGTGTGTTTCAGCAGAAGATGGAATGAAAATATGGGTATTATGGCTTTTATAAATGCGACAATATTCAAAACATTATGTCGTTAAGGTGCAGATGCATGTATCAACAACATAATATAATGGCGGTCAGAGAAATAGTAGTCGTTATAGTGCAGGTTGTCCAAATTTAAATTTGAATGCTTATTCGTACAGTTGGCTAACTCCACAACCGACGTCATGTTCGCTGCGCATCAAATATGCTCAAATTAATTGTGTTGCATTGTACTCACAACTGAGTCAAAGAAGCAACATAAGGTATTTTTGGTTGACCAAATATTGACAAACATGTGCACAGTATTGCGACTATAAATAACATGTGCACTGTATTGGATTATAAATAACATATGCACTGTATTGCGATTATACATGTTGCCTTCACGGACGTTTCTTCATATTTGGCATTGTCGACCTGCTTGTATGTACACATGCAATATCATAGCAACGCTAATTATTTAATGAGTTTTAGCTATTACAGAAGCAACCTGAATCAGAGTGTAATTGAACAAGATATTGAGCACACACAGTTATTTACAGTGTTATATATGTAGGTTGTCTAAAGTGAAATATATATATTGCAGCAATTCGATTAACTTTGCATATAATGATTATGGTCTGAATATAGATATTTGTTGTATGGTCCGGAGTGTTTTTGACCGATCCAGATAGCGGTAGCGGATCACAATTGTGTTGGACTTGTCCGGACTGGACCGTCTTGGTGTAGTGGACCGAAATCTTGGAATAGCTAGATGTCCAGCTTATTATTAATTCAATTAGGTTTTGTCAATTATGTTGACGTTCCAGTAATGAGGAACATTGTCATTCAGCACATAATCTCATACCAAGTCTATGCAGAGTCGCAACCAGCCTGTTGATTGAGCCCGATCAACTCAACCGTCAGTATTGAAGCGATGTAGCTCCAAGTTGAGCCATGATATAACCAGTACCCGGCCGTTGATTCCATATATCGACCTATCACCACGGGGACACCAACACTACCTCTCACATGCTACAGCCAACGGCAAGGCAAACCTGGCGCCCGTCTTACCTTATCTCAGCTGTTGAACTAATCTACCTGGACCCAATAACGGTGCGAAATGTTGAAATGCTAGATGTAATATGAGGCTTGGAGCCAAAATGTCAACAACAAAAAATGAAGATGCGCGTGTGATCACATACTTCAAAAATTATTACAGTTCGCCATAACAGTATCCGCTGTATAACACATCTAGCGGAAGGCTCTTTACGAATTTGCTTCATAATGTTGTTCATACAAATTGTTCATTTCTCTGAGATTAGTAAAATAAAACGGCAGGCGGGCTGGAGATTACTGGTGTGGGGAGGAACGTATCCGCAGAGAAAACAAGTTTGATTAGCTAAACTGTTGATGTTTTGAACGAGTTTTATAAGTTTTGTTTATTATATGTTTTCCCCAAATGTTTGTTGTTTTTTTTCTTTTGTTTTTGGAAACAAAATAATTGCTTGTTTTATTTTTTCCTTTGGACAATTAAACTTTTGATGTTCTATTTGCATTTGACAACATAAACAGTTACAAACACGTTTCCAATAAAAGTATGTCTCTGTCTACCTGTAGTGCAATTGGCTTCGTCTGAATTATCCTGACAATTGAAGTTGCCATCACATTTATTTGCACGAGGGATGCATCTACCATCGCCACATCTGAATTCCCACGGGTCACAAGTATCTACAAAAAAGACCAGATCCGTCAGTATGTTGCTATTCTGTGTATATTACGGTCACCCGTGATACATTCATATATAGTTTAAAGCATGTATATTTAGTGTAAAGAATCATAATTGTCTATTTTTTAAATGTCAGCTGTACACCCTTTACTGTGGGTATACATGTCTACCGTGGGTGTAAATGATCTACGTAAATGCATGTGTTAAACGTTTATACATGTGCACAGTAGAACTACATCGTATAGTTAGCAAAATAGTTCTTACGTTACATTCATTTAAAATTGGAAATTGTCATAATATCAATTAAATATGAGGTAAATTGCCTGCATTTCAGTAAAATGTAGCTTGATAGTGTTCTATACTCTACGTTTTATGATACAATACATATTATGCACATGTGTTGTCTGCTAATCAAATAGGGTCGGAAATCACGTAGGGAGAGTTAGGTTGGGATCTGCCGGCAGTTTGAAAAGGATGTGTGTGGCGACAGCAAAAGTCACGTGGTACCACGAAAATAGTATGGAATATTATCAGTGTGACACACTATTAGGACCTCCTACTAATGTTCCGCTTATGTCGACATTGATGCATTAACCAAACCGACACCACAAGCTGTTGTGGACCGAGAATAATTGGTCTACATGTATATAGTATGTGGATAATAATAACACAATATAAGTTATTGATGAATATGTTACATTTTACTTACACGTGTAATTATTAGAACAGTGTTACGTGTATATATACATAAACATGGTTAATGTGGATCTGAAGGGAATCAGTATGGTCTCTGAATTCTACAAAGAAAATAAATATTTAAAAAATTAAATCCGCCCGGCCCAATTTTCCAAAAACATCGGATGATAATCTAGGTACATGTATTTATTTGTTTAGAAATACCTGTCTTGTTGCAATGCCTCTCATCTGACATATCGCCACAGTCATCGTCGTGGTCGCAGACCCAAATAGACGCTATACACACCCCGCTATCACAGTGAAAGAATCCGGGCTTGCAGTGCGCTGTCAAAAGTATGTAGAATATATTCAGTCCAATTGAATGTTAATTTACTTCCTGATTAAAGATGCTCTGTCCGATTTAATAACCACAGAATACTATTTTGTTCGGCTTCGGTGAACATTATTTGATTAGTTGAACCGCCATTCAAAACTCAAAGCTATTCGATTTCGATTTGTGTAATATATTTAGTTACTACACCTCGAATTCCATATGGTGATGCCTTGTTCGAACTGGAATTCCCAAGCACGTGTCATCACAAATTTAAACAAACATCTTTCACGTGCGATCGGCATGCATACAATATGCTTGCTAAATCACGAGTAAATATACCTATGTCTCCACATGCCATCTATCACATTATACTAAAACTGTTCTTCATGATAATGTTCGTAGTCTTTTATTCGAAGAATCAGCGCTATACGCGACTTCCCAACTCTCGGTAAAGTGGTGCGCGCATGATATACGTCAATATTCCCGGTGGAATTTTTGCTAGGCTGAGGGTATGGTTCTCTGTTCCGAAGGTTCTTTATTCCGAGGTTCTCTATTCCAAAGGTTCTTTATTTCGAAGTTTCGCTATTCCGAAGGTCTACTATTCAGGGCGAATTTATTCAGTAATGCATCAAAATTGTACCCCCCCCCCTAAAAAAAACCTACACATGCATGGACTGAAAAATACAATTGCACTACATTCCCACAGTACATTGTATATCACACCCCATTATAATTTTCCAAATTGTAGCAGATGTCGGTTATTAATAGCAAGAAGACATTATAAGTTTATCGCGTATTATGGAAACAAGGTGAATGCATGACTGAAACGAAATAAGGGATAAAGTCCGACATCCTATCTTTGGAAGAAACATAAACTGTCAATAAAATGTCACACTTTCATGATTGTGGGTTCATAGCCCGTCAATATCGCGATATTCCGCAATACAGTTAGTTATGGAGTTCCTGTACTGATCTACAGTTATAACGCCACCGTTATAAACTTCCTTTAGTTGACGTATTCTTGCCTCCAAAATCCTCAACCCCCTTCGTCGTATAGGTGGTCGTTCTTTGTTTTTTTCGTGCGTTCCCATAACATGCGTAATGTCATTCGTATGACTAAGGTGACATTGCTTACTTATTCTAAATTCGACATACACTCATTACATATTCGCTACATTCGCCATTGGGTCGTTGTATACGACGAATAAAGATTACTGTGAGGTGCATCCTACCATACAAGTAAGATGACACCAGAACGTTGCAAAAACTAAATCGACAAAATAAGGGGTCAAAATCGAATTTTCCGGTTTTCGTTGTTTTGACCGGATACAGATTACCACGGCGTGGCCCCGACAATACAAGTAAGTTTTCACTAGAAAGTTGACAAAATTATGGTTAAAAATCGAAATTTTCACTTCTCGTAGTTTTCACAACATTTCGACAAAACGGTACGGTGGGGAGGTCCACCAGTGTTTATTCTTCATAATCTAGAAACAGAACACCTCTAGCCCGTGCCGTGGTCGCAGCAGGTGGCAAAGGTGGCAACCATTACCCATATGGTCAGTGGTCGGTGGTCTTTATCCGACCAAAATATGGTCTAAACTACGAAAAATAAAAAATTCGACTATTGTCGAATATCGGCAAGTGTTTGGTGTCATCTTACTTGCATGGTCGGGAGCCACACAAGGGTAGTCTTTTTTCGTTGTACAAAGACCCGGTGGCGAATATGCGAATAAGAAATGAATGTATCGAACTTCTAATAAGTAACCAATGTCACTTTATTTAACGTATGACGTTATTTATAAATACCTATAAATTTACTTCAGCCCACACACGAGTCACAGTGCCAGTACGTCCATAATACAAAATGATGTGTGTTTGTAATTGTAACCCAGACCATCTAGGAGGAACGGTGCTCTTTATAATTGAATAAAAAAACCTTCGGAATAACAGACCTTCGGAATAGCCAACTTTCGGAATAAAGAACCATCGGAATATAGAGACATATCCCCGCTGACAACAGTTCGCGGTGTAGAAAATAAATATATTTAAAAAATCGAAATATGTTACATTTCGCTCTGTTCATAGACATGCACACACTGGGCAATCTATTTACCCGTGTATGTAACTCCAAGATTTGTTGTAGTCAGACATATATGTGCATGATATTTCACATGTACACAGTGCGAATGCATTGATTATCTGTAATGAATTATTCCTGGACAACTGCTTCTTTCGTACATGTAACTCTTACTCGGAGATTTACAACTTGTCACGTGACATCTCCCTTAAAGATCACAAAATATGAACGTCGACGGGTATACCGCTGCCAATCTCTCTCGGGGATCTCTTTTAGCAGGAAGCCCCTTTTTTGCAATCTGGGTGTGTGTTGAACTTTATGGCAACGATTCCAAGCCCAATTATGTCAACACTAGGCCAGTGACATGTCCTATTTTAACACAATAGCTTCAGCAGCGGTTCAAAATAAAATGCCTTAGATTGTACATGCGTAGCTGTTGAAACGATCATTGCCGTTCCAAATTGGCGGCGTGTTTGTTTCATTGGCGTTTATCGCCATTTCAGTGTTTATCACGACTTTCTCAGTTTTATTGGTGGATGAAATACCGCACGTATACAGAGTATTACGTCCACTCGGAATCATCACACGTAGGTAACCAAAAACCCCATAAAATCAATGCTGACAAACTTGTCAAGATACACGAATTGATAGGTTATATAGTCGTACCTTGCACACAGTGCATTTCATCGCCGCCGTCATCGCAGTCTCGGTCTCCGTCACATTGCCATGTCGGCGCAATACATTTACCGTCTGAGCATAACACGCCTTGGCAGTGACTTGCCTGTGAAGCTAAAGTGATAACATGTTGCAAGTATGTTTAGTTTTTATTTAGCCAGGTAAGCTGCAAATTAACTTAAAAACTTTCACTATTTTGGTATCAAATCGGACGGTGGATCTTTAAGAAGCCATGTTCTAAAGGCTGTATACGTATAGTGTTCATATACATGCATACTGTATTAAGTTTGCTTGTGTTAATGCGTTAAGAAAAATGCATAATATTTAATCATTTTTACATTCACACCTAAAACAAATTAGACAGTACATTATTTTCAATGCGCTTTTCAATAGCAATCCACGATTAAAACAAAGCTATAACAACATAGGGGGAAATATAATGATAATTTGAGTTTAAAATAACCCAATGAAAATTAAAATACTACCAAATGTAAATTACGTACACAATTAATTCGTGAATCCAGAATCTATGAGAAATTAATGAATTGATAATAAGTGCGAATAATGTCAAGAAGACAACTGAAAACATTGACGAAACAGATATGTCTTCAACGACTTTTTGAAATGTTAAACTGAATAATATCCCCTGAATGTTGATTGCCAAGTTTATTCCATATTGTGATGGACACCTCCTGAAAACATAACTGAATGCCATTACGAATCATCTCGAAGGACAAAAACTGTTATCCACAAAACAGAACGCTTGGCCGTGGATATAAACGAGTTATGATTGTGGTGAATCGCGCTTTTCATGTACATTTTTCGGTTATAATGCATGTACGTTTCTTGCACGCCGCTCTATGTTCTGGGTTATTGCACAGCCAATTAACTGGGACTACTGCACACGCAAGCAATTAAAATACCATTAATATGCCCTGATCCATTAAAACATGGCATTAATTATCGTAACAAAAATAGTAATAGATCTCACATTCACCCATTAAAACACCATTATTTTTAGATTTAATAGCCCACGACCAATTGAATAGGTTACCTTCCCCATTAAACATACCCAATGTTGTTTAATGCATATTAAAAACCGATTAAATTTGTAATGAGGAAATGTTATGGCCATGAACACGTGTGTGTCTAATTTCTGCACATTAATAATTGCAATGGTAATTAATACATCCATTGTAGGTTAATGCCAATCCACATTAATGTCCATCATGTTAGAATTAATGGTCTTCATACCAATTAATTTTCTAGTTTTTACGCCCATTAATCTTCCAAAATTAATTGGATTTCAATGCCTATTAAAATATGCATTTAAAGAGGTTATTTTAATGGGAGTATCATGAATATTTAATTGGATTTTAAGTGTTTATCTTAGGGTGTTTTAATGGGGCTGATTAATAGCCATTTAATGGGTGTGTGTGCAATAGTGCGTTGGCCGAAATATTATGTCCAACATATACCTACAATGTGCAACCAACAAGCGTTCTACACACGGTTCTTAGATGTACCAACTGATAGAAGCTTGTCATTGGCTGACAATGTTAACCGACCGACAACTATTTACTACTCCGAATACTCAGCGTGATAAGACGACATGTATCATTTGCAACACACGGGCACCAAGTGAAGGTTTCTAATCCTCCAAAAATTGGTCAAAGTGTTCAACAATTGCAAAGTTCATGACTGACGCAGCATTAGTGGGAAATGTTAACCGCGTATAGGTTGAAATTATTCTCTTTGTTGTATTTTCCATCCAGTAAGTCTAGTGGATAACTTATTGTTTTTAGACCAACAGTAGCATATTTGTTTCTACTTTTGGGCAAATTTTTGGTCTGAAATGGTCAGTTGGAAAACATTAGGGTGGTGTCAGGTTGGAGATGTGGAAAGTTGCAAATGGAATGCTGCTAACCTGCTGGTATTGTGGTCTGGTTCAAGTGTGGGTGTTATTGGAAATTTCAAGGGGATCCTCTATTCACGCCCCTGCCGTTGGTATATTTAGATGAACTTCTCAGTTGTAAATTTTAGATCTGAACGTGCCTATTTACAACATAATATTGTCATTGGTTTGGTGGATTGAAAATTTGAATCAATTTGTTGACCCTTTATATACTAGATTCCCCCATTCAGTTCTAAGAGTATACATTGTAATGGTCTATTATTCATCAGTACTGAAAGCAGAATACATGCAGAAAAAACAGATACTACATAATGATTCATATTCATTGGTGGGAAATGTTCAGATAATAAGTTCAACAAAATTACTACTGTACTCATCAATGATACTTTAGTATATAAAGGGCTATTCTCATTTCATGTTTCGTAACTATAGGAATTGCCTACAGACAGTTGACTTACATTTTGTATCAAAGGAATACGTGAACTGGAACCCATTGGCATTGTTTGTAGCATCTGTTTGGAATTCCAAAAACAGACTCCGTCCAGTTGAGAGGACGACTGGTGGATGTCCAGTCCCACAGAATCTCCCGATTTGTTTTGATAATGCTGTTGAGCCGTCTCTTATTGTAACGAAGTCGTTGACACATCTATTGGTCACAACAAGAAAAAAACACTCTATTGTGAATCACTCTAGTATTACAGATGATGACCGGCCTATATGATATTAGCTTAGTCCGATTTTCCAACAATCAAATCCAAAAACAATTGTGAACACTCTTCAGTATAACTATCGCTTTTGGTAAATTAAATCATGTGCACTCTTTATCGAGATATGGGTATAATATGGTAGTATGTGAGTTAAGGGAGGGAAATACATACACACATATATATCGAGACAGGGAGCTGTTTTACATAACATGCATTGGACACAATACAACATACATTCAATAGAAAATAGAAAAATGAAATAGCACATTGTAACCTGATGTACGTAGTGGAATCAAGAGGAATCGACATAATACAGTCTTGTGCCTGGTCATCTTATTATTTTATTTGAACATTTTCTGTTTTTCTTTTTACTTGAGGCAATTGTTTTCTATCCGGTTTATAATAGTAGGTTACGATCACTGGTGTGAATATACACCTCCTAAAGTTGTTAGCTTGCTACGATGTGCATTGTTGAGCGTCATAGCTATATCTACACGTACGATCAATTATCCGTATGGCATAACAACTGTACAGATTTTATTGTGTCAAATCTTTCATATAGTGGAAATGTTAACCCAAATCCAAATCTAGAAAATTATGGTAAAATGTAGGCAAACAATGTTGTCCCCCCCCCATCCACCAAATTTGGTCAAACTTTTCATTTGGAATTTTTAATAACTGAAGTTGAATATTTTAGGCACAAACTGTTTCAGATCAGTTCGATTGATTGATTTTCCAATTTCCGATTAAGGTCATGCAAGTCGGGAGGGTATTAGTTTACTCCCAATTTTAGACAATCACCCCCAAAATTTCACTAAGTATTGTTTAAAACCGCCTAAAATCCTATTACTCATATGGCTGGGAAATTATATCCCTTAGCTGACAGGCATTATTTTGCATAATTATACTTGCATTTGATTTTCCATGTCAGTGTGTGATTAGAGTATGCTAGGTCTACCTGGGCGGTCAAATTCCACAATGCTAAATGAAAACTCTAATGAATCAATGTTGTGGAGTAATACAGTAACCCATCATAAGCTGACAGGTGCATGCACATATAACACAATGGTATAAGGAATATGCATCAAACTTTACAAAAACAAATAATACATATCCCAGGATATCCCCTGCATATCCAGTGATATATAATTCCCCCTGCAAGCTATTACATGAACTGAACATATGTTTTGCCTATTTGGCTGCAATACATATTAAGCTGGTAACATCTCAGGACAGTGAACTCAGTCTTGACTTTCGAGTAATTGTTGACCTTTTAAGGTCCAATTTAATTATAGAGTATATTTACAAGGCTGCAATTGGAAATATTATTTTATAAGTTGCTGATATTTGCAAACATGGGTCATGCAGGATACACACAAGTCCTAATACCTAACTATTTCCTATTTTAGGTGTTATGAGAGTAACATATCATCTGAGTTGATAGATGTGCAAATAATTAAAAGATTGGATTAATGCACTGATGACATTTATTTTCTCGCCATTGATTGTCACATTAATGTTTGAGATAGTTGCTTGCTCTTGTTCTAGGTTATAGGTCTTAGTTACATCAGGACAAGTTTATTTATTTCAGATTTACATATCTCGAAGTTTCTTTCCGAAGGGTGCTGGGAAGGAAATATTTCGCCTCACCGTGCCATATAGCTTAATGTCATCTCCACTAAGTCCCATATGAGGTTCCAGTATATAAATATGGTGTTTTGCTGTTATAATATGCCTTAAACTGTTACCAGCTGGTTACACAATGTCATGTCAAAAAGGGACACAGAAGGTCTTTGGTAGCACATTTACATGCGTAGGTAAAAAACGCGTGTTTTTCCTCTCGAAATACTCACCCACCTCGGCATACATTCCCGCATATTTGTTATTGGGTGGGACAACCCAGCCCCCTCCAATTCAGCACATGCATGGTAATTAGGAATGTCGAGTTTCAGACATCGTGAGTTGAAACAAATATAGTAAAACAAAAAGGAATGTGATGACAGGGGGTTGGTATGTCGATCCCGCCACTCCCCGATTTTGGTCTATAAATTCAATAAGTTGATATAAACCTATTGAATTTTCAATAACTGAATTTAAATATAGGCACAAACTATTTGCAATAGTTTCAGTCGTCTAATCAACCAATATTTATGTTACAAAATTTAGTTTTTTTTTTCCACAAAGATTATTATAGATTTATATTGTCATAAGCTGGAATTCATACTCGAGTGCAAATGAAAATTAGTAGTTGTGGTCGAAAATTAATGTACCTCTCCCCCACGAAGGCTCTCTGGCCTCGTCACCAAATCTCTCATGTTATGATGTGACTAGATGTCCCATCATATTAGACACCAAACGATGAGAACAATCAAAATATGTTTACAATACACTTGTATTATAATAAATGGCCATTGTGGGCAGCAAGACATATGCCATAAGGCTTATATAGATATCATGAGAACATGATAATTTGACAATAGTTGTGTTCTCTCGTAGATATTGAGAATATAGCTGTAGGGACGATACGGAGGGGGGTGACGTAGAAGGGAGACGTTAATACATGTAAGTTGTGTATATGGAGTATAATAGGAAACCAAATACGCCTCAGCGCCCAGTAGAGAAGACGAATGCAAGTATTTATAAGAATGAGTGTTGCTTGCGAGTATAAAGCTGCTTTCACATAAATGCGTTTAGATTACGCACGGCGCGTACACATTTAACATAATTGCGTTGAACTGTCCGTTTAACGCAAACGTTTGGCACTCAGGCAATACATTTAGCTCCATTTGCTTGCTCAAAATGGATACATCGAAAGATGTAAAATTGTTTGTAGAGTCAAAACCCCAAGCTGGTGTAGACCGAGAAGAATTGGTCTACGTATAATATGAAGAAAAAAAACACTTTACAACGGCATCAACTGGCCATGGAACATGGTAGAGTACCCTCGTACAGTCATGGTCAATATCACTTTCCATTGTAGTACCATGGTAGTACAACAGTTGGTAGTACCAACTGTAACATTGTAGAGTACCTTGGCACAGTGTCATTGCATAGTACCATGGTAGATATCAATTTAACGTGGTAGTACCATGTTAATACGATACTACCACGGACGTATCATGATCGAGCGCCCTAGTATAGTTCCATGATACCATGGCAGTACCTTGGTAAATATCACTTAACCATGGTAGTACCAAGTCAATACGACACTATCATGGTAATACCACGGTAGTATCACGGTGCATTTTTATATGGGAGTCTTGATCTCATCCCATGAATTTGTGCATTTCTGGGCGTCACGCTATGAGTTCGCGAACGAATTTACTGATTTGTTAGTCAAGTCGTCCGCTAAAATTAGCGGACGTCTTTTTACGCAGTTATGTGGATGGTCCAGTGCTGTTTGAATCAATGCGCCCTTTGTCTAGCTAATGCATCCGCATAACGCATGTGTTAAACGCATTTATGTGAAAGCAGCTTTATTAAAGTGAATACAATTCGTATTAGGTTAATTTGTATATAAATATAGTAATGTTCACACATTTGCTGCTGAAGTAATAATCATAGCGTCAACATAATTATCTAGATATATACATGCACATGTATATGTTTATAGGAATGTTCACAATTGATCAGCTATACCCACCCATTGGTCTGCTCCAGGTCAAAGAATGTGAAGTTCAATGTCACTATTTTGCCCTCCGGTGCCTCCATTGTCCACGTGCAATGGGCGTTGGCAGGATACTGGGATGACGGGAAACCTGTGTGGGACGTCATCACGGATGGGGTTCCATGCAGGGCGCTGGGTCCAGGACATCTTCCTAAATACGTAAGTTAAATAAAACCAAGCTGAATATTTTTACATACATGTAGTTCTTAGTGCTATGAGACCCAAACGCGCTAATTAACCAAGCCATATATATATATATAATCCTGACAAATATAATGTGCGCTGTCATTTTCGCTTCGGGTGATCTACCATTTTATAGAGGTATAACGTTTAACTACTCGTTGTCGTAAATTTCGTGTTGGGCACAGCAATTAGTTTCGCAAAATTGATGACGCCCAGTAGGATTATTGAACACATTTGTTAGTCGTACGCATGGAGGTTTTCGCTTTGCACGATCTATCAGATTAAGCTCAACATTAATCTGTCATTTAATCGGCCAATTAATGACAGTTTTCACATGCATAAGTGATGACTGTATGATACATCAAAACTAATTGACTGAATTTTTTGTATACAACGAATATACCCATCCGTTGCGACACAGTGCGCCGAAACCAATGTTGTTCTAATTGGTTTCTAGGTAGAACTAGAAACGTATCTACAATTATATCGTTATCCCAGATGAGAAATGCGAAATTATCTTTCAAGAATCGAACAGTAATATAATATTGCGTTACGTGACCATATTTTACAATTCTAATTGATAGTCTTTTCAATGCAAGCTCCCCTAGCAACAACATATAAACTATCACAGTGGCGTACTGAATTCGTATCATTTTGTTTGTATGACAAACTAACATGTATAATTATAACCATACGGATGATTCGCTGTATTTTATATCGGCCAGTAAACACTTTCCTTCTTAAAGCGATATAGGATGGAAATGAATAGTACAATTAATCCAACAATTATGCATCACATCCCCAAATGAAGGTACGTTCACGTTCACATTCTAACTAATTTATCTACATAACTTCTTTCATGCAATTCGCCTGAAGTACTGCAGTGTTGATATGCATGAACGACAAACTAAACACATACAATGTAACGGAACGACAGCACAGTGCGGGACTCGCAGCAACAGTTACGGGTACACGTGGCAGCGCCCGAAGTCGGCAACCGGTCGCACACACAGGGACTAACCGTGCTCGACGTTGTTCAAGAGGGAGTCACACATTTTGCATAAATCCAGCCAAAAATGACAAGATATTTTCAACAAAGAATTTCTCTGGATCTATCTGGCGAAAAATCTTGAATTCCATTTTAGATGTTGAAAATAAAATGTTCTTATTTGTCCCCTTCGGTACCAAAACTACTAGAACAAAAATTTCACACAACACTCCAATCACAAGGTATCGTCTTGGCTTCATTTGTATCATAAAGTTCAGTTAAATATTGAATTGCAAAATATAGCATCATACCCCATATATTACAACAAAGAATGAAGCAGTCACACATATTCCAGCCCAATGAAACAAATGTTAATATGCAGTGTGGTCCACTCAGCAGGGAGCAATACACTGGAATTAAGCCACATTATTGAGCGATATGGTGGTCAGCTATAACTTGGTTGTGAACCCATAACACAGAAGTCCACTGAATTATTCATTGACCAGCAAACATGACATGAACATTATCAATACTAGAAAATTATGTATGGGTAGTTGTCTTTCTAATTGAAAATAACCATTACGTTTCACGAATCAAATCAATTAAGTCTCCTCTCACGATCTTCAGATATAATGTCATCGATATATGAACTGCACTTTTGAACAAAATAAAATTTGACAGATGTTCTTTGCACCGAAACAGTGAAGTTTTAAATATCTCTCATGCCGTGACAGTAAAATAGATGCGGTTATAATGTCTAATTGGCCGAAGGATATTGTGTTAGAATAATCGCTTGTACCACATTGCACAAAGACATTTTTGACATATTATGAGATACCAGGAAATATGGCAAAACGCGCGTCTGATAATTAACTTCAGTCTAACGACTGTGACCAAGATAACTATATATCTCGTGCAGAGAAGTCATTGGCCTTCTATCTACATATACACTATTCTCCTTTCTTTATGAAGTTCACCACATGTGAACATCAGCCAGCTGGTCTTCCGCCATAGCTTCGTACATATACCATGGACATTGGGCACATGTACTGCAGCTGTTGAGTAACAGAATGAACACCCAATACACATGCACCACTGCATGAACATTGTGATACATGCGATTCATCGCACATTTTCCAGAGATAAGTAAGATCAGATGTATGTTACGAATCGATTGTACAATAACTTGTACCGTTCCTTAAATAGCTAAAACAAGCGATCAAACGATCGAAGCCTCATATTCTGTAAAATCGAAATTCGAAACTAAACAAGAACACCATGCACCGGACGTGGCACAATATGTCTGTTGGTTTATTTCAGATTGCATTTCAGAAAGCTACCATGACAGTTGCAGCTATCGGCCAAAAAAAAAGAAGAAGAATAAAACGAAAATGTATAAGTCAAAATGTGTCTATAACTTTTGTCTATAACATTAGACAATCCCCGGTTAAAGAACAGCTTGTTTTAAATACACCGCCAGTTAAGCCAAATTCCAAGCGTGAGCAAGTAAACCTAACTTCAATCGTCAACTAACACTGATTTTCGAAGTTCAAAACGTTCCATAACTCAGGCAATATTAGGTGAACATAAGCCAAAATCGAACTTGACCTGTTTGTTTTAATTATTTGTAATCTCCATACCAATTGACATTCCATTCAGCCATCACTAACCAAATTTATTATCCGGAAACCGAGAAATTTCCAATGTTAAAGTCGGAAAAGGCTAGTAACTCTGACAACATGTGCGTAATGAAGTCAAAGCGATATCCACTTGTATTTAATTGTTGTAAACCTGCATACCAAATTGTATCCCATTGAGTTAACATCAAATAAAGTTCATAATCCGGAAACGAGGAATGAGCCCAAAATTTAAAAAAACGTAAATCTGTTGACTAAGTATATTATGTAGTAGTGAACCCACACTCATACCAAATTCCATTCCATTTAGTTCAGTAAAGCTAAATTTATCGTCCGCAAACGAAAGTTGATAGGATGGACAGAAGGAAGGACGGCTAGACCAAAAATGTAATACGACCCATTTAAAAAAAAGGTCAAATACGAAGTGTCAAATAAATAGTCATTGGTGAAAAATAAATGCAGACAATTTGCGCGAGCTGTGAATAAGTAACATAAGGCGTTTATCGTCATACCTTCACTGTTTGCCACCGCAGCCAACACGAGAAGGAACGCCAAACCTCGACAACGCATATCTAGTTATTTCCAGGAACCATAACATACCACATCAACGGTCTGTCGTATTGTACAGACGTGGGAATTGTCACGTGTTCTGTCTGAATTCCGTTGCGAGACGATTTGCAATAGAGCCCCAAATCTAAAGCGAACGGTGACGTCACTGACAGACTATCGGCTTGGACAGAGTGTAGGTTACACACAACTAATTATTTCCATAGGCGACAGTGTTAACTAAAAGTCCCGCCGGCCATGGGTTTGACCTATTTAAACTTCAAGTTGTCAATTTTCCCTTAGAACATCATCCTCTGCACCAGTATGTGACAACAAACGCGCCCTTTTCGGTATTTGTTTCAAACGATAATCTTGCATTTCCACAACTACCCCATTTACTGCACAAAAATCAGCAGCATAAAAATACCCAGACCCCTTCCGTAACTTCTGGACACCACCAGACTCTTCCTGGACATCTAAACATACACGATCGCCATATTTACGTAGGTTATGATTTTCTGTTCCCGATTAGGGATATTTCCCTCAATGATAATCAACCAATCAGCAGCCAGAATTTTTTTTTTATGCTGACTCGAGTTTCAAGAAGCGTAACTCTATATAATTAGTTGTTTGTAACCTGTATATCACTGGTTTTAACCGGAAGTAGAAACACATACGCGATATTCATTAAAGTTCTTTGACGGGGAATTTGTTTACAGTGATTGATCTTATTAGTTGGTAGAGGGGTAATGTCGCAAGAGCTATACTCGACCTTCACCTCAGAATTTCAGTCACTTTATATTCAACTGATTAACGGGTCTTTTTCGGGTGGTTTCTAGAACACCAAAGTGGGTGGAACATCTTGAGATATAAGTCAAATTGCACACGCGGGTGGAATGGAGTAGATTTGTGATTATAGATGCGCGCCCTACGAGTATATTATGTATTGAGGTCAAGGACGAGTATAGCTATTGCGACATTACCCCGCTACCTTGTTAGTTCTCAAAAATATGGTGCGATTAGCTTTTTACCTTAAAAAATAGCCTCGTAAATTGGTACTTGTTGTGTATGATTTAATGTCAAGATCTCAGTTTGTTGCGACCAACTACTTGTAGCAATATCCAATACGGGCGTTAAAAGGAGTAATATATATACATAGAACAAATTTGAATTAAAAACGAGCGCGCCACTTTCTAATGAGTCTAATGGGACCACAACATGACCAAACCTTGAAATAGCAGAATGAGGTTCCCAGAGGGTGAATTTGGTGATGATAGCCCGCTATGCGGGGTAGCATCACTAAATTCACCCTCTGGGGACCTCATTCTGCAAATGACAGACACACTATTTCAAGGCTTGAACATGACTCGTGTGATGAAAACCTGGTAGGAATTGACACCGCGAACATGGTTAAAGATGTCATCAATTTGCCACCCCAGTTACAACAGCAACAACAATTATTTGGGGGGGGGGGGGGTATGGTGCTGTTGTAGCTGGGGCACATTGTGTGATTGCCCCTAACGACTACAGCGCCGCATCCCCCAACAACATATACACCCACTACATGAATGTCTATAGCTTTTTGATGATTTATTCCCATAAAAAGCTGAGTGTATTCGTATTTATTTTCACAAAATCTGCCGAGAATTTGAGACAAACCCACACAGCACATTCAGTCAGCCCAATATAAGATTTCCAAACACTTAGCAACGATTACGTGATCGCTATAAATTACTGGTTTAAGATGCAATTCGGCTGAACTTTGAAAAGCACGCCCAAATATTCAGTGATTATGTCAACAATGATTTGTGACGTCGTGTTACGTTCTGTGTGTTATTGGGTATTATTGATTATTTGGCCTCAGACACTTCGCTCAGTCATTATCCTTTACTTAAAAACACGATCTAGTGTAAGACAGACTGGCTATGTAAATATTACGGATTACTGCCAATTTATTTCGGAGACATAAAACGGACGGTGTATTGGCGGATGTATAATACGTTATTATATAAATAATGCCAGGCCAGGCTTGGCGGTGACTATGCCAAAGTAGTCCGATGGGAGTAAATTCGAGGAATAGTACGATTACACCACAAAGGGTCACTATTTTGGTATAGTCAACGATAAGCCGTGCAATATTTATTATATTTTATCGAACGTTCTTCGCGCTGTCCCAGATTCCATAATGTCAAACAATTCACAGTCAGATCATTTAAATATAGTGATTAATTTCAAAGATCGTTTCGAAAATATAGTAGTCACTCAGTAATTATAGTGCCAACAATAGGCAATTGACAACACATATCGAAGCGACTAGTCCAGGAGATATTGGTCGACCTCTGCACCCCCCCCCCAGGACTTAACTTCACCCCACTAATTTTCTTCCTTAAGGTCTCCTCTAATTTTTTTCACTTGTTAACAAGAAAAAAAAGTGGCCGCAGAGACTCCAGACAAGATGGCGTCCATCATGGCGGCCATTTAAAAAAAAATGCACCAGGTCTCTTTGATCGCCATTATAGTAAAGATGATAGCACATGCGGTCTTGTTTTCCGCTCGATTCGTTATGCTAATATACAACTAATTAGCCAAAAATCCGACACGAGAATCCAATATGGCGGCCAAGATGGCCGCCGAAATGTGAAAATAGGCTATTTTTTGACATGTTACCACCTTTCGTTTGTCTCTGTGGGAAAATGTTAGAATTTTTGCGTCATGTTATACATTTATCATATAGAGGAGTCATTGGCGAACACATGGGAACCATAATATGCATTCGTTGCGGGATATTTTTGTCCGATATCACGTTTTCCCAAATGCCTGTATCATAGGTCAAAGCCGAATCTCCGTTAATAACGCGATGTTATGTTTCGAATCAATGAATGTTATTGCTATTATAACAACACCCATGCATATATATTTGCAGGAGATACTCGAGCTAGGATTCCTCTTATACATGAGTTAAGGAATATTTACCCGAATCCAAGATGGCGGCCAAAATGGCCACCAGAAATAAAAAAATCGCCGAAAATTGCTGATTTTAACATCAGTGAGCATTATTGTCATGACAACTCCACACCTGCTTACTATTGTAAGTTGGGAACACTTAGGCGAAGAACTTTCCTTGTACCATATCCAAATAAAAGTCCCCCAAATCCAAAATGGCGCCCACAATGGCGGACATATTTTGAAAAATCACCGAAATTCCCTCATATTCACATCATTGGGCATTATTGTCGAGACAACTCCATCCATGCGTACAGTTGAGTTGGAAATACTGAGGTGAAGTAATTACCTTACATCTCATGCAAGAAATGGTTTTCCAAATCGAAGATGGCGGCCAAAATGGCGACCGAAATTTGAAAACACGCCTACATTTCTTTACTTTCTTAGGATGGGCGTTATTGTTTCGCGATTTCTACACACCATTACATGTTGATATGTATGAATTATTCATTATGGTTTGGCAAGTGATACTCACAGTCAATATGGCGGCCAAACTGGCGGGCAGAAATTGAAAAGAAACCGATATTATCACATACTAATTTCAACTTTTTGTCATAATATTGATTTGTATAAACGAAACGGTACATAATATAAGCCATCTATTGGTTCCAATGTAAGTCGTAGTCTTTTGGAAGGATGAAAACCCACAATCGCGATGAGGCTTTTCAAAATCCATTCTCCAGTAAGGGCTCATACTGGCCGTAACCATATATAGGTGCGCCGAATAGTCATATTATGACTTCCAAGAATCAAAACAACAGTACCTGAGCTTATTCTGAATTGCCACATTCAGCATTATCTAGACTCGTTTCCGTTTCTTCGTCAGATTAATCTATCTCCCTGACAGCAACAGTTCACTACTCTTCTTTGTAGAAGGGTGCCACTAATCGGAATGTTTCAAACAATACATATGCCTGTGTCCAGCTCACGTGTTTGTTTCGAAAGCTTGGAATTCTTAGCGAGCTTCATTCGTGGTATAGCTTATGGTATAATTCAGATGCTACATACGGGGTATATGCGTCATCTTGTGCGATACACTATAAAGGTATTCGGTCGATGCGTATACTAGCTTCCAGAAGGACCTATCTACCTGCGTATTGTCAGCTTTGGTGACCTAATGGGGATAACAACGTGTACACCTGGTGATCTTCCCAAACAGCCACTTCTCAATATATGGTTCATCAATTCACATACTCATCTAATGCACTGACGTACCCGGACAACTTCTGTATATGGCTTCGAATGTTAAAAGCCCGACATTTGACGGATGCATTTCTGCTAAGGCGTAGAAGACCATAATGCATAATATACCCAAACTCGTTGAACATGATCATAAGAACAAGCTGGTTGGCGTCCAGCAATCGTCTCACCGAACAGATCCAAGCAGATGATAACAATACACACGGTGCTAGTTTGTGGGTATGCGTCATGATAGTGGAAATGAAATTGGACCATGACTGCACCGCCCCTTATTTTGTTATGTTTTAGATTCAGACAGGATCTCATGTGTGGCTTTGCTTTCCTTGTGTGCTAAGATTGTATGTTCCAATCCGTTTGGAAGCCGTTCTTAAACAACTGGATCAGGAGTATGCCATTGGCTACTGCTGTATAAGCCCCAACAAGACTGGGGTGTAGTCTTAAAGGCGATACCTTTGATAGTTGGTTGATATGTCATACTCACGCAGGGTGGTATGGTTCAAGAAAGTACAAATGCCATCAACAAAAGGGTGAAATGTTCAACGCGAAGAACATCCAGAGGAATGTTACGTTGATGACCTCTTGCATTCAGTTCAACAAACGTTGGTACACCAAGTGATTTCTTGGTAACATCACCATTGCGACCATTTTCCTGCATGAGACATTAACTACTATATTCTAAAGTTATATATATAAAGCTATATGATCATAAAGGTCGCGTTCCCCAACGTCCACAGCCATTGCCATCGAGACTGTAAATTGTTCTTTAAATACATAGTGAAATAAATGCACCACAGTTCCTGACATTTTCTTGAATAATACCGCCCACATACTGACACTAACCCCGAGAGAGGATAAAAAAACACGCATACATTCATGCTATAAAGACATTATCCGTTAGTCTGACTGTTTAGAGGGAGGCTAGCATAGTATTATCCAGACAAAAGTGTACGTAGTTGAATCAGAAAGGCTTCGAAACGGATGTGGAAATACAATCTTACCACACCAAATAAAACCGACACGCATGACATTCGATATCTTAAACATGCTCCAGGTGTAGGGGTGGTGTATACAGTGGCCCATTTCATTCCCACTATCATGGCGCATGTCCACAAACTAGCACCGCGAGCATTTGATCTTCTCTGCTGGGAGATATTCGATGAGACAACTCCTGGGCGTCACACAGTTTGCTTAGGATAATGGTCAAGAAGTGTAGGTAGTCTGTACAATAGGGTCTTCTCATTAGCAGATAGACATCTGTCCAAGGGAATGAGACAGCTAGAAACCTTCGAAACACTGTCGAAGTTGTCCACATATGCCAATGCGTTCGCTGAGTTTGTGAGTTGACGAACCATCTATTGAGAAGTGACTAGCTAACTGGTTCGCCAGGTGTACATGTCGTTATCCCATGGGGTATGAGACACATACATAGAGATGACCTTCTGTAAGCTTGTATACTCATCGGCCATATGCCTTCCTAGTTCAAGATGACACACAAATATCATATTTAGCAAATATTTAAAATCGTAAGCTAGACACAGGAAAATGAATTGTTTGAAACGTTATGATTAGAGGGACCCTACTCCCAGGAAGTGGTGAATACTTTGTCGGTGTGAGCGACCTAGATTTATCAGACAAAGAAATGGAAGCTGGTCCAGATAATTATGGACGTGACGTGGCAAATCAGAATCTGTTATCAGGTAATTGTTCTGATATAACTATTCGGCGCACCTACGCTTACGGCCATTATCGGCGCTAAGTGGAGACTGGATTTCGAAATGCCACATCGCGATATTAATCGTGGTTTTTCATCTTTCCAGAAGGTTACGAGCTATGTTATACGTTTTGATACCTTTAAGTTGAACTAGTAGATTGTTTATGTACAGTTTCGTCCATACAAACCGATATTATGACAAAAAGTTGAAATTAATATGTGAAAATATCGATTTCTTTTCAATTTCTAGCCACCCTTTTAGCAGCGTTCTTGGCTGTGAGTATCAATTGCCAAACCATAATGAATACTTCATGTCACTATTCCATATCAACATGTAATGGTGGATAGAAATCGCGAAACAATAAAGCCCATCGTAAGAAAGTAAAGGAATGTAGACTTGTTTTCAAATTTCGGTCGCCATTTTGGCCGCCATCTTCGATTTGGAAAACAGTTTCTTGCATGAGATGTAATGTAATTACTTCACCTCAGTATTTCTAACTCATTTGTAAGCATGGTGGAGTTGTCCCGACAATAATGCCCAATGATGTGAATATGAGGGAATTTCTGTGATTTTTCAAAATCTGTCCACCATTGTGGGCGCCATTTTGGATTTGGGGGACTTTTATTTGGATATGGTACAAGGAAAGTTCTTCGCCTAAGTGTTCCCAACTTACAATAGTAAACAGGTGTGGAGTTGTCATGACAATAATGCTCACTGATGTTAAAATCAGCGATTTTCGGCGATGTTTTATTTCTGGTGGCCATTTTGGCCGCCATCTTGGATTTGGGTAAATATTCCTTAATTCAGGTATAAGAGGAATCCTAGCTCGAGTATCTCCTGCAAATATATATGCATGGGTGTTGTTATAATAGCAATAACATTCATTGATTCGAAACATAACATCGCGTTATTAACGGAGATTCAGCTTTGACCTATGATACCGGCATTTGGGAAAACGTGATATCGGACAAAAATATCCCGCAATGAATGTATATTATGGTCCCCATATGTTCGCCAATGACTCCACTATATGATAAATGTATAACATGACGCAAAACTTCTAACATTTTCCCACAGAGACAAACGAAAGGTGGTAACATGTCAGAAAAATAGCATATTTTCATATTTCGGCGGCCATCTTGGGCGCCATATTGGATTCTGGTGTCGGATTTTTGGCTAATTTGTAAGAGTTGTATATTACCATAACGAATCGAGCGGAAAACAAGACCGCATGTGCTATCATCTTTACTATAATGGCGATCAAAGATACCTGGTGCATTTTTTTTAAATGGCCGCCATGATGGACGCCATCTTGTCTGGAGTCTCTGCGGCCACTTTTTTTTCTTGTTAACAAGTGAAAATAATTAGAGGAGACCATAAGGAAGAAAATTAGTGGGGTGAAGTTAAGTCCTGGGGGGGGGGGTGCAGAGGTCGACCAATATCTCCTGGACTAGACGTTATGATCAGCGAATACAGGAACAGGATTTCACATCAAACATTTGGAATCATTAACAAATAACATCAATAATTTGCTTAAATCATTCATTTTGCTTTTTGGCTGCCATCTTAGGGATGCGGAGAGTATCAAGTTTCTTCCAAAACGTTGCATATTGTTAATAGGCCACACGTGTAAACGTCCCTATACCTACATTTCACAAGATATTATTTATAAAATTCAGATCAAACTCACTTGGTGCATGTTCTTTATTAATAACACCGACCACGTTGGACGCCACCTTTGTGGTGTCTATACGGCTTATTCTCACTTTGCCGACGAGCCTGCAAAAATATCGCCGGTAAGGTGTGATCGTCGCGTCCACTAATATGTGGAACTGGATGTGGACATATATAGCATCATATATAATGTTCACTCAGTGAAATAGTAGTAAACTGTTATTCGTATTGAGCGATCGTATTGAGCTATAAAAACCCCATGTCTCTCCAAAGTTGATCATATTCAATGTTCTATCTTCATCATGGCAAGTTCTCAAGTAAATGTATTCTTCATCACCAACGATCGAGGAGGCAAACACCTGGTCTTCAACGACTTCAAATTCCGCATCAAATCACGTCGATCCGAGAATGTCCACTGGGTGTGTTGTAAGAATGGCTGTGGTGCCACCATCAACACAATAAAGAGCATTCTAATTTATAATAATATTTAACTGATATATCTATATACAAAAAATAGACATCAAATCTAATTTTTACCGTAAGATATAAAAAAGTGATTTTTAAGCAGTGCATTCAGAGTGAAGGTGTAATTAAGTTTGTTTTGAAAGCGATTAGTGTGTGATAACTCGTGTTGTTTTAATCAGTTGGTTCATTTGATCTCCTGATCTAATCATTGGCAACTTACTTGTGTTTGCTTGTAACAACTGACCAGCTCATCATGCAGCAGTGAGTTTGTTTAACAGTTTACCCAAAAGACAACACATGGTCAGCTACATGTATATAGATGCCTATTTGCCATCAGTCAGCATATACAAAAAATGTCTTCTGATACTGATGTATCTTGTATATCGTGCGGCGATGTAGTTAGATGTGATTACTAATTATGTCAGATCCACATAGCACTATTATTGGGGCCTGCACTTTTATTTGGAGCCCGATAGTAAGTGGACACTTGTTTTGTCCAGCAGGGTACATCTACGGTATAAGTTATATAACCATGTAGTGACTCAAGTTCAGTTCTTTAACATGCACACCGATGCATATACGCAGTTCTTGGAAATTTGTGTCAAAATTTGACCAAAAAAACCTGAAAAAAAAACAGATATCCCCACCCCTATTTATTATTATCCTATTGAGAAGTACAAAAGATGCGCGAAGGGAAGGGCTTCACGAAATTTATGATTTCATGCAATTCGTATGTAGCAAATTTAGTGGACGGGGCCAAACTTTAACACTGAGGCCTATGGAAACATTTGTGGTACAAGTACAATAGTTCCTTCTAACCTAAAAATCCGCCATTTTATTCAGAAACCCGGGAAGTTCAGTTTAACGAAGCATATAATCTGAAACATGATTAACAAACATTGTCTATGTCGTTCAGTGCCTGCGCACTGTGGACATTAAAGGCATCTTCTGCTCGATTAATGATTATTTGTTACCCAAACTTCCACCGATTTTGAGACATTTTCCAAATAAGGTACTAGTATGTTGTGACCACGAGGCACCCATCATTTTTAATGTTGAACTGCAGACGACACTGATCAATTCCTGAATATTACTTCTTTGATTAATGAAAGGACATTCCCATAATTGCCGACGACAAGGACAAATTTCCATCGAAATTTTCCTGGTAAATCAGGGGGGTGGGGTTGGAAATATTTTTCAGGCATGTATGCTGATTTTTTTCTTTCGACCCTTCTTGGGGACCCACCCACCCCTCGTCCAAATTTTTTTCTGTTTTCGGCAGTTTTTTCCGACCATTTTTGGACACCCACCCCCCTTAACACTAAAACAGAGATTTGCAGAGGCCCTGGGGGGAATTCACTGTAAATAGCTGTATATGAATTTCTGTGCATACTATTAGTCATGGATGACTGGATGTTAACATTGACATGTAAATACCCTGCTGGACAAAACAAGTGTCCATTGGCACCGCTGTGTATTTGCCGTTCGGCCTCTGTGTCAGAGTTTGTAACTGCAGTTGAGCACCGCGGCCGAACGGCAATTATACTCAGACACTGCGGCCAAACAGCAAGTTCACTGCAACTGCCCTCGCAGTCGAATGGCATGTACACCGTGGTTATATTTCTGGTTTGTATTGTATTTTTTCAGTTTGATGAAAGTACACTGTGGCAACTACACCATGCTGAATGGCAATTATACTGCTGCCCAACTGTAGTTAGCCGGCGGAGCCGCGGTGTACATGTAGTTGCATTTCGGCCGCGGTGGCAACGCTAACCGCACCGCAGTTTTGTCCAGCAGGGTAGGAACGAGTCATTTTGGGGTCATTCGGCCAAAAAAACAATGGCTGCCAGTGGCCATGTTGGATTTCAAAATTCAATCCATTAGCATGGGCAACAGGCTACATGTATACTGTTTGTCTGATAATCATGAAATTTGTCATTTAGGTTAATATTAACATATAGATGTGTTTTAAGCCAAACTCATTGCAAAAACAGTCAAAAAGACTTGCCGGAAAATTTTTCTCTCCAAAGTTGATCATATTCAATGTTCTATCTTCATCATGGCAAGTTCTCAAGTAAATGTATTCTTCATCACCAACGATCGAGGAGGCAAACACCTGGTCTTCAACGACTTCAAATTCCGCATCAAATCACGTCGATCCGAGAATGTCTACTGGGTGTGTTGTAAGAATGGCTGTGGTGCCACCATCAACACAATAAAGAGCATTCTAATTTATAATAATATTTAACTGATATATCTATATACAAAAAATAGACATCAAATCTAATTTTATTTCTTGTTAACAGGTTATGGTTGATGCCTTCGTCGCAGATCTCAAGCAGCCTGTCCGCAGTGGCTCTAGACCCGTGTCGTCTATATACCATGAGGAAATCGGCAGCCTCAGAACAGATGAAGTAGACCGGTAGTCATCAGCCGAGTTCCGACCTTTTACAGCATCGCCTTACCATTCGTCTCCGTCGACCAGTTGAGCTATGCTTGGCTCAATGTACTAGAAGAATGGGAAGAATATATGGAAACAACAGACCGCCCAACGCGTCTCTTAGACATTTCAAGAGAATATTCAGGGAAAACGAGATCGATGTTGTAGAATACTTAGATTCAATCGCTAAATTAGTTCGCCATTGAGCTTTTTGTTAAAGTATTGTCGTGTATTTGTTATATGTTTTTTATCTCCTTGTATGTATTTTATTAATTATTTTGCATCAATAAATAAATAAAACATGACATAGATTATTTCCTGACATCAACTTTGAATCAGCACCAAAGGTTCCAAAACCCTCGTTCCCAAATTGACAAATCATTAAAAACCTACAAAAAGAGAGGACAAACCAGGAAAGAAAAGAGGAATAGACTATAAGCGGCAAATGATTGAAGTAAGGGATTATTGCCACCTCGTGCAGGTACCCCCGAAAACAATAGCCGTCGGCAAAGTGAGATGCTCCCGTGTATACTAAGTCGCCGTTTGTTCAATCTGACATTTACCAAATGCATCTTTATGTCAAAATGAACAACTGAGTGGGGAAAGTTAAATGTTGGCGGGGTACTCAGTTCGTTGAACCGGCTCCGGCAGTAAGTGAGCGATCGAATACAAAAACACGAAAAGTAAGTTTTTGGTCATATATTCAGCGGGAAAGCAGAACTTAATCGTATATGTCTATTGTGAATGTGTGTTAGTCATATGTAGCAACATAATCACTCGCCACCTGATAACAAAGTGAAACGACTGATTATGTGACGTCATCAAGTATAACGATAACTGGATTGGGCATTTTCTCTGGTCTGTGAACGTTTATGGGTGGGGTAAGTTTCAGAATAGTAAATGATTTTGTATGTGTTAAGCATATCTCTCATGCAGTTTCTATTTTGGGGCCATGTGGATATTTTAATAGGCGATCAAGATATTGGCATTTGTTGGTCAGAACAATAATGAAACGTTTGTCGTCTTTTGACCTTTTCTCCAAGTTCAGCTGAAAATTGACTGTTTAGTAAGCACATATAATCGGACACTTTCATCACAGCTGTCACTATATGGATAAAATGATTCCCCCTTAGAAAATATTAGATTTATAGATCATGGGTGAATATCAGTTTTCATTTGCAATTTTTTTCAATTGTGTGCATATTTTGGGTCAGTAATCCACACATGTCGATTTTTTTCATAGCAGCCAATCCAGAATCAAAAATCGCACACTCATACAGAGTGTACCAAATGTTGATTTAGAACATATAGGGCATATGTTCTCGAGGTCTCGAAAGTGAAGGGTATCTCAACAACTATAGGCTTTCTGAGAATCTCACACTGGCCTAACGGGTTAAAACAACGGAATACAAATAATATGTAGTTCCAAGATTTAGCAATGATCCACGTGGAACATAGATACTAAGTCATATCTGTGACGAATTTCATGAAAATTTGCCAGAAAATTTTGTCAGCTGTGTGAATGTATCCTATATAACCCAAAACAACTGGAGACAACGTGTTACTATACGATTTATAAAAATAATCTAAAAACTTGGGGACTCCCTGTATCGACTCGTTTCTCTCGCTTTAGGACAACCACTTTGCTGAGATAACGACAGACAGTGAATTTGAAAGAACTTTTATTTAATAACTGATTCCGACAATAGCGAGTTTGTGATACCCGTCCGACGGGAACGGGTACGGATAAATCGGTGAACATCGTCACGGTCTCTTGTGTACTTTCAATGCAGCTCATAAAGCGATGGCGATTTGGAACGGGTAGATGTGTCCTGTTTACCGGTAACCGTTCACTACGATTTTCTCACTCAAAGGTTCATGAATTACATGAATTTCCAGTCACCTATGCGTTAACCTATTTATTGCAAGATGTCATGAGCAAACATCATTGATAAAGTTGTCATTTTAAGCCAGGTTTTATGTTCAAATTCTCGAGGCGGCTTCTAGGTTACAGTGAAGTAATTCGATTGGTAGCGCCCTCCAACCGATTTTGGACCAAGATGCAGGAGAGAATTAAAAAAAATCTGGGCTCTGGTTGGTTAATAGTAGTTTCGATATTTAAACATATAAAATACATGCAATCACTCCTCTTGAAATTTCAGACTCCAAACAAAACATTGGCACATTGTAAAGCACGTGGTTCTTAGATTTAATTTTGTTGGTGTGAGGTAAAAAATGTCAATATGTTTTTCATGCAATTCTGACTCTCGATTATAAATCCCAAATTTAAAGGTACATTCCATGCTCGACGATATGATTTTTTTCATGCAGAAACTTTGCGCAGATGCCAATTCCGGTGACCATGTACTCATTTATCACAATTCGTGGATAGTCAGGGCTGCAGGCCATTATATGTTAACACTGAGGCCTATGGGAAATAATTACTTCACTATAACCTCTAGCTCTTAGATAAATACGGAAGGGCGATCATTTCACTGACAACTTTGTTCACGCATAAATGACAGGTTGTCGTTAATAGAGTGGGTATATAGTGCTATAGATAGAGTCTCGACCCATTGCAGGGACGTGACTATATATCGTCTCCGCGTAAGGAGGGGTGTCCACCTTCGAATTTCTTACTACACCCCTTGAACCATATCAATTTCACAAGTTTGCCCGTAATTCCATTTGCACCCCCCCCCCCGGGTTGGGCTTTGATTTTTCCCAACTGGTCCCTCACAACCGCCTGGATGGTAGCATATTCTAAATAAATCAGTAGTCTTTTTTGTCACTAGTCGGGGGGCATAATCAACTGGGTCGACCATGCAGTACAAGAAAATGTGCAGATCTGAGCCTGAAAATCATAATATCTAGTGGTCTAACGCCATGCAAATTCACTCAGAATTGTTTTTTCTTAAATTAATTATCAGTTTCTGACTGGCCACTGGGAGGGACCGGGACACACCGGATCGACCATGGTTCGGCCCGGTGTGAGAATTTTTTTTAATCTGAACATGAAATTTGCTAAATCCTGGCATCCATGCAGACTGGCATCAAACTTTCCAATTGTTGTACATTTTGAGCCCTGACACCCCCCCAGGTTGGAAAATTTCCAACAGTTTCTGATAGCCATTTCAGTCCAATTTGTTTACTAATACTAGGAAAATATGCAAATGTTGGTCTAAAAACTACAAATTCTCCACTAATAATTTTTTGGAAAATCAAACTACGAGAACAATATCAACCTATTGTTAGTGTGAAATTTCCAACAAATGTTGTTTCAGGTATATCACATTTCCAACAGTTAAACATTTTATCAAAGTTGGGGGGCGAGACACCCCTGTCGTCACGTCCCTGTGTCAACCCTTTGTACAAGGGAATCAATATACCGTGGATTTATCTATGCATTGTACATTTGAATATTTAGTTACTTTATCGTATACAGGTGGTGACTGATTTCCCATTTTAATATATATTTACAATTTGAACGGACATGACTCATTTGAACCACAACATACTTGTGTATATTGTAGCGGGGATAATATAGGTCGCTAAAGGCACGAAATACCTATACATACTCTACAAAATCTAAATATAATCAGAACGAGTTTCAGCTGTTTTCTGAGGTTCTCACAGAAGTGAAGCAAACACTCTTTATTCAATACATGAAAATAAACAGACTACATTTTAACACCTTTTATGCTACCAAGTTTAATTTTTCAAACCTACCACCGGGTTTAGATCCCGACAAAAATCCCAATTCTTGGGATAAATATTCCCTTGCCCCGACCCTTCGATCTGTTGAGAGATTCCAAACCAAAGATTACTTAATATGACTAAATATTCCCAAACTAAAATAAAGGACAAATTCGGTCTTATATCTGACTGAAAGTACACGCACGACATTATTAGACCCTGGGTCTAAAACAATACATTTTATAGCGATTATTGGTTGGAAAATTTAACGTAATTGTATATTTGAGCTATCATAATCATTTTCTAAGTCTGAAAATTCCAACCGATTTATAGTCAACACTCGATCGGTCTATGACTTGTAGAATCCAATTGTTGAAAATGTTATCAAGATGAGTGAAAGAAAAGCACCAACCCCTTCCAACTGCCACCGCGTCCTTTGTGAAAGCAATTGATTATCCCGAGGCCCGCCCATCTAATCTAAATACAAATTTCCAACAATCCATAACGGTAAGTATAACGTCGGCCAACAAAGCGAATGCGAATAACAATCTATCTATATTATAATATCTTGTTTGTTGCAGTTGGCTCACCATACATTACCAGTCGATGTGATGAATTCTACCCGTAAAACAGTTTGCGATTACAAAACGTGTACCGGTACGGGTAGCTACCCGTACGCGTACCCGTACCGTTACGGTTTGAAATCACAAACTCGCTATTATCATCGCAGCGGGTCATCATTTAGCAGTAATCATTCAAACATCTTCTGGCCACGCGGTATCTGAAAAGGAATGATCAAAAGTGTTATGAGATACATGTATCATGCAAACAATCTTAAATCGAATTTCCAAAATATATTGTAGATGGAAATCTGTTTCTGTCTGCAATATTAGTTCCGCTAACGAACAAAAAGCTAATATAGAAACACGTCACATATAGGTATTCCTTGAATATAATGTGACTTTTACATTTTATTCCTGAGCGTTTGACTCGCTAAATATTTCCGTAGTAATTATCCCCGTAACAGAAGTTTGGCGGGGAATATAAAAATGTGTTATATCCCCCGTGAGTCTTCTAGCCGAACTTCGGAGTTATATATAAGCTTTTATCCATTTAGCGTATTATAAAGCCAACAAATTTAAAAACCTATTTTGGTGTTACATTTTCGACTCATGTTGTGACAGGCATGGTTTTGCCATTATGTTGAACTATTGTGAATGGCCAGCGGGGGATAGTCTGGATAAGGCTAAGGGTGCATTTACACTGATATAGAACTGTATACAGGTCTGTATGAAGTCACGTGTCGCGTATTACTGTGATCACAATATGATTACTAATAGTGAACGCGCGCTGATCAGTACTCTGGTAATTGAAAATTCACTACGAGTCGTTTCAGTTTAGGCCAGACATAAAAATGGATCTACCATCAGCAGACAACAGCGATTTGGTATGTGCCGCATGTATTTAAAGTGTATCCTTATATACCACTTGATAATGGTTCGAAGAAAGAATGAAAATCGCATAGGAATACACAATAAACAACAGTATACACAAATAGAGGCTAGACTGATGACAATTCCAATGACAATGTTGACCAAATGTAGGACAATATTGTTTTATTAAATTAACTAGCAGGTTTTGACTGGCCACGGGGAGGGATCAGGACACAATCTTTCCAAGTGTCTGAAATTTCCAACCTGACACCCGCCCCCATGATAAGGTTGGAAAATTTCCAGATGATGGCCATTCCAGCCCAAAACTTTTATAAAAAGTAGGAGATTATGCAAATATTGGTCCGAAAACAATAACCCCCCCCCCCAATAAAATGTTTGAAAATCAAACTACAAGATCATTTTCAACCTATTGTTGGTTTGGAAATTAAAGCTAATGTCGTGTCAGGTATGAAATTTCCAACTGTTGAAAAGTTTGACCAAAGTTGCCAGGTCCCTGTCCGTGTTCAATATTCGAAATACACGGGTTGAAATGACAACGAAAACTAAAACACATTCGCCAAGCCCGAGTAACAATTAATCAAAACAGATTTGCCTGTCGCAGTGCTTCGGCGTTGACCGTGACGTATAGCGGACACGATTTTTGCTCACACGAAATAATACTGTTTTCTTTCTGTGTGCATTTCTATATCAACCCGTTTACACTAGTCTGCGTGTAGATCTGTGTGCAGTTCTATATCAATGTAAATGCACCCTAACACCGCTTTGAATGGAACACCAATCCGGCATATTCGTAAAAAGAACCAGCTTTGTTATCGCGAATGGCTTACAAATAAAAGTTTATGGTTCGCTAGATGCATGGGACGTTACCATTATCAATGTTGTTTTGTATTGAAAATAAAAGATGTGCGCTCGACCCCATCGATAAATATAATATATGTCACTACTGTGAAGTGATTATCGTGTTCGGGTCCCTCGTATTATTCACACATTTTATTAATGAGCTCAAACTCGATCATTGTATAGTCTCGATATTTATTACTTCCCGGTTGTAACCGCGTTGCCATTTTTGCGTAAAGCATTAAACTGTTTAAGTTACTGTTTTATAATTTCTGCAAAACCGATTCGGTCAAGATGGACAATTTATTGTACACGGTGATTACAATCTTCGTTCTGCGAGTAACTGTATCTTTGTCGCAGCCTGTTAATACACGTAAGTGCATGTTACTTTATATAGCCGACATATTAAAGGGATACTATGCGCCGATAAAATGAAACTTGCCAAAGCCATAAATGTTTCCAGCTGTGCATTTGCACACATGTGGGACAAATGACGCTGTATGTTTGCCATAATTACCATAAGTCAGGGATAGACTAACAATCAATTACCTCATCGAAGTCTGACGAAGAATTATTTGGAGATAAATGTGTTAATATAAAATATTGGATTGACGTGGGTTAAAGATGGGGCATATCTGAGTGATTTGTGATAGTACTTCACCGACCCTCACACACAAATTTAGTAAAGTAGATATTCGATTATCACTGTGTACTTGATAGGAAAAGTGGAATATACGTCTCGCAATCAACACCGTGGTAAGCGTTTGGCTTTCAGTTACTCTCTCAGTATCATGGACATGTTATGTATAATGCTATTTTCCTTATATACGCTATAGGGACAGGTCATGCTATGTATAATGCTATTTTCCTTATAGAAGATATATCTCCAATTACAAACATGTACAGCAGACGAGTTGTATCGGCTCATGTGCTGTTAACGAGACAAATAAATCGAAGTATGAAACTCACATGTACGGCTCTATTATGCGTATATAACATGTTGCCATGATTGTGACATTTCTCATTTAAAATCTGTTTTTGTAGCATATTAGTGTACGACAGTATGCTTGGAATTGTATACAGTTATCAACATACTGTCGTACATGCACCAACAATGCTGCAAAACAGTTTTTAAATGACAAATGTCGCAATAATGGCAACATGTTATATACGCTTGCATAGAACCATGAGAGTCAGAAAAATGCAACATGAACACAATGTACGTAAATATATTTATTATACACATACAGTTATTGAATACACATTGAAGCGGATGACGGTATTATTTACATGTGAGTTTTATATTTTCGTTTTATTTATCTCGATAACAGAAATTGAGCTTATATATACAAGTCGTCTGTTGTATGCAATTGGAACTATATCGTCTAGGGAAAATAACATTACATAACATGTCCATGAAACCGAGAGAGTAATTAGAAGCCAAAACACTCACTATGGTGTTGATTACGATGCGCATATTCCACTTTTCCGATTCCACTTCCAGTTTCGAATGTACACAGTGATTATATCGGCTTTTGATAAAGTTGATCATCAACATATACATGAATAGATATCGCAAAGGGTAGTTTCTTTGCATGTCTATAATATTGCATGTTTTTATGTGATTATATTACAACTAGCTGAAACAGGCTTTAATGAGCCTTTATTCGGCGTTGGAGGTACCTGTGGCCCATGTGTGGAGATTTTGATCGTTTAAAGTTTGATTAAAACATTTTTTAATTGTTTTTATTCATTAATTTTTTTTATATTGAGCTATTTGCTCAAATTAACAAACATTTTATTTATATATATTTTTAATTTTTAATTAAATGTGTTTTAAATCAAAAATTTGAAAGACTAACGCCGTCATAACCTCCACCAGGGTACCGCGAGTCACCGCAGCAAATTTGTATTGAAATCGGCATATTGGACCTAAATATTGATATTGGTTCATACTATCGGACTTACTTGGTTCTGATATAAGCCCACTGTGAACTTATACCCGTTATTATGTTGGATGGTGCGCGCCACAGTGAAAACATATATACAAAGAGCGTACATCTTGTGCTGAAATAGGCCAACAGAGAGCGTATTCGTTTTTTGTTATTTATTTAATTAAAATTTTTAACATGAATTTCTAGATAGACTCACGTTGGTGTAAATGAGCCATGTTCAGGTATCTGCCAATAACTATGCACAACGCCAATATGGTAGTACATACAACGATAGTATTCGCAGAAATAAAACAATTTGAACATTTCTGGTTTTATGGAAGCTAAGGAACGCGATCGAAGTTCGGTTCCATACCTCTGCTTGATAACTCGCGGGAGGTCTCTGTTGATCAGACGAAGCCAGGTCAGTACAACGTAATTTTCTAGAGTTGGGGTCATTTCTTCGTCATCGTCTAATGCTTCCCCATGATGTGTTATGCCACTTTCTTTCTTCATCATGTTATCTTCAACAAATGCGACGAGTCGTTGATAGAGGTTTTCAGGACGTTCATCGGGTTCAAGGTGTATCAAATCTATGTCGATGAAATGTGCTCCAGTCGTGTCGAATCCAAAGTGGGCTCTGATTGTTTGCCATACTGCATCGATGTTGAATTTTGTATTATTGCATTGCGGGATATAACATTGCAGAAATTGGATATCTGGCCGATCATGAGTTCTAAGAGCGTGACTTTTTGTACTGCAGTGTGTCCACTGGGTTCATCATAATCTATGCCTGCATCATCAGTGAAGCCTTTGAGGGAAGTAGCCTTCGATTTTCGTGTCCATGTAGTTCCCTCAAGCAGAAATGGCGCAAAGTTATGATCCAGTGATAGTGTGTACTGTATATTGGACTTCCAACTTTCAAATGATGTGACAGTTTCGTTTTTCGACAAACCCCATTGTTTTGGGGCCCTGGATGCCATGTCTGTAGTTGTATTTTGGTATTTACGGTAATGGAATTCTGGAGCGAGATGCTGTGCTTTCGTATCTAAGCAGAATTCTGGTTCGGTATTTACGGTAACTGTATATTCACTTCAAAGCACCTTCCCTATAGATTAGGCAGATTCCACGTCGTTTCGACGGCTCTCTTCGGTATATCGTTGAGTTCTTATCCAAACTCTGTCACCACGCCAATATGGTAGCACATACAACGATGAAAGAAATGCAATTTAATCGAACTGGAAGTAACTTTGGAAGGAAGGTCCAAATTCGGACTGGCATCAACCGTACTTGACTATATACAAAGGTTAATACAAACATAAGTGTCAACAACACTGGCGGAAGAACACTTCATATCACAGTTGTTATAGTAAATACTTTCATATTCACTGAGTGGTTGATGAGAAAACATGATTTGATTGGGTTATGCGATACTTTGGAAGTTAAAAATCGAAATCTTGTCAATACAACATTTTAGTTTTGACAATTCCCGCGGCTTCGTTAGTCTCTGTCATTCAGGATATGGAGGATACGCCCTCCGCCCATTCTTCAAAAACAATCCTATCAGAATGATAGACATTTTAGAATTTTTTTTTTGACCTTTTAGATGCCCCCCCCCCCCCCCACCAATGGTATGTTCGTTTCTCGAGAAAAGACTTCTCCAAGTCACACAATTCAGGGGGAAATGGTCCTTTTAGCAAGCATGAACCAACATGGATCGTTCATTCTTATTGCATTTCTCACTGGTGTGGAATACAAGGAGCGTTGTCTCACTTATTTGCGGAACAATTGAATAACAATTGAGTAAATCAACGCATGTTTTCTGTTGGGGTTCTTCAGTAATAAATATTAGAATTAATAGTCAAATGGGTGTGGAACCATGGATGTAACTCGCCTTCTCTAATATAAGGCAGTGAATCGCAACGTGCCATTCCGATCGATACATGGCCATTTCTATAAGAACTGAGAATTTGATCACGCTCACATTGAAGCATTGAACACTCATACTGAGTCCTTGCATCCATAACTCTGATATTGGCATATATATATATATATATATATATATATATATATATATTATATATATATATAGAAGAGTAGGATCTGTCTGTCTGTCTCTGTCTGTCTGTATATCTGTCTGTCCGTCAGTCTGTTCGCGATTCTCCCAGACCACTGGGCCCTGTACTGTATAATACAATTACTGTGATCACATCTTCTGTGGTGCGCACATAAGGTCTACACTAAACTAAATAACAACTAAACACATGTTTGAGCAGATAGCCAGTGTCTTTATTCGCAGAAGTTGACACCAGATGGGCGCACCAAAAACCGCTGGATGTACAACATATACAACATTCGTTACAAATTAATATGTGTGAGCATCTCATTTCAATAGTATATTCACATATTGTAATTCCGATAATTATACTGTAATAATTAACATGTCATTCTATGCACAAGAATCCTACACAAATCTCCAGCAGTTTCCGGTTAGAATTCCTGCGATAAACCAGAGATAAAACCACATTTTGTGGGGAAAACTCTGGAAGCATTGGATGCTGCATGCCCAGTGAACATAATTTTTATGTTGTCATATATATGTAACATGTCACATTCGAAACGTATGTTTATGTGCGTGTACGAGACGTTTCCGTCCGCTTCGCGATTATATATAACGTTTCATTAATTAATGTGTTATACATCTGTATGTAATAAATCTTATTCGATGTGTAATTATTAATTTGTACAATTATATTACCATAATGGTGCTAATGTAACTAGTAACTATACTCATATAAAATTATTTTTACTCAGATATGTGGAATTTAAGTTGTCACTCCTAGCGAAAAACTGGCTAAAGTGACCCAACTTTATTATGCGCTAACGAAATTACTCACTCACTCAGTGAACTCCAATTATCGTTAGCCAATTATCTACTGATACTCTAGACAACTCAGTTGTATTCACACGATACGCTACAGACAATAGTTTTGGGCTAATCTACGAAACGCTCAAAACATGTAGTGTCGAGTGCAATATGCCACTGCATTATAATAGCGGGCTCATTATCGAAAGGTGATTGGGTTTAATCAGAACGGCATTCGCACTGCAGCATTCAAGCGGTTTTTTTGGGGCAAACAACCTAAAGTATGTATTGGAGTATCGACACTATTATGACATTCGTGCAGGGACGTTGTTAGAGGGTCTCCATTGTGAGGCACCAAGTTCCCGCAGTCATGTAACTTTCATAACGAGCGAAATGACAAGCAAAGTGGTCAAGTTATTTCTAAATAGATATGCACGCATGTTATAATTTAATCATACATACACATGCATATAATATATGTGGGTGGCGAAAATGACTTGTTTCGGCAAATCGGAGGACCCTACCCCATGAAGGTTTGTTGAGTGGGGGGTATAGTTTGGTATACGATGTTGTGTGTTATAGCACTGGCTACCACACATACATGATGTCACGACTCGGGGCTTGATGTCTCACCCCAACGTTGATTATTGTTCAATAGTTGAACATTTCATATACTTAACAATATTAGTTGAAAATTTCACGGCAACAATAGGCTGAAATTGTTCTCGTATTTAATTAGCGGGAACACGTTCTTGTTTTTTAGACCAACAGTTGAAATTCTTCCCACGTTTATTTACAATCAGTTGGACATTTTTCCAACCTTATAGAGGATGTCGGGTTGTATATGTCTAACACTTGGAGAGATGGATGCCAGTCTATAGATGCTGCAGATTTTACAGTTTTCACAGGTTCAGATTTCAAACCTTTCTCACACCGGGCCCCGTGTGTCTCGCTCTCTCTCCGTTGGCCATTCCAATCGAGGCCCAGGGACGTGGCTAGAGGGTCTCCGTTGGGGGGGGGGGGTGTCCACCTTGTGAAATTCCAATTGCACTCCCCTTGAATCAGAAGAATCAGAATCAGACCAAACACAAGTTCTGCATAATTCCTCTTGCACCCATCCCTTGCACCTCAGTGCTCAGGTCTAATATCCTATATATTCACAAACAATGGTTCTATATATTCCCGGTATGAGAACATTTAGATATTTTAACCTAAAAACTTGCATAAATCCTAACATCTAGTGGTCTAACTCCAGACAATGCACACGGCTACGGGCAAGAGACCAGGACAAATCAGCTGACCATTGTTGTTCGGCTCCGTGTGAGATAATTTTGAAAACTCTACAAGAAAATTACAAATCCTAGCAGCTAGACTTGCCTCAACTGAAGCTTTCATAGTGTTGGAAATTTCAAACCGAATGTAGTAAAATTGTTGATTATTTTCTTAAACTAATTAGCAGTTTTACGTTGGCCACGGGGAGGGACAATGACACACCGGGCCGACCATGGTTCGGCCTGGTGTGGGAAAATTTTGAAATCTCAACAAGAATATCGCAAATCCTAGCATCTAGACTAGCCTCAAGCCTTCTTAGAGTTGGAAATTTCAAACCTGACACACCCACTTAGGTTGGAAAATTTCCAACTGATGACACTTCCAATGCCAATGTTAACCAAATGTATGACAATATTGTTTTCTTAAATTAACTAGCAGGTTTTGACTGGCCACGGGGGAGGGAACAGGACACAAGCTTTCCAAGTGTTGGAAATTTCCAACCTGTCACCCCCATAAGGTTGGAAAAAAATTTCCAACTGATGACCATCTCAGTCAAATATGTTGACCAAAGATAGGAAAATATGCAAATATTGGTCCAAAAACAATTAATTCCCCAATAAATTGTTTGAAAATCAAACTACAAGAACATTTTCAAGCTATTGCTGGTGTGAAATTCCCAACTGATATTTTGGTAGGTATGAAATTTCCAACTGTTGAAAATTTTGATCAAAGTTGGGGGGGGTGAGACACCCCCCAAACCCACCTGTCGCCACGTCTCTGACAGGGACGTGGCTAGAGGGTCTCCGCTGGGGGGGGGGGTGTCCAATTTGGGAAATTCCAACTGCACCCCCCTTTGAATCCAACCAAACACAAGTTTTGCGTAAATCCATTTGCACCCCCCCCCCCCCATTGCACCTCAATACTCAGGCCTAGTAGCCTATATATTCATAAACCGTGGTTCTATATACCCAGTATCAGAACATTCAGATATTTGAACCTGAAAATTGCATCAATCCTAACATCTAGTGGTCCAACTCCAGACAAATGCACACAGCTACGGACAAGAGACCAGGACACACCGCGCCGACCATGGTTGTTCGGCCGGATGTGAGAAAAGTTTGAAAACTAAACAAGAAAATTGCAAAATCCTAGCATCTAGACTGGCCTCAAGCTTTCCAATAGTATTGGAAATTTCAAACCTCACACCCATAGGTGGGAAAAAATCTCCAACTGATGACCATTTCAGTCCACAATTTTGACCAAATGTAGTAAAATATTGCTTTCTTAAACTAACTAGCAGTTTTTAATGGCCAGGGGAGGGACCATGACCATGGTTCGGTCCGGTGTGCGAACAATTTTAATATCTGAACAAGAAAATCGCAAAATACTAGCATCTAGACTAGCCTGAAGCCTTCCTCGAGTTGGAAATTTTCCAACTGATGACAATTCCAATGACCATGTTGACCAAATGTAGGACAATATTGTTTTCTTATATTAACTAGCAGTTTTTGACTGGCCACGGGGGAGGGACCAGGACACAAGGTTTCCAAGTGTTGGAATTTCCAACCTGACACCCCCCACTGAGGTTGGAAATTTTCCAACTGATGACAATTCCAATGACCATGTTGACCAAAGTGACAATATTGTTTTCTTATATTAACTAGCAGTTTTTGACTGGCCGCGGGGAGGGACCAGGACACAAGGTTTCCAAGTGTTGGAATTTCCAACCTGACACCCCCATAAGGTTGGAAAATTTCCAACTGATGGCAATTTCAGTCCAAAATATTGACAAAAAGTAGGAAAATATGCAAATATTGATCCAAATACAATAAATTCCCCCCATAAATTGTTTGAAAATCAAACTACAAGAGCATTTTCAACTTATTGTTGGTGTGAAATTTCCAACTGATGTTGTGGTAGGGATGAAATTTCTAACTGTTGAACATTTTTACCAAAGTTGGGGGGGGGGTAAGACACGTCTCTGCTCAGCCACATATGATGTGTAGTCGTGGGCATTTCCCCCTTTTATATACAAGTTCCGATGCTCGTTTTCCGATGTCACTGTCAGTGGAACGCGGTGGTTAGATTGGACAACGAAGATACGCTAATACTAAACCAACTGTGGCTGGATTTGGCGAAAACGAAGATGACGAATCCGTCAATTAGACCTGTGATATATCGAGTTTAAACTTTGACTATAGGTGACACTCCACAGTTTCAACAGGAATGGACCCAAAAATAGGGGGCCCATGGATTCATTGAAATTTATCTGGATTATGATCCCAAACCATATAGACAATATATATATGCCTGAAATTAGTACAGAATAGGCATTCAGAATTTGATACATAATTTCCATAATATATAGGCTATCAAGAGTTATGGCCCTTGATCTTTTGATTGAAAATGTGATTTGTATTCAAAAAATGACCAAAATATTGCATTTTCATACCCAAGGGGCACGAATACCAGATTTTTTCAAGCATGGTCACCTATGTTGGTTTAAAGGCCTCTGGCTTCCAACATCAATGTGAATACAATTCCAACTTTCGCCGTTAAAAATACCAGAAAATCAATTTTTAATGCAGATGACAAATTTTGGGTGCTAAAAAATGGATCCAGTATCTAGAGCCACTGTTTCGCAGAAAACGCTACTGCTGTCTATGGGTGGGGTCAAGGTCACTTGCACTTATTTTTGTCATCAGTCTAGAACACCTTCTAAAATTACACAAATTCATATCCCACCTTGTCTTAATATACATACCACATTAATGGTGCCAGAAACCACTAGCACTTTATATCTATAAAATCACCCCTACTGATCATTCGAACATGTGGAGTGTCACCTTAAGGGGAATGCAATTTCAATAATCTTTAATAGCGACCACACCTCCTTATTCTCTGCATTATACCGCTTAAAATGATATATTACACCCCATGCGTTATTGCAATCACAAGCAGCAAGATTGGGTGGGGATTTACATGCACCCCAATAATTTCACCCCATTTGGGTCTTTCAGAACCCAATGACGTTATGCTTGACGTAGTGACAAAATGTATATATTCAACCATCATCTATAGCTTGAAAAAGGTCTGAAATGCTAAAATCTTGTATAAAATATATTATGAGATGCATATTTTCCTCAGATATAAAAATAAAACATAATATTTCATGCAACTACTATCTTTAGTACTCTCCCAAAACCATGGGTTAAAAAATTCCAAGTCTTATTTAGCATTAAGGGAAAGCTATACAAGGTTATGACATCACATGAACAATATGTTGTCAAGTGAAATATGACCAAGGAAACCTGAATCATTATATTTCACACTTGTGAATAAGAAAGACTGAATATCTAATCTTGTAGTATACTGTGTAATGTCAGTCTTTTCAGCTAAGATTCAAGGAGCATGTCATGAAGAAGTACCCATCATCTGAAAAATCATCAATAACAACACACATGAACCACCATCACCACCCCCACCGCTCCAAGACTCCATATCCCCACCAATTCATATGACTAAAGGCCACCTGTATTGGAATATCCATAGATGAATGGTGTATTTAGCATAAAATGTTCCTTCTAACTGAGCAGATTTGCTAAAAAATGATTTTCAGTGTAAATATTTGTCTATTTGCTGGTTTTTAAGGTGACATTCCACAGTTTCAACAGGAATGGACCCAAAAATAGGGGGCCCATGGATTCATTGAAATTTATCTGGATTATGATCCCAAACCATATAGACAATATATATATGCCTGAAATTAGTACAGAATAGACATTCAGAATTTGATACATAATTTCCATAATATATGGGCTATCAAGAGTTATGGCCCTTGATATATTGATTGAAAATGTGATTTTTATTCAAAAAATGACCAAAATATTGCATTTTCATACCCAAGGGGCACGAATACCAGATTTTTTCAAGCATGGTCACCTATATTGGTTTAAAGGCCTCTGGCTTCCAACATCAATGTGAAAAAAATTCCAACTTTCGCCGTAAAAAATACCAGAAAATCAATATTTAATGCAGATGACAAATTTTGGGTGCTAAAATATGGACCCAGTATCTAGAGCCACTGTTTCGCAGAAAACGCTACTGCTGTCTATGGGTGGGGTCAAGGTCACTTGCACTTATTTTTGTCATCAGTCTAGAACACCTTCTAAAATTACACAAATTCATATCCCACCTTGTCTTAAATACATACCACATTAATGGTGCCAGAAACCACTAGCACTTTATATCTATAAAATCACTCCTACTGATCATTCGAAACTGTGGAGTGTCACCATAGCTGGTAAACGGCGGTTGAAACCAACGGATTTACTGATTACTGAATTGGGTTTACTCTGGAGATTACGAATCTTACCTTAGTATTTTTGACAATATTGTTTTCTTATATTAACTATCAGTTTTTGACTGGCCACGGGGGAGGGACCAGGACACAAGGTTTCCAAGTGTTGGAATTTCCAACCTGACACCCCCATAAGGTTGGAAAATTTCCAACTGATGGCAATTTCAGTCCAAAATTTTGACAAAAAGTAGGAAAATATGCAAATATTGATCCAAATACAATAAATTCCCCCAATAAATTGTTTAAAAATCAAACTACAAGAACATTTTCAACTTATTGTTGGTGTGAAATTTCCAACTGATGTTGTGGTAGGGATGAAATTTCTAACTGTTGAACATTTTAACCAAAGTTGGGGGGGGGGGCGGTAAGACACGTCTCTGCTCAGCCACATATGATGTGCAGTCGTGGGCATTTCCCCTTTTATATACAAGTTCCGATGCTTGTGTTCCGATGTCACTGTCAGTGGAACGCGGTGGTTAGATTGGACAACGAAGATACGCTAATACTAAACCAGCTGTGGCTGGATTTGGCGAAAACGAAGATGACGAATCCGTCAATTAGACCTGTGATATATCGAGTTTAAACTTTGACTATAGCTGGTAAACGGCGGTTGAAACCAACGGGTTTACTGATTACTGAATCGGGTTTACGCTGGAGATTACGAATCTTACCTTAGTGTTTGTTACACTTTTCTTCGTAGACAACGTAGCGCGACACAAGGCGGATACAGGCATTTCCCAGCCATTTGGAAACGGAATATTTACCAAGGAAGGGGGCGTTGACGGGGACAAAGAGTGGAGCGACACGTCTGGTGTTCATTCGAAAGGTACCAATCGGCCCTGGTGGTATGTTAATCTCGAAGCGGATTACGGAATTCGCCAGATAGGTGTCTATAACCGAGGATGTGAGTATGTTATGGATAAGTACTGTCGATATAATGTATATATATAGGCGAACAACATATAACAAACAAGGCTGTATAAAGGGAGTTTAACGCACATTCCATAGAGATGGAAAATGTTATCTTCGGTTTAAAGATTGTCTATCTCTTTGTAAGCATGCGTTATATAGGAATTCTGGACGTTTCCGCACCTGGACGTTTCGGTATCCGGTTTTATAGTTCGGCACCAGGACGTTTCGGCACACGATTTTTCGGCGCTTCAGACGTTTCGGCACCTGATAATTTTCGGACCAAAGAAAATACCTGGGATGAATATAAATGCATTCTTGATTTCAATAAATGTAAAAATGGAACACATGATAACGATGTTGGTGAACATAACTATCACTAATCATGTACATTATGATACGATCAGCTGCGGCCCCGAAGAGCTCACTAAGCGATATAGAATTGTAAATCTCAGCATTCACTTTGCGCATGAACAATAAAGAGCGTTCCTTGATCAGTCAAAAATTCATAATAATTGAGACCATAAAGAGCGTTTTTCTTACTTCTGTTCGAACTGTTCAAATTACTGATAACATATTACTTATCTAAGCTTCCCCGTTGTATAAACGGTCCGCGTATTTGTATAGCAAGCAGTTATTTAGTATTATATGAATGTATATTTCTATGTTTTTTTCTACCAATTTTAATAAAACACAGAGACGGGGCTTAATTCCAGGGATGTTTTCATCATTATATTATTAGTGAAGATAAGACTACCTGATTACAAAAAGTGATTCGGGTAATTTGTGCCGAAACGTCTTCGATGAAGTGCTGAAACGTCCAACTGCTTGGGCCGTAAACCCAGGTGCCGAAACGTCCCGAAAACCAGGTGCCGAAAGGTCCAGGCGCCGAAAGGTCCTGCACCCGTTATATAGTTACCGGGGTATAATATGAATCGAAGGGCCCTGTCTGGAAATGCTTCTATCGATTAATATTGATTATATTTCGAAAATTTTCCGTTCTAAAACATGTGGTTGTTTAGCTAACAATCAATAGCGGTTACTTTTAACAGTGTCCAGAAATTTATTGTGTCACAGATAAACTTTAATTAGACTCATTATACATTATCGCTTATAGATATGTATTAAAACAATTAATCTGGGACAATTGACGTTCGGGTATAACTATGGGAACATGTTCTAAAAATAGAACAATACAGTATCCCATTTAATCATCTCATTTTATAATAAGATTTTAGAAATAAAATCAATATTAATTGATAGAAGCGTTTCCAGACATGGGTCTTCAATTGATATTCATTATTTTATAACCACGAAACTATATTTAAAAATTGTTATATGAAGAGATAATCCATCTTTAATAATTTCTCACGAGGTTGAGCTTATATGATCATCTTTGTCGTGATGGAATCACCTCAAAATGACTTGTATTGTAATACCTTTTTACAACATACAACGTGGATGGTTCATTGTCAATGCAAAGGTCGATCAGGACAGAAAGGCTATAACTAGCTTCATCTTCCAAGCTTCGATTGGTTGTGTTTTGTCATATGCACGTACTGTACGTGAATCAAGTCGGAATATACATGCCGTGTACCTGATGTGATAATTGGTTTAAACGGGTATAATAATATAGCTCGTTTGAACGTCCACATTTGGCAGGATAAATATCAACATATACATATGCACACGATTGTTCATCCATATTCACTCGCATGTGGATCCACATATGAACATCAAACACCATTTAACGTTTGTTGACGCTATACTACAATCACCGTTATACCAATGTATTGAACTGTTATAGATTTAGCTAAAATATGCGAGTAATGAGTGCAAATCGCCGGCATTAGTCTTTTATGGATCCGTCCCGTCTATTTTTAGCAGTTATGGAATAGGAATTTTAGTTTCTTAGTTTCCATTTATATTAATGGTCATAACATAATTGTAGTCGCTTGAGTTCGATAGCAAATAGTTTAGGAAATAAACGTCAGTATGATGATTATAAAACATTAGATTTTGTGTTTTGAAAAGGAACTATTTCGCGCGTCGGGCTACGTTACTCGACGAGCGATACAGGTGTATGGATACAGCCTCTTTTCTGCGAATATCAGCCTGGTATAATTCCACCAAAACATCTTTCAGCAGCAGAAAAGAGCCCATTATTCTCATTACCCATCCCCCATCCAACCTCCAATATTGACTTTCCCCTCATCCGTTGATTCAGGGACTTATCAGGGGGTTGGTGACGCACTTGTGTCGCTCACTATATACACCCTGCACCTCACCATCATATATCATATTTTCTTAATGTCAACTTTTCCTTTTTAGGGCAATTGTTGTTCATTACATTCTGTGATATGAGTTGGTGTCGCGCTTGTATCACACACTATCTCATTTTCGGTTTTGTCGTCCAACTTTATGTAGTTCAACTTCTGTATTACTATAAAGTTACATTTTTTGACTCTGTTTGTGTTGGGGGGAAAAATCATGTTAAATTTTTAAAATCATATAAATTAAAACAAAGTCCATCCGAAAACCATCGTTTCTAAATTCACCTTATTATCCGATGGGCCGTGTTCATAAAATATTATCCCAATATTCGTGACTGTCGGTTCGAATTATCGCCATAGGGACAACACCTACCTTAACCATTATCGTTTCTATTTGAAATTCTCACGTTTGTCTTAATATGATAAGCGTTGATGTGGTGAGATTGTCTAGAAATTAGTTTTTCATGCATGACAACAAAATTCTTTCTGAGAGGAAAACTCGGACAATGTTTTACAACAGCATCAAACTCGTTGAAGTTTGTTCATGCAATTGCACACTGCTGTCAACGCCTCACCACATATCTACATGCACATGCAGATCACAGGTAAGAGTGCTCGTTGTGTGTGCATTTATATCATAATATATGCATGCCTGTGTCATCCATATCCAATTACATGTGCACTAACATATAATCACACATCCTCCACATTCAGGCAATTGGCGCCCGTAATATCAGTAAAAGTCGCCATACCGTTTACACGAACGTGCCCGATGTTCATCAACCAACAGCTGCGGCCTTCTCTTCATACAAAGCGATGAACCACTAAACGCCATCTGACATGCAACATTTCACTAATACATTTTAATTTTACAGTTTACGACCGAATACGTGGTTTCCAAATATTCGTGGCGGACAGTTCGTATTATGGGAACTGGGACACAAACAATCTATGTCACACTGATACGGATATCATCAAGGATGTTTATACATTCGCCTGTGATAGCATCAGGACTGGCAGATATGTGGCATTGAGGTTACAGAGCAACGGGCTTGATTCATATCTGAACTTCAACGAACTCGAAGCCTATGGTTAGTGCACATTATTAGTGCGAACATCTGAGATATTCTTGACTATATTGTTTTCATAGCGGTACATAATGTACCAATAGAAGATACAACTCTACAGCTCATGTACATTTATAGTCATACCAATAATACAACAAAATATGAAGCAAAATTACAAGGTAATTCATGCATGTTTTCTCGGGACAACACGGTCATATACTGAACATACAGTAATCAATCCGTTTATTTTTCATAAACACATACGGTACATACCACATGTATGAATATATATAGTACTAGCAGGGTTACCCGGTGTTTCCCAGGTTAAAGTGATGTGAAACCCTCTGTGGATATTTGGTGGGAATAGAGAATGCTCTTGCTCTCAAAGTGTTACACGTATTCTCATAAATTGTATATCCAAATGGCTTCACAAAACATGATTCTTACACATGGAATATAAGTAGTGGCTCACCTTGTCAGGTTGGAGCGATTATCATTTTGTTGATCGCGTTTAATCCGTCTCACCAATAAAGAAGTATTCATTTATTTACAACTGTGTATACGTTATAGCATGACGTTATATCATGAAACGTGAACATCATAAACACATTATTTCGAAAAACATATAAGACGACAATTGTGTTTTACATAGAGATATACCAATCAATCAATCAATCAATCAATCTAGTTTATCATATCTTCATGAAGATACAGATGTTTTAAGGATATGTCCAGGTGCTCCTCTGTTCTTGTGCTATGTACTGGCTAATCATTTTCAGTTTAAAAGAAATGATGTTGTGCACGTATAGCAGCTACATATGCCCGACACAGCGAGATTTTGAGTTGTTTATGTTAGGTGATGAGTCCACTATTGGAGGATCCTGAAAAGTCATGTGTTACTGACTGCGTTTTCCTTTATCTCAGAAGTAACAATATTTGACTGCACACTGTGACCACTATTTTTGAACAGGCCTGCTCTACATTTCCATATCTCTTGGCAATTGTAAGTTTTTTGTGGAAACTATACTGAATGGGACAGACTCAATCGCGTTATAATATATACATGAGCCATTCTAATATGCAATCCTCTGACGTTTCAAGGTCCCTCAGTTTGAATGAATATATGTATCTCTTAAATAGATTGATATAAATATACTTTTCATGCTTTCTTCTATGTATCTGTTTTGATAGATCATTATAGAATTGCCCTGATTTGCATCCCCATATAGAAAAATATATAATTCGCCGATATCCAACAAACTTTGAAAGTTTGTTGGATATCGGCGAATTGAACAATCATAGTGAATCTCCTCTGCCATCCATGACCCAAACGGCCCCAAATGTGATTTAATTCATCATATGATTAGAGAAGAACGTGCATGAATTTGGTGGAATTAGTGCTAAATATATTTGTATCAACTTTGGTACAACTCCCCTCATGCATGACTTGAACAGCGCCACGTTTGTCATATTTAAACCACATCTATTAGACTCATGCATGCATTATATAATGGAGATAATTATATATAAGTTTGGTGATAATCGGCAACTAAACAAATTCTTATCACAGTTATTACGTCTTTAAATCACACGTTTATATTCCTCGTATCATGAAGAAGAATAATGTATCATCTTGGTCGAAATATGCGCTAAAAATAGCCCCTCCCCTGACACAAACAACGTCACTTTAGAAAATGTTAACCCGCATCATTATCTTATTCGTAAATAGTTACCCCAGTTAGACCGCATTGGTGCCATCTCGATTGTACCCTTAAAGTTATATATATAGAACACAGACAGATATTCGCAAATATTTGATTCATTGTATCATTTGAGAAGAACGTATATGAGTTTGATGGTAATTGGCACTAAACATATTTTAATAAGTTTTTGGTGACCCCCCCGTTCCTATTTCGGACTCAAGCGGCGCCACTTTTGGCATAATTAAACCACACACTTAGACTCATTATAGAGATGAATATATATGAAATTTATGAAAATTGGCGAGTATACAAATTCGTATCAAATTTAGGGCCACCATTACATATATCTCACCCAAAAGGCACCAATTTGGCACATTTAAACCACACGATTAGAGTATTCGTATCACGGAGAAGAATATGTATCAATCAGGTGGAAATCGGCGCTAAACACATTGTTCATCAATGGTTGTGTCCCTCTCACCCTCTAGGCACCCCTGACTCGAATGGCCCAACTTTTGACATCCTTAAACCATACAATTAGACTCCTGGTATTATGGAGATTATTATTTGTAAATTTGGTGCTAGTTCGCGACTAAACAATTTTTTATCAAATGTAGTGCCCACCCCACCCCACCCCACCACTCACCAAAGCAGAACCAATATGACGTCTTTAAAATCACACGATTAGATTCCTCATATCATGGATAAGAATGTGTATCAATTTGGTGGAAATTGGCGGTAAAAATATTATGTATCAATTTTGGTGCCCCTCTCCCTTTCAGTGCAGCCCTGACACGAATGACGCCACGTTTGACAGCTTTAAGCCACGCCATTAGACACCTCATACCATGGGGATGAATTTGTATAAGGTTGGTGGAAATCGGCGACTAAACCAATTCTTATCAGATTTAGTACCCACCCACCACCCGCCCCCAAATATCTCATCCCAACGACACCAATTTGGCGTGTTTAAATCACACAATAAGATTCCTTGTATTATGGAGAAGATCTCAGAAGAATGTGCATCAATTTGGTGGAATTCGGCGCTAAAATTATTTTTTATCAATTTTGGTGCCCCTCTCCCCTTCCGGGCATCCCTGACGCGAACGGCGCGACGTTTGACATATTTAAACCACATAATTAGATTCCTAATATTATAGGATGATTATATATATAGGTTTAGTGGCAATCGGCGACAATTTGTTTTCGGCCCCTCCCCCTTTCTGCCCCTGACAACAACAGCGTCACTTTATAAAATTCTAACCCTCGCCATTATCTTTCTCGTAAAAAGTTACCCACAATAGACCCCTTTTCTGCCATCTAGGTGGTCCCCTGTGAATTTCTATAGAACACAGACAGACAGACATAATAGATACATAAGGATTAACTGTCATGTGGACTGTTTTTATGGAGATGTAACCGCGAGGTGAGTGGCCATAACTTGTGTAAAACCCGAAGTGTTTTACATACAAGTTATGACCACTCACTTCGCGGTTACATATCCATAAAAACAGTCCATATGACAGTTAACCCTTATATTTATATACATTTAGGGAAAAAGCCACTTTTGTAAATGTATTTAAATCGAAAAGTGTATCGTGACAAAATCAGCCCAAAATATCCCATAGCAGCCGATCAGAACCCAGCTGAGAAGTTGTTTTTGTACCATTTCAGAATTTCCCATTTGTCACGTGACGTGTTTCTGAAATCCGGTCAAATTCTCTCACCTGCTGACAACACTTTCATCAAAATTCATTTTATTTTCTGTTTTATTTACAAAATACAATTGTCAACAATGTTCGAACAATAACAGTATACAATGAGATGTACTACATTACTCTGGAACATAAAAGCGGATACATTTCACGCCGATTTACTGTTCAATTTTATTGGATTCGGAAACAAAAATAATTTCAGTGTTCACTGACAAGTTTGCACAAGCGGAAAATTGACCTGCATCTACAAATGAAAACTATAAACTAAACATTGTTATTCTGCGAACGATTATCCGAAGCAAGGTGTATATGAAACACACTGAGTTCATTCTTTATGCACCTGGTTTGGTGTTCCCAGAGTTATGGTGCAATTTGCAAAACTTCAGTTGTTCAAAAATCCATGTGATGCTGTGTTGTAATTCCCACTGTTGGCAGTGACCATCTGATCTGTGTTAGTAGCAACTGCCAAACTTTGACTCATTTGATGGGTATGCCTATCGGATAGATTTATCTGACGACTTGGCTGGATATCTCGGTGAGTATTATCTTCCGTCTGAATATTTGTTGCATGATCTGTATTCAAATTGCTGCTGTTTGTTAAATTTGCGATGACATACCACACTTTTAGCCGAAGTTTTATCGGGGATGGTTCAGAGAGATAAACATTTATTCTTCTCACATCCTCTTCATTTATCACCGACTTATGTTTGGTTGGCTGGGAATTCCCTGTTGTCAGCATTTGTTTTAGCTTGGCATTTATTATTGTGTTACTGTCTTTAAATTCTGTATCTCGCACGATGTCAATGTTTCTCTTTAAATCTGACATCTGTCGATTTAGGGCAGCTCGCAGATTTTTTAACGTATTCTTGTGATATTCTGCCGCGCCATTTCTATTTCCTGCTTTTGCTTCGCAGTAAAAATGGCGTTGGCGAACATTTAAATCTGCCTTCCCCATGGAGCCCAGGTCCACAACATCATCCATTTCCTTGCACCAATCTGCAAATAGATTATACACATTTTAGTACAAACTGCCTGTGTTCATGAGTTGTGAATGATCAAAATATATTTACATATACGACATGTCTTTTTGCATTAAATCCAGTATTCCGATTGATCGACGCCCATATGACCCGATGCAATTATTTCTTGACAAACCTGCAAGCGCGTCATAATTACTGCCATAAATACAATGACTCTATATTGATTTTGGTAAGAACTGACAAAAAGATAAATCGGTTATTATTTAGCCGCATTTTCACTGCCATGGACTTAAGTTATTCAATTGGGTTTAGGTTACAATAAGAGCCTTGTTTTCAAATGTTCTGTGTCATATCTTTTTTGTATGCGAAACCAATTGACATTTATTCTTGATTGATTTAAAGGATCAGTACGCACTCGAAGCAAAATAAATAGCAAACAATATTGTTGTTTGGAACGATTCAGTGGCTTCAGATATTAAGGCAAACATATAGGCCTCGCATTTAAAACATATCATATTTTTCATGTATTCTCATTTTCAGAAACAATGCACATGAATGATACATGACTTGAATTGCAATATAAAACTAAGAACACTGTTTAACCTGTATTTTCATCTTATTTTGTGATATAAACATCCTTTCTTATTTATTCTGAATAAGTTCTTAATTTTAATGACCAAATTATGGAACATAATAAAATAGTCTGAGTGAAATGGCCGAAATGTGCCTCTTGTAAACATTGCATGCAAATTGTTATGATACAGGTACCTGTTTTTTATCTCTTTTCATAATTTTGCGAGTTAACAAATTTATATAAAATACAATTTTTACCTTAGCATATTCTCACACCCCACTGTGTATTCTTTTTTGTGGCTTTTGACTGGTTGAAGTCTGCAATTTCTTCCAGCTCTTGTTCACTCTTCCTTTGAAATATGTGCCCTGTGTGGCCTGTAACTGCAGTAGTGGTACTAGTAGAACATTCCAAATGTTGGTCCGATGATGCAGATGGTGGGTCATCATTTGAATTTGTCTACGGTTGAGCTTGGGATGGTTGTAAGTCATCAAATGGTATATCCATGAGCTGCTCTAAAGTCACACCTGGGACACCTGCCATATCTTCTATTCCATCTAAGTCAACAGCCATTAAAATATCATCATCATCAGAAAGTTCATCATCTGAGACACTACTGTGATTTTAAAACGCCCATTCTCTTGAGAATAATTGTTGGCCATTTTAATTATAGCAAAGTCGATTGAGAACTACACGTGGGTCAAATGGGTTAATTTACTGTCGTGCATGATTTCACAGGTAACAATAACAGGTGTGGTCAGGTGAGGTTGGGATAATTACATTCAATGTGGAAATAAACAACCCAAACTGGATTTGACAGGGTTATAATGACTTTCATTGTCATAATTAACTTATCAATTGTACCATAGCATTTACATTTGTAACACTGTTATTGTGATCGAGTGGGACTGTTTTATTAAGGTGTAGTAATAAATAGTCCCAAAATATACCGGAGCGTTTCCATTCAAAGGGGAATAACTTGAACTAATTTAAAAAAAACAACTGAACTATGATTATCTATCCCGCAATTTATTCATGTATCATCCACGTGCTTTGTTTTTAGAAATTAATACTACGTGACACCAAATGTGTTTTTAATCAATTTTATATTGGCAAAAGTTAACACGAACAATTTCAAGACTAGGCTCTTTGTATTGAAACCTGATGATTTATTAAGTCAATCCTGCGCGAGTCCAAATGCGTCCAAAACATTACGCGTTCTTCTTTCCAAAAGCCACGACGCGTCGATGTAATTATGGGGTTGCAGTTATGACCTCTTGCGCGTTCACCAAGAAATAATTGCAACTAGTCACGTGGGCGCCGACCAATAGGAATGCTGGATTTAGTGATAATTACACTTGGTATGTAAATATATTCACATACATGTAGTTTAGAGTGCGTACTGATATAAACATGTATCAAGAACAACGTGGGTGACCAAAGTATATTGTGTTCTTGATTGATTGATTTATTGCACAAGTCACATAACAGTGAAACGTCACTTAGATCATGCCATGAATCTCTACTCTGGCCTGCTCCCGTAGAGATCATATTCCACCAGTACAAAACCTGGTAACTTTTTAATGTTCTGACCCGTTCTGACAGGGAACTTGATAACATTGATTGTAATACGACATTGACTAAACCTAAACACAAGGCTCGTCCTGATTGGTCAGTATCCTGTTTTCTCATGGAGACACGGCCATCGTTTTGTGGTATATGATATATTACGATTGTATGCATGCCATTGCATGGTGCTCTTTGTATGGGTTGGTTCCAGTTAGAGATGGATTTTGGCGAATAACTAAGTTATACATTCCCTAGTATTAATGGTAACACATCCTGTGATTGTGAATGAGGTGATGTAATAATGGTAGTACTATGGCATTTTTATTTTATAAGGGATGTTTTCAAATTTCCCGACACAAGTGATCCAATTTTACTATCATGTTTTCATGTTAGCTATGTTATATCGTAGTAATATAATTACAGCTATAGTAAATTAGAGAATTTTGCACAATATCATCACAGTGGTATCACGATATACCATGTTATTAGATAACTGCAACATGATATAATACAATAGTACAAGACACAAATCAACCATGGTGCTACTACGAGAATAGACATTACATAATTGGTAGTATCATGGCAGTATCAACTGCAACATAGTTATATAGTAGACCAAATCTACTTGGTCCACGACAGCTTGGGATATATAGGTTGGGTTGATGCTGCTTATGACCGGTCCCGTCCCTTTAGTCTTAAATAACAGATGATATAGTGGTACATGGTATGTGGAACCTTACCATGGTAAATGTCTATTTACCGTGGTATTATGATCGTTTAACATGGTATGTAATAGTTATATAAGTTGAAAGCACAGCAAAGTAGCTTGACTTACATAGTAATATATAACTTATATAACTTACTGTGGTAACCACCATTTTACCATGGTCTTATCATTGTAAACGATGATTTACCGTGGAAAAATGGTGGTACATTTTTTACAATGGTAAATGTCTATATACATTGCCATTATGATAGATTACCATGGTATATAATAATGCGAGTATAGTAAAGTACCTTGGTTTACGTATTAATATATAATTTATTGTGATAACAATATTGTGCTATGCACTTACCATGGTAATTGATAGTTTACCATGGTAAGAGCGTAGTAAAATGTAGTTTACCATGGTAAAACCGTGGTACTTTGTATATGGGTATATGTCGTTGTTATTACTTGTTCCTTAGTAATCTACTTCACATTAGGGGGTGGTCACAGCTCGAGATTGAATGTATCTTTGTGACTTTTGTGAGCCGATATCGCAATAAACATTGAATTAATTCCACGGGAGAAACTCCATAATTGTAAGCGCATCAAAGAAAAATTGCTCTTAAAGTCACTTAAATCGTGCAATTTTGAATTGGGATCTTCACCTTCAGCGTGTTACATTATTAATGGACGGGTAATAACTAAGACATATGTACTTAGCTGCACTGTTTTTCCCCTTAAATTTAATACATTTCCCTGTCACAACATCAAAAAGTTCTCAGGTTTTATTCTGGTCTATTATGATATCTACGGCGTTAGCCAAAGTAGAGACTCACGACATGATCTAAAAGTCACTATGACGGGGCTTATGTGCCATACAGACTATCCAACTTGGGGTGCACGTACACACCGGTCTGTGACACCATAGCATAATCGAAGTCCGTGATACAGGCTGTAGTAGAATACAGCGTAGTATATCCACACATGCATGCATATACGACCACATAATATATTCAAGATTCGATAATGCATGCCAGGTCCATATACTATATGTGGTAAATCGTGGTGGCGGCACTATAAGCAGATAGGCTTGCAACTGAATCATATACCTTGTTATATATAATGAACACAATAATATCCACCTTTATCTATATTTGTTTAATTGGAACAACATAATTATTATACCACCAGCATGGTACAGGTTCAGTTGGTATGCATGTTGGTGTATCTGATCACATCTGAATAAGGGCAGAAAGTGTTTTGGAAATTAATTTTTCGCTGTATGGAGTAACGGGCGGTGATTAAACTTTAAACGCAAAAGCAGCGTATATAGGCGTTTGCATCAATTCTACATACGTTTTGTATCGCGGTGCCCTTTCAAAAACCAACCCGATGTCACAACCCATTGCCACGTGTCATCTCTCGTGAATATTATAGAGAAGTTCGACAATGGTGCCATCAGACTAACGACTTTGTCACTGACATTTATTTATTCTTGTAGTTTGCACAGAGGGGTGGTACGGAAATTTCTCCAGCGGATGTGTTAATAGATGCGACGAGCGTAATTGTGCATCCGGGAGTAGTTGCCCTACCTGGGACGGATTATGCACAATTGGTTGCTCGCCTGGTTGGCATGGGGCATATTGTAAACAACGATGCCCTTTGAACTGCGCAGCATGTGACCAAGTTAGTGCAGCGTGTCGAAGCTGCAGTGCTGGATTCTACAACCTGACCTCGAATTGCCACGACGTATGCGCACTTCGTAACTGCGCCGTTGGAAGTAGCTGTCCTACATCCGGGGAATGTGTCACTGGCTGTCAATCTGAGTGGTACGGATCACAGTGCCTCACGCGCTGTAGCGGGAATTGTAACATATGTGAGCAGAACACTGGAATATGCTCCTCCTGCAAACAAGGGACATATGATTTGGGATTGAATTGTACGATGTCGTGCGACGAACGAAATTGTGCGGGGGACAACACGTGCGACGACACCGGCGAGTGTTTTGGAAGTTGCCAGGATGGTTGGTTCGGATCAGATTGCCGCGAACCTTGTCATATGGGCTGCTTAACCTGCGTAAAGACCAATGGGGCATGCTTGCAATGCAAGAGTGGGTTCTTTCTTGATGTGACAAGCTGTTCACAGTGCCGTGGTGGTTGCTCTATATGCAAGTCATATGACACATGTTTTAGTTGTGTCCCCGGACGCCACGGAACACTATGTGATAAATTGTGTAACCAAACTTGTGGAGGCAGCGACCCAATGGATAACGCCTGTTATCAAGACAACGGCACGTGTGTTGTTGGGTGTGACGACGGTTACCACGGTGACACATGTGGCGGCGTTTGCAGCGCTAACTGCGTTCTCGGAGCATGTGACAGAGAATCATCAGCATGCATAAGGGGGTGTCAAAGTGGATGGGAGGGCGAGACATGCGCCCAACGTATTCGTAAGTAAAAGACTAGTGTTACTTTTCGGCCGGTCTGTTGGACCAAGGGAATTATATTATGGTTTAGAATCCACGGACATGCGCGTTTATATTCGCGGCATGAAACAACAGAACAGTTGGCATGCACCGAAGTGACAACCAGCGTGGGTACCACTTTAGCTAGGCATTTAATCAGTTGGACAATATTTGCCTAAGGCTTCATCCGTTGGAAATGTCAAACCTATAATATGTCAAGGTCGTTCTGATATAAACATATCACAACAGTCCTCTTTTGATCAATTGATTTATATTTTATTTGTACAATAACCAAAAATAAAATTGAACAATGAATTATGCATGAGCACCATGACCACTTTAGATCAAGTGTCTAATAAATTCAAACACGCACTTTTAAGTCAAAATGTACAATGGAACGTGTGTACAATTAGCTGTGTTAGGTTGGAAGTTTTCCGCAGTTTAAAACTGTGAAGAGGTATCGGCAAATTCAATCCATGGAGATGCAAACAATATTTCAATGTTTATAAAAGTTGTCTCCTGATTGCTGTAAATTTAAAGGTTCAAAACCATTAAGTCCAAGGGTGCTGGTCACATCCCTGTTGATATGGCTGAAAACTCCATTATTAAAATACGAAATGTTTCCGAATTGGCCAGGGACTGGCAATATAGTCTCATAAATCTTTCATCTGAGCTACAGTATGCTAGTCACTGGTCCCACTGCGGGTTTTTAACATATACATGCACAAAGGCATGAATTACTTTGACTTTCCAACTCGTTGCCATGCATGGTGTACCAGTAAATGTACGCAATGTAGCAAATCCACACCATCATTATATTGATGTTGTTAAGGTTATAACACAATACATATGCAACGCATACATTATTTGCATATATGCGTACATCGAGTCCATACCCTGAACGGTTTGATTTCCAAAGCCCATACCCTTGTGCTTTAATTCTTGATTTAGTATAACCTGTTTTTCAATATTGTCCACACAAATCATTTTCCTTCGAACGCATAACTTGATCTGCATCATATTTCATATTTTGCAGCAGAGGACGGCGGATTTCCTGTTGCGGCGGTTGTCGTTCCTGTTATCCTGATTATTATTGTCATACTCCTCGTCGTGGGGTTTCTCGTTATCCGTCGTCGAAGGTCAGTGATTGGTCTAATCACATCGCTCAGTATCATGTCTCTGAATCGGAAATCTGAATTCTCAACCGGGTCTGTCACCTTTGTGTAATTTGTATGGCTGAATTGGTTGTTTGGGAGGAACGGGGGTCCTTTTCCCCGGATATTCGGAAGGACTCAGTGGTCAGGGTCAGGGTCGATTCATATATCTCACTCATAGTGGATGAAATTTCTTTCACATGGGTACATATTCGGGACTACCACGAAACCGCATTCATCTTCAGGGTGAAGCAAGACTTTCAAGTGTCAGCCAGCCATAAATTCCACGCAACTCTATTTTGATTGGATGTCATCATACTGGCGCAATTTGTAGCTGGCTGACATAGACGCAACATGATTTGTGGTTCAAGACTACATAGCTTTTCCTCTACTTCACGTATTCACGCAAGCAACCATACATGTACAAACAAGTTACTTCACACATCAACGCCCTCGGATTTTATCGGTATGAACAATAGTAAAAGTGCTTATCAATTATATAGTTGGCCTGGTCATAAGAGTTAACATATAACATCGTCATGGTAAGACTAAATACCCCCGATATATGCGAGTTAGCCGCACTGTCGCAGTCTCTATTTTTTCTAACATTGATATCCAGCTCATAATAAGATGTCGACTTCTCTATAATTGTATACATGTCATGATAAACGGCTGTGGTGATTTTTTCAAATCTCTTATTCACAGACAACCGAAACACAGGGACGGATTGAACTTGGCATACAGTGGACCTTATGCTGATGGTAAGATTGTAATTCGATGGATATTTCTGATACGGTGGTAGTTTCAGTTTTGCTGTGGACAGGTTTTCAAAAACTAAGCTGTTATCGTCAGCGGGAAAGTGACTAAATTGTCAAAACTCAATGCGTTTTGAATAAAACTGCCTATAATTACAACAGCGAAGAACCACCACGTACACACACATAACTTTAATAACGAACTTATCGACTTTATTAATTAACATAGTTATTTTTACTAATCAAATAACTATATTCAGATGTTTTGTTAGTCACCGTATTGGCTTGTTTAGCCATAATACTCAAGTTGATCAATCGAAATAATAAGATAAACTAAACAAGCAATTTACTCATCGAACTAAGCAACGGAACAGTCTAATTTTTTGCAAAAATTGACAATGTGTTAGATTGATAATATGCACCTCTGCATGACTAACGCAATATCGTTGAAATAGATGTATGCCAATATATACATGTATGACAAACTATTCACATGGATACAACCAGACAGTATGAAGGAATCTAAGAGAAACCAAGAACACAAACCCACAGATATCGGGACCACAAGGACAGTGGATGAGAGTTCCCTTTGTCAAAACGACAATGACGGAAACACGGTGTATGAAGACATGGCATCTGATTTAATACCTATTGGTGTTCTATGGGAACAGATCAAAGAGAAGGAGTGTACCGGATCACTAGCTGAAGAATTCAAGGTCAGTCTTTGTATTACGGAAAATTGTGAGCTTGGTGTGGTTAAAGGAAAGGAAAGGGGTGCAGTTGGAAATTCCAAGGTGGACACCCCCACAACAGAGATTATCCACGTCCCTGCTTACACGATTCGAACATGGCCACTTTGGTTCCTTAAAACGTAAACACTCTTAAGGATGTGTGTATATGGTCTGGTTAAAATGTTTTATGGTACTTTTATTCGGAATTCCGCCTTAGATACACCCATGCACGTCACTGCAACAAAAACGTCCGATGGTACCTAATAAGTGTAAATACTAGCTAATTCCCCAAAACGATTCATTTATTCATCACCAAATCATCCCTACCAAACTCGTATAGTTGACAACCAATGGTATGATGGTATGCTAGGATGCGTCCACCCCCATGATTAACTGCACTGCCACTCCGTTCAACCAATCCCATTTTCAACTCTGATATAGATTCAATTTACCCCAGGCTATTGGACAATTTCAGCGAACTGTCATCAGTGCTGTCGTCTGACGTTTTCGAACGGAATGTGAATTTGCTAATTGTATATATTGCAGTCTCTGGTAACAGATTTAGCATACCCAGCGACTGTTGCCACGAGCAAGGACAACATGCGTCGAAACAGATACAAGGGCATATATGCATGTAAGTGTACATATGTTTAGTCGTAATCTGTGTGGAATAATTATGTAGTACAAACTCGCCCAATTTATATATATACTAATGTAGGCCGTGGGGAGTAATTACAGTAATGCTCTAAGTAATCGACTCCTTAACCACAGCATAATTATGGGTAATTTTTCAGGATTTAGTCGGAAATATGGCTTGTTGCCATTCATCGGAAAGAGCTTTCCGATTAATGGCATTGCTGTATATGCGATGATCAATGCAGTTTCCGTCACACAGAACTGATGTTTGTATCCGGACAACAAATTGATTATCAAGTCACAATGATCAGACCAAATTTCGCATTTGAACTAAATTATCTTGTATTTTTCTACCTGGAACGTTTGAAAGATAACCTTCTTCTTCTGATGGATGTCGAACATTCACTGACCATTATTAGCGGTTGTGTGGATTTTCTGTGTGTGTTTATACTAGCACTAAAGGAGTAGTTTCTCGTTAAATATTTAAATCTGTGTTCAATCTGAGCTGTTTATTGTATCAGAAGAAACTGTCATCTTGGTGCTTCCGAGTCTACATCATGAGAAGATACAGACAGGAGATGTATTGTATCGTGCGGATTAGAATTGTTTTATGAGTACACCGTTTGGGATCAGAATTGACGAGTTCGTTATTAATTGTGTACATCATAGTGAGTCTGAATTTAAGACGTCTATTTTATAGGCTAAGTTGGTGTATGTTGTCAATCAAGTCGGCAACTGAGCGAATATTATGGAATCTGTTTCGTACATACTTGTATCTGGCTGGCTGAGTGAGTGACGTTTTACACATACACTGCCATGTCCTGTGTTTGTTTAATTGCCCTGTCTTGTGTGGGTCCCATTATTGGCGAGCAATATTCGAGTTTAGGCCTGCGAGATTGTTATTACCAAATTACCAAATTAGTTAGTCAAGAAGCGTAATTGTGACAAAATTCGTTAAAGACACGGTTGGCCTTGGCGGTGGGTATCCTGTGAAAATATCTCCACCCGTCAAAAACCGCCACAAACAGAAAGAACATCAAAATGTAGATTGACTTTGTCCGTATACAAATAAGACAAATCGCGTAAACAGTATGTTATGGTCATATGTTTGACCATTGTTATGTAAACAAAAGCATAAAAAGTTACTTTTCTGGTGTTTGTTTATATTATGATGGTAAAAATAAAGAGCGTTCTTTGTTGGTGAATACCTGATATGGAACTAATAAAGAGCGTTTATGCCATTTGTGTGTGATTAGCCAGTAGCATTGTGCTGTCTTCTGTAACCCAATCAGGCTCTTGCTTAGGTAAAATATAGTAGGTCTTTATGATATCATGCTGTTTACGCGATGATCATGGTATATATGAACGGAACTGTGTGCGTTTTAATGTTTTTCTGTTTACGGTGTTTGGAACAAATATGAATATTTTCGACAATTAAGGCCGCACGTGCCTTTAAACATATCCGAAATAATCCCCTGTATGTTTATGGTCTATGTTTCAGACGATCACTCCAGAGTGGTGCTCAAAGTTGACGACAAAAGCGAGAATCAAACAGATTACATCAATGCTAACTATATCGACGTGAGTTATAATAAATACGGAATATTTCCTTCACATTTTCAAACAGTGCAGTTCATGCAGTGACACAGATTTGACACCACCTGATGAAGCTCCAGTATGGTAACACTGAAAGCTAATCATATATACACATTTAGGAACTAACGAAATTATCAACTTTACCACGACCTATACTGATTTTGCCAAAAGCTGAGGCTACATAAAGAATCGCTAAATAGTAAACTTAAATAGGCACTCGCAGTGGATAAATGTGCAAACAGTATAACAATATATAAAACATCTCCACTAGGAAGAACATGGTGAGATAGATACACGTCGTGCTTCTATCCATTATTGATAGTTCTTCAGTATATACGCTTTGCATTTAAAGGTACCCAATCCGAATTAACGCTCCTAAATTACTATTTCTTTGGCTTCGGTGGTCAACAATGTTTGATTCGAGTCGAGTAACCCACCTATTGACGCTCAGATTGATCATATATCGATTTCTTGAAGTTTGTCAATTTTCGAATTTGCAATTAAAAGTGGCACAGAAACACGTGACTAAACAGATGGTCTCGGACAAAATTGCGGATGAAGATAGATAACTCTAAAATCAAGTGGTAATACGGCCATATTTTGTTGAACACAATTTTGACAAATAAAAAGTTTTGGGAAATTTTATGCCATAGTTGACAGAGGTGTTAGCATTATTTTGTTGCGATAAATCGATTCTGATAACTAAAGCGTATTTTAAACAAATATTAGTGTTGTATATTGATGATATGGGGACCGCCTGGTCGGATTGAGTACATTTAACCATTGTTACTGATTCTAAAAACAATTGTTACATTGATTTATCAACAAACGTCGCTATCGTTCAATATTAATGGAGACAGTACGGCAATCATGGTTGTATCTGAATTATACTAACACCCTGATAAAACTGCCTCCTTTAAAAGTAGATGACTTACATTCAAGACGTCATACGAGATGGTAAAATTTACCCCGTTGACATAAACAGAAATGCATTGTGTCAACGAGACATAGTACATCCTCAAAAGTACAGTACAATAAAGACGAAACAACCACATTTCGCTCAATGTGGCGGTCGGAATCCACTCAAAATCTTCGACATCGGATATACTGATATGTGGCGACGTCGCCGTGATTTTGTGTGGATAATTAATACTAAACACACATATCTATTGTTCGTCGCGACAAATCGCAGATAGTCGCCGCGAAAATCGCTGCAGAAAAAAGTTATGTTGGATATTCCCCGAGACGTTTCGCTCAAAAATAGGCCCGCCGCGTAGAGCGAAACGGTTGTTTCGTCTTTGATATATTGTAGGTAAAGTCCGCCTGTACGCAATTCATCTACTCATCGATATGCATGTACCATTGTGCTTATAAGCTACACAGTGAGCAGAGACTATATGATTGATTCGAAGCATGCAAATTGTGACCAACGTTTTGTGTTTTGTGTTTTGTGCGCATGTATATCCAAACATCGCTTTTTCAGGGATACGATAAGACTAAAGAATACATTGCTTCACAAGGTAAGGGAATGTACTTAGTGGAAAACATCCACGCTGAATTACAGCGTAGAGTTATATCCCAGCTAACGTGACAAAGCTCACTCAGTATTGGTTCATAACTTGCAACCATTATACAATTGCCCATTCTTTCGTCTAAAAACAGTAGAGGATACAGAGCATTCTCAATTGGTATATGGTGTATATACTGTTTATAACTGATGGATGTTTTTTTTTATTTTCGCGATGCCTGTGTCATGCAGATATTGATACTTGGAAGTTCTTCTTTTGTGTTGTCCGGTGAACTCATAATTGGTTTCGGATATTTTGACTAATTTAATGTAGAGTCGGACGGGGGATTTTTTTCTAAACAAAGTGTGGTAATTATTCTGGTGGCAAAATATAATTGTATGAAGTTTTCGATTTCACAGGAGCAACGAATGTTAATATTAAAGAGCTCTGGAGGATGTTATGGCAAGTGAATCCACGAGCAATAGTCATGCTTACGAGACTGGAAGAAGCTGGCGTGGTTAGTGAATTAACTGATTCAACTGATCGGATATGTGGATCTCAACAGGCTACATGCATTATGCAGGAAATTCATGGCTCATTTGAACTTGCTAATATACATACGTAATTAGGTAGCAAAAATATAGGTTTGCAAATGAACAAAAACAAGAATAATTCTGATGTATGATAACTGTATACTGTTTCTTAACTGTGTCATTGTTCTCGACCAACATCATTGCTCAATCGGCAGGACCAACCAACATCATATAGCAATTCAACAGGACAACTTAAGAGTGACTCGTACCCTTCAGCTGTCAAATATAGCCTAATTATTTGTTGCTTTTGCCACGTTCCAGTGATTAAAATAGGTCGATATTTAATTGTAGTACCTAAATGTGCACTCTGTCCTTCGGAAAAAAAACAACCTATTGGAATCTACATGACATGCATTTGCTAAGTACGAAACATGGGTCTCTTTTCAACAGCATAACACTATACATCTCGTTTTTTATTGGTCTCTTCCTGGTATGCTAAAATGAAGAGCGTACTTTGTTGATATATTCATGATACGGTAACATGAAGAGCGTGTGTCTTGCTTCTGTGCGGAATGTTGGAAACAGATGATGATTTTACAAGACCTCAGTAATAATTTAAGAGCATATGAAGTCTATATATATTAGTATTTCGAGTTTTATCTACCTATTTTGGTGATCAGAACGTGCGAAACTAATAGGCCTATTTTGAAGCTTGATGTGTACTGGCACCTATAACGACCTATCTTGTTTTTTTAAACGTGCGGGCGTGTGTCAGACATGATTATCACTATAAGTATAGTCTCAGACTCAATCCGCCAAGTTCTTTTAATGGAAAGGTTTTCAATCGTCGCAAAAATGACGATGACGAGTGGGATTATTGAATTCAACACTGCTTGGCTAATCGTGTGACGTCACGTCTCCCATGACAAATCATGGCTAATCGTACGCGGTGATAATTCGCTTAGCATGATAAGTTACGGGACGCTTAGTGGTCGGATATGGTGTCATGTGAGGCAAAGTGAGATCAATATTAGGCGTGGTCGTAGGTCGAGCCTAATATTGATCTCGCTGAGCCTCACACGACACCATATCCGACTACTAAGCGTCCCGTGACGTATGTATTATGTCAGTGGACAAACTGCAACATTTTGTTGCTGTAATTTATTTTAATTTGGTAAGTTAAATGTGTCGTCTATGGCCATTAATTTGTGTAACGTCACAGTGACGCGCCATGGGCGTTGAACGTCAAGGCATTGAGTCAATGGCTAATCGCCTGAAGTGGGACAACGTTTTGCGTTTGATAGTTAATGTTTGAGTCTATATAATTCCTCAAATATATCGCATGCAGGTTTTGGTACATGGTACTATGTCTTTAAATTCACAGAAAATGATTTCCGACAGATATCACCTTTCTTGTCGCCAAAATACACAAAAAATATCCCCGAGCCTACAGAGTTTTCTGAAAAACAAGATGGTGGATAAGCACCTAATATTGATTTAATATGGGGTCACTGTCCTAATATGGGTTCACATACCGTCATAGGCCAGGCAAATATGGACAAAGGTGTCGCCTGAAGAGGGAATTTATGAGACCTACATTTTTGGTTAGTGTAAATACTAAACTTTCGGAATCCGTATGTTGGATTTGTCAGATAGGCGGACTTTTTTCTCACCGCGTGGTTTTCTTGAGGCACCGGATGAAAAAATCGGACATTTTTAAAATAAAGCCGACATTTTTTGACAGAACATTTTCACACATTTTGAGAGGAATTATTCGTCCAATTTTGATACCTGAGGGTGGGGCGATAACCAGAGTAGAGTAAAACATGTAACCATTGAATCTCGGAATTGCAGTTATGACGTCATGCGACGTCAAATAATATTTTGGGTGAGACAAATATGGCGATTCACGCACAGCGTTGTCTTTCGTTTCTTTTAAATCATAAAGTAAGACAGGTATGCCACATTGTTTTATACCATGGGAAACTACTGCCAATTGGCTATATTTTGATATATAACTCATCGCTGCAGGCCGCATTTTTGTTTATCAGAGGCAGAAAAATTAACCCTCCCCTAAAGTTAAGATGTGGTATAAGGCACACAGAACTCACAGTTACATGTCAATAGGCTTAATTAACACAACGGCCGTTGAAAGTCTGATAAAGAATGTAATAATATACAAGTTTCTGTTTACAAACTCGAACATTAACCTACTTGGATTAAAAAATGACATACTAACCCAAAATGGCTGCCAATATGGCAGCCGCAATATAGGTGGAAATTGTGAAATATGAAAGAACGCACAATTACTTGCTTAAATGGTTTACATAACAAAGCGGTCGTTGATGAACTACTAAACTTAAGTTTAAGGTATATATCCCGATCTACAAACTCGAACAATAAAGTGAAATTATTACACAATGTACCTCCTGGCACCAAATTTTGATAAAATTTAGGCATTTTTCTCCAAAAATAACCTAAAGCCATTTTTGTCATCTTCTCGGAAGCCATAAAGCGCAGAATGTAGCGTGGCGGAGATGTTTGGTGTGTACGGTAATTCAATGTCGTTTTTGGATTAAAAAATGGCTTACTAACCCCAATATGGCTGCCAATACGGTGGTCAGAATGAATGGTGAAATATGTCATGTTTCACTTTTATCGCCGTTATTGCCGCCATCTAATGTCTCACACAACACAAAGTATTATATTCATGTTACTCCGGGACATCATGATGCGCCATTCTATTTAAAATTGCTACCTGAATGGTGCCCATTATTGACGAATCTTGCATTCATGAGCATTCGTGCTCAAGTAAACCGTGTCCCTTGAAATATGTGGCAATTTGAGCGAGGTATTTACAGATGAACAGGATTGTTTAAAACGAAGAACCGAGTAACAGTAATACATTGAATGCCTGATTGTTATTTATGCCTGTCACCTTTGACATAGTCAATATGAAATTACTTAAACCCGACAATAGAAGGTACATCTTTCTCAATGAATATTATTCCAAGTGCTACCAAATACGATGGTACATATGAGGTGGATATGTCATGGATACCATTATCGAAGTCTGGGCTAGACGAGGTTGATGCGGGTTCACACCCCGACTTGATTGGGCGAAATGTGGGACCGATTTTAAAGCTAGATGTGAGATAAGGAACATCTCATTGTGCCATCCGATAAATGCATGACACTTCGATAAGAAATGATAATTTGTTTGTTCACACTCACTGAAGCAACCACATTTGAAGCAATGATTTTGATTCTGAGTCAGTGCCTCCATTAATCTGTTATACATACAATGCACAATTGCTGTACAATAGCGTCGACTCACTGGCGTTAGATATGACGTGTGGGTGGAATTATAATGCTTTAATCATGAACGGCCATAATCAAAATATGGTATGTTTCCAGACATCAGACCTGCTGGCATCAGCAGGTCCCTAACCGCATTAATTTTGGACTTATCTAGAAAGTTATTATACGCTTCCTGGTATCAACCTGTGTATGGCATGTATACAAATAATTGAAATTGTCGTCCTTTTCATTTTGGTGTCATAATGAGCTAAGACTTACACTGGGATACCAAAAAGTCCAAAATGTATCAGTCTACATGATAAAACTCCATGTCAATACTCCGATCTATATGCTGTTTTCTGAATGTACAGCCTTCCAGAAGTAATCCCACCTACTCATCAGCATAGAAAGATGTGGGTAATATGACTGTTCATCTAGCATGGGGTAACTGTCCATATTTGGGATACCTCGTCTTAGCAGCAATTGTTCAGTCACTTCTGAAAATCATGAGTGCACATGGGTGACACGAGACTCCAGTACCATACTATACAGAGTAACGTACACTCGAAATATATAGAGACATAGTTTGACAGTTTTGTGTGATTTACCACATCGCTGGTATTTTCGTTGTTGGAAATGTCGCCTAGAGCCTTGACTTGCTTTGCTTTGCAACTTATCTACTGTCAGTACAAGCAAATACCTCCAACCCGTTAAGCAGCTGACAAACTACAATAGGAAAATCAACCAGGTTTCCATCTCCTTGTGTGCAAAATATGTGTCATGGAAAATAATCCGGTAAATGTTTGAATACAAAATTCAACGAGTCTATTGCGTGATGATGGAACTGAACGAACCTGTATGATGTGACGGTTTGATAATTTGCTGGATATGTCCTCTTGCGGACTGGGCAGCAATTGCTATTGGTCAATGCGATCCATTTATACTTACTTTTAGAACGGTATACATGAGACCCAATGTATCAGTAGCTCCGTTTTTTGTAACCACGCCTCGTTGAAAGAGGATAACTTACGAATCGTATCAACATGAGATATTTGATGAGATATGTATCCGAATTGGTTAATTGGTTAATTCTGTTATTCGCGGTCGCATTTTGTTACACATAGCCATAGATAGTGCCAAGTATGCTTAAATGTCGTGTTAGATTTAATGTAACATGCACAATTCCCTTATTCTTTTCGCAAAGATAGTCAGACAGCCATCTGCCTTAAATCAATCATGTTTATTGTGAAATAATTTGCACGACATGCCACCGATTTCGAAGAACAAATCTTACTTGAGCGCGAATGAATGCAAAATTTGTCGATCCTCTCACTCGTGGGTACCAATCTGGTTGTCATTTTAATAGAACTGACCAATGTTACGTCCTAGTATTGCAAAAATGATGTGAATATAATAGGACTATTGGTTTTATAAGACATTTCATTGCGATGGTGGTGTTAATTGCGGAATGACCGATTTTACAATTTCCATCCATATACCGGCCACCGTATTGGCAGCCATCTTGGTTAATATGTTACGTAGTAACCGCCGACGGCATGAAATTATCGAACATACAAATTATATCCACCCAACGCAACATTGTTGTCTTTATGCATTTCGAGAAGATGACAAAAATAGGTTTTCGATTAGTTTTGGACTAAAATAATTAAATATTTAATCAAAAATTGGGGCCAGGAGGTGCTTTGTGTACCGGTTTCACTTAAATTTTCTAGTCGATGTATCGGGATATATATATATTACATAAAACTGTAGCAGTTTATCAACGGCCGTTGTGTTAGTTAAGTCATTTTGGCAAGTAATCGTGCGTTCTTACAAATTTCACAATTCCCACATATATACCGGCCACCATATTGGCAGCCATATTGGGTTATTAGGCCAGTTTTTAAACCAAGACGGAACGAAATTACCGTATACACTAATTATCTCCAACCTTAATACATTATTTTCATTTTTGCCTCCCGTAAGAAGACAAAATGCATTTTAGATTATCTTTTTGGGGAAAAAATCTCAAATTTGTAAAAAAATTGAGTCAGGAGGTACATTATGTAATATTGTTACTGTAATGCTCGACTGTGTCGATCTACACATATCTATTAGACAATATCTTAGCTGTCCACCAACGGCCGTTGTGTTAATTTCGCAATTTGGCACATAATCGTGCGTTCTGTGTGCCTTACACCACAGCCTGACGCCTCTCATCTTTAGGGGGAGGGTTGATTTTTCTGCCTCTGATAAAAATGATGCGGCCAACAGCGATAAGTTACATATTAGAACGTAGCTAATTGGCAGTAGTTTCCTATGGTATAAAATAATTGGGCATAACTATCTTACTTCCGATTTTATAAGAAACGAAAGACAACGCTTTGCGTGAATCGTCATATTCTTCTCACACTAAACATTATTTGACGTCACATGACGTCATGACTGTCGTTCAGAGATTCAATGGTTACATGTATTACCTTACTCTGGTTATCGCCCCATTCACGCGTATCAAAATTGGATGAATATCTCTTCTCAAAAGGTGTGAATATTCTCTGTCAAATATGTCGGCTTTATTTATAACATGACCGATTTTATCACCAGGCGCCTCAATAAAACCACGCGGTGCGAAAACAGTCCGCCTATCTGACAAATCCAACATACGGATTCCGAAAGTTAAGTGTTCATGCTAACCAAAAATGTAGGTCTCATAAATTCCCTCTCCAGGCGACACCTATGTCCATATTTGCATAGACTATCACTCTTTATCGACGCTGATTGGCTGATATGAAGAGCTGACATAATAAAATACTATATTCGGCTAATTACTGATAGTAGTCGGCATGTTACGTTGATTGATATTTTTATTTGGCGACATTCAAAGAGTGAAATATGGAACACATTGGAACAGATGTAGAAGTATATAAGCGGGGATGACATGGTCTCAAGGACCGTCTGATCGCAATATATGCACTGGTATTGTTTTAAATGTGCGAATTTTACACCAACAAGAATATAATCATAACTTTCGAGTGTAGTTTCTTATGCGTGTGTAGTTTATCATAGAAAATGTATATCGAAGAGTGTTTATTTTATATATTATTTTACATTTAGACGAAGTGTGAGCAGTATTGGCCAGCGAATGTTTCCGAATCCGTGAATTTTGACGATATAACAGTAACACTGAAGGACGAACAAGAATTCTCAGATTACTGCATCCGGGTATTTGAAGTTTCTAAGGTAAATGTATATACATGTAGAGTATATATAAGCGCGTTAACGGTCTTTGACTATGTCTGTGTACATTGTATACCGCGATGCAATTTAGCCGATAAGTCCAGTTGCATGTTCATACTTATGAGCAATTCATATCATTTGTACATTTAGTGTTCGCGTGGTCACAGTCCAAGTCTGCTCGTACGTAAACCAGCCAAGATAATGAGATAGCGAGATGCTAGTTTACGTCCGAGACCGCTTGCATTGGCATACCATAACGGGCGTTACGTCCAGGCCTGGTGGCGAAAGTTGTCGTCTATTTTACTCGATGTTAACCAATTAATCCGTCAGTTTACAGGAAAACCACCAACAAGTTGAAGTTGGAAGTTTAGCGAGTGTATAACATTGAGAATGTCTCCGACGAAAAAATACACGTTAAGTTGGAGACCCTATAAAAGCCCAGCTGGGCGGCCCAGCTGGGCGATTTTGAAAAAATAGTATAAAAGCCCAGCTGGGCGGTATTAGAGTAAACTCCAAATTAAAGGATATTTTGTGGGCAACCAATATATATATTTCTTAGCGAATATCCCGAAAACTGGCCATCAGAAAGCTTTCGGAGCGAATATTGCAGACCGAAGCATCGACGGAAGTAAATTTTCGATAATTTTCACTCAGTTTTCGACTATTGGTTTAGTTTAAGCATTAGCGAGCCTGATAGTTCGTAACCGCCCAGCCACGTTCGTACCTGCCCAGTCATGGACGTAACCGCCCAGCCCGGAGGTTCGTAACCGCCCAGCTGGGCTGTTCAGTGGGAGTTAGAAAATCGTTTAAAGATTGGTTCTAAATGACCCAAAAGAACAAAATCTCAGCGTTTACAAACAATATGTGGTTAATTGTTATTTTTGAACACACGGATGCACTATAGCTGCTGTGAAAACGAAGAAATCGTTAAAAAACGTTGATCATAATATTTCGTGAGCGCGATTCAACAAACACTCATCAAAATCATCTAAATACTCGTTTCAAATGATTTAAATTTTAATTACACGTTGGTGTGTGCAACAAAATATGATCAGGTGTTATGTTTGTATTCCAGAGCGCATCAGAATTGGTGTAAAAATCTAGAAATTTGCAAAAATCTGCGAAGACAATATTTATCGAAAGTGCCCAGCTGGGCGGTTCCACGTTATTCGATAAATATCGTCTCAAAACTCGTTTTAAAAGATGTTCTTATAAAAACCCTTTAATGTGAATGTTTAAAAATGGTCACGTGTTGTGTTACAACATGGAAACATCTTTGTATTGATGTATAGAATGAGAAATTAGCGAAAATTTGGCGAAAACTGAGTGAAAATTAGCGAAAATTTACTATGGTCACCGTCGATGCTTCGGACTGCTATATTCGCTCCTAAAGCTTTCTAATGACAAGTTTTCGGGATTTTCGCAAAGAAATATATATATATATATTAGTTGTCCAAAAGTAATAATCAATCACTATTGCGTCCAAAATATCCTTTAATTTAGAATTTACTCTAATATCGCCCAGCTGGGCCGCCCAGTAGGGGCTTTTATACTATGTTTTCAAAATCGCCCAGCTGGGCCGCCCAGCTGGGCTTTTATAGGGTCTCGTTAAGTTGAAAGAGACATATGTCACTCAAAACTGCATGGTGCTCATATAGTGATGAAATAATGTCGGATTGGCTATTCGCAACTTATCACGCGCCGGGCAGCTGTATCGTTGCACGTGGGATTGATCCACCGCGGTGACACACATCCGTGTTGGTTTCAATTTTAGTGTTCACCTCTTTGCAATGTTCAGTCTTGTTGATTTGCCTGGTTACTTGTGCACTGAATATCAGCATCCAGTACGTTTATTGCCAATACAATCATACCCGAATTATAATGCAGCACCGAAATTTCATGTTAAATCGTAGGAAGTATCGAACAGTTTCCAGGTATATTTTTTTAGGCACGCGGTACATGTATATAAAGCGTGATCACTCGACGCTGCTGTCATTTCTGCAGCGGAGAAAGTAGTCAAGAAATTTAGGTTACCGAGAAATAACTTTAATAGCTAAAGTGTGACAACCAATGGTTTAATAGTATATACTATGTGGATTGACAGCTTGTCATTACACTATTTACATTTAAACTGAACGCCGAAATGTTCCGAAGTGTAACCAACAACGTTCGGCTATTATGCCAAAAATCGAGTTCACCCAAAGTCAGACATAAACAACCGAATACACCCATACTCAACATATTTAGGAAAACGTGCGCTGTTAATTTATTCAAATATCCCATCACTGTTATGTGTTTATTTTTATTGTAAGTAGTCCAATATTGCTTATTAGTAAAACATTTATTGCACGGAAATTAAGTCTCGCGATATATTTGTAATTTTCAATTTAAAAATTACCGGGTATACGTTATAGAATTAATTAAATTTACAACCACGTGGTGTTGTTTATATTTTTGGTACTAGTGCTACCACGGAAAAAGCTGAACTCAATTCGAGAGGTCAAATGTGTTCGTACTTTAAAAAAAAATGATGTACATGTACACATTGCGATCTAATGTTTTATCCACATACATGTAGCATTACCGCTTTCAATTGGCAACTTTTGTGGAGTTCAGATTCAGAACAAATAACATGTTTGCTACGAAATAAACAACTTTATTGTCACAATTGCGATATTTTATTATATTTAGTTGTGGTGGTATGTAAGCTGGTCATTATCTCGTATAGTCCGTTATAAGATGGTTTTGCAGGTGGTCTCGGGCGTAATATAGCATCTCGCTACCCCAATATCTTATAATTAGCTGGTGTACACTCGAGCAGACTTGTACTAATGATTCAGTGTATATATATATTAATTGTGCACCGAAATATGAGGCATTAAAGTAGATGTATCTGTTGTATTCACACATTAATTAAATTTACGACTATAAGTATCAATAATAACTCAACAAAGTCGGGTGTTATAAATGTGAGAGAGTGGCAGAGTAACTATGTGGCTGTATTCCTGTCACTCCCTGTTTCAGTTGAATATATCATTTGTCAGTGACATGATCTTGAGATGCTAATAATGACGCACTAAATACTAGTATTTATAATATCCGAATATTGTTTCTATAAAGTACTAGCAGGGTTACCCGGTGTTACGCAGGTTAAAGTGATTTGGAACCATCTGATGTGGACATTTGATGCAAATAGGGAAAATACTCTTGCCCAAAGTGTTACGCGTATTCTCATAAATTGTATGTATATCCAGATGGCATCACAAAACGTCATTTTATACGTGGATTATAAGTAGTGATTGTAATTTTTTTATCGCGATTAATTCGTCATACCAATAAAGAAGTATTTATTTATTTACAACCGTACATCAGGCATTATCATTTTAAAATCGTAGTCGATGTGGTTGGAATTGATGTTTGTTTGTTTTGTAATAGTTGATTTTGGGATCAAAACATGAACACCATGAACACATTAATTCGCAAAGATAAAATACGATAATTTGGTTTTACATAGAGATGTATAAATAATTATAATGTGTTAGACTAAGATTTTGAGGACAACTGGTTATCATAGCTCCATGAAGATACATATTTAAAGAAATGGCTAGGTGCTCCTCTGTTCGTGGCGCTATACTGACTAATTATTCTCAATTTATAAGAAATGTTGCTATTTTCAGCTACATGTGCCCGACACAGAGTGGGATTTTAAGTTGTTTATTTAGGCTATGAATCTGTTCTAAAACATGAAAGAAATTCTCGGTAGCAGGCAGATGTACCCATGTCAGATTCCAGTATTTTGGAATCCTAAAGTCATGTGCTACTGACTGTTTTCTTTATCTTAAAAGAAACTATATTTGACTGCACATTGTGACCACTATTTTTGAACAGGCCATCTGTACATCTCTCTTGACAAATTGTATCTTTTTCGTGGAAAATAACTTGAATGAGCCAGTCTCAATTGTGTTAGAATGCATAAGCCATTATGCCATGCCATACTCTGACGGTTTTGCAAGAACAGATGTACATCTTAAACATCTCGCCATCCCCGACCCAAACGGCACCCACCTGATTTGATTTCTCGTATCATCGGAGAAGAACGTGTTTGAAATTAGTACTACACATAATTTTACCAGCTTTAGTGTCCACACCCCTCCCATGGTTATGGATAAGTTTTTTAAATCGGCGCTAAAATGTTTTTATAAATTTTTGTGCCACTCTCCCATTCAGTGCATCCCTGACTCGAATGGCGCCATTTTGACAGCTTTCAGCCCCATCATTAAGACTCTTAATATCATGCAGATGGTTATGTACCTGTATAGGTTTGGTGGTAATATGCGACTAAACAACTGCTCATCAAATGTAGTGCCCCCCCCGCTCTTATCCAAACTACGCCAGTTTGGCGTCGTTAAATCACACGATTAGATTCCTTTGATCATGTCGAAGAATATGTTTCAATTTGGTGGAAATCGGCGCTCAAAATATTGTTATCAATTGTGGTGCCCCTCTTCCTACCAGGCAATCCTGACACGAACGGCGCCACCGTTGGCATCTTTAAACCACACCAATATATTCCTAATATCATGGATATGATTATGTATAAGTTTGGTGGAAATCGGCGACAAAAATGTTGCTGCCCGTCCCCTGTTTTGCCCCTGACAACAACAGCACACTTTAGCTAATTCTAACCAGCACCATTATCTTCCTCGTAAAAAGTAACCCCTGTTAGACCCATTTGATGGGATCTAGATGGTCCCACGTGAATTTCTATAGAACTCAGACAGACGCACAGATATTCGAAAATATAGATATATATCTACAATTGACACTATTATGCTTACCAGACTACCAATATAACTGTTTTCAGTTCAACTATCCCAATTACAACCACGAACTTCCAATACGCTGCCACTGTTTGTATGTTGTTTATGCGTGTATTTCTGGCACATGATATTCGCGAGAAATAAGATGATCGAACAAAATGATTGGCACCATGTTTCGAAGTTGAAAAGTTGCAACGCTACAATCTTAAACAAAACAAATATGTTCGATATCGGGTATCTGAGATGAGTTATTGTGAGAACTCATTAGTTTATAGATACATGTAGTTGACATATTTTGCAAATATATAAAACCAGCATGTAGATATTACCATACAGGCATGATATCTTGCCGCCTCATGTTCGAGTTATGAAGTAGGTTCTGGAAACGCTGGACAATTATTCGGATAGTACATTCCAATTTATTCACATTTGATTCACAGGAAGGTTTTGGTCGTCCTAAGCGGATCTCACACTTCCAATTCACGTCATGGCCTGATAAGGGCGTTCCCACCAAGATAGGGCCGCTAGTGTCCTTCAGGTACAGAGTACGTCAGATGACATCTGGTAAAGGGCCATTGGTCGTCCACTGTAGGTAAGCTTTTAAGAGTTTGTGAAATCATCTTCGACTCTCTTGCGAAATTAAACTTGTATGCTGCCCAGTCTGATTAGACCCGATAAAACTGCAGTTTGTTTTTGTTCTATATCATGACATTAATTAGATCGTTCACATGACCTCATTAATATGATGTTTTCTGTGGTCAGATATCGCCATTCTAAACAGGAATTTTATACACGTTTTGAGTTGTTTTCAACCTAGCAACATGTCCAATGAACCTAACTTATAAAGAGCATCCATTCTTCTCAACAAAAGCGGTAGACAATAATTCGAGCTTTTGTTGTCGTTTTCGACGCATTAGCAGTGAATTAGTTTTGCTATAGGCTATATGAGTGTTTGTGATTACAAGTAATTTTCATATTTTGTCGCCTGGAAAGCGAACACTTAGTTTAGGGAATTCTGAGTCATTTTGGTGTTAAATTGGATCGTGCGCAACGATGCGATCTTCTCGCGTTTAACAATATACATACCGCCCATTATTATCTCAGTTACGGGCCTTTCTCGACTTTGAAATTTGTGTTTTCTTAGTTCCCGGACACCCACTCTCGTGTGATAACTTCAGTTAGTATACTGACTGAATGGTTCCCGGACACCCGCACTCGTGTGATAACTTCAGTTAGTATACTTACTGAATGGTTCCCGGACACCCGCACGCGTGTGATAACTTCAGTTAGTATACTGACTGAAATGGAATGAAATTTGTTATACATGCTTGAAACCTTATCATACAGTTCAAGTTCGATCTTCGAATTCTTTTGATAGAGTGGCGGACCTTTTTCGACTTTGATATTCAGGTTCTTTGATTTCCTGTTGACAATTGCTGTTAGGTTTGGTTAATAGCTCACCGCTATTGGTATGTGGCTGACTTTAACATACTATAATGTACTTGGATTCGGACATTTACGCAATGATTCCCACCAGACATAACTCCAAGTTGTGCAATATTTCTGAAATCCAACTGTGGCGGTGCTCTTGTTTTAATTGCTGTGGGGCATACCTATATAACGTTATGGTGCTGTGTAAATGTCGCTATGGTAAGTCTGTTTGGAGATCCTTATCCTTATCCGTAATTAATAATTATGTTCGGGCATCTTTATCGAAGAAGATTTGAACTGTTATTTTTGCAGTGCCGGAATCGGTCGAACTGGTACCTTCATTGCAATCGACTATCTGATCAATCAGGGCATCGCTCGAGGGGGCGTTGATGTTAAGGCATGCGTAGAAAGACTAAGACGACAAAGGGTTAACACGGTCCAAGTTGTGGTAAGTGAACAATGTCTCCCCCCGACAAGGATAAATCGGCGTTAATGCGTTGCCACCCACGAATCACGTAGATCTTCACAAAGGTGTGCGAACATGAGTGTAAACGTTTCAAGCAACAAACATCTCCCGCGTTGCTCATTTTCATAAAGCTACACTTTGAAGCAGTGGATTTAATATGCGAAATCGCGTTTTTGGATAATTATTTATTATTGACCAGTACGCATGTGGTCTAGTGGCTTTTCGCGTGTACAATGTCGGAGGCGTTTTGTCCCTTTAATGTGTGTACATTCAATGGCATTAAATCAGAAAATATCGTCAAAGTAGAACAAAGTTTTTCGCGAACCAAATTTTCGAAATTAACTGATTTGCTATTTGATTGCTATGTGACTCCTAATGATATCACTGTATTATAATATTGGTACATTCAAAGTACGTACATGTAGGTGAATACTGTATCATACCCATTCCAGGACCAGTACAAGCTAATATACGACGGTGCGCTGGAATCCTTGACGATCGGTGAGATGCGATACAACACCAACTCATTCCAGGATGATCTAATAAGGCAGCTCAGAAGACCCAACCCAGACAGCGGCAAGCCACTCCTCCAGGAACAAATGGACGTGAGTTTTAATTTGGTCTGTGTGTATGAAATTAAACATAAACCGAAGTAGAAGAACGGCTGCACATATGTGTTATTAACGCCACCGGTGTATACTGTTGGACAATTTTTAGAAATATGTGGACCTGTGTAGATAATTGTTTTTCCGGTTATTTTGGGACGCGTTAAAGTTGTACTGCGACCCTGAGTCCGGTAAAAGCTGTAGTTGGAATGTCCAAGTTCGTGTAAGTTCTATTTACTATGCCGATGATTTGAGAAGCTTTATTGTTTTAGGATATTGTAGAAAGGCTAATCTGGCCGTGTCAAATTGAGCTATAGCGATGGGATATCTTGCTGGACAACACATTTCGGGTTTTCGTTGGATGTGTATTCGCTGGATGTCTTATAGTTGCAGTATATATGTAACTATTATGACCGCGTTAATTGCGTTTGATGTTTAGGTATTAACAATGGCTGGGCCATGCACACTTGAAGATTTTATGGCGGGAACCCAATTTTTTATTCACATTTAGAAGCTTTCTGGTTTGGTGAATGAAAAACCTGCAGTAATAAGCCGTAGTTTTTTGTAATAATACGAAGGATTAGTTGTTTTAACGGAATTCTGAGTCGGTGCATTCATGTAACCAATGTATTTTATATTACAATTTATATTTATTGCTAATAATATGATCTTGGTGGCGTTACCATTTCTGACTATGGTTTTCTTGTAACCATTGTGTCAATGATATTCCCCGAGATCGCGGGTGTTAGGTAATCCCACGAAAATCACCGAGGCGAAGCCGCGGTTATATTGGCCGAACACCCTCGTGGAAAACTCAGGAAAACACCAATTGCGTGCACTTCGCGATGAAGATAAATATTAACTAGTTTAGACGGAAGCTGCATATGCATTCATACGATGAAGGTAGGCTACTGCCTTTAGTTAGACTTGCGTGGTTGTGTATATCATAATCTATACGATCTTACATGTATGAACAAAACAACTAGTAATTTTCCCCAGGTTGCTGTGGTGACATGGTTGTGGAACATCAGAAACTGAGCAACTTATAGGGGTGACATTAGCTTGTTGATCTATATTTCAGGTCATAAATGAATTGTCCCGACGCCACACGGAAGATGATTTCACGTGCGCTCGACTGGCAGAAAACCTAGTAAAATGTAGAGATCAGAATATCCTCCCCTGTAAGTGACACGTTAATGATGTGAGATGGTGATTATCCGTGATTTCATGGCGCACGCGGTGGCTGAATGTTCCTTTCCCAAATCTTGAAGAAATAACCACATCGCTTTGGCAACCTGAAACTATTTCTACCCTTCTAACTTAATATTTAATATTTTAATAATAAATTTATTTAATTCGTCCAAGTACACTCAGGGTTTTTTCTTCTAATTATTGTCCGCTAATATTGACGTAATTAAGACGTAATCATACATATCCTTCTGCACTTGTGTTATCTAATTTTATGTCTGTCGTCTGTGTATATCTTATATCCACCTCGAGACAAATAATATACTATTCCAATGTATACTTTTATAACTGAGTGGGAAAATCCATTTAGTATATAAAGGGTTAATCATCAATTTATTTAATTCAGTCAAGTAAACTCACGCTTTGTTTCTTTTTATCCGCTAATAGTGACGTAATTGAGACGTAATCTGATCCCGAACTTGGTGCCCTGAACTTGGACTAGACGCTGGCTCTATGAGGCTACGTCGTTACACTAAGCATGCCGTCATGACAGCGAACAGAGTAGAGCGTCGGGGCTTCATAGAGCCAGGGTCTAGTCCACCCTGAACTGTGTAGTACCTTGGCATAAAGGGACGTAACTGTTAGCCTAAACAAATCAAAACATGCTGGACCGTTATCTTTTGAACGTCGCTATCTGCCGTCAAAACATCTTATATGTGACGTCAAATAGGACAGTTCATCTCTAACTATACTGTGTTTAATATAAATTTCAGCCGAGAAGTGCCGTCCCTACCTCTCAACATATGGCTATTCCAGTGACTTCATCAATGCTGTTTATATTCCGGTGGGTATAATTATTGCTATAATGATAGAGTTCTCCATCGTAGTACGCTTCGAAAGTTTTCGCCAGATTTTTGTTCTAAAAATTACCCCTTCTACTGACCAGTAATACGAAAATTCTAAATAAAATTGATATTAATTGATAGAAATGTTTTTTTCCGGACAGGTCCCCTCGATTCATATTATATTCGATTATATATTATTGTATACCCCGCGCGATATATACAGGTATACAAATTGTTTGGAAGATATCTTTAATCTGGACGCTGAATATTACTAGTTTCTTTAGAGTCAGTATTTAGTATACTGCTTATGCTTAATTAATAGCCAGGTTCAGCCACACGCACGTATATCTTGTAACATGTGTTTCCATTGACAACGACAGTCACCTGCCTCACGTGATGATTCCACCTACACGTACTCGGTCAAACCTATCAGAAGTTTTAAACGTGTAGCATTATTAAGCGTGTAGAAAAGGGAAATAATTCAATCTGATAAATACCGAATGAGTGATCAACGCTACCGCAGGCAATACATGTGTTTTCCCGGAAAGATTATGTTTTCAGTGAAGCCAATTACCAATGTCGTTGGCAGTCAGCGGTTACACTGAGGACTGCTCGTCTCTATCGTTGGATTATTGCTCGCTCTGCTACAAGTTGTGCCATATCTCCAAAACGCCTAGTTTGACGCCGTAAAATCACATGACTTTTCCTGCCAAGTGTGTATCCGTAACAATACCATAGTAACACTCGTAACAAGTTACTCGTACGCGTAGCTTGACCTGGCCTCGCTTAGTACTATTTTTCGCGCATCCATGTGTGCGTGAATTTAAAACAGCGAAAAACAGTACGACTCACGAATTGTGCAGGTAACTAGGGACGTCAACCGGCCTAAATGACGTCATTGCGATTTGAGAACGTTTGTATCATCCACAATTCACTGTCATTGATACATAGATGCTCAAATCCCCCTCACGTACATAAACCGTTTAAGCGACGACACTAGCTATATATCTATTATATATTTTGGGAGATCTGTTTGTTTGTTTGTGTGTAATCGATGAACTCGAAAACGGCCGACCCGATTTCGATGAAACTTGGTATGTGGGGGTATTTTCGGGCCAGGAGTAACATAGGCCTATTAATTTGTCCGTCCGACGTCACCTTGACCTTCAAAACTCATATCTCGGGATCCGCGGTGCTAATCACGGCGGATTTAGCACTGCGGTGCAGGGAGGATAACTCTATATTCATACGTCGACGAACGTAAGCAATTTGCAGTCAATATATTACGCATCGTGTATTTTTCCCAAAATTATTACATTTACAATATATATTGTCAATTTGCAGGCTATTAAAAATCATGTATCTATCCCAAAATATATCATTTATTACAATTTCTGATATATAAATTTTGTTACAGCTAATATTCTTAGGTCTATTGTCGATAGATTTATTTTTTGTATATTCACACCACGCATTGGCTCAAGCCGTTTACATTTACCCCGCGGGTCTGGAATCTCATCCAAGAATCCATTTAGCTATTTCGTTGTTGCGAAATGGAATCTACCGGTTGCCCCAAGCCGTCAATGTCAACAACATCGATATTGTTCAACTTTGACTGCGAGAAAATAATTAGTTAAAATTTACCACTCAATGCTAATTTATCTTTACGTTGAAGCTTGATAATTAATGAGCGTGTGTATATGAGGCGCGTTTATACTTTAGTGGAAATCAAATCGGGTAAAACTGGCGGATTTTTACGGACGAAATTTGATACATAGGGTATCTCGGTATCCGCTTGGCCGATTTCCTGGTATCTGCTGGGCCAATTTCCACCATTTTTGGGGTGTTGGTGTTGGAAAACTGCCAGACGGATTTTGACAAAATTTGATACTTAGTGGTAATTGTTTCCAGGGAGTGTTTTGGACGAGTCAAATCGTGACCCCACCTGACCTTGACCTTCAAAATGGTCAATTCAATGTCAAAGCCCGGACGAAGTCGGGTCACCTTCTAGTTCTATATATAGCAGGACACATAACGGGGTATTGTTCATGGATTACATATATTACGAATAGGAACTTGTATTCACATGCAGGCAACCAATCTCTACATCAGTTTTCACGCGTAAACGATAGATAATGGTAAATTCTTCGACGCTGCATGTAAAAATATATATTTCAGACTGAACATTCACCTTTTCTCCACAATTATCCACAATACTGCATGGAGTGATACCATGGTCATACGGTCTGATTTATTTATTTCAACCCAACTATTTAAAATACAAACAGTCATGTTTTCCTGAAGTTATCCGCATATGCGGTTGTGATTTTTCTTCTTTCGAGTTCATTTCAATGATAACCAAAACAATTTAAATATAAGGACAATTACTGGAGCATATTCGCCCATCTTCGCAACAAAAATATGGCGCAGTTATGTTGTACTGGATGTAAATTGCTGCCGTGATTGTCTTTAATACACACATGTATCTTACGGGAGCAAATACGAACTAAAACTGTCATCAAATACCAGACATTTTGGAAAATATTTTTGTCAATTTGGAAATCACAATGTGAATTTTTTTGTTTTTATATATATATATATATACTAGAAGGGTGACCCGACTTCGTCCGGGCTGTTTCCCCTCTGCTTTTCGGCGAATTGCGCGATTTGACCTTGAATTGTCCATTTTGAAGGTCAAGGTCAGGTGGGGTCACGATTTGACCCGTCCAAAACACTGCCCGGACAAAAGTACCCGACAAAAGTACCCGTCGAAATCCATCCGGTTTTACCCGATTTGACCTCGAATTGATAATTTTGAAGGTCAGGTCGGGGTCACGACTCGACCCGTCCAAAACACTCAGTGGACAAAAGTAACCCCACGTATAAAATTTCGTCGAAATCCCATCAAAATTCGCGATTTGACCTTGAATTGACCCGATTTCAAGGTCAATGTAACGTCGCACGGGCAAACGAATAAGCTTACGACACTCCCCATACGAAAGTATCCCCAGACACTAATTTTCATTGAAATCCCGTGATACTCGGGCGTTCGACCTTGAAATGACCCGATTTCAAGGTCAAGGTCACGTCGCATGGGCAAATTAACAGGCCCATGCCACTCCACGGCCGAAAGTACTCCCACATACCAAGTCTCATCGAAATCGGCTCGGCCGTTTTAGAATCCATCGCGAACACACAGATAGACAGACAGACACACCCTCCCTCACACACACACACACACACACACAGATTTCCCAAAATATATAATAGATATAACGATATAAACATGGACTATTTTCCTATTTTCTGTCATTGCTTTTACTAATAATAATCATGTGGAATTTTCCCACCATAGTAGGAGGCGTTAGGTTAGATATATACAACAGTTGGAGAGATTGCTTGGTGAAGATGTCAGTGGCCAAGTCCCGGGAGCGCTGTATACCCAACTACAATGTCCGTGTTTCTCGGTCTCTGATCCATATACTTCACAATCAACCACGCATCGTAAGCACGGACAACTTTATACTGGGTGTCATTAGAACTAATTAATGTGTCAAGTTCCCCAGTCGAAATCACAAAGACGATTACCACGACAGTTGAGACCATACAACCAGACGCGTTTAACTCTACCTGTCCGTCTGATGGTCTAGTCGTCGGCGTGTCCGTCGTACACTAATCTGTAAACCTAGTAAAGTGGACATCTCTCGGAAACCTCTGGAAATCACAGGTATAGAATTTAATATTGAAGATTATATTAGAAGTCCAACACTGGCAATTCTGAAACCAAATATGCACACTGCTAATATCTGACCCAAATTACGTCACGGTGACAAGCAAAACAAAAAACAATATGTCAAACTCCCCAACTACCGAATTGTTCAGCTGTCAAATGCAACCGATGATTTTGAAAATTGGAGTCCCCTTTCGTTTTCCAGGAAAATTCGTGTCGCCATCTTATATACTACCGACCTGGCAACTTCCCTATCAGTAATGCATCTTAATGTACATATACGCAGTCTCACAGCAAATTATGATTCCGTTTGCCATCTTATTTCAGTAGTCAAGAAAAGGGGAACAGCTGTGATTTAATATGATTCTCAGAAATATTTAAAATCCATGATCATACAAATTACGATAATGAAAACTACAATCCCCCAGTATTCATGACGTGCTCCGAAAATGACGACGGTCGTGGTGGAGTTGGCATCTATATCAAAGACATACCGAATCCATAATTGTACCGAATCCATAATTGTTGAGGCATACCATAATCTTAGAAACGCACACGTGGTAGGATGTATTTATTGACCGTACTCAGCCCCTCTAGTTGATATAAATAAATTCCTCAAAACAGTTTAACGTACTGCGCTAAAACTAACACATTTGTAGAAAATGTCTTCAGTCAAGGTTTTATTCCATTAATAACCAAACCGATGCGAGTAACTGAATACACTGCCACCCTTATCGATAACATATTTACTAATGTCCTGACCGCAACCCAGTGTTACTGATATATCAGACCATTTCACGATATTTGCATTAGAAACGGCGACACAAATCACATACGCATATCTACTCCTCATACTCATAGACCTTTTTCAAGAGCTAATATAGAGAAATTTAAAGACTAAATGCAACAGATTTCGGTTGCGTTATGGATATTAGCTGTGCGAATGAAGCTTATAACACTTTTCTTGAAATTTATCTAAACATTTTTAATGCAGCCTTTCCCGAAATTCAAGCAAATAGGACCAGCAAATATACCAAATATATGACTTGGATGATAACGTGTCCCCTATAATCATCGCAAACAAAAAGAAAACAACTCAAGAAAATCTAAAGAAACCAACTGATGTCAACATACAAATGTACAAAGCATATTGCAAACTATTCAGCAGAGTGAAAAGATTGTGTAAAAGTGGTTACTATGAGAATTTGTTGGAACAAAATAAACGCGACATTAAACAGACTTGGAATATTTTACGCGGTTTAATAAAAAAGTGCGAAAGCTATGCCAAAACCACCACTATCTGTTACTCACGAAAATGGAGCAATCGACGACCTTAAGAAATTGCTGACAAGTTCAGTGAATTCTTTTCTGGCATATATGTACTGCTATATCAAATGTAGTGGCATTGCCTTCCATCGTCAATTACAGAAACTATCTTACCGATGAATATGGATCGAAGTGACAACGGAACAAGAAATAGTCGAAATTGCCGAAAAAAAAAAATCGACTACTAATACCATGGTGTCTAATCAAAACTTCTCAAAGCATCTATATACCAAATTGCATCCCTCTAAATCACATATACAACTTATCACTGTCATAAGGAATATGTCCCACAAAAATTAAAATAGCGAACGTAATACATATTTTAAAAAATGGTGACCCCCCCCCAAAAGTTTAACAACTATCGCCCAATCAGTATTCTCCGGTCATTTTCTAAATTGTTGGGGAAAAAATAATGTCAAAAAGACATGTCCTTTCTAAATAGGTTTAACATTTTGTACGACCATCAATATGGCTTCCGGAAATCTCACTCAACCACGCCTCCTATCTTACATCTTTTGAAGCACGTAATTAAAAATAATGACAAGTCAACAAGAGACTCAACATTAGCCATATTTATAGACATCTCTAAGGCTTTCGATACCGCCTCTCATGAAATACTCCTATCTAAAATGCACTTTTACGGAATACGTGGTATTGCTCTCAACTGGTTTAGTAGCTACCTGAAAACCAGAAGTCAATTTATTGAATATGGGAATAACGTCTCTACTCACAGGTCGATAACGTGTGGTGTACCACAGGGTTTATTCTTTGACAGATAATCTTTTATTGTATGTAAATGATATACACAAATCGTCGTCGATGAAAACGCTGTCATTCGCAGATGATACAACTCTGTATATGTCGGATTGCAATATCAAATGACTTAAAGGTACAGCAAATGACGAACATATTAAAGTCAGTGGTTTGTAGTAATAAACTGAAAATAAACATTGAGAAATGCCGATATATAATGGTGCTCCCCCAAACATCGAACATAAGTCGAATCACATGAAAATGTCATTAAATGGAATAGACCTCATGCAAGTTGGCAACCGCAATGTGGAGAATTCGGTTAAATTTTCAGGTGTGAAAATAGACGAAAACTTGATATTTAAAGCACACGTCGATATAATTTGTTAAAACATTTCCAAGGCTATATGGTGTTTGAATAGGGTGAAACATCTACTAACAACAAATCTTTAAAATCGTCGTACTTCGCGTTAATTCTCAGTCACTTGTTATATAAAATAAAATATGTGGCCATTCGAAAGCACATGAAGAATAATGACCTTACAAAAGCTGACAATGAGGGTCATATGTAGGAAAAGATATAATAGCCACACCGACCCACTCTTTATATCTGAACACATTTTGAATTTCGATGATTTATATCGTTTACATGTATCAATCTCCGTGCAAGATTGGCACTATGATATGCTACCAACTCCATTTATTAATTATTTTGAAACGTCAAAAAACAAAACAGACAATATGGTCAATTAATATCACATACTCCGAAAACAGCATTTAGCTCTGAACTACCAGTCTTTTCTTTCTTCAACATTTGGTCAGACGTCAGTTGTGATGCGAAATATATCTGGAACAAATCTGCATTCAAAAGCTCAATACACTAAAAAGGATATATGCCATTATCAACTGATAGCAAGTTGCGATAACCCCCCGATGTACTGATTGTAGAAACACCATGAATGATACTATATTTAGGACCCATAGCATGTGATTAAGATAATTGACTCACATTTATACCCCAACATCATCTCTCATGCAACCAATTATACCAATTACTCACTCAAGAAAAGAGCCTACGTATGGACCAGAGGCACCACTGTAAATAACTCACATGCTTTGTATATACGTTGATTATATATCAGGCCTTGATCACCAAATCTGCGCCAGCGGTTGTCATGAAGACAGTCATCGAGACTATGACATCCACTTGTGATATGTTATACTCTCCTTGTATTGTAATTGTTGTAAACATAAATATTCCATTATATCACCAAATAAACAATCAATTGCGGTAATAATTCCAACCCAATGCATGTGCAATTCCAATGTATACCACCCCACCCCAATGGAAACCATTTAGTCACGTCCCTTCCTTGTCACAACAGACACTCAGAAGCCGAGCTGGAATTATTGTGACCCAGACGCCATTACCGAACACAGCCGAAGATTTCTGTCGTCTACTGGTAGACACTGAGTGCCACCTGGTGGTCATGATGCACAAGGACAACTCGACAATGCACCAGGTAAAATTGTAATTGTGTGACATAATTATACCCGTGACCTTGATTCTCTAAAGACTCGATTCGTAAGCATTGTGGCCATTATTTCATAAGACTAAAGCTATGCAGAGAACTGAAATCTGAAAAGGGTCAATAAGCACCATGGTGGTTCAAGTCAATCGGACTGATTCCTAGTCTTTGTACATTAGGTTTGAATATTAAGAAGGCGCCCCATTCGTGAATTTAAACAAATCTCAATCTCAAACTATAAATTTAAAGAGGAAAATTATTATCCTCTATAGCCAATATATGCTAGTGCTATAACAACATATGTTCACCCTCACACTATGAGCTACGTTATAATCATGTAAAAAAGTAGTTCAAATAAAATATTAACAACAATTTTCCATGCATATCAGAGTTTGACAGGAAATATTTGCGACAAACGCACTGATTTATCTAGCTTAAATATGAGCACAACTAGGGTATGCGCCCAGTTTACTATATGAAATCACGAATGTCTGCAAGAAATTAATAAAACATTTTTCATGGCATATTTTAGTTTCTCAGTGGCCATTTGCAGAACAATTATTAAAGGAAAAGTCTCCATAAAACAACATAATGTCTGAAAAGATGAATTAATATTGAGTGTTTATGTCTGTCAGCCTTATTGCCAACGTGGTTGAATAATATTGGTGTTGTTTTTTGTTGTATTGGTCCTTCATACGACAACAGATAGTTTTGCAAATTGCCACCAAAACGAAAATATGCAATTAAAAACGTTTTTTTTTTATTTTCTCGCAGACATTCATGATTTCAGATGGTAAACTGAGCGCATACCTTAGTTCGGTTCATACGCTAGACAATGCAGCATGTTTGTTGCAAATATTTCCTGTCAAACTCTCCATATTTTTGTTTAAGCCACTTTTTACATAATTAGAACGTATCTCTCACATACAGGATGTTCAAGTTGATAGTTGGCAATTGCGATTTTTTTTAAATTCACGAATGGGGACCCTTCTTAAAGCGGGACCATTTAATCAATTACACCACATGTGTTGGGCAGTATACATGTGTTTTCTGTACTGGGTACAAAATATGCACAATATATTCAGGGCACTCGACCCTCACAGTGTTGAGCGCTGCCAAGGAAACCTGTTAAAAAGCTACGCCGTGTGAGTGCTTATTAAATTTGATCATTGTAGCTTGAGACCCACATCCTTGCTTCAACGGTAATACCATTGTTAGATCGAAGCATAATTAGCCGAAATTTCTCAGGAATGTTTATTTTCTATATTGATCCTGATATATGTCTATGGACGCACCTTATTCTTCTGTAAACGTGACACTTCCACCCGCCTCCCAGGAATCCTGCCACCTTGCTTGGTTTATTTCAATATTACTCCAGAAATGTGTCATTTGTGACGTCCATCTCTGCACACGGCCGGACTTCGTAAAAGTGACGTTTAACATAATCAATGGAATAGCTAGAGTTATTGTTCTTTTTAATGTTAGAGTTACTTGGACAAGGAGATCTGGTATCAAGCCGCATAGATCGGGTCTTGTTAACGCTGGCAGAGCCCAAACTGTTAGCAGGTTCCACCGTAGCGTATACCATTAAGGGTACGTTTATACACTGGCTTTGTTTGAACGGTATGTTTTTTGCGGGCATTTCGTCATAGAAAGCCACATGGTGCCAGAATATGAACGGAAACATGCACATAACATGCATCTTTACCAAAGCTAACGACATGAGAAGTAAAATGTATGTAGTTCCACTCGTAACAGTGCTAATGTAATTTGCCTTCAAATACCTGTATGGTTTATTCTTGCGTGATAATTGCATGCTATTTACAGGCAAATTCCGGTAGCATCGCTACAGGTGGAACTACAGAGATTTTACTTCGCACATTGTTAGCTGTGGTACAGTTGCATTTTATATGCTTGTTTCCGTTCATATTCTGGCACCATATCGTTTTCTACGACAAAACGCCTGCAAACCATACCGTGCAAACTTGCCAGCGTATGAACGTACCCTAAGGATCGGGTGATCTCGGAAGGGAGATTCCGTTAATTTCAAATAACATATACAAACCAATTATATCTCTGCCAGAAAACTTGTTCACTTATGCATGTGTCGTATAAATATATCAACTCTAAAATTCAACGTTGAAATAAAAATGTTCATTTCGTATACCTATCATACCACAAAAACGCTTTGACATGAAGTGTACTTGACATACATTTTATTTCTCTCCTAGGACGTAGGCAAATACTGGCCACAAACGTCAGGGACAGTCAAATGTGGGAAATTTAATATTTCCATGACGGATTCAGAGGAGTTAGATAATCTCACCAAAAACAATCTGGAAATTCATCCTACAGACCAGGTGTGTACATCTATATGTTATAATTCAAAATTTACAGCGTTTCATAGCATTAGCGGGAAAATTATGTATTCACAGTTCGGGCATATATAGTTGTTTATTATAGGCGGAGCCTATTTCAATTTGTAGCCAATGAGAATGAAATTTGTGTAGTAATTGTTCAATACATTTTCAATTCTGAGTCCAGCTATATAGCGTTCTTCATTCTGTAATATAACGCAGCTGAAATATGCCAAATTATTCCCAATGTTCAGAATATTGATACATCTATAATTATGAGTTACGCAATAAACGCCGTCTATGTGACCACAGCTAGCGCGGCTCAGTTGCAAATGAGTGTTTGTTTGATATATGAGAGAATTGGGAATACATATACATATGTCATTATTTGGACAAAATAATTACGGGGGCACACGTACATGGGTTTGAAATTATGTGCATATATACCAGCAGATGTACAGTTTTCCTAAAGACTGCCGATACCACCCAGTAATTGACGGTTTTGTCTCAATGAATGTATGGTTCAAACAGAAAAACAAAATTAGTATATATCATATAATGTAATGAAAATAATATGTCACATACTCTGAAGACATACTTGTCGAAACGTGGATGTGTGGTCATGAATTCAGTTTCCACTTTAGAAACTATAATGTCTTTTTCCATGTTCAGACCCCCGGCATACGCGACACAACGATGATACTTGATATAGAATGTTCTTGTTTTCATGACGACTAGTACACAGTATACAGGGACGTATATATATATTAGGGTGTGCGAAGGGACGTTGGCTGTATCTACCCCCTCCAAGTTTAGGCAAATTGTTTAAAGGCACGTGAGGCCTTAGTTGTCGAAAATATTCATATTTGTTCCACTCACCGTGAACAGAAAAACATTAAAATGCATACAGTTTCGTTCATATATACCATGACTATCGCGTAAACAGCATGTTATCATACAGACCTACTATATTTGACCTAATCAAGAGCCTGATTGTGTTACAGAAGACAGCACAATGCTACTGGCTAATCACACAAAAATGGCACAAACGCTCTTTATTTGTTCCATATCAGGAATTCACCAACAAAGAACGCTCTTTATGTTTACCATCATAATATAAACAAACACAAGAAAAGTAACTTTTTATGCTTTTGTTTACATAACAATGGTCAAACAAATGACAATAAAATACTGTTTATGCGATATTTCTTATTTGTATACGGACAAAGTCTGTATACATTTTGATGTTCTTTCTGTTTGTGGCGGTTTTTGACGGGTGGAAATATTTTTACAGGATACCCACCGCCAAGGCCAACCGTACCTTTAACAGTTGGAAATATCATGTCTGACACAACATTACATACATTATTATTATATATAGCCGTACAACCCTGTTTTGATAGCTGAAAGAAATAAGTAGGATACACCTTAAGACTTAAAGGTACGGTTGGCCTTGGCGGTGGGTATCCTGTGAAAATATCTCCACCCATCAAAAACCGCCACAAACAGAAAGAACATCAAAATGTAGACAGCATAAACAGTATGTTATTGTCAAATGTTTGACCATTGTTATGTAAACAAAAGCATAAAAAGTTACTTTTCTGTTGTTTGTTTATATTATGATGGTAAACATAAAGAGCGTTCTTTGTTGGTGAATTCCTGATATGGAACTAATAAAGAGCGTTTATGCCATTTGTGTGTGATTAGCCAGTAGCATTGTGCCGTCTTCTGTAACACAATCAGGCTCTTGCGTTGGTAAAATATAGTAGATCTTTATGATAACATGATGTTTACGTGATGGTCATGGTATATATGAACGAAACTGTAAGCGTTTTAATGTTTTTCTGTTTACGGTGATTAGAACAAATATTAATATTTTCGACAACTAAGGCCTCACGTGTCTTTAAGACTTGTGTATTGTTTAATTTGTCTTGTTTACGACCATTCTTGATGGAGCGACCACACGACTCGTTGGCGTCAAGTTCTTGAATACAGCCTCATAGTTTTGTAATATGATAGGCAACCACGATCCAGGTTAGGGCCCATGTTTAATGTGTCCACTGTACAGACACATTTCATTTTAACAGTCCTGCGGCTATGTAAGTTATTGGGTCCAATTTCCAGCACTGTCACTCGCATGTCTTCGAGCGAATGGCCCACGTTTAATGTGTCCACTGTACAGACATATTTCATTTTAACAGTCCTGTGGTCATGTAAGTTATTTGGTCCAATTTCCGGCACTGTCACTCGCATGTCTTCGAGCGAATGGCTGTGTGACTTAAAGTGTTGTTATCCCATGGGAAGATCAACATTGCCAGATGCAACGGAGGATCTGACTCGTTTCACCGACATTAAATACACCAGGCCAGTTAATGAAATGGAAAACGACACGGGAAAAAAACACAGTTGAATGAACCTTTCGAAGTTATGGTTTCTCCCATAGGTCCGAATATATGTCCAGTGTTTATCTATGTACATGTTGCACAATGCTTGATATCACACGGGGATGTCCCTATCTCTTCTGGATTGCTTCGGACTGAACTCCTCACCAGTTTATTCCTTAGGTTCCGTTGTTGTCGGTATAACATTAAATGTGGTTATTTGAATATGTCACGCAACTGGATCGCTTGTCAATATGCCCTATAGTTCCTTACCAATGCTCTTAATTATATTAAGTGTTGAATTATATGTTATAACTAATGGCACTCTGGACGTGGTTGACTCCAAAGCTATATACTTCCAAGAGATTATAATCAAGTTTTAATGTGTATCCTACTTATTTATTGCAAACAGTATTAGTTTGATATTTCAGACCATGAGTATGAACTTCTTGTGATAGTCTGATACTCCAAACACAAATTAGTGTGCAATGTGGTGTGTTTAGACCAAACATCGACATTGTTCTGCTTTCGGTCATCTATTTGGACTGAACTGACCATCAGCTGAACAATTTCCAACCATCAGTGGGGGTATTCAGAAAAACAGTTGGAAAGGTTTAGAATGTCCAGTTCGAAAAATTACAACCTGGGGGATGAAATTTTAATTTCTATTACTTGGAATTTTCGGTCTGGTCCAATATTCAATGACGTGTCGACATTTCAAACAAACTATTTAGTGACATATTCGTTGTTTTAGACCAAAAGTAGAGAATTGCCCTAACTGTAGCTAAACTGTTTGAATGACGTGGTCATCATTCGGAAATTTTCTAATCTATGTGGGGTGTCAGGTTGGACATTTCCAACAATTTCCCAACTGGAATATGTGTCTGGTTCAATGGCGCGCAGTTGTCATTTTAGGGTGAAACCACACTTCTAACATTTTCTCTAAAAGCAAACCCTATAACATGTCCTTGCCAATGTGCGGGTACATATGGAAATACAAAGTTGAGCACACCAAACGGTAACCCCCTAGCGACGTCGCTGTTCATTACTAGTGTCAATTTGCAGGATAACGGAGGTCCGTGCAGTATTGCGCAGATTATTTTCGAAGGATGGACAGATGGAGAGCATTTACCAAACACAAATGCTATGTTAGAGTTGGTAGACCATGTTCAGTCTCTGAATCGTGGAGTGGCAAGGCACCCGATAACAATTCATTGCATGTGAGTATTGTGATAACCCTTCTTTTACTAAATGGATTCTCCAATTCAGTTGAGAAGTATACATTGGGTTAGTTTATTGTTTATTTGGAGGGGTGCTTAGGAAACGTATGCATACGCCAGACACACGAAAAGATAATACAGATAATTGAATGTTGTATTCATCTATTTCATATCATATCGGTGCGTTAGAGGGACAACAATAACATTTGGTTATTTTGTCAATAACAATATGAGATTGTTTGGCAGTTATAGGTCCAGTTTATATGTAATAATTGGTTTCGACATTTTTCAACATTCAACATAACAAAGCAGAAAACGATGTTAAATACGATGTATTATGTTGTTTTTGCAAATGCTGGATTCCTGACTGCATCTTTCAGTACACTATAGTTTATTTGTCGTATATTATAGTCCCATTATTAAACAGAGTAATATGCATTACTAATGTTTGTGACATTACCGTAAGTTTTGCCCAGAACATTGGAAACAAAACAATCAGAAACAATCAGAACATACACACTGGACACAATAAGAATTATAATGATTACAGGGACTCACTGTCAAGTGAGCGGGTTTATTCGAAATAACATAAGTCTGTAAAACAACAGATACTATCAACACGCACATGGCCAAATATTTTGCTTTGTAAATGTTCTACATTATTAATAACTCTCCAAAAATGATATTTCACATATCAAAACTATTGAGATTTAAACATTACCGTTAGAGCGGAATGGCCGACAAGAGTCCAATTATTCCAATTAGATACAAAAGTTTAATAAAAACTTGAAAATAAACATTGGAAAATGTCAATGTATTGAAAGGACATTCTGAAAATCACATTCAGCCTTCCTACACGATTAGCGATATTTGTTGGCAAATCGCTGTAACAGTTGTGTTTACATGGCAATGTTTACTGGAGAAATACCAATAATGATTATCAGAACAATGTTTATATATTTCTCCATATTATTCCTACTGGTGATCTTTTTACAGACTTTAACCCTTTCAGTGCCAAGTCCGATTTTTGTATCAACCCATATTTCCTTGATCATTTTTCAAATTTATTGATAATAATAATGTGATACACTTTTGGAAAGAGCTCTGAGAGCTCTTTCCATCAATGTATCACATTATTATAATCAAAAAATGTTCAAGGAAATATGGGTTGATACAAACATTGGACTTGGCACTGAAAGGGTTAATATTCTTTGCACATTTTTTGCAACTGCGTCTGAACAAAAGCCGAATACTGCTTGCAGTATAAAGGTAATCGGACTCCTGGCTACTTTCCCCCGAATATAGACTCTGAAACAGACCAGCGATATGATACCTTGCCATTCTGAATATTCATATATTACCGAGCACTTATCTGTGAGTGTGTGATGGCGGTACAACAATAAGTCTGCTCGCATATATTCATATTTGGAGAGTTGGCAGCTTTCATCATATTCTTAATATATTCTGATATCTCGACATGTTGACTTTGGCATACATATGTCAATCGGGTCTGGAATAGGTGAAATTTCTCTACCCAACCTCTACAGGTTTGGCATAGTTGTAATTACGTCTCCAAATTAATTTCAATACTAACAATGCCATTGATTTTATTAACGATAAATACTCGAGAAATACGAACAGCGCGCCGGCATGCATACAGAAATAGATTGGGAATTCCAAGTATTCGGGACTAAAAATACTTCGTTCGACTGCGGCAACCACCGGAATATTGGAATAAAAAGTAGCCATTCGGCAATATGGTGATGATTATGATCTAGATTTTGTTATGATTCGACACACACGTGCATGCGTGTTTTAAAAATAGCAACATTGTGTTTATGGGTTGATTTTCGTTTTTCACAGGGATGGTGCTGAGCGATCAGGATTATTTTGTGTGGTATATAACATGATCGAGAGAATTCAAAGCGACCAGGAGGTGGTGGTCGCATCAGATCTGGCTGCGTGCAGAGCGATACGGGAACAGTTCGTGATGTCATTGGTAAGTTTTGTCCCATATCAACCAGCAGCCAATTTGTGTTTCCAAACATATTCGTTAGCGGAAGGAGCGTATGGTTGCTAGAAGTCAATGCGTCTGCAAAAATCGTTTCATTAGTTTTACAGCGCATGTATGTATGGTATAATATATACCACACATATACTGTGTGGGTTTCGCTTGGTACAGGGACGACTACAAAAAGCTCACACTTACTGTCGTTCCTTTTCCAACCAAATACATATATCTATACATATATGCATAATTATATGCAAATGGAACGGAGTGAAATTTATTTACTATGTATACATGTATATAAAAATTGTAAATTAACATGTAATGATTTTTGTTGGAGAATAAACTAATATATACCAGAGTCTCGAGAGTATACCTTCTTTTGGTGTTTAGTTGTGAAAATATGATGAGTGTCAAGCAAAATGAAAAACAGTATTATAATCATTAATGAATTCACAATAGCACTGCACGAATCTAAATTTCAGTACGTTATGGTTTGACACAAATTGATTGAGAATAGGCCAATTAACGCTGCCAGTATGGGCGAATACTAATATTATATGGTTAACAAATAATTTACAATGTTTCAAGCGACAGTCGCTGATTGGTAGAGCATATCTGCTAATAGGTTTTTGGTTGGCAGCTATTGAAAGGTCCACTTATGTGGCAGCGATGTTTACAGGGTGAAAGTATACGCTGGTAGAATCGTTGGTGCGTTAACATCAAGTATACTACCGCTTGATGCCAAATATTTACAATAAAGATTGAATTAAATATATTTTCGGATAATGTCGGTGATTAAAATAAATGTATGTCGAAAACGAAATTGATCCATGTATTTCACTACACACTTTACATGCATGTGACACGAAAGATGAAAACACTTGTCCAAGTCTGAGCAATACTCAGCCGTTTTAAACTTTCCGCACAGAAGTGAGATCAGCGCTCTTTGTTTTAACCATATCAGGAACAGAATATTAAGGAACTTTCTGTGTTGATCCATGTGCACATTAATATGTTGGCTTCTTGGGAGTGGGAATACGATTTATCAGTATTTGACGGATACAAGTTTTTTAACGGTTTTATATTTTATGCATATTGCCCACTGCTAGAGTTTTGGGTCCCTTTGAATGAACATTGAATATATATACCGCTATCTTTGTTCAACTGGCCCCAATATGATAATTATGCATATTCACCACTGAACAGTTTCACGTTGAATTTCAGGAACAATACAGCTTCTGCTACGACGTGGCGTCTACGTATCTGGAAAAGTTCAACACGTATCGGAACTTCTCATAAACAATGTGACGGCGAATTTCCGGGAGAATTGTTGTGTTACCAGGGACGTGGCGACAGGGGGTTGAGGGTGGGTGTCTCATCCCCAATTTTTGTCATAATTGTCAACAGTTGGAAATTTCATGTCTGACACAACAATAGTCCTTAACATTACACAACATATAGGTTCAAACTGTTCTCATTGTCTGATTTTCCAACCAGTTGTTATTGGGGCATTTGTTGTTTTTAGACGAATAGGAAATGTTTTTCTACATTTTGTCAAACAATTTTGGTCTGATATGACTATATGTTGGACATTTTCATTTGTTGGTGTCCGATTGGAATTTAAATATCCAACAATAGGAACGCATGAGGTACCAGCTGAAAGTTCCAAACAAGAAGGGTGCAAATGAAATATGCAATTTTGTAAAAACCTGGGGTCTTTGGTTTGGTTCAGGTTGCAGTTAGAAATTTCAAGGTAGACACCAACAATCCCTCTAACCATGTCCCTGTGATTGTGATATTTTCACAGTTTTGTGGCCAGGCGTGTCGCCATGTTGGTGATGCATGTGTGCACGTTTGACTGTCTTGGCGAATAATGAGGACTTAAAGGATACTGTTTTGTCACAATTATTGTTTTGTTTTTTTCTGCTATCAACTATGTTTTATAAACGAAGTATTTACACAATAAACTTGTTTAACACCTTCTGTGTAGATGAGTTACGGTGTTCATTTCACAGTTTTGTGGCCAGGGACCTGTACTATACACATGATTTGAGCCACACAGGTGTAGAGTACTATAAACATCGATACTTTAGTAGTGTAGGCGAATTCTTGTCAACAAACAGACTAGCCAAATCGAGTACTATCGACCACCACATATGGAACTTTCATGCCCTTAATTCTCCTCTGCTCCAAATCTAAAGAATATCTTATTCTAGTTAATCCCAGTAAATATCTGGTTCGTCGAAAAGTTCATATAAATTACCCGTGGTAACTTAAAGGTACGAGAGGCCTTGGCGTGGGTATCCTGTAAAAATATTTCAACCCGTCAAAAACCGCCACAAACAGAAAGAACATCAAAATGTAGATAGACTTTGTCTGTATACAAATAAGAAATATCGCATAAACAGTATGTTATGGTCATATGTTTGACCATTGTTATGTAAACAAAATCATAAAAAGTTACTTTTCTGGTGTTTGTTTATATTATGATGGTAAACATAAAGAGCGTTCTTTGTTGGTGAATTCCTGATATGGGGAACAAATAATGCCATAATGCCATTGTTGTGTGCTTAGCCAGTAGCATTGTGCTGTCTTCTGTAACACAATCAGGCTCTTGCTTAGGTAAAATATAGTATGTCTTTATGATAACACGCTGTTACAAATATGAATATCTTCGACAACTAAGGCCTCATGTGCCTTTAAGAGTTACCTACATCTCAATTAACAACGAAATAAATACTCTAGTAGATATATAGTAAAATACAGTATAAAGCAAAACGTTTGTGTTACACGATTAGGTAATTGCAAAGGAACACTCACAGTATGCGATACAAGAGTTGTGTTGTGTGATATAGAACCCAGGTGTATCGCCAATTTCCGCCTTTGTCCTGTATTTTGGGCTAGTAAACTCACATACAAAATTTCATTCCATTCAGTTCAGAATTACTAAAGTTATCATCCGGTAACGAACATTGAGTGAAATTCCAACAAAGGCCATAAACTCAGATAAACGCTGGTGAAACTTAGCAGGCGGGACCGTATTCTCGGCTAATAAATAAACCAAATTTCATTCATTCAGTTGAGACTCTCTGAAGTTATCATCCGGAAACCAAAAGCGAACGGACGGATACCCGCCGACAGACGGACAGACCAATAACATAATACGCCCATTTTTTAAAACGCGTTTAAAAGCATTCAGGGACGAGTTCGACAACTGCTGCGTTGCAATGTATTGGTACCTATTTTAAGTACAATTGAGAACACAACACAGGATTTCTTTATGTTTGTATGCGAACAAAATAATGGTCAATGGCTAATCGGATAACCGGGTAAATGTACATGTAACTAGAACTGCACGGTATTTCGATAATATACCGTTTATTCGATATCGTTTTGAATACCGATAGAAACCGAATAGATTTTTGGATTATTCGATATATCGAGAACGTCGGTTTCCATTTAAAGCTATCGAATAAAGTTTTTGAAAAAGCAAAATTGTCGTATCTATCATTGGAAATTATTGTAACACTTTCCGATCACCTTCGATTATCTTATTCTATCACTGATGTTATCATACCTGTTCTGCCTATAACGTTGATAACGACTTTCGATGTCCAACGTCGATGTGTTATTGTATTTGGAGTAGTACGCCATCGACGAAGTACATTATTGCAATTATACATGGTAATATGTTATTCTTAAACCTCGATATAAAATGCGACGATTGATCTCGGTTCGCAGGATAAATAAGTATCTAACTTAAGAGGTCCATGAATTATACGAACGTTTTGGTATTTGAACTGAAGATATTTGAGTTACGAAAGTAAATTTCAATGACACAATAAATACTAAAGTTCAAGGTGCGGTCCGTTCTCTGTGTTCTAAAAACATTACCATTTCCAAACGTTTGCTCTTCAACTGTATACATTACTAGCAGGGTGACCCGACTTCGTCCGGGCTGGTTCCCCTCTGCTTTCACCCGGGCTTGAAAACCTCCGTGTATCTAACATCGAAATCCGCCGAAAGGCGCGATTTGACCTTGAATTGACCAGGTCGGGTCACGATTTGACCCGTCCAAAACACTCCCCGGACAAAGGTACTCGTAGGTATCAAATGTCGTCGAAATCCCATCGAAAGGCGCGATTTGACCTTCGGCAAAAGAAATGAAAAATACCTGCAATCACCATCGCTCCTATCACACATACTATCACTCATACTATCACACAGACTATCACACAGACAATCACTCATACTATCACCCATACTAGCACTCAGACTACCACCCTTCTATCACACAGATTATCACACAGACTACCACACATACTACCATACAGATCACCACCCAGACTATCACATATTATCACACAGACTAGCACCCATACTATCACTGTCACACAGACTACCACACAGACTATCACATATTATGACACAGACTATCACCCAGACTACCACCCATACTATAACACAGACTACCACACATACTATCACCCATACTATCACACAGACTACCACCCATACTATCACACAGACTACCACACATACTATCACACATACTATCACACAGACTATCACACAGACTATCATACAGACTACCACCCATACTATCACACAGACTATCATCACACATACTATCACACAGACTATCACACAGACTACCACCCATACTATCACACAGACTATCACACACACTATCACACATACTATCACAAATACTATCACACAGACTACCACCCATACTATCACACATACTGTCACACATACTACCACACATACTACCACACAGACTACCACCATACTATCACACAGACTACCACCCATACTATCACACAGACTATCACACATACTATCACACATACTATCACATAGGCTATCACACATACTATCACACAGACTACCACACAGAATATCACACATACTATCACACATACTATCACATAGGTTATCACACATACTATCACACATACTATCACATAGGCTATCACACATACTATCACACATACTATCACACATACTATCGCACATACTATCACACATACTATCACACATACTATCAACATACTATCACACAGACTATCACACATACTATCACCCATACTATCACACATACTATCACCCATACTATCACACAGACTACCACACATACTATCACACAGACTATCACCCAGACTACCACACATACAATCACACAGATTATCACACATACTATCACACATACTATCACATAGGCTATCACACAGACTACCACCCATACTATCACACATACTATCACACATACTATCACACATACTATCACACATACTATCACACAGACTATCACACATACTATCACACAGACTATCACACATACTATCAAACATACTATCACACAGACTATCACACAGACTATCACACATACTACCACACATACTACCACACAGACAACCACCATACTATCACACAGACTATCACACATACCATCACACATACTATCACACATACTATCACACATACTATCACACAGACAATCACACAGACAATCACACATACTATCACACATACTATCACACATACTATCACACATACTATCACAAAGACTATCACACATACTACCACCCATACTATCACACAGACTATCACACATACTACCACACAGACTATCACACATAATATCACACAGACTATCACACATACTACAACAAAGACTATCACACATAATATCACACAGACTATCACACAGACTATCACACATACTATCACACAGACTACCACACATACTATCACACACACTATCACACAGACTATCACCCATACTATCACACAGACTACCACACATACTATCACACAGACTATCACACAGACTATCACACATACTACCACACAGACTATCACCCATACTATCACACAGACTATCACCCATACTATCACACATACTATCACACATACTATCACACAGACTATCACACATACTATCACACAGACTATCACCCATACTATCACACATACTATCACACAGACTATCACACATACTATCACACAGACTATCACACAGACTATCACACATACTATCACACAGACTATCACACATACTATCACACATACTATCACACAGACTATCACACATACTATCACACATACTATCACACAGACTATCACACATAATATCACACAGACTATCACACAGACTATCACACAGACTACCACACAGACTATCACACATACTATCACACAGACTATCACACATACTATCACACAGACTACCACCCATACTATCACACAGACTATCACACAGACTATCACACAGACTATCACACATACTATCACACATACTATCACACAGACTATCACACAGACTATCACACAGACTATCACACATACTATCACACAGATTATCACACATACTATCACACAGACTATCACACATACTATCACACAGACTATCACACATACTATCACACAGACTATCACACATACTATCACACATACTATCACACAGACTATCACACATACTATCACACAGACTATCACACATACTATCACACAGACTATCACACATACTATCACACAGACTATCACACAGACTATCACACATACTATCATGCAGACTATCACACATAATATTACCCATACTATCACACATACTATCACACAGACTATCACCCATACTATCACACATACTATCACACATACTATCACACAGAGTATCACACATACTATCACACATACTATCACCCATACTATCACACAGACTATCACACATACTATCACACATACTATCACACATACTATCACACATACTATCACACAGACTATCACTCATACTATCACACAGACTATCACACATACTATCACACATACTATCACCCATACTATCACACATACTATCACACATACTATTACACAGACTATCACACAGACTATCACCCATACTATCACACATACTATCACACAGACTATCACACAGACTATCACACAGACTATCACACAGACTATCACACATACTATCACACAGACTATCACACAGACTATCACACATACAATCACACACACTATCACACAGACTATCACACAGACTATCACACATACTATCACACAGACTATCACACAGACTATCACACAGACTATCACACATACTATCACACAGACTATCACACATACTATCACACATACTATCACCCATACTATCACACAGACTATCACACATACTATCACACAGACTATCACCCATACTATCACACATTCAATCACACAGACTATCACACAGACTATCACACAGACTATCACACATACTATCACACATACTATCACACATACTATCACACATATTATCACACATACTATCACACAGACTATCACACATAATATCACACAGACTCGCACGGACTATCACACAGACTATCACCCATACTATCACACAGACTATCACACAGACTATCACACAGACTATCACACATAATATCACACAGACTATCACACAGACTATCACACAGACTATCACACAGACTATCACACATACTATCACACAGACTATCACACATACTATCACACAGACTACCACCCATACTATCACACAGACTATCGCACAGACTATCACACAGACTATCACACATACTATCACACATACTATCACACAGACTATCACACAGACTATCACACAGACTATCACACATACTATCACACAGATTATCACACATACTATCACACAGACTATCACACATACTATCACACAGACTATCACACATACTATCACACAGACTATCACACATACTATCACACATACTATCACACATACTATCACACATACTATCACACAGACTATCACACATACTATCACACAGACTATCACACATACTATCACACAGACTATCACACAGACTATCACACATAGTATCATGCAGACTATCACACATAATATTACCCATACTATCACACATACTATCACACAGACTATCACCCATACTATCAAACAGACTATCACCCATACTATCACACAGACTATCACCCATACTATCACACATACTATCACACATACTATCACACAGAGTATCACACATACTATCACACATACTATCACCCATACTATCACACAGACTATCACACATACTATCACACATACTATCACACAGACTATCACACATACTATCACACAGACTATCACACATACTATCACACAGACTATCACACATACTATCACACATACTATCACCCATACTATCACACATGCTATCACACATACTATTACACAGACTATCACACAGACTATCACCCATACTATCACACATACTATCACACAGACTATCATTCAGACTATCACACAGACTATCACACAGACTATCACACATACTATCACACAGACTATCACACAGACTATCACACATACAATCACACACACTATCACACAGACTATCACACAGACTATCACACATACTATCACACAGACTATCACACATACTATCACACAGACTATCACACATACTATCACACATACTATCACACAGACTATCACACATACTATCACACAGACTATCACACATACTATCACACAGACTATCACACATACTATCACACAGACTATCACACAGACTATCACACATACTATCATGCAGACTATCACACATAATATTACCCATACTATCACACATACTATCACACAGACTATCACCCATACTATCACACATACTATCACACATACTATCACACAGAGTATCACACATACTATCACACATACTATCACCCATACTATCACACAGACTATCACACATACTATCACACATACTATCACACATACTATCACACATACTATCACACAGACTATCACTCATACTATCACACAGACTATCACACATACTATCACACATACTATCACCCATACTATCACACATACTATCACACATACTATTACACAGACTATCACACAGACTATCACCCATACTATCACACATACTATCACACAGACTATCATACAGACTATCACACAGACTATCACACAGACTATCACACATACTATCACACAGACTATCACACAGACTATCACACATACAATTACACACACTATCACACAGACTATCACACAGACTATCACACATACTATCACACATACTATCACACAGACTATCACACAGACTATCACACATACTATCACACAGACTATCACACATACTATCACACATACTATCACCCATACTATCACACAGACTATCACACATACTATCACACAGACTATCACCCATACTATCACACATTCAATCACACAGACTATCACACAGACTATCACACAGACTATCACACATACTATCACACATACTATCACACATACTATCACACATATTATCACACATACTATCACACAGACTATCACACATAATATCACACAGACTCGCACGGACTATCACACAGACTATCACCCATACTATCACACAGACTATCACACAGACTATCACACAGACTATCACACATACTATCACACAGACTATCACACAGACTATCACACAGACTATCACACAGACTATCACACATACTATCACACAGACTATCACACATACTATCACACAGACTACCACCCATACTATCACACAGACTATCGCACAGACTATCACACAGACTATCACACATACTATCACACATACTATCACACAGACTATCACACAGACTATCACACAGACTATCACACATACTATCACACAGATTATCACACATACTATCACACAGACTATCACACATACTATCACACAGACTATCACACATACTATCACACAGACTATCACACATACTATCACACATACTATCACACATACTATCACACATACTATCACACAGACTATCACACATACTATCACACAGACTATCACACATACTATCACACAGACTATCACACAGACTATCACACATAGTATCATGCAGACTATCACACATAATATTACCCATACTATCACACATACTATCACACAGACTATCACCCATACTATCAAACAGACTATCACCCATACTATCACACAGACTATCACCCATACTATCACACATACTATCACACATACTATCACACAGAGTATCACACATACTATCACACATACTATCACCCATACTATCACACAGACTATCACACATACTATCACACATACTATCACACAGACTATCACACATACTATCACACAGACTATCACACATACTATCACACAGACTATCACACATACTATCACACATACTATCACCCATACTATCACACATGCTATCACACATACTATTACACAGACTATCACACATACTATCACCCATACTATCACACATACTATCACACAGACTATCATTCGGACTATCACACAGACTATCACACAGACTATCACACATACTATCACACAGACTATCACACAGACTATCACACATACAATCACACACACTATCACACAGACTATCACACAGACTATCACATATACTATCACACAGACTATCACACAGACTATCACACAGACTATCACACATACTATCACACAGACTATCACACTTGCTATCACACATACTATCACACATTCAATCACACAGACTATCACACAGACTATCACGCAGACTATCACACATACTATCACACATACTATCACACATACTATCACACATATTATCACACATACTATCACACAGACTATCACACATAATATCACACAGACTCGCACGGACTATCACACAGACTATCACCCATACTATCACACAGACTATCACACAGACTATCACACATACTATCACACAAACTATCACACCGACTATCACACAGACTATCACACAGACTATCACACATACTATCACACAAACTATCACACAGACTACCACATAGACTATCACACATACTATCACACAGACTATCACACTTAATATCACACAGACTATCACCCATACTATCACACATACTATCACACAGACTATCACACAGACTATCACACATACTATCACACAGACTATCACACATAATATCACACATACTATCACACAGACTATCTCCCATACTATCACACATACTATCACATATACTATCACCCATACTATCACACATACTATCACACAGACTATCACCTATACTATCACACAGACTATCACCCATACTATCACACAGACTATCACCCATACTATCACACATACTATCACACATACTATCACACAGAGTATCACACATACTATCACACAGACTATCACCCACACTATCACACAGACTATCACACATACTATCACACATACTATCACACAGACTTTCACACATACTATCACACAGACTATCACACATACTATAACCCATACTATCACACATACTATCACACAGACTATCACACAGACTATCACACAGACTATCACCCATACTATCACACATATTATCATACAGACTATCACACAGACTATCACACATACTATCACACATACTATCACACATACTATCACACAGACTATCACACAGACTATCACACAGACTATCACACATACTATTACACAGACTATCACACAGACTATCACACATACTATCACACATACTATCACTCAGACTATCACACATACTATCACAGACTATCACACAGACTATCACACATACTATCACACAGACTATCACACAGACTATCAAACATACTATCACACATACTATCACACAGACTATCACACAGACTATCACCCATTCTATCACACATACTATCACACAGACTATCACACATACTATCACACATACTATCACCCATACTATCACACATACTATCACACAGACTATCACACAGACTATCACACAGACTATCACACATACTATCACAGATACTATCACACATACTATCACACATACTATCACACATACTATCACACATAATATCACACATACTATCACACATACTATCACACATACTATCACACAGACTATCACACAGACTATCACACATACTATCACACAGACTATCACCCATACTATCACACAGACTATCAACCATACCATCACACATACTATCACACATAATATCACACAGACTATCACACAGACTATCACACATACTATCACACATACTATCACACAGACTATCACACAGACTATCACACATACTATCACACAGACTATCACCCATACTATCACACAGACTATCAACCATACCATCACACATACTATCACACATAATATCACACAGACTATCACACAGACTATCACACAGACTGTCACACATACTATCACACAGACTATCACACATACTATCACACAGACTATCACCCATACTATCATACAGACTATCAACCATACTATCACACAGACTATCAACCATACTATCACACAGACTATCACACAGACTATCACACAGACTATCACACAGACTATCACACAGACTATCACACAGACTATCACCCATACTATCACACATACTATCAACCATACTATCACACAGACTGTCAACCATACTATCACACAGACTATCAACCATACTATCACACAGACTGTCACACAGACTATCACACAGACTATCACACAGACTATCACACAGACTATCACCCATACTATCACACAGACTATCAACCATACTATCACACAGACTATCAACCATACTATCACACAGACTATCAACCATACTATCCCACAGACTATTAAACAGACTATCACACACACTATCACACATACTATCAAACATACTATCACACATACTATCACACAGACTATCACCCATACTATCACACAGACTATCACCCATACTATCACACAGACTATCACCCATACTATCACACAGACTATCACCCATACTATCACACAGACTATCACCCATACTATCACACATACTATCACACATACTATCACACAGAGTATCACACATACTATCACACAGACTATCACACAGACTATCAGACATACTATCACACAGACTATCACCCATACTATCACACATACTATCACACATAATATCACCCATACTATCACACATACTATCACACATACTATCACACAGACTATCACCCATACTATCACACATACTATCACACAGACTATCACACATACTATCACACAGACTATCACACATACTATCACACAGACTATCACACATACTATCACACAGACTATCACACAGACTATCACACATACTATCACATATAATATCACCCATACTATCACAAATACTATCACACAGACTATCACCCATACTATCACACAGACTATCACCCATACTATCACACAGACTATCACCCATACTATCACACATACTATCACACATACTATCACACAGAGTATCACACATACTATCACACAGACTATCACCCTTACTATCACACAGACTATCACACATACTATCACACATACGATCACACAGACTATCACACATACTATCACACAGACTATCATACATACTATCACACAGAGTATCACACATACTATCACACAGACTATCACACAGACTATCACACAGACTATCACCCATACTATCACACATACTATCACACAGACTATCACAGACTATCACACATACTATCACACAGACTATCACACATACTATCACACAGACTATCACACAGACTATCACACATACTATCACACATACTATCATACAGACTATCACACATACTATCACACAGACTATCACACATACTATCACACAGACTATCACACATACTATCACACAGACTATCACCCATACTATCACACAGACTATCAACCATACTATCACACATACTATCACACAGACTATCACAAATAATATCACCCATACTATCACACAGACTATCACACAGACTATCACACAGACTATCACACAGACTATCACAAAGACTATCAACCATACTATCACACATACTATCACACATACTATCACACAGAGTATCACACATACTATCACCCATACTATCACACATAATATCACCCATACTATCACACAGACTATCACACAGACTATCACACAGAGTATCACACATACTATCACACAGACTATCACACAGACTATCACACAGAGTATCACACATACTATCACACAGACTATCACCCATACTATCACACAGACTATCAACCATACTATCACACATACTATCACACATACTATCACACATAGTATCACACATACTATCACACAGACTATCACCCATACTATCACACAGACTATCACATATACTATCACACATACTATCACACAGACTATCACACATACTATCACACAGACTATCACACATACTATCACACAGACTATCACACATACTATCACACATACTATCACACAGACTATCACACAGACTATCACACAGACTATCACACAGACTATCACACAGACTACCACACAGACTACCGCACATACTATCACACAGTCTATCACACATAATATCGCACAGACTATCACCCATACTATCACACATACTATCACACAGACTATCACACAGACTATCACACAGTCTATCACACATACTATCACACAGACTATCACACATACTATCACACAGACTATCACACAGACTATCACACATACTATCACACAGACTATCACACACACTATCACACAGACTATCACACATACTATCACACATACTATCACACAGACTATCACACAGAATATCACACATACTATCACACATACTATCACACAGACTATCACCCATACTATCACACAGACTATCACCCATACTATCACACAGACTATCACCCATACTATCACACAGACTATCACCCATACTATCACACAGACTATCACACATACTATCACACAGACTATCACCCATACTATCACACACACTATCACACATACTATCACACAGAGTATCACACATACTATCACACAGACTATCACCCATACTATCACACAGACTATCGCACATACTATCACACATACTATCACACATACTATCACACATACTATCACACAGATTATCACACATACTATCACACAGACTATCACACATACTATCACACATACTATCACCCATACTATCACACATACTATCACACAGACTATCACACAGACTATCACACAGACTATCACCCATACTATCACACATACTATCACACATACTATCACACAGACTATCACACAGACTATCACCCATACTATCACACATACTATCACACAGCCTATCACACAGACTATCACACATACAATCACACATACTATCAAACAGACTACCACACAGACTATCACACATACTATCACACAGGCTATCACACATACTATCACACAAACTATCACACAGACTACCACATAGACTATCACACATACTATCACACAGACTATCACACTTAATATCACACAGACTATCACACAGACTATCACACAGACTATCACACATACTATCACACAGACTATCACACATACTATCACACAGACTATCACACATACTATCACACAGACTATCACACAGACTATCACACATACTATCACACATACTATCACACAGACTATCACACATACTATCACACAGACTATCACACATACTATCACACAGACTATCACACATACTATCACACAGACTATCACCATACTATTACACAGACTATCAACCATACTATCACACATACTATCACACAGACTATCACACATAATATCACCCATACTATCACACAGACTATCACACAGACTATCACACAGACTATCACACAGACTATCACACAGACTATCACACAGACTATCAACCATACTATCACACATACTATCACACATACTATCACACAGAGTATCACACATACTATCACCCATACTATCACATATAATATCACCCATACTATCACACATACTATCACACAGACTATCACACAGACTATCACACATACTATTACACAGACTATCACACAGACTATCACACATACTATCACACATACTATCACACAGACTATCACACATACTATCACAGACTATCACACAGACTAGCACCCATACTATCACTGTCACACAGACTACCACACAGACTATCACATATTATGACACAGACTATCACCCAGACTACCACCCATACTATAACACAGACTACCACACATACTATCACCCATACTATCACACAGACTACCACCCATACTATCACACAGACTACCACACATACTATCACACATACTATCACACAGACTATCACACAGACTATCATACAGACTACCACCCATACTATCACACAGACTATCATCACACATACTATCACACAGACTATCACACAGACTACCACCCATACTATCACACAGACTATTACACACACTATCACACATACTATCACAAATACTATCACACAGACTACCACCCATACTATCACACATACTGTCACACATACTACCACACATACTACCACACAGACTACCACCATACTATCACACAGACTACCACCCATACTATCACACAGACTATCACACATACTATCACACATACTATCGCATAGGCTATCACACATACTATCACACAGACTACCACACAGAATATCACACATACTATCACACATACTATCACATAGGTTATCACACATACTATCACACATACTATCACATAGGCTATCACACATACTATCACACATACTATCACACATACTATCGCACATACTATCACACATACTATCACACATACTATCAACATACTATCACACAGACTATCACACATACTATCACCCATACTATCACACATACTATCACCCATACTATCACACAGACTACCACACATACTATCACACAGACTATCACCCAGACTACCACACATACAATCACACAGATTATCACACATACTATCACACATACTATCACATAGGCTATCACACAGACTACCACCCATACTATCACACATACTATCACACATACTATCACACATACTATCACACATACTATCACACAGACTATCACACATACTATCACACAGACTATCACACATACTATCAAACATACTATCACACAGACTATCACACAGACTATCACACATACTACCACACATACTACCACACAGACAACCACCATACTATCACACAGACTATCACACATACCATCACACATACTATCACACATACTATCACACATACTATCACACAGACAATCACACAGACAATCACACATACTATCACACATACTATCACACATACTATCACACATACTATCACACAGACTATCACACATACTACCACCCATACTATCACACAGACTATCACACATGCTACCACACAGACTATCACACATAATATCACACAGACTATCACACATACTATCACACATACTATCACACAGACTACCACACATACTATCACACACACTATCACACAGACTATCACCCATACTATCACACAGACTACCACACATACTATCACACAGACTATCACACATACTATCACACATACTACCACACAGACTATCACCCATACTATCACACAGACTATCACCCATACTATCACAAATACTATCACACATACTATCACACAGACTATCACACATACTATCACACAGACTATCACCCATACTATCACACATACTATCACACAGACTATCACACATACTATCACACAGACTATCACACAGACTATCACACATACTATCACACAGACTATCACACATACTATCACACATACTATCACACAGACTATCACACATACTATCACACATACTATCACACAGACTATCACACATAATATCACACAGACTATCACACAGACTATCACACAGACTACCACACAGACTATCACACATACTATCACACAGACTATCACACATACTATCACACAGACTACCACCCATACTATCACACAGACTATCACACAGACTATCACACAGACTATCACACATACTATCACACATACTATCACACAGACTATCACACAGACTATCACACAGACTATCACACATACTATCACACAGATTATCACACATACTATCACACAGACTATCACACATACTATCACACAGACTATCACACATACTATCACACAGACTATCACACATACTATCACACATACTATCACACAGACTATCACACATACTATCACACAGACTATCACACATACTATCACACATACTATCACACATACTATCACACAGACTATCACACAGACTATCACACATACTATCATGCAGACTATCACACATAATATTACCCATACTATCACACATACTATCACACAGACTATCACCCATACTATCACACATACTATCACACATACTATCACACAGAGTATCACACATACTATCACACATACTATCACCCATACTATCACACAGACTATCACACATACTATCACACATACTATCACACATACTATCACACATACTATCACACAGACTATCACTCATACTATCACACAGACTATCACACATACTATCACACATACTATCACCCATACTATCACACATACTATCACACATACTATTACACAGACTATCACACAGACTATCACCCATACTATCACACATACTATCACACAGACTATCACACAGACTATCACACAGACTATCACACAGACTATCACACATACTATCACACAGACTATCACACAGACTATCACACATACAATCACACACACTATCACACAGACTATCACACAGACTATCACACATACTATCACACAGACTATCACACAGACTATCACACAGACTATCACACATACTATCACACAGACTATCACACATACTATCACACATACTATCATCCATACTATCACACAGACTATCACACATACTATCACACAGACTATCACCCATACTATCACACATTCAATCACACAGACTATCACACAGACTATCACACAGACTATCACACATACTATCACACATACTATCACACATACTATCACACATATTATCACACATACTATCACACAGACTATCACACATACTATCACACATACTATCACACAGACTATCACACATACTATCACAGACTATCACACAGACTAGCACCCATACTATCACTGTCACACAGACTACCACACAGACTATCACATATTATGACACAGACTATCACCCAGACTACCACCCATACTATAACACAGACTACCACACATACTATCACCCATACTATCACACAGACTACCACCCATACTATCACACAGACTACCACACATACTATCACACATACTATCACACAGACTATCACACAGACTATCATACAGACTACCACCCATACTATCACACAGACTATCATCACACATACTATCACACAGACTATCACACAGACTACCACCCATACTATCACACAGACTATTACACACACTATCACACATACTATCACAAATACTATCACACAGACTACCACCCATACTATCACACATACTGTCACACATACTACCACACATACTACCACACAGACTACCACCATACTATCACACAGACTACCACCCATACTATCACACAGACTATCACACATACTATTACACATACTATCACATAGGCTATCACACATACTATCACACAGACTACCACACAGAATATCACACATACTATCACACATACTATCACATAGGTTATCACACATACTATCACACATACTATCACATAGGCTATCACACATACTATCACACATACTATCACACATACTATCGCACATACTATCACACATACTATCACACATACTATCAACATACTATCACACAGACTATCACACATACTATCACCCATACTATCACACATACTATCACCCATACTATCACACAGACTACCACACATACTATCACACAGACTATCACCCAGACTACCACACATACAATCACACAGATTATCACACATACTATCACACATACTATCACATAGGCTATCACACAGACTACCACCCATACTATCACACATACTATCACACATACTATCACACATACTATCACACATACTATCACACAGACTATCACACATACTATCACACAGACTATCACACATACTATCAAACATACTATCACACAGACTATCACACAGACTATCACACATACTACCACACATACTACCACACAGACAACCACCATACTATCACACAGACTATCACACATACCATCACACATACTATCACACATACTATCACACATACTATCACACAGACAATCACACAGACAATCACACATACTATCACACATACTATCACACATACTATCACACATACTATCACACAGACTATCACACATACTACCACCCATACTATCACACAGACTATCACACATGCTACCACACAGACTATCACACATAATATCACACAGACTATCACACATACTATCACACATACTATCACACAGACTACCACACATACTATCACACACACTATCACACAGACTATCACCCATACTATCACACAGACTACCACACATACTATCACACAGACTATCACACATACTATCACACATACTACCACACAGACTATCACCCATACTATCACACAGACTATCACCCATACTATCACACATACTATCACACATACTATCACACAGACTATCACACATACTATCACACAGACTATCACCCATACTATCACACATACTATCACACAGACTATCACACATACTATCACACAGACTATCACACAGACTATCACACATACTATCACACAGACTATCACACATACTATCACACATACTATCACACAGACTATCACACATACTATCACACATACTATCACACAGACTATCACACATAATATCACACAGACTATCACACAGACTATCACACAGACTACCACACAGACTATCACACATACTATCACACAGACTATCACACATACTATCACACAGACTACCACCCATACTATCACACAGACTATCACACAGACTATCACACAGACTATCACACATACTATCACACATACTATCACACAGACTATCACACAGACTATCACACAGACTATCACACATACTATCACACAGATTATCACACATACTATCACACAGACTATCACACATACTATCACACAGACTATCACACATACTATCACACAGACTATCACACATACTATCACACATACTATCACACAGACTATCACACATACTATCACACAGACTATCACACATACTATCACACATACTATCACACATACTATCACACAGACTATCACACAGACTATCACACATACTATCATGCAGACTATCACACATAATATTACCCATACTATCACACATACTATCACACAGACTATCACCCATACTATCACACATACTATCACACATACTATCACACAGAGTATCACACATACTATCACACATACTATCACCCATACTATCACACAGACTATCACACATACTATCACACATACTATCACACATACTATCACACATACTATCACACAGACTATCACTCATACTATCACACAGACTATCACACATACTATCACACATACTATCACCCATACTATCACACATACTATCACACATACTATTACACAGACTATCACACAGACTATCACCCATACTATCACACATACTATCACACAGACTATCACACAGACTATCACACAGACTATCACACAGACTATCACACATACTATCACACAGACTATCACACAGACTATCACACATACAATCACACACACTATCACACAGACTATCACACAGACTATCACACATACTATCACACAGACTATCACACAGACTATCACACAGACTATCACACATACTATCACACAGACTATCACACATACTATCACACATACTATCATCCATACTATCACACAGACTATCACACATACTATCACACAGACTATCACCCATACTATCACACATTCAATCACACAGACTATCACACAGACTATCACACAGACTATCACACATACTATCACACATACTATCACACATACTATCACACATATTATCACACATACTATCACACAGACTATCACACATAATATCACACAGACTCGCACGGACTATCACACAGACTATCACCCATACTATCACACAGACTATCACACAGACTATCACACAGACTATCACACATAATATCACACAGACTATCACACAGACTATCACACAGACTATCACACAGACTATCACACATACTATCACACAGACTATCACACATACTATCACACAGACTACCACCCATACTATCACACAGACTATCGCACAGACTATCACACAGACTATCACACATACTATCACACATACTATCACACAGACTATCACACAGACTATCACACAGACTATCACACATACTATCACACAGATTATCACACATACTATCACACAGACTATCACACATACTATCACACAGACTATCACACATACTATCACACAGACTATCACACATACTATCACACATACTATCACACATACTATCACACATACTATCACACAGACTATCACACATACTATCACACAGACTATCACACATACTATCACACAGACTATCACACAGACTATCACACATAGTATCATGCAGACTATCACACATAATATTACCCATACTATCACACATACTATCACACAGACTATCACCCATACTATCAAACAGACTATCACCCATACTATCACACAGACTATCACCCATACTATCACACATACTATCACACATACTATCACACAGAGTATCACACATACTATCACACATACTATCACCCATACTATCACACAGACTATCACACATACTATCACACATACTATCACACAGACTATCACACATACTATCACACAGACTATCACACATACTATCACACAGACTATCACACATACTATCACACATACTATCACCCATACTATCACACATGCTATCACACATACTATTACACAGACTATCACACAGACTATCACCCATACTATCACACATACTATCACACAGACTATCATTCAGACTATCACACAGACTATCACACAGACTATCACACATACTATCACACAGACTATCACACAGACTATCACACATACAATCACACACACTATCACACAGACTATCACACAGACTATCACACATACTATCACACAGACTATCACACATACTATCACACAGACTATCACACATACTATCACACATACTATCACACAGACTATCACACATACTATCACACAGACTATCACACATACTATCACACAGACTATCACACATACTATCACACAGACTATCACACAGACTATCACACATACTATCATGCAGACTATCACACATAATATTACCCATACTATCACACATACTATCACACAGACTATCACCCATACTATCACACATACTATCACACATACTATCACACAGAGTATCACACATACTATCACACATACTATCACCCATACTATCACACAGACTATCACACATACTATCACACATACTATCACACATACTATCACACATACTATCACACAGACTATCACTCATACTATCACACAGACTATCACACATACTATCACACATACTATCACCCATACTATCACACATACTATCACACATACTATTACACAGACTATCACACAGACTATCACCCATACTATCACACATACTATCACACAGACTATCATACAGACTATCACACAGACTATCACACAGACTATCACACATACTATCACACAGACTATCACACAGACTATCACACATACAATCACACACACTATCACACAGACTATCACACAGACTATCACACATACTATCACACATACTATCACACAGACTATCACACAGACTATCACACATACTATCACACAGACTATCACACATACTATCACACATACTATCACCCATACTATCACACAGACTATCACACATACTATCACACAGACTATCACCCATACTATCACACATTCAATCACACAGACTATCACACAGACTATCACACAGACTATCACACATACTATCACACATACTATCACACATACTATCACACATATTATCACACATACTATCACACAGACTATCACACATAATATCACACAGACTCGCACGGACTATCACACAGACTATCACCCATACTATCACACAGACTATCACACAGACTATCACACAGACTATCACACATAATATCACACAGACTATCACACAGACTATCACACAGACTATCACACAGACTATCACACATACTATCACACAGACTATCACACATACTATCACACAGACTACCACCCATACTATCACACAGACTATCGCACAGACTATCACACAGACTATCACACATACTATCACACATACTATCACACAGACTATCACACAGACTATCACACAGACTATCACACATACTATCACACAGATTATCACACATACTATCACACAGACTATCACACATACTATCACACAGACTATCACACATACTATCACACAGACTATCACACATACTATCACACATACTATCACACATACTATCACACATACTATCACACAGACTATCACACATACTATCACACAGACTATCACACATACTATCACACAGACTATCACACAGACTATCACACATAGTATCATGCAGACTATCACACATAATATTACCCATACTATCACACATACTATCACACAGACTATCACCCATACTATCAAACAGACTATCACCCATACTATCACACAGACTATCACCCATACTATCACACATACTATCACACATACTATCACACAGAGTATCACACATACTATCACACATACTATCACCCATACTATCACACAGACTATCACACATACTATCACACATACTATCACACAGACTATCACACATACTATCACACAGACTATCACACATACTATCACACAGACTATCACACATACTATCACACATACTATCACCCATACTATCACACATGCTATCACACATACTATTACACAGACTATCACACAGACTATCACCCATACTATCACACATACTATCACACAGACTATCATTCGGACTATCACACAGACTATCACACAGACTATCACACATACTATCACACAGACTATCACACAGACTATCACACATACAATCACACACACTATCACACAGACTATCACACAGACTATCACATATACTATCACACAGACTATCACACAGACTATCACACATACTATCACACAGACTATCACACTTGCTATCACACATACTATCACACATTCAATCACACAGACTATCACACAGACTATCACACAGACTATCACACATACTATCACACATATTATCACACATACTATCACACAGACTATCACACATAATATCACACAGACTCGCACGGACTATCACACAGACTATCACCCATACTATCACACAGACTATCACACAGACTATCACACATACTATCACACAAACTATCACACCGACTATCACACAGACTATCACACAGACTATCACACATACTATCACACAAACTATCACACAGACTACCACATAGACTATCACACATACTATCACACAGACTATCACACTTAATATCACACAGAATATCATCCATACTATCACACATACTATCACACAGACTATCACACAGACTATCACACATACTATCACACAGACTATCACACATAATATCACACATACTATCACACAGACTATCTCCCATACTATCACACATACTATCACATATACTATCACCCATACTATCACACATACTATCACACAGACTATCACCTATACTATCACACAGACTATCACCCATACTATCACACAGACTATCACCCATACTATCACACATACTATCACACATACTATCACACAGAGTATCACACATACTATCACACAGACTATCACCCATACTATCACACAGACTATCACACATACTATCACACATACTATCACACAGACTTTCACACATACTATCACACAGACTATCACACATACTATAACCCATACTATCACACATACTATCACACAGACTATCACACAGACTATCACACAGACTATCACCCATACTATCACACATACTATCATACAGACTATCACACAGACTATCACACATACTATCACACATACTATCACACATACTATCACACAGACTATCACACAGACTATCACACAGACTATCACACATACTATTACACAGACTATCACACAGACTATCACACATACTATCACACATACTATCACACAGACTATCACACATACTATCACAGACTATCACACAGACTATCACACATACTATCACACAGACTATCACACAGACTATCAAACATACTATCACACATACTATCACACAGACTATCACACAGACTATCACCCATACTATCACACATACTATCACACAGACTATCACACATACTATCACACATACTATCACCCATACTATCACACATACTATCACACAGACTATCACACAGACTATCACACAGACTATCACACATACTATCACAGATACTATCACACATACTATCACACATACTATCACACATACTATCACACATAATATCACACATACTATCACACATACTATCACACATACTATCACACAGACTATCACACAGACTATCACACATACTATCACACAGACTATCACCCATACTATCACACAGACTATCAACCATACCATCACACATACTATCACACATAATATCACACAGACTATCACACAGACTATCACACATACTATCACACATACTATCACACAGACTATCACACAGACTATCCCACATACTATCACACAGACTATCACCCATACTATCACACAGACTATCAACCATACCATCACACATACTATCACACATAATATCACACTGACTATCACACAGACTATCACACAGACTGTCACACATACTATCACACAGACTATCACACATACTATCACACAGACTATCACCCATACTATCATACAGACTATCAACCATACTATCACACAGACTATCAACCATACTATCACACAGACTATCACACAGACTATCACACAGACTATCACACAGACTATCACACAGACTATCACACAGACTATCACCCATACTATCACACATACTATCAACCATACTATCACACAGACTATCAACCATACTATCACACAGACTATCAACCATACTATCACACAGACTGTCACACAGACTATCACACAGACTATCACACAGACTATCACACAGACTATCACCCATACTATCACACAGACTATCAACCATACTATCACACAGACTATCAACCATACTATCACACAGACTATCAACCATACTATCCCACAGACTATTAAACAGACTATCACACATACTATCACACATACTATCAAACATACTATCACACATACTATCACACAGACTATCACCCATACTATCACACAGACTATCACCCATACTATCACACAGACTATCACCCATACTATCACACAGACTATCACCCATACTATCACACAGACTATCACCCATACTATCACACATACTATCACACATACTATCACACAGAGTATCACACATACTATCACACAGACTATCACACAGACTATCAGACATACTATCACACAGACTATCACCCATACTATCACACATACTATCACACATAATATCACCCATACTATCACACATACTATCACACATACTATCACACAGACTATCACCCATACTATCACACATACTATCACACAGACTATCACACATACTATCACACAGACTATCACACATACTATCACACAGACTATCACACAGACTATCACACATACTATCACACATAATATCACCCATACTATCACACATACTATCACACAGACTATCACCCATACTATCACACAGACTATCACCCATACTATCACACAGACTATCACCCATACTATCACACATACTATCACACATACTATCACACAGAGTATCACACATACTATCACACAGACTATCACCCTTACTATCACACAGACTATCACACATACTATCACACATACTATCACCCATACTATCACACATGCTATCACACATACTATTACACAGACTATCACACAGACTATCACCCATACTATCACACATACTATCACACAGACTATCATTCAGACTATCACACAGACTATCACACAGACTATCACACATACTATCACACAGACTATCACACAGACTATCACACATACAATCACACACACTATCACACAGACTATCACACAGACTATCACACATACTATCACACAGACTATCACACATACTATCACACAGACTATCACACATACTATCACACATACTATCACACAGACTATCACACATACTATCACACAGACTATCACACATACTATCACACAGACTATCACACATACTATCACACAGACTATCACACAGACTATCACACATACTATCATGCAGACTATCACACATAATATTACCCATACTATCACACATACTATCACACAGACTATCACCCATACTATCACACATACTATCACACATACTATCACACAGAGTATCACACATACTATCACACATACTATCACCCATACTATCACACAGACTATCACACATACTATCACACATACTATCACACATACTATCACACATACTATCACACAGACTATCACTCATACTATCACACAGACTATCACACATACTATCACACATACTATCACCCATACTATCACACATACTATCACACATACTATTACACAGACTATCACACAGACTATCACCCATACTATCACACATACTATCACACAGACTATCATACAGACTATCACACAGACTATCACACAGACTATCACACATACTATCACACAGACTATCACACAGACTATCACACATACAATCACACACACTATCACACAGACTATCACACAGACTATCACACATACTATCACACATACTATCACACAGACTATCACACAGACTATCACACATACTATCACACAGACTATCACACATACTATCACACATACTATCACCCATACTATCACACAGACTATCACACATACTATCACACAGACTATCACCCATACTATCACACATTCAATCACACAGACTATCACACAGACTATCACACAGACTATCACACATACTATCACACATACTATCACACATACTATCACACATATTATCACACATACTATCACACAGACTATCACACATAATATCACACAGACTCGCACGGACTATCACACAGACTATCACCCATACTATCACACAGACTATCACACAGACTATCACACAGACTATCACACATAATATCACACAGACTATCACACAGACTATCACACAGACTATCACACAGACTATCACACATACTATCACACAGACTATCACACATACTATCACACAGACTACCACCCATACTATCACACAGACTATCGCACAGACTATCACACAGACTATCACACATACTATCACACATACTATCACACAGACTATCACACAGACTATCACACAGACTATCACACATACTATCACACAGATTATCACACATACTATCACACAGACTATCACACATACTATCACACAGACTATCACACATACTATCACACAGACTATCACACATACTATCACACATACTATCACACATACTATCACACATACTATCACACAGACTATCACACATACTATCACACAGACTATCACACATACTATCACACAGACTATCACACAGACTATCACACATAGTATCATGCAGACTATCACACATAATATTACCCATACTATCACACATACTATCACACAGACTATCACCCATACTATCAAACAGACTATCACCCATACTATCACACAGACTATCACCCATACTATCACACATACTATCACACATACTATCACACAGAGTATCACACATACTATCACACATACTATCACCCATACTATCACACAGACTATCACACATACTATCACACATACTATCACACAGACTATCACACATACTATCACACAGACTATCACACATACTATCACACAGACTATCACACATACTATCACACATACTATCACCCATACTATCACACATGCTATCACACATACTATTACACAGACTATCACACAGACTATCACCCATACTATCACACATACTATCACACAGACTATCATTCGGACTATCACACAGACTATCACACAGACTATCACACATACTATCACACAGACTATCACACAGACTATCACACATACAATCACACACACTATCACACAGACTATCACACAGACTATCACATATACTATCACACAGACTATCACACAGACTATCACACATACTATCACACAGACTATCACACTTGCTATCACACATACTATCACACATTCAATCACACAGACTATCACACAGACTATCACACAGACTATCACACATACTATCACACATATTATCACACATACTATCACACAGACTATCACACATAATATCACACAGACTCGCACGGACTATCACACAGACTATCACCCATACTATCACACAGACTATCACACAGACTATCACACATACTATCACACAAACTATCACACCGACTATCACACAGACTATCACACAGACTATCACACATACTATCACACAAACTATCACACAGACTACCACATAGACTATCACACATACTATCACACAGACTATCACACTTAATATCACACAGAATATCATCCATACTATCACACATACTATCACACAGACTATCACACAGACTATCACACATACTATCACACAGACTATCACACATAATATCACACATACTATCACACAGACTATCTCCCATACTATCACACATACTATCACATATACTATCACCCATACTATCACACATACTATCACACAGACTATCACCTATACTATCACACAGACTATCACCCATACTATCACACAGACTATCACCCATACTATCACACATACTATCACACATACTATCACACAGAGTATCACACATACTATCACACAGACTATCACCCATACTATCACACAGACTATCACACATACTATCACACATACTATCACACAGACTTTCACACATACTATCACACAGACTATCACACATACTATAACCCATACTATCACACATACTATCACACAGACTATCACACAGACTATCACACAGACTATCACCCATACTATCACACATACTATCATACAGACTATCACACAGACTATCACACATACTATCACACATACTATCACACATACTATCACACAGACTATCACACAGACTATCACACAGACTATCACACATACTATTACACAGACTATCACACAGACTATCACACATACTATCACACATACTATCACACAGACTATCACACATACTATCACAGACTATCACACAGACTATCACACATACTATCACACAGACTATCACACAGACTATCAAACATACTATCACACATACTATCACACAGACTATCACACAGACTATCACCCATACTATCACACATACTATCACACAGACTATCACACATACTATCACACATACTATCACCCATACTATCACACATACTATCACACAGACTATCACACAGACTATCACACAGACTATCACACATACTATCACAGATACTATCACACATACTATCACACATACTATCACACATACTATCACACATAATATCACACATACTATCACACATACTATCACACATACTATCACACAGACTATCACACAGACTATCACACATACTATCACACAGACTATCACCCATACTATCACACAGACTATCAACCATACCATCACACATACTATCACACATAATATCACACAGACTATCACACAGACTATCACACATACTATCACACATACTATCACACAGACTATCACACAGACTATCCCACATACTATCACACAGACTATCACCCATACTATCACACAGACTATCAACCATACCATCACACATACTATCACACATAATATCACACTGACTATCACACAGACTATCACACAGACTGTCACACATACTATCACACAGACTATCACACATACTATCACACAGACTATCACCCATACTATCATACAGACTATCAACCATACTATCACACAGACTATCAACCATACTATCACACAGACTATCACACAGACTATCACACAGACTATCACACAGACTATCACACAGACTATCACACAGACTATCACCCATACTATCACACATACTATCAACCATACTATCACACAGACTATCAACCATACTATCACACAGACTATCAACCATACTATCACACAGACTGTCACACAGACTATCACACAGACTATCACACAGACTATCACACAGACTATCACCCATACTATCACACAGACTATCAACCATACTATCACACAGACTATCAACCATACTATCACACAGACTATCAACCATACTATCCCACAGACTATTAAACAGACTATCACACATACTATCACACATACTATCAAACATACTATCACACATACTATCACACAGACTATCACCCATACTATCACACAGACTATCACCCATACTATCACACAGACTATCACCCATACTATCACACAGACTATCACCCATACTATCACACAGACTATCACCCATACTATCACACATACTATCACACATACTATCACACAGAGTATCACACATACTATCACACAGACTATCACACAGACTATCAGACATACTATCACACAGACTATCACCCATACTATCACACATACTATCACACATAATATCACCCATACTATCACACATACTATCACACATACTATCACACAGACTATCACCCATACTATCACACATACTATCACACAGACTATCACACATACTATCACACAGACTATCACACATACTATCACACAGACTATCACACAGACTATCACACATACTATCACACATAATATCACCCATACTATCACACATACTATCACACAGACTATCACCCATACTATCACACAGACTATCACCCATACTATCACACAGACTATCACCCATACTATCACACATACTATCACACATACTATCACACAGAGTATCACACATACTATCACACAGACTATCACCCTTACTATCACACAGACTATCACACATACTATCACACATACGATCACACAGACTATCACACATACTATCACACAGACTATCATACATACTATCACACAGAGTATCACACATACTATCACACAGACTATCACACAGACTATCACACAGACTATCACCCATACTATCACACATACTATCACACAGACTATCACAGACTATCACACATACTATCACACAGACTATCACGCATACTATCACACAGACTATCACACAGACTATCACACATACTATCACACATACTATCATACAGACTATCACACATACTATCACACAGACTATCACACATACTATCACACAGACTATCACACATACTATCACACAGACTATCACCCATACTATCACACAGACTATCAACCATACTATCACACATACTATCACACAGACTATCACAAATAATATCACCCATACTATCACACAGACTATCACACAGACTATCACACAGACTATCACACAGACTATCACAAAGACTATCAACCATACTATCACACATACTATCACACATACTATCACACAGAGTATCACACATACTATCACCCATACTATCACACATAATATCACCCATACTATCACACAGACTATCACACAGACTATCACACAGAGTATCACACATACTATCACACAGACTATCACACAGACTATCACACAGAGTATAACACATACTATCACACAGACTATCACCCATACTATCACACAGACTATCAACCATACTATCACACATACTATCACACATACTATCACACATAGTATCACACATACTATCACACAGACTATCACCCATACTATTACACAGACTATCACATATACTATCACACATACTATCACACAGACTATCACACATACTATCACACAGACTATCACACATACTATCACACAGACTATCACACATACTATCACACATACTATCACACAGACTATCACACAGACTATCACACAGACTATCACACAGACTATCACACAGACTACCACACAGACTACCACACATACTATCACACAGTCTATCACACATAATATCGCACAGACTATCACCAATACTATCACACATACTATCACACAGACTATCACACAGACTATCACACAGTCTATCACACATACTATCACACAGACTATCACACATACTATCACACAGACTATCACACAGACTATCACACATACTATCACACAGACTATCACACACACTATCACACAGACTATCACACATACTATCACACATACTATCACACAGACTATCACACAGAATATCACACATACTATCACACATACTATCACACAGACTATCACCCATACTATCACACAGACTATCACCCATACTATCACACAGACTATCACCCATACTATCACACAGACTATCACCCATACTATCACACAGACTATCACACATACTATCACACAGACTATCACCCATACTATCACACATACTATCACACATACTATCACACAGAGTATCACACATACTATCACACAGACTATCACCCATACTATCACACAGACTATCGCACATACTATCACACATACTATCACACATACTATCACACATACTATCACACAGATTATCACACATACTATCACACAGACTATCACACATACTATCACACATACTATCACCCATACTATCACACATACTATCACACAGACTATCACACAGACTATCACACAGACTATCACCCATACTATCACACATACTATCACACATACTATCACACAGACTATCACACAGACTATCACACATACTATCACACATACTATCACACAGCCTATCACACAGACTATCACACATACAATCACACATACTATCAAACAGACTACCACACAGACTATCACACATACTATCACACAGACTATCACACATACTATCACACAAACTATCACACAGACTACCACATAGACTATCACACATACTATCACACAGACTATCACACTTAATATCACACAGACTATCACACAGACTATCACACAGACTATCACACATACTATCACACAGACTATCACACATACTATCACACAGACTATCACACATACTATCACACAGACTATCACACAGACTATCACACATACTATCACACATACTATCACACAGACTATCACACATACTATCACACAGACTATCACACATACTATCACACAGACTATCACACATACTATCACACAGACTATCACCATACTATCACACAGACTATCAACCATACTATCACACATACTATCACACAGACTATCACACATAATATCACCCATACTATCACACAGACTATCACACAGACTATCACACAGACTATCACACAGACTATCACACAGACTATCACACAGACTATCAACCATACTATCACACATACTATCACACATACTATCACACAGAGTATCACACATACTATCACCCATACTATCACACATAATATCCACTGCATGAAAAGCGAGATTTATAAAATATAAATGTCGCATAAATTTAGGACCCTAAATTTATGCATGCATTTATGCATAATAAATTCGCCTTTATACAAAAATATACATCTCGCATTTATATTTTTAAATCTCGCATAAATGTCGCATTAATTTCGCTCATTACTGTAACCAACGGCTGGTTTAAGTCTTGGCCCATAATTTAATTACTACCATGTGGGTATGTGAGACGTGTATCATTAACACGAGCTAACGGCCGGATTCAGGTTTCTTTGTCTGCTAACAGCTAACAACTCTAATGCGAAGACGTGCGTGAATGAGATGGGAACTCATTTTACCATGGGTAAGTTAACACATATGTGGCTATGAAATGAAGCTATTTCACAATTTATGTTGCCGATTCATTCTTTCATCAATTCGCAGCGTGATCGACACATGTTGATTATACAGAGACGTCGGAATAAGGTTATTCTATCGCGTGAAAATGTGGTTTTGTGAGACTGATTCCACCCTTAGCCAGATCACAAATAAAATGCCGTACATTACAATTAAATATCGCGTAAAATGTGGAGTTGGAAGCGAGATTTCACCCTTGGCTATGCCCATGCGATCACTTAATTATTTAATTTTTTATTCTTTATTGCAGAGACTACGAAAATTGATGACTGCAAGATACAACTATGACACAAAGTGCCATGTCCAAGTAGTTCATATTATATTTGTGACTGGTATAACCAACAATAGGGCAGCATTTTGTTGGCAAATTACTACACATGGAGATACCAGAATCAGGGCGACACATGTGTATATGTATCGTTAGATATACACATCCGTGTCGCCTTATATGCTGGTACCAAGCCAAATGTCACCATAAAGTAGATTTCACAAATATATATGGATATATATGTTCAAATCCAAATAATTTATACGGGGTATAAATGGGCATAAACTGGAGTATATAACCAGAATAAATGTAGCTATATATATTTATGCAGCTTTATTCAGTAAATAAATTTCGCATTTATGCATAAACAGGTCGATAATAAATGTGCATAAACGTATGAATAAATTCCGAGTTTATTCTGTTGAATAAACGTGGGTTTATTCAGTGAATAAATTGTGTATAAATGTCGGCCTTTATTCATGAATAAATTGTGAATAAATGTGCATAAATTTCCGGATTTATGCACATTTATTCAGTGAATAAATTTCTGATTTATCCAGATTTATGCACATTTATCCGGAATTTATGCAATGAATAAATTCCAGTTTTCATGCAGTGATCACCCATACTATCACACAGACTATCACACAGACTATCACACAGAGTATCACACATACTATCACACAGACTATCACACAGACTATCACACAGAGTATCACACATACTATCACACAGACTATCACCCATACTATCACACAGACTATCAACCATACTATCACACATACTATCACACATACTATCACACAGAGTATCACACATACTATCACACAGACTATCGCCCATACTATCACACAGACTATCACATATACTATCACACATACTATCACACAGACTATCACACATACTATCACACAGACTATCACACATACTATCACACAGACTATCACACATACTATAAAACATACTATCACACAGACTATCACACAGACTATCACACAGACTATCACACAGACTACCACACAGACTACCACACATACTATCACACAGTCTATCACACATAATATCGCACAGACTATCACCCATACTATCACACATACTGTCACACAGACTATCACACAGACTATCACACAGTCTATCACACATACTATCACACAGACTATCACACATACTATCACACAGACTATCACACAGACTATCACACATACTATCACACAGACTATCACACACACTATCACACAGACTATCACACATACTATCACACAGACTATCACACAGAATATCACACAGAATATCACACATACTATCACACATACTATCACACAGACTATCACCCATACTATCACACAGACTATCACCCATACTATCACACAGACTATCACCCATACTATCACACAGACTATCACCCATACTATCACACAGACTATCACACATACTATCACACAGACTATCACCCATACTATCACACATACTATCACACATACTATCACACAGAGTATCACACATACTATCACACAGACTATCACCCATACTATCACACAGCCTATCGCACATACTATCACACATACTATCACACATACTATCACACATACTATCACACAGATTATCACACATACTATCACACAGACTATCACACATACTATCACACATACTATCACCCATACTATCACACATACTATCACACAGACTATCACACAGACTATCACACAGACTATCACCCATACTATCACACATACTATCACACAGACTATCACACAGACTATCACACAGACTATCACCCATACTATCACACAGACTATCACACAGACTATCACACAGACTATTACCCATACTACCACACATACTATCAAACAGACTAGCACACAGACTATCACACATACAATCACACATACTGTCAAACAGACTACCACACAGACTATCACACATACTATCACACAGACTATCACACAGACTATCACACATACTATCACACAGACAATCACACAGACTATCACACATACTATCACACAGACTATCACACAGACTATCACACATACTATCACACAGACTATCACACATACTATCACACATACTATCACCCATACTATCACACAGACTATCACACATACTATCACACATACTATCACCCATACTATCACACATACAATCACACAGACTATCACACAGACTATCACACAGACTATCACACATACTATCACACATACTATCACACATAATATCACACAGACTCGCACGGACTATCACACATACTATCACCCATACTATCACACAGACTATCACACAGACTATCACACATACTATCACACAAACTATCACACAGACTATCACACAGGCAATCACACAGACTATCACACAGACTACCACACAAACCACCACACATACTATCACACAGACTATCACACATAATATCACACAGACTATCACCCATACTATCACACATACTATCACACATACTATCATACAGACTATCACACATACTATCACACAGACTATCACACATAATATCACACAGACTATCACACAGACTATCACCCATACTATCACACATACTATCACATATAATATCACCCATACTATCACACATACTATCACACAGACTATCACCCATACTATCACACAGACTATCACCCATACTATCACACAGACTATCACCCATACTATCACACATACTATCACACATACTATCACACAGAGTATCACACATACTATCACACAGACTATCACCCTTACTATCACACAGACTATCACACATACTATCACACATACGATCACACAGACTATCACACATACTATCACACAGACTATCATACATACTATCACACAGAGTATCACACATACTATCACACAGACTATCACACAGACTATCACACAGACTATCACCCATACTATCACACATACTATCACACAGACTATCACAGACTATCACACATACTATCACACAGACTATCACACATACTATCACACAGACTATCACACAGACTATCACACATACTATCACACATACTATCATACAGACTATCACACATACTATCACACAGACTATCACACATACTATCACACAGACTATCACACATACTATCACACAGACTATCACCCATACTATCACACAGACTATCAACCATACTATCACACATACTATCACACAGACTATCACAAATATTATCACCCATACTATCACACAGACTATCACACAGACTATCACACAGACTATCACACAGACTATCACACAGACTATCAACCATACTATCACACATACTATCACACATACTATCACACAGAGTATCACACATACTATCACCCATACTATCACACATAATATCACCCATACTATCACACAGACTATCACACAGACTATCACACAGAGTATCACACATACTATCACACAGACTATCACACAGACTATCACACAGAGTATCACACATACTATCACACAGACTATCACCCATACTATCACACAGACTATCAATCATACTATCACACATACTATCACACATACTATCACACATAGTATCACACATACTATCACACAGACTATCACCCATACTATCACACAGACTATCACATATACTATCACACATACTATCACACAGACTATCACACATACTATCACACAGACTATCACACATACTATCACACAGACTATCACACATACTATCACACATACTATCACACAGACTATCACACAGACTATCACACAGACTATCACACAGACTATCACACAGACTACCACACAGACTACCACACATACTATCACACAGTCTATCACACATAATATCGCACAGACTATCACCCATACTATCACACATACTATCACACAGACTATCACACAGACTATCACACAGTCTATCACACATACTATCACACAGACTATCACACATACTATCACACAGACTATCACACAGACTATCACACATACTATCACACAGACTATCACACACACTATCACACAGACTATCACACATACTATCACACATACTATCACACAGACTATCACACAGAATATCACACATACTATCACACATACTATCACACAGACTATCACCCATACTATCACACAGACTATCACCCATACTATCACACAGACTATCACCCATACTATCACACAGACTATCACCCATACTATCACACAGACTATCACACATACTATCACACAGACTATCACCCATACTATCACACATACTATCACACATACTATCACACAGAGTATCACACATACTATCACACAGATTATCACCCATACTATCACACAGACTATCGCACATACTATCACACATACTATCACACATACTATCACACATACTATCACACAGATTATCACACATACTATCACACAGACTATCACACATACTATCACACATACTATCACCCATACTATCACACATACTATCACACAGACTATCACACAGACTATCACACAGACTATCACCCATACTATCACACATACTATCACACATACTATCACACAGACTATCACACAGACTATCACCCATACTATCACACATACTATCACACAGCCTATCACACAGACTATCACACATACAATCACACATACTATCAAACAGACTACCACACAGACTATCACACATACTATCACACAGACTATCACACAGACTATCACACATACTATCACACAGACTATCACACAGACTATCACACATACTATCACACAGACTATCACACAGACTATCACACATACTATCACACAGACTATCACACAGACTATCACACATACTATCACCCATACTATCACACAGACTATCACACATACTATCACACATACTATCACCCATACTATCACACAGACTATCACACATACTATCACACATACTATCACACATACTATCACACATACTATCACACATACTATCACACATACTATCACACATACTATCACACATACTATCACACAGACTATCACACATAATATCACACATACTCGCACGGACTATCACACATACTATCACCCATACTATCACACAGACTATCACACAGACTATCACACAGACTATCACACAGACTATCACACAGACTATCACACAGACTATCACACAGACTATCACACAGACTACCACACAAACCACCACACATACTATCACACAGACTATCACACATAATATCACACAGACTATCACCCATACTATCACACATACTATCACACATACTATCATACAGACTATCACACATACTATCACACAGACTATCACACATAATATCACACAGACTATCACACAGACTATCACCCATACTATCACACATACTATCACATATAATATCACCCATACTATCACACATACTATCACACAGACTATCACCCATACTATCACACAGACTATCACCCATACTATCACACAGACTATCACCCATACTATCACACATACTATCACACATACTATCACACAGAGTATCACACATACTATCACACAGATTATCACCCTTACTATCACACAGACTATTACACATACTATCACACATACGATCACACAGACTATCACACATACTATCACACAGACTATCACACATACTATCACACAGAGTATCACACATACTATCACACAGACTATCACACAGACTATCACACAGACTATCACCCATACTATCACACATACTATCACACAGACTATCACAGACTATCACACATACTATAACGCATACTATCACACATACTATCACACAGACTATCACACAGACTATCACACAGACTATCACACATACTATCACACAGACTATCACACAGACTATCACACATACTATCACACATACTATCACACAGACTATCACACATACTATCACACAGACTATCACACAGACTATCACACATACTATCACACAGACTATCACACAGACTATCACACATACTATCACACAGACTATCACACTGACTATCACACATACTATCACACAGACTATCTCATATACTATCACACATACTATCACCCATACTATCACACAGACTATCACACATACTATCACACATACTATCACCCATACTATCACACATACTATCACACAGACTATCACACAGACTATCACACAGACTATCACACATACTATCACACATACTATCACACATACTATCACACATACTATCACACAGACTATCACACATAATATTACACAGACTCGCACGGACTATCACACAGACTATCACCCATACTATCACACAGACTATCACACAGACTATCACACATACTATCACACATACTATCACACATACTATCACACAGACTATCACACAGACTATCACACAGACTATCACACAGACTACCACACAGACTACCACACATACTATCACACAGACTATCACACATAATATCACACAGACTATCACACATACTATCACACAGACTATCACACAGACTATCACCCATACTATCACACAGACTATCACACATACTATCACACATACTATCACACATACTATCACACAGACTATCACACATACTATCACACATACTATCACACATACTATCACACATACTATCACACATAGTATCACACAGACTATCACACATACTATCACACAGACTATCACGCATGCTATCACCCAGACTATCACACAGACTATCACACATACTATCACACAGACTATCACATATAATATCACACAGACTATCACCCATACTATCACACATACTATCACACAAACTATCACACATACTATCACACAGACTACCACACATACTATCACACAGACTATCACACATACTATCACACAGACTACCACCCATACTATCACACAGACTATCACACATACTAGTACACATACTATCACACAGACTATCACACATACTATCACACAGACTATCACACAGACTATCACATACTATCACACAGACTATCACACATAATATCACACAGACTATCACCCATACTATCACACATACTATCACCATACTATCACCCATACTATCACACATGCTATCACACATACTACCACACACACTACCACCCATAATATCACCCATACTATCACACATACTATCACACATACTTTCACACAGACTACCACACAGACTATCACACATACTATCACCCAGACTACCACCCATACTATCACACATACTATCACCCATACTACCACACACACTACCACCCATACTATCACCCATACTATCACACATACTATCACACATGCTATCACACATACTATCACACATACTATCACACATGCTATCACACAGACTATCACACATGCTATCACACAGAATCACACATGCTATCACACACTTGTGAACTCTCTTTATTCTATACCACGTGTTGAGCGACGACAGCATGCATACACTTAAAAAGTGCGTGATCATTGGAATGTGTGCTAGGCTAACACAAATTCAAACCGTTAATCTTCCAGTTTTGAAAGTCGATGTCTCACCATCGAAACCTGTTATTTATGGGCTCAGTGGTTCGATCTAATTATTTTCTGATACTGTATATATATATATATATTATGGTTGTATTGTATCAAACAGGACAGGCCACATTTAAAGGCACGTGAGGCCTTAGTTGTCGAAAATATTCATATTTGTTCTAATCACCGTAAACAGAAAAACATTAAAACGCATACAGTTTCGTTCATACATACCATGACCATCACGTAAACAGCATGTTATCTTAAAGACCTACTATATTTTACCTATGGAATAGCCTGATTGTGTAACAGAAGACAGCACAATGCTACTGGCTAATCACACACATATGGCATAAACGCTCTTTATTAGTTCCATATCAGGAATTCACCAACAAAGAACGCTCTTTATGTTTACCATCATACTATAAACAAACACCAGAAAAGTAACTTTTTATGCTTTTGTTTACATAACAATGGTCAAACATTTGACAATAACATACTGTTTATGCGATATTTCTTATTTGTATACGGACAAAGTCTGTCTACATTTTGATGTTCTTTCTGTTTGTGGCGGTTTTTGACGGGTGTAAATATTTTCACAGGATACCCACCGCCAAGGCCAACCGTACCTTTAAAGAAACAATTTAAGGTTTCCAATATCATCCAGATGCATAAAAATACATCATGCAATTCATACATAAACATTCATGTAATAGTTTGTATTAACTAATTAGTTATCACATGTAACATATGTTATACAAATAATCTTTGATAATTACGACATTCATGCTCAACCACAAAATTGACATAATGTATTAATAATATAATTACCCACAATGTCTACTCGTATAAATATAGAGGCAGACGCACAAATTAGTCGCTTATAAGACGAACGTGTAGTGTCACGTGGTCTGATGTTAAAAGTTACAATCCGTACACTTCGTCCAATGGCTAGTAGCGGGATCTCTCAGTTACGATCATGCTTACATTTCAAAGAGCTTCATGTAAAGTAATGCCCCAATTAATCGACTCTTTAACCACAGCAGAATTATGGGTAACTTCTCAGGATTTAGTCGGAAATATGGCTTGTTGCCATTCATCGGAAATATCTCGGGGAGAGCTTTCCGATGAATGGCAACAAGCCATATTTCGGACTAAATCCTGAAAGTTACCCATAATTCTGCTGTGGTTAAAGAGTCGATTCATTAGGGCATTACTGTAGTATTACACAAGGCATCTGTAGTCGAGTTGGAAGATCCAACTGATATCATTGGACACCTTTCGCACAACGAACTAAGAATTACCACGGTGTGGAATCACGTGGTTTCCACTTTCCATGTTGGTGAGAACCACGCACTCAAAATATGCAAACGCATAAAAACATAATATATGAGGCATTGACACAAAACATATCATTTTGACTATTACGAGCATATGCTAGTTTATTTTTAAAACAAGCTGATACCTTATTTGTTCGAAAATACTCAGTAGTAGTTACTTCAAGGAGAATCCTTCGGCGGACACCCATATAAAAATGTACCTGGGTAAATCTTGGTGTTTACCTAGGTATACCCCTGATGAACCCCGGTACATGTAGGTTTTACCCTGGTTCCACCCAGGTCACACCCAGATTACACCCAGGTAAATCAGGGCTTTATAAAGATTTACCCTGGTGTTTTCTATATATGTTAGGTTAAACCCCAGTTTACCCGGGGTTTTACGGATATAATTTAGAAAAATGCTGTCACACCCGGGTATTTAGACCCAGGTTATCCGGAGTATTTACACCCAGGTATTTACACCAGGTTTTCGCCCAGGTATTTACTACAGTGTTCACCCGGATATATACACCTGTGGTATTTTGTTAAACTGTATAATCTGCACTTGAAGTTACCGTATTAACCCGTTCTATATTACAGCATCATTGGCGTGTAGTTACCTTATTAACCATTCTATATTAAAGCATTAATTGACCTTATTAACCCGTTCTATAAAAGTATCATTGGTGAGTAGTTACCATATTAACCCTTTCTATATTAAAGCATCATTGACGTGAAGTTACCTTATTAACCCTTTCTATATTAAAGCACCATTGATGCTGTGTAGTTACCTTATTAACCCTTTCTATATTAAAACATCATTGACGTGTAGTTACCATGTTAACCCTTTCAATATTAAAGCACCATTGACGGATAGTTGCCTTATTAACCCTGTATATACTAAAGTACCATTGTCGTGTAGTTACCTTATTAACCCTTCCTATACATTGACGTGTAGTTACCTTATTAACCCTTTCTATATTAAAGCATTAATTGACAGGCAGTTACGTTATTAACCCTTTCTATACTAAGTATCATTGGCATGTAGTTACCTTATTAACCCTTTCTATATAAAAGCATTAATTGACAGGTATTACCTTAAACAACCCGTTCTATATACTAAGTATCATACGTGAGTAGTTACATTATTAACCATTTCTATACTAAAGCGCCATTGATGGGTAATTACCTTATTAACCATTTTTGTATCGAAGCATCGTTGACGTGCAGTACCATATTATAACCCTTTCTATATTAAAGCATCATTGACGGATAGTTACCATATTAACCCTTTCTATATTAAAGCACCATTGGCGTGTAATTACCTTATTAACCCTTTCTATATTGAAGCAATAATTGACAGGTAGGCCCTAGTTACCTTATTAACCCTTTCTATAATAAGTGTCATTGGTGATTAGTTACATTATTAACCCTTTCTACAATAAAGCATCATTGACATGAAGTTACCTTATTAACCATTTCTGTATTAAAGAATTATTGACGTGTAGTTACCTTATTAACCTTTTCTATATTAAGACATCATTTACGTGTAGTTACCATGTTAACCCTTTCAATATTAAAGCACCATTGACGGATAGTTGCCTTATTAACCCTGTATATACTAAAGTACCATTGTCGTGTAGTTACCTTATTAACCCTTCCTATACATTGACATGTAGTTACCTTATTAACCCTTTCTATATTAAAGCATTAATTGACAGGCAGTTACGTTATTAACCCTTTCTATACTAAGTATCATTGGCATGTAGTTACCTTATTAACCTTTTCTATATTAAAGCATTAATTGACAGGTATTACCTTAAACAACCCGTTCTATATACTAAGTATCATAGGTGAGTAGTTACATTATTAACCATTTCTATACTAAAGCGCCATTGATGGGTAATTACCTTATTAACCATTTTTGTATCGAAGCATCGTTGACGTGCAGTACCATATTATAACCCTTTCTATATTAAAGCATCATTGACGGATAGTTACCATATTAACCCTTTCTATATTAAAGCACCATTGGCGTGTAATTACCTTATTAACCCTTTCTATATTGAAGCAATAATTGACAGGTAGGCCCTAGTTACCTTATTAACCCTTTCTATAATAAGTGTCATTGGTGATTAGTTACATTATTAACCCTTTCTACAATAAAGCATCATTGACATGGAGTTACCTTATTAACCTTTTCTATATTAAGACATCATTTACGTGTAGTTACCATGTTAACCCTTTCTATATTAAAGTATCATTGACGGGTAGTTGCCTTATTAACCATGTATATACCTAAGTATCAGTGTCGTGTAGTTACCTTATTAACCCTTTCTATACGAAGTATCACTGACGTGTAGTTACCTTATTAACCCTTTCTATATACAAGCACCATTGATGGGTAGTTACCTTATTAACCAGTTTTGTATTGAAGCATCATTGGCGTGTAATTACCTTATTAACCCTTTCTATATTGAAGCAATAATTGACAGGTAGGCCCTAGTTACCTTATTAACCCTTTCTACAATAAAGCATCATTGACATGAAGTAACCCGTAACCATTTCTGTATTAAAAAATTATTGACGTGTAGTTAGTGGTTACCTTATTAACCCTTTCTATATTGAGACATCATTTACGTGTAGTTACCATGTTAACCCTTTCTATATTAAAGTATCATTGACGGGTAGTTGCCTTGTTAACCCTGTATATACCTACTAGTACGTATCAGTGTCGTGTAGTTACCTTATTAACCCTTTCTATACTAAGTATCATTGGCGGTTAGTTACCTTATTAACCCGTTATATACTAAGTATCATTGACGTGTAGTTACCTTATTAACCCTTTCTATATAAAAGCACCATTGATGGGTAGTTACATTATTAACCATTTTTGTATTGAAGCATCATTGGCGTGTAGTTACCTTATTAACCCTTTCTATATTAAAGCATCATTGACATGTAGTTATCATATTAGCCAGTTCTATATTAAAGCATCATTGACGGTAGTTACCATATTAACCCTTTCTATATTAAAGCACCATTGGCGTGTAATTACCATATTAACCCTTACTATATTAAAACATCATTGTCGTGTAGTTACCCTATTAGCTCTTTCTATATTAAAGCATCATTGACGTGTAGAACTTTATCTTATTAACCCTTTCTTTATTAAAGCATTATTGACATGTAGTTACCTTATTAACCCTTTCTATATTAAAGCATCATTGACAAGAAGTTAAATTATTAACCTTTCTATACTAAGTATAACTGCCGTGTAGTTAGTTACCTTATTAACCCTTTCTATATTAAGACGTCGGTCATTGACAGGTAGTTACCTTATTAACCATTTCTGTATTCAAGCATCATTGGCGAGTAGTTACCTTATTACTTGAAGTTTATTATGACAGTATGACAATACACTACCCCGGACAAATGAAGCAATATCACACTTTATCTAACAGCCTAGCTATAACTAGTGAACATTAAACTGACAAACAGACAATTTTCAGGGCCATTACCGGTATTTAATATTAAAGGGATACAAAATAAAGATATTTCTAATTATCAGTAAGAATTATTCTCTAAGTGATACTTATTATTTCAAATAAATGATTGCGTATACTATAGTAGACCATATACCAACAGGAAAATATTAGTGAATACAATTATTGTGTTTCAAAATTCGTTTCGTTTCGTTTCTGCAGCCAAATTACAATCTTAACTTTTAGTTACCGTTACTTCGAAATGAAGCGCCGATAATTCCTTGTGGTGTTTTGAGTTAATTTTGTCGCGAATCAACGCGGAATGACAGAAGGAAATGGTGTATTGGCTACAAACGGATAAACTGTGGACTTATATATAAGATTCGCCGATTTTGTCCGCATGGATGTGCGCAAATATCGAAAAAGACGGAATTTCATGTGACAAAAAATATTTCAATTCCCGGAACAGTAAGAATTAAGCTACGATAACGAAACGGATCAACTATAGTATTGAACGGCCATCTGCCCATAACCAGAATATTCCCGCTGACACATCTATATGACCTGGAATATTGGTATCACATGCAAACCACTGACAGTGGACATAGTGCATTGGGATTGAATTGAAAAGTAATACATGTACAGTACATTGTAATTATTTGTAATTGTCACGCTACGACAATACGCAAAATTGAATTTGTGGTACCGGTACAAGCATGATGCAGTGGCAGTGGCCTGATCATGCACCTGTCCAGAAGAAAATTGAGAAGTTTGATCTGCGATAGTATAAAGGGGTCTGTACTACTGTACATGTGGCCATAGACTCATACGGTACTGATAGTGTTAAGCCTGCTGTTACAATAATACTACTTTTGCTGTTTTACTGGTCTTACTGTGTCAATGTGACATTGTTAATTCAGTTCCACTCTAATGTACATTAACTGGCAATGATGCATCACTATTAAAGGCACCGGTAATCCCTACATACCAGGAGGACGCGGCATTGAAACTTGGTACAACAGTTGTTACACGACAAAGAAAATTATCAACAAGTTCATGGTAACAATTGTTACAATTTACAAATATTTAAGGATTATACTAATGTCAATTTGATGAGTAGATGCGTGACTGATAAAAGAATTAGAGACTCCATATTTACTCAAAAGATAACAGTATATGATGCCATACAGTTATTCCATAACACCTCAACCTTTGGTGGATAACAGCAAACTAAAGAAAATGATGAAACCCAGACTCAACATCAAGACTACATGTGCATGCATAAGTGACGGTTCAATGATTTTGACTCCATCACATGATATTTAGGCGACACCAATTTTTAAGTCTGGTTTACGATAATGTGGGGAGAAAAAAGTAGATGCAGGACAGTGCAGGAGGGAAAAAAATAAAAAAAGATTGTCCCCCCAATTTATATCAAGTAAATCGTGGAATTTCACATAAATTTTACAAAAATTGTGAAAAAATGTTTTTGAATAAAATTCTGAACCAAACAAGACATATCTTGTCATGAAATACATGAAAATATGGATATGTAAATGATCATAAGCAGAACCGGATGCGACAACAGATGAAAATCAGTACGCATGACGCATGTAAAATATTTTGGGAGAAAACAGTTTAATTTTTTTTCATGAAATGGACAAAAAGTTGTAGGAGGTGTTCGTAAACCAGATTTAAAAATTGGTGTCGCCTTAGGCTCATGTTAACACAGGTTCACATATTCTCAAAATAATTGTCTCCCTCAACCGTACTAGTATTTATATCTGATAGAACCTCAGTGAGACCATGTTGAAAATTAGGCCAAAACGAAGAATAGCTGTGTTTAGGGTAACCCGCCCGCCCCTACTCAAAACCTGCCGCCAAATTCCATTTTATCGTTTTTTCAAAAATTTCCTCCGACTTCATTTTATTTTTTTGTAATTAGGAATTCGGGACTACGGAATTAGCTTAAACAAGTAAACCACTTCCTTGCAAATATCGTCAATTCACGAAAAACGGAAGTGCTGCCATTGTTGTTGTAGTATATTCGTATTCCCTCGTCATTTTTCGGCAAACCTCGCCGATTTCACCCGATGTCACGAAAGCGGAAACCAGAAAACACGCGATACTTGTGCCGGAATATGTATTAACTAGCAAATCGAAAGTAACCGGATATTTTGCCGATTGCACATGGCGATTGAATATGGCGGAAACACTTCCGTGTGCGGATAGATCCTGCGTTTTAGCTATTAAACTTCACAAATGCGTTCATATGAATCAGAATAGAAACATCATGGCGCCTGTCAACTATAGCAGAGACATGTTAATTGTCGTGCGTGACCCGGTACCACACGGATTCTGAACTGACAGAAAAGGACATAGTAATAAAATGTCAGATTAAAAATAATTCTGACACTTTTGAAATCGACCCAAAGCTCAAAGTTCCATTATTATAGTTTATCCACCTCTCACCGCATCCACCCTGAAAATTATAAGCCTGACGTAACATGAGTCTGTATGTACCCATGCAGTAGGAGTGGTATGTGCCTGGTAGAACTTAATTTTTTCCTAGTAGAACTATTTCTCATTAAATATTCATTCGTTCTACAGAAAGCCGGACCCGATGAATCAACATCTTCTGTGTCGCAATGATCCGAATGCAACAGTCATAGGGTAATCAATGCACATACATGTATATGTCCTTGGTGCTTAGTTTGTTTTACAGGTGTGAATGCCACCACCGCTTTGCATATTGATTATGTTATGTACGTCACGTTGGCGTTGCCGCATGTATGTGCCATTTCCAATGGAGGAACTCTTGTTAAATTCACCTTCTGAGTTGAATATTTCGCAAAATTTCTTAGTATTCGAGTCGGTGGATAAACAAAATATCATAAGTGTCTTGTGTGGGAAATTGAACAGTAATATGTCCACTCGTAGGATTTGGCCTGTAATATCCGAGCTTCAGCGTGAACATAAACCGTTTAATTTCCAACAATAGACACTTATTCTATATATAATATCATTTAATATCATGCTGTATACATGTCATTGAACTTCTGCAACACCATTAAACTGATTAAAGCTACCATGACATTGATTAGTGTGACAATGACTTGCCCAAGCTATATACGAGTGACACTGGCAGACGATTAGAATAAACATACAGCGTGGAAAGTTCCCCAAATCTATTGAAATACTCATTTAAAAACCACCATAGCTCGTCCTATTATTGTACTAGTACTAATCTATACAAGTTGCCTTTCAAGAAACTTTCTCAACATTTGTACAGAAAATACACCAGCTGGTTTGTACAAGTTTTCACTGCCACGGCATGGCTCAAAAAACTTAACCATCAGTGGACATTCATCTGTCACACAGTCTGGCAAAGAATGGTTTACGGTTCGTGTTCGGTGCTCCTTTTAGAAATTACGTCATTGAGCTATTCCGGGGGGGGGGGGGGTGGCAATTATTATTGGATGTTTTGATTGGTTCAAAGAAAATCCTGTAACAGAAATAGTTTCGATGTGTAGATAACTGAGACTTCGAACGTGCATACGAATCAACACACACGCTTTATTTGTTCAATAATCACAAATCATCCCTGTATAAAAAAAAGATATTTCGACCGCCAATTTGAATAAACGTACAGGGGCAAATATCGATCGTACAGGCGGGAATTTTAACTCAAATTTAACAATCGTACATGTACGTTTATTAGGCACCCAAGAGTATGTAGTACAGGTACATGTATGTATCATGTGGTGTTTTGGTATGCCACATACTTGAATATGTACTCTTGAGTGCCTAATAAACATACATGTACGATTATTAAAATCGAGGTAAAATTCCCACCTGTACGATCGTTATTTGGTCCTGTACGTTTATTAAATTAACCAAAAGAAATAATTCACCAATCTTAAATTGTGTTATTCATAGACAAATGAACTCTGATTGTTGACAGTGATCAGCACACTGTAGATTCACAGACCTGGCTATCAATCAAAACTATATCTGTCACATGGCATCAGTATATAAACCAGTCAGATGGTACGTTTTGTTGGGATGTATGGTACTAATAGTTCCAGTCTGTACGTTTATTCCGCCCTGTACTATTATTCAGTTACGCGACATTTTCCAACCTGTACTAGTCTATTATTCCACCCTGTACTTTTATTAGGCACTCAAGAGTAATGTTTGCAACAGCGATGTTGTCGATTAATCAAAATACCGTAAATACTATGAGGCATTGCAGCGGTCAGCGGCATTATAATTGAATGTGGTTGAACAGTCAAATACCGGTGGTCAATCTTGTTGCGGGGTGGGGTCATTTAATTAGGACATAGCTATATTTATGTTAAACTAGTCTCTTGTGTAGTTTGGGTTACTATTAATAAGATATTTAATGAATGTTTGGAATGTATGGTAGCATTCTTACTAGTACCTGGATAAACATATGCCACGCACAACGCTGGTCATCATATCATCACCACTGTGGGCAATAAACCCCGGCGGGCATCAGTAAACCGCTCATCGGGCTATAAAAATTAGAGTTTTCCATACCAGGGTTAGTCTAATCAATTAAAATTGGTCAATTTAGAGGTTATACCAACCAGTGGAAGACGTACATGTATATTCAGATATCTATCAGTTTTCGAGAAAAACCCCATCTTAGTCGAGCAGACTTAGAATATCGGGGTAAACTTAAATTTCATTCAGCAAAACTTTCACAGCAGAATAAAAAAAATAGTACATTATAATCACTTACAGTACATGTACATGTTCTGTTATGCCCTAAGTAAATGACCCATTAACTGCGGTTATAATCCATTTACAACTGCGGTTAAACCGTAACCGCACCACAGTTATTTGCCGTAACTGCGGTGGCATCGCAGTTACATGCGGTTAGGTTACCGCAGTTAATAACCCTTAACTGTGGTTACACCGCACGTAAACGTTAACCTTCCGGTATTTGAATATTTGGTTAAGGGGTCGATTACTTAGGACATTACTGTATCTGTTTTAGTGCACATCAAATTGATTTGTTGTATTTCCTCTTGTAATTTGTCTTTGATTGTGTTCGCCATTTCGATGAATCGATGGACTACATGTACTGACATCAATGACTGAAATGAGTCAAAATTTAGCAGTGCAGCCAATTATATAGATAAACAGAATTAAATAGCATCCAAATTCCAAATGACCATAAATGATAAAAAAAAAATTATTGAGCACATTTTTAATACTAGTAATTACAGCTACAATGAAAGCATATAGTTTGAGCTTCTTTATAATACCACTGAGTTAGGTGATCGATGTTTTGATATTTTGGTTTGGGCACCTAATAAAAATTCTAAGTTTGGTAAAACTGTCTGTATATAAAGTTTATCTGACCGTGATGAATAAAACCTATAAATGGGATCATATACATGTATGTTAGATATCATTACATGATTATTTGAAAACACATATCCGTATGGAAAACAAACTATTTTACCACTGGCCAAGTGGTCCTGCTAATATGCTATGATGCTGGTGGTCCTGCTGAATTGCTATGATGCGGGTAGCGCAATTCATAGCAATTCAGCAGGACACAACCGCATATCATAGCACATTAGCAGGAACACTTGAACAGGGGTATATTTACAGTGTCAAATCGAATGGGCATCTTTTAACAATAATTTTTAACAATTTCCTAGAAGTGTTTGAAAATTGAGAACTGAATTTATATTTTTTGTTATGAGGTTTCGATTGAAAAATTTCTAACTTAGCACATCAGGATTAACAGACTACCGGTATGTTTGGTATATTTTTCTGTAATCGACACCTGCTGAGGTGGGGAAATATCATCCATTTTCGCACAGCTATATTCTCTTTCCCAACAAAGTCCATAGAACATACATGTAAAATTACAGCTATGCTTTAACTAATCAACTCGCCTTATAAAGGTTGACCATCGGGTATTACTGCAGTATTCAGGCGTGTTCATGTGATCAACCGCAGTCAGTTATACCGCTGCAGAATGTGGTCCACCTCACATTTGCAGTTAGGTTGTATTTTTCATGCGATGTTTAAATGAATTTTTTTTTAAAGTTGACATTGTAACCACACCAGAATTTTTTTTTATTGTTTCAAAATGTCTAGATAGAATTCAGAATTTTTGTGGTAAAACAATTAACTTGGTTATCACAGACATATTACTGCGGTAAGATTACTAGCGGATACCACATGTCAACAGGGACTGCATGCTCTAATTATTATCAGGTTTAACATGTTTATACTGGATACAGTTCATCGAGACTTAATAGTGGCCCAGAAAAATTTGACGAGCCGACGGTCTCAGACCAAATTGCAGATGAAGATGGATAACTCTAAAATCAAGAGGCTTTGTGTTGATAATAAGGCCAAACTTCATCGAACAGCATGTTGATAAATATAAATTATATAATGTATCGGGAAATTTTATACTATACATGCAGTGGACAGTGGTTAGCATTATTTTTGGGCAATTAATCGATTCTGATAACTGAAGCAGCATTTCTAAAAAAAATGTTGTTGGAATCTGATTATATGGGGACCATCGAATCTGATTGAGCACCTTTAATAGTTAACTATATGAGCTAAATACACATCAGGCGACACCAATTTTTAAGTCCGGTTTACGAACACCTCCTACAACTTTTTTTCCATTTCATGAACCCAAAGAATTTACACGCATAATAGACATTTAAACGTTGAAAATTGCAGGTTTTGCTCTAAATTTACACATTCTCATCTTAAAAAATTATTTGATTTCCTGTATTGCAATACACATGATATCATGATATGCGTATCATTGATAGTGTATCCCAATACAATGCATGAATTCGCTATGAATCAATACAGTCCCACAAAAAATGGGAACTGCAGTTATCTCTCATTGATTTTAACTCAATAACCACATAGTAAATTGGAAGTTTTCCATGGAAATGTGTGTTGTCGATTAGTCTACTTCGACTTGATTTTTTACTGTCGATTAGTCAACTGTGAAAAACCAAAGCCATTTCAATACTAATGCAGTATCTGCTGGTATTAAATCTTACTGCAGTAATATTTTTGTTGTAACCAAGTGAATTACTGCAGTGTTTCAACCACGGTAAACCGCATTAATTTTTCTCATGACCGCCTTTCAGCCAGATCATTCTTTACAGTACTTACCATGTACATGTACCATATGTTCTATTTGGGGATAGACTATGATATGTCACTTTGTGGGTTTAGTTTATAGAATTGGTGCAGTTGCACACTGCATCACTGCCTAACTCATTGCAAATGGAGGTCTCTTAATACATTTACATGTGTATAGTTTCTCAGTGCAATTTGGCTTTTTGGATGAAAACCAAAACTCGATAAGTCCATACAATAGGGACAATTTGATTGAAGTTTAAAGCAGAAATATAGTTTGGAGCAATTCATAGGGTCACATAACCATTACCGCAATTATGTACATTATTACATGTACCTCAATCATATTTATGATGATTCAATGACAGTGCGTTAGACCGAGTGGTCATTACTAGTAGTCCGATGGGTTCGATTGTCAAGAAGTTCAATAGTTTGAGGGTTCAATAGTCCAAAGGTTCAATGGTAACCGCGTTGAGAGTATCAATTACTGTACCGTAGTACAAAGTTATTTACTTGAGACATAACATGTATTGTCGATATACATGTACACAATGAATGTTTTATCCAATTGATATTTTATGAATACATCTACTCACAAGGCCCTGGAGAAAAATACAATAATACCAATATGGACTATACCAGTGACTGGTATACTCACTGTATAGTCTATATTGGTATTTCAGTTTTTTTCCCCAGGGGCCTGTGTATGTAGATGCACTGATAGATGCTTTGGGGAAGATATTTTGTGTATAATTGGGTGTCTACTATGTTACCTAATTGTACATGTAACTGTCACAATAAACTGGGCATGAAGATTACAACTTGGGAGACTATTATTATTGCGGCCTCATTGCAAATGGGGGCCTCTTGGACGGTACATGTGTATACTAGTAGTTCTTCGTTGCAATTTGGATGAAAACAAAAAATCAGTGTCGATACAATTGGAACAATTTAAAGGACATTTATTAGTAAAGCAGAAAAATTACTTGGACCTATTCCTGAGGTCACATAACCATTAACTCAATCATGTACAGTGCATTAGTCAGAGTGTTCATTACTAGTACATGTAGTTCGATGGGTTCGATTGTCAGGAAGTTCAAGAGGTTTGAGGGTTCAAATGGTCCAAGGTTCAATTGATTTGAAAGAATCGATTGTGTTTTACAACACATTAATTTAGTCAGTTATATACATGTACATGTATGGTAATAGTATTACCCTCATACAAAATAAATTACCCGAGACATAACATATATTACCCATGAAAATATACACAAATTAATGCAATATTTATAGTTTACGCATACATGTACTGATGCTTTGGGGGAGATATTTTGTGTGTAAATGGGTGGCTATAATTAGACCTAACATGACTGTCTCGCTATAAACTGGGCATGAAGATTACAAATTTTGAGACAATGTACACTCTATAATAACCAAACACCCAGGTTATCAGACTCTCGGACTAATGCACAGTACTCATGATTTCTGCTTGGATCTCACATATTTTAAAATAAAAAAAATTGTTAGGTGAATCAGCTACATGTACTTGTACAGGTACATGTACTTGTAAATGAAGTAAATTGAAAACATTGATGCACAATTTTCAGGTGGCATGCATGATTCATACCCCTCTGCTAATTTGGTAGTCGGGATTCATTTGCGCAGTTTAACCGGTATTCCGGTATTCCGGATTCAACAAAAAGGCTGGTTCGCAGCTTTTCTAGCACAAAATTAATTTTGTTTTACTATTTTCCAGCCCAAATGACATTTATGATGTAATTGTCCCCCGAAAATTTCGGGGGACTATTAAAATAGCCGGTGTCCATCCGTCCGTCTGTCCGGAAATGGTTTCCAGATGATAACTTTAGTTTCGGTTATTAGATCAAAAGCAAATTTGGTATGTGTGTTTATCAGACCAAAATAAAGATCAAGTTCGAATATGGGTTTGCTCTGCCCATTTTTGCGAGAGTTATGGCCCTTTTTTTACTTAGAATTTTGTAATTTTCTGGTTTCCGGATGATAACTTCAGTTATTGTGATCATATCTGAACCAAATTTGGTATGTGAGTTTATCAGCCCTATTAACAGGTCAAGTTCGAATATGGGTTTACCCATATTTGCGAGAGTTATGGTCCTTTTTCGACTTAGAATCGTGTTAATTTCTGGTTTCCGGATCATAATTTTAATTTGTGTGATCATATCTGAATCAAATTTAGTATGATAGTTTATTATTCACCATTTCATGGGACACTGGTTGGATTGTTCTGAAATGTAGTATCAGATTTAGGGTCCTTGATATTTTTTTCAGACAAGCTGATGCCCCAATGAAGCCACTTTTTCGGGGGACACTGTGGCCGGACGTCCTTTTATTCAATCTATTATCTATAGGTATGTAGAAGTTATGGATACAACTTCAGCAAATACTAGTACATGTATATGAAAACTATATTATTAGTGTAATATTAGTTTTCATTCAATATTTCCTTACTTGTAACTGGTACGCATGATTCAACCTTTTAACATTAACTGGTATTGGGGCCAGGGAGGTGGGGGTGGTGACACCTTCCATACTGGTGTATTCAATTGTGAGTGGCCTTTATGAGGGTGTTACCCCTCCTATCACCCATGAATACTGAATACCAGTTCACAGTTTTCTCACATTTGCTGAAATAGTATCCAAAACATCAACATATCAAGAGGTATTAGACTGAATTAGATAAAAATATATCACTTGGGTCTGTTTAGGCTGGAAAATACTCAAAATTTGTATAATTTTCTGCTACCGGTATTATATCTGCATATTAGCCTTTTTGCTGAATCATGAATGCCGGTTATATTACCGTGTGAAATCCTGGTACCAGATAACATTGGGTATGTATATAGCATACCACCTGAAAATGGCCTGAATGTCGCATGCCAAAGCGGGGTGGGGGTGTGTGTGACACGCTCCTTGATCATAGTCTGTATTCTACAGGGTATGTTAGCTGTTTCGAGTTGGTGCAATTAATGTGATTGTTTAAATCTCTACCATCTGAAATCTATTTTTTATAGCATATTTTGCTATCTGATCAATTGCTACTGATATAAAAAAGGATAAAGATGGTGCGTCTCTTTCCCAAATGTTCTGCTTACATGTACATTTGGGGGTTTATGAGTCAAATAATAATAGACAACATGTCCTTCTAACACTAAGAAATAATGTGTTCTTATGAACCAGGACAAAATATGGCTATTTCTGGAGCATTACAGCACACTATTACAAATATATATTTGTAAGCAGTGAGATAATGACAGGAAACATGTCCTTAGACTAAAAAATATTTTTTTGGTGTGTATTTCACATCACAGCTCATGTGTATACTCACATTAGTTTAAGTCATTCAAAGGGAGAAACCCATTTAGAAAGTTTAAATGAGACAAAACTACCTCACTGTAGATGTAGTTGCAAGGTAAAACATGTACATGTATACTGGTAAATGACATTGGAACTAAAATAATGATTTTTGTGTCCACCGGTATGTCATGTACCGGTATACATTGCAACTACATGTACATGTAACTTGCCTAACATACCATATACATGTATGCAGAGGGAATTTGCAAGTGTTTTTTAATCAAAAATTTAACCCAACTCTTGTTGTCAGTAAGTTTTAACCCATACAGTTTAATGAGTTTATATATTTATGTATTACATGTGTTTCTATACATGTATTTTATCTTTAGTTAGTTTGTTGTCCTTGAATAAACTTGTATTGCTTCACAATCAGTTTCCTTAATGTTCTATTATACTAAAACAACTCCATTGATAACAATACCCCTGCATCCCATCCAAATCTAATTCATTGCCATCTTCATCATTTCACTTTGGATCCCCACCCAGGTGTACCTTGGTGTTATTCACCCAGGTGTTCCTTGGTGTTTCCTACCCATGTGTACCTTGGTGTTTCCCACCCAGTTTTACCTTGGCGTTTTCTTACCCAGGTGTACCTTGGTGTTTTCTTACCCAGGTGTACCTTGGTGTTTTCCTGCCCAGGTGTACCTTGGAGTTTCCTTACCTGGGTGTACCTTGGTGTTTTCTAACCAGGTGCATCTCAGTGGGAAATCCACCTGGGTAAGAAAACACCAAGGTACACCAGCGTAAGAAAACACCAAGGTACATCTGGGTTGGAAACATCAAGGTACACCTGGGTGGGGAACACCCAGGTAGGAAACATCAGGGTTCACCTGGGTGAATAACACCAAGGTACACCTGGGTGGGAAACACCCAGGTAGGAAACATCAGGGTACACCTGTGTGAATAACACCATGGTACACCTGGGTGGGGGAAACACCTGGGTGAATAACACCATGGTAAACCTGGGTGGGGGAAACACCCAGGTAGGAAACACCAGGGTACACCTGGGTTGGAAACACCCAGGTAGGGTACACCTGTGTGTGGTCACCTGGGTAAATACACCCAGGTTTATCCATACCAGGGTTTGTATCCAGTTTCAGGTGGGTAAATCAAGGTAAATCCCAGGTTTCAGGGGGTCTTGATGGTTGGTGGATATCTTGGTAGATAGATTTACCTGGGTTTCGGCCCAAAAAACCTGGGTGGATTTACCCAGTTACATTTTTATATGGGCAACTTTGGTCAGAATGTGAGTTTGGACACAAATTAGGTATCAGCTTGTTTGAAAAAAAAATAGTATAGCATACGCTCGTAGCTGCCAAAATAACATGTAATATATAATTATCCTAGTTTATTACACTTTTCCTCGTTTCTGGTCGCGTTTGCGATCGCTTGTGCCATCTCATCAACTCACCCGAAACAACGTGATTCCCCACCGTGATTACGAATAGAGTTCTACATTGTACGTCATTAGAATTTGTGTTTTCTATCGGTTGTCGTTTTGCCGTCGCCGTAGTTGCGGTCTACGATTGCGGTTTAGAGAATACAAGTATCGGCATGCGAGTGGTGCATGAAACCATTATCGAGCCTACCACTGATGACGACGACCTGATGACAACACCATTAAGTACACAATAAAAACGGAAACATAACTATATCACCTTGCTGTGATTGATACATTTTACAAAACACGTTTTTTAAATGATTAATTTTCCTAGACACTTGCAGAAGACGAAGAATTCCTGTCCGAGAAAGTATACTAAAATTTATTCGTTGTTTCATTTGGAGTTGTCTTTCCTTAACCAATCATATACGGAATTACGTCACAATAGTTGGTGCAGATCGTTTCTATAAAAGTACTTCTGATTGGTTGGTCATTAGTGATTCATTGTAAATTTTTACGGCTTCAGGTCACTTCGATAAATCGACTACTGGTGTAGGACATGTCTGGACACGTTCTTGACAATTGCCATTCAACTTTTCGTTGCTGTTTACACCTGACTGTCAAGCAGTGCAGCATTCACAGATTAAGATAGATTTCCAGAAAATGACTTCGAAAATAAGTTTGAGAAGGAGGAAGAATACAAGTGACTACAAAACATTTAACGATCGTGGAGTCGACTAATTTGATTATCACTACGAACACGCTGATCAAGCGACATGTAAAGAGGAGATCGAGGAAGACGAAGAAACCATGTTAAAGCGACCACTATAAGCTGTACATAGTCAATATCAGGAGTTAGAATCATCTATAAATCAGGAAATCGAATTCTTAAATTAGAAAACTCCACGAGGGAGCTGGATGTTGAATACTAGAAGATAGTTCGAACTCAGACAACAAGAAAGAGATATGAAGAAAATAGTTTTTAATTGGAAAGAGAACAGCTGAAATATTTGGAGACTGGTAGAGGTAAATTTGACCTCAAGAACTTGAGAGAAGACAAGATTGCCATAGAAAGGTCAAAACAATAATTGGATCTTTTGAAACTGTTCAATGACGATGACTCTTCTAATTAATCAGAACATGCGGAATCACCAAAACAAAATCTAACAAAATTTCGAGATCCAATTTGGATAAATAAAACCAACAACCAAATTCGCTTTCCACAAATATGTCCGCAATCAGAGTTTCTAATGGAATTTGTTAGACGTAACATTTCATTCAACAATTTGACAATGAATCAATTTGTGGCATGGGAGCTAGATATTTTTCTGAGCAATAACAACCAATGCGCAAATAAATGGCATGTGAACTCTATGACTGGAAATACCTGACTGACTGGTTAAAGCATTTAATAGTATGCGCTCTCTCCTTCCTGCAGCCAAAAATCACCCGCATATGTGCAAACAAATGGTAGCCATTTGATACCCATTACTTATAGAGATATCACAAACCGACTGCCGTCTCATTGGGGCAGCGTGGGCAAGATCCCAGTCAGTATTAATCACAATCCTCCTAGAGAGTGGGTACAACGTGGGCTTTTAAATCATCAGAACGAACAGAGCTGATACAACTACATGGTGATTGGCAGTTACGCCGAAAACTTTAATTGTAGTTTTCAGATAGTGATAAATTGTCTGTTTCAACGAAACTGGCAGAAAAATGAAGCAATCCAATTTATAATTTCAGGATAAGTCATGTTAGTTTTGATTATATATAGGATATTCCATCATAAAGTATGAATCGGGTATTGATGGTGCAACAATTCGTTCATTACGGGGTTATACAGTGTATCGCCTTTCATAAAAAATCCAGAACTGGTCGACTTGGATAGACAGATTTCAATTTCTTATAGTATATGCAGGAACAAAGGATATTCCTATAAAAACAGCCAGTCAAATACATTCAGATTTGGGATAACTGATTTTTTTTAACCACGTCAAATTCATTTCCATCGTACATGAACATTTATTTTATTTTCCAATTCGAACGAAATCTTTTTGAGCCAATAACGCCTTCATTTGTCATGAAGTTTTGGAGGTCGTTCAAGTAGATACGCAACAACAGGGTGATAGGTTTCGCCTTGTCTGACTTGGCGACTTTTTTATTTTATTTTCAAAGCTGATTTTATTTCTTCTAATGATATTGGCCTGTTTAATAGGCTATAGTGATCCAATTTATTACAATTGCATTCGATGTCGATATTTTGAGAGTATTTTACAGTGTTAAGCTCATTAGCGTATTCCTCGAGAGTATCTATGCTTATACGTGGAACGGCCCTTTTTCCATTTCCGCCAAGTTTATTCCAAAATTTCCTTGGGTTATTTACTTTAGTGTTTGTCATTTCACGAGATACGTGATCTCTATGCTTTGACATGGCACAATCTTACTCCCATTTGTACTCTCGAGACTTCTCGCTTAATACATATCTCGTATCGTCATTCAATAAACGCCTAACATCTCTCACAGCTTTTCCGTCTCGATCGACATGATCGAGTGAACCAATGTTTACTGTTATTTTTGTCTTTACACTTTTTATTCAAACAATAAGATACTGTGTCAAAGGTACAAAGAATATTTGTTATATTATCTGAACCATTTATTTTCGTAGAGTCAATGTTACCAACTGTCAAATTCAAATGGCAGATATCATTACACCAAACAAGTCTGTGTTGATAATCTGTTGCGAAAACCCTGTGCCAATGCATGCTCTTACATATGCGAGTCTCCCATAGGGAGTCTCGCATATATAAGATAATACATGGGCCTAACAATATTTACATTGACATTGTAAGCCAGTGCATTCTGATACATACGAGTCTCCCTATGAGACTCGCACACATGGGCGTGGTCGTTAAAATTAGTAAATTAAAACATATCAGTTTAAAACGAGCGCGCCACTTTAAGAAGAGCATCGATAAACAATACATAGTAAATGATATGTATTGTTTATCGATGCACTTTTTAAAGTCTCATCCTCTGTGGACCAGCCTATGTGAGTTTGGAAGCATATTACAATGAGTTACTCCCCCTCCACTGCTCTCCGCATTCAATGTTTCAAATACATCAGTATTTATGACAAAATTGAGCTGTTTGCACATACGTGTGTACTAAATTTCGTGCTGATTCTGATATCTTGACTTATTGTAGATAGTCTATGCACATTACTATGGTAATGTAACACAAAATCCATTGGCGATCACTTAAAATTATGAGGTTTTTTATTTTTTATTTCGATTACTAGTAAGTCTTTCACAAACTGTTATGTGTCTTTATTCTTGATACACTCGAGACATGATTCGATTCCGGATTCGATGCGATTTCGAATTATTTGCCCGATATTAAATAAAAGTACCATTTTTCCTGAATATATGACTTCCAGAATGTATACCTCATCACTGGCACCCCTCTCCAATTTTAGTTAACAACATTTGACACTGTGAGAACTTAGACGATGAATTCCTTCTATTGGCATTGCAGCAGATTTTAACAATTTTAACACCATTTTCAGGAAAAGTTACCTGACCCAGGGCTAAACATCTCTGTCTGAGCTCATTGTTTAAATAAGGTTCCACTGTTTTCTGATTTTCAGACAAGTAATAATTTGTCTTCAAAATTATGCAAAGTTTACTGACTAATGAACTGTCCACACTATTTATTTTTCAAAGTAAAGGCACTGAATCTGCAGCTGATTTGCAGCTGATTTGCATATGGTTAAATGAAACCTGCGCATATTTGTTTCTGTGTAGAAATGAGATTCATGGGGCACAAAAGTTGAAAGTCAAGTTACAACCTGATCAAACGAGGGTGGTATAACTTCTCGTGCTTCACCATAAGATGCATCATATTATTAAATTAAACTTAATTCCTACCTGCATTTTGGATCTTTGTTCTGAATTAGTGTATTATTGGGGAGCTTCCAACTAAAGGACACAGCGTAAAAGACACACATTTTACAAACAGCATCAGTTTAATAATCATAGGTATGTATCAAGTTTCAACATGGGTTATGTACAAAACACATATGAAGAAAGGGCACAAAAGTTTAAACTGGTGTAAACGCTCTAGGCAGCCCCCCCCCCCTGCGTTTGCTGGAGGAGTAAATTGTATAACAGTTAAAACACTCTGGGCTGTGATTGGTTGAATGAACTAAAAGAAAAATGTTCACAAAAATTCAAAGAATCTTTCTCCCACAAACTTGATTTGCCAAGAGACCCATTCATTAAGGTAGCAATACACGATTTCCAGCAATTTTGCCAACCTGGGAGGGGGTACTGTACTTCAAATCAATGCTAAGCCATTATCGTTGGCATATATCAAATCAAGCATGTTTTAATTTCGACAGAAATTTTAGGTGTAATCATTTAAATGTACTTTTGGTTCTTCGTACAATTTGTCATTGAGTTATGCCCCTTGGTTTGCACACACGAACCGCTCAAATTTACTCATTTTGTTTACTCAAATTGGCCATTTTCAACCCAAAAACAGACCACGATAGAGCGAATGTCAGTAAATAAGATTATTCCACCTGTTAGAGCTATGCTAGAGCTGAGAAATATTTGAAATAGAAAAAAAGTTTATTGTATCAATTTGAAAAAAAAGTCTTGCGAGTCCAGATGACAGAATTCAGGGGAGAGAAATCGGGCTATTTTCCTGTAATCAATAACACAGAGTTGGCCTTCACTGAATACGAAAACCCTGTTGCGTATCCAAATTTTTCGACTTTTTTGAGAACTTTCCCAGTTTTGTAAAATAAATAAACCTTCAAACCAGTAATGACACAGTTAACACAGACCACACTGGCCTTTATGCCCTCCAGCTACTTATATTTCTATTTTCAGACCCCCTACAACCCGTGAAATCGTGTACTGCTACCTTAAGGAAAATAGAGTTATCCCCCTTCAACGCGCAAATGTCCAGTTAAGTCTCTGACGTACACCGATAACTTTGATATATAACACATATGGTGTTTCTTCAGTGCGGATGGGAAATAAGGTCAATATAAGTAGTGTGGTTTCAATAAAAATGAACCAAATTCACCCAAATTATTGGTTATAGCGAAAAAAAACAAAGTTAAATTATAAATGTGACATCATGCCCACCACCTTAAAACTAAACATCCCAGTCAAAAAGGCAGTCTGAACAGACATATTACATCTGTATTCTGCCGACCAGAGCATATGTACTATGGTTATTTACTAGCCAGCCCCCCATCCTCCCCCGCATATGTTAAGACAATGTTCTTGTCACCCCCCCCCGAATATGTTAAGACAATGTATTTGGTTATTTGGAAACACGACCAAGACCGAATAACCAATATCAATCAATACGCCTATTCGTTTGTGGTATCCGAGGAGTTCCATTGTTGGGATGTTCCCTTAGCAACACATTTCGTTACACGCAAATCACTTTTATGTGGTCAGTCATAAACATGTAAGAACGCAACAAAACTCCAAACTAATCGTAGGGAATAACTAATGCATATATAATCACCGCTCCACCAAAATGTGAACCATGTTTATTAGGCCGGTCGGTGTACATTCATTGATTCAATGACTTAATTGTCAAGTTGAAATCACACTATTTAATTAGTTATGGAATCTTATATACCATTTTTATTGTGCTGGTGCTCACGCGCTGTTCGTGATAACTCAGTAGCTGACTTTACCCCCTCTCCAATATACATATTTACATTACTCGGTCATTCGGAAACACGACCAAGACTAAATAACCAACATTAATATGGCTTTTCGCACCAGGTATCCAAGGAATTCCATTGTTGAAATGTTTGCGTGGCAACACGTTTCATTAAATTAATGTCAATTTTATGTAATTACACAAAACCGCACCACTCGAAACGAATCGCACAGAGTAACAACTGATGCATATATAATCACATCACCAACCCCCCCCCCCCCAAATGTGAACCGGAATGTTTTTTTATCCATAGCAGACATACGTTGAATTTGTTTTTTGCCCTGTCGGTGTGATCATTCAGTGACTTGTCAAGCTGGAATCCATAGTATCAAAGTTTACAGCAACTGATACAAATACTCTACAAGCAATTGCACCTAATTCCGAGAACAGTCATAGATAGAAACTGTGAATAGTAACTCAGACACGAAGATAGGAAAGATAAAATGTTTCAGTAGATTTACACTAATTTATTATTAATTTGATATGTCTCTTTAAGGTAGCAATACACGATTTCCAGCAATTTTGCCAACCTGGGAGGGGGTACTGTACTTCAAATAAATGCTAAGCCATTATCGTTGGCATATATCAAATCAAGCATGTTTTAATTTCGACAGAAATTTTAGGTGTAATCATTTAATGGACTTTTGGTTCTTCGTACAATTTGTCATCGAGTTATGCCCCTTGGTTTGCACACACGAACCGCTCAATTTTACCAATTTGTTTACTCAAATTGGCCATTTTCAACCCAAAAACAGACCATGATAGAGCGAATGTCAGTAAATAAGATTCTTCCACCTGATAAAACTATGCTAGAGCTGAGACATATTTTAAATAGAAAAAAAGTTATAGTATCAATTTGAAAAAAAGTCTTGCCAGTCCAGATGACAGAATTCAGGGGGAGAGAAATGGGGCTATTTTCTTGTAATCAATAACACAGAGTTGGCCTTCACTGAATACGAAAACCCTGTTGCGTATCCAAATTTTTCACTTTTTTGAGAACTTTCCCAGTTTTGTAAAATAAATAAACCTTCAACAAACCAGTAATGACACAGTTAACACAGGCTACACTGGCCTCTATGCCCCCCAGATACTTATATTTCTATTTTTCAGACCCCCTACAACCCGTGAAATCGTGTACTGCTACTTAAAGGTGAAGTCTGGTGTAGCCTTTTCGAAACTTTAAGTCTGAATCAGTGTGATTCCAAAATATTGCGGAACTGACTTTACAATTTGAAGTGTATTTCTTGCTATAGATGGTGTTTGTGTTTTTATTGGGAAAGTTTCCACAAGCTCACATAATCTGAGGGCAGTTCGAAACAGTTTCAGTTTGGCCTCTCGTGCAGATAACGAAACATTAGTATTGAAGCCTATGTAAAATATTTACACCAGTGTTACCTGATATGATAGTGGTGCTCGTCAGTGCTCTCGAAAACTGAACTTATCCTGCAATATTGGATGGTGATCGGCAAATCGGCTGAAATGTTTCTGAAACATTATAGATGAATCTGCCAATCAAAGTCACAGTCTTTGTGGTTTTTTAGTTTTGGACTGAGATCGAGTAACATTGAATTTTGATTGAAAGTACCGGCCAAGATGGCGTCCAGTAATGTAAATAAAGGCGCTGGTGTATCTTTCCTAAAGAAGTTGAAAGTGTATCAGGCAATCTGCTCAATTTCGGAAGTTTTGCAACTGAAACGAAAAACCGAAAGTTACCAACAACAACTTGGAGAAAAGTGCAGCAAAAAACTCAACACCATGCATGTCTCACTTGAAACTTTAGACCAAACCTTAGTATATTTGAGGGAAGGACGCCCAATTAATTTCAATTCCAAAATAATGGCGAATGCCACACCCCTGACTCCCTTAATGATACATTCAATATTTCTACTAACTCCATTACTATAGCAAGCCTAAAACGCCAAATAAATGGCCTTTCAAATGCTCGAAATCAGCCCCTTCTGCGACTACCTTCTCCGTCTTACTCAAAACTTTGAGCCCGTTATTGAGGGACAAGAAAGTTGGACAATTATTTCATCGATGTCAATAGGGAATCGGGTGCCCAACTCATGTAAAAAATGGAGATTTGAAATAACACAACTATTCCCAATCATGGGATATAATAGTTCGCAATCCATTTACGGCCACGCCTGACACGAATCTCAATTGACGTTAATATCCATAATATAGAATTAATACGAGAATCCACTCGACGAACATATTTCTGAAAATAGCAGGCATGCGAGATGATGACCTGTGTCATCGATGCGCAAATACTCAAGAACACATTTCGGACATTTTCTGGGACTGCCCACACACAAATCGGTTCATAACCGAACTTCAGTCTTGGTTGAAAATCAAGAAAGTGTCTATACAGATAACCAAAACATGTATGTATTTTGGCGTTAGTCAGTGTCAAGTGAATTATATCATTAACTACATTCTGTTTATGCTAAGGCAATATCTCTATACTCTCAACAAACTCATTTCTTGCTGGATTGTAATTCAAATATGAATGCGACAAGTACACACCCATATTCAACATGCGATATCAAGAGATGGCTACCCTTAGAATATGTCATTAACGAGAAAACTGATTGACTTGCTGATCCTGTTCACCCACGCTGCACAGTTAGCTGTATACATGTATTTTTAAATTAGATACATTAAGTCCGGAACCGGAGCGATCTCTCCAATCTACGTTAATCGTGTTTCAACTCGATCAACAATTTGCCGATCATGAATTCATTTGCGACTGTCTAAACTCTTTATATATATGTAACTATATAACCGGACATGCTTCTTTAAGAACGTGATCGTTGTGTTACCCAAAGGCCTCGGAATAACAATATATTTATATCTTCAAAATAACTATACCAGATATGATATATGTTACATGTAAGTTTTCCTTCGTATCGCCTGCGAGTTAGTAGCCCAAGTGAAATCCTACATCACCTTGGGTGTGTGCAAAAGTGCAAGAATATTTAATTCCAACTGTGTCTTTACTATAAGGTGTGCGTCTTAAGTTTGTATGTTTGTCTGACCATCCTGTTATATTCATTTATCCAATAGAAAAGTATAATTCAAGACCACCATAGCGAATGATCTAAAGACACATTAACGTCTTTAGTTACCTCATTCAATGAAATGAAAAGCTGCTTCAAACATGAATGTGATGACATGTTAAAATATGTGTGCACCAGTTTGGCTGAAGTTGAAAATCAGAGTAAACAAAATCGAGATGGCAACAAGACAGTCATGGGTAGACTTGATAATGTGGAGTCTGAAACAGGAGGGTGAGAAATAGAAACGAGGAACTAGAAGAAAACCTAAAATCCATTCAACTATCACGTGACATGCGTTTCGTCAAAGCTAAGCATTATAGTAGGATAATTTGTCTTAGCTTCCACAACATGCATGTACCTGAAAGCAACACAGATCCTAAACTGATAAACGCTTCCGAAATTATTACCAAAACCTGCGAAGACCACATGGATATTAAACTCAAAGAATCTGACATTTTCAAATCCCATCCCTTGTGAATTATAATGAGAAGGGCAATGACTGGTTCTGATGATCCTATTATATATTACTGTGTAGCGCAATGTCCAGGCAATTGTTATTTCAAAACTTGGGAACCAAGGAGAGACATATTCGGTCATTAGAGATGTTGAAAGGTAATTCTAATGGCATCGTTACAGAGGACGTGACCCACTACAAACATCAACTTGTTCAGTGTGGAAACTACATTTTGGAAACAGTTTAGAAAATGTATAACCGAAATAAATTAGGTTTTCCCTTGACGAGGTTATGAAACAACATTGAGACTAGAAACGTCAACAGTCGGGTAAACATAAAGAGCTTCGAGAAATGTAAAAATGAACAGAAAAAACTGCATTAATTGAAAACATAAGGAATTGATACAAAATGATTAACATTATATAACGACATAAATTATGGAACTTCCTCTACACGTTATAGGCTATACGACTATGTATAAAGACCAACATGAGCGATTTCAGCAATGGGCAATCAAGTCCGAACTGAAAATGAAAACCAAATGGAGCTTGACCCCAAATCTATATATGTTCATATTACCAACTGAACACTGTATATATCAATATGTGACTCGTGTATTGTAATATACTTACAATAACTGATAAAACTTATAGAATTTGGGAGGCAGAATTAAAAGTAAAAACAATCAGGTGTTTCTATAACAACTTGCCAAATTTTAAGAAAATGAATGACAATCGTAATATTACAAAACATATGCTCTGCCCACATATATCGACACAATCCGGTTCCGCTTTTGATGTCCGGTTCGACGTTTTGTAACCATAACAATTGAAGTGGCGGGTCGGTTTTTCTGTTGGTTACTAGTAAAGTGTTGGTATCTATATCATGGCGTGTAGCATATCAGTTAGTTGTGTTAATCATGCAAAGCATGTTAACTTCCCATTGTTGAAAAATGTGGCGAAGAACACGAATAATAGAACACATGCATACTATAATATATATATTATTCTTTCCGTTCATATTCTGGCACCATATTGTCTTCTACGACATAATGCCTGCAAAAACATACCCCGCAAACTTGAGTGTGTGACCACACCCTTATATTCTGTAAATACATAACGCAAAAGTCACACAGAACCCATCACCATTCGCAAGTACTGAACAAGTATGTAACTACATATAAGAAACTATGAAACATGAATATATATTCAAACATAACTCACCCTGATATAAGCTATTTAAAAACAGAAAATTTAAACAATTATAAACAACATTACATAAATATAAAAGATATATAAATAGCCCTAACAGTAGCTATATACTAACGAACTTTGTCTCTAGTTTGTCTCTAATAGCATGTACTTAACTTGCAATAATCAATCATACAGGTATTTGAAGTCAAATGTTAGCAGCGCTGGTGCATGTGGAACTACAGGCAGCTTACTTTTCACATCGTTACGATTGGTGAAGATGTATTTCATATCAATCATTCCGTTCATATTATGGCACCATATTGTGCTTTACGACGCAATGCCTGCAAAAAGTATGTGCATACTTTGAGTGTTTGAACGCACACCTATATGCATTACACGAATAACGCCAAAGTCACACAGAACCCACCAACGTTCGCAAGTATTAACCAAGTATGTAACTACATATAAGAAGCTATGACAAATGATTATAACATAACATAGCTCATAACATAGCTCACCCTAATATAAGATATTTAAAGAACATAAATTTAACAGTCAAATATAATATGGATATTAAGGACTTCACAATACTCTCTCTCTCTCTCTCATGCTGAACTAAGAACATTCGAATTCTAATTCCCCCATTGATGGTATTATAAATGTATAGCAATTTAATCCAATATATAATATTCACATATATTACCCAAAATGATGACCTTATAATTACAAAATGCCATCAGTGTGTACATATGTATGTGTGTGTATGTTCAATGTTATGTATATATACATGTATATGTATGGATCACGCCAAAAGGATAATCCATTCCAAATTTGATTTGAATTTGATTTAATACTCGCCACTCGAATAACGAAGTGTTCAACAGAAAAACAATCGCTGACTTGTTGGGTCATGCGTGGCATACTGTGTCTCGTTGGGCGTTCTGAGGCACCTCGTACATCCTGTCTTCGTCATCCACAGGAGAACAGGCAGCCACTGAACCCTCACATACGTTTTGTGGTCTCAACTGCATCAGATCAGAGTAAACTTGATCATCTGGTGGGGCAGAAGCAGCTACAAATAAAATAAACAAGGATGGGGTGAATTTCATTGTCTACAGTTCAGTTTGTCCACGCGAAGGAATATCGAAATGGGTTCCGTCCGTGAATACGTTCGTCCGTTCGTCCGTGCGTCAGTCCGTCGTAAGAAATTTGGAGCTCTATATCTGTCATCGTTTAATGGGTTTGAATGAACTTTCATACACGTATGAACCATCATGGTGGAAGGAGCACCCACATGGGACGGGGTTTGTCCATTAGTTCATTGCACAGTTATGGACGTTGGAGCGAAAATACGTTTCTGCCAAAGCTGGATCTATGTCCCAATCATGGCTGCTAATGTCCGATTTATGTATAGCAGGTTATTTAGCTAGCTACCAGGCATGATACAACATCCACATCTAACATGTGTTGTTCATTAATTGCTTCTGTAGTTATTGTAACTAAATGATTGTACAGATCGTACTAGATGGTGTGGGACTATATTTATTTGAATCACAATGTTCATGAAAGTTAGTATTCCCAATTCTCTCATAATAAAAAACATACTCGTTGCAAACGAGCCGCACCGTTATCGGACTGGCGTTTATTGGAAACATGAAAACTGCATACCAGTGGGCACATGTCACATTTACATGGAGTACAATTTTACAATCTACCTGGTCTGCGACGACGGTCAGGAAAAACCTCCTTTTATTTAGGAGGAAACCTGTTTTCCGAATCCCAATCAAAGCCGCAGCTCAAATGTTCGGAAATTCATCTGTAAAAATAATATCCTATGCTATATGAGTATAAATACATATTGTTATGACTTTACATGCAAAATAAATAGCCGTGCAACTTTCTTATATTGCATGTTATAAGCATAGTCTACTCTTTTACACATATGATTCTGCATTTATTTTTTTAATAAACTATCTTCAATGTAATTATAAGTTTAAGATCTAAGTCCGGCGAAGGTTAAGACTAGAACGATACTACATCGCTTATCGCTCATGTCTAATTGTTCACTACTAATTATGACCCGCACTGTGAATACAAACTTTTTTCGCTAATCAAGCAAACGCGGAAAAGTATATTATCATAGGTGGTATATTGAGATGTCCACTTATGAAAAAATGTTAGTAAATATGAATAACTTAAGTTAGTCAAACATTTTTCCCCAGTACGACTAACATAGCTTGGATTAAAACGAAGGCAGAAATTAGTCATAATGACTAGTGTGATGTTAGTCATAACGACTAAGACATTGTTAGGAACACGACTAATTGGGTCATTAGACTGCAATTGTGTTAGGTAAAATGAGCAGGATTGAGTCATAATTACTATCATGTATTAGTCCCTGAATGGGAAGGTGGGAATGTAAATCGGTGGATATATTGTGCAAACAATCCCAATACTGAACCAGATGATATATTACCCATAATCACAAACTTTATATCAATTATGTAAAACACAGATCCAATACTGGTCAATTGAGATGTATACCGTAGATTGTGGCATAACTTATGTCTGATTGGTTCATTTTTGATGATGTGTTTATGAAATAAGAAACGTTTATCCAAATAGTGCAGCCCTTGGTGTGGGAGAGAAGTTCTTATATATATGTCATTATATCATTCCATTATATCCTCCCACCACATTCGTTCAATAATATATCTAATATATTTGCGAAGCAATGAAAATTGAACATTTAATAATGGATATTAAGCATCAATTAAGGCAGTGTTGCAGCTATAGTAATTCTTCATGTAACTTAGGCCAGAGTAAGTCATAGTGACTCGCCGTACATACCTTCAGTATTCCTTCCTAAGTAATGGTGGCTCCTTTCACTGGAATGTCTGAAAATAGTAGAATCGCGAACACTAAACATCATGTTAGTTAAACATATTTGTATTGCCAATAGAAAGACGATATGGACTAAAGCACAAGTACTGATTACTTAAATTTGCCCTGCTCCGACATGTATATATAACACAAATTCATGACGCGGCAATAACTCATGAAGATTAATTAAATACGCAAATACAACAATAATGTGGTTGCAATTGCAGGTGGGGGAAGATGTATCTCTTCCCGGAAATACTTGCTTCGGCAACATCAATATTTTCTAATATGAATCGTTTTGACTACTATGTTATACCAATATGTAACAGAGGCGCAATCATTCGATGCACATACATTATCTACAACTAATGTCTTTAAAAGTCCAGGATATTAGAAAGTCTAGATAGTAACTTTTTCTGTCCGAGTTGAGATAAGAAAATTAGGAGATAAAGAAGTATATGTTTGGGCAACACAAACTTCTTGGATTCTGTTTCAGAGTCAGAACAATCTCTAATATATAAACCTCTGAAAAGAAAACAGAATATTTATAGTCTTTTTTATTGGCTTTTATGTTTTAGAGTAGGTTGTCCATATGATCAGTACATGTGAATTGATTGCTCAACCAACCCCCACTGGATTAAATACGAGATGCCGATTCAGACCAAAATGTTTGTATACATTCCTCCAAATGAGGAACTCACCACATGTACCTCATAACTTGAATTTTTTTGTTATTGCTTGGCAATCAGACACTTCTTCGATTCAGAATTCATATCATGTTGACGTAATATTGGTGATGATCCTTTATAGGGAATTTGTATATAACTTCAAGAGACATGGTTTAAATATATCTTAATGATAGTATATGACCATACATGGCAGAATATAGCACACACGCTGTCACATTCTCAATGGGTCGTGCTAAATATTTTCAATTCAGATTATACTACCACTAATTGTATCACTCTCTTCCAACACAATGTATATATTCACTCATATTGCACTCTTTGTCTAAGATTCACAGAGCGTATACATGTATATGGAATGTACGCTCTTTTAGATAAACTAGAATGTACTCATTGGAGCTGGCTATAGTTGTGCCCATCACAAGTGTGTCGTCCTTGATCATCATTGTGGTGTCTTGCCAACATGATGTTGAACCACGGGTACTGTGTTCTCAACATTATGTGCCAGTCATGGAAGGGTTCAAGACCGATAGCGAACGCATTTAAACAAATCGGTGTTAGCACATACATTCCTGCGTAGAATTGTATTTGCTATGGAACTCCGTTCCGGACATGGTTTATATGCGTGCTTTTAAAATGTTCTTAACTTAGGAGAAAGTTTGCCGATATATTGTTCAGTGCATGCCTTTATGAATAACACAGGTCAATTACCTGTGAAACTTCCAGAACTTTTATATGCGAGCTTTTGATTAGATTATCGGTTTTTTTCAAATTAGCTGAAACAGTCATGATTTCGGAAACTTTTGTGGAATAAGACGGCGCTTGAATCGGTAATTTGAACGAGAGGCCGATCACGATCGGCAGATGTTTAACCCATACCTTGGCGATAACGATTAACTATTTTTATAAATCCTTACACCATCCTTTTCAACAATTCACACCTTACTATTAAAGCTACTCGATCCGATTAAGCACCCCTCAGTTACGTTTTATTTGGCTTCGGGGATAACAAATATTTTATTCAAATCGAGGAACCCATTCCTCAAAGCTCAGAGTAAGCAGATATCAATGTTTTAAATCTATTATCTTTAACCACCTGGAATATTTAGTGGCCGTATGAAAGTTGATGAAGATGGATAACTCTAAAATCAAGTGGGTTTTTTGTGTCAGATATATGACAAAGTAGCAAAATTTCATTGTACAAAATGTTGATAAATAACAGATTTTGGGCAATTTTATACTATAGTGGACTGTGGTCAGCATTATTTTTGGGCAATTAATTGATTCTGATAACAGAAGCGGAATTTCAAAAAAACTGTTGTTGTTGGAATCTGATGATATGTGGACCATCAAATCGGATTGAGTACCTTTAAGTTCACAAGTGGCATAAGACTTATTGGGCACCTTCCATATGGATATGGCATTTGATTCCCACCTATTAAGTCAGTTTAAAATAGATATATAGTCTTATAGAGCTCAGTCCATAGTCAGGCATAAGAACCATACATAACAGTTAAAGATAAACTATTTTAAAATTTTCGTAAAATATGATTGATAATGATTGGATATAACATACTTTAATGCATAATTATGAGATAACTAGAGGTCGCCAGGGATATGAGATTGAAGATATTAGATTTATTACATTGGATAGCATACTGTATGTCTATGTAATGGGTGGGTTAATTTTGTTAATATTCTAAAGCAATTAAACCAACTGACCCTCTATGTACAGGTTAGGGGTGTGTTATCATAAACTATGACTTGAAATATAATTTAACCAATGACAAATATTTGAGTTATTAAATGAGATAGCAAGGGGTTGATCTTAATCACACTAAAGAACTGATCAAAATAGTCTATAAATGCATGTATATGGATTTAGAAGCCCACACAATAAGTCAGTCTCAAGAATACAAGCAACATAATTATTATCCTGCACCCCAAATGCAATAGAGGGAATTTCAAAATAAGACATTTCCTCTAATGTTTTTAGAAATCCTTACTAAACCTGGCTCAAAATGAAAGATATAATTTAATATCTGCCTATCAGATATCATGTGTCTATGGAATGGGTTAATATTAATCCCAAAATCCATGCAAGACCAGAGAGCTATGTTGGAGTTGATAAATCCTGAGAAGTCACTGTCCACACACTATGGAAATGCAATAAACAACAGATAGCTATTAAAGTGCAGCAGTGAGTATCAGATTTCATTACCAGGTATCAATAATAGAGATTATCTCTAGTCTCTCTTACTGATACCACCGTTGTAAGCTGCTACAGTTATATATTGTAAGCAAATCTCAAATATGTTCAATTCTTAGTTAAAAGGGGCCATAATTCTGGCATAAAAAACAGGATCTGACCCATATTCAAACGTGATCTGTATTTTGAGTTGATAAACTCGCATACCAAATTTAGTTCTTATCAGTTGAAAAATGGTTGATTTATCAAAATATGCAGAAATTCTTTATCAAAGGGCCATAACTCCTTTCAAAAATATCGGATCAAACCCATATTTAAACTCGAGCTGTATTTTGGTCCGAGAAACTTGCATACCAAATTTTATTCTGAACAGATAAATTTTTTTTGAGTTATGGTAGCATGCATGAATTCTAAGTCGAAAAAGGGCCATAACTCCTAAAAAAACCTGTTTGAGTTATCGCACCATGCGTAAAGTGTCTACAGACAGACAGCCAGACAGACAGACAGACCGACAGACAGACAGACGGACGGACGGACGGACTAACGACGAGTCGTCAATCCGGACAACGACACTATGTTTACCATACTATGGTATGGGTAAACATAAAAACAAAATACATTTTACTGTAAAGACTAAAATCCGCCAAGGTGGTGAACATCTTTGAGACCCGTCCGTTCCGATTTTCAAGTCGCAGATGTCTGGACATCGACACAGTAGCGTCTTGAGTTTGCGCTCCGAATGAGTAGTTTGGGCGTCTCGATATGCGTCGTCATGTTGTGAGGTTTTAACTTGTTTCCAGGAAGCAAACTTTCAAAATTGTTCTAATTTGACAGATCTTAAATAAAACCCGATAAAAATGCAAATTAAGCATATTTGGATTTTGTGCAACAACTTCATAATAGCGCATGTGGATTCTTTATATTCGTACTTCCTGTAAGACGTCACCGAAATGCGTAATGACAAATAAGTAGACAATGATCCGGTCAAACCGAAAACATTAGTTTCTTCCAGCATAGACCGCCGCAAGAAGTTATTAAATATTGAATAGTCTACTCGTACTCTCAGTATTTGTTATGAGAGAACAAATGCATACGTATCACTAAAGTATGATTTGTAACTGGATGCACTACTAACCTGCGGCAGCGAAACACTATGTACCCCAGCCCCAGACCGACGAGAAAGACGAGGAAGATAGCCGGAGCAAGCACCGCCACTAGTGGGTATCCTCTGTCTCTTGCTGAAAGTGAAATATATAGAAGATCTACAACGAGTCCCCATTTTATAGCGGAATTCATAAAACGAGTCCAGTAAATTAGGTCTCCAAACATAATTTACTGGACGAGTTTTGTAAATCCGCTATATACTGGGTACGAGTTGTATATAGGTTATATTTATTACATGATTCAAAACCTCGATACCACATAGTTAAACTAACACATGGGTCATGAAACTAACATCGGCTTATATCAGGCTTGCGATGACGATTCACGTAACTATGCGTTATTTGTCCGCGTAAAGAAATAGTTCAAGATAAATAGAGACTCCCTGACGTGTTTAATGGCGTATATTTAATCATATAGCATTTCAAGCTTTTCATTCATTAGAGTATGTTGGGAAAATATTGGAAGCCATATATACACTCTAAACAGTGGAGATGCAATATTGTTCCCCGGAGAGGCAATATTTGCATTATATAACCACCCCTCCAAAAGGCTAACGTGCCCCCCCCCCCCCCCCCCCCATTAAAGGGTTAGCAGCCGAAGAACAATTTGCCCCTCAGCGGCTGTTAAGTACATGCCTGTCAAAGAACAATTTGTCACTCAACGGGGGTCAAGTACCTCCCTGTCGAAGAACACTTTGTCCCTCACGGGAGTCAAGTGCATCCCTGTTGAAGAACAATTTGTCACCCAGTGGGGGGATTCAAGTACCTCCTGTCGGAGAACAATTTGTCCATCAACGGGAGTCAAGTACATCCCTGGCGAAGAACAATTTGTCCCTCAACGGGAGTCAATTGCATCCCTGTCGAAGAACAATTTGTCACTCAGCGGGAGATACACATTATCACCCAGGAGAGCAAATACGCCCACATGGGTGGTTATAATTTATTGGAAGCCATATATATATCTTGAGACGTAGCGTACGGAATATAAACAGACGACAAACCGGAAGTTAAAGATCACCTAGCACTATTTCCTGTTATGCAATGACAGTTTCATATCACAATTTATAGAATGGGTTTATTGAATGGAATACGGGTAGGATCGTGTAGAAAAGATAGGTATAATATGAGCCTTCCAACATATTCATTCAGAAATGATTGTTGTAATGCGAGCCGATGTTATCAAATATATGTGGAACATTCTGGCAACTAAATTATGCAAACTGGCTCGGGTATTTATTGCGTACGACGAATGAGGTATTCCAAAATGTTGTCTGCATCTTCAAATTATCGTCCACGTGTATCATGTTACCGGTGTATTCCGCAATGAACATTAAGTGACCAAGGAAACTATAATATCAAAGGACCTACATGTGATCTGCTTTCATAATTTTTTCCAGAAATGGCTGGCCCTCTGATATCCTGTCTGAAACAAAGCTCTGTTCTGGAGACCGTCGGTACTAGATACTTGTTTAGAAGTTCCAGAGCAACACTGAGTTTGGGCTGCTGTGTTAATAGTTTTCATATATGGATGGCACTCTGATATCGTTTGGAAGATCCAGAGTGACATAGTACTCGTAGTCATGCGACACAAAGATTACGCCTAATCAGAATGAGGTTCCCAGAGTGTGAATTTGGTGACGCTAGACCACCGTAACGTAACTAAATTCACCCTCTGGGACCTCAGTAACAGAGCGTTCTTTACCATGCGACATTGGCCACATTTGGACCACTACGGATAAGAAGTGTGAATAGGGTACTACGTCAGTATAATTTGTGATCTTCCCAGAAATTGTCGTTTTTGCCATATTCATAGTTACGATTACGATTTCAGGTTTGCAACAAAACTCACAATGCTACCATATAGAAATACGTTCTAGATCGACGATCTGGTGCTCGTTGTGGGAGTTGACATTCCTTAGGATGTCCTTTATCTGTAATCGCCACGTGACCTTAATTTCTATCTCTTAGTTTACATCAAACTCTTCGTTCGTCGTCATTAAACACCATAATCTTGAGAACCACGTGATAGCGTTATTAAGTACAAAATAATTGAGACAAACATAATCATATCCCCTTACTACGAGTGGCTAGATTTTCTCATAAACGGACTCGAATTCTGCAATTTTGGACCGTTCGAAAAATTTACGACTACTATTAGCTATTCATACTTCTTATCAGTAGTTGTTCATTGTTCATGTATATTATTTATTTAAAACACAATCTACACTGGTCGTCGTGAAGCACAGTATACAGGTAGAAACTCCCGTAGATCCGTGACCGGTTTCGAAATAGGGTCCCTCGAGTTTTGTGCGCTCACAATATATCGAAATAATTGTATGTACAAAGTTTACGAACAGTGACTATCGTTAAGAACGTATACATCCAAACTTTAATACTTACGAATACGTTATTGTGCGATTGAGGTGGTTTAATCTTAACCTGCATGCAGTTGTGAGATACATCTCCAATTTTCAATAACAGTGATGCGAATTCGTATTAGTGAACTCACATTTCGAGACAGAGCAGGTTTCACCTTCCCATCCATCCATACACCCTTTTAAGCAAGTTGCTGTTCCTTGGTCGCATCCTCCAGGAGAACAGTTATGGTTGCATGTGGATGAGCACGTTGAATCATAACTTCCAGAGAAACACCTCGAACAATTGCTTCGAGAATCGCAAATGTCACAACCTGCCAGGCACTGATGACAACGCGCCTGCTTGTTAAAGTATCCACGCTGACAAACCTCACACTCGCCATTCTCGTTGCATCTCCCACAGTGGTCCGGACATCGATTACGACAGCGTGGGCCATACCACCCGTCCACACATTCACCTAAACAGAGTCCTGTACCATCACAAGCATCATCAACACAGCGCTGCTTGTCGCACGAATGACTGCAATTGGAGCCCACGTCGTAGGTTCCATGTGAACATGACATACAGCTTCCAGTATGTCGCGCACATGTGGCACAGTTACCAGGACATCTACCCCGACAATCAGCAAGAAACCATTCCGGCAAACAATCTGTGCATTCTCCTGATTTACGATCACACGTGTTACAGTTAGCCATGCATGGGTCACGGCACTCCGTCCCTGCCCACTGAGGCTCACATCCGGCTTTGTCACATAGGCCCAAGGAAGGACAGTCATGCGGGTTCACGCAATTCCGATCAACGCACACGTCCTGGCAATTTGTGCTCAAATTATAAAATCCGCCATGACAACTTTGACAGCTACCTGTGTTCCGATCACAACTGCTGCATCGTTCGGTACACGGCTCTGTACAGTCTGTACCAAAATAACCCAGTTCACACCCGTCCTGTGAGCACTGACCAGTCCACGTAGGACAGTAGTCATTCCGTTGACAATGTCGATCACTGCATTGATTTATGCACCCGCTGGAAACATCGCCATACAATCCTGCATTGCACACTGCAGACAAACAATGTTTCGACGATCATATTATACATAAATAACAATAGTATACCTAAATGTAAAGACAAAATTCTTGGCATTAACTCAATGTATTGCTGGTTCAAAATCTTAGCTATGTATTATATTTGTGAACTAAGTGTTATATCTGCGTCTTTTCCCATGATGGAGTTATTTAGTAACTGTCAAATCTGAGACATCGCGAAGCCTCACAACTGGAACAAAATATTCTGGGACAAGATTCACGATAATTTGTTTACTTTTAAATAGCCTAATCTGCTGATAAACAGCATGGACACATTTTCAGAAATCGACTACTTATCTCTCAAGGAGAGTAATTATGCTAAGATTTATAGAGAAGCACTGGCCTAACTCGTCAGTGATAGATAATCGACTAGTGAAAAGTGTCACACATGTGCAGGGCCTAATATAATCTGATATGTGAACCTGCAATTGAACTGTTATTATATTTCGGACCACGATCACGAGCGAAGATTAAAACATGCTGTCAATAGACACAATAGTGTGGGAGAACGTTGAAATGACTTCAAACATTTAATTTGTATAATGAAACCACGTCCTTTGTGGAAAACGTGTTTTTTCAATGCATGAAGATACTCTCTCTATACAATGTAATTAAATACACAAGTGTTAACAGGGTGTGGCTATACAGGTACTAACTGCGGATTGTGTAATGCGCTACATAGTATGACCGTTTGTTGAGCTTAGTATCTGGCCATTTTAATGTTTGTCACGGGGGTGTATTTTTTGCATGAAGGATTGAATGTATGCCGGGTGGGTTGATGGTCTAAACTGACAACATATTTTAGACAACCACTCGTAATGTTTCACTGGAGACTTTAATACTCCAGATATAGGCTATGTAATAGTTATACAGTTTTAACAGGAAACAACCAAATTATCAAAACTGGGACCTCGTATAGGCCTTAGTTGCGATGAATTTCAGCTATGGTATGTTGGATATGAAACAGAAAGTTGAAAACTTTCTTTCCGACTCTCTTCGAAAAGAACTCGGCACTGGTATATTTTGAAAAAAACTTGTGATATCTGGATCCATATGTTTTCATAAAAATAATATGCAACAATAGACTGGTAACTTCAACAATCTTGTAAATAAAACAGTTCAGAAAATATTTAGCTGAAATATATTAGATCTCCATTTATGAACTTATGAAACAAGATTGAGACTAGAAACTGCAAAAGTCTTGTAAAGACAAAATACTTGCAAACTGTAAAACTATGTAAAATACATTAGATCGTTCTTGATTAAAACTTAATATGATATTGTAAATCAACGAATGATGCATCAAAGAGACTGGAAACTTTAACAGTCTTGTAAACATAAAAAGATTCGAGAAATGTACAACTTAAATATACGTTTCCTGATGTAACTAGGACCAATAAGCGAAGCTAGTTTTGTGCGTGGAAACTGTCTTAAACATTACTGTGGCTATCAATGGTTAGAAAATAATGGTCATCAGTGCATCGAGCCAATCAGTGAATTGTTTACATATCTATTATATCCACTCACATGACTAAATGTGTTACTCCCACAACCCTTACACCATCCAAGTCCGGTATAGTGACTGCTTGTCATTTAGAGTAATAGTTGCCCAAGTAGACTAACAAAAGTGGTATGTCATAACCCTAGATAATGAGCTGGTTGACATTAATCATAAAATAGTTAGAAATTATGGAATGGCGTATATTCAACACTATGATCTAGGCTTGCAGATATCAGTAATTGACAAAATAACATTTCCCATTGCAGCCTGGTAAAATCTCGTGTGTGTCTGGTTTCAAAATATGTCAACTCCAGTTGAATTGATATATCTCGAAACTTCGAAAGTCAATATTCAGTTTACTGTCCTGATATGTTATCCGCTTAAATAGCCAAAATACTTGTTCGGTCCATTAAAATACATGCAGGGGGAAATTTCTCACTGGATATGTATAAACACTTTTTATAAATTGGATACATGTACCTGTAATACTGCTACAATTTTTCCATTTATAAGTGTGGAATTGGACCACCCATGTTGACCTGGAATCTTTAATGCATACATGTGGTAGACAAATACCTATCAACCAGTATATTCAAAATTTCAATTTTCATTTTCAATTAACTAGTTAAACTGCCCCATTTGTACTAAAGGAAATCATTTGCGAATGGCATGAACGATATAAGTATGTTCTCATGTGTGTAGGCCAAAATTCTAAACATTTGGAGGGGAGTCAACAATTTGAAGTAAACATATTGTTTTGTCGGGTTTGGGGGTGTGGGATGTCCCCGAATGCCAGATGCAAAAAAAAATAGCATACCTTCCTGCTGTTCCTTCCTGCAATTGGTTTCACCCTCTCTGTTCGTCATTGAATATGACGATAAATAAAGTTTTAACTGATAATGGTATCAAATTTCCTACAACTGTTTTATGTATTGTGAAAAAAGGGTGAGTGCATTTTTATATATGTTTGTCAATACATGTGGTATATCGACGAACCGGGAATAATATAATGTTTGAGTGAGTGAATAAAGGTCCATATGCTGGGTCAGTCAACCACTGCATTGCCAAAGAATATACAATGACAACTTTCAGTCCTTACTTTTTAGTTCAAAATGTCAGTTATTGAAACACCTAGTTGTAACACGTATATTATTAAATGTTGTTAACTCTGTCTATACTAAACATTCATTGTTGAGTAGTAATCCGTAGGAAATGCTCAGATAATAAGATCAACAAGGTCGTTTGTTGGTCTTATTATCTGATCATTTCCCTCAATAAATAGGACCCATTTCTTAGTTGTGTTATATGCCGGCTGCTGATATACATGTACATACCTTCGACTCAATAATAGACCATTTCGATGTAGACTTTTTAAATTGGTGTGAGAATCAATTTAGTATAGAATGGGTTAACTTGGATCTTCTTTCTCTAGGACGAAAATCGTGAGATATACGGTATTCCGACGAGGATTTCCATGATATTGAACATCTATAGCCTGTCGCGAGTCATGATGGTCGGTGATTTATACCACAATTGTATGTGTGTCCATTGTGAGTAACACATATTTGTAAATTTCAGCTTTACATCCTACTTGTATAAATTTACATTTTGAGTGCAAATATTCAAACGTCATGTCATGGATTAAACGTTTAACATATATTAGAACTACATGTACATCGCAGATACAGTGTACATCGCCAAAATAGTTCTTTTGTTACATTAATTTAAAATTGGAATATGTTATATCAATTAAGTATGAGGAATAGTGCCTGCATTTCAATCAAAAGTACCTGCTACTGTTATATTATCTAGGAAAAATATGAGTGATAATAGTTAGTGACTGATGGCTTAGAAAAAAACTGATGCCACGAATTATACGTATGCGTCACTACGTGTGACGCACATTCCTCAGTGAAGATACACATTATAAGAAAACATCGGAGTAGCTGAGTTCACGGAATAAATCAAATTAATAATTATGACATATATAAAAATACCCATAGGTCCGAATCGGCATCTCTGGTTTAGACTAGGTTTTATTCTAGACCTGGTTTTACGCAAGTTTAAAATATAGGTTTTAGTAGTAGTAAAACTTGGCTTGGAATTCGATTTCAATTAAAACTAGGTTTACTGGCGATTAGCTATATCTAATTTATCCGCAACATACATGTACGTCTCGTCTCGAAAACATACCGTTAAATATACTTTGAAAAAACACCAAAGTAAAACCACCCTACCCCAGGTTTTACTAAAACCTAGTTTGGTGGGTTTTATTATTCGGTCGAGTTTTTTCGCCTGGTATTGATGTTGTTTCTATATGGGAGCGTTTCTTTTAAATTGGATGAGGCGTTTATGCGCAGGGCGGGTGTTGGTACTTATGAGATATCTTCGAGCAAATATGCGTTGTTGATGCTTTCTTGCTATATAGCTTGTTTGCGATTCGCTCGTTCGGAGGTCGCTTTCGCGACAGATAGTATGGAGGAATCGGACTGATCCAGTTGACACGCTCGACCCGAACATGACTTTTGGAACTTATTCCCTATAACTTAAAAATGTCTCTTTCGGTCAATTTGACGGTTTGGGTTGGTAGTCCGCCCAAATACCAATTAGAAACACCCCGGGAGTGTGGACCATTTTCCAGAACGGCAAGGATTTCGGCCTATTTGATGACATGGGTGGGTGGCCCGCCACAAGTACCCAATAAAAACACCCCACCCCTCACCCCGGGGGTTGAAAATGGGGTACAGTCATTTGTCCTGTATTGAACCAGCTTGCATTAATCTGGTGCAATATTTTTCAAATGCATGATTCCAATGAAGTGTTCGCTAACATCCTTCTGTAAATAAAATTTGAGAAACACATGTATATTGTTTCAATATAATCCTGTTCTTGTAACAGAGACCCATGACTCCAATGGATATTAAATATTAAGACCAAATTTCCAAAGTATTAAAACTATTACCTAACCTTATGTTACCTTATGTTACCTTATGCATTGGTACACTAAAGCGATGTCGGTATTAGATTGCACCCCAGTAGTAAGGGCTGACACAGTGGCCACTTCCCGGGCTCGTGGTCACTCTGCATGGCCCTGGACAAGAGTGACCACGAGCCCGAGAGGCGGCCAGAGTTCCATCAGAGGAGTGTGACCCAGAGTGACCACGAGGCCGGGAGTTGGCCAGTGTGCCAGCCGAGGAGGGTGGTCCAGAGTGACCACGAGCACGGGGTGGCTCAGAGTGTCCACCGAGGCGGGTGGCCCATCGCGTGAGTGTGTATCCCCTCGCCCTTCTATCGTGACTTTCATGCCAGCTTAAGTGTAGTCTACAACCTCCGAATGGGTATGATACTAGTGCTAACACATATCCAACATATGGGATATTGTTGTTTTATGGCATACCGGCCTACTGGGAAGTAGTGTTCGTCACAATTGAGAAATTTTGGTGGTTCGATACCGGTCAAATAGGCCACCTTTACAAACACAGGTTTTCTAGTTGAAAAAGTCTGGACAATTTTCGAAGTTAAAGCTCTATGACATGACAATACATATTTGGAACTCCCTTTTTGTGATCGTACACATGGATCTTTGTGAAGAACGGCAAACTTTTTACGCTATTTTTTTTACCTCGAAATTGGGAAACAAAAATGGCGCGAATCGTAATCTCGAAATAAAAAAGCTAGACAGTATTATCTTTTATTGTCAGTGCCTATAGAATTTTGACAAACATAGAATACAAAACAAATATTTTTTCAACTTTCCTTATACATGTATTGTGTCTGTATTTAATATATCATTATTGTTTGAACGGGATTTGCGTTACCGGACAAAATCATTTACCGGACAAACGACTGTATATATGGACCATATTAAAGAACTGTAAGGATTTTTGGCCAATTTGACGGCATGGTGGGTGGCCCGGCCCAAATGCCCCCGGGGTGAGGGGTGGGGTGTTTATATGGGCTATTTGAGGACCCATGACGTCAAATTGGCCCAAATCTTTACCGTTCTCGAAAATGGTCCATACCCCATATCCACCCACTCGGGCGAGGATGACGGTGTTTCTAGGGGGATTTGGGGCGGGCCACCCACTCCTGTCGTAAAATTAGCCCTAAATCCTTGTCGTTCTAGAAAATGGTCCATACCAGATTCTCCCCGTCGGGTTGGTACCTCCGGGGTGAGGGTGAGTGGTGTTTCTAGGGGGTATTTGGGGCGGCCGTCCACCAATGCCATTCAAATTGACCGAAAGAGATATTTTTTTGCGAATAAGGAATAGGGGATCAGTTCCAAAAATCATGTTCGTCCATGATATTAGATAATAACGAACCAAAGCCGGACGCCTTTGGTCGTATATAGACTATATCTGATTATGTGACGTCACCAATTATTATCTAATACGACGCTGCTGTTTTGAATTTGCGCGAGAACTTTTGTCGCACAGTAGATCGGTGCGCTTAAAGCATTAATGTCGTAATGTCATAATGTGGTATTGCAAATGACACTATAGCAACTACAGACTACACACATCGAGGCGAGTTAAAAGTGATCGAAATTTGTGATGTGAAATATAATAAGATTGACATCACAAATTTACCGATCTACTATGCGAAGGTGGGCCTTAAATGTACAACAATTGGTTCTGTACTGTGCGAAACGAAATAACATATATTTATATAATTGTGTTAGAATAAGGCTATATAGTACATACATGCATGTGATAATCCATAAATATCATACTATTTTCTGGAATCGAAGGGAAACACATAATTATGAACAAAGCAGAAGATACATTCATGCAGGTTCAGGCGAAAACAGTCAATTGGGGAAAGTTACACGATGACGTTGTTCGTCGATTTTCGTTGAAATCGACACGGTGACATCTTATGAATGAAATGAACAGCTATGAAATGGACAGACTTCTCCATACAGTAACTCAGCAGCAGCGCTCATCCAGCGTCAACAAATTTATTGCTTAAATTCAGTAAACATGTTCCCGTTCCCCTCTCGACAAGGTATAACTATTTTCACTTTGCAGCCATTTATAGTCTAGCTGTCAATAAAGACTACCCGGAAGTACGATTGGCCTAATTTAATCTCGAAATTACGATTGGGGTCTATTCTCTCGACGAACCATTGTGTACGGGTGTAACTACTGACAAACACCCCAGAAAACAGCTTTATGTGAATCTTATTATGGTGTGAATACCAGGGAATCTATAAACTACTTTCGATAAAAAAAAAACAATTAAATGCCAAAGCTACCCTCGTGTGAGTGATTTAGCTTTGGTTCGTTATTGCGCTAGCATTAGGTCATATTAATTAACCGCTATATATAACAGTCCGTAAATTCGTCGTGATTTCACAAAGCGCACGGGTTTTTTCGTCTGATTGGGATATTAGATAGTGACAACAGGGCGCGTGACCCAACAATCCATTGATAAGTAGCCATCACAGACAGACAGACAGACAGACAGACAACGCATCCTATCCTGAACAATTGTGGACCACATGTAACGCAATCGACTAAATCCATGCATGTCGTCCCCACGGTCGAGTAAAACTTGGTAGTTTAAACAAGGTATAAACCGGAGATGCCGATTCGGACCACAGTGACCCAGAGTGCATAGTTTTCACTACTCGTGCATGGTATTATGGTTTTGACCACAATTATGCTCGTGGCGAAAATTTGGTGCTTTCCGTTACTATGGATGTATATAAATATAGAACACCGAATGCGAGTACCATCTGTCCTGATTCGGAATCAGTGTTAGGTATATATTTGCAAGTGCACGTGTAAGTAATACAACTGCACCCATGGGTGTTTTCCGGAAATATTACTGGGGGATTCCACGAGAAAGAACTGTAAAGCATACTATCGACATACAATGTATTATGTAGGATATGTTGAACATTAAATTCAGATAAAAGCAAATGCATGACGTCCATAAAGGCGATTGACTCGATGTTTACTCTTTAGCAAGCCATGTATAATTAGTTAATATAATTAACATATCGTATTGTACCGTGATTGAGATGTGAGTAAGTCATTTACCAAGCAACATGAAAAGGATACTCACCATATACCTCTAATTCTCTGAAGTTGAGTATATAGTATCTTGTCTGTTTGAGGACTACAAATCTTCCCGTCATAGACGTCATGCATTTGATGTTGTAAACTAATTGTGAAGTATCACTTGTGTCCTCATAACACATCTCAGTATGTGTCCATGTACTTGGTTGTCTGCTATTTGATACATATATTTGAAAGCCGATAATTCTGTCAGTTTCCCCTGAAAAACAATCCATTAATCGTTTAACGGCGTATACACTGATTATGATTGGAGGGACAACGTACTGAAACATTTCGTGAATCAAGGATTATACCTCTTACAGAAGCCAGACGGCAGTTTCGGTCCTATTATAAATTTAAAACGCATATGCGAATTATTGCTTGTGCACTATAATATCCATTGTCCGGATGGCCATGCTGTCTGCAAAATATTTATTCGAATAATTTAATGTTTTATCTATTTTCTGTGCACCATTCAGTGACCAAGAAAAGTCCCTTTCTATAAATGTATACATTGTGCCAGGTACTAGTAATTGCACACATATGTCAGTAAACTTTAATAGCTGACTCCTTTATAAAGATTAATAAATTAAATTACTATTGTCTTAAGGGGAGACGCACATATTGCATAAATCCAGCCAAAAATGGAAAGAGATTTTCGACAAAGAATATCTGGGTCTACCTAGCAAAAAATCTTGAATTTCACATATCATCTTCATTGTGTGTAGAATCTGAGGAATTATTAAGAGACAACAAAAACAATGGATTTTAATTCATTTGAGAGGTTAAAATTTTTAAAGATATTATTTAATGTTTTGTCCCTTTCGGTACCAAGAACTGCTAGGATAATTAATAATTTCAGACAAAACTACAATAACCAAATAGCTTATTGTCCGAGGTCTATGAGAGGAGACTTCATTTATATCATAATGTTGATTTTTTATTGCATAATACAGCAACATACCCCCATATATTATAATGAAGAATAAAGCAGTCACAAATATTCCACCCCAATAAAAACAAATGTTGATATTCAGTGTGGTTCACTCAAGCAGGTACCAATGAACAATATGGTGGTCAGCTTTAACTTGATTATGAACCTATGACCCGCAACTCATCTCAGCCCAATTGTTCATTGATCAACAGGTATGGCGTGAAAATCATCAAATATAGAAAATTGGTTATGGGTAGTTTCCTTTCTTAATGAACATAATCATTAAATTTCACAAATAAAGGATAATTAGTCTCCTCTCACGATCCTGAGATATGATATCATGGCTATATGAGCTGCACTTTTGAAAATAATATATTTAACAGAAGTTCTTGATACCTGAAAGCAGTGACATTTTAGATACCTTTCATGCCATAAAAGTCAAGTGAATGAGGTTATAATATAATTGTGTCACAATAATCGCTTGTACCAAATTTCACAAAGATATTGCTTGAGAAAATCCGTTTTGAAATAACAGGAGATTTTGATAAAACGTACAGCTGACCCTTAATGTTACATTAGCACCTGCATGGATCAATTTGTAGGTGCATGCGATTCATTTAACATAATTCACTGGCATTGCCTAAGTTAATGTCTACATGGGCAGCCACCTCAAAGAGTGTTGTTAAAGACAAATTATGGACTTTTTCGGGTGCGTGAAATTGATAAGTTAGTACTCAGCTGGTATGCCAACCTGGGAAATGTAGCATTCTGCTAGCATTCTGCTAACATCGCCGAAAATTTCTAAGAAAGGGACCATACCACTCCATAGAAAAAATCGTCTGAACTACGCCCAATTTTAAATATTTACATCTCGATTCGGTACGCAAGTATCGGCGATAATCTAACACAACTGATTTTGCCATCGATAGTCATGGCATCTAATTAATATATGAGAATGACGGTGTGTATCGTCAATTTGGATTAATATTCGTATACAAATAACTACTCTGAGCAAGATTATTCTCAATTTCTATTTGATCACCCTACGGAGTGTTTCACATCACTTTAACTCTGGCTAATTGGATTACCATGGGATATTTGACTACCTTTTTTTAGAACGGTGAATTCAACATTCCACTTTTAAGACTGCGAGCAATGCGTGGGGTATCGTTAGTATATAACAAACAAAACAAAAATCGGGGGGGGGGGTGATACTCTATGTATTTAGTTGTTTAACCTACTAATTTCTAATTGTTGGCTACCAGTAATTTCACATTATGAGTATTAAAATCAGCTGATAAGTATATACTTCATCTATGTAGTCAGACTGTATGCCCTGGAATAAACTAACTCTAAAAATAAAGAATGCAGATAGACGAAATCGGTTTTGGACCCTATTTTGGCATATATCAGTTAGAATTTAGTTCAGGACTTGTTTTTGAGAAAGCGAGCATAATATTTTATAACAAAATTCAACACATAGCATTATGTTAAGTAAGAAATGCGTATGTTAAAGTGGTATTTTAATTTTGACTGTTATAACGATATTTTAATGCTCACTTTCGAAACCATGCACAAACTCCTTTAACTTTTACCGGAAATCTTTTTAGGGGTGCATGGTGAATAGTAAGGTGTTGTTACACTTTTGAGTTATCGAAACGCCCCCAGGGTCCAATGGCTATACAGGAAACATTTTGTATTTAGACAATATTTTGACATAATTGACTACAGGCTCATGTTTAACGGGCCAGGTTCTGTACTGGAGGCCCTTGTAACAGGTTTGGGTTACTTGTGTTGCTGAAATTGGGGATATTCTGGTCATAAATTGAATAAATTTTGTGTTATTTGAGTTAATAAGAGGTTGCGATATAGCATCATATTGTTTTGGCCATGTAAATATATTCTGAAAAATCTTCCAAGGAGATATTAGCCCAACACATGTGCCCTAGAATGGTACAATGAACCTAAGTCATGAATATGTGTTGGATTTAAATAACCTTGTATTTGTTTTATATGTTACTAGCTGGTGGGCCCGACTTCGTCCGGGCTGTTTCCCCTCTGCTTTCATCCGGACAAAAGTACCCATACCCAAAAGTACCCGTATTTTACCCGATTTGACATTGAATTGACAATTGCAAAGGTCAAGGTCAGGTCGGGGTCATGAAATGACCCGTCCAAATCACTCCCCGGACAAAATTACTCCTAGGTATGAAATTCGTCGAAGTCCGTCCGTTTTACTCGATCTGACCTTAAATTGATCCTTTTTGAAGGTCAATGTCATTCGGGGTCATGATCTGACCCGTCCAAATCACTCCCCGGACAAAGGTACCCTAGGTATAAAATTCGTCGAAATCCCGTCCGTTTTACTCGATTTGACCTTGACTTGACAATTTTGAAGGTCAAGGTCAGGTCGGGGTCACGATTTGACCCGTCCAAAACACTCCCTGCACAAAAGTACCAGACAAAAGTACCCGTCGAAATCCGTCCGGTTTTACCCGATTTGACCTTGAATTGACCATTTTGAAGGCCACGGTCAGGTTGTGGTCACGAATTGACCCATCCAAAACACTCCTCGGACAAAAGTAAACCTATGTGTCAAATTTCGTCGAAATCCCGTCAAAATTCGCGATTTGACCTTGGATTGACAATTTTGAAGGTCAAGGTCAGGTGGGGGTAACGATTTGACCCGTCCAAAATACTCCCCAGACAAAAGTACCTCTATGTATCAAAGTTCGTCGAAATCCGTCCGTTTTACCCGATTTGACCTTGAATTGACCTTTTTGAGGGTCAAGGTCAGGTCGGATTCACGATTTGACCCGTCCAAAACACCGCCTGGGCAAAAGTAACCCTATGTAGCAAGATTGGGCTAAATGCGCCCTGCAGTTTTCCCGGCCATAGGTAACAGACAAACAACAAACAAACAGACAGAACTCCCAAAATATATAGTACACTAGCCGATGAGCCCGACGTTGTCCGGGCTATTTAAAAACCAAATTTCAAGTCGATAGCTCCACCCGTTTCCGAGATCTGGTCTGCGCATGCACGGAGCTGGCGTCGCACGGGTTCGGCGACCCGATAAAATTCGAAGCTGGCGTCGCACGGGCTCGGCGACCCGATAAAATTCGTATCCGGGGCAAGATACATTCACATAGCAAATTTCAAGTCGATAGCTCCACCGGTTTCCGAGATCTGGTCTGCGCATGCGCGAAGATGGCGTTGCACGGGCTCGGCGACCCGATAAAATTCGTATCAGGGGCAAGATACATTCACATAGCAAATTTCAAGTCGATAGCTCCACCCGTTTCCGAGATCTCGTCTGCGCATGCGCTGCACGGGCGACGCACGGGCTCGCCAATACGACAACGACGACCGCCTGGTCAAACTACACACACGTACCAAGTTTCGTTCCGATCGGTCGAGAATCGTAGATTTGTATAAATGACATACATACAGACAAACATAGACAGACAAACAGAGGTCTTCAAAATATATATGAGACTAGCCGATGAGCCCGACGTTGTCCGCGCTATTCAAAAACCAAATTTCAAGTCGATAGCTCTACCCGTTTCCGAGATCTGGTCTGCGCATGCACGAAGCTGGCGTCGCACGGGCTCGGCGACCCTATAAAATTTGTATCCGGGGCAATATACATTCACATACCAAATTTCAAGTCGATAGCTCCACCCGTTTCCGAGATCTCGTCTGCGCATGCGCGAAGCTGGCGTCGCACGGGCTCGGCGACCCGATAAAATTCGTATCCGGGGCAAGATACATTCACATACCAAATTTCAAGTCGATAGCTCCACCCGTTTCCGAGATATCGTCTGCGCATGCGCGAAGCGGGCGCCGCACGGGCTCGCCAATACGACAACGTCCACCGCCTGGTCAAACTACACACATGTACCAAGTTTGGTCCCGATCGGTCGAGAATCGTAGATTTGTATAAATGACAAACATACAGACAAACATACAGACAAACAGACAGAGGTCTTCAAAATATATATGAGACTAGCTGGTGGACCCGACTTCGTCCGGGCTGTTTCCCGTCTGCTCGATTTGACCTTGAATTGACAATTTTGAAGGTCAAGGTCAGGTCGGGGTCACAATTTGACCCGTCCAAAACACTCCCCGGACAAAAAATACCCGACAAAAGTACCCGTCGAAATCAGTCCGGTTTTACCCGATTTGACCTTGAATTGACAATTTTGAAGGTCAAGGTCAGGTCGGGATCACGATTTGACCCGTCCAAAACATTCCCTGGAGAGAGGTACCCATAGGTATCAAATTTCGTCGAAATCCGCCTGTTTTTCCAGATTTGACCTTGAATTGATCATTTTGAAGGTCATGGTCAGGGTGGGGTCACGATTTGACCCGTCCAAATCACTCCCCAAACAAAACTACCGTAAATATCAATTTTCGTCGAAATCCGTCCGTTTTACCCGATTTGACCTTGAATTGACCATTTTGAAGGTCAATGTCAGGTCGGGTCACGATTTGACCCGTCCAAAAGACTCCCCGGACAAAAGTACCTCTAGGTATCAAATTTCTTCAAAATCCGTCTCATTTTACCCATTTGACCTTGAATTGACCTATTTGAAGGTCAAGGTCAGGTCGGGGTCACGATTTGACCCGTCCAAAACACTCCCTGGACAAAATTACCACTAGGTATCAAATTTCGTCAAAATCGTAGGTAATCAAATTTCGTCGAAATCCGTCCAGCAGTTTTCCCGGCCATTTCTAACAGACAAACAAACAGACATACGTCCCAACATATATATTTAGATCATTTGTGGGTACCCGTGAAGGTCACCTCGGGCGGAAAAACTGACCCGATGAAAATCTCCCCCATTCCCAGGAACCCCTAAGTACGAACACAGACTTAAGAATCACACAACACGCTCATGTCTGTACACAGACACAACACGCTCATGTCTGGACACACACACGCTCTTTATCAACGACACTGGGGATACGAACGCTCTTTAACTATCACGCGATTAACCCATGAATTTCCATTGCGGTGGCGGCGGATTGGAGAATGAGTGCTCTGACGTTCTCAGAAGCGGTGCGATGACACTCCATCTGTGATTTTACCCTTAGATACGAAGTTGGGCTCAATCCGTCCGGCAGTTTTCCCGGCCATAGCTAACAGACAAACAAACAGACAAACAGAAGTCCTAAAATATATAGTAGATTTATGAGTCTGTAGTGCCATAAAACAAATGTTTTGAATAATTGATTTTGACCAACAAGGGCTAAGGCTAGTACATATACAGTTAGCTCGTGTGAATAGCAATTGGACTACCACTGGTTGATGTTTTGAAGGGTTTTACAAGTCGCATTTTGGGGTATAAAATAATCTGTGAATTTTGTTTTCGACTTGACAATTTTCGCAACATGCATAAATTAATTTGTCCGAGCTTGTACATTCCTTTATTCCATAGGGGTGTCCATTGGGACAACTACCTCTGGTTCAGTTGAGTTAAAATATTAGTTTAATAGTAGATACGTGACTCATCTATTCTGGTTGTGGTTTACAAAATATTGGTAGTGTGACTCGGAATGGGTAATATCTCCAATTACGTCGTACGTAATTATCATATTATTGACATTATATCGATATTTTCGTATATAATGAGATAATCACAGACCACTGTGATACGTGCATAATATATCAGATAGAGATAAGAGTTCTCCCGCTTGCTACACTCCGCAAGCCGTACGATGTCCCAAATTGCATGCATATATTATACATTGAAACACGAACTAAAAGCAATATCTATATCTATATTTGCGAATGTCTGTCTGTCTGTCTGTCTGTCTGTCTGTCTGTGTTCTATAGAAATTCACAGGGGACCATCTAGATGATGCCAAAGGGGTCTACTAGGAGTAGCTTTTTACGAGAAAGATAATGGTCGGGGTTAGAATTTTCTAAAGTGACGCCGTTGTTGTCAGGGGCAGAAAAGGGGAAGGGGCAGAAAAACAATTTGTCGCCGATTGCCACCAAACTTATATATAATCATCCCCATAATATGAGGAATCTAATGGCGTGGTTTAAATATGGCAAAAGTCGCGCCGTTCGCGTCAGGGGTGCCCGGAAGGGGGGGGCAGATTTGTTTTCTGTCGCCGATTGCCACGAAACTTACATATAATTATCCCCATGATATGAAGAATCCAACGGTGTGGTTTAAATATGTCAAAAGTGGCGTCGTTTGAGTGAGGGATGAACGGAAGGGGAGAGGGGCACCAAAATTGATATAACTAATTTTAGCGCCGATTTCCACCAAATTGATATATATTCTTCTTCATGATACAAGGAATCTAATCGTGCTATTTAACAACGCCAAATTGTTGTTTTTGGATGATAGATTGGGAGGGGGAGGGCACTAAATTTGATACTAAGTCGCCGATTGCCACCATACTTATTCAAAATCATCCCCATGGTATGAGGAGTCTAATGGTGTGGCTTTTATCTGTCAAATGTGGCCTCATTCGAGTCAGGGTTGCATTGAAAGGGACATGGGCACCAAAATTGATGCACAATTGTTTTAGCGCCAATTTCCACCAAATTGATACACGTTCTTATCCATGATACGAGGAATCTAATCGTGATTTAAAGACGCCATAGTGGGGCTGTTTGGGTGAGAGATGGAGAGGGGAGGGATTGGCACAAAATTTGATGAAATAAATTGTTTTGTCGCCGATTATCACCAAACTCATAAACAATCATCTCCATGATATCAGGAGTGTAATCGTGTGGTTTAAGGATGTCAGAAGTGGGGCCATTCGAGTCAGTGGTGTATAGAGATGAGAGGGACACATAAATTATATCTATATGTTTAGTGCCGATTTCCACCAGATTGATACATATTCTTCTCCGTGATACGAGGAATCTTATCGTGTGGTTTAGATACACCAAATTGGTGCACTATGGGTGAGAGATATGGGGACCTTAAATTTGATACGAATTTGTATACTCGCCAATTTTCAACAATTTCATATATATGCATCTCTAATATATAATGAGTCTTAGTGTGTGCAGCTTGAGTCCGAAATAGGGACGGGAGGGTCACCAAACTGATACAAAATATTTTCAGTACCAATTACCATCAAATTCAGACACGTTCTTCTCAAATGATACAAGAAATAAAATCGTGCTGTCTGTCTGTCTTTTTGTCTGTCTGTGTGCGTTCTATATATAACTTCACGCGGTACAATCGAGATGGCACCAAGGCGTTCTAAGAGGGGTAACTTTTTGCAAGGAAGATAATGGTACGGGTTAAAATTTTCTAAAATGACGCTGTTGGTGGGAGGGGAAATTTAAAAAATATGGTGAAATAGTTTTGTCGCTGATTTCCACCAAACGAATACATAATCACCTTCGCAATATGGCGTTGTTCGAGTCAGCGTTGCATCAACAATTGATTTAATAAACCAAATTCCACCAAATTCATACACGTTTTTCTCTAATTATATACCATGAATTAAATCACACTTGGTGTCGTTTGCGTCACGGATGGCGAGCGGATATGCACTATCATTGATAAGATTGCTATTCGCTGATATCCACATATAAGTTATATACAGTCACCAGGCCATCTCCATATCATTTTAAGTAGTTGGGCGTTCACATTTCACAATCCCGACATATGGTGACCCACATAGGTCACTTGAACAATTATATCTTCTTAACAGTCATATTTATATGGGAATGGCAATCAAGGCATTCACACAATGAGCTAGCAAAAAGAGATAACTAGAAGAAGCATTAAACGTATATTTATCATGCTATTGAAGAAATACATATATTCGTGCAAAATGAGAGACCTCGAACCGTCAGAGAATTGCATATATATAATAACAAAATTTAGTCTGTTCCATTCAATACAGTTTCCACAAAAAGTTACAATTTGTCAAGAGATATGGAAGGCCTGTTCAGAAATAGTGGTTACAGTGTGCAGTCAAATACAGTTTCTTCTGATATACAAGAAAATGCAGTTAGTAGCACAAGACTTTTCAGGATCCTACCAATACTGACATCTGACAAGGGTTTTAGAACAGACTCATCGACTGACATAAACAACTCAAAATCTCGCTCTGTGCCTGGCACATGTAGCTGATATATATATGCGCATCAACATTTCGTTTAAACTAAGAATATTTAGCCAATATATAGCACCATGAACAGAGGAGCACCTGGAAATTTCATTGAAACATCTGTATCTTCATGGAGATATGATAGCCAGGTGTCCTCGAGATCGTAGTCCAACCCACTAGATTGATTGATACATCTCAATATGTAAAACCCAATTATCATCTTTTATCGAACTAATGTGTTTACGATGTTCATGTATCATATTATAACGTCTAATGTATACGCAGTTATAAATAAATAAATACTTCATTTGTGGAACGGATTAATCGCGATAAACAGAATGACAATTGACAAGGTGGGCCATTACTTATATTCCATGACTGTAATAATCATGTTTTGTGATGCTATTTGAATATACAATTTATGAGAAAACGTATAACACTTTAAACAAGAGCATTCTATATTCCCAACAAATATCCACAGCATACATTAACCTGGGCAACGCCGGGTAATCCTGCTAGTTAACTGATACAAACGTTTCCGGACAGCGGTCTTCATATTCATGTTTATTATTTTATACCCTTGCAGGAAACTATTATTTTATAATAAAACATATCCAATCCTTTCCGTACTAACTGCATTCTCCGACCCAGGTATAACAGTATATATTGGAATGGTTCATTATTCATTTGGAGGGGTGTCGGAATTTTTTTTAGGAGACCATATACAAACGAAAAGGTTGATACTATCCATTGGCGGGCAGTGTTCAGGCTGGTAGTTTGTTGAACTTCATATATGAATATTTCCTAAGGGAGTTACTCGATAATGGGTATTTAGCATAGAAAGGGTTTAATATGTGAATGATTAATTCAGATAGTCGACTCACATAAGTGTCCATCATTCCTGTTGTAGAGAACAATATGACGTACATCGAGGGAAGCACCGAGATCAACGTACCACCACGGTGCATTGGGGTCGTCCGAGAGAACACTCGATCCATCCTGTTCGTCCCACTGGTCCTTGAGTCCATTTACGCCGTGTTCTGCGGTCGTGTTTGGATTATCTGTGTACGACATGCTCGCTCGTTTTCCATAAGCTGCGTTATCTGTGTGCATGTAATAAACAAATCGTAGCTCTCATCTTACTGCTGAATCCTATTCTCATTCATGATTACTATAATGGATGTACATAATGATTTGATTGGTAATATATACGTTTAAAGCCACTTGTCGGTTTGCGCTCCAAAATACACCTAATAATATTCGCGTTTGATTTGTTTTCCTCGGTATCGAAATAGATCGATAAATACATGAATTACCTTTCTACGAGAATGATATGTCCCACAATGACACACTGAAGTCATGTATAATACAACTTTGATTCAGTTTATTCAATTGCTATTACACGCATGATTTGATTCCAACTTCAAGCGTTTTACAATATACAATTGCCAGCAAATTTGGTCACCAAGGGTAATGTACATATACTTCAAATTTATGATGAGCCGTTATCTTTGGAATAGATTCTTATTTTTCAAACCCCCTACAATCCGATAAATCGTTTACTGCTACCATGTCATGCTAGTGAAAACATGTGTATATGTTATGCGGGTCTAAAATTATATAATTCCATAGTGTACGTGACAATCCTTTGATTTAAACATAATTATTTTATTGTATATCAATTATATACATAGGGTTGGGACCCAAGTTTTGTCAACTTAGTGACACCCCTCTCCCGCACAAAAGGTGTAACATAACATTTAAACAAGATGACAGGATGGAATTTGAGAATATTTAAGCAGGGAACAGATGTGAATATTTGTACAGCGTGTGCTATGAGTGGGGTTTTATTGTGTCCAGTCTTTCCCTCACGTGTCATAAGTTGTGTCTAAAAAGGCCGGGCATTTAAATGTTTAATAGTTTTCAATGCCAGGTTGTCATAATAGAGAAAGATATGATGTTACCCAAAACATTTGGTTGCAGTAATGTTGGACTGTGTAATATGAAATAGAAATATATTTCGTCTGTGATCAGTTTCAGACATTCCACAGAGAAGACGCTTAGTACTTTATATATGAAAGTTATTAGTTTCAAGTTTGTGGTAAAATATTCTTCTCTGGTTGGTGAACAATGGACAGTGGAAGAAGAAATGACCAGCATCCTCCTTTGGGATACCACATTGACATTTAGGACTATCTGCTATGTGATGTCACTCTTTAAGTCGCTACAATAGTTTCAGAGTTTACAATGGTTTACACTAACCTTCTGATAACCTGTTCTATAAACTGGATAGGGTTTTGAAATCGGATATATTTTCCGAATCTATGACAAACGAAGGGAGCTTATTCCAATCATGGGTTGTGTTTGGGAAGAATGATTTCCTATAATGTGCGGTTGTCCAATGGTACGAGTAGACAACACGCGGTTGTCTATAAAATTGTACAGGTTGTTTGATATATGTGCTACCCGGGCTGGTAGAAGTAGGGTGACATATTCTGGAGTTTATTCATTGGTTATTTTAAAAGTGTTTGTAGGTGGTCTTTCTCCCTGCGCTCCCTAATGTTGGACCACCCCACTTCGAGTAAAACATTTGTATTGGAGACAGAGCAGGTTAACCGGGTCACTATTCTGGCGGCGTCCACATATATACGTTCAAGTTTGTCCATCCAGTATTGTGGTGCACAGCCCCAAACTACATATGTATTATTGGTAGAACGTAAGTTTTGTAAATTTGTTCTAACGTGTTTGCACTTAAATTGTATTTGAATCGTCTTAGTTGTGAGATGCGGGACGAAACTCTCTTCATTATATTATTAATGTGATCGTCCCAGTCTAAATCTGATTGAATTTAGACACCAATGTGTGTATGTGACGTTTTGAGGAGATGTTTTGGTCTTGGAATACAAGTGTGGGGTTCGTTTGCCCGATAACGAGAAAGATATTGCTTTGGTTTTCGATGGATTGAAATTTACCAGCCATTTGCGCGCCCAATTTGATATTTATTCTAGGTCGTGATTTTGATCGAATTCAAGGATGGTCAGGTCATAATGGGATGCGATAATGCATGTGTCATCGGCGTACATTCTAGTTGTTGTGTTAAGGTTATCCGGGAAATCATTTATATAGGATAAGAACAGAAAAGGTCCGAGTATTTACCATTGAGGCACTCCAGCAGGACCAATTCGAGCTCGGAGTATGTATTATTCACAAAGATAGTCCTCAAACCAAATGGACAGCTGACAAGAAATTCCATACTCGTCTAATTTATGTATCAAACCCTTATGCCAGAGCTCTTGAACGCCTTTGAAATATCACAAAAATGAGCACAGGTGTGCAAGTTGTTGTCGAGGCTCTGACATAGGTTATGATACATATCCAGAAGTTGATATGTTGTAATATGTCCCTCGGTAAAGCCGGATTGGTGTCGATATAGAAGGCAGTTCTCGTCGAAGAATACATTAATATATTTAAGTACTGTTTTTTTTTTAAATTTTCCAAGGATAGGAAGAAGAGAAATTGTGCGATAATTTAAACAGTCCGCGGGATCTCCTTTTTTAAATATTGGTATTACATTAGCTTTCTTCCAGTTCGACGGAAATTTGCCCATATTTATCGATTTCTTAAAGTGTAATAGAAGCGGGGTGGCAACAGCAGTTGCCATTCCTTTCAACATTTCAGATTAATTGCATCGTGCATGGCCCTGAGCTTTATTTGTTTTGAGGTTATCGATTACTGTAACAACATCTGCGTGTGAAATGGGAATATCAGTGGGCTTATTGTCGCAACTGAGAGGAAAATCTGGTAGTTGGTGTCATATATCTTTTATAGATGAACTTTGGATAAAGTTTGCGTTCAGCAGTCTAGCTTTATCGATGTCATTGCTAGCGTATGAAACTCCATTATATATGATATGATATCAATGCTTTTTCGGCCATAAACGTGGGGGCCATAACTATATTGGTCGTGAGCATAATGAGGTGGTCATTACGTATCAAAGTATGTAAGCCTTGTCTGTGATAATCCCATGTATGTTGTTTATTATTATTTGATTTTAGTTCACACTTTTATGTGTTCAATGAATGCGCTACTTTTAACATATGGAGTGGCACATGCTTAATACTATAAAAAGAAAATTATTCATTTACAAGAAGCCATGCATATGTTTCTAATTCACCGACTACCATGAGGAAATATACATTCCCGGATTAGCCATCAATTCTTGACACTTGATTTCAAAGAAACACATGTTAGGTGACTTTAAAGCTAATTTATATACCTCTAACTGAACTGATACATGTATGTGCTATTGAGAACACTTCACATAAGACGAATGTTGGTACTTTTGATTGCAGTGTTTAAGAATGTTTGCAGATGTACCCACTAACACATATCTAATTACACTTTTCGTCTTGCTGAATTCGTATCCCCTATATTTGCATATTTACTGCTACACCAATTTAACTGAGTGTATAGCATTCTACACCACGGTCCAGAGAAGACATGATTCGTCATACCAATTCTAGCCTCCCTAAACCGGGTTTACCTAGACATTCGAGTGGTATGGTTTTGTTGCCGGTCTAAGGATATAAAACGCAAATAATGATAATAGTTGTCGCTTGTCAAATCAACATGGACATGACAAAATGTGTTATACAAGCAGACTACCCGTACAAGTTCGGTTTCGATTATCTGAGTGAGTCAGCTGTAAGTCTATCGGATTCGGTGTATCGACGTGTCCATATAATACCAATTAGCAGGTCAATGTATTGAAATACGGTAGTAAATTTGATCGACGAAGTTTATTCTATTGAATTCACATTGTAACTTAATTCGCTCCGGCATATTCAAGTCACAATGTATTTAAGTTTATCCATATTGGCGAATCTACGTCGTTTTAAATTCAAACAGTTTTAAGTAATGGTTAGTGCACAAGAATTGTTCTTTACCAGAATAAATCGAGTCGAAGACGAGATTTATTCTTGTAAAGAACTATTTGCGTGCTCTGACCGACTTAGAGCACAATTGATCCCACAAAATGCAATCAACTGAAAATGTGCCATTCAACGTGTTTTGACCACGACGAACAATCCGTGCGCTGGCCGCGGTTGGACAAAATAGCCGGTTAGCCACGCCCAGTAACGTGATTATCATGCACGGATCGCCGTTGAATGTGAATAGATATTTCCGAAACAACGCGGAATGGTCCAACTTGAAAGCACCCGTGCGATTTGTCTGTTATGAGTTGCGTGTGCCTAACAATGGGATAATCACTTAACTATTCCTTCGCCAGATTGGGAATTGTTGTGCTTTACCAAAAATCAGGGAACGATTGTAACAATGGGATTGTGCTCTAATTACAATTAGACTCTTGAACAAGATACGCATTACACATTAGTCTAAACTATAATTCGGGGAATTCCATTACGTTCCAAGAAGCATTACATCGGTGTCAGTCAATCACAACAGTTAACAGTAATGTGATTGGCCCATCATTCATACGATTGTAGATTCCGCGACTCCTTAGTTTCAAAGATATAAATAGTGTACTAAATTCCCTGTCACATTGACAGAGAAAGAAGAAAGGTAGCGATTGAAAGACCGACTGACCACTCTCACTCGACTGCGACGACTGATGACCACCAGCCCTCGTCCATCGAAGCTGCCGCAGACAGGAACTATCTGAGAGACACCCAGATATCCCCTCCTGTCCGAAGTTCAGAGTCAGATGACCAGGGAGAGTGTAGACTCACATCACACCGCCCCTGACGTCGTCGATGCCACCAGACAGGGACGCTGATGTCACCCGGACTTCCCAGCCACCGACTTCGAAGTGGAGATGGACATGCTACAACCAATGACACCACCGCACCATCACCTCCATCTCCAACAGCAACAACAACAACTCCACCAGCAAAACTTCCATCTCCATTCCACTATCAGTGGCAGAGACGATGCAATTCGCTGACGACGTACTCAGTAGGGCTAAAACGCGCGAGGAAAGATCAAAAGACAACACATGTACAGTCAGCGAACGAGTAGAGTAGAGTCCAGATTCGCGGTATTAGCAACAATAACAACAACAAAAACTTCATCAACAGAAAGACCGAAAACAAAACAAGAAAAAGAAGTAACACAAACATAGACCATTTTCACCTTCATTTTCATCGTGTCATGCGTAATGTAAATCATACCCATGACCCCTCAAAAATTTCCAAAGTGGGTTGTAAAGGAGGGCATAATTCCCTCCCAAATACTTCCGGGTCCACCCACAAATCCCCAATAAACTGTCACATATGAACTCATTTCAAAAACACAAATAAGCCCATATCGTCATTATTTGAATCTAAATTACGCTCTATAATCTAAACGCAACTCTAAAACAGTCCAATAAGGGACTATTTCTGTACGAAATAAGCCCATATTCGCATTAGCTAATCAATCTTGTTTCATCGACACGACTTACCCGAATCACACTCTTTATAATGTGTTTATAATTTGCCAGTACAACATCCGAAAAGGGAATTGCAGCTTGCCACAGGCTCCCTACGGGAAAGTCGGGGACACCTGACATCATTATTCGACTCCTTAACTTGAATGACCGGGACCGAATTCTTGATGAAGCCCGAAAACTCAGTGCGGGCTCTGGTTATGGTATTTCAGTAGACCTACCAGCATGCCTATCTAAATTGCGTTCAGACTTGTTGAAACAAAGAAGTGAGATGGCTGAAGACGAGAAAAAGAAAACAAAGCTGGTATATCTGAAGAAAGCGACGTTTCTGAAGCTAGAGAGGAAAAATTACTTCGATCATCAAACTTTTGATCCACCTACGTGTACATTGTACTTGGTAGTTTGGATAATTTCATAAATATTATATTCTCTATTTTTTCAGCATAAAAACTCTTTATTGACTTGTAAGATCCTGAATCTGAGTTGTTATCATACATCTTCAGCAATGTCGGGTTCTCGGCGGGATGAGAGGTAGCGACACAGTTTTCAATCTGAGTTCTGTGGAGGCTGCACCACTTTGCTGTGGAGTCTGACACGGATGGCTTTGCATGGTTTTAAAGCTCTGATCCACCAAATGTATGTTTCATAGTCATTAATTTATATAACCGCACACCAGTGTGCCCACATTAGTCATTCGAAACGACAATGTTAATTTAATAGGCTTACATTATAATTTTTGCTACCCAATCAATCGGAGCTTGCAGCCAGTATTGAATGCAAAAACTACATACTAAGTGTGTGAGACACACAAACTTTAATTTCATTTTCTATTTGCATAATGCGTGGGGAAAGGGAGGGAAAAAATATGTAATTTCAATTTGCAAGTTATACTTTCACAATTCCTATTTCATGCTCAAAAACGCACATGTCGGTGAAGATAGGGGCGGTTAATTGCAGAGGACTGGCTTCTGATCAAACAAAACGCAGAGATGTTTTTAATACATTTCGCAAGAAATATGATATATGTATCTTCATTGGTACCCACTCCACACCGCAAAGTGAAAAGATATGGAAACATGAATGGGACAGGAAATGAAATTTTCTTCTCTCAATAGCAACAGCAGAGTAATCGCAGTTGGTTTCAATAGCTCCTTTGATTTGTGGAAACTTCATTATTTTCGATATTACAATACACAACCAGAGGTTAACACTGGTTGCAATATATGGACCCAATAAAGAGGATCCAACTTTTTTTGAAAACATAAAAGAGAAAGTCATAAAACTCGATAACCTGTCAACTATCTGGGTATGTGACTGGAATGTAGTACCAAAATTATGACTTGAACACGCACAATTATGAAAGACAAAATAATAGGAAAAATAAAGATAAAATAAAGGAAGTCATGAAGGAACTAGAGTTGACTGATATATGGAGACATAAGAACCCAAATCAAAATAGATACACATGGTATGGTCCCAATAAAAAGTGCAGCAGACTTGATTATTTTCTGATTTCAAAAGACTTATATACATTCGTGACAACAGCTAACATTGGGCCAAAATATAAATCAGACCATGCTCCAATTAACCTGGAACTAACATTCAATACTCAAAAGAGAGGTAAAGGTAAATGGAAGTTCAACAATTCACTATTAAAAGACTCTGCTTATGTGCAGCAAGTAAAGGAAACAATAATTGAAACAGTCAATATGTATACATGTAAAAACAATAATGACAAGTACACAGTGGATCATCAAATGCTTTGGGAAATGATTAAATTGAGCGTTCGAGGAAAAACAATTGCTTACAGTGCAAACAAAAGACGATAAATACAAACAATCAATTGATAAATATTAAGACAAACTCAAGTTATGGGCCTAATAACCAGATCCAAGGCAAAATGGTATGCAGAGGGGGAAGAAACACAAAATACTTCGCTTATTTGGAAAAAAAGGAACTATACCGAAAAACTTATCCCCAAAGTGATTCGTGAAGATAATAGTTGCACAACGGACATTAATGAAATTTTAGAAGATCAAAAACAATTCTATAAAAAAACTTGTATAAAGCAAACATGAATAATGAACAGAATGAAAATTCCTATAAAACGTTTCTGGATCAGAATAACCCCTTTATAGATATAAAAAAAAAATTAGAAACAAAACCGTGTGAAGGTATTATTCATATGCAAGAACTGCAAACAACATTAAAGCAAATGAAAAATGACAAGTCACCAGGGGTTGATGGTTACACTACCGAGTTCTATAAAATTTTCTGGAAGGACATCTCAAACTTTCTACTTAATTCAATTAATGAAGCATATGGGAAAGAATCAATTCCCCAACGTCAGGGAATGATAACATGTCTACCAAAACCAGGGAAAGATAAATCATATATAAAAAATTTAAGACCTATCACTCTATTAAATGTGGATTATAAATTAGCAGCCTCTACGATAGCTAATAGATTAAAAACACAAATTGGAGAAATGATAAGTGGCACTCAAAATTTAAGACCTATCACTATATTAAATGTGGATTATAAATTAGCAGCCTCTACGATAGCTAATAGATTAAAAACACAAATTGGAGAAATGATAAGTGGCACTCAAAAGGGTTTTTTAAAAGGCCGCTATATTGGGGAATGCACACGTATTACATATGACTTGCTACTAGAAGAAAAACAAATACCTGGTTTGATGCTCCTTCTGGATTATGAAAAAGCATTCGATTCAATAAATTGGGATTTTATACAAAACAAATTATTTTTGTTTAGTTTTGGTGACTCTATTGGTAGATGGGTTAGAACCTTATACAATGACGCAAATAGCTTTATTATAAATAATGGACATTTGTCACAATCATGTCAAATAGAAAGAGGAGTAAGGCAGGGCGACCCACTATCACCATATATTGTTATTCTTTGTATTGAAACATTCTCAGCTGCTTTAAAATATGATAGCAATATTAAAGGGGTTATGTTAAATGATAGAGAACACAAAATAGGCCAATATGCAGACGACTCGATATTATGGCTGGATGGTAGTCAGTCATTTCTCAAAGGAGCTATTGATCTTATAAAATAATTTGAAAAAGTATCTGGTTTCAAATCCAATTTTGACAAAACTGAAGCGGTGTGGTTTGGAACAAGGAGAGGTTATACAAAATCTTTAGAAACTGAGATAAATCTGAAATGGAATTTTCTGGGAAAATTTGAATAATTAGGAATCCTTTATGATCTAGAAGACCCGCATCTAATATCAGATAATTGAAAGAAAAAGAAAGAAAATATAGAGTGTATATTAAAGCACTGGGCCATAAGGACACTGTCCTTGGTCGGGAAAGAAACTGTCATAAAAATGATAGTTCTACCTATCTTAATCCAATGCTCGACTGTACTACCAGATCTAACAGATAACACTCTTAAGGAAATGCAAGGCTTGTTATTTCAATTTTTCTGGAGTGGGAAAAAGAGACCGAAAAAAAAGAGATATAATGATTCAAAACACAACAGAAGGGGAACTCAAAATTCCAGACCTTAAAGGCACGTGAGGCCTTCGAAAATATTCATATTTGTTCCAATCACCGTAAACAGAAAAACATTAAAACGCATACAGTTTCGTTCATATATACCATGACCATCGCGTAAACAGCATGTTATCATAAAGACTTACTATATTTTACCCAAGCAAGAGCAAGAATGTGTTACAGAAGACGGCACAATGCTACTGGCTAATCACAGACAAATGGCATAAACGCTCTTTATTAGATCCATATAAGGAATTCACCAACAAAGAATGGAAGAAATTGAATTTGTTTTCGATAATAAATTTGCAGCGTGGACACAGGACAGGTGGACGGTTCATCGAGTGCGCTCAATTTGTAAACAAAGTTTTTCAATAGTCGTTTTGGTCAAACTATCCCTTTTTAGACCGGGACAGCAGATCCGAATAGTAGCTAAGATGTATTTAGATAGAATTATCAAAAGAATTTGACCGATTTGAGTGCATTGTAAGAGAATCGAGTGGAGAAATATTGGTGACATTTTCACAAAAAAAAGTGCAGACGAGCGCTCGTTAATATTCATGCCAAGAAATGCAGGCGTCAAACTCATCTTTTTGGAAGGTTAATCCAACATTTATATATCAGAACAATCCTCCCAAAACCTTCCAAGATATCCAAGAAACTTTTAATAGCTTAGAAGACTGAACAGCCGAAATGAATTAATTAATAATCGCCAATGGAGGCTTCGCTTCGCAGTGACGGTTGGCAATTATCACGATACGACAGGGGAACACTTTGACGTTCGTACTCATATTTCACCAATTTTTGTACCTGGCTTTCCTATCCTAAGTTTCACGGAAAAATGGCTAATTTTACTATATTTGTCGTTATATACATATTATACATATTTATCACACAATTTATTATTCATTTTCATAAAAATAAAATAAAAGAAGCCGAAGATGGCATGTTTAAACTGTTTGAAGCACGAATTTGGCGATAAGTTGTTATCAGAGTACGTTATACTTGTGATAGTTACGTGACGCACACGGTGTTCCCATATCCTATTGCGATAATCGCTTAACCCTTCGGTTTTCAACGGCATTTCAATTGGTTGAAATTGAAATTTCTCAAGTTCCAGCTCAACACGAATCTAGTGACCCAATTGGTAGAAATACGTTAGCAGTAATTTTTAGTTTTATAAGTCATAACTCTAATTTTATTGACGATACGAGCTCAACATCATAATATGTCACTGTTTATGGCGGTGTTATCCAAACGTGTGCTTTGATAATGATTATAATTTTATTTTGCGTTCAAACGTCAGTGCAACTCAGCAGAAACGCATAGCCACTAGTTCAATTCAGCAGAAACGCATAAGTCCTACGATTATAGACACCCACTGGACGCGCTTCGCGCGTCGGTCAGTGGGTGAAAAAATGGTTCAAACCTAAGGGATTTTTTGCCGATATTTATGTCAAGTTTGTGAGAGTAAAATCCAATATTCCCCAGTGATATGTTTGAAGGCAGAATATCCAATTGTATTCATCAACCACAACTTGTAAGCGATTGCAGGCCACACTGGGGCAAAATCTGACATTTTCCATATGTTGGCGGCCATTTTGGTGGCCATTTTGAGCCAAAGTAACAAATTTTGTTACTATAAGTTGGAATATCGATGGGTAATGGTATGCCTCACTTACATTCCACAGTTCTGCTCATTCCTTGTTGAAATTTGACAAGAAACCCAATTGTAATTTTGTGTGTGAAATGTTATACCGCATTCTGTAAAATCTAAATTTTGAGGGATCGGAAGGTGTTAGGAACCTTATAATTGCTTTTTTCATTACCCCAATGATAATTTAATACAAAAATAAAGTCACAATCCTCAACCAGTTCCAAACAGCAGAAACTGATCAAGAAGATATTAGTGTAAAAACGTCATATTTTCACTTCCGGTGGCTATTTTGGCAGCCATTTTGGCAGGTATTTTGGCAGCCATTTTGAATAAATGAAATTTATTCATACATATACATAATGAGTACTCAATTATCAATAGAACGACATATCGCACGACTTAATACCTCATAAACTCCCTGAGTGATTGCGAATTAAAACTTGCCATGTCAGATAATCAATTTTGGCGGCCATCTTGGATTCAATGGTCTCGAATCATGTGACCATTGACTACCTATATACATCCATGTGCTCGTGGAATATTATAGAAAACTGCCCTGGTCTATGTTCTCGTGGAAAATCATGAAAACATCGGCATTGTTCATAGTTTAATTACGTTATGCATGCGTAAGTTCACACACTATACTTTTTCAGATATATCTTCAAAATAAATAAAAAATAATACAATCGGTGTCACTTTAAGAAAAATATCGAGTCAGTTGCCCATGTAACGCTATCGACGTAGACAGTTAGTATATACAGTTCGAATAAAACTGAAAAGATGCATATAGTTTTAGTATTAATTTTGAGATAAATATTTCCCCTAGTTTGTTGAAAATCGCTATAAAACGAAAAATCACCAACGCCCGAGTGGCAAACAAGCAGAAAAATGTGTGAAATACATCCCTCTATCGGAAAAACATAGTCGGCAAAAATCCGCACAGGGGGATGGTGGCCATATGGTAGCTCACGGTCTACTAATTCCACACAGTGTTTACAAATTTAGAGTTGTAATGACAACTAAGTAAACACTAAATCGCGTATATGAAGTACTAGCAGGGGTTACCCGGCGTTGCCCAGGTTAAAGTGATGTGAAACCCTCTGCATACTGTGGATATTTGGTGGGAATAGAGGATACTCTTGCTCAAAGCGTTACACATATTCTCATAAATTGTATAACCAAATAGCATCACAAAACATTATTCTTACACACGGAATATAAGCACATGTATTAGCTCACCTTGTCGGATCGGAGCGATTGTCATTTTGTTTATCGCGATTAATCCGTCCCACCAATAAAGAACTATTTATTTATTTACAACTGCGTATACTTCAGACGTTATAACATGAAACATGAAGCACATTAGTTCGCAAAATAAAAGACGACAATTGGGTTTTACATAGATATGCGTCAATCAATCTAGTTTGTTTGACTACGATTTTGAGGACACCTGATTATCATATCTCCATGAAGGTAGTTGTTTTAAAGAAATGTCCAGGTGCTCCTCTGTTCATGGTGCTATATACTGGCTAATTATTTTCAGTTTAAAAGAAATGTTGCTATGCACGTATATCAGCTACATGTGCCAGACACAGCGCGATATTTTGAGTTGTTTATGCTAGGCGATGAGTCTGCTCTAAAACATGAAAGAAATCCTCTGTATTGGGCAGATATAACCTTGTCAGACGTCAGTATTGGAGGAACCTGAAGAGTCATGTGCCACTGACTGCGTTTTCTTTTATCTCAGAAGAAATTATATTTGACTGCACACTGTGACCACTATTGTTCAACAGGCCTTCTATACATTTCCATATCTCTTGACAAATTGTAACTTTTTTGTGGAAACTATATTGAATGGGGCAGACTCAATTTTGCTATAATATTAACATGAGCTATTCTAATATGCAATCCTCTGACGGTTCAAAGTCCCTCAGTTTGCAAGAATATATGTAACTCTTAAACAGAATGATAAATATAATTTTAATGCTTTCTTCTATGTAGCTGTTTTTCTAGCTCATATGAATGCCCTGATTCCCATCCCCATATAAATATGACAGTTGAGAAGATATAATTGTTAAGTGACTTAATTCGATCACCATTTACCGAGACTGTGAACATTGAACGCCAAAAACTCTTTAGAACGATATGGAGATGGCCTGGAAATGACTATATATAACTTTGGAGGATATCGGCGAATAGAACAATCTTATCAATGCTAGTGCATCTCGTCATCCATGACCCAAAACGACACCAAATTTGAATTAATTCATCGTAGCATTAGAGAAGAACGTTCATGAATTTTGTGGAAATTAGTGCTAAATATATTTATCAGTTTTGGTTCAACTCGCTTCCTCATGCATGACTTAAACGGCGCCAAGTTTGACCTATTTAAAACACGCCCATTAGATTCATACATGCATGATATAATGGAGATTATTAAATTTATAAGTTTGGTGGTAATCGGCAACTAAATGAATTCTTATCATAGTTATACCCCTCCATCTCTCACCCATTTGGCGTCTTTAACTCACATGATTATATTCCTCGTATCATGGAGAAGAATAAAGTGCACCATGACTCAAACGGTGCCATATCATGGAAGTGATTATGTATAAGTTTGGTGGAAATCGGCGACAAAACTATTCATAATTTTTTGCTGCCCCTCCCACGTTTCTGCCCCTGACACAAACAGGTTCACTTTAGAAAATTTTAACCGGCACCATTATATTCCTCGTAAAAACTTACCCCTGTTAGAACGCCTTGGTACCATCTCGGTTGTACCCCGTGAAGTTATATATAGAACACATACAGGCAGACATATATTTGCAAATATATCTAGGCACCAAATGTGGCATTTTAACACGCACGATTTGATTCCTCGTACCATTTGAGAAGAACGTGTATGAATTTGATGTTAATTGGGACTAAACATATTTTTTATCAGTTTTGTTGACCCGCCCGTCCCCATTTCGGACACAAGCGTTGCCACTTTTGACATCATTAAACCACACAGTTAGACTCATTATGGAGATGAATATACATACAATTGGTGAAAATTGGCGAGTATACAAATCATATCAAATTTAGGGCCCATATATCTCAATTTGGCGTATTTAAACCACACGATTAGATTCCTCGAATCACGGAGAAGAATATGTATCGGCGCTATACATATTGTTTATCAATTTGTGTGTCTCTCTTATCCTCTGTGGACCCCTGACTCGAATGGCACCACTTTTGACATCTTTAAACCACACAATTAGACTCCTGATATCATGGAGATGATTATTTATAAGTTTGGTGCTAATCGGCGACTAAACAATTTTGTGTATGGGGTGGGCACTAAAAATTTAGTGCCCACCCCATACAATCTCTCCCACACGTATAGCACCAATATGGCGTCTTTAAATCACACAATTAGATGCATTGTATCATTGAGAAGAATGTGTCAATTTGGTGGAAATCGGCGGTAAACTTTTTGTTATCACTTTTGGCGCCCACTCCCTTTCAGTGCGCCCCTGACTCGAATGACGCCACTTTTGATAGGTTTAAGCCACACCGTGAGACTCCTCATACCATGTGGATGATTTTGTATAAGTTTGGTGGCAATCGGCGACTAATCCAATTCTTAACAAATTTAGTGCTCACCCCCCCCCCCCAATCTCTCCTCAGGACGACACCAATTTGGCATCTTTAAATCACACAATTAGATTCTTTGTATCATGGAGAAGAATGTGTATCAATTTGGTGGAAATCGGCGCTAAAATGATTTTTATCAATTTTGTGCCCCTCTCCCCTTCCGAGCATCCCTGACTCGAACGGCGCCACTTTTGACATATTTAAACCACACCATTAGATTCCTCATATCATGGGGATGATTATATATAAGTTTGGTGGCAATCGGCGACAAATTGTTTTTCTGCCCCTTCCCCTTTTCTGCCCCTGACAACAACGGCGTCACTTTAGAAAATTATAACCAGCACCATTATCTTTCTCGTAAAAAGTTACCCTTGTTAGAACCCTTTGGTGCCATCTAGATGGTCCCCTGTGAATTTCTATAGAACACAGACAGACAGACAGACAGACATTCGCAAATATAGATATAGATTTGCATGAATTGCAACAGAGGTCATGCAAATGTGTGGGACCAACACCGATATAACTCCTATATGCATCAGATAATACGAAGACTCTTGATAGGTCATGGGAAAGGAAACATCTTCAGCTGTGTAATGATATCACTTGAGGCTTCTGTCCAAACGGCGCTATGTCTATTAGAGGGGTTTTGCAAGACTTCAGTTCGAAACATTAGGTTCATATCGCTATTGCTCCAGACTCAGGACTTGTTAAGAAACAATAATTTCACTGCTGTTAAGAACTGCATTTATACTAACGCATCCAATTCGGATTGTGCGTCTGGTGCGTTTACCTCGTGTGTAGCGTTAACTGTTGTCATGCAAACCGAGTTATTCAGATATAATATAATGAGGTTTTGCAAAAACTCAAAATCAGACATAATTTATGTGTCGCAATTACGATGCATGATAATTTATCCAGTAAACTGGGGACAAAAACAATCAAGACTCGTTCTGTGTTATAGGAGAAGTTTACCATACAGTTTATTTTAAATATCCAGTAAAGTTTTATGCCATATCATTCCAGGCAATCAGAAAAAAAAATCGCACGATGATACGTTAGTCCCGGCGAAATTAAGATGGTTCTAATTGCATTTATTCGCAGTGTTACACAGTATTATCTGTTGCCAATGGTATTAAGGTTAACAATGGGTTTCAAACTAAATCAATTCGGCAGGCATGGGCTGAAATAGTTTTGGAAACTGAAACAATATCAGAGTTGCGAACCCTAAACGACTATGTTACAATGCGTGTGTCAGTATTCTGAATACGTTTAGGGTTTGCTAGTATCTGGGTTACGTGTGCGTTATTTTAAACGGACATGGCTCATTCTAGCTTTCATATTTTGTCTACGTAATCTGAAAGGTTGTTTAATATAATTTGTCAAATACACGAAATAATGCTATGCTCTGAAAAATATGTGTCATGGTCACGTACATTTCTCAGCTGTTTTCAATTATTCGCACATAAGTGAAATAATTGCTCTTTATTTCAACCATATCAGGTATGGTATAACACGGAACATTGTGTTTATGTGCCATGACTGCTTTCGTTTGGGATCCAAACATGGTGTTCACTTTTGTATTTGTTATGAGTTAAGGTTATGATTCAGGGAGCATGGTTATTGTTTGGTTTATGGTTAACACTATGTTTATATTGCTCACATAAGGGTGAATAGTATGGGTATGGTTAGAGTTGCCAGTATGGATAGTGTTAATGTTATAGTGTTATGGTTAGTGCTAGGGTTATATTTGGGTAATGGGCTAGGGCTAGTTTAGGGTTAGGATTCGTTATATAAGATTGGGTTACATCTAGAATTAATGTTATGACTTATGGTACATATATGTGTATACATGGTTTGATCGCGATAAATAAATAGGATATATACTTGAACTACCTTCGGATTATGTCCCAGAAAGACGCATTGAAGTAATAAACATACAACTTTGAAGACGGTGTTTGAATCCCAAAATGGAATATAGAAAAGAGCGTTTCGTGTTAGTCTATTTCTGATATGGCAAAATAGAAAGCGTTTCCTCCACTTACATGTATGTGCGAAAAACTTAAAATAGCTGGAAAATGACTACAAGTATTTTTCAGAGCATATGCGGCCGGTCAATATTTCGGTCATTTTGCAACATATATTATACCTGTTTCCAAATTTAGGAGACAAATTTGGAAGCTCGAATAAGCCATGTCAGTTTGAGCGATCTGCTGGTGCGTGAATACTATGACCTTAATGTGGGCTTCCCATACTCCAGTTCAATGAATCAATGTAATACCGAGGTATATTAAGTCCACATACAATGGCCCCGAGTTCTTTCAGCGGTTTGATGGTTGACTACTTCATTCATTGACCACAGTCCCCAGAACAAAACAATTACCCCACCCCAATAATACTCAATCACAGAGAAAGGTATCCAACTTGGCCGGGCCTAATTTTTATAATTGTTTCGAAGTCCACAAACAGAACAAAATACACAAAATAATTTTGGTTACATAAATGCCTCATATATAGGTACACGTAGAAAGATATTTTATTACTCTTCAATTTGATGTATCCCGTGTCTAAAAAAATTATGAGCACAGGTCTGACGCAAGCCAGTTATTAAAATCACTCGTTAGAGATGGTCCGCTAAATTGGATCAAAGAGCCGGATTTTACACCGACTTGCCCATCAAAAACACACTCAATGGTACGTAGAATATATATATTATACACCATTAGAAGCGGAATTGTGTACTGACCCACCAAAGCAATCACGCCACATCACGGCATTGTACTTCTCATATATATTGATAAATTCAGTTTCATGTACCCGGAATTAAATTTAAATTGTCCAAAACCAGCCATGGACATGACTGAAATCGGTTGTATATAAACAGAAAGACACAAGTGTGCTAATGGGTTTGTCGAGACGGCACGAATACTAACGAAAGAGTGGTGCAGTCTCGAGTTATATCCTTCCGCGATGAAATAAGACCCCCGTTAAGGGTCAGATGCACGTTTTGCCAAATTTTCTTGGTATTTCAAAACGGATTTTCTCAAAATTTGCCAGAAATTTCTTTGTAAAATATGGTAGAAACGGTTATTGTGACAAACTATTTAAGAACCATCGACCAATTGGATATTATAACCTCATTTACTTTACTTTTTGGCATACAAAATATTTAAAATTTCACTGTTTTCAGTTACCAAGAACTTTCGCAATATATATTTTTTTCAAAAGTGCAGTTCATATGTCCACGAGATCATATCTCAATATCATCAGATGAGACTTAATTATTCTCGATTTGTGAAAATTGATGTTTATTTTCACTAAGAAACTAGCCATATATAATTTTCTATATTTGAGAATTTTCATGCCACGCCTGTTCATCAATGAAAATCTGGACTGAGATGAGTTGTGGGTCACGTATTCATAACCAAGTTAAAGCTGATCACCATATCTCTTGTCTCTGTGGCCTAATTCCAGTTGATTTCTCCATGTTTGAGTGGACCACACTGTATATAAAAATTTGTTTCCATTGCTTTCGTCGCCCAATGGCGGTAGCTAATAAATAACGTTTTCAATTATGAGCTTTTGTGATCGTTTTCGACATAGTTAATACCTATGGATGTAATTAATTTGTGGAATTCGCAATGCCTGTGTAATACGAATGATATCTGGTTTTGGTAAACGGACAATTGACAAAGGACTATTTGGTTTCTAATCGGACGGGCTCTGAAGATCTCATTTTTCGAAACTGTTCGAATGGTCAAAAAATTTGCATTAGTTCAACTTTCCTACTCACATGTACTTGGTGGAATTGATAATCCGAATTGTAGCACGGAAGTGCACAAAAGAACAAAAAAACATGTCTTTCCCATTCTCAGGCCAGGGTCGATATAGACTGATAACATCCCGATTGTGTTAAACATATTGCATTGCCAATTCAAGGAAAATATGACACACCGGAATTGGAGCATAAATAGTCACCACTTAGATGCCCACTCATCGCGAATTAAACCGGGCGTAACGATGCGGCAATACAGTCTCGACATCTATCATAAAAACAAAGTAACATAAAATGAAGCAGGAAGAATGAGAGCTGATTGAAGAACTATATATGGAGAGGGACGCAACTACATTACAAACTGCAAGACATAGTTGGGTCCTCTGTTACGCTGGTCTGACCACTGCCATCACGTATATACACGTAATGTAATCTAACATTTTTTTATTGAAGAGTTTGGCGGTTAGAATTCATTATAGCCTATTTCCAAATAAATTTGGACAGTTCGCTTTCTCAGATGAATGGAAAATGAATTGTGACCGACAAGTCTTTTTAACAAAATTAGTGATTTCCTTACATTAAGTGTACGTGAAGGCAGTGTTCAGACCGGCGTAGCAGGTGACTGAACTCCGCATTCGTCATAATGTCTCAATATTTCATTGACTTACTAATGAACCACCAACACTATTTATTTTTCAAAAGTAACCGCATTGAGAATCTGCAGCTGGTTTGCATGGGGTTAAATTTAATTGTTTAAGTGGAAAAATGAGATTCATGGGGCACAAAGGTTGAATATCAAGTGGCAACCGGATCAAATGAATGTGACATAACTTCCCGTGCTTCATTAGATGCATCATATTATTAAATTAAGCTGAATTCCAAGCTGCATTTTGCTCTTCGTTCTGAATTAGTGTATTATTGGGGTATTTCAAATTAAAGGGACACATGGCATAAAAGACACACATTTTACAAACATCATCAGTTTAATAATCATAGGTATATATCAGGTTTCAACATGGGTTATGTACAAAATATGAAGAAAGGTCACATGGCCCTTTAAGGTACATTGGTGTAAATACTCCAGGCAGGTCGCTCTGCGTTTGCTGGATGTGTAAATAGTATAACATATTAAACACTTTGGGCTGTGTTTGATTGAATTAATTAAAAGAAAAATGTTCACAAAAATTCAAAGAAGAGGCCCATTCATTAAAGGTGAAGTATGTTGTGGCTTTTTAGAACTTTTAAGTGTGATTAAAGAATGACAATATTTTTTAGTGCGGAATTGACCCTACAATGTGAAGTGGATTCCCTGCTAGATGTTGTTCGTTTTTTATTGGGAAAGTTCTCACATATGTCAAGTTCACATACTCTTAAGACAGTCCGAAGAGTTTCAGTTTTGGCCTCTCGTGCAGATAAAGAAACGTTAGCATTGAAGCATATGGACACTATTTCAACCAGTGTAACCTGATAGTGGTGCTCGTCAGTGCTCTCGAAAATTGAACTTATTCTGCAATACTGGATCGTGATCGGCTGAAATGTTTCTGAAATATTATAGAAGAATCTGCCTATCAAAATCACAGTAAGCCTTTTTGGTTGAATTTTGGACTGAGATCGCGCAATATTGAACCTTATGAACTGGACTAGACGAAGGTTGAAAGGAACGCCCAAGATGCCGGCCAGTAATATAAACAAAGACAATGGTATATCATCACAGGCATATATAAGACAAGATAAAGACGTATCGCCCAAACCGTTTAAAGTTGAAAGTGTATCAGCCGATCTGTTCAATTTCGGCAGGTTTGCAACTGAAACGAAGTACGAAAGTTACAAGCAATAAATAACTTGGAGAAAGGTGCAGCAAAACATTCAACACTTCTCACTTGAAAATGTAGACCAAACCTTCAAAATCATTACCAAAACATGCAAAGACCACAGGGACAAACTGAAAGAATCTGACATTTTCAAATCCCATCCCATGAGAGATATCAAGGAGAAGGAAAGTCACTGGTTCTGACGGGTGTATTAATAATTAATGTGCAGTCCACTGTCCAAGCAATTGTCCGTTTCAACACTTGCAAACCAAGAAGAGACATTCCATCAAACATCATGCTGACCACACGTGAGCGATTTCAGAAATAGACACACGAGTACCAACTGTAATTGAAACCAATTGGAGCGCGACCCCCAATCAATGTTTGTTCAAACTACCAACAGCAATAGTGAAAATTGTATATATCAATATGTGATTCGTATTGTAATATAAATTTACTTACAATAATTGACATAACTTATAAAGTTCGGGAAGGAGAATTTAAAAAAAAAAAAACAATCGTGTATTTCTATTACAACTTGCCAACTTTTAAGCAAATGAATAACAATCGTAATATTACAAAACATATCCTGTCAGAAGTTATCAAACGAAGAGGGTGAATATTTACTATACTTAGAGTATATTAATATGGGGATGCATACAACTTGATTGAGTTGTAACTGGGATCGTATAGATCTGTAATATAAGGATCAATTAAACAGCAAATATCTCAATATGTGAAGCTTATGAACTCACAAACATATATACACACTTATGAATACACACATACATAATACAAAAACATATATACACACTTATGAATACACACATACATAATACAAAAACATATATACACACTTATGCATACACACATACATAATACAAAAACTAGAATAAAGAATAACTCGAGGTTGTCCAATTCGCCCAAGCCTTCAGTGATTAGGAGCTTATATGTATATATATATATGCGAATATCCCCACCAGTGTGTAAGACTCCATTTTACAAACATCCAGGATTATTTTTCTAAATATGACGTCCATCCTTCAAATTGAAAATATTAAATGTAAAATGAGCTGATCATATCAGTGGGATATAACTAGATATGGTAATTTGTTTACAATAGTATTGCATTTAAAGGTATATGTTCAAGAATGCAAACATGTAGGCCATTTCACAGTCAAGACTGAATCTAACTAGTCACTACTGAGAATATGATATAATATAATATATGATAATTATATGTCATTATAAATCGGGTATAACTAAATATGATAAATTATTTATAATATTATTGGATTTAAATATATATTTCCCAATCACGATTCTAATTAGTTATTAGCGACAATCTCGGATTCAGTAGTGATCATTGTTACACGTTACTCACTTGTTATATATTGTTTTCAACATGTTTTTAACTTGTTTTTAACTTGTTTTTAAGTTGTTTTTAACTTGTTTTTATATTGTTTTTATATTGTTTTTAACTTGTCATCAGTTATAACTCAGTATTCTGTATATTAATCAGTATTAGCTCAGTTATCGTTTATTACTGTTATCCTTTTGGCTGACAGGGTCAAGTCTTAACGTCTGATACACGTTGTTTCAAATGAATTACATTGGGCAAAGTTTGTGGGTACAACCTTTGCAATAGGCACCATATAGTGATGCGTTAAAACTGTATATTTCGTTAAGAAAATGGATTCCTATATATTTCAATGGGTTCTAACATTTTATTTCATATCATTTGTTTTATTTAGGTGAAATGATTTTGGCCGATGTGCATCTTGCTTTACAACCTTGAGCTCCCCTTCCCGAAAAAAGAAATTTGGAAGGGAAGTGGGAGGGAAGCATGCACATGCTGTTCCTATTTTTTTAGTAAACATTTACAGTTCGCATTAAGATTCATGCTCGACCCCTTTATCGCACTCCTTCTCGTGTATTATCGAAAGCGGAAGGAGTGTTAAGAGGAAGTATAATAATTGGTACATTTATTAACACGAATTTCAATTAAAGGCACGAGCGGCGTTCGTTGAAGAAATATTCAAATTTGTTCAAATCGCCATTAACAGAAGGAATATTAAAATATATATAGTTTTGTTCATATGCCAAACATAATCAGCGCGTAAATAGTATATATACTGTCGTCAAGACTTACGATGGTCTACGTAAACAAGAACCTGCTCGTGTAACAGAAGTTTTGTTTCTGTTTACATAACACAGCGCAATTCAATTGGTTAATCACACACAAATGATATAAACGCTCTTTATTATTTCCATATCAGGAAAACAATAACAAATAACGCTCTTAATGTTTAACATATCCGGATCGAAACAAAAGCCAGGTTATGTAACGTTTTTTTGCTTTTGTTTACATTACAAAGGAAAAACATTTGACAATGACATACTGTTTATGCCATATTTCTGATTGGTATAAGAACAAAGTCTGTCTATATTTTATTATTCTTTCTGTTTATGGCAGTTATTGACGGACCTGAATATTTTAACAGCATACCTACCGCCAACGCAGCCCGTATCTTTAAATAAGTCATAAACTCAAAGTACATGTATATGATTACTCCGATGCGCATTGGCCTTGCTAGATGGTGTGAACCTCGTTTTCTACCAAGAAGGAACTTTTACATTACAGGCAAACTTTCCGTTGTGAGTTTGTCCGAGGGGCGAACTCTCTTTGAACACATTTCTACAAAGTACATTGACAAAAAAATGACAATTTTTTTCAACAGTGCTCAGGCGATTCTAGTCCGGTTCATTTATGAGAAAAAATGCCATACCTCAAACTAAATACAACACAATGTTTCTTAGAGGGTATAAGAACATTAATCAATTATGAACAACATACTAAAAATAAAAATGAAATTCTGATTGGAGAACTGGTGATTTTGTGTGACATAAATTTGAGAACATTTGGTAAAATATGGCTTTTCAATGAATATTATACAAAACAACGCATTTCATAAATCCTAAAATATATATAGTTCCGTTCCAACAGTAGCGATACTACCGAAATGTGTTTGTAATAGCATGCAATTATCTTGCAATAATCAATCATACAGGTATGTGAAGTCAATCATACAGGTATGTGAAGTCAATCATACAGGTATGTGAAGTCAACCATACAGGTAAGTGAAGTCAAATGTCAGGTCTTCGTGTAATGGAGGCAATCCATATATATAGTCTTTCTGTTCATATTCTGGCACCATATTGTTTTCTACGATATAATTAATGCCAGAATAACATACCGCGCAAATTTGAGTGTGTCAACGCACATTGTATGCATTATATGAATAACACGAAAGCCACACAGAACCCATCAACATTCGCAAGTACAAACCAAGTATGTAACAACATAACAGACGCTATGAAAAATGATTATAACAACATAACTCATAATATCACTCACCCTGATATATGCTACTAAAAGAACATAAATTTAAAAGTCAAACATAATATAAATATCAAGGACATAACTATAACTATTCTCATCCTGAACTAAGAACACTCCATTGATATTATAAATCTATAGCAACTTAATAATATGAATCGTACGTGACACGTAGTGGAGCAACCACACATGATGTGCCTCAAATTTGTTTTTAACATGCAGGCCATCATTATAACTTGTCATCAGTTATAACTCAGTATTCAGTATATTAATCAGTATTAGCTCAGTTATTGTTTATTACTGTTATCCTTTTGGCTGGCAGGGTCAAGTCTTAACGTCTTATACACGTTGTTTCAAATGAATTACATAGGGCAAGGTTTGTGGGTACACCCTTTGCACTAGGCACCATATAGTGATGCGTTAAAACTGTATATTTCGTTCAGAAAATGGATTCCTATATATTTCAATGGGTTCTAACATTTTATTTCATATCATTTGTTTTATTTAGGTGAAATGATTTTGGCTGATGTGCATCTTGCTTTACGACCTTGAGCTCCCATTTCCGAAAAAAGAAATTTGGAAGGGAAGTGGGAGGGAAGCATGCACATGCGGTTCCTATTTTTTTAGTCAACATTTACAGTTCGCATTATGATTTATGCTCAACCCCTTTATCGCACACCTTCACGTATATTATCGAAAGTGGAAGGAGTGTTAGGAGGAAGTATAATAAAAGGTACATTTATTAACACGAATTTCAATTAAAGGCACGAGCAGCGTTCGTTGCAGAAATATTAAACATTTTTCAAATCGCCATTAACAGAAGGAATATTAAAATATATATAGTTTTGTTCATATGCCAAACATAATCAGCGCGTCAATAGTACGATGGTGTACGTAAACAAGAACCGGCTAGTGTCAAAGAAGTTTTGTTTCTGTTTACATAACACAGCGCAATTCTATTGTTTAATCACACACAAATGATAATATGAATCGTACATGACACGTAGTCGAGCAACCACATATGATGTGCCTCAAATTTGCTATTTTTCGGCGACTTAACGCTAAGAATAATTTATGTAACATCATGCAGTGGTCACGACGGAGATGACATGCCAAACTGACAAGACGTGTCGTGGATTGTAAAATCTTGTCTGGATTATCGTCATGACTTCTTCATTTATCGTTTTCATTAAGCGAACCAACGAAATTGGTCTAAATGAAATTAATAGACCTAAATCACATTTGAATTCTTCGTAAGTTGTGAAGTAGTTACTTTCATTTTTATCGCGATGCTTTATTTCCAATTCCGCGTTTTTTGCAATCTTCACACGGTTGCTAACCGGAAGTCACGTGACAAATTCTCCAAAATCTATACCCGCGATCTTGAAAAATCACTGATGGATATAGAAACAATTATATGACGTCATTCACCTGCCTTAGGTATAAGTACACTTGGTGGTTGCTATAAACGCTCTTTATTATTTCCATATCAGGAATACAGTAACAAATAATGCTCTTAATGTTTAACATATCGGGATCGAAACAAAAGCCAGGTTCTGTAACGTTTTTTGTGTGCTTTTGATTACAAAACAACGGAAAAACATTTGACAATGACATACTATTTATGCCATATTTCTGATTGGTATAAGAACAAGGTATGTCTATATTTTACTATTCTTTCTGTCTATGGCGGTTTTTGGCGGAGCTGAATATTTTAACAGCATACCCACCGCCAATCCCGCCCGTATCTTTAAATAAGTCATAAACTCAAAGTACATGTATATGATTACTCCGATGCGCCCTGGCCTTGCCCTTGTTAGATGGTGTGAACCTCATTTTCTACCAAGAAGGAACTTTTACATTACAGGCAAACTTTCCGTTGTGAGTTTGTCCGAGGGGCGAACTCTCTTAGAACACATGTCTACAAAGGACATTGGCAAAAATATGACAATTTTTTTCAACATTGCTCAGGCGATTCTAGTCCGGTTTATTTATGAGAAAAAATGCCAAACCTCAAACTAATTAAAACACAATTTTCTTAGAGGGTATAAGAACATTAATCAATTATGAATAACATACTGAAAATAAAAATGAAATTCTGATTGGAGAACTGGTGAATTGTGTGACAAAAATTTGAGAACATTTGGTACAATATGGCTTTTCAATGAATATTATACAAAACAACGCATTTCATAAATCCTAAAATATATATAGTTCTACTAATGACTACTATATACCGAAATATGCTTGTAATAGCATGCAATTATCTTGCAATAATCAATCATACACGTATTTGAAGTCAAATGTTAGCAGCTCTGTTGAATGTGGCACTAGATACATTTTACTTATCATTTCATTACAGATATAGTGGTGTGCATTATACTAGCACGTGCCATGTACAGACACTGACAATTGTGTACTTATGATTTTTACGTTCATGATATGTTTCATGTCTCATGTTATTGTATGTATGTGTGGCGTTCTACTATTTCTACTCTTCGTGTAATGGAGGAAATCCATATATATAGTCTTTTCGTTCATATTCTGGCACCATATTGTTTTCTACGATATAATTAATGCCAGAATAACATACCGCGCAAATTTGAGTGTGTCAACGCACCTTGTATGCATTATATGAATAACACGAAAGCCACACAGAACCCATCAACATTCGCAAGTGCAAACCAAGTATGTAACAACATAACAGACGCTATGAAAAATGATTATAACAACATAACTCATAATATCACTCACCCTGATATATGCTACTAAAAGAACATAAATTTAAAAGACAAACATAATATAAATATCAACGACATAACTATAACTATTCTCATCCTGAACTAAGAACACTCCATTGATATTATAAATCTATAGCAACTTAATAATATGAATCGTACGTGACACGTAGTGGAGCAACCACACATGATGTGCTTCAAAGTTGCCTTTTTTCGGCGACAATTTAAAGGCTAAGAATAGTTTATGTAACATCATGCAGTGGTCACGGCGGAGACGAAATGCCAACTTGACAAGATGTGTCGTGGATTGTAAAATCTTGTCTCTATTCTCGTGATGACTTCTTCATTTTTCGTTTTCATAAAGCTAACCAACGAAATTGGTCTAAATGAAATTAATAGACCTAAATCACACGTCAATTCTTCATAAGTTGTGAAATAGTTACTTTCATTTTTATCGCGTTGATTCATTCCAAATTCCGCGTTTTTTGCAATCTCCACACGGTTGCTAACCGGAAGCACTTGACAATTTCTCCTAAATCCATACCCGCGATCTTTGAAAAATCACTGATGGATTCAGAAAAAAATATATGACGTCATTCACCTGCGCCTAAGGTATAAACAACCACCTGATGGTTGCTATAATACAATCCAATATATAATATTCACATACATTACCCTAAATTACGACCTTACAATTACAAAATGATACTAGTGTGTAAACATGTATGTGTATGTATGTTCAATGCTATGTGTATATACATGTATATGTGTGGATCACGCCGAAATGATAATCCAATAAAGACATTTGATTTTAATTTTATTTGATACTCGACACTCGAATAACGAAGTGTTCAACAGAATAAACTCTCTGACTTCTTGTGTCATGCGTGGCATATTGTGCCTCGTTGGACCATCTGAGGCATCTGGTACATGTATACATCATCCACAGGAGAGCAGGTATCTGCTGATCTCTGACATGCGTTTTGTGTGCATACATATACAATGGGGTGCATTATGCTCGCAAGTGTTCTGTACAGACACTGGCAATGGTATATTAATGTTTATACGTGCATGTTATGTTCCGTGTTCTGTTATTATATGTTTGTGTGCTGTTCTATATAGTTTCTACTATTCGGGTAATGGAGTCAATCCATATGTATATGGATATGAAATATGAAAAAATGGTTATCTATTCAAACATAACTTGCCCTAATATAAGCTATTTAAAGAATAGAAATTTAAAACAATTATAAACAACATACTATAAAACAAGAAATAATGAATGGGAAATTGGTGAATTTTGTGAAGTAAATTTGAGAACATTTGTTAAAATAATCAATTTATGGCTTTCCAAGGATGTTTATAAAAACAAAGCATTTCATAAATCCAAAACAGTAAATAGTTCTAACAGTAGCGGTACTACCATAATGTGTCTCTAATAGCATGAAATTAACTTGCAATAATCAATCATACAGGTATTTGAAGTCAAATGTCAGCAGCGATGTTGCGTGTGGAACTACAGACAGTTTATTTCTCAGTTTACTTACCTTTGGTGGAGTTTTATTTCATATCAATATTTCCGTTCATATTATGGCAACATAAGGTGTTCTACGACGTAATGCCTGCATTACGTACCGCGCAAACTTGACTGTGTGAACGCACTCTTATATTCAGTATATAAATAACGTCAAAGTCACAAATAACCCATCAACGTTAGCAAGTACTGAAAAAGGTATGTAACAGCATACAAGAAGCAATGAACAATGATTATAACATATTGTAATGTAACTAAAAACAAGAATTCTGATTGGCCGAGAGCGGCTAACTTTAGTTTTCGATTCACCGATATCGGCCGCTTCGGTGTGCATCAAATCTGAATATAGCACGGTAAAAGTATAATCGGCGCAGAACGGAGTAGCGAAACGAGCACACACGCGTTTTGTTGTGTATAGACACCGTTCATCGGCCGATTCGCCGTGCATCACATCTGAATGTAGCACGGTAAAATTTCATCGGCGCAGAACGCAGTCGCGAAACGAGCCAACCCAACCCACATGAAATTATTACGAAGAAGTGTTCCGAGTAACGCAATGAACAAACCCAACGATTTGTGCACGGTGACAACGGCAAAATGAAAGTCTCGATTCGTGTCATGAAAATGACTAAATTATACTTTTTATACAGTTTTTTTTTTTGCAAATTCCTTGCTAGATTGAATTACAGTGGAGATAAACGAACCCTGTTTCTAATATAAGCTATGTAAAGAACATAAATTTAAAAGTCAACCATAATATAGACATAACTGTACTCTTTCTCATCCTGAACTAAGAACACTCCCCCATTGATGATGTTAGAAATGTATAGCAATTTAATATAATACAATCCAATATATAATATTCACATATATTACCCAAAATGATGACATTACAACTACAAATTGCCATTAGAGTGTAAATATGTCTGTGTATGTATATTCAATGTTATGTATATACACATGGATATGTATGGGTCACGCCGAAAGGATAATCTATTAAAGACATTTGATTTGAATTTGATGTGATACTCGGCACTCAAATAACGAAGTGTTCTAACAGAAACATATCGCTGACTTCTTGTGTTATGCGTGGCATATTGTGTCTCGTTGGACCACCTGAGGCATCTCGTACATGTCTTCGTCATCCACATGAGTACAGACATCCGCTGAACGCTGACAAGCGTTTTGTGGTCTGAGCTCCATCAGATCAGAGTAATCTTGATCACCTGGTCGGGCAGAAGCTACAAAGAAAATATACAAGAATGGGCTGAATTCCATTGTCTACAGTTCGTTTTGTCCACGCGAAGGAATATCGAAATTGGTTCCGTCTTTGTCTCAGTTCGCCCGTGCGTCCGTGCGTCCTTCCGTCCGTAAGAAATTTGGATCTCTATAACTCAGTCATCGGTTAATGGATTTGAATAAACTTTCGTACACTTATGAACCACCATGGTGGAAGGGGCACCCACATGGGACGGGTTTTGTCCATTAGTTCATTGCAGAGTTATGGAGGTTGGAGTGAAAATACATCTCTGTCAAAGCTGGATATATGACCCAATCATGGCTGCTAATGTCCGATTTATCTTTAACATGTTCATGAGCCGGCAGGCATGATACAATATCCACATATAACATGTGTTGTTCGTTCATTTCTTCTGTATTTATGGTAACTAAATGATTTCGCGGCTCGTAATAGATGGTGCGGGACTATATCTGTTTGAGTCACGATGTTCATGAAAGTTATTATCTTAGATGGTATATATAGATGTCCACCGAATAAAACGTGTTAGTCAATATGGCTAACTTAGGTTAGACAAAAACTAATGCAGAAATAAATTAGTCATAATGACTAGTGTGATGTTAGTCATAACGACTAAGACATTGTTAATAAAACGAATAAATTGGTCATTAGACTACAATTGTGTTAGTCAAAATGACCAGGATAGAGTAATAATTACTAGCATGTATTAGTGACTGCATGGGGAGGTGAACATGTAAATAGGTGGATATTTTGTGCATATAATGCCAATACTCAACCAGATTATATATTATCCAGAATAACAAACTTTCAATCAATCATCTAAAGCATGGATCCAATACATGTTGAGACGTATATCAATAGGATTTGGTATATGTCTGATTGGTTTTTTTTTCTTCTAGATGGCTGTGGTGTTCATGAAACAAGAAACTTTTATCCAAATAATGTAGCCTTTGGTGTGGGAGAGAAGTTCTTATTTATATCCCATTATATCCCCACCAAATTCGTTCAATAATAGATTTAATATAATTTCGATGCAATGAAAATTGAACATTTAACAATGGATATTAAGCTTCATTTAAGGCAGTGTTGCAGTTGGAGTTATTCTTCGTGTAACTTAGTTACTATAACTCTAGCCAGAGTAAGTCACAGTGGCTCGCCATACATACCTTCAGTATTCCTTCCTACGAAATGGTGGCTCCTTTCTCTCGATTTTCTGAAAATAGTAGAATCGAGAAAACTAAACCAATATAGAGACACCATTGATTAAGGGACTGGTCACGTAGACTTACCCTGCTCCGATATGTACATAACACAAATTCATGACGCGACAATAACTCATGATGATTATCGATTGGATTCGCAAATGTAAAATTATGTGGCTACAATTACAAGTGGGGAAAGAACTTAAAGATGTAAAAATATTGTGGCTACAATTACAAGTGGGGAAAGAATTTAAAGATGTAAAAATAATGTGGCTACAATTACAAGTGGGGAAAGAATTTAAAGATGTAAAAATAATGTGGCTACAATTACAAGTGAGGAAAGAATTTAAAGATGATTTATCTCTTCCCGGAGTACTTGCTTCGGCAAAATAAATATTTTCTATAAATCGTTTTGACTCCTTTTGTGCTACACCAATATGGAACAGAGGCGCAGCCATTTGATGCACATACATTACCTAAACTAACTTCTTTGTTTAAAAGTCGAGGATATTAGAAAGTTCAGATAGTTACATTTTCTGTCGGAGTTCAGTTAAGAACATTAGGAGAGAAAGAGGTATATGTTTGGGCAATAAAACCTTCTTGGGTTCTGTATCAGAGTCCAAAAACTCTCTTAATATATAAACCTCTGAAAAGAAAACAGAAACAACTTATATACGAATATTTATGGTCCAAACCGGCTTCTATGTTAGATTGTCCATTAGATCAGTACTTGTCATTGGATTGTTCACAAACGCCCACTGGATTAGATAAGAGATGCCGATTCAGACCAAAATGTATGTATACATTTTTTTTTTTTGGCAATCAGACACTTTTTGGATTCAGAATTCATATAATGTTGACGTAATATTGGTGATGATCCTTTACAGGTAGTTCGGACATACTTCAAGAGACAGGGTTCTAATCTATCTGAATTTAGTATATGACCATAGATGGCAGTATATTGTACAAACGCTGTCATATTCTCAATGTCGTGCTCAAACTGTTTAAATCAGATTATATTACCACTAGTTGTGTCACTCATTGGAGCCGGCTATAGTTGCGCCCACCACAAGTGTGTCATCATCCTTGATCATCATTGTGGTGTGTGTCTTGCAAGCATAATGTTGAACCACGGGTACTGTATTCTGAACACTATGTGCCAGTGCATTCTCTTATATATGTGAGTATCCCTTAGGGACCCTCGCATATATAAGATAATTCTTTGGCTTACACAAGGTCAATGTAAATAGTGTTAGGCCAATATATTATTTTCGATATGCGAGTCTCCATATGGATATATCACAGGGTGTTCGCGAAATTTCAGGAAGCTCCAGTCATGGACGATAGGGAATCTATAAACAGATCAACATTCAGTACATGGCTGAGATATGTGTGTGGACGGAGAGAACATTATTATTATTTCCAGTTGTTATATAGTACTACTGATGATGTCAGTAATATCGTACGCGTTGTTTGACATTTATTGAAGAAATATAAATATCGATCATCTCACGGCTGTTTATGACGTGATTATCTGTGCCAATTCTATTATACATTATATTAGTTTTACTAAATGATTCGTGTATGTCATTGCACTTCAGCGGCAATAAACAAAAACAACAAAGAAAAGATATAATGCCGATATAACTAAAATACATGCGGTTATTTTCTAGTCTGTGCGTAACAAGATTTAGTGTCAATAAATATGCACATGCCCTTAGCGACTGCTCTCAAGTCTTCTGAATATCAAAGGTCCGGAGCAAATGTCACGTATAACAAGAAAGCGAATCATAAGAAAAAATGTATATGGCATTAACAACCAAACAGCTTGCTATCGTAGTTATTTAACAAGGCATTTAAACAAATCCATGTTACCACATATGTTCCTGAGTAGAATTGTGTTTTCTATGGAACTCCGTTCCGGAATTGCTTTATATGCGTGTTTCTGAAATGTTTTAGCTAGAAATTCAGGTTGATTACCTTATGCGAGTTTTTGGCAATTTTCGGGACAAAATAAGTGACATCCGGGAGATTAACGTTATATTTTTTTTAAAACAAGTAAGTCATGATTTCGGAAACATTTGTGGAATAAGACGGCGCTTGAATCGGTAATTTGAAAAACAAAATACATTTTGCTGTTAATCCTAAAATCCGCCAAGGTGGGTAAACATTTTTGAGACGCGACCTTAACTCATTTCCCGATTTTCAAGTCGCAGTTGCAAGGACATCGACATGTCTTGGCTTTTGCGCGCCGAATGAGTTTGTGACGTCGATATATGCGTCTTTCTGGTGTGATGTTTTAACTTGTTTCCGGGAAGCAAACTTTCAAAATTGTTCCAGTTTGACCGATCTTAAACATAACCCGATAGAATGCAAATTAAGCATATATGGATTTAAAAAAAATTATTTGTGCAACAATTTCATAAAACCGCAGGTGGATTCTTTACATTAGGTACTTTCTGTAAGACGTCACCAAAATGCGTAAGGACAAAGAAACAGACAATGATCCGGTCAAACCGAAAGCATTATTTTGATCCAGCATATACCGGCGCAAATAGTTATTAAATATTAAATAGTTTATTGTTAATCTCGCCATTTTTATGAGAGAATAGATGTATATGTATCACTAAAAACTAGGAACTGGATGCACTACTAACCTGCGGCAGCGAAACACTGTGTACCCCAGCCCGAGACCGACAAGAATGACTATGAAGATAGCTGGAACAAGCACCGCCACTAGTGTGTATCCTCTGTCTCTTGCTGAAAGAGAAATATATAGAAGATCTACAACGAATCCCCATTTTATAGCGGAATTCATAAAACGAGTCCAGTAAATTAGGTCTCCTATTAAACACAATTTACTGGATGAGTTTTGTAATTCCGCTATAAACTGGGGACGAGTTGTATATACATATCTATTACATGATCCAAAACCTCGATAAAGCATACTTAAATCAACAAATGGACGTGAAACTAACATAGGCTTATATAAGGCATCCGATGACGCTTCACGTAACTACCTTACATGCAATCTAGAATATGTGTATTTCTTACAAGCATTTCAACTTCGTCGAATTTAATAAGGTATACCATGATTAGTATATCGTTTGGCGTTGAGTAATGATTTTGATATCTGATATTGGTTGACCGAATTTAAATATAGTCCTACATGTATACGGGCAATTATCCAGTCAGTGTCCAACCTTTTGTAATGCGTGTACTTCATTAACATAATTTTCGATCTTGTTTTCCCTGTGGTTAATTAGTTTAAACTCAGAAGTCGTACTATTTTTCGCTCAGATTTAAATTCGCGCACGAGTGGTGCGCGAAAAATATTACTGCGCGATTTTAAATACGAGTGAGATATACGTTGTTTGCCCGCGTAAAGAAATAATCCCAGATAAATAGGGACTCTCCGATGTGATTAATGTCGTATATTTAATGAAATAACTTTTCAAACTTTTCATTCATTAGTTTGTTGGAAAAATATTGGAACCCATACAGTAATGCCCAAAGTAATTGACCACTTAACCACAGCAGAATTATGGGTAATTTTTCAGGATTTAGTTGGAAATATGGCGTGTTGCCATTCATCGGAAAGCTCTCGGCGAGAGCTTTCCGATGAATGGCAACAAGCCATATTTCCGACTAAATCCTGAAAAATTACCCATAATTCTGCTGTGGTTAAGTGGTCAAACACTTTGGTCATTACTGTATATAGTATTTTGAGACGTGGCGAATGTAATATAATCAGACGACAAACCAGAAGTCAAAGGTCACCTGACACTCTTTCCTGTTATGCAACGAACGTTTCATATCACAATTTATAGAATGGATTTATTGCATATGACGAATGAGGTATTCCAAAATGTAGTCTGCATCTTCAAATTATCGTCCGCGTGTATCATTTTACCGGTGTCTTCTGAAATGAACAATAAGTTACCAAGGAATCCATAACATCAAGTGCCATATAACATGTGGTATGCTGTGTTAACTGTTTTCCAAAATAGCTGGCCCTCTGATATTCTGGGTAATATGAAGCTCTTTTCGGGAAACCCTCGGTACTAGATACTAGTTTGGAAGTTCCAGAGTAGCAGAGTATGGTCTGCTGTGTTAATATTGTTAACATATGGATGACACTCTGACATCGTTTGGAAGATCTAGTGTAACAGTGTAATCATATTCATGCGACATAAAGTTGACGCCTAATCAGACTGGGGTTCCCAGAGGGTGAATTTTGTGACAATAGCCCACCGTATTAACGTAGTGGGGACCTCGGTAACAGAGCGTTCGTTGCAATGCGACACTGGGTACCTTTTGCACAATGCAACACAACTGATAAGAATTGTGAATAGGGTACTACGTCAGTATAATTTGTGTTCTCTCTAGAAATGGTCGTTTTGCCATATCCGTAGTTACGATTACGATTTCAGGTTTGCAACAAAACTCACAAATATACCACATAGTAATACGTTCTAGATCGACGATCTGGTCCTCGTGGGAGCTACTATGATATTCTTTAGAAAGTCCTTTATCTGTAATCTCCATTTGACCTCATTTTCTATTTCTTAGTTGAAATCAAACTATTCGTTCGTCGCCGTTAAACAAGATAATCTTCATATGATTAAGTTCAAAATAATTATGGCAAACATAATCATATCCCCTTACTGCGAGTGGCTGGATTCTCTCATAAACGGACTCGTGGTCGTCAATTGTGCGATAATAGAGACCTTTCGCAAAACTCACGTTTACGATTACGGATACAGATAGGGTACTACGTCGCCAACCTTTGTGTACTTTCTAATCGTTCTCGTATTTTACTATCCGTAATAACGTTTACGATTTCATGGTTTCTAATAAGCTCAAATAACACCTGGAATTTATTTTCTGCAATATATCACTTGGCTCCGTTCGAGACTGTATATGTATATCATGTAAAGCATACAGCTGTATTGAGCTACGACCTCAATATGCTGTTTAGATTGTCAATCACTGTGCTCGTCGTCGTGAATCACGAGCTTCCCGCGAAATAAGAACGCTATTCACAACGGATAGCCATCGCTGGCTGCGACACAAAACTTTACAGTAAGAGGAGTGCACTATGAAACCAGTCGCCAAAAATACAGTATATAGTGTGCGATGCATGATGAGTTTTGAGTGATTATTATGGGCAAGATAGTACACAATATATAGTGAAATTTAACAATTATTTAATTCAACAACCCATGGTGGAGTCCTAACGTGTGCAGTTATAGAATGCCTCAGGAGAGCCTAAAGAATGGCATAACCCTATTAATGAATAGTGAAAAATTTTGTGTTCTTTTCCCCTTTCCCGAATTGAATAGTTCATTCAATTTAATAATATTCGGTTTTCGGTAGAAGTTGGGTTTTATATATCTCTCTCGTGGAGTCTGTAATGCAGGGCATTTTAAAATTACATGGAATTCATAACCGAGTACTAAGTTACATAAAGTAATCGTTCTATCTAAGTAATCTGAACCTACCCTGGATCCCGATTCAACTGGTAAGTAGTGATTTCTGTTCCTGAACCGTAATTAAAAGAATATTTGGCACACCCACCGGCATCACCAAAGATCAGCAGTCTTTGTCAGGTTTGTTCTTTGCATTTATTTTTAATAAAAAAAACACGCACAAATGCGGCATTTACAGGTATACACTCAATCCGATTAGATGTCCCAATATCATCAGATTCCAACAACAATTTTTTTTTTGAAATGCCGCTTCTGTTATCAGAATCGAGTAATTGCTCAAAATTAATGCTAACCACAGTCAACTATATCATAAAATTGCCCCAAACCTGTTATTTATCAACATTTTGTTCAACAAAATTTTGCCGGTTTGTCAAATATCTGACAAAAATGCAACTTGATGCACATCGCTTCTACCGCGTCGACTTTGTTTCGATTTGGTAGTAACAAATCAGAAGTGATGCACATCAGCGAGCTCACCAACCGTATGTCGGATTTCCTAAACCCAAAGAGGCGAAGCCAAAATCACATTGAAATCAAATCGCGGACTTGAAGGGGCTTGAACGATGGCGTCGTGGTTGACGTGAGGTCCAAATTCAGGAACCCCTCTTCCCCATCAGCATAACGTCTAACTGGTCACCCATGCTCAGAAAAATGCTAACAACGAACTGAATTTCCACCACATATGACCTGTGTTGCCACAATATATCAAGATAATCCCGGGTCGTACGTTGTGACTGGTCGAATTATTGACAAAATTAACATGTCATGATTATCGCATTGTTGCATATGAGACGATAAGTGACGTATTAAGGGACTGTATACCAAACACACGCTTTGTGTTGTAAAGGTGGTACGAAATAATGATCGTACGTATTCGTCAAAACTCTTACGCGTAATCGATTTGCGAAAGGACTTTTTGGCGATACGGATAGACTTACGACTACGAATAGCTATCCGTATTCGTAATCGTAAACGTGAGGATGCGAAAGGTCTCTAATGTTTTTGGAACGTTCGAAACGATTACGACTACATTAGCTATTCGCAATTCGTATCAGTATAGTTGTTCATTGTGCGAAAGATGTCTACTATTCTTTTCAATAACAATCTGCACTGGTCGTCGTGTGTACATGACGTACGATCTACATAAACTCCAGTAGATCCATGACCGGTTTCGAAATAAGGTCCCCGAGTCTCACAATATATCCAAGCCTTGAAATAGTGTGCCTGTCATTTGCAGAATGAGGTCACCAGATGTTGAATGTAGTGATGCTACCCCACATAGCGGGCTAGCATCACCAAATTCACCCTCTGGGGACCTCATTCTGCTTACATCTCAGCAAAATGAGGTTCCCAGAGGGTGAATTTGGTTATGCTAGCCCGCTATGCGGGGTAGCATCACTAAATTCACCCTCTGGGAACCTCATTCTGAAAATGACAGACACACTATTTCAAGGCTTGAATATATCGCAATAGTTGTATATGAACAGCTTACGAGCAGTGTTTATCGCTACGAACGTCTACGAACAAACTTTAACACGCACGAAGACGTTACTGCGTGATTTAGGTAGTTTGCCTGCCGCTGGGAGATACATCTTCAATTCTCAATAACATATTCATATAACGCATTCGTATTAGGAAACTCACATTTCGAGACAGAGCAGGTTTCACCTTCCCATCCATCCATACACCCTTTTAAGCAAGTTGCTGTTCCTTGGTCGCATCCTCCAGGAGAACAGTTATGGTTGCATGTGGAAGAGCACGTTGAATCATAACGTCCAGAGAAACACCTCGAACAATTGCTTCGAGAATCGCACATGTCACAACCTGCCAGGCACTGATGACAACGCGCCTGCTTGTTAAAGTATCCACGCTGACAAACCTCACACTCGCCATTCTGGTTGCATCTCTCACAGTGGTCCGGACACGGATTACGACAGCGTGTGCCATACCACCCGTCTACACATTCGCCTAAACAGAGTCCTGTGCCATCACAGGCGTCATCAACACAGCGCTGCTCGTCGCACGAATGACTGCAATTGGATCCCACGTCGTAGGTTCCATATGAACATGACAGACAGCTTCCGGTATGTCGCGCGCATGTGGTACACTTTCCGGGACATCTACCCCGACAATCAGCAAGAAACCATCCCGGTAAACAATCTGTGCATTCTCCTGATCTTGTGTCGTTACGATCACACGTGTTACAGTTAGCCATGCATGGGTCACGGCACTCCGTTCCGGCCCACTGAGGCTCACATCCGGCTTTGTCACATAGTCCCGAAGAAGGACAGTCATGCGGGTTCACGCAATTCCGATCAACGCACACAACGCACAATTTGTGCTCAAATTATAAAATCCGCCATGACAACTTTGACAGCTACCTGTGTTCCGATCACAACTGCTGCATCGTTCGGGACACGGTTCTGTACAGTCTGTACCAAAATAACCAGGGTCACACCCGTCGTGTGAGCACTGACCAGACCACGTAGGACAGGAGTCATTCCGTTGACAATGTCGATCACTGCATTGATTTATGCACCCACTGGAAACATCGCCATACAATCCTACTTTGCAAACTGCAGACGAACAATGTTTTGACGATCATATTATACATAAATAACCATAGTATACATAAATGTAAAGACAATATTGGTGACAGTAACTCAATGTATTGCGTGGTTCAAAATCTTAGATATGTATTAGAATTGTGAACTAGGCCTTTTCTCTGCGTTTTTCCCCAGGATGGACTTCTTTAGTACCTGTCACATCTGAGACGTCGCAAAGCCTCACAACTGGAACAAATTATTCTGGGACAAAATTCACAATAATTTGTTTACTTTTAAATGGCTTAATCTGCTGATAAACAGCATGGAAACATTTTCAGAAATCGACTACTTATCTCTCGAGGAAAGTAATTATGCTAAGATTTATAGAGAAGCACTGGCTTAACTCGTCAGTTAACAAGATGGTGGCTATACATACAATTTGTGAAAAGGTACTAGCTGCGGATTGTGTAATGTGCTACATAGTACAATTGAAGGCATGCCGGGTGAGTGAATGGTCTAAACTGACAACATTTTTTAGACAACCTTTCGTAATGTTTTCATTGGAGACTCTAAAATTCCAGATATAGGCGGGCTATAACATAAATATGTAATAATTATAAACAATTGAACAGGAAACCATCCAATTACTAAACTGAGACCTCGTATACAGGCCTTAGTTGTGATGAATTTCAGCTATGGTATGTAGCATATGAATCAGCAAGTTCAAATGTTCCTTCCCGACTCCGTTCGAAAAGAACTCGACATTGGCATATTTAGAAAAAAAATTGAGATCTGGAATAATATTTCATAAAATAATAAGAAAAAATATACTGGAAACCAGTGTGGAAACTTCAAAAATATTGTAAATAAAACTGTTAAGAAAGGTATTGTTGGAATATATTAGATTTCCATTTATGAACTTATGAAAAAATATTGAGACTAGAAACTTCAAAAGTCTTGTAAAGATAAAATGCTTGCAAACTGTAAAACTATTTAATATACACTATATCGTTCTTGATAAAACTTAATATGATTTTGTAAATCAACGAATGATGCACCAAAGAGACTGGAAACTTTAACAGACATGTAAACATAAAATGATTCGAGAAACGTAAAACTTAAATATACATTTCCTGGTGTAACTAAGGCTAATAAGCCAAGATAATATTGTGCATGGCAAAATGGCGAGCAACTGTCTCAAACATTAATGTGATTATCAATGGTTAGAAAATAACGGTCATCAATGCATCGAGCAAATCGTTGAATTATTTGCATATCTATTATATCTACTCACATGACTAAAGATGTTACTCCCACAACACCTACAATATCCAAGTCTGGTAGAGTGACTGCTTGTCATTTAATATATTAGTTGTCCCAGTATACTAACAAAAGTGGTATGTCATAACGCTAGAAAATGAACTTGTTGACATACTAATCATAAAATAGTTAGAAATTATGGAATGAAGTATATTCGACACAATGATATAGGCTTGCAGACATCAGCAATTAATAAAATATTATTTCACATTGTAGCCTGGTATACTGTGTCTCGTTTCCAAATATTACAACTCCAGTTGAATTGATATATCTCAAAATTTCAGCAGTGACTAGAAAGTCAATATTGAGTTTACTGTCCTGAGATGTTATCAGCTTAAAAGGTATCACAACCAAATAGCCAAAATACATGGTCGGTCCATGAAATAGCATGAAGGGGGAAATTACATCTCACTGGATATGTATAAACACTTCTTTAAATTGGATACACGTACCTGTAATACACTACTGCTACAATGTTTCCATTTAGCAGTGTGGAATTGGACCACACCTTTTGACCAGGATACTCTCATCTCACAGTGAGAAACTTGAATGCATACATGTGGTAGACAAATACCTTTCCGCCAGTATTTTTGAAATTTAAATTTTCATTTTTCAATTAAAACATGGCTTCTACAACAGGTTAAACTGTCATTTTGGAACAAAGGAAATCATTTGTGAGTGGCATGAGCGATATAAGTATGTTTTCATATGGTTTCAGCCCAATATTTGTTAAATTTGGAGGGGAGTCAACAATTGGGAGTAAACAAATTGTTTTGTGCAGGTTTTGGGTGGGATGTCCCCTGAAATGCCAGATGCACAAACAAAACACAACATACCTTCCTGAAATTTGTTACATCCCCTCTTTTCGTCATTGCATATGACGATAAATAACGTTTTAACTGTTATGGTATCAAATTTCCAACAAGTGTTTTTGTATTGTGAAAAAGGGTTTGAGTGGGCGAGTCAAGTTCCATCTGTTGGGTCAGTCAACCACTGCATTGCGAAGAATATACAAAAACAACTTATGCGCCTTGCTTTTTAGTACAAGATGTGAGTTATTGAAACACCTAGTTGCAATAGATCTATTATTGAATGTTGTTAACCCTGCTTGTACTAAACGTTCATTGGTGAGTAATAATCCGTAGGAAATGCTCAGATAATAAGATCAACAAGGTCGTTTGTTGATATTATTATCTGGGCATTTCCCTCAATAAATAGAACCCATTTTCACTTGTGTTATACATCGTCTGCTGATAAAAACGTACACCCCTCCGACTCAAAAATAGACCATTTCGATGTAGACTTTTAAATCGGTGTGAGAATCAATTTAGTATAGAAGGGGTTAACTTGGATCTTGTTTCTCTAGGACGAAAATCGCGAGATATACGCTATTCCGACTAGGATTTCCATGATATTGAACATCTGTATCCTGTCGCCAATCATGATTGTCTGTGATTTATACCATAATTGTCCATGTTTGTGTTATGAGTAACACATATCTGTAAATTTCTGCTTTATACTCTATTTGCGTGTATACATTTATATCATGAGTGTAAATGTTCAAACGTCATGTCATTGGTTAAACTTTTATACCTATATAGTATATTAGAACTACATGTAAATGGCAGTTACAATGTACATCGCAAATATAGTTCTTATGTTACATTAATTTAAAATTGGAAGATGTTATATCAATTAAGAGTGAGGAATAGTGCCTGTATTTCAACCAGATTACCTGCTACTATTATATGATCTAGGAAACTTATGAGTGATAATATAAAGTGACTGATTGCTCAGAAACAATCTGATACCATGACTTATAAGTATGCGTCACTCAGTGAGGATACACACTAAACGTAAACATCTGAGTAGTTGGGTTCAAAGAAGAAATCAAATTAATAATTATGGCATATATAAAAATACCCACAGGTCCGAATCGGCATCTCTGGTTCAGACCAGGATTTATTCTAGACAAGGTTTTACTCTAGTATAAACTAGGTTTTAGTAGGAGTAAAACTTGGTTTTACTTTAGTAAGACTAGGCTTTACGTGAGTAAAACTAGGTTTTAGTGTAGTTAAACCCAGTTTTGTGATAAACTCAGTTTTAGTTTTTGTAATTCGATCTCAATATCGCTAGTTGTTTGTGGTGAATTACCGATATACATGTAATCATCAGGAGGCGATTAGCTATATCGGAAAACATATCTTTAAATATACTTTGAAAAAAAATACCCAAGTAAAACCACGCTACCCCATGTTTTACTAGAACCTAGTTTGGTGGTTTTTATTATTCGATCGAGTTTTTTCGCCCAGTATTGATGTTGTATCTCACTCCCATATACACTCGTATATGGGAATGATTCTTTTGAATTGGAGGAGGCGTTTATGCTCGGGCAGTTTGTTACTCAATATTCGTGTGTAGTCGCAGTGGAATTGGGGAGGCGTTAATGTCAAATATGCCAGTGTTGTGGATGCTTTCTTGCCATATAGTTTGTTTGCGATTCGCTCGTTCGGAGGTCGCTTTGGCGACATATAGCATGGATGGATCGGACTGATCCGTTTGAAACGTTCGACTCGAATGTGGCTTTTGGAAGTTATTCCCTGTAACTTAAAAAACGTTGTCAATACAACCGCGAGGGCGTGAAAATGGACCATTTTCAAGAAGGTAAGGATATACCCCCTAAAAACACCCCACCCCTCAACCAGGGGTTTAAAATTGGGTATATATGGACCATTTTCAAGACTGGTAATGATTTTTGGCCAATTCGACGACATGGTTGTGTTGCCCGGCCCAAATTCCCCCTCGAAACACCCCAATCCCTCATAACCCATTTTACACGCTCGGGGTGGTACCCCCGGGGTGAGAGGTGAGGGTGTTTATGTGGGCTATTTGAGGACGGGCCAGCCACCTATTACGTCAATTTGGCCGAAATCTTTAGCGTTCTCGAAAATGGTCCATACACCATTTCCACCCTCTCGGGCGAGAGGTGTGGCTGTTTCTAGTGGGAATTTGGGGAGGACCACCCACTCCTGTCGTAATATTAGTCTAAATCCTTGCCATTCTCGAAAATGGTCCATACCAGATTTCACCCCCTCGGGTGGGTACCCCCGGGGTGAGGGTGAGTGTTGGTGTGTTTCTAGTGGGTATTTGGGGCGAGTCACCTACCCATGCTATCAAATTCGCCGCAATCCTGATCGTTTTCGAAAATTGTCCATATCCCATTTTTACCCACTCGCGGTGAGGGCTGGGGTGTTTCTAGTTGGTATTTGGGGCGGGGCGCCAACCAATGACATTCAAATTGACCGAAACATATATTTTTTGCGAAGAAGGAATAGGAGACAGGTTCTAAAAATCACGTTCGTCCATGATATTAGATAATAACTAGCCGTTATATAACAGTCCGTGAATTCGTCGTGATTTCACAAAGCACACGGGTTTTTTCGTCTGATTAGGAGATTATATAGTGACAACCGGGCGCGTGACCCAACAATCCGTTGACAAGTAGCCACCAAGACAGACAGACACACCACGCCTCATATCCTTGCAATTGAACAAGTGTGGACAACATGTAACGCAATCGACCAAATCCATGTCGTCCCCGCGGTCGATTGAAACTTGGATTTACTACTAAAACCCATTTTAATCTTGTAGTTTAAACTAGGTCTAAAATGGAGATGCCGATTCGGACCATAGTGACCCAGAGTGCATAGTTTTCACTACTCGTGCATGGTATTATGGTTTTGACCACAATTACGCTCGTGGCGAAAATTTTGTGCTTTCGGTTACTATGGATGTATATAAATATAATACATTGAATGCGAGCAACAATTATCTGTCCTGATTCGGAATCAGAGATATGTATATATTAAAAATGCACGTGTATGTAATACAACTGTACCCATGGGAGTTTTCCGGAAATAGTATTCGGGGATTCCACGAGAAAGAATTGTAAAGCATACATGTACTATATACATACAATGCAGGATATGTTGAACATTAAATTAAGATAAAAGCACATGCATGACGTCTAGTGTACCATATAGAGACTCGTGGTTTACTCTTTAGCAAGCCATATATAATCAGTTAATATAATTAACATATCGTATTGTAGCGTGCATGAGATGTAAGTAAGTCTTTTGCCAAGCAATGTGAAAAAGGATACTCACCATATACCTCTAATTCTCTGAAGTTGAGTTTATAGTATCTTGTCTGTTTGAGGACCACATATCTTCCCGTCATAGACTTCATGCATGTGATGTTGTAAACTAATTGTGAAGTATCACTGGTGTCCCCGTAACACAGCCTAGCATTTGTCCAGGTACCTGGTTGGTTGCTATTTGATACATATATTTGAAAGCCGATAATTCTGCCAATTGCCCCTGAAAAGCAATGCATTAATAGTTTAACGGCGTATACACTAATTGTGATTGGGCGGACAACATACTGAAACATTTCGTGAATCAACATGCGAATTATTGCTTGTGTACTATAATATCCATTGTCCGGATGGCCATGCTGTCTTGTCCGGTGTGACTAATTATCGCCCGGGACCGCCTGGGACCGCCGGGACCGCCCGGGCGGCCCCACGGGCCCGTGGATACGATATATCGACGTTATAACGTAGCGACATACCCCACGAGGTCAACCTAGAACATTTTACTAGCTCGCTCGTCTCAGGCCGGTGTTATTAAACCCACAAATGCCGATATTGGCTAAGAGAGCCCGGGTGCTTACGGGTGTCTTCGTGTGTTTTCGGACAGTATATTTTGGTGATGCGTGGTAGTGCAATACACCTGAGTGTTAATTCCATATATTGACTCGTTGACGCGTCCACGGCCGATGTTATTTACCCCTCAAAATCCGGTAAAATACCATATAAACAAAAAGAGCCAGAGACCGCCAGGGACCGCCCCGGCGCCCACACGGGCCCGTGGACACTGTATCTCGACGTTATAATGTAGCGACATACCACTTGAGGGCAACCTAGAGGATTTTACTCGCTCGCTCGTCTCCGGCCGGTGTTATTAACCCAACAAATGCCGATATTGGCTAAGAGAGTCCGGGTGATTACGGGTGTCTTCGTGTGTTTTCGGACAGTAGACTTTGGTGATGCGTGGTAGTGCAATACACCTGAGTGTGAATTCCACATATTGGCTCGTTGACGCGTCCACGGCCGATGTTATTGACCCCTCAAAATCCGGTAAAATACCATATAAACAAAAAGAGCCCGAGACCGCCCGGGCGCCCCACGGGCCCGTGGACACTGTATCTCGACGTTATAATGTAGCGACATACCACCTGAGGGCAACCTAGAGGATTTTACTCGCTCGCTCGTCTCCGGCCGGTGTTATTAACCCAACAAATGCCGATATTGGCTAAGAGAGCCCGGGTGATTACGGGTGTCTTCGTGTGTTTTCGGACAGTATATCTTGATGATGCGTGGTAGTGCAATACACCTGAGTGTTAATTCCATATATTGACTCGTTGACGCGTCCACGGCCGATGTTATTTACCCCTCAAAATCCGGTAAAATACTATATAAACAAAAAGAGCCCGGGACCGCCCGGGCGCCCCCATGGGCCCGTGGACATTATATCAAGCATGACAAATTGTAGGTTGTTGTTGTCTCAAAAACTTATAAAGATTTGCACAAAATTAAAATGTCGACCGGCGAAGATAAATGCAACAATAACAAAATGTGTTTTGAGATGACTGTGTGCATGTTATATCAACTCGTTAGAAGTATGATTTATTATCAGATGCCGATATCTAAACAATAAGCTATACATGTGTATTAAGGCATATATCATCGAAGTCTACTCGCATCCAAAACAATCTACACGATTAGTCAAGCATTCGCGTCGCTGACATGCGTATAGGCCTAATATATATGCATACAATTTAATGACTATTTGCACGATCCTTCGCATTGTCCGCCTTCTTACTATTATGCCGGGGGCGTTGTACATGCCTGACATATTATCATATTATGACCAATAAAGAGTGTTTATTATCTCCACATTCAATTTTTAAGACTACGAGCAATGCGTGTGTGATCTTAAGTATATAACAAACAAAACAAAAATCGGGGGTGGAGTGATAATCTATGTATTTAGTTTTTTACCTTATGTTGAACCTAATAATTTATAATTGTTGGCTACCAGTATTATCACCTTCTGAGTATCAAAATAACTTGATAAATACATACTTCGTCTCGTCTAAGTAGTCAGACTGTATGCCCTGGAATAAACTAACTCTGTACAAATAAAGATTGCAGACTGATGAAATAGGTTTTGTACCCTATGTTAGCATATTGCAGTTAGAATGTAGATCAGGACTTGTTTTTTAAGAAAGCGAGCATAATAGTTTATAACAAAATTCAACGCATAGCATTATATCAAATACGAGATGCGTATGTTAAAGAGGTATGTCTATTTTAATTTTGACTTTTATAACTTAATATTGTTAACACTCACTGTCTAAACCATGCACAAACTCATTTAACTATTATCGGACATCTTATTAGGGGTGCATGGTGAATAGTAAGGTGCTGTTACACTTTTGAGTTATCGAAACGCCTCCATGGTCCACTGGCTATACACGAAACATGTTGTAGTTAGACACCTTTTTGACATTATTGATTATATGCTCATGTTTAATAGGCCAGGTTCAATACTGGAGGCCCTTGTAACATGTTTGGTTTACTTCTGTTGCTGAAATTGGGGATATTCTGGTCATAAATTAAATGATTTTTGTGCTATTTGAGTTAATAAGAGGTTGCGATATAGCATCATATTGTTCTGGTCATGTAAATAGAATCTGAAAAATCTTCCAAGGAGATAATAGCCCACCACATGTGCCCTAGAATGGTACAATGAACACACATCATGAATATGTGTTGGATTTAAACAACTGGCAGTTGTTTTAAATGATATTTATGAGTATGTAATGTCATAACAAAAATGATGTGTACAATTGATTTTGACCAACAATGGCTATGGTTAGTAAATATACAGTTAGCTCGTGCGAATAGCAATATCACTCACACACCTGGTTGGTGCTTTGAATGGTTTCACAGGTCGCATTTGTAATTTAAACATCATGGTGTAAGGCAAATTTGGGTTACATCAGCCAAATGATATATATCTTTTTACCACAGTTTTTGGACCCAATCACTGAAATAAAATCCCCAAAAGTGTATTTGACATCCCAAATTATTATAAAAAGAGATAAAATAATTTGGCATTTTGGGTATAAAATAAACTGTGAATTTTGTTTCGATCACTGTCTCTATGTTGTTATATTGCTTCATATCTATTTATGTTGATATTGTTTTTAAACATATAGATAGCACAAATTAATTTGTCCGAGCTTGTATATTCCTATATATTCCATAGGGGTATCCATTGGGACAACCTACCTCTAGTTCATTGGAGTTAGTAGATGCGTGTGGCTCATCTAGTCTGGTTGTGGTTTACAAAATATCGAACCTTGGTAGTGTGACAAGAATGGGTAATTTCTCCAATTATGTCGTACGCAATTATCATATTATTGATATTATATCGATATTTTCTTATATAATGAGATAATCATTTGGGGACTGTTTTTGCTACTATTTTTAGAACAGACCGCGGTGATACGTGCATGGGATCTCAGATATAGATAAGAAGTCTCAGCTTGCTACACTCCGCGAGCCGTGCAATGTCCCAAATTGCTCGCATGTATTGTACTTTGAAATACGAAATAAAAGCAATATTAAAGATACGGGCGCGTTGGCGGTGGGTATGCTGTTAAAATATTAAGTTCCGTCAAAAACTGCCATAAACAGAAATAATAGTAAACAATAGACAGACTTTGTTCTTATACCAATCAGAAATATGGCATAAGCAGTATGTTATTGTCAAATGATTTCCTTTGTTTTGTAAACAAAAGCAAAAAAACGTTCCAGAACCTGGCTTTTGTTTATATCATAATATGGTAAACATAAAGAGCGTTTTTTTCGATAAAGAGCGTTATTGTTACTGTTACTGTTTTCCTGATATGGAAATAATAAAAAGCGTTTATAACATGGGTGTGTGATTAACCAATATAATTGTGCTGTGTTATGTATACAGAAGCAAAACTCGGTAACACGAGTTGGTTCTTGTTTACGTACACCATCGTACGTCTTCATGATAATATACTATTTACGCGCTGATTATGTTTGGCATATGAGCAAAACTATATATATTTTAATATTCCTTCTGTTGGTGCCGATTTGAGCAAATATGAGTATTTCTGTAACGAACGCCGTCCGTGCCTTTAACTGATAGAACCGTTTCCGGACAGGGGTCTTCATATTCATATTTATTATTCTATACCCATGCAGGGAACTATATAATACTATAATATATCTAACCGTTTCCATACTAAATGCATTCCCCGAACAAGTTATAACAGTATCTATTAGAATGGTTCATTATTCAATTGGAGGGGTGTTCCGAAAGAAAAATGAGCAGAAGACAGACAAACGAACGATTGACACTATCCATTGGTGGACAGGCTGGTAACTTGTTGAATTTCATATCTGAACATTTCCTAAGATAGTTACTCGCTAATTGGTATTTAGCATAGAAAGTGTTAAACATGTGAATGATTATTAAGATAGTCGACTCACCTGAGTGTCCATCATTCCTGTTGTAGAGAACAATATGGCGAATATCGAGGGCAGCACCGAGATCAACGTACCACCACGGTGCATTGGGGTCGTCCGAGAGAACACTCGATCCATCATGTTCGTCCCACTGGTCCTTGAGTCCATTTACGCCGTTTTCTGCGGGCGTGTTGGGATTATCTGTGTACGACGACATGCTCGCTCGTTTTCCATAAGCTGCGTTATCTGTGTGCATGTGAAGGACAAATCGTAGCTTTGAACGTTCTGATAAATTATAACTTATGATTACTATAACTATAATGGATGTACGTACTGGTTTATATTTAATTGATAATAAATACTCTAAAAGCCACTTGTCGGTTTGCGCTCCAAATACACCTAATAATATTCGCGTTTGATTTTTTTCCTCGGTATCGAAATAGGTCAATAAATACTTCTCTACGCGAATACGTACTGAAGTCATAAAACATACAACTTTGAAAACAATGTTTGAGTCCAAAACAAAAGTCATTTGCACCTCATGGAACAGAAAAGATAGTTCCATGTTAGTCTTTTCCTGATATAGTAAAAAATAAAGAGTGCTCTTTTCATTTTTCCGCGAACAATATCGGGACCTGAATTCCAGGTTGTCCTGAGTGACCTTTTTGTTGAACATGAGATTTTGAATCCAGAATTTCATAAAACTTCTAATGGTGGAAACAAGATGTTCATATTTGCACTTTCCGTGAAGATATCATGTAGATATTTATTCCTGTCCGTTGTAGGTGAAATTCAATTTGTTTTCACATCTCATTAAAGTTGAATAACTTTATTTCCACTGCAGGCTTGACACGAACAAATATATTTCCATCTCGTCTGTTTAAAAAAAATATCCCACACTTCTAGTTTGTCATTTAGCATGTAAACTGGTATTTTGAACAAGCTAGAATTAATTTAATATTGAATTGCGACATATGATCATGTGGAATTGAAGAACAAAACAGAATGGCACAATTGCATGTGATGGATAAGCACATTGTTACTTAATTATAGGACAACGTGGACTTGAATTGGGTTGTTATTACTAACGTATATATTTATATAATATCAGCATATACATCTAGTGTGATCGGGTAGGGTTCTCTATTCCGAAGGTTCATTATTCCGAAGGTTCGCTATTCCGAAGGTTCATTATTCCGAAGGTTCGCTATTCCGAAGGTTCATTATTCCGAAGGTTCCCTATTCCGAAGGTTCATTATTCCGAAGGTTCGCTATTCCGAAGGTTTTCTATTCTTGGGCGTATTTAACTAGAAATGAATAAAATTTTGCACCCCACCACAAAAACAACACGAGGAATGAAAAATACGATAACGCTAGTATTCATATATAGTATATTTATACATACACTTCAAATTCCCAAATTGTCCTAGATATCGGTTATTAATAGCAAGAAAAGAGTATCAGCTTATCGTTCATTATGGAAAGTTAAAAACACGATGACTGAAATAAACTACATGTAAGAGATATAGTTTTTCCGAACTGGCAATCTGTATTTGGAAAAAAAACATCAACATTCAAGGCCCACTTAATTTTCGAACCCCCAGATCACATATATAAAATATGACATATGATTTAAGATGTTTTCTATTTCTCTAGGGGCATCTTCTGATACAGACGTTTGGAATGGTGATGAACTATATATAGTGTTTTAATCATATTTTATGGCACAGATTGTGTTTAAAACCTGATATCAAGGCACTATATATGAAAAATAGCCGATGACTCGAAAATTAAGTGGGCCTTACAATTCAATACAAATTCACAATTGCAGTCAGGTTGAACTCATACCCGTCTATTCAACGACATTCTGCTTCGCATTATTCATTAAGAGTTATAGTCCCGCTGTTTTAATCCCGCCTTTAACTGGCGTATTGTTGCCTGTAAGATTATTGAGATATAACGCCATACGCGATGACATTAAATCGCATGGAAAGAGCAATTGTGTGGGCTGCATGCCTGACGTGAATATGTATTGGAAAATAACGTCATACGTAATGACATTAAATCGCAAGGAAACCCGCGAAAAAATAAAAAATAACATTTATTGTTTCAATGTTTTAAGTTATTTCTTTCATAAAAAAGAGTCTTCGTGATAAAGAACCCTCTCAATACTTGAATATAGAATTAACCTTTAAAAAACAAATTCTTCGGAATAGCGAACCTTCGGAATAGAGAACCTTCGGAATAGCGAACCTTCGGAGTAGTGAACCTTCGGAATAGTGAACCTTCGGAATAGCGAACCTTCGGAATAGAGACATGTTCCCAGTGTGATCGATATCTGCATAATTATATAGCACTCCCATGTTCTTTCACTATGTCAGTATACTCTTAGATGATGAAAGTTATTAATACAAGTATAAACAGGTAAACGAGCAGTCACGGAGTAAATATATAATAAATATTTACACTATGCGTGCGTGGTAGAGAGCGAGCGTAGAAGAGTCACAGCGACTGGTCTCTTACAATATATATATATCTGTCCATCTATCCGGCCAACACCCTTGTTCAAACCTGTGTCGCATTCCGATTGGACCACGTATACGGTACATCCAAACAGGTTTAATATACATGTATTCAGGGTCGCCTTCCCACGGATATAAATGTATAAGTTAATTGAACAAGGGCAATGACATTTTATATAGATTAACCATACTCACGCGTCGTCTAACAGTAGATAATGTTACAATTATCCGTACGAGCCAGGGGACTGGGGTGACTGTAGCCCTCCGAAGACATTTTGCAATTTAGAAGTTCGGGCATTTTCGGGAAAATTGGGTATAAAAATCGGTATTTGTATGGTGATTCGACAGGGTAATTGTGGTAATTTCAGAACTGTTTTTCTTATTTTCTCCCGAATTATATAAACATTTTGCATGTATTGTACTATATGCAACATTTTTGATAAATAGTCTTCATAAACTGTATTACAAGTCTGTATAGTCTATAATTATATCATCTTTAAAAAATCGGGCAAAATGGCTCAGCCCCCCCCCCCGCTTAAAATTCCGGCGCGCATACGGCAATGGACTGATCTATTAGGCCCGATACATACCGCATATTTAACATGACTCGAAACTACATGATAGCAGACCTATAATGCAACTCTGTTCGTCGAGGGCGTGTCCTGAACTGGGGGTGCGTTAGAAATTTCGATTGAACCACCAGTCACGCATGGCTTCCAAAAGTGCAACCCTGTATTGAAATTATATTTTTCATAAGTATTGAAATTATATGGATCGTCAACCCAATCGTTTCCCAAATTGGACTACCTTTAATGCCATCAATGTATACTGTGATAACGCCCGCTTAATATTCCACCAGTACAAAAACATGGGAACTTGGTATTATGACAGGAAACTTTATAATATTGAACAAACAGAGTGGGGAATAAATTTCTTTGTCAATACTTGTTCCACAACAATATACTTCGCATTATTAGGGGGTACTCCCAGTTCGAGATTGCGAGCATTAGGTGACTTTTGTCAGCCGATAACGTACTAAACATGGAAATAATTACCCGGGAGAAACTCCTTGACTGTAAGCCTTGCAAAGTAAAATCTGTCAACATGTTCACTTAAATCGTGCAACTTCGAGTCGGTACTTTCACTTACAGAAAAGTACATTATTAAGGAACATGTCATAACTAAGAAATATTTTGAATAAGAAATATTGAATACGTATTGTGTACACCCAATCTGTTTGACTCAATAACTGACCTGGATATTTATTGTATCCGTTCGGTAAGTTGTAAATTACAGTGCATATCACGTGGCCGCCCCATACACCCCAGACTAAACATAGCAAGACAAAGAATGCCACATAGAAACGACCCCGCGTGTTGCACAGAGGTTCACGAGCAACCTGAGTCGAAATCAGCTCAGATTAAATGCTTGACCGAACACCTGCCCGCAGCAACAACAAACGATAGCGAAGACATAAAGGACGAATGTGAATGCGATAACTATACCGAATTGACGGACATTCTTCCTTCAGCAGCTTCGGCACGCTGGTCATCCATGTGACGAGGACTGGGGTGAGTAACGGCGGACGAGACTCCTGCTTGATTGCATTGCCTCTGGTTCCTCAAGAAAAACGGCGTCTAAATTGCTTCCTATAATGTTGGACATTATTAGTGTTAATCTGTGGGTGCTAAATTTGTCCACATTTAATGTATATATGGCACGATAAGTGGTACGATAATCGTGAGATAGATTGCACGAAAATTGACCAATATATCACGGCCAAATTTGAACAGATTGTGACGTTATGGCACCCCAGGAATCCGGTCATCGAAATATCAGCAATTCAACCACCGCCAAGCAACCACTTTCAAGAAATCGGAATATTTTGCATGAGCAATTTGTAACGAGGACGCGTTATTAAGTAAAGCTGGACGCACTTCAGAAATCACATTTACGCCCTTGTTCCCAATCAGTATCAAACTCCGATCCATTCCCAAAGAGAGCATGCTAAACCAAGATATATATATACAGCGACCTCAATACGACGTCAGCGAAGTATGGGGTCGGTAAATAATCCAGAGGTCTGGCGCAGTTTCTGTTTCTCACAGAAGTCCATTATAACTACATTCATTGTGTATAGGAATTGGAATTCTTGATTTGGTTGTCATTCGTTAATGTTGTTAATATTTATTTTAGCTGTGACATAAATTATATTGCATATTCACATCTTGACTAAGTGTGCATCATGCTTGATGATGATATATCCGTGATCATATGGCCAAACAACGGATGTAAACACTAAATTCCCTCTATATTGAGATGACATTACTGCCATTTACATCCGACTCCGCATTCCAACATTCCCATGCACTTATATACAACACTCATAACATGATGCTGATAGATCAGTTGATTTCTTCACTAAGCTTTATTGTCCGGAACCTGATAACCCAGATTGTGGATTATCTTCGGCCATATATAAATCTTCCAATCAATCTATTAATAATGATGTCATCGCGACGGGGGAAGTACTTGGTGCTACACGAGAATTAAAAAACGGAAAGGCAATTGGACCCGACCAAATTTCTAACGGAAGTCGCTCGTTCCTTTGATGATTGATGAAATTGTAAAATTGTTTTTAACTTAATTCTAGAGACAGGACAGTATCCGAGTGAGTGGAGTGAATCTACCCTCACTTTAATTCATAAAAAAAGAGACAAAAGTGATCCCAATAACTACCGGGCAATAGCAGTATCATCGTCGGTCGGTAAATTGTTTAATAAAATAATTAATCGTCGGTTAATCGCGTTCTTGGATGTAAACAATATTATTAGCGAAAATCAATTTGGTTTTTCGAAAGGGAAGAGCACCATTGGTGGAGCGTTCGTTCTACACGCGGCCATACAAAAAGACAAAGAATTGGGCAAGCCGCTATATGCTGCGTTCATAGATTTCATAAAGTCGTTCGACACAGTTAACAGGCAAATACTTTAAAACAAATTGAAATGAGTGGGGATTAAGGGACACATAATGCGGGTAATTCAGTCACTATATGACAATAGCTATTATATCACCAAAACAAACAAAGGGTTGGGGCCTTCATGCTTGTCCACGATAGGTGTAAGACAAGGGTAAATATTGTCACCAAATTTGTTCAAAATCTTTATTGATGACATTAAAAATGCGTTTGACAGTCCTTGCGATGCTGTCCGTATAGGCAATGATTCACTTAATCACATTTTATTCGCTGACGACCTAGTTTTACTTTCGGATACTCCAAATGGGCTTCAGCGGTGTCTAAACAGACTAAATAGATACACGGAGACCAACAAACTCGCCGTGAACACTGATAAACTAAATGTATGGTGTTTAGATCTAGGACAGCTAAACGTTCACCAGACTTTCACATTGGAAATCAAAAGTTGGAAAATGACACTGAATACAACTATCTTGGAATTAAATTTAGTAATACTGGTAAATTCATACATGCAATGGAAGAGTTAAGTGCTAAAGGTCTCAAAGCAATGTATTCACTAATTAATGCATGTACAAAAGACGCACCGATTCCAATATCGACGTCTTTAATACTTTCGATAGATTAATTAAGCCGATACTGTTATATGGTAGCGAATTATGGGGCGTTGAAATAACCACTAAAAATCACGACCGCCTGCCATGTGAAAAGGTACACTTAAAATACTGTAAAAGGTTACTCGGAGTCGGTAAATTTTCTCCGAACAACGCTGTCCGCGCTGAGTTAGGGAGTCACCCACTATTCATTGATGTGGCATGCAGACTGTCGTCATATGTAATTAAGTTAATGTCACGATCGGACTGTAATCTTCTCCGCAGTGCTGCGTTGGAACAATAGGTGGCATCGGTTAAGAAATCAATCTATAAAACGGCAGAATCAATGGGGTGGAATATTGCAGACCTCCAAAACGCTAGTCCCGTACTGGGTCAATTCAAAAGAAATCTTATTGAAGATTATTATATATATTTTAGACAGAGTCTCACTAACGAATGTTCAAAAACGGGAAGTAATAAGTTACGAACATACCTACTTTTCAAACTTAAGTACGAAATAGAACCTTATCTTCTTCACACAACATCAATAGAAAATAGAATCGTTTTCACTAGACTGCGAATAAGTAATCATACATTGGCTATTGAAAAGGGACGCCACACACAACCGCCGACGGCAGTGGAACAACGGTTTTGTATATTTTGTTCCGATAATGCTATTGAAGACGAAGAACATTTTCTTTTAGAGTGCAGCGCTTACCGCACACAACGTCTCAAGCTCACTAACCTTATGAAGACACAGTTCTCAGACTTTGAAAGCATGACCCAAACTGAACAGCTTGTCAAAATCTTATCCAACAATGTGTCAAATACATGCACTTCAATTTGTCATATGATCCGAAGATTATTCTCCGCACGTGATGAGCATCGTATCATAAATCAATGAACAAATACAGAATAGATGATTCAGCTTGACCTTATATTAATATTATTTATTATACTGTTCAATACACAATGTACAAGTATATATTATTATGTATGCATACTGTCCTTATAGGGATGTTTTTGCAAATTAAACTTATCTATCTGACTGATACTCCATATTCCAACGCAACACATCCACCGGATTGGAAGTAATATGGACCAAACATAGTATTGTAGTCTGTGCACGATTTGAAAGCTCAGTAAGAGGCTGAGTACATTCCATAGCTAATAATATGGTAGCTGAAGCATTGAAGCTATAGAACAAATCGGTTTTGTGTCATTTTGTTGGGCAGTACCTGGGGAAAGACATATCCAAAATCCTCCAAAATCCGCATTGGAAAAATGTTTCTAGAGCTCTTTTAAAAATAGGTCATATTGTTGGCTGTTATGCCAAATTTTCCACTTCAATGGCATTTAAATTTATGTAATAAATATGGCAGAATCATGCAACAGAAACAAGTTGGTATTGTTGTCATGGCTGACATATGTCACTGCGTTTACCATTCTCTAAATCCAAAATGACGGACAAAATGGCGACCGAAAATGTTAACATTTCGGCAATGTTTGCTAAATTTCAGCGGATGTTTTCATTTATAAGAACTATATTGGTTTAAATGGTCATTTGTGCCAACATATCCCAAGTTAAATACATATATAATAATCGTGAGCCATGTCACGAGGATTAGGACCATCATGTCCCTCAAATTCGAAATAGATGTATTCAATTTCGAATAAAAATCAATATCCGGAATCGTACACTGCAGTATACTGAATACTAATTAGATTTCAGATATGAACCACTAGTGTCAATGGACCTTTCCACAGCTGTCAATCAATTAACTATTAGCGGATATTTTCGAACAATCAGCGATGATGCCATGATGTTATAAATTTATCCGTGATTATAACAATGTTTTTCATTTGCATGACACTTTTCATAATATTCACATTTAATGCCAACTCGAATATGTGTTCTCTGGTTTAGATATAATAAAGAGATCAGGAATCTGTCTTTCTGTTCTGGTCTGTTTGCGATTTTTCTTCCAGAGCCCTTAGCCGATTTCAACCAAATTTGGTGTGGTGCTTCGGGGAACGGCCTTTTTTTTAATTAAAATTTTTTCAACAAAGTAAATTTTAATTTAATTTGTTTTCAAAATATTTTTTTTTTTTTAGCGAGAATATTCAATCTAAAATCTAAAAAGAAAATAGAAAATTAACAAATTATATTATCATTTGAGGCTGTTATCCAAACGGCGTTATGTCTATTAGAAGGGTTTTTCAAGATTTCAGTTCGAAAGATTAGGTTCATACCGCTAATGGGCCAGGTTCAGGATATGTTATGAAACAATGCTTTCACAACTATTAAGAACTGCATGTATACTAATTGTTCCAAAATCGGGTTGTGCGTCTGGTGCGTTTATCACATGTGCAGTGCTAATTATTGTCACGCAAACCGCGTTATTCAGATATAATATAATGGGTTTTGCAAAAAACTCCAAAGATTATATGTCGCAATTACGATGCATGATAATTTATACAGTAAACTGGCGACTAAAAACAACCAAAGCTAGTTCTGGATAATAAGAGAAGTTTACCATACAGTTTATTTTAAATATCCCGTAATGTTTTATCTCATCATTACTAGCAATCAGAAACAAATTATTCGCACGATGGACGATTAATCCCGGCGAAATTAAGATGGTGCTAATTGCATTTGGGATGTAAGATATGACTTAGGGGATAACGGTGTGATGTTTTGTGATTTCGGAAATGTACAGGGCGAATATACTGTGGCAAATTTAGTTAATGGGCGACGGCGGATCCGGAGCCCATTAACAGATATTTGCCACAGTATATTCGCCCTGTACCTTTCCGAAATCACAAAACACCACACTGTTATCCCCATTCTAATTATCTTCGAACTTAAAACGTTATATTTCGACACACACGTGCCTTGTAATTATCGATGAAATGTGCAGACATAGACAACACTCAGCCAATTCACGACTTTTTGTTTTAATTTTAATGCACTGGATAGAATATAGTCCCTCAATTACCATCCCTCTTATCGTTAAAAATGCTGATTAACATGAAAAATTGCCACCTCAAATAGAAATAAATATGCACAACAATTAGTTTCTGCATGTACCTGGTGTCTTTTACAGATGTTTACCACTTACAAATTGCTGTTTTGATTTTACCGCGAAATTGAAGTTGAATTAACAATGGGAAATTGTTTACTCAATGCGATGTATTTCACGCCGTGTCTGTCGCGGTTTCATGTCAATAAATTTGGTCAAATGATATCGAGACATTGATGGGATATAACGGTGTGGTGTTTTGTGTTTTCTGAAAGTACATGTATACAGGGCGAATGTACTGACTGTCAAATTTCGACAAAAGCGATGCCGCTGGTTTGTTTATATAGCAACAAGCTAGTAATGGAAGTCAGTAGCAAAGGTGCCAACTCTATACATCTACTCCGTAACGTCGCCGGCATGTATTGCGTAAGTGTGACGTCATGGAGAGAAACGGAACAGTGAGCGGGCTGGATTGGGCATGGCCGAGATTAGGAATTCAGCTGACGGCAATATTGGCACGTAGGAATATCTAACATTGAAGTGGTGAACCGGACTATACATTGCGACATGTTATCGATGAATACCCCCCCCCCCCCCGCAAATATGTGATGTTTCCGGGGGTATATTGGCTTAAATGCATTAGAATATTGTTTTCATGTCCGATGCATGATTTTACCATGGTTTCGTGGTAGAACAATTCTCAGACTGAATGTTTTCTATACTCAACTATACAAACTATATAGTTCACAGTGGTATATATAATGCCAGCACCAAGTTTTATTATACTCCGGTTATATAACATGCGCGTGGTATGTGACAATGTTCTATATCTGTGTGATCATAAACTCTGGATTCGCGTGTTATGAACATGGTTTTACGATATATAATCCATGGTCAACACTGTAAAAATAGGTGTTTAGGATCTCAACACAATCTTAAACGCAATACCGTTACAGTTTTCACACGCGTCAACGCATTTATTTTCTAAATGGAATGTTTATTATCTAAACGTCACGTTTTTAATGAATAAATGTCAAATATGTTTAGAAAATAAATTAATGTGTTTAAGTAATCAACACAATATTGTTAACATGGCGTTTAGTTTCTAAACATATTGATGTGTTTATGACCTAAACACCACGTTTGTGTCATTAAACACATATAATGTTTTGGAAATAAACGCATTATAATAACATGCCATTTAGGTTATAAACATAATAATGTGTTTAGCTGATGTGTTGATGTGTTTAGGTTAAAAACACATCCGGGCGTTTATGGGGTTGTTCCACTTTACACACACATGGACACGTTTATAAGACGAAATATGTTTATAAAATAGAATGTGTTTATTCAAGTAGCATATTTAACAGTAACAGGATAGTCAAATTTACATATGTGTAACAGCTACAGACAAAACATAATTAAAATCATACATTCTCACAGTTCAATAGTTATATACATATTTTCAGGCTGATTTTGATATTAGGTCTAAAAAAAAAAAATGATGTTTCCGCTAACAGACGGGGAAAAAATTAGGGGCGGGCGTAAATAAAATTGTTGGTTTTTTTTAACATTCATATATGGATTATATTCATCTGTTTTTCCAAGGGACTTGTAATAAACATAGGGTGCTAAATAAGCACTGTAATGGTGGGATTTGAACACAAATGAGCCTAACTACATGTACCTTTATTCGGGTCCAGAGAATATAATCAGAGATGATAAAGGAAATTTTAATTAGGTTTTTGCATGTATTAATTTTTTCACGGGTTCAATACAATAGATGGGGCGTACGTCCGGAAATATCACTATTGTTTGGCCTAAGCAGTAATGCATTGGGAAAATTTATACATTTCTCAGGATTCCGGAGACCTTAAAGGGGTAATGTATACTAAATCCGGTCATTTTTGTACTGTACAGTGCATAAAGAGTGTGCGATAATCAAAACACTCAACAATGGGCAGACCCCACTATGAAATATTTGGTTAAAATTGAAGCCAGATTATTTACAACATACCGATATAGATGGGTTCTAATTTCCAACATGTTATGTTTTAAAATAAGATCCAGAAACAGTCCGATATAATGAGTCTAAAAGAGGAATAAACTATGTTTTGCTATACAGTTCCTTCGACGAATTAAGTCCGAGAATTTTGTTCCTTTTTAGAATAATACATGTGTGTGACCTCGACTCACTATGTATAGTGTCGGAGTATAGTCCCCAAATTTCACAATCACAACACTTTTGTGAGTACCAAATTCACATATATTTTTGGGGGTAGAGAAATCTCGTGTAGTTACTGCATGCGGACCTTGAGGAAGCCGCACACGTATTTCCGTCCTGTTATCAAACAGTAACGCCGACGCACAGAATGACACTGACGCAACGAACGCACAGCGAAATACTTTTCCAGATAGATGTAGCATTTTAGCTAAACATTCGTATTAGTTCTTGCTTCCAGTGGTCCAGTACAGCTTTTGCATTTAGTAATATCCATATATATGTACATCCGTTGACATTCAGCGTTTATCGTCACATTTCATACAACCATGCACAGCTTATGGGTAATTTTTCTGTAAAATTCCCGATCACTTCCGAGTCATGTATGGGAGAGCGGTCACAACACGTTTGATTTTTGCACCATTCCGAAGTGTCCTGTCGATAGCTTTTGATATTCGTTCTGGTTCGATCGAACTTATATCTGGAAAAGAGATATAAATAATTGTTAATAAAATTGAAATTCTGTGTATATATGCGCACATGCGTGTATCGATGCCGACGAAGAGTGATAAGGAATTACTGAACACACTCGTTATAGTGATTATGGACAAATAAAACGTGTATCCTCAAATAAAGTCATCGATGACCACCTGTGTCTTACTTCATTACTTTCATAGCAGTACGGGCGCCCGAAATTTTAGGTAGATATTTTTGCCCGAATTTGTGTACATGATGGTTGTAACGCAGCTTTTGTAGTATAATTATACATCTTGTATATACATAGAAATATAACACATTACATTCAAATTAATCTTAAATTTGAATAATTTGGGCATACATGTGAAAAATATTGCCACGATTTCCCCCTGAAATATCATTCTGAAATTTGCCAGAAAATTGTCCGAATTTTACAGAAAATAACTCCAATTTGCCCGAACATTGTCCGAATTTATAGCTTTCAACACATTTGTGGGGGCTGCAGTCCCCACAGCCCATGGTCCGTACGGCTATGATTACTTTACTTATATAAAGTACATAGTATATATCGGTACTCGGTTAGTTGAACGTATACAGAGTGTCGCAATATTGTAAAATTATAAAATGTTGAAATTAAATTGATAACAGAACGTACCTCATATCCGTGTTTTGCATCTGTGGTAGTTCTGTGGTAGTTCTTCATACTATAGACCTGTGAATTTGTGATGGCCTGCTGTGGCTATAAAACTCTGAATAAACCACATCTGTTATTCATATACAACCCATGGTTAGATGCCTGGACATATTACATAATGTATTCGCCCTGGTATCATTAGCAATATATGTCTATCAAATTACACAAGGACTGACCGTGCCATTGAGATCAAATTCAATTGATGTATAATATAACGTAAGCAGCGCTATATATACTTGCTATATCTGAGTACATATGAGAACGTGTGATATGTTCTAACTGTCGAAGTGTTTGATATATTGTAGCTTTATGATACACATATAGACTTCTCTCATCATTATCATTGATAATAACGCTAAATTATTATATTACTCGATCCACTTTCTCTGAGTAGACTTCCTGAAGTAATGGGAATTTCTTTGCTCTTTCGAACTTTCCACACAAACGCTCTTCATTTTACTATACATTTCGGGGAGAAATAACAATGAATGGTTTAAATTTTGCATACTGTAGAATGGCTGGAGCGTAGAAGCGAAATCTGTTTTTTCTTCTGAGACGACAATTTCGTTCACGTTAAAAAGACTTCCCGAAGCACACATTTATATGTATCGACATATTTTGATATATTGAGGCTTGGGTGTGTGTCGCTTTAATTAAAGTATCATATACAATGTTCTTACCAAAATTTAATGAAGCGCATCTACACAAAGCCATATATACCTATAGGTTACAACATGTTTTCATTCTTTTATCTCATTTTTTAATTATTATTATTATTATTATTTAGTATCATTTCGGATAAAGTTACTTAGGTATTGATCTATTCAGACATAGCCTACATGGTAATATACCCAGGTATTCAACGATATCTTCATTAATGCATGGGACGCGAACCTCTTTTTTTTTAAATCGCGCCGTAAACCGACGAAATCAAGTGGGTTATATTCTGAGTAACACGATACAGACGTTGTTGGAACTACAGCATCGCCTTTCCGTGATATCGCTTAAACGCCAATATGGCTATTTTAATGGACATTGAATAAACGCCTCGTTTATGTGTAGGTTCTGTAACAGGCCGAGATTTTCCATTACTGTGGAACATGATCAGATACGTCAGATAACTACATCCATTGATGCTAATTCCACGTATATTTAACTCATTTGAAATATCAGATGTAACGCATACACATATATTTTATGTAGATTAGTGAACTCTATACTTATACAGGCAGACCTTAATACACATGCATGATGTACTGGATAGGGGCACTAAGTTAGTATTATAATCCACCAGCAGGCGATCTAACAACCGGTGGAAAAATAGTTACGAGTGCAATCACTTGCACTGATTGCATATGTGTACGTTGTTCTTCTAAAGTCGGTGTTGAGACAATTGCTACAACCACTTGTGATTTGGACAAATGGTGTAGTAACCTAAACACTTCATTAGTATACACCGGAAAATAAACACAAACGCAAAATCCATTGAAATATTAAACAACCCGTTTAGATTCTCAACGTATTATACACACATGGATGTCTGATAAACGCATATAACGCCAATTAGTATTTACAGTGAAGGTATATGCCTACATGGTAAATTAAGCCATACTATTATCAAGCATGTTCCATGGTCACTGTAGTTAAACCATAGTTTTACTATAGTGTATAATTATAATCGTATCCACACGCCCACATATCGATTACATTCACTATACAGTTTTACCAACAACATCACGGTAAACCAAAACATATGGTATATAGACAGAACCGCATGAGTGTCTGGATTTTGACGTAATTGTCGCACGAGATTTGTTGGCGGAGAGGTATCGCGTTCCGCCAACAAATCGAGTGCGATAATTCGTCAAAATCCAGACACTCATGTGGTTCTATTTGTATTACATATCTCCGTATCATAGTAAGTTGACTCACAATCGTACATCTCCGGTACAGAAAATGTGATCTGAATTGAGTTTTAACGTAATTCTAGGGTTAACGCAACAATCAGACAGGGAGCCCGTCTATCCGCTAGTGACCTTGGCCCATCTTGATGAGTTTGAAATTAAATTCTGTGCCTCGACAAACATATTCTTAAATGAAACTACTTGAATGAATCATCTCATCGATTGATCGCTTGTTTCTTTATTGTCGTGATTGAAAAATTAAAAATAGTAACGGCGAGAACCAGTTTAACAACACTGAATGAAATAATTCCGTCGACAGATTGCACTAGTGCGATTCTGAGAATTATCACACGCCTGGAAACTCGTGCGATCATGCGAATTACGTTGATACATATGTAATAAATATGCAAATACAACAATCATAGGCTACCATGAATATACTTTAGAAAAACATGGGAAGTTGTTATAAGAGTATGTCATTGTTTCTCCATTCAACAACGCATATGTGGAAAATATCATGAACACTACGCGAGTGAATTCTTATGAAAAAGATGGGTCCCATAATCCCTAAACCTAGATTAGTGAATCGGCCGACAGAATACTAATATATTGGAAATGATCATGTGTTCACTATGATACTTACTATGGTTTCCATGTTTTACTATAGAACAATCGTACCATTGTATTTATGAAGGCTTTCAGAAATCGATCCACTATAGCATTACTCAGTAAAACTTTATTGTTTACTATATACAATACACTACTGGCATAGTATTGTATTAGTACTACATAAAGACTATAGTAACGTTATATTATAGCAATAGTAGACTATATAGTATTGCTATGGTAAAACTATAGTGATATACTTATCAGTACTATTGAAATACTATATATTCACTGTATGTAGTAATAATATGTGGCATTTTGGGATTTTAAAGACCCCCCATCTTTAATATCGTATAACAACTGTACTTTAAAAACTACTTTGGTGATCAGCATCAGTTGTACAATTATAAAAGTGGGATTTAACTGTTTATCTGAAAATGATGATTGTTTTAATTTTTTATTTAAACCTATGTACTTGTTTGATATTCGAATCCACACGGAGGTTACCATGAAAATATAAGTTCACAATAAAAGTAAGCCAAATTTATATTTCCATGTAAAAATTGAACGCATGACTAATATTCCATGGTTTATGTAGTAATATAGTGATATACTATAGTAATACCACAATGAAATATAGTAAAGTTCCAGAATTATATGAATGTTCCATAGTATTTCATACTGTACTGTTTTATACTATAGTTGTATTACAGAATATAGCTATAGTTATACATTAGTGTTGTATGGTATACCATTGAATACTATAATATTACATACATATATCACAACATAATATAGAAAAGTCCATGCAGGAGTACTATGATAGCTTCATTTTATTTTGTACTGTAGTATAGAATACTATAGTTATACTGTAGCGTACATTGGTATACATTGGAATACTATAGTATTATCACAACAAACTATAGTAAAAGTCCCAGAGTATTATGATTGATGTTTAGTATTTCACTTACCATGTTAGACCCCTTTAAAAAATTATCTTTTTAATATCTTTTATTTGTAATTGGCAGATAATCACAAACAAAACAATCAACATTATTGGAATTATATTAACGACAATAAACGAAATTGAAATTCCCAACTGTACCCTTTACCGAACTCGGAATCGGAATCGGACAACAACTTTTAGTGTGACCATCGTAGTGCGCGATCAACGGCCATTGCTTTAAGGTTTAACCAAATCAGTCCAATGTGACCTTCAGGGATATGTTTATCAAATTTTAAAATGGGTAGAAAAGTATCAAAAACGTCACAATATTCAAAGAAAACCACAATCAGTGTATCATATGTAATAAATAACACTATACTGGTAGCAGATTAAAATATATAGCTCATACTTACCAACCACACTCTGACTTCGTGCGCACGTACAGACATAACAGTCAGCTAATTTCCATAAAAGAAAGTACACCATGATTCAGTAGAACTCCGTAAGAAATGCTTTGTTGAGAAATCCACATTTTATAATAACAACACGTATTTAAGGTCTTTGATAGAGTTCAAATAAAGGATTCTATTCATGTATATTAGTAATCACAGAAACCGTGCCCATTGATGGGACATTTTAAGAGTATACCTCATGGTGGATTATGTTAGAAATACAAAATGTGAACTTTATTGAGATTTAAAAAAAATATATCTGCAGGCAATGGTCCAAGAAAAATAAAGTCCATATCTAAGAATCAAATATGGGAATATGTACTGAACACTGTGGTGAATGATGTTCTATAAAAAATATTATATTTCATGAGTGTTCTTTGAAACAAATACTTAGAACCAGTTGTTGGCAAATGATACACTAACTTCATAATATGCTTGACTGAGAGCCAGCAGTTTATAGGTCACCTTTTCGTAGATTATGTCCATTTATGTCCGTAATAAAATACGAGTAAGGTAGTACCTGTCAAAAACAAGTGCAGTTCCAGTCGGCATACATTTGCTTTCATCGACACTTCGAACTTGAAGACTAGATACATGTATATTTCGTATCGACTAATAATATGTATAATTAAAATGTAATACCAAATTGAATAATTAAGCATTGATGTTTTCTTAGTTGATTCTGCTTAACGATTGTCTATTTTATTAGTAATGTGGTTATTTATCACAGTTTTACCACCCTGAACTCCATTGTAGATACATTGTTTTGCCATCAAAACATCGTTTTCATTTGAGCGATAAAACTATGGTAGTACCCTGGTAAGTTTGTCATATAGTTTTATATACTGTACACTGTAGTAGAAAATGCAGTTAATTTACAATAACTATTTTGGTGGTGAAAACATTGTAAATTTACAACGGTGTTTTGGTTGTAAAACTAATATTAATCATCATAATACCATGGCAATTACAACGGAGCCATACATGTAGTAATCAGCATGGAGGTAAATTAACTACTGTTGTTTTACTATAGTTTTACCTCACAATTACTGTTGTAAATTAACTATAGTTTCAGATAGACTTGTAAATTAACGATAGTTTCACATAACCGTTGTGAATTAACTGTTGTAAAACTATGGTTTCACTATGGGTTTCACCACACAAATAACCGTTGTTAATTAACCACCCAAAATAACCGTTATAAATTTACAACCCAAATCACCATTGTAAATTTACCACCCAAAATAACCGTTGTAAATTAACTATGGTTTCAGATAATCGTGGTAAATTAATTATTGTTTTTATTATGGTAAACCATGATTTTACTATGGTAAAAAAGTAGTAATTTTATTATAAGGGACATACTCGAACTACCTTCCTACGAGAATTATATGTCCCAGAAAGACGCATTGAAGTAATAAAAATAGAATATAGAAAAGAACGTTCAGTGTTAGTCTATTCCTGATATGGTAAATGGTAAAGATTGTTTCCTTCATTTACAAGTATGTGCGAAAAATAGAAAACAGCTGGAAAATTACCCCGAGTTCAGATAGATTTTTTCGACCACGTTTGTTATTTTCGATAATTTTTCAGCGGTTTGATGGTTGACTACTTCATTCCTTGATAGGATAGGGTGTGTACACAACGTAATTGATAGGATATGATGCGTATACACCACATCGTAATTATTGGGATATGATCTCAATAACAACACGATCCAGTATAAAGCTGCATGGTGGACACGACTGAAATCGGTTCTATTTGCAACTAAACAGAACGTCACAATACATTAGTATGTTAATGGGTTTGTTGAGACACCGCGAATACCAGGGCAGAAAATGGAACCAGTAGTGCAGGATTGAGTTCTATCCTTCTGCGATGAAATAAGTTCCCCATTAAGGGTCAAACGCACGTTTTGCCAAATTTTCCTGGTATTTCAAAATGGACTTTCTCAAAATCTGCCAGGAATTTATTTCTATAATTTGGTAAAAGCGGTTATTATGACACGGTATGTAAGAACTATCGACCAATTGGATATTATAACCCTCATTTACTTAACTTTTTTGGCATGAAAAATATTTAAAATTTCACTGTTTTTCAGTTATAAAGAACTTCTGTAAAATATATTTTTTTCAAAAGTGCAGTTCATATATCCATGAGATCATATCCCAATATCATCAAGAGGAGACTTAATTATGCTTGATTCGTGAAATTTCATTATGAAACTACCCATAAATAATTTTCTATATTTGAGAATGTTCATGTCACGCCTGTTCATCAATGAACTGATAAGTTCGTGGGTCACGGTTTCATAACCAAGTTAAAGCTTACCACCATATTTCTTAGCTCTGTGGCATAATTCCAATTGATAGCTCCCTGCTTGCGTGGACCACATTGTATATCAACATTAGTTGTCATTGCTTTCGTAGCCCAATGGCAGTAGCTAATAACTAGGGTTTTCAATTATGAGCTTTTGTGATTGTTTTCGACATACTTAATACCTATGGATGTAATGAAATAAATGTGGATTTCGCAATGCCTGTGTGATACGAATGATATTTGGTTTTGGTAAACGGACAGTTGACTAAGGAATTTCTGAGCTATTTTGTTTCTAATCGGACGGGGTTTTGAAGATATTATTTTTCGAAACGGTTCGAATGACGAAAACATTTGCACGGCTATTGCATTAATTAGTTCAACTTTCCTACTCACGTGTATTTGATGGAATGGATAATCCGAATTGCAGCACGGAAATGCACAAAAGAACCAAAAAATATGTGTTTCCCATTCTAAGTCCAGGATTGATATAGACTGAGAACACCCCGATTATTTCAACATATTGCATTGCCAATTCACGGAAAATATGACACACCGGAATTGGAGCACCACTTAGATACCCACTCATCGCGAATTAACCCTGACGTAACGATGCGGTAATATACTATACACATGTATTATCATAACATCAAACAAAGTAATATAACACGAAGAGGGAGAATGAGAGCTGATTGAAGAACAGGTGGGAGAAGGACGCAACTGCACCACCAACTGCAAGACATAGTTTGGTCCTCTGCTACGCTGGTCTGACCACTGCCATACATATATGCACGTAATTGAATCTAACATTTTTTATTGAAGAGTTGTTGGTTACAATTCATTCTAAATAAATAAATTTCTCAGATTAATGTAAATTTAATTGTGACCAACAACAGTCTTTTAAACAAATTATTGTGTACGTGAAGGCAGTGCTCAGACTGGAATAGGCAACTGAACTCTGCATTCGTCATAATGTCTAAATATTTCATCAATGTCCCTCCTTCCTACGACAGTGCAATACGGTAATGGAGCCTATCGCTCGCAATATAATGTTCATGTTATGTAAACATTTTATGCTAACCCGATCATCAATGAACGAATTAAGAACAAGGAGTTTCAAACACGACTCTAGGGTCATATGCTGCTAAGCTACTAATCAATGAAATATTTAAGAAAATATAGTTTCAAACTTGATTTTAGCGGTGCTATCCTGCTAAACTGCTAATCAATTAAATAATTCAGAAAAGAGAGTTTCAAACTTGATTCAAGCGATGCTATTCTGCTAAATTGCTAATTAATGAAATAATTAAGAACAAAGTTTCAAACTCGATTCTGGCAGTTATATGCAGCTAAACGGCTAGTAGGTGTAAAATTAGAAATATCCAACAGTTGGGATAAAATACAATTGCAAAAGAAATTAACTAGACTTGGGTTGGGAATTTAGGACTTGTTCGTGGGCGTAATTTGAAATTATAAGGAATCGTTTCGCCACATCACTGCTAATTTCTTCTAGATAGCATTCGGTATGTGAATTTGTGTAATATATGTACATGTTTAGGATTGTAAATCAATATATTTGCACCAGTGGTTAAATGGGTTCTGAAGTTGCTAATCAATTGGTGCATACGAAGCTGATGCAGCACCACGCAGATCCGTGATTAATTATGCAGTTATGACAAACCAATCGAAGCGTCAGAACGCAGTTGTACCCATAACATCTATATATCGCATACAGGGCACACATTTAGAATTTTGCAGGAAGAGAACACCTCTGAAGTAGCGAACCAATGAGTTGAGGTACCACCACGCATATCCGTGATTGGAGTATTAACAAACCAATGGTATAATCGGAACGCTCATGAACCCAGAACCTCCACATCAGTATCCGCATACATGACACACATTTAGAACTTTGCAGGAAGAGAACACTGTAATGTTATGGTTCGGAGCGACCTCTTTGTTTGTTTGAACATACGTTATTGATCATCCCAGAATCTAATATCACACATTTTGCTCTGATCCCATTTACTGGGTATACGCGGAACATGACGTGTTCTCAGTGTGTACACATTTCGCCTTTGTGACGGAATATTCAGAGTTAGTAATAATCAATAGGGGAGCAGTTTTGTTTGAAACCTTTGCGATAGACATGACATAAAACATTTGTAAGGCGTCGTGCTATGTACATTCATCACAAACCAGTTATCTCTAATACAGTATGCGTTTCATTCTCTGGAAACGCAAATTTAGGAAGTGCTTTGTTTTCTGTTGTGTTCTGATACCTGTTGTACTCCTGATTCAACTGATTACCTATGTGTATACTCCGATTAACTTAATAGAAATGGACGTGGCACCTGCATTCTTCGTGGACGTGGAGCCAGTTGCACAGCCATCAGTGGTTGATTGTGGAGGGGTGGAACGATTACCCCCCGCGATAGATACTTCCGGAAACTGGCTTCGAGTATCTGTTTCACACAAGGAGAGAATGATTTATTCCGCGTTTCTTTATGAGATCGGAGGGAGGAGAGTAGTGCGTGTAATCGGCCTGACGTCTCAGCGACAAACGAAAGCACCGCTCTGGTGTTTCCTCTGGTTTAGTGATTCTGAAGTAATTGTTGAAAATTCTAACGTTGAACCCTTTTTGGATAATCACGACCTAACGTAAGCATTTCTTAAATCATTCTGCTACATTGCAAATGTATAGAGGTATTTTCGACTATTTAGTCATGGTTTAAGACGCACGTTTTATCAAAATGTCCTGCTATTTCAGAATCGATTTTTTTTAAATCACTTGGGAATATATTTTTTAATTTGGTACTTATACGTTGACAGTCCCACATAATTGCAGAAGCCCACTTTGGTTTATTTCGACATGGAACATCTATAAAATTTCGATGTTTCATGCACCAAGAACCTAGTGCAGTTCATATATACATGATATTACATGTGAAGAACATGAGATTTTGATTCAAGAGCTACATAAATATTTGCATTTAAATAGACAACCACCCACACCAAATTCTATAAATGTGAGATTAGATGCATATAATCATGCAAAAGCTGGTCACAGTATATTTGAGTACCGTTGCCTATTTGTAATTGAGTACTGACTTGACTAAACCAGACTGAATATAACATTTGTATTTATATATAGAGCTCAAATAGTTGTGGCTGTTTCATTCTTCGTGGTAATTTATGGGTGATATGCTGTCATGCAATTACAATTTAGTTCAACATTATGACGCACATGAAGCTCCATCTCTCTCTTCTCTCAAAGCGGCAATAATATCAGATGGTTGGTCGTTAACTTCTCGGTGATATTATAAATTATTATTGAAGTTTTTGCTTGGAGATGTTATCATTCGTGCATGTATAGCGCAGTTCGTTTTTAATTATGTGCCAAGCGTCGATTTATTCCAGGATGTCAACAATATACGTCACCGATTCCCTTGCATGTGGATTAATATCATGTGTATGTGTCCATGTTCTGGTCTTCCTATCTGTCTTGGATAAACATTTCTCAACCTGTCATGATTCATTCACGTTGTGTATATACTTATATTACAATATATGTTCAGAGCTTGTGCTTGTATTAGGACCTGCATTATTATTACTACCAGATATCCGCATATTGGAGTTTCACCGCATCAGATGTAAAATTCACGTTGCTCCAACCCATCGCGGTAACTCCGAATAATTGCAAAATAACAAATAAAATACACAGCCACCCTTCTTCGTTATTTGACAAAATTACCAGAGATCACACACTCAGTTATGACCAGGCGAAACATAATTGTATTAAGTTTGACCATCCTTGCCATGCATGTAATGCTCTATTGACAGACAGCACGACAACGCCTGGGTAAATATCATCTCCTATCAACATGATTATCGGTCGATATTGCCTTCCGTTCATCTTGTGCAAATATTGGAGATACCGTTCAGGCAAACAGAAGAGTTCACATTTTAACAATGCATATGTGTCTTTTGTCTGATGTGTGTTATGATTTGCTGGGTGGTTTAAAGCCACATGGCGGTTTGCGCTCCAACATGCACATAATATTATTCACTTTTGATTTTTGCATAATTCGAGTCGTGTCAAGTCGTGGAGTTGTTGGATACAGGTAATGAATTGGTATATTCATGTGCTATCTGTTACGTCTTGACTGATGTATGATAGAATGGGTGTCATGAGAGCACTACATACACAGTCGTATATGCAACATGTTTGTGTCACTTGTCGTGTCGGTCACCACTCACCATCTATATTTAATCAATCCATACATTGGATATTAACTATGACAATAATATATAACTGTTATAATTATTATTGAGCAGTGCCGTATAGTCCGCATATATATTCAGTGGGCTCTCAATTGTTGCTCTTTCCAAAATTCCAGATAAACATTCGTTTCTTTGTCTATTGTATATTGGGCAGTGGAATAACAAAAAAACTACAACCAAGTCGCAATCTGCAGTGATGTATTTGCGCTGGGCGTGAGTAATAGAAGTAGTGATATATAAGGCTATGATTATTATCCGTGCTTCATATTGTCGACTTAAAGTCACACAATGTTTCACACCTCCGCACGTTATTACGCGCGCTCTGTGTGTATACTAATGTAGATATTCTCGTTTCGCCTGGGCGCATGTGTGTTTTATTTAAAGAATGATAATATTTGGGAGGATTAAAAGTCGAACTGGAACTGGAGGCCGAATCCGGTAAAAGGTGTAGTTGGGAATTTAAATTTCATTTATTGTCGTTAACATTATGTCAATAATGTTGATTTTTGGTTTGTGATAAGCTATGTCAATTACAAATAAAAGAAATTGAAAAAGATAATTTGTAAATCTTATATTTCAACTTTTATAGACATTTTTCGTTCTGCAGCCCACTGGGGGTTGTGGTCGGAGACGGCCGAGTCGGTCGCTGGTTCGTTACTTAGGTGCTGGTTGTTATTGTTATTTTAACGGAATTCTGAGTTAGTCATTCGTGAAACCAATATGTTTTATATTCTATAATTACATCATGGGTATATAATATATGATATATGGTCTTGAGCGCGTTACAATTTCTGACATTGGTTTTCTTGTCTGGTAGTGTGTTCCACATCTCGACGGCTGAAGGAAGGAAGGAATTTTCGTATGACGCAGTATCACGAGAAGGGTTAGTTAGGTGATGCTTTCTCATTGGATATCGGTGCATATTCTCTGTTGATCTCAGAACTAAGATATATAGATATGAGGGTGTCATTTTATAGAACATTTTATAGAATTGGCATAATTTGGAGATTTACCGACGTACAGACAATTTTCCCCATTCAGTTTCCATTATAAGATTTTCATTACTCCAGCTTTTTGTTACTCCAGTTGCTATTCTCGCCGCCTCATAATGCAGTTTTTCGAGCATGTCGCTTTTGCCATTAGTACAGTTGTCCCAGCCAGGAGAAGCATACACGAAAATAGGACGTATGTAAACAAAATAAATTTTTCGAGGGTTCTCCTGTCTAGGACAAAATGTGTTGTTTGCACTGGCAAGCGAAGGCACTTTCTCGCTGCTATCTTTTTTCAATCATGTGTTGGCTCAAGTTACCTTTGTTGTTAAATGTCACTCCTATCTGTTTATAAGTAGACACAGTTTATATTACTTCATCGCCCATTATCAAAGGTTTGTGTATAGATTTGATATTATCAATAAACTTTGTTTTAGGGGCACTAAATTTGACATTCTACTGCTTGGTCCACCTCATATGTTTTTCTAAGTCAGAATACATGACATCAGCCGCGAAATATGAATCGTCTTTTGATAGATACATTGATTTATCGTCAGCGAAGAGCTTTATATTACATGTGAGGTCATCCACGTTATCGTTTATGAGGGTGACGACCCCCTCCCCCTGGAATCCGGCTTAAAACTGACCCTGGCATCCGGAATACTCCATAACAGAGAGATGGCATCCGGCATATTCTTTTCACTAAATTTATTGAAAATAAAATGACTGATGAAACAAAAGTGGACATGATGCATGCATTGGAATTAGTCTGCATATTGGCTGTAGTAAGCTAGTTATTTGCCTTAGCAGCAGTTATAATCTGATAACACATACATGAATATATTGGTATAGGATTATGTTGAAACATGCATTAGAGTACAATTGCAAACATGTGTGCATATTTTTGTGTAGAAACAAACCATTGAAAGTTCGTTCACTTGACATCAGTTAATATTTCCTTATTGAAAACATTCTGGTCCGATTTTCACGGAATAAATGGCATTGTAATACGTATATAGTGTGCCGTTGACAAATAATTAAGATACCTCCCAAAATGTTTACCACCAACCCACTGGGTTTCCTATCCTTCCCTGCGACCAAAAATGGAAAATGCCCGAACTCATCTTTCTGGTCCGATGTTCACGGATTAAACGACATTGTAGGGTGGCTGTTGGCGATTAATTAAGATTCTTCTCAAAATATTTACCACAAAACCGACTGGCACTGGGTTTCCATACGTACCCTGCGACCGAAAATGGAAAAATGCCCAAAATCGCCTTTCTGCATCGTCCAATTTTCACGGATCAAACGGCAGGGTGTAGGGTACATGACCGTTGGCGAATATTAAGATGCAACCAAAAACAAAACAATTACTACTCAAACCAATGGGGTTCTATACCGTACGACTCATGTACTAATGTCGTTATTACAATGTGCGTATTGTGGCGGGGGGTGACTACCAAATGGACAACGGTTCAGTGAAGTAGCTGCATGATATCGCAGAAAGAGCCAATGCCCAACTGGATTATAACCCTTCCATCCAGGGAGGGTCTTGACTTGCCGAATATCCCATCCGGCCTCGATTTGGATTTAATCCAATAAAACTCAGAATCTTCAAAAACTAAATTTATGTATTATTAATCCTTTGAGTTTTGTAAGATATTTGTCGCATTTATGATCATGCAGTGTCAAAAGATTGACAAATTTCGCATTTTGACTTGCAAATTCTTCCAATTCTAACAAATTTCATTCAATCAACGTAGTCCATGAGCCAGGACCGAGAATGATACCATTTTGGTTGGCAAATTCTATCAACATTTTTCTCAAAGCTTATAATCTGAAGTTTATCTGAGTGCTGGGGCGCATTGTGCCAGTGTAGCTTAGTGTGCAAAATATATGTTTCCATGGCAAAAACGTTGTAACTAATACTACTTGTAAAGACAGCTTAATTGTCATTGATGATCTCCATAAATTCTAGAGTATATATATGGTGTACAAGGTTACTTCCTGAATCGCGCTGTCCACATGTTTTCCTAAATATTTGTTGAATATTTTGATTTAGCATTGGCCAAATTCGAAACCCCATTCAAACTGTCATGTGAACTTTGGGACATATGTAATCAATATACATATATATTAATATAATTTCGCCAATGGATGATAATTAAAGATATAATGTTGACACTGAAAGTTCGTATCAACTTGAGCGCAGAAAATGCAGTCGGTAAATACATCTTTAGTTATTGAACATGCACAGTGGCGATAATGTTTTGGGAGTGTTATTCAATGTGACCCACTCAACCCCGAAATCGACATACGACATATTACATATTACGTGTGTTGCTTATCGCACACTCTTTACATATTCTATTCCGACCTCGAAATTAGTTTATTGAATTGAATTGAAATGAACTCAAATTATTGCTCAATTATTAACGTTATTGTCTTCTTTTGTTGAATTCAATGCATTCAGTGATTTTGTATAAATGACATGGGCACAGCACTTGTGTTATGTTACGCCAATAGCAGGTATTGGTAAGTGGACCCTGAAGACACCACATGTCGATCCATATAATATAATGTAAATGTAAAACGTATTATGTCTTATAAATGCCTAATCCACTTGTATTCACTGTGTCACGACGTGTTTATACATGTACATGTTTTGTGGTAACAGACGTCAAATATTTCTTTTATTAATTTTTGTAAAGGGCCCCGAACACCATCCGCGCCATTAAGATAGAGACACCTTTGCTAGTGCTATAAACCACAACGTTACATTCCTGGTAAATATTACCTCTATTAGTCCTATAGATGGCCTCATTATTTTCTATATATAGTGGACATGCAGACAGACAAATGTTCGAACATATATACAGATACTAGATAAAACCAGCTGTGTCAGTATATTGTATCGCTTCAATCACAGGCCTAAAATGTTATGTTAATATATTTAAATAAAGTAAAATATAAATAAAATTGCATATCTTAATTAAGGTCCATATCAGTATGGGTCCGTATAAGCCACGGCCCGTATATGCCGAGGGTCCGTATAAGCCAGGGTCCGTAACATTCTGTGGTCCGAATAAAAGTCAGGGTCCGTATGCATGCGCCAGGGTCTGTATCAGCCTCATACCGACGTGTGCACGCCTGGATCGGAAGCATTTAATCTACATAGTAGTATATGGCTACATTTTCTCTAATAACAAAATAATGTATATAATTATCTTGCAGGGTGAATTTGTAACTGGAATCAACATTAATTGAACTTATGAACATAATATATTTTAAAAGATTACTGAAACACTTGTCTCTACGCTAATATTCTCTACGCTAATATATTAGCGTAACGGGTTGACGTAAAATAAGAGTTATTCTAATATTTTAGCGTATCTGTTTCAAAGGGTTAACAATTAACTAGTTATCTCTGTAGGTCCGTGTGGACTTTCCACTTCCTAAGATAGCTCAGGTGTGGAAACCCATTACGTCGGGTTTGATTGTGACTTTTGTATCTGTATAAACACAAGGCTCGTCAGATTGCCCAGTGTAAGCGTTTGCTTTTTCAACTGTTCCGCAAATATTAATGTCATTGACATGGGAACTATATTTTATCTGGATATATGACTCCTCGTCTAGGCACGCCCCGTCTAAAAGTTTCCACAATAACCAAGAAATAGATAAGTGCAGTATCGTGCTTTAGTTAATGTCACAAATCGTGTTTATTTTGTTCTGATTGTATCTCAAGGGTAATGTATCATGAGTCATGTATTACCACAAAGGTATGCATGAGGATGGGGATTGCTTTTATGACTAACCTACTAGAGGTAGTGGATTATGAGCCAAATTATAAAACATAGACCAAATATTACATATTCCCAATGACATTGACTGTAGCAATTGACATTGACCCTATAACGCATATGGCCCAGTCAATTGATGGATCCTTAATTGGCAATATGAGTTCACATCATTTCTTCAAACAAAATTAGGCTCAGGTTTCCAGCAGTTGGATTTTCAATAATAATATTTGATGCTGTTGCCATGGAAACCAGATTTGTATCTCGACAGTTTGTGAGACCTCTCACTGGGCATCCCCCCAAAAAGTGTTCATTATAGCTACGCGACACATATGTGAAGTTTCATGATTTAGTTACTAAAGTCACAAAAATTTCAGTTATTTTGGTATTGATGGTAATTCATCGTCGCTTATGTAGTGTCACAATTACCGCAACAAGGCAGTACTTAAAAGCAGATTAAAATGTAACTAAAATGTTCCATACAACAACAAAAAAATACACAAGGTTCGTTGATTCTCAAAAGAGGCATTTTTTTAATTTTTCTTCAAATATATGGTGTCGTTGTCACGGAAACCTGGGTTTATAACGACATTTCACACCACCCCACCGGGACACGCCCTCCAAAAGTTTTCCCTATTACTAAGTATATATTTGTATAAGTTTCGTGCTTTAGTCAATAAATTCACAATTCAACCTCTAAAGGACCCCAGATAAATAAATAACTCTATAATATACACAAAAGCACGATATCTTGGGAAATAACTGATTTTGACCCATTTTGGAAAATGGCCACAAAGTTTAGAGGTCTTTATCTGATGTCTGCCATGTCAGTTGCAACCATAACACAGTTCTCCGTGTATCCTATATGCTCTAGATTTTTCCGAGTAAAGATAACGTATTCAAAACTGATATATAAACTCAGTGGGAAGAAACTGTGTGACCCGATATGAAAAAAGCTAATATTTTGGTCAATGACCTTGACCTTTGTATATGACCTTGACATATAGTGGTGAAATCTCCAGTGTCAAATGAAAGCCCACCAAGGATAGCACCCCATACCAATGCCAAGATAGAGGTAGTGCATTAAAGGTACTCAATTACTATTTCTGTGGCTTCTGGGGTAAAAAATATTTGATTCGAGTCGAGGAACCCACCCTTCAAAGCTCAGAGTGATCAGATATCGATTTTTGAAATGTGTTAAATTTTGGAGATGTGGGCCACTTCCACGTCTCAAACGGACAAATTACGGACAAATTGCGGGTTAAAGATGGATAACTCTAATGAACTAATGAACCTTCATTAGTTGGAAACGTCATTTCCTTGTGATGGATATATTCTTATGTATTTTTATTTTAGTTCTGAATATTGATGTCAGGTCCTCTGTGGTTGTGTTTTCCATGACTGAGAGGTAATTTATATAAGTAAAATTTGCGTTGTCGTAGTTCCAAATTGTCCTGAAATTTCTCTTGTATTTCTCAGAGGCTCAAATCTAAGCTCAGCACAACTGGGCAGTGGTATCTTATTAGATGCTATGAATAAATTCCTTTTTGTTTGTAATCAAGATACCAATCAATGTTGATGAAGATTCCGTGAAATGGGTTGATTCATCAACCATGCAGTTGGGTATTTCTAGGTCGAATCTTCTCCTTTTTTGGCGGGGTGTTTTTAATGTACGTGAGACTCCACCTCCAGTGGGTTCTGTTACTCGGTCACATCTTTCTGGGCAATGAAAACCGGCGATACTTATTGTTTAGTCGTCAATATTACTGAACAGCCAGGTTTCGGTGAAAGTCGTCACACGATAGGCAAAGGATTTGGCGCGAACCAAGTCAATTTTATGTCTTAAACTTTGAATATTCATGTCCATCATTCGAAATTTTTAATGATCTAATTGCGTGGAAGTGTTCTCTGTGTTCACAGACGCAAATAGCAACAAAATAAATGTTATTCCTGCCAGCGAAAGTGTAATTGCTAATTCTATTTCCCTTAATGGCAGTGCATGTTTTATATATATGTCACAGCACTGCACCAGCCTTAGATACTTTCGGTCTTATGAGAGATCATCTGAGTTGATAGACATGCAAATACTTCACTGATTAGCTTGATGCACTGATGACAGTTATTTTCTAGCCATTGATAGTTACATTAATGTTTGAGACGGTTGCTCGCTCTTTTTCCATGCATACAATGGTCTAGGCTTTAGTTACATCAGGACAAGTTTATTTATTTCAGTTTTACATTTCTCGAAGCTTCTTCTTTCCGAAGGGTGTCGGGAAGGAATTTATTCACCCCACCGTCCCATATGCAATGTGCCATAGCTTAATGTCATCTCCGCTGAAGCGCATCTGAGGTCCCAATAACATACATATGATGTATTGCAGTTATAAATTCTTATATGTTTTAAACTTTTACAAATGTCAAATATGGGCACAAAAGGTATTTAGTGAAAAATTTGCATTAGGTTGTAAAAAACACGTTTTTCCCCTCATGTCACCCACCAACCCCGGCATACCTTCCTGCAATTTGTTATTAGCCCCCCCCCCTGCATAAACAATAAAATAAAACCACTTACACGGACATGCAATTATGGGTTGGGGTGCTGTTGGCAATTCCAAGCTGGACACCCAACTTCGTTAAAAACAATTCAACAGTTTAATGCCTAACACACCATGCATTGGCAATTTCGCATCGACAATAGGTTTGCAAATGGTTTCATAGTTTGATTTTTCAACAAGTATTTAGTGTGAAATTTGTCGCAACTAAATTAGCATCAGTTGGAAATTCCTAACAGGATAGGATAGTGGCCCTGTTAGCAATTAGAAATTTCCAACAGCGTGTTGGGAATTTCAAGCATATTTTTATGAATGTAAAATATCAATAACATTGCATATATTTTAATTGAGGTCCGTATCAGCCGGGGTCCGTATAAGCCAGGGTCCGTATCAGCCGGGGTTCAGTCACCAGTGTTCAGGATTATAAATAGAGAATTTCTATGTGACTGACAATCATGATAGAATTCTTTGGTCGACCACCCAACAAAATTTAAAACATCACCCCAGTAGCTGATTGGTCAATTTCAGGCAAGTGATCTTATTAATATGATTTATTTCCCTGCATGTGAATTCCACTTGGGGGAATACCAAGCCCCATTGCTCTGAGGTGAGTCTTATGTCACATGTCCATATCCAAATGCCCAGCTGATCAGGTATATATAATAATGTGTCATATTTCTAGTTGATTGCTTAGGTGGATATCAACATTTATATTTATTGGGCTGAAATATGTGTGGTTGCTTTGTTCTTCGTTGTACTAGCTTAAGAATTAAGTAGTTTTATGTATAGGTCCATCAAAAAATATAAGATAACAAGTTAAGATATGCGTGGATATCCCTTAAAGATAATGTTTATCTTAATTTTGTAACTTTTTCCGGATCATTGAAAGTTATGAAAGCAAAATTTCATTACTTTTCATTGTGATGGTAATGAATTTATTAATACGTGATATATGAAATCGAGTAACGTGAAGTATGTTGATATGAAATGTGTAGTAATATTGGCTTACATACTCGTTTCACCGCATATTCACATTACTAGATCTCTTATCATTTCAATTAACTTTGAGATAATGCGAAGCAAATAAACCGGATGAAGTGCGAAGAAAATAAACCGTAATTATTCGTAACGTGTCATGGTAGAGGACGCAAGTAACTTAGAAGCAAGAATGCATGCAACAAGCAAATTAACCCTTCCGTGACTGGAGCTTCCTAAAATTTTACGAAAACCCTGTGTCAATGCAATCTCTCATATACGCGAGCCTCCCATATGTAGCCTACATTGGCACATGATCTTTATTGCTGCACCAGCAGCCCGTCATGAAAGGGCTAAGGAAGTAGTTACACGTACGCGTAGATTATCAAACCATGAGGACGTACCTCCTCATAATAAGATATGTAGCAATGTTGTTGTCAACTTATATCAGTTGTTTATTTACGCATCGTACATGTACAGTGGCCAGAAAGGCAGTCAAGGGGGAAGCATAATTATACTCAGTCTATGTAAACATACACTCAGATTCATACTGATACTGAGTCTATTGCATTCCCATCAACTTTTCATTTCTGAACGGTTGTGGGCTTCCCCAAAATTACGTCACACCGCACTAAATATAAATATGAAATTAGTTGATTGACAGGCGTAAACATGGTCACGTGCCAGTACCGTCATGGCCGCTTCAACCATGTGAAGCCGATTCTAAGAATCGGAATTAATAGTTGCAGGGTTTGTGACTTTTCGTTCGGCGGTTGTTTTACTGACAATAACGGGAAACAGCTAGCTTCCGGGATCCAAAATAATTTGTACAATAACTAAGACACAGATCTTCTTGAAATTATAAAAAATGGCTGTGGATCTCTTGGACTCGGAACGAATTATTTTTTAGATTGGCCAGGCGATTTGCCCCCCATGTTGTCAAAAAATAACACAAATCAACGGCCACAAATCAAAAATACATGAATGTCGGGACTATCTGCTAAAACAACTACAGAACTAAAAAAAAGTTAAATGACATAACAAAACGATCTATGTCATCTATCAGTTCCCCAGTACCGGCAGTAGTACCACCGCAGCCAAAACGAGCGTAGAGCAACACAATTCTACCACCAACCCCACCGAAACCCTCCCGACCTTACACAGCCGTATTATTAGCTCCAAAGATTGGCCAGTTGTACCCTAATTACAGTTGCCTGAAATCCAAATTCCGGTGATTCTTGATTTTAAACTTTCGACCGCTCGTCAACAATCTACTTTATTTGTCGATTTGTGAATTTCTCTTCCGGTATAACATGACGTCATGGATACTATTTTAACAACATTTAGCCACACCTTCGGAATTTCCACACCGAGAGCACGTGACATGTTACTAGTTTTTTATTGGGGCACACATTTCTTAGAGCTAAGTTTTGATTGGCAGTAATTACAAGGAATCCCGGGTTTGGGAAATGAAAACTGAACGAAAGGTCGTCAGACCCACTATTTTTTATATGTGGGTATGTAGTTTACTCCAGACTGAATTATACTCAGCATCAAATTTGTTGCAATTCTCTGTCAGTTGTTTAATTACGCATCGTACATGTACAATGGCCAGAGAGATAGTCAAGGAGGAAGCATATACTCAGCATCAGATCTGTTGCAATTCTATATCAGTTGTTGAGTTACGCATCGTACATGTACAATGGCCAGAAAGGCAGTCATTGAGGAAGCATATACTCAGCATCAGGAATGTTGCAGTTCTATATCAGTTGTTTAGTTACGCATCGTGCATGTACATGTACAATGGTAAGACAGGCAGTCAATGGGGAAGCATATACTCAGCATCAGGAATGTTGCAGTTCTATATCAGTTGTTTATTTACGCATCGTACATGTAAAATGGCCAGAAAGGCAGTCAATGAGGAAGTATATACTCAGCGTAGGGAATGTTGCAATTATATATCAGTTGTTTATTTACGCATCGCACATGAACAATGGCAAGAAAGGCAGTCAATGGGGAAGCATATAGTCAGCATCAGGTATGTTGCAATTCTATATCAGTTGTTGAGTTACACATCGTCCATGTACAATGGCAAGAAAGGCAGTCAATGGGGAAGCATATAGTCAGCATCAGGTATGTTGCAATTATATATCAGTTGTTTATTTACGCATCGTACATGTAAAATGGCCGGAAAGGCAGTCAATGAGGAAGTATATACTCAGCATCGGGTATGTTGCAATTCTATATCAGTTGTTTATTTACGCATCGTACATGAACAATGGCAAGAAAGGCAGTCAATGGGGAAGCATATAGTCAGCATCAGGTATGTTGCAATTATATATCAGTTACTGTTTTATCCATTATGGCTGCAGAAGCGAAATCGCCGGAATGGGGAGGCAGTGTGAATATCCAACATATCCTGGCTCAGATAGGTTCATATTTGACCTATAATATTCACATAGGTTCATATTTTATTCTGAAAAAGCCCATAGTGGACTTATATCCGTTATTCCGTTTTATTAATACAGTTATGATCTAATTAATCGACTGCTTAACCACAGCATAATTATGGGTACACTTTTCAGGATTTAGTCGGAAATATGGCTTTCTCTCGGGGAGAGCTTTCCGATGAATGGCAACAAGCCATATTTCCGACTAAATCCTGACAAGTTACCCATAATTATTCTGTGGTTAAGCAGTCGATTAATTAGGGCATTACTGTACATGTTTGATTGCTTCTTGCCAGATAATTGCATGCCATAATTACGGACACATTTTAGTTACCTTCGTTATATGTGGAACTACATATATATTACTTCTCACGTATATTTAATTATATGCTATATGCATGTTTCCATTCATATGCTGGAACCATATGGTTTCCACAACGAAATACTTGCAAAACATATATACCGCGCAAATGTGCGAGCATGTGAACACACCCTATGCCATATATTTTAGTTCAGAGTCACTCCGAGTCCGTGGCATTGTATTTGAAATGACAAATGTATTATCGGCTTAAATATAATATCTGTAGAAGCCGGACCACATGATGCAAACTAGTTAAAGAAAGTGGCTAGAATAGCAGACAGATGAAGCTGAACCTCAGGCTCAAGTCTGCATCGAATGACTTATTTGTTTGAATTTGTGCGATGTATACATTCATAAATAATGTGTTAAATACATTGACGGACCATATACTACATAAGGTTATTATTCATTGGTAAGAACTGTTCAGATAATAACATCAACAAACGGCCTATGAACGTTTTGTTCAACATAATCTCTTAACATATTCAGAGGGAACTACTGGTCACTGACTACTTAATAAAGAACTGTTAGATCACTTACATACTGACTCGACAGGATTAGGATTGAACATGAGTTTACAGCCAACGTGCACGATGGAACCAACGGCAGAGAGCATTGTGTGTGGTGTACGCCTTGTGCATGGTGGAGAAAAGAGTGGTGCATGGTTGGCGCAATACGAGTACATGTTTCGTAAATGAGTTATACAGTCCGACGACAAAGATAAAGGTTATACTTGCTTACCATGCAGCTTGGTGACAACTGAGGCAGCTTTTAGAATATAGACAATAGTTAACTGTTCTGAGTAGCATATGTTTTTTCTCATCTCACGAGAGGAGTAAAGGCGTACGCTACTCAGAACAGTTAACTATTGAACAGGTTATTATATACTCTATACCAGTACAAAGTTGATGAAAATATAATAAGACGTTTTATTATATTTTCATCAACTGTTTATGTCAACATATAAATGCGTAAATAAACATAGATGTGACGTCACAATAGCCAGCCATTCATGAAAAAATAAGCTTCGTAAAATAACGAGAAAAACTAAAAAAAACGGCAGAAATGACGCCGAAATACTTCTACAAAATGACTGTTATATGGCATGGAACTTACGTGTGAAATTCTTATGGAAAATTCGTGGATGTTTGGAAGTTATTCGATTCTAATTTTCTTAATATACCTACAGGAACATTCTTGTTAATTTAGCCTTAGCAACGACGATGGGTGAGTTAAAACAAAACAGTAACTCCAACGTGTGCACAGATAAGTGTTTTTCCTGTGATGGAACCTTCAAGAAACTAAGTTACAAAATAATATGTGATTTTTGTAAGCACGCTTTCCGTGTCAGCTGCCAGGGAATTGAAAGAGAAGATGCGGAATATCTCGTCAAACGATCAAAAGCCATTTTATGGCCATGTAAATGCTGCAAAAATACAAAAACTCAAGAAAAGAAACATAATCTAGCCTCAACGGACTTAAGACACGAGACAGAAATACAAGGAGAAAATAACTAAGTACAACAAAAGACACATGGATGTAAAGACACACCTAGCACGATGAAAGCAGTAGAAAAACGAATGGAGCGCATGGAAGTATTATTAGAAAAAGTAGTCCTTAGTCTTGAACAATATGATTTGCGTTTTGAACGATTTGAGAAGAAACAACAGACAGAATGGAAACGCACACAACAGAAAACGCAGTATTATGTTGAAAATGGAAACCAGGATATTCAAAGTAGAAAAGCGGTTATCAAATCATGAAGACAGACAAGCTATCGAGAGAGGTGAGTTTCAAACAAAACATGACGCCTTGAAAAGAAAAAAACGGACAATCAAATCAAGGAATGTCAGCAGAAACAGCAAGCACAATCTTTTGAACTACAGAAAACTGAGATAAAGCAATTAAAAGAAAGGTTATAAATGAACATAAACGAGACATTGAAAAGTGTTAGAAAAAAACTAAAACATCGTAGAAAACATAAACAACAACATCATAGTAGCAAACATACCCGAGGGAACAACAGAAGAAGCAGATCTGACTCAAATATCAAACACAGTAATAAAAATGACAAAATGTGAGGCGACTGAAGTACTGTCATACCAGCGGATTGGTCACAAAACTGAAAGCAAACATCGACCAGTGAAATTGTTATTAAATTCTAAACATTCACGAGACCAAATGATAAAAGAAGCGATTTTATTCAATAAAAAAGAAACCGGAATAAAGGGACAACTAAAAATATATTTCAATCGAGAGTATTCAAGAAAGCAAATAGAAGAACTTTATAAACTCAGAGTTGAACTAAAGAAAAAGAGAGAAAATGAACCAACAAAAAGTTTTTTTATCCAAGACATGGTAATTGTCGAATGTCGATGACTTACTACCTATTGTGACAAATTGAAAATTGTTAATGTTCACATTTGTAAAATTGGGATAAGAGTCCACTCGACTCTGTCTCCCAATTAATTGATTACAAATACATGTATATCATTAGTACAGGAGCAAAAAGTCGCAAGACTTGTTCCAAGAACACGATGATGATGATGATGGTGATAAATCATATCCCCACTCACAGAAGACAGATCGTGTTATCCAACTCTCAAAATATTATCCTACTCTCAGAACTCCGTATTAGGTCTAACCATGTGTTTCAGTGTGGTCTGGGTCGTAACGAACTGGTATAGAAATGATAATAAACACAAAATTCAACTGTTCTGAGTAGCGTATTGACTTTCTCATCTCGTGAGACTAGACGCGACGGCTTTTTTCACTCGGCTAGCGCCTCGTAGCTCCTCGTAAAATAATCCTCAGAATCCCACTCGATGAGAACAACCGTACGCCAATCAGAACAGTTCACATTTGTATAACGATATTCTGTGAGTGTGGATACGATTTATATTTTGACGTAAACAGCGTATGAACATATAATAAAATGTAGTTTAATTCAAACCGGACATCGCAACCTAGTGTGATACTTAACTCGACCGCTGATATTGACAGCTCATAAACTACAATATACGAATACACAAAGGATGTGTTGATGTTTATTCCAGTACATAATCACATGCAAATGTGGCACGATAAACATTAAACAACATAAATAAGTAATGCGGCTTTCATGTCATCGCATATATATTTATTTATCACACAGATTTCGTTTAGTTTATTGCTGCACTGTGTTAATCCTGTGCTCACTATTCAACACAAAATCTATAATATTGGTATTTGAAGAATTGAGCATATAATTATGTCAGTCACAAATTACAACTCCGTGTTACGACGAGTGAATTCCACAGTGACAGTGGTGTGTACTTGGGCCCCACCATGTTAAGTATATGCATAAATGCATTATCTTTCGGTTTGCGTGAACGGTGTTTGTGAGATTTTTGCAGGTGACACGACAGGTGTTGGCAATCGGCAACTCGATGATATGCAGCAATACAATACATCGACGTTGTCTGTGACTGGTCTTTGTACTGGAAATTAAAGGCATGGATGCCTTTACGTGGGTATTGCTATTAAAATAGTCACCTCCGTTAAAACTGCCATATAAACAGAAAGAATATTAAAACTGTATACATATTTTGTTCTTATACATATCGTGCAAATATTATGTTTTTGTCAAGTTTGTACGCTATGTGATGTAAATAAAAGCAAAATTATGTTACAACACATTACGTAAAGAGTATACGATATAAGCAAAACACTCGACACCGGAGAGACCCAATCAGTGAATGTTGGTTAAAACTGACATCGTGCTGTTTACAACATACCAGGACCAGCGCTCGCTAATCCTCACAGCTCAAGATGTTGGTGTTGAATGGGTCCCCGTGAATCACTCTCCTAAAAAATCACCACAGTGTATTGTTTTGATTATCGCTTACTGTTTACGTGATGTATATACTAGTAAACCAACGTTCAACCCACACAATGTGTGTTTTGTGGATAATGTCGCACACGTATACTATCGTTATACCATACTATTAGTATATTCTTGAGGACATTTTCATACTTTGGTAACTGTAATTGCCTCAAATGTGCTTAATTCACTATGCGTGAACAAATTCCAATTGGTTATCGAAATGGCCATGTATTGATCGGAATGGCACATTTAGATCCTCAATCAAGTTCAGCACCAACTTGAATTGTAACATACGGAGCTGATACGATTCTTGGCATTATCAACCGAACACTTACTAGTCCAGGAGATATTGGTCAACCTCTGCACCCCCCCCCCCTGTACATATATATGCATGGGTGTTGTTATGATAGCAATAACATTCATTGATTCGAAACATTACATCACGTTATTAGCGTTGATTCGGATTTGACCTATTATACCGGATTTGGGAAAACGTGATAACGGACAAAAATATCCCACAATGAATGTATATTATGATCCCCATGTCTTCGCCAATGACTCTTCTATGCGATAAATGTATAACATCATGCCAAAATGCCAATATTTTCCCACAGAGACAAACGAAAGGTGGTGAAATGTCAGAAAAATAGCATATTTTCACATTTCGGCGGCCATATTGGATTCTGGTGTCGGATTTTTGGCTAATTTGTAAGGGTTGTATATTAGCATAACGAATCGAGCGAAAAACAAGACCGCATGTGATATCATCTTTACTATAACGGCGATCAAAGAGACCTGGTGCATATAAAAAAAATGGCCGCCATGATGGACGCCATCTTGTCTGGAGTCTCTACGGCCACTTTTTTTTCTTGTTAACAAGTGAAAAAAATTAGAGGAGACATTAAGAAAGAAAATTAGTGGGGTGAAGTGGAGTCCTGGGGGGTGCAGAGGTTGACCAATATCTCCTGGACTATACCAGCTTAGATATTGATACATTTAGTGTCGAATTTCAAATTGTTTAATGCAGCTTGGATACTCACATTTATTCATAAGATATGACATTTTTGCCCAGAATGGTATGTTATCGAACTAGGCTAATATCGCCATTAAACCGAGTTATATCAATTTGCGACATCTCCAACCCGAGTAATATGGATTTACAACATCACCAAGTGCATCAACTCTACTTCGCTGTAAAATTATTAGGTGGATATCGATTTTTTGTCACGTCACTTATTTGAAAGAGTTGTCTTTCGTTCACTGTAACCAAGCGCACCAAGTTGGTTCAACTCTTCTGAATGAATTGGAGCAGATAAATTTTGGATCACATTGAATTCGATTTCCTTAAACACTGATAAGGACGAAGATATGATGTCGTTTGACATTGATGTTTTTTCCAGATGTAAAGGAACGAGATGAAACCTCGAATGTGGTTACTGAAAACCGAAAAAGACGATTAAAAATTTTTGGAGATGGCGACACCTCGGATTTCGTAAACAAAGTGAAAAACGTCAATACCGTAAGAAAAACTACAGCATATCTCCGATTAATTTGCAAATAGTTATCGGAAAATAACGAAATACGATATGAGACTATTGCTGAGATGCCTCCACACGAACTAGATCTGCAACTGCAAAGTTTGTTTTATGTCAGCCATACGATTAGAAGGTGGCGAATATGAGCTCGGGACACTGGAAACCTTCCAGTTGAGCATCCAGCTACATTTGCGGAAAGTAGGGTCTAATATGAACATTATGACAGACCAAGAGATTAAACATTCTAGAGATGTCCGTTATGCAAAGATGAAAGATCTCAAAGGAGAGGGAATGGGAAACAAAATAAATAAGGCAGACAGTTACTCGCGACAAAAAGTTAACATGCTTTGGGAGAAAGGGATATTAGATGCAGGAAATCCTGATTCCATTGTTAACACAATGTGGTTCAATATGACAGCCCATTTCATAATACATGGTCACCATGACCACACCTCTATGTCATGAGTTATACTACATGCTCGCCAGGACCACACCTCTATTTCATGGGTTATACTACATGGTCGCCAGGACCACACCTCTATTTCATGGGTTATAATACGTGGTCGCCAGGACCACACCTCTATGTCATGGGTTATACTACTTGGTCGCCAGGACCACGCCTCTGTGTTGTGGGTTATACTACGTGGTCGCCAGGACCACGCCTCTATGTTGTGGGTTGTGCTACGTGGTCGCCAGGACCACGCCTCTATGTTGCGGGCTATACTACGTGGTCGCCAGGACCACACTCTATGTCAAGGGTTATACTACGTGGTCACCAGGGCCACGCCTCTGTGTTGTGGATTATACTACGTGGTCGCCAGAACCACACATCTATGTTCTGGGTTATACTATGTGGTCGCCATGACCACGCCTCTATGTCATGAGTTATACTACATGGTCGCCAGGACCACACCTCTATTTCATGGGTTATAATACATGGTCGCCAGGACCACACTTCTATTTCATGGGTTATACTACGTGGTCGCCAGGACCACACTTCTGTCATGGGTTATACTACTTGGTCGCCAGGACCACGCCTCTATATTGTGGGTTATACTACGTGGTCGCCAGGACCACGCCCTATGTTGTACTACGTGGTCGCCAGGACCACACCTCTATGTTGTGGGCTATACTACGTGGTCGCCAGGACCACACTCTATGTCAATGGTTATACTTCGTGGTCGCCAGGGCCACGCCTCTGTGTTATGAATTATACTACGTGGTCGCCAGAACCACACATATATGCTCTGGGTTATACTATGTGGTCACAAGGACCACGCCTCAATGTCATGGGTTATACTACGTGGTCGCGAGGACCACACCTCTATGTCATGGGTTATACTATACTTGGTCGCCAGGACCACGCCTCTATGTTGTGGGTTATACTATGTGGTCGCCAGGACCACGCCCTATGTTGTACTACGTGGTCGCCAGGGCCACGCCTCTGTGTTGCGGGTTATACTACGTGGTCGCCAGGACCACGCCCTATGTTGTACTACGTGGTCGCCAGGACCACGCCTCTATGTTGTGGGCTATACTACGTGGTCGCCAGGACCACACTCTATGTCAAGGGTTATACTTCGTGGTCGCCAGGGCCACGCCTCTGTGTTATGAATTATACTACGTGGTCGCCAGAACCACACATATATGCTCTGGGTTATACTATGTGGTCGCATGGACCACGCCTCTATGTCATGGGTTATACTACGTGGTCGCCAGGACCACACCTCTATGTCATGGGTTATACTATACTTGGTCGCCAGGACCACGCCTCTATGTTGTGGGTTATACTATGTGGTCGCCAGGACGACGCCCTATGTTGTACTACGTGGTCGCCAGGGCCACGCCTCTGTGTTGCGGGTTATACTACGTGGTCGCCAGAACCACACATCTGTTTTGTGGGTTATACTACGTGGTTGCCATGACCACACCTCTATATTGTGGGTTATACTACGTGGTCGCCATGACCACGCATCTATGTTGTGGGTTATACTACGTGGTCGCCAGGACCACACGTCTATGTCGTGGGGAGATGTATAATTGAAGCGAACATCTTGGGACGAAGAGTAATTGGAATTAACGGAAAGGGCAACATAAACAAGAAATGGAAATACATCGACAAGAAAATTTGCACCGAAGATGTTTGCAGTCCCTGGCAACCCTATATGCCCTATGTTTGTATATCTGGAAGTGTGTAAGAGACGACCTGCCGATTACCTTGAGTCTGAATCGTTTTTATTGGGTTGGATTGTCAAGGGGACCCAAAAACATTTTTCACACAGCTAAAAACAAAAACTCCTCCATATTGTTCAATTATGCTTGTCCTAAAAACGTAGAGGTAATGTAACATTGAAACTGCCTTTAAACAGTCAGAGTAGATTGTTTCTTGTAAAATTACTAAGTATCCGGTATACATATATCAGCCTAGGTCACTCCGAACATAAACTGCATGGACACATTATAAGCAATCACTGCCATATTAAAATGAGCTAATCACATTCACAAACCTGTAGTTGATAGGACACTGACAGTAAGTGGTGAACATTCTAATATTTTTCCGAAAAAAGTTTATTTCTGTTTTTTTTCAGGGGTACCCACCAGCCCCTTCTTGCAAAAAATACATGTTTTTTGGGACCCACCCCCAAACTCGCATTGCAATTGATTTTCCAGGACTGTTCTGGTATTATATACTGTTCCGTATCGTCACCCATACTTAAATTTAATCAGTATCCACTATCCACTCTGATCCTACCTAGACACATCTAGAAAGTTCAAAGTTCAATTTGACTGAAAACAATTGGTCAAATATTAATTTTATGTCGATTCAGCTTGATTGAATATATAGAAGCTTCTTACAAGTGTATTATACAGTACTTGTCTAATATAACTGAATATGCCAGAATATAAAATCAATGAATGCATTGTGATTGTGGTTTGCAGATGTCCTATCCAAAGATTATTGTTATTAAATGTTGTTATTCATCAGTCCAACACCTCTACTGGACGGGGTGAATGTCTCAATGGTGATAAATGTGCCTGAGCGACGTATTGAAACATAAAAAAAAATCCTGCATATATGTGCATATACGACAAAAATATATGGGTGACATAAATTACACAGCCATTAACGCTCTCGCTGCTAATTTTACATGTTACGACGTTGGGACCGCTATATCGGCCTGCCGCGGCCAACTGGGGAGCAGTCATATCACCCTGCCGCGGTAAAAGGGTTCGGAAACACGTTGACGCTAAAATTGCAAAATGCAAACAACGAGCTATCTATGTAAATTAACGTAAGTGACATTGAATGGTGACGCGCATTTCGATTCTCATCGGACGATTGAAGTTAAGCAACACCGAGTCTAGTTAGTATGTTGATTGAGGCATTTAGCCCATTCATGTAAATGTATTGGACCTGTTCATGTCAACATTTTCAATGCAATGCCATTAAGAACACGATGCTTAGATGTGGTATCATCTTAGCTGTGAGAACATACACTTATCACAGTAATTGCGTGCAGACAGATACACAATGAATGATATAGTCACCAAAACACTTCAACTGTCTTTTGCCAACCTGGTCAATGGGATCTGTATCTAGTATATTTAGTATGCCACATGTGTTATATAGATGATAACACAATAAAACAAATCATCATATGGGTAATTACCTTTGTAATTAGGTGAAGAAAAGCCAAAAGGAAAACGATTGGAAAAACCGGAAAAGGGCGTGTTTTCTCGACCTATGAATGCCCTGGGAATTCTCTAAAATATATATTTTAATACTGGTCTTTAAAGAGGTATAATAATAGTTTGGGATATAGGTGTGTTTAACTGGTGCATTGTTCGGATATGCATGTGGTGTATATAAGAACGTGGTGTAAATAAGAACATGTTTAGCCAAATAATTCAGCCTGTCATGTGGGATTGAAGTTGTGATAGCTATGCCATTATATCCTCCCATCACATTCGTTCAATTTAGATCTAATAGAATAGCGATGCAATGGAAATTGATCATTTAGCAATGAATATTAAGCATCATACATTTACGGCAGTGTTGCAATTAGAGTTATTCTTCGTGTAACTTAGTAACTGTGGCTAAGACCATAGTTAGTCATAGTGACTCGCTGATAGGTGTGGTTTAGTCAAAGTGACTCCAAATGCTTGTGAATAAGCCTAAGTTAGTCATATTGATTTGATCCCAGTGTATGAGCAGAACAAATAGAAAAATATGCTTTCCAAAAAATACTGTCGGGGGAATCCTGACGTATCTGACTCGTACACCTAGTCACGTGACTAGTACACCTAGTCACGTGACTCGTACACCTAGTCACGTGAATGTGTACTGTGGCAGTGTATGCACACCAGTATATGTACGCATTTGTGCCGCTATTTATGTGTATGATTGGGTAAGTGTTTGTTTTTGGATGAAGGCGTGTGAGTGTATATTTATACTAATATTTACTTCATTGTGTTGTACTTATTTCCTTCACACATTTTGTCCAAGGGTATGTTACATTCTTCGGCAATAGTTGACACAATTCGCGTAATGAACTGCCACTGATAAGAATTACGTATGGCTTATAGTAGTCGTAAATGTTTTTTCTATACGCAGAATTGACGACTACGAGTCCATTTGCGAGAAAATAGTTCGCTCAAACTTCTTGCCGCTCTCAGTAAGGTGATATGATTATCTTTGCTGTTATTAGTTTGTAATTAATTGTGACACAACAATTAGTATTAGCATTTCCACCTAGCATGAACAATACATAACAAACTCTTTGCCGTGTAAGTAACTGTTAATTGATTGTGTTGTCAGGATATAGTCAATTGCACGATCGATGAGTTTAAGCACAGCTCGCGTTCACTTGCTTCACTTCTTCAAGCCGTAATCGTAACTACAGATATCGTAAAATGACAACTGAAAGAAATAACACACATTCTAATGACGTAGTACCCTATCTGTAATTCTGATCACTAGTAGTTATTATACGATAGGTGTGACATGCTGGGTATAAAATTCTACAGTATATTAATTTTCTTCTTTATTTATTAAATTATGCATCTGCTCCAATAGAGAGGTTTCGAAAAACTCACGGATAGAATTACGGCTAAGTTTATGGGGTACTTTGTCAACAAATTACGCATACGTTCAATTCGTAGCCGTGATGTCCTAACCGTCATAATGGATATGATATCAATTTCTTATGTTTGTACCGAAAACATATTTAACCCTTCCATGACGGGAGCTGTGCTGGGTACAGCATTAAATATCATTTGCCAGTGCATTTTCCTATATATGCGAGTATCCCATAGGGAGCCTCGCATATATAAGAGAATGCATTGGCTTACACGGTCAATTTAAGTATTGTTAAGCCAACGCTTGACTGGTCCCCGGACTATAAACCTTGCCATCGCTCTGCTTTGGACGTCTTATGGGATGGCACGTCACAGAGCGATAGCGCCGTAGTGTTTCACATATGAGCCAGAGACGAGTCTAAGCCAACGCATTATTTTATATGCGAAGCGTCCTATGGGAGACTCGCATATATAAGAGAATGCATTGAGACAGGGTTTCGCAATATTTCAAGAAGCTCCAGTCATAGGAGGCCTAAAGACACACACAAGTCAATCAGCTTTGTCTGATCGTACACCCACCATTTATGAAGCCTCGGGCAACTTTATCCCCAATTAGTCGATTATATAGAAGATTAATGCACGCGTTGTGTTTAATGTGGTAGATCGTGCAATTGGGAAAATCTCCATGCGCATGATTTTCCACTCATTCAATAATCGTTATTTTGTTGGCCCTATATGAGTTGTGCGACTAAGAATAGCTAAGTGTTGTCGAAACTCTATATATCCGTATCTCTTCATTGATAATCATTAGTTTACACATTATTTATATCTTTCAGCGTAACCGATGCGTTCTTCACGTGCAATATAACTGGACAAAGGGATCCTATTTGGGTCTCGATTGTGGATCGGAAATGTGCAGCGCCGATATCTCGCCTTCCTATTCACGATTCCACGACCAGAGCCGGTAAATCTAGAGAACACACTTTCACGGTTTGTTTCTCACCTTTCTGGCAATACGACAACATCGCCCAACTTGTATCGACGATAGAGACAAACAGAGCCTTCGGAGCAGAAAAATTCGTTATCTACAACAACAGCGTTGGGGCAAGAGTTAACAGTGCATTGCATACATATATTCAGGATGGTATTGTCGATGTGTTACCATGGAATATAGATCTTCATTTCCAAAAATGTTCTACGTGTAGAAACGAAGCGGATAGGAATGAGTTACATTACAATGGACAGAACAGTGCCATAAACGACTGCCTGTACAGGTATAGAGATCGCAGCGAGTTTCTTGTGTTCGCGGATTTGGATGAACTGGTGGTTCCAAAAAATCAAAATTGGTTTGGACTTATGAAAAACTTACCACATGCACCTAGTTATCGGTTCCGTAGCAGTTTTTTCAAACTAGAATTCCCAGATAGGCCGAACTGCCCAGACACAATCTTAAAATATCGGATAGAACCTCTTCAAAAGATGTTTAGAGAGGATTACATGTTTCCACATGACATTCGACCCAAGAGTATCATCAGGCCAGAAGAGGTTGATTTGATGGGCATTCATCAGGTGTTTGGTTTTAGGGATAAAAAGAGTGTAGACTTTATGGTTGATTCCTCGTTAGCGCTGGTAAACCATTACCGCATCGGTTGGTGGGGCGAAAAACACCCGCCAATATTGGATTCTACAATAAAACAATTTGAAGGACAAATCATCAATAATGTCAGAGGCAGGTGGAACATTATTTGTGATCGACACAAATCATATTGTTTACAAAATGTTCCTGTCGGTGATTCATAACCCCCATCGTTTGTGCAGAAAAATGATGAGTCAGTTTCGTCCGATCTTTAATACTCGAAATTAGGAAAACGGTCTGGTGAACAGCTGACATTTGAACGTGAATGACAACCATATTAACGGATATTATAGTTGTGACAGACCAATTCCGCTGCCGGGTAGTTGTTATTGTGATATTTCGAAGGAATTGTTGGTAACTGGACAATTTTGGTGACAGAATGTGCGGAAGACACCATAGTATAATACATCTACGTGTTTTCAACATGGGCTTAATACTACTTTATGAATTTCAAGGCTGCAGGCCGAAATGCTATGTGTAAAACTAGGCATCATATTCATGGAGCAAAAATACACTAGGTGCATTCCAACATTAGGCACAATTATACGTACGATATTATACCACCAAAATATGTATGGCTTGGTTCATAATCTCCAGTTTGACCCTGGATTACCGAAAACTTCTAGATTTAAACCGCCGTTCGACAGCTAAAATCATAGTCTAAACTCAAGACTGCAGGTTTAAATGACGTATGCATCATATATCGTTTAAACCAGCTCCAGCTGTGCCGTTTTTTAGTAGTATTGTCTCTATATATATCGTCTCACTAAACAACCATACCTGTCTAATGCTGACGCTCGCGTTCTATCGACAGCAAAATCGACAATTAAGATAACAAACATATTTTGTATTGGAAATTTATAATGTCAATGTTGCAATGTCCTTTGTTTGGCAACAAATGAACTAGTTCAAGGGAATGTTGTGCGTTGATTCCTGCAATACTGTCTGTATATTACAGTTCATACAATGCATTTGATAAATGAAAGTGTCAGTGACCACGCGTGTCATCCTATATAAACCGCACTGCATGCATGCATGCGGGCAGTAAACCGGCCTGTGAGCGTCAGTAAACCGCACCGCATGTTATAACAAGAAAACCAATGTCAGAAATGGTAACGCGCTCAAGATCATATATTATACGGACTGGTTAGAGTGCCGTATACGGCACTTTAGCCAAACTGCTAAAGTGCCGTGTACGGTACTTTAGCCAAACTGCTAAAGTACCGTAGATATATGCGCTGCTTGCATGACGTCATTTGTCACGTCAAATGCGCGCGTTCGTCACAACAATAGCAGCGCCCGAGCGCTGATTTATTCAACGACGATTCCACGGGCACATGTATGCTCAATGGAATTCGAGCGCTTTCAGACAACACTAGATAATTGGGGATTTGAATCCTCGTATAGGATGTTCCATTTCCAACATCTAAATCACGTGGCTGGTTATAGTATTACTTAAAGTATGGACTCGAAAGAGACTATATATGAAATACCATTACAAAACGATTTGTGCATGGCTCAAGGGCTGTCCAGACCATCACGTTCATATACGAAATAAAGAATCATTATTCTAAACACAATTATGTCTGTATAATCGCGTGGCATGTGAATCAAAATATAGGCGTTCGGTACTCTAGTCAAACTGCTGAAGTGCCATATATGTACTTTAGCAGTATGCTTAGCGTTTGGCTAAAGTTCCGTATACGGTACTTTAGCAGCCCGACTAAGTGCCGTATACGGTACTCTAGCCACGGCCTATATTATATATTCATGATTGTAATTATAGAATATAAAATATATTGGTTTTGCGAATGACCAACTCAAAATTCCGTTAAAATAACAATAACAACCAGCACCTAATTAACGAGCCGGCGGCCGACTCGGCCGTCTCCGACCATAACCCCCAATGGGCTGTAGAACGAAAAATGTCTATAAAAGTTGAAATATAAGACTTACACATTATCTTTTTCATTTCTTTTATTTGTAATTGGCATAGCTTATCACAAACCAAAAATCAATATTATTGACATAATGTTAACGACAATAAACGAAATTGAAATTCCCAACTACACCTTTTACCGGATTCGGCCTCCGGTTCGCAGTTCGACTTTTAATCCTCCCAAATATTCCCATTCTATAAATAAAACCCCCATGCGCCCAGGCGAAAAAAGAATCTCTACATTAGTTATACACGCGGAGCGCGAAACAACTAGAGCTTGCTATAGCAGAGCTAGTCTAATTAGTCGAAGTTAGAAGTTATAACTATAGAAATGTAAGACGGCTATGATGGGCAATGCCTATTTATGATGTGACAGTAGTCCAGAGAAAAAATAGATATCAGTTTCCGAGTTTTCGGTGTTAATTTGAGTTTCATTCAGCAAAACATTCACTACTCGAGAAACTGTTCGAAAATATGGAGATATGTATATGGGACAATCGCCCATGGACGTGATTTTATACTAAGAACTTCAAATCCCTATCCTGAAACTCGAATACAGACATTTTTCCAGAGATATCGTACAGCAGCTGTAAACCGCGACGCGGGCAAAAATCGTGCCCCGCGTTGCGGTTTACTCCCGACACCGTGTGTCACACATATGCAATTGCCAATATTTCCCTTGTTAAATGCGGCAAATTTTACTGTGAATGTAGCATTATCTTCCTAAGATATCCATATCAACGGAACGTTGAGTGCTGCTCCAGAGCTTGGACTTGTGGCAATTGGGAGCGGGGCGGGGATGGATCCAGTGTGGCCGTGACTCAGTGAAAGGGCGTATACATGTTTACTTGGATGGCGCTTTATGTTGACATAATAACAGCCCATGATATTTCATGATATTTTCATATTATTTTCATTCTTTATTTAAAATGTCGTATTAACTACATGTACCATTTTTTAAATTGTTTCTTGCGCGATGTGATATTTCGTTCTACATTGTATAGTATAACACGACGTATTGGTCTATATACAATTATATAGCTATACTATTTGCAGCTGGAACACTTTTATTTATCAGTAACAGGGTTACCATGCGTTGCCCAGGTTAAAGTGATGTGAAACCCTCTGCTGTGGACATTTGGTTGGAATAAAAATACTCTTGCTCAAAGTGTTACACGCATTCTCATAAATTGCATATCAAAATGGCATCACAATACTCCATTCTTCTACATGGATTATTCCCCGCGCCGGGTGTATACTGTTTCGCTGTTTCTTAATTACAGTGGGAGCATGGGCGTTTTATTTATAGAATGTGAATTTTTGGATGGATTAAAAGTCGAACTGCTACCCGAGTCCGGTAAAAGATGTAGTTGGGAATTTCAATTTCAATTGTTATTCGGATGGCAAGAAGTGCAAGGCGATTAATTTTATGCGTTGGTCATTAGAGAAACCAATATATTATATATTATATAATTACAATCATGGGTATATAATATATGATCTTGAGGGCGTTACCATTTCTGACTATGGTGCTCTTGTAATTAATAGTACACCTTTCGTCCCACCAATAGAGAAGTATTTATTTATAGACAACTGAGCGTATTACAGACGTTACCATTTTAAATCGAACAGTCGATGTGGTTGGAATTGACGGTATAGTTCTGTTTTTGTTTTTGTTTTTAATATTTTTATTGGGATCAAAACATGAACATTAGTTAACAAATACGACAATTGGGCTTTGCAATGAGACGTATAAATCAATCTACTGGGCTAGATTAACATTTCAAGGACACCTGGCTATCATATTTCCATGAAGATACAGATGTTTTAAAGATATGTCCATGTTCTCCTCTGTTCATGGTATTCTACTGGCTAATTATTCTAAGTTTACAGCTGTATCGACACAGAGCGAGATTTTAAGTTGTTTATGTTAGGTTGTGAGTCTGTTCTAACAAAAATGAAATAGTCCTCTGTATCGGGCAAATGTACCGTTGTCAGATGCCAGTATTGTAAAATCTATCTTGAAAAGTCATGTGCTACCGACTGTTTTATCTCAGAAGAAACTATATTGGACTGCACACTGTGACCACTAATTTTGAACAGGCCTTCGATACATTTCCATCTCTGTTGACAAATAGTATCGTTTTTGTGGAAAATATCTTGAATGGGAAAGACTCAATTGTGTTATAAAACATGCGCCATTCTAATATACCATCCTCTTACGGTTCAAGGTCCCTCATTTTGCACGAATATATGTATCTCTTAAACAGAATGATAAATATACTTCTATTGCATTCTTCTATGCATATTTTACTAGCCCAATATATGAATTCCCCGATTCCCCTTCCCCATATAAACATGACAGTTGAGAAGGTATAATTGTTCAAGTGACTTAATTCGGTCACTATTTGTCGAGGTTGTGAATTTGAACGGCAAATACTCATCAGAACGAATTGTGGAGATGACTTTATATAACTTTGGTGGATAGCAGCGACTAAACAAATTCGTATCAAATGTTGTGCCCCCCTCCCCCCCCCCCCCACCCATCTCTCACCCAAACGGCACCAAGTTGGCGTCTTTAAATCACACGATTAGATTCCTCGTTTCACAGAGAGGAACGTTTATAAATTTGGTTGAAATCGGCGCTAACAATAAATTGTAACAGTTTTATTGTCCCTCCCCTCCACCCACCACTGACTCGAGCTGCAGCACCTTTGACGTGTTTCAACCGCACAATTCGACGATATCACGAAGATTACTATTTATAAGTTTGATGGTAATTTTATCAGATTTAGTACTCCACCCAGTCTCTCACTTAAACGGCACAAATTTGCCGTCTTTAAATCACACGATCAGAATCCTTGTATCGTGGAGAAGAATGTGTATCAATTTGGTGGAAATCAGCGCTAAACATATTTTTATCAATGTTGGTGCCCCTCTCCCCCGTGGTGCACATCTGGTTCGAATAACGCCACTATTGAGCTATAAGCCACACCAATAGACTCTTGATAGCTTGAAGATGATTATGTATCAGTTTGGTGTAATCGGCGACTAAAAAAATTATTATCAAACGTAACGCCCCCACCCCATCTCTCACCCAAACGGAACCAATTTGGCGTCTTAAAATCACACGATTAGATTCCTTGTATCGTGAGGGAAAATGTGTATCAATTTGGTGGAAATCGGCGCTAACAATTTTTTTTATCAATTTTTAACATTCTATAATTTTTCATTACAATCTCACTATAATAATAAAATGTGATTGCTATGTTCTTTATATGGCTGAGGTTAATTCAGAGAGCACTGTGGCACTCGGCAAGCTGGAAGAAGATCCCAATTAGAAAACATCCCTGGCCCAGGTGGCATATACTTTGGTGAGCAAGACGATGTGACTATTTTACAATTACCGGATTGACAGTAGTTTTTCCCAAAATATGTTCTTGATAATATATCTACAAGTGATGAATGTCTATTTGTTTTTCACCTGAACTGACTATGTCTTAATTCCCGCTGGAATGACTTTAATACGTTAACGTTTGAATTACAAAATAATGAATCAAAATTTGGAGCTAACTGAAATCTTCAGGACTCCAGCTTGTTTTGAGTTTCCACTCAATGGATACCATCCATTGATTAATTGATGCTGTCCGTATGGAGATGACTGTCATGATCAGAAGATTTAACAACGTGTATTCCTCGTGTATTTGAGTCACTTTTTTTTAAAGTGTTGAATAAAAAAAAATAAAACTTATATAGTTGGAACTATTTACATGCCTAATACAGCGCCAAAAGCAGACCTTGAAAAATTTATCAATCTCATTAACGAGAAAATGGATCAATTTAATAGATAACGTAAAGGGAACGGTTTTGATAGGAGATTTCGATTTCGAATTATTGAAATACAGTAGGAACGATGAAACCAATAATGTTCTTAACTATGACATTGACAAAACCAACTAGAGTGATAGCCTTTACTGCTACTTTGATTGATCAGATTCTAATAAATTACCCCACTATTGATTATGAAACGGGCATATTACTAAGTGAATTCTCTAACTGACCACCTCGGTACTTTCATCTGTTACAAGAGTAAGCAAAATAAATCTTTTCAAAACTCCAAGACAGAATACCTGCGAAACTATAGTGATGAAAATGTATCATGCTTCAAAAGACTGATAAGGACGGTTAATTATAATATTATTGTGGGAAGAGCGTGCACACAGTAGTCATACAAATAATTTATGGAAATTTATTTAAATAGAAATATTTGAAATATATTTTCCACTAAAACTATCAAAACCAAAATCTACAAAACAGAAACCATGGATTTCCAAAGGAATGATGACATCATCTGAATATAAAGCTACACTTTTTCGCAGTAACTTTTGAATACAATTAATTTTTTAATTTGTTTAATAAAATAAAACGAGAAAGTAAGACCTTGAATTATAAAGATATGATAAATGAATATAAACATAATATGGAAAAAAACATGGAAACTTATTGATGAGATAACGCAACAAAGATCTAAAAAAAAATAGAGTATCCTGTATCATTCCTCATTGCAGCTGCCAAAGAACGAATAAGAAGCTGCTGACGCCTTTAATGAATATTTCTCTACCATTTGTGATACTGCTGCTGAAAAAATACCACACACTTGTAAAAACTATTCTTCATAATTACCTACACCTTTTAGTGAAACAGTGTTTTGTTCTCCAACCCACTACACTGGAAAAAATTCAAACAACGGTTACCTCAAGTAAAGGGAAGCACAGCATTACCAACTATGGTCTTAGCTCTTTCATTATCAAGAAAGTAATCAATGAAATTTCATAACCCTTATTTCATATTTTCTACATCTCAATAGAAACAGGAACTATTCCAGATGACAAGATAGCAAGGGTTATACCCCTCTTCAAATCATGTGATAAAAATATGGGCAACTATCGCCCTATCAGTATTCTCTCCATTTTTCTAAAATCGTCGAAAAGATTGTATTTCACAGACTAGTTGTTTAAAAAAAAAAAAACACTCTCTATCATAATCAGTATTGGTTTAGAAAAGATCACCCAACAATTCATCCAATTTTTAAGCTACTCTTTGATGTGGATTTGAATAATGATAAGGATAAAGATTGTACTCTTATCTGTACTTATTGAATTTTCCAAAGCCTTTGACACAATAAATCATGAAATTTTGTCGAGTAAACTTGATTCTTATGGAGTAAGAGGCAGCGCCAACGAATGGTTTATAAATTAGCTGACAAGTATATCTCAATGTGTGGAATTGGAAGGTATGGTTTCTTCCAAACTTCCAATTACACGTGGAGTCCCCCAGGGATAGGTTGCTGGGCCGATTCTTTTCTTAATATGAGGGCTATTTAGATATAATATAGACAATTATATTTGCATGCGGGGAAACGAATCTCAACGACATTATCCTTATGTATGCTTCAAACGTTGTTAGATCTTTCGTGTTTAAATACTTCTAATACACATATTCTAGCTTGGAGGTGCACGAAATCACGTCTCCGTATTTACAGATTCTTTCTGAAGTCAGCAAGTCAAGTCAAGTTCAATTCCAGGATGTCCGTGAATATTTATTAATTACCAGAAGGCTAAATTGTACCATGGATGCTGTGCTTACATACTTTGGATGAATATTTGTGTTATATTCGATTTATATTTTCTTCGAGGCTGTCTTTCATATATACAGATGTATAATTAGAGATAATTAACAACTGAAAATGTCATCAGATACAAGACTTTTACGCAATATTTCTGTCAGTTTTGAATTCGCGCACCAGTGTGCGCGAATTCAAAACTGAGCGAAAAATAGTACTGCGCGAATTTAAATACGAGTAAGGTACGCTATAAATCGATTCAAAACTGTCCTTCCTTTCGAATGTCTTAGAATGCTATATACCTTACCTCAGTACATTCTCATATTATTAATGAAATTGAATTAGGTGGGAATGCGAGAACTCAAAATCAAGCTATTAATAAAAACGCTACAATAGTCACACCCAACCATTATTCAAAATTAATAACATTTTGAAGTTGCAGGATGGGTATATGAATTGCATATATCTAGTTATGCTTAAATTGACTTATGTGAACGTTCCTATATCATTTGTTAATAGTTTCAGAATATATAAAATTTCCAGTATGAGTACTAGGTGATCATTTAAAATACAAGAAACAAGGGCTCGCATTAAATTCACTGAAAAACTACCCCTCCATGTATTTCCAAAAGTTTGGAACACTCTTGACAATACTATACAAAATATTCGATCGAAGACGGGCTTTAAGAACAAATTTACCAATTATATTATTGACAATTATTCTTTGAATATTAAGTGCGAAAAGAAGTTTTATCCAGATTGTACTAAAATGGTAGTATTATCTCTTAACTTTTGTGATTGAACAAAATAAAATAAAATAAATATTAAGCCGTTTTCAACTTTTCGCCAGAAGTCAGATAAACGCTCTTTATTGCTACCATATCAAGAAAAGACTACTACGGAACGCTATTTTATGTTCTATGTCGTGCAAATGGCTCTTTTGTGTTTGGGACCCAAACACCGTTGTATTTTTCATTTCTTCAATGCGTCTTTTTGGGTTACATAATGCTCGTAGAAATGTAGTTCAGATATTTATCGACCTATCTCGGGAATAATTAAAAGCGAATAATATTATGTGTATTTTGGAGCGCAAACAGCCATGTGGCTTTAATTCCACGAATAAGATCATTAACATACAATATAAAGAGCGTTTTGGAAATATTGTCACTCTGTGTCACCCCAAAGTTGTAAGCAAATGTGTCAGATATGAGTTAATTTATTCGTACGCGTGAGTATATCCTGATACATGCTTCTTATTGATAGGGTACATGTTACCATCCACGCCACATTTAAATAGTTTGTCAACACATTCAAACGCTTTACGGAAGTCAATACATGTGGTGAATAGCTGTTTCTTCCCATTTATAAGGCTCGACAACATAAAAAATATTGTCCAAACACCACCTCCCGGGTCTAAAACCATTTTTTTCTTCATTCAGTGTTTCGTGCACCTCAAAAAATTGCATTCTGTTGTTAAGTATATTACTATATAGTTTACTGCATGTGGGGAATAGAGAGATTCCACGGTAGTTCAATGGGATTATAGGATCCAGTGTTTTGTCTTTTGGCATGGGATATATCAAAGATTTATCCAGATCGATGGGAAAACATCGGTGTCATAAAAGATGTTGAGCAGAGATTACAATACAGGATTAATCGTATCATATTTTAAACACTCATGTGGATTCTTGTTTGGTCCGGACGATTTACCGTTTATTGCATTTGAAAGGGCACTTTCTATTTCTTCGACAGTAGTAGTGTGTTTCAATATATGGTTATCCTGGTAGAGTGGTTCCAGTAACTTGTATTCTAAAAACTGTTTTCTTTTAGTACTTCGATTTTTAAGATTTCATCAAAATTACTCAGACTGATCAGGGTTATCTAATTTTTTTAATAAATTTGTCCATGTTCCAAGAACTCTATCATTGTCGTTACTAATTGATCCATCTGATTTATAAACTTCAGAGGTTATTTTAAAATTACGTTTTGGCCCCAATATTTTACACCGACTTCAATATTTAACATTAGTTCCCGTTTATATTGGCGTTCAGTAGATCGTAATTTCTTATTAAACATTCTCTTTAAAACGACGGAGGGCTAATTTTCTCTCGCGTGATTTAGTTATGTTATGCCACAATTCGGTCAATTCCTCGTTCCAAAATGGTTTATGATATTTAAACGTTTTCTTAGATTTTGGAAATTATTGAAATATGGGACTTGTTCTTGTAATTCATGTATTATATTCCTCGAGAAGCGTTCATAAATTTCATCCACCGTTTTCTGGAACTCATGCCTTCGATTTCCGAAACGAGTGAATCATGTTAACAATTGCAACATGTTAATCGTATCTTCGATACTACTTCCCTTCATAACTAGCGCTAGATAGAATTACTTCCCTTACATTGTGTACTTTCGCCTTTTTGTTTACATTTGACAAATATGATAGGCCAAACGAAGAATTAGCGGAGACAAGGAGTACGAGTCATGCTGGGAATACTATTAAAGCCAACAATAGTGTAGCTGGGATATTTGGTGAATATCTGAAAGGGAAAAAAACATGGACATCGAGTTTGAACAATATGGCAAAGTTGCACTCTCTGAGGTCTTGGGACATTTCTATTTTGAGGCAAGAAAACCTGACGGCGAACGATAAAGGCCAATTCGTTAGAGAGCCTAAGGCATGTGTTAAGCCGGTATCTCTATTCTCCACACTACAATAACAACTTTGAGATTATAAAGAACCCTGAATAGTTGGATGCAGATTCGATGTTCAATGCTGCCACACTGTTTTAACGGTCCGTAATCTGACACCATAATTGGGGCCATTTTAGGCCAGCTCACGGTTCTGTGTTGGGTTATCTGATACAATTGTAAACAGCACTGCGATTCCTCCCCTATAGTGATAAGGGACATGCAATTAAACATATCTAGTTTATGTACACAGCAGACCGTGGCATGTATATTGGGGTATCGGGTTCCTACCAATTCATGGAATCAATCTGATAAACATAGCTATAGGTTTCTGTTTCAATGGATAGACTGTACTTCGACTTTCATTTAGTGAGACATCATTCTCGACAATATGAATTGTTATTTTTTCCAATTTACTATAGTTACCGGTACCAGCATTATTTTTTTTATAATTATATCAACTACAAAGTACAAAGGTAAGTTTTATTTAACTGTTTTCTTTTATTTACTCGCGCCTGTGGCTACAACTGCAATTCACCTTTCCGTCAGTGGCCTATAATCTCGCCCACAGCTAATTATTTCATAGAGCTAGCTGTGGTAACACAAACAAATGGTAAAAATGAGTGAAACTGTGAAGCGCGTATAGGAGCTCTGTCTGATTTGCCCGACAACTTTCGTTAAATTCTTTTTTAATTCGGTGGATACAAAAAAATCCCGTCAGTAATGTTTCAGATACTATAGCGAAGGTTATGTCAACAATGTGTCAATAAATAATTCGAAAATAAACTTTTTGTTGGAGCGAAATGTCAGCGAAGCCAGAGGGAAAATTAAAGTTCATACCACGTCGATTTCGAGGTTTTATTCATCGACTATTTTCGATGTACACTGCTCTTGTCAATCTCGTTGAGTGCAGTAATCACATCTTTCTATACTAATGCTGAGTTAGTTTGTGAATATACACTGTTCTACTGTGTAATTCACCATACATTTGTCGAATCTACGAAGACTATGTGGACATTTATATATATATATATATCCGATCCGTAAATTCGTCTGATTGTTAATAACGAGTGATAAGTGTTCGGAAACGAGGTATCTAACTGTGTGGGATTCAGATAAAAGAGCACTGCCGGTTTGTTTTGATAAGTCAATACAAGTCATATTAGCATAAACTCAGATAGTTGAAGCCTAATATTTAGTTATTATACTTCCACAGTGTGACAAAGAAGTATGTTGTCATCCCTATTTATCTTTACTTTGAATTCATAGTCCCAAATGAGCAACTTTGGTAAACGTGCAACGAATCAGTATGGACACTTCCTTCGTCAGACATTCTTCCGTTCATGGCCTGGCGCTGAACAACGTGCATATGTGATCAGCTATGGTCCACATCCAGTAAGAAACAATGTCTTTGGTTGGACAAAGAACCGCGCAACATATCCCATGTTACCTCTACAGCCGTCAACATACGGGAAACCAAAACAACCATTGCATCGCCTCTCGCTGGCCTGCTTTTTTCATAACGTCATTTATGTTGAACAACTTTGTGGAGAGAGAGAGAGAGAGAGAGAGAGCGATTTTTACATTTTCTGCTGATCAATCGTAGGAATAAATGTAAAATTTATATGAAAGCCCAGGGCTGTCGGCAGGGCTGTCTGCAGAACATATACGTTATCGTTGTGGATTGGCCGTAACATGGTGTGGCATTGACTGCTTGGAGCAATAACTTATAAAATCGCGAGTCCTCAACAGAGCCATTCTACTATTCAATGTATTCTGAGGGGAAACCAGAACATGAGTCTGTAAAAGAGATGTTAACTGAAGAAGAGTGTCAGCTTGAACATTTTTGAATATATATTCAAGATAGACGGACAGCCATTATAATTGGCAAGTCGTGACTGGCCTGACAGTTTTTAAAGTACACAGTTATATGCACTATGAAGTATTATGTCAATTACAACAACCGCATTTTATTGACACTGTGTTCGATGCTAAAACCAAGTACTGAAGATTGCCTCGGCAAATGTTGGACTTAACAAATCAATATGTTGTTTTAATTTGATTGCCATATACAAATCAAATATTCGATAGTAGTGATACATAGCTGAAGCGTTGAACCATTTAGCTACTACATAGAGCTGCCTCTCGGTATACCTCTCCATGGGGCGACAAACGTGACCAGAACCAAATTCTGGCATACAACATTACGGAATACGAAAGTGAAGGAAACATGAGACGATAGAAACAATGCATGAGTAAGCAAAAAACAAAACTTGAAATTGCAGAGCAACATTACAGCATAAATTTAATCTCAAGCCTTGTGCAGAGACACGAATGGCCGCTTAATTTAGCCAGGTTAATCCACCACTGCCTTGAAGCTACGTATGACCTAAGTGGTGGGATAATATGCTAAGACAGAACCGCATGTCGATGCCTCACTATTATCACCAGGAAGACAACACCACGCTCACGTGATGAACCCCACGGCAGATAGGGTGACACTTTGGGGTGTTCTTAATCCTCGTAGTGGGGCGATGGACACATTTCCCCCTAGCCGACACGGGCTCTCTCTCTATTTCTAGTAATGAAAAGCACGGACATAGGTTGTCTCTAAAACAAACAAGAAGTTCCCATACACGGTTAGGAACTATGTGGTCTCTTTACGAAATAGAATTACAGCTAATATGTTATTCGAAGGAACTTGACACATTAATTACGTCTAGTATATAGCCAATTATACTAAAATAATCGCTAGTTTTCTCTTCCAATGGAAGGATTTATAGAATACTGATGGATATGGTCGCTCCTTTGTGATATGATACTTATAAGTGATATTCTGATTTGTCGCACCAGCCTATTTGAAGTCTCAAATTATACTTCCATGTATATGCCTATTTTTGTCACATGCATAGGAATTATTGTTATACGGACTGTAATTATCACAGAAAGACGTACTCAAGGTGTAGATAGTTATCACTCCCGAAAGAAAATTTAACCTTATTGTCTTCAGTATGACACGATACACTGGAGAGAGTTTAAGGTGAGTCTATTCCTAATATGGTAGACTTCATGAGCACTAATGTTACGCCTTTGTAAAACTTGAAAACACATTATTAAACTCACAACCTTGAGAAATCGACCACAAGGTGTATCTGATAACCAAAACAGTACTGGCACCATTACCTGCGATGATACATGTGGGTCAAGTTCAAAGTGTTTCCAGTTGTGTTTTATATAATAAATATTGTGTCTAAACCAATTTCAACCAAATTTGGTGTGGTGACTCTGGGTACCCCGCCAGGCGGAGGTTATAATAGGCGCTAGTTTTATAAAATAAATTGATTTAAAAACATTAATTAAATAAATAAAATAACACAAATTAGAATAAGCTCACTGTGGGCCTATTTCGGAATCAAATAAATCTGAATATTTACGTTCAATGTGAACCTATTTGAAGACCAGTTGTATGCTCTTTATATGTGTTTCACTATGGCCCGCACCATCCAACAGAATAACGGTCATAAGTCCATAATGGGCTTGACTTATTTTAGAATCAAATGAATCAAATGAACCTATGTGAATATTTAGGTCCAAATGTCCAGTTGATACCAGAGAATGTAGTGATAACCAGAATGTAATCTTGGAATGGCAGTCATGACGTCCAAACAATATTTTGGGTGAAACGAATATGACGATCGACGCAAAGCCTTGTCTTTCGTTTCTTATAAATCCTAAAGTAAGACGGATATGCCACATTATGGTATACCATGAGAAACTACTGCCAATTAGCTATTGTTTGATATATAATTTATTGCTGTATGCGGAATTATTTTTATCAGAGGTAGATACGATTACGTAAAATGGCTTACTTAACACAACGGCCGTTGGCATTCTGCTACATAATTTACTAATATATAGGTTGCTGTCTACAGACTCGAACATTAAAGTAAAAACAGTATATAATGTACCTCCTGACTCGAAATTTTAATAATTATTAGATTCCCCCCAAGATATGATATAAAACGCAATTTGTTTATTTTCCGGAAGGCAAAAAATAAAAGAATATAGTAAGGGGTGGAGCTAATTCACGGCTGGTAATCTATACATGCACATCCAAATAATGGACAGAATTGGATCATCCTGTTGTGCATGTATAGATTGATTTCTTCACCTCGACAGGTAGGTACCTCATCTAAATTCACTTTTTTTGTTGATTTCTTCATTGTTTTCGCTAAAACCACTCTTACGTTGGGATGTGGGGATGGTTAACGAACGACTACACATAGGTTTCCACGCCGCATGTGTCCCCGATTAAAATATCTCGGCGTTGTCATCGGAATTTTTTATTGTTTTTTTCTTCCCGGCGAAGAAAAATTATCACATTTTGGCATATTTCTACCACAAAACCGACTGGTATAGGTTTACCCATGATGTTATGTGTGATGTGTGGGCTAACGAACCATTTGCAACCATTCCCCGCTCGTCATTTTGCTGTTTACGCGAAAACCAGGACAAATCATTTCACATTTATTGTTGATCGGCATAATTGTTGAGACTGTGTAGAATTGGAGAGGCCATCCTCGCCACTAAATATCGCAATTTTCGACCTCATTTGAACACACGGGGTCCAATTATACATGCCATGTTACACTGGGGAATATGTTTTCAATATACGAACGTGTGCACATAAAAATACGGTCGTGTATAACAGAGACCTGTATTGCACGTACGTAAATATTTGCAATAGACTGTTGTCATTATGTCTGCATTTGATGCGTCGTTGGCTCAACTGTAATATCGACTACCGTGCTGTACGTCGTCTAGAACTACCAATCACAACATGTCAATGAATGTGTTAGTTGTAAACGTCGGCTATATTTGTTGCCACTTGTTTTAAATTTAACACACGTACGATGTTTGAGTGGACCCGCTACTTGCAACCCGTAATTTTGTGGCACATCAAAATATAACGTGGTACACATAAATTACGGAGCATTGAAAATCCTCGCACTCATCGGCCTGTTTCCCGCACCGCTGTTTGTGGTCAAGCAGGTTGTACTTGTAAGCAAATTCGATTTGGCATACAGGACATCTTAGCTTTGTCGTAGAATGACTTAGTCGTCTGTGGCCGAGGAGGGCATACTTGCTAGTGAACTCTTTGTCACAATCACCACATGCATGCGGTTTCTCGCCCATGTGGATCTCCCTGGTGTGTTTTTTAAAACCATACACGGTCGTCAATGTTTTTTCACAAACGTTGCATTTGGTGTTCGACCCTCCTTCATGGATCACTTGTTTGTGAACAGTCAATTTACACCTTTGCGAAAAAGATTTGTCGCATCTGTCGCACTCGTGTCGCTTTCGTGAATGACATAATGACAACAGTCTATATGCAAATATTTAAGTACGTGCAATACAGGTCTCTATGTGTAGTCGTTCGTTAACCATCCCCACATCCCAACGTAAGAGTGGTTTTAGCGAAACAATGAAGAAATCAACAAAAAAAGTGAATTTAGATGAGGTACCTACCTGTCGAGGTGAAGAAATCAATCTATACATGCACAACATGATGATCCAATTCTGTCCATTATTTGGATGTGCATGTATAGATTACCAGCCGTGTAATTGGTGTATACGGCAACTTCATTCCATCTTGGATTTTAAAAAAATGGCATACTAACCAAGATGGCTGCCAATATGGTTGCCAGGAATATAGGTGGAAATTGTGAAATATGTAAGAACGCACGATTACTTGCTTATATGTCTTAACTAACACAACGGTTGTTGATAAACTGCTACTATAAGCTGTAGTTTAAAGTATAGATCCCCATGTACAAACTCGAACACTAAAGTGAAAATATTTTCTCCAAAAATAATCTAAAGCCATTTTGATCGTCTTCTCAGAAGGCATAAAGCGCAGAATATAGTGTGGCGGAGATATTAACGGCGTACGATAATTCATTGTCGTGTTTGGATTAAAATGGTTTACTAACCCCAAGATGGCTGCCAATACGGTGGTCAGAATAAATTAAGAAATATCTCATGTTTCATTTAATCGCCATCATCGCCGCAATACAATATATCATACAACCCAAAGTATTATATTTATTGTATCATGTTACTCCGGGTCATAATGATCATAATAATCTGTGCACAGGTTCCCATTGTACTAAATATCTGTGCAAAGTTACAAATAAATTACATACAAATGTTGGAATAAAAGCTCGGACAAAATTATACATGTTGCGAAACTTTTCTAGTTCAAAAAGGGGGATAACTTCACCACGGAAAATGATAAAAAAAAACGACTGAGAACAACTCCGGACAAATTTGTGTCCACGGACGACGGACGGACGGACGACAGGCGGACGGATAAGCTGATTCCAGTATACAACCACAACTTCGTTGCGGGGGGTATAATTACTTAAACCCGACAATAGAAGGTCAGTCTTCTCAATGAATATTTATCCACGTGCTACCAAATATGATGGTATATATGAGGCGGATAAGTCGCGGATACATCATCGAAGTCTGAGCTAGACGACGTTGGCGCGGGTTCGCACCCCCGACTTGATTGGGCAAAAATCGGGACGATGTTTAAGCTAGATGTGATTTGAGGAACTTGTGCCAATCCGATAAATACATGACTATTTCGATAAGAAATAACAACAAAAATTCACACTCACTGAAGCAACCACACTTGAAGCAATGATACTGATTCTGAGTCAGTGCCTCCATTAATCTGTTATGTATACAATGTACCATTGTTGTCGTTGTGGATACAATAACTTCGACCACTAGAAGACGGTCGTGATAACACAGAGTTAATTCTTCCAAACCCTAAATCACCATCGCCGTTTTCATTGACTAGTGTCCAATAACACAAAGAAGATGAAATTCAGAAAAGATAGCGCTCGTCGTACAAAATGAGTTCAGAATTTGAATCTTCTGAAAAACTATCCGATCAGTGATAAACATAGGAATAGTCATGTCCAGAATGAGAATCCCTCTTGTGTGTCTAACTTAATTATGTAGTTTATGTTGAACAAGTTCGCCAAGAAGGACTGCTTTATTTGTAATATATGAACGTGATAACCTTCAGAAATATCAAATGTTGTTTTCAACTTGGTGGAAAAGTAAACTTGTCTACGTGTTATAGGTACGGTTTTTATCTGTTTTAGTAAACTGCCACTTGTATGTATCATGATACTTGCGATCGTCCTGTATTGTTATTTCAGCATGTTATGGGTTAACTAAAATGTGTATCGGTGTGTATGCGCGTGAGAGCGAGCATGAATGAGTGTGTCACATGCACACTGATTAGCACTCACATGTTACTGGCGGGAAAATTAGCGCGTCTGGGGGTCATTCAGTAATTAGTTTTTGAAATAGTCAGACGCACGATATTGATTTACCCGTTTGAGATCATATGATTAAATGAAATGCAAATTTCATTTTTAAGGATTATCTTTTATATGTGGTTTATTATATTGGCTGTGCTGTGATAACTATGTTTAAGTTTTTAAGTTTTTAAATACACTTTATCGACCCAATTACTTTGTTGTTGGACTCTACGAAATCTTAGATCCAGCGGTATAACAAACTTGACGCCCGATATGGGACTTTAAAGTGAAAAAATCAGCGATTTCAGAGAAGAAATCGATGTCCCTGACTCGCCGCTCGGTGAATCGCTCGGGGTAAGCTTTGCTTGCAACATCGTTTTCGGAGGAATCGGCTGTTGTGTGTGTATTTCTGCAGTACGGATCGAGAAGTTATCTCATCTATTCAACACTCGAAGAGGTGGGAGACGGCTACTGTGTGATTCTGAGGAAGTGGTAGTGTTTCATTCTCAGATATACATGTATGGTAAACTGGAAGCGTTGTGTGCAGACTATAAAGGTAACATAACGTTAAAATAGACCCCTCTCCCAGAGAACTGAGATGCCCGGTACTTATTTCGATCACCATGATCAATTGAAGGTCAAATCGGGTAAACCGGATGGATTTCGACGGGTACTTTTGTCCGGGCAGTGTTTTGGACGGGTCAGATCGTTACCCCACCTGACCGTGACCTTCAAATTGGTCAATTCAAGGTCCAAGCCCGGACGAAGTCGGGTCACGTTCTAGTTGATATATACAATTGAACAGGACTAGTCGTCTTAAAACAACCCCGCCGTTCTGTTTCACGCAATAGTTAAGATAGTTATTATCCACCGAACTGAACTGAACTAACTGTTACATAAGTTCTTCGCCATTGACAAGCTGTAGTTCATTGTGGCTTTGGAAAGCAATGAAACAAATCCGAGTAACTGTGCAACACAATGCTTGTTGAGTATTTCTAATTTTTGCTATATATCCTATTTTATGCATCTAAGCGGCTTGTTGTCTCGTTAGATTCCACATGTTACACGTGAGTCTTTCTGGACTACCTGTTCTGCATGGTTATTATTTCTTTGTTATGAATATTATTGTAGATATATTTTCCATGTTGGAAGTTAAGATATCCACGTTAATCTATACTGCACCAGATTATGTTCACACAATGCCAATTTCGCCTGTAGAATTTCCCAGACGAAATTGAGTGAAGTGAATTATCTATTGAAAAACTTCACAATTACAGAGTCCGTGAACTCGATTGTGTTGTAACTGTGACCAGGTGTATGGAAGTCCGTAAATATAATTTTAGCCGACATTTAACGACTAATACCGAACAACTGTAAAGACATGTGCATGACACCACTTGCACGGGCAACCAAACCTGTGGTAGCGTACAAAACATCAAACGTGGTGTATCTTTCGCTATTGTACTCTAAATGGACAGTAAGAAGTCTTATCCCTCAAGGACGGAGTACCCCGTAACATTTAAACTGACATCGCCCTTTTGATCATCCAAAGTATGTCTACGTAAATTTCAAGGAGGGATAACATAGGTCGATAATACACGAAATATGGTTCTGTAGATGCTTCATATACTCTGAAAAAGTCCTGCTACATGACACAAAAACAAACGCTCTGTTCATCAGGGTTGGCGCTGGACCAAAACTGTCTTTTGCCAAACGTTTTGCCAAATGAAATTTTATTCTGCATGGCAAATTTAATTCAGGGGAAATTCTCATTATTTGTATCTTTGTAATATAATGTAAATCTAATCACGGACACAGGTAAAATGAGCTGGCAAAGCAGGCTATTAGTATTAATATATATCAAAATAGCAAGAAATTTGCCCATTCAGCATGTATGCCGGTCGTATTGGGACTATTACTTACATGAAATGTTCCGTATTGTCCCACGATGAAGATAAATCTGGGATCGAGATAACAAATAAAAGAAAGGTCACACATGCTAAGATTATATATATGCGGTAAGAATAACTCCAGTCATATTTCCTCCCCGGCAATCTACCACCAGGATGGAGTGAACGCGATCGACAAGCGTTCACTACATGTGATTTTTTCTATTGCACATGATAAAATATCAATTTTATTTTCATTGCCGTACAATCAAACGTCATCAGAACGAAACTATTCCACTGAATATATGATACTATATAATTCATTGAGATGCAATCACAGGTCCTTGGGGGAAGATACCAATATAGCCTATACCATGCATCACTCATACAACGAGCTGTAAACTGGACCCAAATGTACAGCTATAAGCTGTAGAATAGCATACATGTATGTTAGCACAAAGATTCCATTCATTACCAATTTACAACTACCAGCCGTTTTAACGGACAAAGCTATATAGCTCTCACAACTAATCAACATGGATTGCGTACATGGATCTGTACATGGGTGCCGAGGTAGGTATTGCATGGCATATCCTGTTTACGCTATCAATTACACACCGGTGTAGACTATTATACAGCCACGCTGTTAGATTTAAATTCCATCACATCGTTAAGAATTAAGATATAGTTTTAAACAGCCTGTTGATACGGTACCAGTTTCTCATTTTCGCGCTTCGATCTTCCATAAAGTTGCTTTGTTTTGTTCTCGAACATATTTGATCAGCACTTCTCCTGTGTGTTGTGTTGTGATCTTCATAGAATTACCATAGGTAAGTACGCTATATTGTTCCATTCCCGGTATGATTTGATTTTTGATTGGCAATAATGTCTCACCCTACCCAACATTTGGTAAAAGTTTCCAACGGTTGTAAATTTGGAAAACAGTGCAAACGATAATTTTTTAACCATATTCTGTCACATATATGTTGAAATTGTTCTCAAACTAGTGGGGAAAATGTTGTTTTTAGACAACAACAGCATATATTTTTCAGTTTGACATAATATTAGGTTAGATATTTCTAACACTTCGACAGTTCGAGGTACTTGGGAGTTCGGACTGGTTCAATGACAGAGGTATCACTAAGTGGTTTACAGCCATATACCATTACGATATAATAGCACCCCCCCCCCACGGGGGGGTCGAGATCGATCGTATATATAGCCCCTGCGTCGGTGGAATACTGGTCCCATCCCTGTTCCGATGTCTAACTCACCCCCGCAACGGAACCCATATGTTCACGTTCATATATATATGCTACAGGTTGGATAACAATGATCGGACATAATTATTACGATATGAAAATTTATTCCGGTGGATATGTTCAGTAGGAAGTCCCTCATGTGTGTGGGGAACACCTCAAGATGTTGCCAAGTATCATTGAGAAAGAAAGAAATAACAAAATAATAAGTAGATGCTCAGCGTGATTATTGTTAAAAATGCCAATGTATACATAACTTGATCAAAGAGATAGAAATTGTTTTAAAAGTGAGTTTCTGTCTAGTACATGCAGATCACAATGCATCCGTTTTAAATTCTAACTATCCTCGTCCACAACCGTGATTTTTTATATATTATCCATCTCGCCGTGTACTTGGGTATTCACGAATGGAACGCGGAAATGAAAAAATTTCGTGAATTTTGAGATGCAAACGTCTTGAATATTAACCAATAACCACTGATAACCACATTTACATTGGTCTCAAATGTTTATAAGTCCATCTTCCATGAGAAGGTAATTCAATTACGTACATGTACTTGCATGTCTCATTTGAAGCGCATTGATGCATGTGCACTGGTTGACCCAACCAGCCAACACGGCAACATGCCAACCCATTGTTTGGTTCGGTGAGAATAATTTTGTATAATTTTGGAAGACTGTTGTCTTTTAATTGGTAAGGTATTATTCTTAAAATCAAGTTACATGTACTCTGGTACAATACCATAATATGATTTTAGTCGAGAGTCTTAGAAAAAAGTGCAGGCAGGTAAGATGTCACCCTAAATTGCCTAATAACAATCATAATTAGGATGCAATTCAATGAGTCACTAATATATTAAATTATTCTTTCTTTCAGGAGCTAAACTCAGCTTGCACAGGTTAGCATCAACCCTGTTTCTGCGAAAAAACATCGGACACAACATACGGATGGTATAATCTTCTCAAGTTGATGTGTAATAACCGAATTACCAGTACCGGTACTACACTCTCAAATAAAGCAATTGATTTAGGTACCTCATGGAACCTAAAGCCGCGATAGTACCAGACAGTTTGGTACTATAAGCCTTTAGTGCCTATTTAGCGTTATAGAACCACATGAGTTGGTACTCCACAGAGTGCCAAACGTTGGCTCCATGCTGATTGGGTGAGACCGTGGGTGTGTCAATATCGAGTGCCGTGTGCAAACGATTAAATTAAAGTGAAAAATGGCCGCCCGTCGACTCGCGGTCGTAGATCTGTCGGATTATTTCATTTAGCACTATGCAAGGGAGTCTTTGTGGTTTTGTACTTAATTGGATGTTTAAACGAGGCAGCATAATTTAGAATCTAACATGTCACATTGTTAAATTTGCCGGTATCAGGGCTGTTTTGTTCTCTGGAGTATCAAATTGCTGGATCTATGCGTAGTACCTAAATACTTCAGAGTACCTGTCTTGATATTTGGTACTTCAGATAATATATAGGGCGTATCATGAAAGCATCTATTTCTTGGCACCTCATATCGTGAGCGTCATGGCTTCGGTGACATAAATGCGGGGTTGGTATTATATGCACAATGCCCGGGTAGAACTAAAATAATTATTAGGTAATCCAGAGTACCAACAATTTGGTACTCTAGAGTACCAAGAAGTTGGTACTCCAGAGTACCAAACATTTTGGTACTCTAGAGTACCTAAACTTTTGGTACTCCAGAGTACCAACAAGTTGGTACTCCCCCTGGGACAAAGCTTAGTACCTACATAGGTACTCTGAAGAACCTATATTTTTAAGAGTGTAGGCCTAGGGTGTGTGTGCGAGTGTGACTGAAGAACAGATTCCTTGATTGGTTCAATGAAATCTGGTATCTACAATTATGGTCTATTACATGTAGCACCATCTCAAACATATTCTAGTGAATTATGGACTGTTCCGGTCTTGCTGGTGTCAGCTGGTTCCAATAAATCGAGAATGTTCAATATGAACTGGCACAGAAATGCACGGAATATAATGTTACAAGATTTGTGGAAATTTAAGTGACTGAGATATTCTGATACACGAGACAGTTCAAAGACTCGAATATAAGACTCAGCGACGACAACCAGCTTTCCTAAAGCATGCGATGGCAACTGATGCACTGTCTGATATATACAATTGACAGCTGCAGGACGGTGATGTTTAATTTAGTTGTTCAATGATATTTCGGATGTTCTTTCAAATGAACTGGATTTTCGTGAAGAAAATCTGTTGCCAATACATTGGCTGACCAACCGGACATGGAAATTTCTGGATATGTATACTGTTATGGAGAAATCAAGTACATGGATAGAGGAATATGTTGACTGTTTGTCACTGATTCATCAGTTTATCAGGTCCATTAAATGTTATTTGTCTACATAATATTTACATTTTACTATTAAGCAAAGATGTTGTCTTTGTATGTTTTTTTCAAAGAGTTTTCTATCCTGGAAACGCGCTAACCTATATGCGATAACCGTCTGTGCGTTTTATTTAATAGACTCCATTGACACTCTATACTTACTCAAACTATACATACTTGAGGTACATACAAAGACACTTTCAGCTTTACTAAGGTTGTATGAAACCAGCCCCAGTTGCATATGCATTTCACGTAATACACATAATACACATAATAAATACATTTGAAATTATAAGGAATAGATTTTCAATTTTCAATCATCAGGCCTATATTAATGACCACAAAAGTCAATACATGAACAGACTAATACTAAGAATTTTACGGTGTGACTGTAACTGATAAGTGGGCAGACCGTGAAAATTCACTGTTTTGCTGTAAATTTTTTAACAGCATAACCGTTTAATTCTACGGTTCAATTGTAAAGTCAAGAACGGACAGACCGTGAAAAATTCACGGATTGGCTGTAAATTTTTTAACGGACAGACCGTGAAAAATTCACGGATTGGCTGTAAATATTTTAACGGTAAGACAGTGAAAAATTCACGGTCCAACCGGTCCCCGAATTGCCGGAAAATTCACGGTTCTGTTTTAATAGTGCAGTGTCAAGATGTTTATCCGATTTTCATAGTAATTCCCGTCTTTCCCGTCAGAATAACCAACTCTCCACTTCATGGAGAGGGCGCGAACCCAAAGGGGGGCAGACTTAATAAAGGGGGGCAGACTTAATAAAAGGGGGAAGACTTAATACAAGGGGGCAGACTTAATAAAAGCAATCGGGCTTGTTGTTTAAATCTCGTTTTCAATTATGTCATTTATGTATATTCTATTTATTTTTGTATGAATGTGTGTAATACATATATGTTTAGGATTGGATATTAATATATTTACACTACATGCATTACCTCACAAAATCAGGGCGCGTGTGTCGTGACCATAGCTATATATGTTTACCACTTAATCAATTGTTACTTGTCCCTTTATACGTGCCACTGGAGCCAAGGACCCGACCCACGTGCTGAACATGCGATCAAGTCATAGCACTGATGATGGAAATAAGTAATTGAGAACATTGACTCCGAAGCATCCAACATTGGACGCGTGCTTTTTGGAAGAACATCGCTGAGCGATGTGGGTTCCAACTTCTAAAAGCGGTTATTGTACTGGGCTTCCTAGAATATTATTTTGCTGAGCACACGATCTACTAGTATACCTATTATAATATGATTGGTCAATTCAGCCACAATCGCAGGTTTTTTCCCGTGAACACAACTAGTAATACAGCGCAAGTGAAACCGACGAAAGCTCTCTCGATTGTTGGATAACTGGTTTCATGAACATGAAGGGAACACAAAAGTACATGCTTATACAACTAACATGATTAATATAAGATACACGTTTATACACTGATGGAATTGATTTTTATTTTGCAGACTACGCATGCGGTGGAGGATACCAGGCATACATAAGACACAAAACTGCTGTTTGTGTCCGATATTAACTGTAAAGTCTGGTAAAAGATATAGTGACCACGGTAGCCGCGGTAAGCCAAGCATGCATGAATGAGGGAGCACAACTACTTCATATTGAAACACCAGAGATGTACGACCTCATCGTGGCTATTCAACAGTATCAAGCCTGGGGTAAGTGCAGGGACGTGGCTAGGGGGGTCTTCATTGTGGGACTCACTTTGATATGTCCAAATGTACCTTCGTTGAAGAAGACCATTATTCCAGTAAAGAAAAGCAAACCATTGGGTTGGAATTATCCAACCTAACACCCCATATGAGTGGAAAAGTCTAGCTAAATATTGTCATTTTAGTCGAAACTTTTGACGGAGAGTAGAACTATATTCACACGGCGTAATCGAACCGATGATTTGGTGTGAGCACGGAGGATTCGATGTGATGCCAACGAGGGTTCAAGCATTTTGGTGAACCATGATCCTATTCTCAATATTTCGAGGATTCCTAGAATACATGTAGTAACTTATGAACGATGAGTTTTAAGAAAATTACCAGTGTAATTTGGATATGAAGCAAAACATAGCATAATATACTCGGCTATTGTATAAAACTGATCTTCACCTTAATGCAGTGATTTAAAATATTCATTTTCAACAAACACAATGAGCCACGGTCAACGGATAAAACAGCCTGTTATCTCGAAATCCCGCACACATTATCTGCTTATATTATAATATGTTTTAGGTCGATAATCTGCTTAGAATCGCCTCATTTAGAGTCGAAACTGAACTGCAAATGGCAGCGTGTGTGGTCACAATATTATCTGTCAAATGACCATACAAATGACGTACAATTTCACACACATCCAGGACTCTCGTTTAACAATGACTCACGGAGTCAACATATTAATGACATTGTTTGTAGAAGTGCAAATGTTTGACTCTTTGTGATTCTTTGGTGTTAAATCCTAATTTCACATTGGCAAGAAACATTCGCAATCCGCCTGAAGGACACAACACCCGTGTTTAATGTCATGTAATGATGGATATCACAAAACGGAACGTTGCATGACTTATAGATAATTAGTGACACTTGCCAATACAAATTATTCTTCGGATAACTTCGCTTTGATCAACAATTCGCGATTTCTTTTGTTCGTTACTTGATGTACCACGTGTATGGTAATCTATGCATAACTGAATATATATCAACAGGGCAATTCTAGTTCAGAGGCTGTTGCGGTTAGACACGATACCCGTCTGGTCTGCTATGTGGCCGGTTGGAGTCTTCTCATTGATACGTGAATGTTTCGCAAGACGTCTAGTGTCTATATCTATATTTATCTACATTATAAGAGCTTAATTTCCCGACGATGATCTCTATTCTCAAACTAAGAAACAGCGAGCGAGCTGATAACAAAAGTACAGTAGGAAAAAGCTCTGCTAATATATGGTGGGACTAGAAGCATAACTATCTAATATATAAAATGTGAATTAGGCTGGAAACAATCAGAACTACACCAAATCTATATTTTTTTCTATCGCCATGCCCGTCTACTGTATTACAACATTATCCGCCAGCATAGTCGAGCATATATGCATGCATTCCGAAGTATTGACTTGAGTCCACTATTTCGTAGACGAAATCATTCTTACTTGCAACTATGCGTCAGCGGCATGAACCACATATAGATAAATATAAATTGAACTCCGAATTTATAACTAAGGCAGATGAAGGTGAGACAATTTGGCTATTCCATAAACCACAAAGCTCATATTATATCATCCAGTTAAAATTACATCTCAAATGTAGGAATCTAAATAATGATCTCTACCAGAATCACTCCACACGAACAGTAAACATGTAGTTGTTGACAAACCGAAACTGTGGATCACGTTTTACTGCACTATCACAACTATTTGAACATCAGAAACGAACGATTCTCTATTTTAGATCGTGGCCTCCGGAGAACTGATATTCTCTTCAAATGATCACACCCAATAACCATTCTACAAAACACTCTAATAAACTATGGTGAATACACCGTAGTATTTACTCTGGTGATTGGAACGTGTAAATTTACTAGGGTGTTACTCTGCATGGTCAAATTCATATAGTTACCAAATTATACGCATACATGTAGATCAACAATGTATTTACTCTGGTGCAATGGATCCACCCATGTATTTCACCAAGGTATGTTACCGGGATTTAAGTATATGTGTTGATGTTCTACTAGAGTAATTCTACCAAGGTAATTTACCTGGATATTAGGGATTTTTTTTCTTTCAAAGTCGGGTAATTTGCCATAGCGGTACCGGGGTACGCTTTTAGAAGCCTTAACATTTGAGAAAACAGAGTGGGGGTTATATCAATGTCACATGTGATTACTTAAGGTGCTAAACTCTTTTTGACTTTCCTGACTTATTTATAACAATATTCCTGCCCCAGTCTGTTAAATATTGAGTATGACACCAGTTACAATTGTTTTCCAGTGATTAACTAACACAATATGATTTTCATCTCAAAGAGACAAAAACACATCAGATACGAATTGTGCTATTGTGAAATAGTTATCACTCATACATTTAAAAACAACTCTCTGGTGAAAACCCTGTAAAACATGGTATATCAGGCTCTACTCCAGAAAAATATAATAGAATATGGCAAAGTCAGATAAAAAATTATATACTCAGGTAAAAAAAAACACACGTAAAACACACATAAAGGACACGCACTTGTAACGTTCAAGTAAAGGCATGGTATACCCGACTTATATTATACTCTGGTAAATCCTGGTGTATTACCATTACATAAGCAACATTATCCAACATGGGAGCCCATGTAGCCGTACTTTTGAGATTGATTGGACTCCACATTGCAGACTTGTTTCCATTTTGGACTTAAATACACAAAAACCCAACCCACCTAAAATCTTGTCCCTGGTTGAAATATGTTTTGTAGGATCGGTGTGTAAGTGTAGACTTAAATCAAGTCTGAACGGTTCCAAGACAACACACCCAGACTTTAGTCTAGTTATAGGACAAATATTCATAATATCATTCTCCGTGTATTAATTATATATTAATGTATTGTATTACCTCAGCTCATTCGTAATCACAGGATACCACATAACAGTAACAATAGGGGACGAAAAACTCAGTTATTCACAAAACACATCTCTAATTGGAACCAACACATAATTATACAAAGCATCATTGCACTACACCAGGGTTTACCAGAGTATAACGTAACAAAACGGCCTTTACTGTGAATTACCAGAGTATATCCGGGTGGTACCAGTGTGTATGTATGTTCCGTTTCACCAACCAGAGTAAATAAGTTACAGCATGACTTTACTAGAGTATGTTCTTGTTTACATGGGTTTACATGAGAGTAATTCGATGAGAGTAAAATAGGTTACACCATGCCTTACTTGCAATTTACACGGGTTATATCATTTTACATGGGGTTTACATGATTTTTACCAGAGTATATCATTGTTAACCGGACTTTACCACATTTTGCAAGAGTGGAGCCTGATAAACCATGCTTTACCGGGCTTTTACGAGAGTATTTTTTATATGTCTTAACCATACTATATTAGAAGGAACACAGTCATGTATACTGTCTACCAATATATTCTAGTAACCGCATAGACTGTTTTCAGATTTTACTTTTGGATAAAATGTTTTGAAATGGATAAAACATAACGCTCATCTCGGTTTTGAGCGCGAATGCTCCATTAATTACACTTTGAGCGTACAACCCTGTTTCTCTTTAAAGGCAAGGGTGGCGTTCGTTGCAGAAGTATCCATATTTGTTCAAATCGCCATCAACAGGAGGAATATTAAAATATATATAGTTTTGCTCATATGCCAAACATAATCAGCGCGTAAATATTGTCGTCAAGACGTACGATGGTCTATGTAAACAAGAACCTGCTCGTGTTACAGACGTTTTGCGTCTGTTTACATAACACAGCGCAATTATATTGGTTAATCACACACAAATGACATAAACTCTCTTTATTATTTCCATATCAGGAAAACAGTAACAAATAACGCTCTTTATGTTTACCATATCCGGATCTAAACAAAAGCCAGGTTCTGTAACGTTTTTTGCTTTTGTTTACATAACAAAGGAAACACATTCGCAATAACATACTGTTTATGCCATATTTCTTATTGGTATAAGAACAAGGCTTGTCTATATTTTACTATTCGTTCTCTTTATGTCGGTTTTTGACGGAGCTGAATAATTTAACAGCATACCCACCGCCAACGCCGCCCGTATCTTTAATCTCTATTTTACTTTGACATCCTTCAGAAGATTCATTTTCCTATTTTCGCAAACAGCCCGCGTAGTTTTGTGTCGTCGCGTGGGCATTTTAAGCCTAATATTTAATTTATTATCGATCTTTAGTTATCAACATGTTTTCTAGCCTGAATATTGTACCTGCGATGATCTCTGTCGTCGCTGGGACATCTTTGGTTTATCGGTTTTATAATAGTCCCCCGACGTTCTGCAAAGGGGGAATATAGAAACGGCCCCGTCCGTCCGTCCGTTCGCCCGTCCGATCGTCTGCCCGTCCGTCCGTGCGTCCGTCCGTCACACTTTTGAGTACCTGCATGGTGTAATCATCTCCTCCTACACGTTTCATCCCAGAGATTTGATTTGCTGCATCTCCATTTCCCCCAATGCATGAGGCGATGATGGTAGTAATCCATCGCGAAGATTTCTGTCGTCGCCAGGACATCTTCAAATTCATCATTTATCCAATTATACATTAATTTCCATGTATATACTTTGGTGCATTTCCATTTCCCAAATGTTCATGGGGTCGACCATAAGGTGAAGAGGCGGAGTGAGTTAGACATTGATTAACATGTTTAAATATATTTGTATATTGATTTCTGTTTGCTGGCAACATCAATATTGAAGGAATTAAGAATGATGGCGGTGTGTTCGAAGGGTTTGATAGGACCGAGCTGTTCATTGCAGATATCCCGGGGAACGTGCTCACTGACAACGGCGAAGATTGTTTGAGACTCAACGGGGACGACGAGTACCACGACATATTCTGTAACGTGGACCCAGCTTTTAACTGGGTGTGTCAGAAGAAATAAAATATGACATCAAGACCCACGATAATGTATTCATTTATTTCCAATTCAATTGTTTATTTCTCTCGTTCCATGAGAACATTGAGATACAGATTCCGTTGGTTGTCATTGCATTACAGGAATGGAAGCGATTGAGATACAGATTCCGTTGGTTGTCAGTGCATTACATGAATGGAAGCGATTACATGTGTTAATTGGTGGGGGGCCTGGTGACTCAGTCGATATGGCGCATTACGCACTAGACCATTAAGCCGTCCAGCGCTGCCGAATTAAGCTGGTTAAAATTCCGATAGAGGCGCGGATTTGCGATCGACGCCCATGGAAGGTAACCTGATTCATGTATCTGATGTAGTTTGTCTGTTGCTTTCCAGGGCACGGTGGTTTCTACGTTCACTTCCCGGTGCTATTAACACACTGCGTGGTTTCCTCCGCCCTTTAAACCGACAACGTCGTGATAGGACATAGCGACTGAAACGACGTTACACTCCAGTAAACCAGACCAAACTGTGATAAGTATTGGTTTGCTACAGTAATGCCTATATAATCTCACTGAGAAAAAAGTCATATTTCCGACTAAATCCTGAAGAATTACCTATAATTCTGCTGCGGTGATAGATAAGTACAATAGATAAGTCGATTATTTAGGGCATTACTGTACTTTCACATGCACGTATATGTATATCTTAGACAGTTACCTGATCAACATACCACCATAATGCCAAAAAAAAAAGGGTTTTGGTTCTCGGGCAATTTTTATTTTAAATCAATGAGGGAGGGAGGGTTTTATTTTTATTTTTTTTATTTTTTTCTGCGCATAGTAAGCATGGACAAATATACCTTCCTCTGTCTAGTAATAACCAGAAAGGTAGAGGGAACTGTTATGCATATAAACTCATTTAGTCTTATTTAAAAATGACATTGTTCTACCAGTGTATGACTGGGATTACCTAACAATATATAATTCCCCTGACATTGACTACTGTTATTGTTGTCTAAAAACTGATACCTCCCCATTCTAATATGTGATCCTGAATTTAGTCCTGTGCCTTTCAATTGTATAAAGTTACAATTAGAGTACGTTGTTCACAATGACTAATTAAATTGTAAGAAGAGCACGAGGATCCGCTAATCATTTTTTGAATTGTAGTCATCTACTTCATGTTGTAAGCCTGCAAGTCACTTTTTAACACATTACATGTTAGAGCTCAATGCACACTAATATTCAACACATATCTGCTATGGACATGTTGATAAAATCCAACAAAAAAACAAAAAATTCAAATAATTTTTTCGTAAGTTTTTTTCTCATAACATCAGACATTGCAATAAAAAGGCCTAATGCGGCCCTTTTTATTCAATGCGGCGGGGCCTGAGAACCAAAACTTTTTGTTTTGGCCTAATCCAGGTTTTTAAAATGATTAATTTATTAAATATTTCCCAGAAAAACTCTATCTTTTCCCGGCACAACTTCCACAACCATAACCCACAATCACCGTCACCACCACCACCACCAGCAGCAACAACAACTACAGCAACAAAACAGCAATAGCTTAAATACTTATCCACGAATGGGACGCCTTCTTACCCAAACAAGACAAAATAAAATCAGTCAGATCAAGTATTAATATTTGTCCCATAATAATAATTATTATTATTTAGTTATGTTTATTGTGCTTTAATTCAGTGTTTCCGCTATGCCAATGGAGCTCAGTAAAACGGAATGTAAATCAATACAAGAAAACCATAGTCAGAAATGGTAACGCCCTCAATATCATACTAATAGGAATACATACAGTATAGCAACTTTAATGTGTGATTGTATATAATGGATAAGATAATCCCATTATTCTGCCGCTAGAATCAGAATAGCCTGCTTGGCTAATCTGCCGCAAACAAAAAATGCGTGATACTGTAATATGTCTTTCATCCGTTTGAACACACGCGCTGGATGATTTTACTGTCCCGTTTCCAATACTTTGTATTCGTTGCCATTTCATGTCTGGCAACGGCATCAAAAACTGCCGCATGAGAATCTCCTACGGATTTGTTTACCGACGTCGCGTGCTATGACGTCATTTTATATTATTATTATTATGGAGCTGTCCTGTTGTTCCTTTCCGATACTGCAAATAGGGATCTTGTATATACTTTATGTTCAGAAATGTAAAGCCATTTAATAAACTGCGAATACTTCGGTAAGACTTCGGTATGACTTCGGTATGGTTATATTAGTATACCGTTTATTTTCTCCTATTTTGAACGTGAGAAATTGTTTTGGAAAATTTGAATCCAGACGATTACGGGTAGCTTTAACGTTTAAACCCTATTAACCAACACATTAACACACAATGGCGCTCTTATTAGTAAGTTGGGTAGTATACTGCAAAGGATGATGTTTCCTGTGGGTTATTCAGAAACATTAGTCCAGAACAACGAGCCCCTCAGTTAAAATACAGTTTACACAGAGCCTCAGAAGTTAGTTCAAGAAGATGCTACATACGTAATGGACCATATGCTGGCACTATGACGCTCCGATGCTCTCCTGTGTTCGTCGCCATGATGGCGTCCGGCGTGAAGCGGTGTCGCCTCACAGCGCCTTAAACACAGTCAGCACAAGTAATGGGCCTTGAACTCCGTGGACAATACATAAGTGTCATCCATGATCACGCACTACGGTAAATACGCCCCGCGTTTTGTGGCATATTGTTTCTTATTTATGTCGCGCGAGGACAGGAGACCAAATCATTCAAGAGAGTGACACACACCGTCTAAGCTCAGACAATATCATCATGGTCATGGCAATGATGCATACATGGATCTACGTCACTCTCTTCATTCCTCGAGGGGCCTGGTCTTCGTCGACGTTTACTGTGACCCGATTCTGGGTTGGAAATGAACTGCAAGCAACCCCGTCGAACACTAACACAGTTAAAGCAGTGAGTGTGGGTGGAGTATCCGAGTGTGCAATCTGGTGCCAGCAGAACCAGTTTTGTGCAAAGTTTTATTTCCACAATCAATCCGGCTTATGTCGGCTGTTCGACGGAACGCCCTCAACTTCCCCAATCGGAATGATGGAACCAAAACTGGGTAAGTAAAGCGCTTGTATTATTTAGTCCCTGCTACACTGTTCTGTTTCATTTACCCTCTACGTTTACATGTACTGGATATGCTTCTCATGCATTAATTATAAACCGGAGCTGTGCTACCGTAAATGCAGTAATTCGTTGCATGATGTTGGGTATACGTCTCCGAACATTACTTTACATGTTTTGTCATATGTTTATATATATAATTATAGTTAATACCAGTCTGGAGTAAACTACATACCCACATATAAACAATAGTGGGTCTGACGACCTTTCGTTCAGTTTTCATTTCCCAAACCCGGGATTCCTTGTAATTACCGCCAATCAAAACTTACTCTAAGAAATGTGTGCGCCAATAAAAAAATATTAACATGTCACGTGCTCTTGGTGTGGAAATTCCGAAGGTGTGGCTAAAGGTTGTTAAAAATAGTATCCATGACGTCATGTTATACCGGAAGAGAGAAATAATTTGTTCTAAGTCCAAGAAATCCATATAACTTGACATTTTTTATAATTTCAAGCAGATCTGTCTTTAAAATACATTTTATTTTGGAACCTGGATGCTGTTACATTTATTGTCGGTAAAACTACCGCCGAACGAAAAGTCACAAACCCTGCAACTTTTAATTCCGATTCTGAGAATCGGCTTCACATGGGTTGAAGCGGCCATGACGGCACTGGCACGTAACCATGTTTACACCTGTCAATCACGACTAATTTTACATTTATATTTAGCGCGGTGTGACGTAATTTGGGGGAAGCCCGCAACCGTACAGAAATGAAAAGTTGTGGGAGTGCAATAGACTCAGTATAAGTATATATGAATCTGAGTGTATGTTTACAAAGACTGAGTTAATACTTGGTAGTCTTATAATCCGATTTTAATAAATAACACATTTCTTCCTAATTTTCTTTTAAAAAATAAAGGTTTTAACCGTTTTATGTCAGCCCAAGCATATTATTATCTCGACAGACGAGTACAAAGTGAATATAATTATTACAGTGTAGGGAAAGAAACTCTATATTATGAACTATTTCTCCCATGTTTGCAAAAGAGAATATGGCGTGCTTCATCTATGATTTATTATACCGGATCTTGCTAATGTTATGTTTTTATTATTATACTTCCATATTTTAATACGGGAGTATATTGTATTTCTGTTGAGGCCGTTTTCCGTTTAATTGGATATACTGAGAAAACTAATGGCACTAGGAACGCGAATTTTCTGGGGAATGTAGGCATCTAAGAGGTACTGAAAATGTACGCATCAGAATTTCGGTACACCTTTTCTTTGCAGAGTTATCGCCCTTTTACGTTTCTCCATTTTTCTCTATTATAATTTTTTTTTTCTTAGTTATTTTTGTAAAGCCTAATCTCAGAAACCGCTGAATGTAGAACGCTGAAATTTGTTTCAGCGTGTGTACAACTACTACAGTAGACGGCATTTAAGGCATTGAGAATTTTGTTCGTGCTTGATTTATGGAGTTATGGGCCTTAAACCGGCCTCTCACATTTATCGACAATTGTAGAGTGTATCTGGAACGCATGGAGGTAGCGGAACGGGACAAATATTATGGTGTAGAGCAACTTAAACGCATTTCAGTTCTACAAAATGGACGTTGTCCGATCATTGACTGCGGAGTGGGGGAGGGGTGTTCAATGTCGTAAAAAATAAATTATCTTCGATCGCGACCAAACTTACATGTAAAGGTTTAAATTTCACCCCGATAACGATGCCGTGATAATTGTGTAAATCGGTCGAAAATTTACCGAGTTACCGGCCCCTGAATGTTCAAAATAATAAATATCTCTCCCTAATGGAGGAAAATGGCTAATGGAGGAGCTGGAGCGCGGGAGAGGGTGAGAACAGGCCCGGGAAGGCGGTGGGACCAGGTCGGTGTGGTGATACCAGGCCGGTTGGTGAGACCAGGCAGACCAGTGGCGGATGTAAACGTCAGATTTAGCAAAAAAAAACACACAAAAAAACGAGTCCAGCGGTACAATATTTTTATTGCATGCTCCGAATGGGAAGAGTGACACGGACAGGAATTTACCACTTGTAATTTTTTTAAGTGGATATGATAGATAGTGTCCGGGCGCAACTTTGTCGTGTCTCTTCAAATCGCGCTAAAGGCGAAGGTTTACTCGTGACGAGGCTTTATAAGGTAAATGAGAATAGTTAAGTACTGTATCAATAACCTATTTTCCCGCCAAATCCAAACGGGCTAATAAAGGAGCGAGTTAATGCAGGAGCAGGTACTTCGATATACCGTAGACAATTTCCCAAAGTTTGACCGCTCTTCTAAAGAAGCAACCCGCACAACGGAGAGCTCGCATTCGGGTGGGTTCAAATTGGTAAATTCCACCATAAGTCAAAGGAGGAAAAATACTCCAAAAAATCAAACATGTGGATATAACTTTTTTGATCAGTGGATGTGATTATGGGGTATCAACGCCCAGCTTTATAGCGATATCCTGAGTTTTGGAGCGAACGGTTTACTCGTGGCGACGCTATATAGCGTAATGCGTAATGCGTAATACATAAACACAGCCTCCCATACACTGTATACAACCTACCGTACAACTAATACAGACTACCATACACTGAACACTGCCTACCATACATTCCTCTGATTACACCATATATTGCAAGCAACGTAACATACATTGAACGCAGCCTACTGTAGACGAGTCGAGAGGCAATTTTTAATATTAAATAAAGATATGTTAAGGCATTTCAAGTTGTGTTGAATCTTCTTTATACGAGCAACGAACTGCAAGGTCAGTGTGTAGTCATGTTCAGTCACACGTACCTGTAACTTGTATCATGTATGTGGGCATGGAACAATATTTACATTTTAAAACAAGAAAAATAGTATGACTATTTTTGCATTGTGATACATATTGATATACACATTACAATGTCTGTAATTTGGCAGAGGTGTACATCTTCTTGGTGTGTGTACAGAAATACCTATTGGTATTGATTCATTGAAGCAATATCATAACATAGTTCAGAGGTGTATGGGCAACTCACATGCTACTATTTAGTCACGTAAATTGAATTTTCACAGATATAACGTGAGTCACACATCCAGAGGGAAAAGTACTTGTGCACAAAGTACCAGAGAAACGCAGTACCCGAGACTTTAGTCAACTACGGATGACAGTGGAAACAAACAAACAAGCGTACATCATGAAAATCAAAACATAAAAATAGCATCAACGCGAGAAATAGGAAGAGAGAAGAAGGAATAGGCAGTGGTGAAGCGCAATACACTTTTAAGTATATGGAAGTATACGAATTTCCCACCGGGAATTCGGAAAGCCGCTAGTTACTAAGATTATTTGTCTTTTGTCTGTTTGTTTCTCTATTATTTTTCTTTTAATAACTCTTTTTTTAGCCATTCAGTTTATTTTTATTTGTGTGTTATTGTATCTAGGCAGGTTGTGTCGGATGTGTCCTCTATAAACTGCAAATGCTACGAACTTTATACAGTCTGCCGTGTCCACTACTAAATACATGATCTTGCCATCAACTCGCTCTATTTACCCCCTAATACCATAGGTTTGCTAAATGGTCTCTCAGATTTTGAGGTATTTGACGGTTTAAAGCCTCAAAGGAGCACACTTCTTAAAATTCTTACACCCAGTTCAGGTGATTATAACGTATGGATAAATACGGGAATTAAGATTTGATATGCAACGGAATTACTCTTATGGAAGCGATTCTTGATATGTTATCCACGTGTGGGCCCGGAGCACACTGTCCACTGCAGGAATCCCCTAATGGGGCACCAAATTTGCTGTAGGGTGCACCTCATGAGGTGTTACTTAGGAGTCATGGTGATACTGGAGACTTTGATTAGTTTGTGATCCGTCAATACTTGATCTGGACACTACGATTCAATTTTTCAGCTTAACGCGTTGATGTAAATGGTAGTGCGCTTTTTATTTTTTAATCGCTGGTCAATTTGCTCGCACGCATGTAAAACCCACCTTTGTTTTAATTTACCTCCTAATTAATGTGCGTATACATTATATTGATCTCTTGTAAGTCTTTGGAAATCGATTTAAATTTCCCTTTGATTGTAGTCGTATATGACGCGTGCCCCATGCATCATTCAGCACAGGTGTGTAGGCCTACCGGCTGCTGCACATGTACATATGTCAACGGCTGTACCCCATGTTTGTGTCAGACGAAATAATATATTTGAAGAATTGGATGAATCAAGCAGTTTTCAACAAAGATCAAATACCTAGAATTTCCATTGTGAATAATTGTCATATTTTAGTGAGCGTTTTAATTATGAGTAGCCTCAATGTGACCAATATACAATTGCATGAGTAAATCACAAATGTTTCCTAAAACAATGGAACTTTAGTTCATAAAATTATGAATCCGAATATTACGCCTATATAGCATTGGTCCTTAAAACCACGTGACATACAGCGTCATATTATTTATGGAAATGTGGTTCAAATGTCTGTGAGAGCAGCAGGCGTTTGCGCCATTCTGTGTCGGTCGAACACAACTGGTTTAACTGTTAAATATAGGTTACATGGAAATACAGTGTACCCATTAAAGATAATTAATCCGATTGAACACCACCACTAAATTACTATTCTTCGGTTTCGACGGTAAACAGTATTTTATTTGAGTCGGCGGACCCACCCCTCAAAGCTCATAGTAATCAGATTTCGATTTTTGAACTTTGTTATTTTCACCATCTGGAATATTGGGCGGCCTGGCAAAAATTCCGCTGACTTCTTCCAGAAATAGTACAGACATGCGAGAGGTCACACAAAGTTATTGCTCGATATATACGATCAGCCCATCGGCGGCGATCGCAAACTAATTCAGAATGAAAAGATGATAAAAAGCATCGCCACCAACAAGAGTACTGTATGTTGTGATAGTTAACTTGCGGATACATACATACACTTATTTACGAATTGGTAACGATGATTTATTCATACAGATATACATGTTATATGGCACCACGCTGGTTACACGTGGGAATATTACGTGTTTACGATTGTGATAACACGCGTTCGGGAATTCCACTTTGAACTAGGAATAACCATATATGGAAGTTGTAAACCACACCCACTCATCATCAAAACTGCCAATAAAAACAGTTATGATAAGACTTTTTCGGCAAATACGATATCGTGATTGGTATTGTTGTCAGTATTAATTGGTAATAAACTAATTTGGATAACTAGCTTTTGGTGAAATTCCGTTGTTATTGTAACTGGATGATACTGGGACCATCGAATCGGATTATGTATCTTTAAATATATGGTATAGGTAAATAGGCTGTACTGATTATTTCATGGTATGTTACTGGCAACTCTGCTGGCGGTATTTTACTCTAGAATTTACGGCCTCTATTACTCAGTGCGATTTAGCCCACTATGTAAGTATTATTCCTTATATACGGTATACTTTGATATAAACCATCCAATGTGCCATCATGTCATTTGAATTTAAACGGAAGTTCAGTTAATATAGATCAATTTCATTTTATTTTACGGAAAATATATTTAAAAATTTTGACAGACATTCCGTAATTTTATATAAAATGTGATAGCAGCACAATTACATCACTCTGACGAAAATTTTATGGATAATATTTAACAGTGTTGTGTTTACTTCACCACTAAACTTTCAAAATAAGATTCGAAAAAATTAATTATGACACATCTGTTGGAACCTCAAGACCGAGTATAGTTGGGGGTTGTTCTGATAGTATAATTATCCAACGAGTCATTTGTGTAAAAACATTTATTCAGATCACGTGTTGAATATTTTCGTACTTTCAGCATTTTAGACTGAACAAATTGTCATTCAAACAATATGAAAGTTAGGTTGCGAAATTGACAACCGTTGGGAGGCGTCATGTACAAAAGTACACATTGGACAATTCAAATCTAACATTGAGCTGGATATTTTCCTCTGGTCCAAAAGGTAGGGTGCTGTTTAAAACTCCTATTTTGACAACCCGTACGAAGATACTTACATTGTGATCAAAATGTTCTTATATTTACCAACATCGATTGTTCTTTTTTCAAGACCGTCCATGCAATGGGGGTTACCAGGCGTACATCAGGCACAAAAATATTATTTGTGTCCGATACCAATTAAGGGACGGACAAACCACGGCAACCGGAGCCAGAGCAGCTTGCGAGGCTGAGGGTGCACAACTGCTTCACATTGATTCTCCAGAGATGCATGAGCTCATCGTGGAGATCGCATCGTGTCAGTCGCCGGTCTGGGGTGAGTGTTCAAACAAAGTAGTCCCAAAGGCCACACGTCTAATATAAACAGTTTCGTTTCGGTGATGACACCGACTGAGAGAGCAGAACAGTTTAAACTTGTAGTGACGGCAATATCACATATATTTTGTCCTACTTTGGAAAAATAACTTTTTTGTGGTATGACATTTATTTTAGTGCACGTTATTATTTATGGAGTGCGCAAACAGTGTATGATAAACAAAAGATTCGACGCCGGGCAACGGTGCAATGGAGAGCGATCCAGTGATCAGCGTGTAGGACTTGTCTTTGCTGTGAATACAGCGAGATGAGTTCGCAGCCCACATGTGCTCTATTGTGAGTTTTCACACCAGTGGCATGACTGCTTTGATTGGTGTGCAATTGTCGGATTGTACGCTTTTAAACTCACGCGATAAGTTGTGTCCTTGATCAAGATCGATCGCACTGTGCATTCTTCACACAACTCATATGTCAATGGAGTACCAATCAGCTTGTCATACTGGTGAATGTCAGTATCAGAGCATGTTCTGATCAAACTGGTGCAGCCAGAGCCTGTCATGGCTGCATTCACTTCATTGGTTGGATTGAACACATACTGGGGAAATATTGTAACGGTTCAAGCGTGTTAGAACAAGTAATAGGTAAAGCGCTATATAAACATTTTCATTTTCATTACATGTATTACTATTATTTAGTGATTCATTGTGACACACTGAACACCCACCGAATTATTGTGGTGATGATTAGCGAGCGCTATTTTGAAACCTTATTTGATATGATCATGAATCGCCTTGACACATCACGAATCGTGGTAATCGCCGCGAACATTTTGCATGGTCTACACATTCCACACATTGTTTTTTTGTGGTCATTAAAAGTTTGAACAAGTGAAGACAAGACAATTATCAATATGTAGTTAATACTGTTATAAAATACACCGAAATGGCGTAAGATATTCTAGTTAGTTATCGGTGTTTTGCTGCGACACTGATTGGTTGGCGGTGATACTTGGTGAGTCCTGCACTGAAAAAACATAAGTGTAGAAAATCTACACAAAAGAGTAGAATGGCTACTCTTTATTGGTAAAAGTTGATCCAATCCTTTAAAGAGTAGAAATAGAGTAAGAGTAAAAATTACTCTATTTGTGTAAGTGTGGCTACTCTTTCGTGGTGTATAATTTTACACTTTCCCACACAATATTGTGTAGAAATGGGGTACACAAATGTGTAGAGATTGGTGTACACTGTAAGAGTAGTTATGTACACATAAAGTGTACTTACCATATCTACACTTTTATGAGTATATTTATTCACACAAATTCTACTACTCTTTTAAGTGTAGAAAAGTACCCTTTTTGTGTACGATTGTGTACACTTTGATGAGTAGATGCAAATCACCCCCCCCCCCCCCATGGTACCCCATCCAACCCATTCATGGGAATGTGAATCATTGGGCAAGAGTGACAAAGACAACCATGGTCATACGGTTCAACTATATTATAATTACAGATACAATCCCTGCAACAATCTGCCCCATTCATCACATAGGCAAATTAACAAAGGCTGTGGGTTTCATAGGAAAACAGGATAATCAATCCACGAGAAAACTGTATTGGTGATTCATTATATTTATTTCATATTGAACACAAATGTAATATAACAGTTATGCATTTGACATTTAGCATATACCATGCCTAGAATGCTGTGTATATTAAAACGTAATATGTATACATAGTCATTTGTGGTTACAATGAAATTCTGAATATAAAAATAATGAGCGATTGTCTCACTCTTATTTTCTCACATGTGAACAGCTGATGTGAATAGCAATAAAACATTTCCAATAATAATGAGGTGTATAATTTGTCCAGTACAGTCTGGTCCAGTTATGAAAAAAGTGCCAAACCTCCAATTAATTGCAGCATGATATTTCTTAGCTAGAATAAGTACATTAACCCATGATAAACAACATATTAAAAATAAAAAGGACCTACAAATGGGGAAATTGGTGAATATTGTGAAATAAATTTGTGAAAATGTGGTAAAATACTCAATTTATGGCTTTCAAGGTTGTTTATCATACATGTATAAGAAATTCCATATCAAAAGTCCTTACATTGTCATATCTGTTACGTAAATTTTACTATCCTGATTACAGAACAGAAAACCTTTTTCCATATGTATCAGTTAAGTATTTTTTAGTCATATATGCCTCTAAAATTGAGACTTCATTTCACAAGACTATTCCTAATATTTTAAATACTAGAGAGAAATCAAGGATTTTCCAGTCCTGTAACCAGGATAGTAAAATCTCCAAAATAGTTTTGATAATGGAAGGACTTGTTGATTTTAAAATGTTGATCAAAGTAGACACCCCCTCCCCTGTCCCTGGTATAAGTTAAAGCTGTTTGGAAAAATAGTCGAGTCAGTTTTAAAGGTACTCAATCCGAACAGAGGGTCCCCATCTCAACAGATTCCAACAACAACAATCCGATCAGAGGGTCCTATATTACTATTTCTTTGGCTTTGGGGGTAAAAAATATTTGATTCGAGTCGAGGAACCCATCAAACAAAGCTCAGAGTTATTAGATATTGATTTTTGAAATTTGTTATTTACTCGAGATGAGTACTAATAATTGCCTTCAACTGCCGTAATCTGCTCGGGATGTGTACACCAAAATCTATTCAAACAGACAAGGATGGATAACTCTAAAATCAAGTGGTAATAAAATCGATATCTAACAAATCTGAGCTTTGATGGGTGACTTCCTCGACTCGAATCAAATATTTTTGACCCCCGAAGCCATTGAAATAGTAATTGAGAGGAGTTTTATCGGATTGAGTACCTTTAAGTACACTGGGGAAATTGATTCAGGTACATTCCGCTCTTTAAAATATTTACAGCTACTCACAAAAAGAGAAATGCTCTTCATTATTCTTGTTTGAATGACATAATACGTTGCTGTTTGTCAACTGCAGCATTTTCATTGGCTAAGAATCAAATATATGCATCGCAGGAAATGGGATAGTTTGCTGATGAACACCATTTTAATTCGCAGCAGGCAAAATCAAACTTCTTCCTTTTTGTTTATGATCCAAGATAGCCTTAGCCTTTCTCTTCCTATAACAAGTTTTATATAGTTTCCTGGGTATAAAATAATATGAATCAAGGACCCCTGTCTGGAAAAGCTTCGATAAGTTATTATTGATTTAATTTAGAATTTTCTGGTATAATGTATATACATGAATCAATTTGGGACATTTCATAGCTCGTGTTTGTTCCGTGCATAGCATGGGGTTAATTCTATCTGAAAAAATAGTATCGAAAAACATCATTAACCCTTTCACGTCGTGAACTGTGCTGGTACAGCATTAAAGTTCCTGTGCCAGTGCATTATCTTATATTATATTTGCGACTGTGAGCCATGCATATATAAGAGAATGCTCTGGTTTACAAGGTCAAGGTAAATATTGTTAGGCCTATGTATTCTTTTTATGCAGTAATGCTCTAAATAATCGACTTCTTAACCACAGCAGAATTATGGGTAACTTTTCAGGATTTAGTCGGAAATTTGGCTTGTTGCCATTCATTGGAAAGCTCTCCCCGAGAGCTTTCCGATGAATGGCAATAAGCCATATTTCCGACTAAATCCTGAAAAGTTACCCATAATTCTGCTGTGGTTAAGGGGTGGATTAATTAGAGCATTACTGTATATACAAGGCTCCTGATGGGAGACTGGCATACATATTGGTACAATTGCTACGGGTGCGAGAGCAATCACTCCCGTCTCCTGGGAAGGACTGATCATCTCCCCTGTCTGAATGTTTCTTACTTTCACATGTAGTGGCCATTTAGTGTCATTTTATCATTCAATATGGCTATGTGACTATGTGAAAAACTATCATTGGTGACAAGGAAGCATGTTTTTTCTTCGGCAGAGGCATTACAGTTCAGAATTTTTTTGTGTGTGGAAAATTGCTTAGTCTATCCAACACCCCCCCCCCCCCCCCCCCCGGCCTGAATTTTTATTTACCTCAACATCTAATCCAATTAGTCTCATTTTATGATTCACTATGACTGTGCAACTAAGAAAACTAATATTGGCATGTATTTTTTGTGAAATAGGCAATAATTCCAGAGAAAGTCCAGAGAATTTCTACCACAGCATCTCATGGCCAGTTAAGTCAGTCTCGTTTTATCTTTCAATATGAATATGCGACTAAGTAAAACTATCAATGGCATCAAGGAAGCATGTTTTTTTCTGTGAAAGAGTCAATATTTAAAGTTTGGAGAATTTTCAATGAAAATTACCTTGTTTATCTTCCCCTCCCGCCTGAATTTTACCTCAATAGTTATTCTAATTTTATCATTCATATGACTATGCGACTAAAAAAAACTATTGTTGGCGACAAGGAAGCATGTATATTCTATTAAAGAGGTGCGGAGAATTTTCATTGAAAAATACATAGTTGATCTCCCCTCCACCCACATGAATTTTTCTTACCTTAACATGTAGTGGCAGGTTTTTCTTCGGAAAAACCCATGTTTTTCTTCGGAAGAGGTAGATCATGCCATGACTCTCTACTCTGTCTTATTAATGCCCATAGAGATCATATTCCACTAATACGAAACCTTTGAACTTTTTGAAGTTTTGACAGGGGATATTATAAAGTCTAACAATAACGCGGGGAATATATTTCTCAGCTATTATCTGTTCCTTAATAATGTACAAGTTTCACAATGGGTGAATGTCCCAACTCAAAATTGCATGTTTTTCTATGACCTTTGTGACCCGATATCACAATAAACATTGAATTATTTACCCAGTAGAAATGCTATAATTGTCAGCAAAGCAAAGCAAAATCTCTCAAAAATCCGCTTTCAACATGAAATTTTGAGTTGGGACCTTCACCTACAGTAAAGTGCATTAGTAAGGAACAGATAATAACTAAGAAATATATTCCCTGTGTTATTTTTTCGACTTTATAAGGTTCCATGTCAAAACTACTTCAAAAAGTTCCAAGGTTTCGGACTGGTGGAATATGATCTCTACGGGCGTTAGCCAGAGTAGAGATTCATGGCATGATCTACGGCAGAAGCTACATGTAGGTAATTTTTAATGAAAATAAGATATTGTAGTAAAAAAAAATTCAGGGGGTTGGGGTTGGCAAGACTTCAATTATTGGCCTTTTCACAGAAAATACATGTTCCTTGTTGCCAATGAGGGGGGATAGGGGATAAACTAGGAAATTTTCAATGAAAATTCTCCAAACTATAATTATTGCCTCTTTCACTGAAAATACATTGCCTATTTCACAGAAAATACATGCTTCCTTGTTGCCAATGATACTTTTTTCTTAGTCGCAAAGTCATATTGAATGATAAAATGAGACTAACTGGCTGTTGGATGTTGAGGCAAAAACAAATTCAGGTTGGGGGGGGGGGGGGGTGGGTGATAAACTAAGTAATTTTCAATGAAAATTTGCCTCCTTGACAAAGAACACTTGCTTTCTTGTCACCAATGATAGGTTTTTTCTTAGTCATATAGTCATATTGAATGATAAAATTAGTCTATCTGCCCATTAGTTGTTGAGGTATTAAAGAACAAATTCAGACGGGGGTTATGGGGGGGGGATGCGTAGGCGGGAGATAAACTTTTACAACAGTATAGAACGAAAACACTGGAAGCAAAGCAATTTTCGGTCTAGAACTCTAGATCTGTTTTAGACGGTGATTGTGTATCGCTTCACCATGCAGTCATTTTCAATAAAAATACATGAATAATAAAAAACCCTGAATTCAACAGATGCCTATGAGTAACCACAGAAAATTCAGCTTTATAATTTCTTCATTCATTGTTTATTTTTTCCTGATTATGTTGTTTGATATGCAACAGCATTTTAAATAAATAAACACTGGATGAAGAAACTCTAAAGTTGCGTTCAGACGAGAAAGTTGCATTGATATTGGATTAAAGAGAATAATACCGAGGCTCAGACAGATGGGATGCGTTCATTAACACACACACAACAGAGAGATTCTATTTTCAACGCAACAAAGCATAACGCATGTCTTATGACGTTTCTTGTTTTCAATCGATAAAACATGGCAGCTGTTTTCGAATCGAAGGTAAATAAACTTGTATTTATGTCAATAAAGTGTTTATTTGTTTGGATTTGACATCATACAATCAATTTATTACAGATATATTGATTTGCAATATTGGTTTTATTCCAATAGCACCTATCAAACTTATTAGCTGCAATAATATTATTAAGGGCACGTATGGCCTTCGCGGTGGGTATTGCTGTAAAACAGACATATTTTGTTCTTATACCAGTCATAAATATTGCGTAAATACATGTAGTATGTTATTGTTAAGTTTGTACGCTGGGTTATGTAATCAGGTTCTGTAACATTTTTGGCTTTTGTTTACATAACAAAGCATATGACCATAACATACTATTTACTCAATATTATTTCTGTTTTAGCGGATGTGACTATTTTAACAGCGATACCCACTGTGAAGGCCATCCGTGCCTTTAATCACAAGCTCTGATTTATAATGTAAAGTATGTGTTTTTGTGAAAGGCTTAATGTATACAATGAATCATGTCAAAGCAACATACGGATCAATGTAATGGACTCATCTGAACACTCCTTTTCAGTTGGGCTCGCAATACCACCTTTTACAATATCGATTTTACCTCTAAATTCTAATCAAATATAGCAATCCACTTTATATTAATCACAGGAGCTTGGAACTTTATAAATAACTGCCAAAAATTATCAACATGCATCTGCCTGAAGATAATTTTTGGTGAACAATAGGTTGGCCATAAATAATCATAGGGCAATTTTTAAGGGAATTTGTTGATTAAGTTCCAAGCTCCTATGGATTTATATTACTCAATTTTAAATCTCACCAAAAATAGTAAATTGGCAAAATTTTGATTTAGGTCGGAATAGTTTTCACAAGAATAAAAAAATAATAATTGGGATTTACATGCAATCTCCAGATCAAAAGTTAGAGTTACCATTGTTTCCAGCCGTGACTGCATGTATGTCATATTGGAATTAACAGGGATGCTAAGTGCAGCAACTAAGGAGGCTTAACAGTTAACAGCGATTGGGCTAGGTAAAATAAATACCAGTTCCAAGCCAGATAAATATGTACTAGTATTGTTTTAAAAAAATAGCGGTCACATGCTCATAGCCCGTTTATATATAACCATGGGTATATGCCAGATATAATCGTACAAAAAATATCGCTGTTCTTTTGACCGTGTATTTATCCATGGTGCGTGTGCCTGCACATGGTTATCCGTAACCTGGTGCCCGGTGTTATTGCATTGAAAGGTAATCATGTTCGACTGGTGTTGTTAAGCTTAGTGATGAGATTAGCGGTTTCTATTTCTTGTCTGGTCATATTTACTGTTGGAACTTTTTTTGAAATAGACGCACTTTTTATACTAGAATTTGCGCAACAGGAGTGCATGGAGGGAAATTGCACACCGAGTTGGTTTAAGGGTTTTTAGAAAAACTATTCATATATGATATAGAGAGGCCAACAGAACGATACCATGCGAATTTAAAACTGAGAGAATAAAAGGCCGTACGGCCACAGTGTCCCCCGAAAAAGTGGCTTCATTGGGGCATCAGCTTGTCTGAAAAAAATAACAAGGACCCTAAATCCGATACTAAATTTCAGAACAATCCACTAAATTTCAGAACAATCCAACCAGTATACCTTGGAATGGTAGATAAACTATCATACTAAATTTGATTCAGATATGATCACACAAACTAAAGTTGTCATCCGGAAACCAGAAATTGACAGGATTCATAAGTCGAAAAAGGGCCATAACTCTCGCAAACATGGGCCGAGTAAACACATATTCGAACTTGACCTGTATTTTGGTTGATAAACTCACATACCAAATTTGGTTCAGATATGACCACACAAACTGAAGTTATCATCCGGAAACCAGAAAATTATAAGATTGTAAGTCGAAAAAGGGCCATAACTCTCGCAAAAATGGGCGGAGCAAACCCATATTCGAACTTAATCTGTATTTCAGTCTGATAAACTCACATACCAAATTTGATTCAGATATGACCACACAAACTGAAGTTATCATCCGGAAACCAGAAAATTATAAGATTCTAAGTGGAAAAAGGGCCATAACTCTTGCAAAAATGGGCGGAGCAAACCCATATTCGAACTTGACCTGTATTTTGGGGTGGCGCCAGGATATCCCCGACGCATGTGCTATACGATTCCCCGATAAGGGGCGGGCTTTAGCTACTGAGTTGACCATTACAGATCTCATCGATGTGGTTGGCTATCCCTCCCCAACAAAATTTAGTTCTCGTCTTCAGTGAACTCAAGACCGCGCTCTTAGCATGGGGTGCCAAGCAGGGACGTGCCGACAGGGGTGGTTATGCAGGGGTCCCACCCCCAAACTGTAGTCAAACCCAATGCAACATTAGTTGGAAAATTCACACCAAAATTAGTTTGAAATTGTTCTTGTAGTTTGATTTCCAACAATTTCTTAGTGACGAATTTGTTGTTTTTAGACCAAAATTTGCATATTTCCCTTTCATTTGAAAAATTTTGGATTGAAAATTGAAATGCCATCAGTTGCCAATTTTCAAATTTTCAAAATGTTTTCACATCGGGTCGAACCATCGTGTATTTATCGCATATACCCATGGTTATATATAAACGGGCTACGAGCATCTGATCGCATATTTTCTACACAATAAACCACTTTACTGTCACAATTGTGACATTTAATTAGTTTATATTGGGGAGTTTAGGTGAGTGGATAACAATGCTAAACCCCCCCGATATAAAATGACATATACACAGGACTTCGTCGTAAACCAGCGGTATCCAAAACAATTTCCCTAGCTGGCTTATATGAAAGGAAACTTAGACTACACTTGACCACGCAATACGAGATATAAACTATACCTACAAGTCACAAAATAATGTAAATTATATTTTCATATGGACGATGCTAAATCTGTCCATAAAATGCATGCAGTCATGAATATAATCAGTCATAAAGTTCTAAAGCGTTGTCATCCTAAATTCCAGTTGACATCAATTAATACTGGTAGTTGTTTCAACACTATAAATATGATGTCCCCAGCCTTCATAATTGGCTACGGCAATCAGCATTGACGAAGCAATTTGCTGAATCAAACTGGGCCACGGCATACTGTTGCCGTAGCGGATTGCCGAAGCCAAACAATCTGAATTAAGAGGGCTGTGTCCCTTTAACCCTTCCATGACATTAGATTCCTGAAATGTTGCGAAACCCTGGGAGCCTCGATATATATTAGAGAATACATTGGCCTAGTAATATTTACCTTGACCTTGTAAAACAGTGAATTCTCTTATATATATATATATGCGAAACTCCCTACATGCTTTAATGTGGCACCAGTGCAGCTCCCGTCATGAAAGGGTTAAAGGTACTCAATCCGAACAGAGGGTCCCCATCTCAACAGATTCCAACAACAACAATCCGATCAGAGGGTCTTATATTACTATTTCATTGGCTTTGGGGGTAAAAAATATTTGATTCGAGTCGAGGAACCCATCAAACAAAGCTCAGAGTTATTAGATATTGATTTTTGAAATTTGTTAGTTTCTCGAGATGAGTACTAATAATTGCCGTCAGTTTCGTAACCTGCGCGAGATGTGTACACCAAAACACAATTCAAACAGACAAGGATGGATAACTCTAAAATCAAGAGGTAATAATAACGCAATTTTGACTGAGTTCTGGGCCAGAAAGTATTCCCGATTATGAAAAATAATAGATTTCTAAAATCGATATCTAACAAATCTGAGCTTTGATGGGTGACTTCCTCGACTCGAATCAAATATTTTTGACCCCCAAAGCCATTGAAATAGTAATTGAGAGGAGTTTTATCGGATTGAGTACCTTTAAGACATCAAAATGATCAAACTGTAATCACTGACCTTTATGGATTAGCTCGGGGATCTGAACACCATACATGAACTAGATCATAATCTAAAAGTGATCTAAAAGGCATTGATTACAGTTCCTGTTATTTCCCTGCATATGTGAGGGCCACCACAATCAATCATATCATAAGTGAGTGAAGACAAAGAAACTTGGTCAAGTAACATAATTAGCATGGGTGCATCTGGGAATAACTTTTTTGAGATATAAAAGAACTTAATTAAGATTTTTGGCTTCGGCAAACCTTTGCCATGGCCCAGTTTGCTTCAGCAAATGTCTTAGGGTATTGCTGATTGACGTTGCCAATTATGAGGGCTGTTTAAAATATCAATGATGTATGTTTATATAATCAGACATCCTCTATATTCACACAATTGGCACCTGTAAGAATCAGTACATTTCGTCATACAGTTTACCAGAACGGTTCCGAGGTTCATAAACTTCATAAAAAGCTATGAACCACCTACTTCATTTCAAGTCGCCCACGCTCGTTGCTTGATTGTCATGTCATTGTGAGACTGTGTTGTGTTGGAATTTGAACAATATGTTACTTACAGTCGTTTTGGTAGTTTGAAAAGATGTTCCATGTTATTAATGTTCTATTAAAATGGACTGGTATATGATTATAAGGAATGACTTGAACATCGAGCGTGGTCAATTGTTTTGACCGGCAGACTAATTAAACAAAGTCTGTGTGAATCTCATTGTTTTTTAATTACTCTGCTGATCAAAATCTGATGACCCCAATCGACATTCAAGTCATTTCTTGAATAATTACAACTACTCTCGATTTGATTGAAATGCATGATTGGTCGAGAGGCTAGGGAATGATTATTCAATGATCTGATTTATCATTGTACTTTATATGTTGCAATGTATGAGACAGTTATACTTTAAGAACAATGGGCGAGTCTAACCTCCCGCATGACGTCACAGAATATGAGATTGCGCATAACGATTCCGGTAAACTTCAACTTTTTGCCAGACGGCAATATATTACTGTTAATGAGAAATAAAATATTTTTTAATCGATATCTAATAACTCTGAGTTTTGATGGGTGGGTTAAATAAAATATTTTTTACCTCCGAAACCAATGGAATAGTAATAGTAATAGGGATGTTTAATCAGATTATACATCTTTAATACCCCAATCTCTGTGTATACCAGATATGGCATAATATTTACAGCCATTTTCAAGTGAGTTTCCAGACTATATTTGGCAGTATGTGCCATTATCGTACACATGAGACCTGTGTTCCAAATTGAAACTGCTATAGTGGTGGCAAATACCAGCTGACAAAAGCAGGTGCTAACCACATGTTTTGGAAAAGTGACGAGAGGGCTCAGTTAATTGAAACAGGAAGAATAGGTTTTATAGAATATATCAATTGTGGTTTGGTTTTGAAATATAACTGAAGAAAACAGAGAACCGTAAAACTGCACATCACTACTTCATACCAATGATATTGATGTATGTCATTGGTCAGAGAACATTAGATGTTACCAAGGTATTTTCTTACATCGGGAATGATCAATATAACTTGAGATTCCTAACAAGTCAGGGGCCATTGCTTCAAATTTCACTCTCTGTGATGATAGCCATTAAGACGTTTTCACATTTAAATGTAAATAGTAGGCAAACAAGAAGTATTTTCTTGATCAAGTTGAGGTGTATTTTTTTCCTGAATATTTTGCTCGGTTGTTGTATATTTTCTGGGATGGATTATTAGTAGATCAGTGAAAATTAAGATTTTTTTGTTGTAATTATAAGCCATCAACATTGTTTTTCGATTGATCTATGAGCACATAGATGTATCAGTATAAGTAGAACAACATAATAGTATAATTCAGCTTTGCGGAAAATACAGTGTGTTTTTCATCTACTGATACATTGACACGCTCATATATCAATTGAAAGATGATGTTGATGGCATAAGAAGACTACTCATGATGAATCATCATAGCTATTCTTCCAAAGCAGTGTATGTCAACACTGATATTGTTAGTCATAATAGCCATTCTTCCATAGCCATGTCTATTCCTGTCTTCTCGAGCTAGCTGTGCCCGCTTCACTGACAGCTCACATGAAAGTTCCACAGGCTGCATCACACTTGTATACCATGGTACAATATTTATGTCATCTGTATGCTGAACATGTACTGGTACAGTTCTGGTGCCAGTGTCAGTACATACTCTGAAAAGAAATGCATAAAATGCTATTTTTAAGAAAAGTAATATTTAAAACGTACATTATTTATCAGGTAAATAGTTGAAATTTATACGGGAAATTAATTATAACGCCATGGTTAATTAAGTTTATGTTTAGCATCATCAATTTTTCTAATGTTGAAATGATTAGTCGATAGTGTTGAAATGACTAGGGTATTTCATATTGGATGGCCCCCAGCCGACACCTACTATATATATAGAACGATCAAAATACCACACATGATTATCAAAGTATTCGCTTAAAAATCAAGGATCTGCCCATTTTAATGTGTTGGATATGCAATTTTTCACAGCAGTTTGTCATTATAAATTTATTAAAATGCATATTTATCATTATATTTATGGATGTTGACAGCCTATAGTGACAGGAAAGTATCATGAACATCACTCATAGGATATAAAGCTGGGTTAAACTTCAAAGTTGAAGTTATTTGCATGTGCGATCCTGACAAAGTAATGGAAGAGTCGATTGAATTTTTTTATTTGTATAGCATTTTTTTGCAGCACTGGGTAGATTTTGTATAGCACTCCCTACCAATACCTGTCATTTTATTTTAAATTGGATAGTAGAAATTGGAAATGGCATCCCAAATTGCGATGCAAATCCAGTTAAATCGAGCCCTGAACAGTCATAAATACTATGGAGAGACTTCGAAATAGCTTCCTAACTTCTGGCAGCACAAACTCGTATTTGATTACATGTCAGTTCAAGGATTGATTGGGGGATGACATTCAGCGGTGTTACTCTATTCCAAGCAGGGATCACATATAAGGGTAACACATTTATAAACTTCTTTTATTCGGCGTATACAGTAATGCTCTAATTTGGCGTACAGTAATGCTCTAAGTAATTCAGCGGGTACAGTAATGCTCTAAGTAATCGACTTCTTAACCACGATTACTTAGGGCATTACTGTAACTCTGCATCGGTTGCACTGCAGAAACAACACAAGTCTTACTGGCTACATTTCCAAGTTTGGTGTCGTAGTTTGGAATATCGCTAATACTTTGACATGTCATGTTTAGTTTTGCCTTAATCTTTTTACATGACGGATGACCAGGTGGACACACAAGGGATCCACAGCTGTATTCAAACTCGGACAATAAGTATGCGCGCCTGTATGTTTCAAAATCGAAAGATTGCAAAGTAGCTACTCTTGGGATCCAAATAAGCATAATAGTACCCGTATGTTTATTAATTTTTAGAAAATATGCCACCCTGTTACCTGTATGGCGTTTATATGGGTCTGTATCGGTCTATTTTAAAGTGATGTGAATCACTGCAGAAGAATGATCAAATAAAAAAGAGAATTATCTTGCTCAAAGTAGTTATTTTTACAAATATTATATCCAAATTGGCAACGCTCATCGTTATTCTTATACATTAATTAATGACAGTTATTCTCGAAGGTGAAACCATTTTCATTAGTTTATCACAGATAGTTGCATTCCAATTTGAGGAGTAAATATTTACAATTGAGTGTAATTCAAATGATGATTTCTATGGATATGTACGGTCGATTTTCTTGAAATTATCGGCGATGTTACTAATATGATACATTCCTCCTGTTGACATAGTGCCTGAATGCTAACTTATCGGTTTCATATACCAAAACAAGTACATAATTATTTATGTCTTTAAAATTGGGATCATCAGGCTGGCTATACTGCAGGCATATGGAGCTATCACTTATGTCAGGAAACTCCAATGTCAAGCGTATTTGAGAAATATATGGATAGAATGAAACAAGTGTGTGAACTGGTTAACGTTATTGAATGAGTTTGTTGTGACACGATGGTAAAACGAGACCCGTAGGTTCAAATTTTACCTCGCGACACAAGTTCATACAACAAACACTTGCAATAACGTTTTTTTTATGCTCACACAACTGTGTTGTTCTTTGTTTATTGCACACTCTGAAGATTGGAACTTGTAATATGCTCAAATTTAGGTTGATATTGTTGCATTAATTCTGAACAATGTGTTCTTTATGCAGACTAACCTCATGATTTAGTGAAGAAATGTTTTGTTTAATTTAGTTGGTGTTGCAATGACATGGTTTGTATTGTCCTTTTTTATTGAAGGTTTTAAAATCTTCTGTATTTTGCTGTATTATGCAAAAATAAACAAAGTGTGCAATAAATATGATTTATTGTATAGAATTTCAGACGACTTACTTTCAAGTTCCATGTTCAGCCCTCATTATTGGCTATGGCAAAATGGGCCATGGCAAAGGGTTGCCGTAGCAGATTGCCGAAGCCAAACAATCTGAATTAAAAGGGCTGCATGTTGGAACTTGCTACCCTAGCCTGTACTATTATTCCGCACTGTACTCTTATTAATTTATCAGATTCAGAGCTTGAAATTATGAAAAATGTCCCATGACAAATTTAATGCTGTGGTATGTTAGCAGGTCCAGAACTTTCCCAAATTTCTGTATATGCGTCAATCGGTGTGTATACATCTATGGGACTATAGTTTTGTTATGAAAGACATGGACCTATTTTTTTTGGTCAAATCAGATCTTTATTGATAAAACCTACTGTGTAACTGACTGTGTAAGCAATTCAATTAAAAACAAGGGGTACACATCTAAGATGCTATGTCGAGTTTATTGGCAGTCAAAAAAAAACTTCTGCCAACAAGTTGGCAATAAGGCCCACACAAGGCCCAAAAAGTTGGACAAACCTGGTTTTTAACTCGTCCGAGATATTGTTGCAATAGACTCATATACCAAATATTGTTTAAATCAGTTAATATTTCATCGAGTTATCGCGGTAACGGTGATGACATTGCTAAAAATAGACAAACTAAGACCCATAACTCCGCGAAAAAAATTCAGACAAACCTGGTTCTCGAACTTGTCCGACATATTGTTGCAGGAGACTCATATACCAAATATTGTTGAAATTGGTTAATATATTTTCGAGTTATCGCGCTAACGGTGATAAAACTGCTAAAAATAGACAAACTAAGACCCATAACTCTGCGAAAAAAAATTCGAACAAACCTGGTTTTCGAACTTGTCCGAGATATTGTTGCAGGAGACTCATATCCCAAATATTGTTGAAATTGGTTAATATTTCATCGAGTCATCGCGCCAACAGTGATAAAATTGCTAAAAATAGACAAACTAAGACCCATAACTCTGCGAAAAAAAATTCGGGACAAACCTGATTTTCGAACTCGTCCGAGATATTGTTGCAGGAGACTCATATCCCAAATATTGTTGAAATCGGTTAATATTTCATCGAGTTATCGCGCTAACGGTGATAACATTGCTAAAAATAGACAAACTAAGACCCATAACTCCGGAAAAAAAATTCGGACAAACCTGGTTTTCGAACTTGTCTGATATATTTTTGCAAGAGTCTCATATTGGTTAATATTTGCGTGAGTTATCGCGCTAACGGTGAAAAACTAAAAAAAAAGTCATCAAAGATGGATAACTCTTGTCAAAAAGTTCGGATGTGACCCATTTTCTACAGACAGTAAATAGTCATTGGGAGCAACTCACATACCAAATTTTTTTTGAATCCGTTAACACATGTCAAAGTTATAAGGCATTCTTTAGGTCCGTCCGCCCGCCGCCCGCCAACCGTCCCTCGTCAAACCATAAGTCGAGTTTTTGAAAAACTCGACTAATAAAAGGTCGCTGACCAAAATGTCCCCTAATGGTTTGAAGGATTTATGGGTTTCAAATGCCAATACTACATTCTGTCTTTAAATGTGTAAAAGTGTCGAGAAAGGGCCAATATATAAACTCGAAAATAAAAAAACATAAAAAAATAAGTCGAAAATTGCAATAACTCTGCCAAAATTACTCAAAAGTCGCAGGTGAGCAGGTTCTCATTCTGGTTGACATCGGTGAAGTTTAAAAAAAATTGACTGGAAAATGAAGGAATACAGGCTCGGACAAAGTTCTGGATGGACACACGGAGGGACACAAGGACAAGGGTCATTACTATATAGTCCTCCAATGGAATGTCGGAGGACAAAAATATGTCCTACCTGTTTTAAGCCAATCAATTATCAGTCTGCTCTATCTGAAGATGATGTTAAGTACATCTTCTAAATCTGTAAATTAAGAAATAACCACATTTTACCATATATTCAGGTCAGCTAACATATACATATATTAAATTATTGGCTTTGACGCATAAAATTTCACCTTTCCTAATGTGCTTTGCCTCTAATTACATGTATGATTATATATGCACACTAAGCATATACCTCTATATAGAACTAAACAACCTATTGCAGAAATTTCGTTCAAAACTGAGGTGATATGTCATGTGTAGATTCTATCAATTAGTATATCTATAGGTGGATAGATGTATATACACCAATTGGCATATATAAGTTATAATGCCGATTGGACTCATGGAGTATATGTATACAGCAAATGGGGAAATTGCTCCACGTGATAATGAGATCAAATGTTTCCAAAACGGCATTTCAATAGCCGCAATACGTAACTTTGTTAAAAGTTACGATGGTCCTGTAACTATCTGGATAGAGCCAAGGAAACCTTATTTTTAACAGAAACAAGAACTTTCCCAGATATCCTGTCTGTGATAAAGTGCTGCGATCCAGACAAATTTATAGTGCCCTAGTACTGTATATGAAAATGAGAGATTGGTATATAAACAGTAATATCAAGTGAGAATAATGATGAACTAATATAAGCAAATGTGGAATACTACTAGTAACTAGTAGTATATGCATCAAAATTAATTAACCCTTTCATAACAATCGCTGGTGCAGCAGTAAACATCCAATGCCAGTGCATTCTCCTATATATACCAGTTTACCATAGGGAGCCATGCATATTTAAGAGAATGCAAGGTCAAGGTAACTATTGATAGGCCAGTGTATTCTCTTACATATGTGAGGCTCCCAATGGGAGACTCGCTTATTTAAGAGAATGAATTGGCACAGGGTTTTTCGCAAAATTTTAGGAAACTCCAGTCATGAAAGGGTTAAGCAAGTACCTTACTCCTATTTAAATTCACGCAGTACTACTACCCATCGGCGGCGATGAGCGAACATAATAATACGATTTGTGAGTTTATACCAAACAATCGGAAAAATAAGAGGGCTATTTTAGATAGTTATTTGACAATTATATTTACATGTGGGCAAACAATCGAAACATATGTACATGTAAAGCGTCAAATCATGGATTGATCTTTGATGTTGATAACTTGCAATGCTTCTAAGAAATATATATTTGATTGTATCAAAAGCAATAAAGTGAATCGCGAAATGTATTGATCATATTGTGGGTTTGTATTGTGAAAGATATTACAGAAGCTGCGAAACAATAGCACTAAACTGTTTGAATGATTTGTTCAATGAACGGTCACTTACAACTATCTAGAGACTTCAGGGACGGTACCCTCCCCTATATTCAGCGACCAGATGATCTCCAGTATATGTTTCATCACTGAAGTAGAGCACCTTGTACATGAACATGTAGCTGGATTGGAGATTGCTGTCTTGACCCTTCACACTTGCCCTCATGCCAGTTTGTTCCTCCTACAAAAGAGATCATAATTAATGTATTGCAATAATAACATCTTACGTGTACCGTTAACTGTTGTCGAGAGCTTTCCGATGAATGACAACAAGCCATATTTCCGACTAAATCCTGAAAAGTTACTGTTACCCATAATTCTGCTGTGGTTAAGGAGACAATTACTTTGGGCATAACTGTATATAATGCAAATCAATCCATATAGACAATCGCATGGCAAATCAAGTTTCTAATTACTAGTATGGCTATTAATATAATGAATATACTAGTATGGGTTATTCTTAGCTAATAGTATATCATTGTATGTCATATTAGAGCTGACTCTGAAATAGTATGGAATCTAAAGAGGTTTGCCGAACGGTGCTTGACAGTGAGTTCGAGTGGGACTGAATATTGTGTAGGGGTGCAAGATATCACCGGTGCACTGGTGTATCGCGAATCAGAGTTCTACGATACACGCACCGGTTCCATAGCCAAAAAATCGTGCATCGCGATACACAATTCTGTTCATCTATTACCGGTGTCCATTATTCGTTACGCTGGAGAATAAGAATTAAATACAACGGCATGCAAAGAAGCATGATAAAGTCGTTCTACTTCAAAGCGCCGATTAAATAGGTCAGCCACCTGTTCGTCGGTCATGCGCGTGGGCATTGTTGTTTTTGTGTAAAGTTTGATATACCATTGTCACCGTTGGCACACAGAAGAGTTCGTTCATAGAAATGATGTCACCAAAAGGCTCAAAATGTACATCATGCTAATCATTTGTCGTTCATTGGAGTTGAACTGCATATTAGAGAATTAAATCGCTCCGTTAACAGTCACCGATACCCAATTGACATAAACGTGTCTCATCGCAAGACTCGTAGTAAACCGCGTCAATACAGACAGCGTTCCGAACTTCCGACGTGGTATTTTTGAATTACTCCCCCTGGACTGTATTTAAATGAATTAAACAACAAACGTGGTTATGTTTTTGTACTTGAAAGTCGTGTAATCCCATACGACCTTGGCCTTATATAAAACATTCCAATGAACTGAAGTAGCTGGTACTGAAGGATTAATCAAATTAATGAACTATTAAATAATGACTATGATTGAATATATGTTTTTTTTCAACCAATTCATGAATTCCATATGAAGGGCTGCATCCAGAAATACTAGGGTATCGTATCTAGATAAGTATTGTATCGCGACCGCATATCGCGATATGTATCGTATCGCGACACTGGTAGTACCTCCCACCCCTAATATTTTGTGCAAACTTTAAAGCATATATATATTAATTAGTTTATAATAGATAATTCATAAATACCTGTGAAAAATTCAACCAGATTCCTCAAGCCTTGATATTCCAACCACCATGAATCATCTGTGATCGTCCACTCCATTGTACAGACGTCATAAACGAGTCGAAATTTTGCATGGAAATGATGCAATTATTTGTAGACCAGAATATTGTTGTTTTTAAAAGATGCTTCAAAAATGGCACGCAGTCAGCAAAAAAAATAGATGTTCCACATTAACAATTTTGGATTTTAATACAGAATCTTGAATTATTTAAAAGCAGACTGTCCACATGTTATCTGTAGAATTGTAGCTCATATATATCAAGACTAAACACGCTGAATGAATATTCTAGCTTCACAGACGACCATGATGATGCAAATGCTTGTGTATACAGTAATGCCCTAATTAATCAACTCCCTAACCACAGCAGAATTATGGGTAACTTTTCAGGATTTAGTCGGAAATATGGCTTGTTGCCATTCATCGGAAAGCTCTCCTAGAAATATGGCTTGTTGCCATTCATCAGAAAGCTCTCTGCGAGAGCTTTCCAATAAATAGCAACAAGCCATATTTCCGACTAAATCCTGAAAAGTTACCCATAATTCTGCTGTGGTTAGGGAGTCAATTAATTAGGGCATTACTGTAGTAGTGATTACCAGTCAACATAGAACATTACTTGACCCAGATAATGATGATTTAATTTTAAATTAATACGATATCCATTATTATGAAGATTTTAATTTTGATTACTTATTATATACTAGAGGTTCCAATTTCATCACTTTCACATAAATGCAGAAGTTATCACATTGTGACAATTGTATACCATTGTGAATTTTAAGAACCACTAAATTTGTTATTTTGTATTAAACTTAAACTGCCGGTATGGGCCTAAATGAATGGTCAACACTTGGGATTTGTTCGACTACATGTATATTTTATATCTATAGTTGCTCTATATATATAGTGAATTTATATGATGATGAAGATGATAAAGTGGAGACGATGGTGAAGATGAGTTTATAGATAAAAACAAAAGGATTCCAATATACTTTTATATTGCCAAGCTAAATTTTACATGTCTATGCTCACCATTATGGCATATCTGACATCAATGAATCAAGATAATTATTTCATTGTGTCAATAGTTGCGACTGGATCTGGACACTATATTTTTGAGTCAGTCATATGACAACAAAGGGTGAGTTAATGAACCCCAAGCACACAAGTCCCTCACATAAAAGTCATATCTCTAACTGTATATATGACTACAAGTCTAAAATAATTCAGGAACAATCAAAGTAAACTGTTAGAAGTTTTTGACAAAATGTGAATGATATTTACGAGGATGTGCAATGATCTCTGTATGAGAACATATGAAACTAACCACAATTTTTGACCCATACTTAGTGTTGATTTGCGAAAATTCCCCCCTGTAATATTATTGAGCCCCCATACTATTATTTATTTTAAAGGAAATTTCACCCCTGTACTATTATTCCGCCCCTACTATTATTTGGATCCCGAGAGTAGCATATACATTGTAACTGCTTGAAATTTAGCACCAGCTGTCAAAGCCACCTCGCCTTTTAACGATTGACATGAGGATTTTTGGATCAATTCCAAGTCACCTCGCCATATCGCTTCATGACATGAGGATCTTTCGAGAGCTGTGCCTTGAGCAGTTTTAATATGAGATTGAGACACAAAAGTACTTTCAACTTTGAATCATCAGATCATGCAACTTGAAAGATCACGGGACCCCAATTTTAAATTTGCATGGTTGAATGAAGCTATTACTATTAGTCAAAATACATTGTTCTGAACAACAAATCTGGAAAAACAATTGCCATACAGCCTACAGGTACATGTGAGTTCACTTGTGAGCAAGTCACCCAATTTCGATGCACATTTATTGATTCAAAATTATTTCTGGGTATTCATCTCTGAACAGACTGAATTTAAAACAACTAATACTGATGCCGTACGTCAGTTGTCACATTGACATTGTGTAATATATTAATTATTTTGTCGGCAAACACGACGATGATGATGATGATGATGACATTGACTGACTGATGTTAGACGATAAACGATGATGATAAAAAAAACTTTAAAATTCATGAAATCTCACGCCAAGGTGAAGGTCAATGAGGACTCCAGAGGGGTAATTTAAAAAATGGGAATATTTGAGCAACTAATACGGAAATTACGATGTTCTGTTTAGTTACTTAGAAGTTAGATTTTCATCAAATTGTTAATAACATACTATCATACTATGATACTAGTAAAGATGATGATGTAAATATTTCAAATCTAAAGTACTAGTAGTCATACGTATTAAGTAATACTAATAGCAATATAATTTACCGTTAATTAATATGTTATAGTACTTGCAAGATCTTTCAATGAAATTCCAATTTCCACATCTAAATGTCCTAAATGATATATCAATGATGAATGATAGTAAATAAAAAATCCGCCCTCGCTTCGGGATGAAGGACGTGTAGCTAATTTCAGGCGGCGCTGGTTAGGAACATAAATTATAGTCCGGGGAAAATAATAAAATATATATAGGCTAGATGATAATGGCATCATGCATAATACTAGTCTATAGTAATCAAATGAAAATGATGTAAATTATTAATTTAATTATTCAAAATCTAAAGTAAAGTTGGCCTACCTAGTCAAGAATAGTAGCCTACGATTTATGTTGGTGTTTTCAATGAAATTTCACAACTTAATGAAAAATAATGAAGTCAAAACATTGCCGCGTTTCCGTTACCACGATTCCGACATGTGGACAGTCTGTAATTACATGAAAATTCCATGATTCCAATGGATAAAGAATAGTTTACTTTCCAAGCATTGAGACAAAATGGCGTCACGGTCGAAAAAATGACGCTGCGAAAAAATGACGTTGCACATCGGCACGTGATCGCTACATACGCCACGTTACTCTTTATTTGAGTACTTATTAATCAATTGTACTCTTTTATAGTGTAATTGGTTGTCGCGCGCCATACGTCTTGTGGCATTTCTACACAATGGATGTGTAAATACGATATCTACAAAATAATAGAGTACACGTTTCTACTCTTTATTTATTTCCGTGTGGTCAGTCTCTAAGATATGTGTTGGTCGATATTAACCCGCTCCACACAAGCTCACCGTAGATCACGGCGAAAAAATCACCAAATAATCCACAGTGTGCTTATTACCCCCGGTGTTGAGTGTTTTGCTTATCGCACACTGTTTGCATACTGTACATCCATACGAATTCGTGACAATTGTGATAAAACATCGTTCTCTCGAAACTTAGATTTAGCACACGCTTCAATACAAAAAACAATTGTTTCCTAAATTCAGAGATCGGTTTACCACTCAGTGGCCATCACCCCATTTCATACATAAACTGCTTCACACTTCGTGTACATTTCAACGGCTGTTAATAGCAAGACATATTCTCTGATAAATGTATGTCGGGTATTTTAGTAGTTTCCAAGTTCTTTAAATCGGACATTTCTTCCTTTGGTTGAGTAATACGATAAAGGTTTGTCGTAATATTTGTTAGCAATATTATTTTTGATCCGCATTTATAAGGTTTCTGGTGTGGTAAATGAGAAACCTGCAGTAATAAGCCGTAGTTTTTTGTAATAATATGAAGCATTAGTTGTTTTTAACGGAATTCTGAGGCGGTGCATTCATGTAAGCGATACACTTTATATTATAATTTATATTTATGGCTAATAATATGATCTTGAGGGCGTTACCATTTCTGATTATGGTTTTCGTGTTATATATGTGGCCCTTAATGGCTACGACACTACGCTTGTGTTACCTTACTAAGAAATAGACGAATCAACATTCGAGCATTTAACAACAGACAATTAGGTGCGGTTTGGGCAGACACTCGAATCATTATCTGTTGATTGCTTCACCATACAACACAAGCATGACTGTTTAAACCACTATGTGAACTTGTTGGAATTTACATTCTTCTGTGAATGGGGAGGGGATGGACACAAATTAATTAATTACTAATGAAACTTGCGGACGATACGGAACTTTCGATAAATGTAGAATAATCAGGTAGTCATATAATGTTCCTTTAATAGTACTAAACTGTTCAGACTTTGGACCATTAATCAGCAATACAGAATATATTTCATCCAGGACTGCTCTTAATTTACCTCGTCGCGTGCTTGGCATGAGGAATAGTGTCCCCATCAAAAGTTAAACTTTAGCAAAACATACCTTATTTCTTGAAGTCATCACCTAGGTCTAAGAAATACTGGGAAAATAAACTTTGCAACGATACCTCACCAAGTTGGCTGATGTAATGTCCTGAATTAAAATTCCAAATTCAGAGTTATTTTGAATTTATTGCTTGGCGACTATAATGAGAGTTAGGAATAATTCATTGCATATTATCGTGATTAATATGATCGTGGATCGTCTGATTTGGATAGTTCATCTCACTTGTGCCTTCGGCATTAAGAATGGTGACGTTAGTCTTGATTTGGGAGTTATTAACTCCACTCACTCGCGCTGTGCGTTCGCGCATAGAGTTAATAACTTCAAATCAATGCTAACACTACCCTTCTTAATTCTGAAGACGCTCGTTGGGGTGATCGATCAATACTTAGTACACATTTCGACAATTTTGTATCTCCAATCTGCTAAAGATGCCCCACCAAGCCTTACTAACTTACACGTGTTACGTACCAGAAAATAGTAGAATGGAAGTTCATCAAAACATTTAACATATGCGCAGGAGGCTTTAATGGCAATATCTTTATTTCAAAAGATGAAGGTTTATCTAGTCGGACGTCAAACAATTAAAACAACCACTTAAATGTATGATAAAAAGAGTTCCTAAACATAAGATTGAATTTGATCAGTGCCAATTAGTGATACTAACGAAACAAATATGTAAGTCAATTGAACAGCCAGCATTGTCCAAGGTTAACGTTAAAGAGAAATAAGGCATTGACAGTTGGTAGATCATGTAGATGAGATTTGTTTTATTTAAAAAATTGATATTGATTTAGATAGATTGGTTTAATTTCACTCAAATCGTCATATATGACAGACATAATTGAGACACAATTATTACACAATTTTCAGTACAGTAGAGTGTTGCGCATGCGTTACATTGTTAGTAAAAGGGGGGCAGGCTAACCCGACAGATATATACATATATGGTAATATCGTGGAGTGGGGTGGGGTGGGGTGGGGTGGTCAATTGGATAGGATCACTATATTTGGCGGTATCAAGGTGTGGGGCAAGGGTTGAGTGGGTTTAGCTGTATATTTCAGCTAAATGTATTTGCACCTGATCTGGTGTTTATCCTCAGGGTGGGCGGGGGTCGTGTAAAGTGGTAAAGAATTATGAGATAAACCGGTAATTTTTGCCTCAGGGGGGTTCCATGATACGCTGCATGGGCTTCGCGCAGGAAGTTTGCGATATTAGTTATGATTTTTCTATTTGTTGTCGTGAAGAGTGCGTTTAATTTGTGCGTGTTTGGCCGATTTGCTGGCGTTCCATGGCTATGGATGCAAGTTGGTTTGACATTTTATGTGTGGAATGCGAAACCGATCGAAGTATCTGACCATTTACTTGCGTCCACACTCCATGGAATGCAACAGGATCAACGAGTACTCCTTATATTTACAATTATCCTTGCATATTAAAAGAGCACTTAGCTTCAATTCTCAATGATATCACGTGGCAAGTGGCAACTTTGAGCCTGCACGCGACGTCATATGGCATGATTTCCACCAACCGACGTCTTGAATTTAAGTAGCGCGAATGCACTTATGAGTTTAAATGAGTAAATATAATTGTATATAAATCCATGATCACCAAAAGAACATGAGGACATAGATTGAATGTTTTGTGTTGACTATCAATACATGTAGATCTCATGTAACGATAATTCGCGATCGTATGCTATGTAAGCATTAATGTTACAGTCTTTGTCAACATACATTGTTGATCGCGTCGTCGATTCACATACTTACTCTAAATCTGTTTATTTTAGATTAAAACCGTACGGTAGCTATATCATTAATGTTTACATATCACATTTGGGCATACGAAAACTCGTTATTTGAAAATAATTAATAAACATAAGAACAACACTGACATATAGTTTACATGTGCATGCTGATAGCTATTTACATACATTCATGACTTTTCATATGGACTAACTACCAAAGCCTTGCCTCTCCTTATGTGTAATACATGTACTTATTTGTCCAAATGGCGTCAATATGATCAGAACAGCGTGAGAATTATATCACAGTGAATTACAAATTTAATACTCATTTATCATTTACCGGAAGAATATACAATTCAATAATAGAGAACTGGTAGTTGAGTGGGGGAGTAGGTCCATAAGTGGGGAGTCAGTAGTTTACTAAACTGCGTAATTCACAATTTGCAATCCTTCCTTGTGAATATATTTGTGTTTTTAATTCAGTTATCGGAACGTTTAGTTGCTACAATATATTGCTGAATTATATTGAACAGTTACTTATTACTTTGGGACGAGATATATGGTATTCCGAAAAGAACTTCGTTTATGCTGATAATTTGAAGGCTTAGGAATAGTCCAATATGAGACTCTTTCCATACGAAATAAGTCCCACATTGGCATGATTTAATCTACACTTTTTCGTCATCTCAGGTTTAAACCTGGTCTACATAAACCTCTAGGTTTAAACCACCGATTGATAGCTACATCCGTGGTTTAAATCCGAGACCGCAGATCTAAGTGACACATTCGTCACCTCTGGTTTAAATCGTAATTTCCTAATGCGGACCGTCGCGTTTTATTAATTGCGGAAGTCAATAATTACGACAGAGAGCACATTTTGATTGTAAATTTATAAGCGAGACGTGTGTGGGGATAAGTTTTTGTCAATTTAGTTATTTGTTTTGCGTTTTATAAGCTTAAACCGGCAACTGAACCATATAATTCGACCGTCTAGCTAAACCAGTTTTACCGATGCTAAACCTGATATAACGAATTCGTCTTTTCTCGATCCCGGTTTAGAATTGTCAAACAATCAGATCAAAGGGTGGAGCTGTAAATAATCTCGAGTGAGAACGTGTCTAAGTGGCGACTGCCGACTGTGCATGTGTTATCGTGTCACAGGTGATTCATTCGCACGCGGGCTTTGCTCAGATATGAACATGTTCCTTCAATACAATGTTTACAATGTGGCAATCACAAATACTGGTGTTTTCTACGAATTCTCTTGAAGGGTTCAACGTTTTAATTTTGACACCGAAATGATGCTACTGCATGATATGTTATACACATAGTTTGCAATCCTAAAATAATAGTGTTGTATGGGTCAAATTTTATAACTTATTATGATGTAGATCAGTCAATTTATCGGCGAAGACGGACACAAGAGGCTATAGCTATAGCTGTTATATGCCGCATCTTCGGAAACAGATGATAATAAAGCCGCATACGCACATGTACATATAATTGACAATAAACTCATCTTTAACCGCGTTGAAGATGTTTGGTGGACACATTATGTTTCTCTTTGCAGGAGATATCTACATCGAAGGCAAGAAGAACGCGAGCGGTGTGTTCGAAGCGTTTGACGGGACCGAGCTGTTCATTCCAGACACTTCGGACAACAGGCTGACTGACCCAACTGACGACTGCTTGAGACTGGTCGATGATAACTACCGCGACAGTCCATGCAATAATTCTCCATACTGGAACTGGGTCTGCCAGAAGAAATAAACTACCATGACAAAACAGTCTGGAATCATATAGGGTCACTATGGTGCTATTCTGTGTTTGGGATCATTGTGTTGTGTCGAGAAAGTCGAAGTCGATGGGAGTCAAGCTTTACATTGGCAATGGAGTAGAAGTTTATGCTTTAGTCTTGAAAACATTCACCATAGCACACCATATGTTTGGATATGGGATCTATCCATCTGAGGTAGATGTCTAAGATTTTAATCCCTAAGTCTACAATACCTGAAATGGTAATATATCAGAACAGTAGAGGCCTAAATGATGTATTTGCCTGTCCGATTTGTCCAACATTCTTCGCGTCAGGAATACAATTTCCAAATTTTGAATTATTTATTATTATTGTCCGTTTGCTAGCCATTGTCAGCAGAAACGTGCCACAAGTGATCATATATACATGTTCAGTACTTTTTACTTATACAGGTATGCACGTATAGTGACGTTCCTAACATTTCCTTGACAATATATGCTCGATATGCGCTCCTCGAACATGGGCATGCCGTTGTGTGAAGATATACATGTGTATAATGCCATATTTACACACACTTCCCATATCGTTACGGACACGCGCCCTGAGTCAATGTCTTCATAAACCTATAACTTCATTGAGTCAATTTCATTCTCATTGACTCAGGAAATCACCGGAGGTTGTCGGATATGAACGACTTGTAGAATGGAGATTTGGATTTAGCGAGAATATTTGTTTTTGTTTATAATTATACTTCAATGTTTTAACATTGAAGTATATTGTAATTCTTATTTTTTTTTTTTTTTTTTATTATTATTATTCCTTAAAGGTACTCAATCCGATCAGAGGGTTCCCATCTCAACAAATTCCAACAACAACAATCCGATCAGAGGGTCCTATATTACTCTTTCTTTGGCTTTGGGGTTAAAACATATTTGATTCGAGTCAAGGAACCCATCAAACAAAGCTCAGAGTTATTAGATATTGATTTTTGAAATTTGTTATTTTCTCGAGATGAGTACTAATAATTGCCCTTAACTTCGTAATCTGCTCGAGATGTGTACACCAAAACACTATTCAAACAGACAAGGATGGATAACTATAAAATCAAGTGGTAATAATAACGCAATTTTGACTGTGTTCTGGGACAGAAAGAATAGAAATAACGAAACTTCAAATATCGATATCTGATCACCCTGAGCGTTGATTGGTAGGTTCCTCGACTCGAATAAATTATTTTTTACCCCCAAAGCCAAAGAAATAGTAATATAGGACCCTCTGATCGGATTGAGTACCTTTAACAGCTTATATCTCAGAAACGGCTTGGGCGATTTGCTTCATTTATTATTATGCTCATAACGCTTACTCGATACTACAACATAGGCCTATAGGCAATAATTCCGCCCGACCTTGAATTTGACCGTCACCATGACAACGCTCTGTAAAAAACAAATTCGTCAAAATTTAACTAAATTCACACGGTAGTATCACTAGGAAAACCGACAACGACGCCATGAAAATTCGCTTAATCAGCCAAAAATGACGGAGTAATGGCGGCTTGAACATTGACAAATTGCGGAACGGATAGAGATAGAACACTTTGGGACTTGGACTGGCATGTGCACTACTGATGGCTTTAATAAAATTCGGTCCATACATGACCTCATACACGCGATTCAATTTCTTAAATTGATGGTATGCTACAAGAATTTAATCATAGCGCCGACGTATTTATGCCTTTGAAAAAAAGCGAATGGCTCGGCCGATGCACTTGATTTTTGGTACTCATATAGTCCTTGCGCTAACTTAGTCAATGCACTTATCGACAACTTCGTCCGGCCCTGACCTTGACCACAGAGACAGGAAAAAGCGGTAATAATTGTTCAACAGTTTGTTTGTGAATACATGAATAGCGAAAACGGATGTATGCACTACAACCGACGAGACAACTTTTTGTCATATGTTTCTGGACAAATTGACTACATGAACTTGGTGTTAACAGATGTTGGTGTTAATTGCCGTGCAATTTCAATTTCATTCAAGTTAGGTTTTTTTATCCTTCATTTCATGCTGCTATCTGCTGATTGAATGAGGATGCGTCACATGTATGGCGGGACACAAGTCACCTTCCTCCCTCGTGGGTAACATTTATATACTAAAATATGATAATAAGGAGAACTGTCGCACTACCGACGAATCTAATTCAATTAGAATTAGACTCGAGTTTAATTCATAATTCGTCTGTTGAAACAAACGTCGCATTTAATTCAAGACGAATCTAAATGATTTCTTAAAATGGCATAAAGCGTTCATAAGGGTTTTCGTCAAAACGGCTAAAATAGGAAGTTTTATATCAATTCTAAAACGTAAAATTTAGTGAGAAAATGTGGCTTTTGACTTCCAAACGACGAAATTAATGTTACTATTCTGAGGAGTGGAAATTATTGTTTTTTTTATCGCTATTTCGTAGGTATTTGATACATATTTTAGGTCGGACATGATTCTTTAGGCGGTATTTTGCTTTCAACTTGTCTGAATGAAATCAGGTCCAGTTTATTTTTATACGAAAACGTTGTACCGTTTTAACAATTTAATAGCAAGGTCAACGCGCTATATCACTATATATTGCGTCAGTATGCCTATCTAAAACCACGTGGTAAAATAACCATGGCGGGCAGGGACGTACGGCTATGGGGTCTCGGTTGGGGGGGGCTAATAAATTTGCGTAATTCAATTTGCACCCCCTTGGCTTGTCCTTCACATGCCTGGATAATAGCCTATTCTGAATGGATCAGTAGACTTGTGATCATGCACTGGGCGAACCATGGTTCTGCCAGTAGAAGAAAAATCAGAGATCTGAACCTGAAAATCCGATCATAGTTTGGCACAGCGGGAGAAAACTTTGAACATGAAAACCGCAAAAACCTATATAGCATTAGTAGGCCTCAAGCTTTCCAAGTGCTGACAATTTCCAACCTGACACCCCCACGAAGGTTGGAAAATTTCAAACTGATGACCATTTAAGTTCATAATTTTGAACAGAAGCATAGGAAAATAATTAGCAGTTTTTTTGGCTGGCCACGGGGGTCATGAGGGACCAGGACACAGGCCATTTCAGTCAAAATGTTGGATCAAAAGTAGGAAAATATGCAAATGTTGGTCTAAAAACAACAAATTCCCCAATAATTCATTGCTGGAAAATCAAATTACAAGAACAATTTCAACCCATCGTTGATGTTAAATTTGCACACGTCCATGCACAGTATAGCGTGTATATCCAAACGGAATAAATATTTATTTAGTGCGTCTACTCGCATTTAATTTGAAACAAACGTCGCACTTTCGTCGACTCGAATTCAAATACCACCAAATTACGTCATGCTCGTTGGTGTTTTCCAGTTTCAATTGGAATTCCCTCATTAGCATATCATTATGCAGCTCGTTTGCATGTCTCCGAATTAAATTCGAGTCGACGGTGATGCGACGTTTGTTTCAAACACGGATCTCAGACGCATCAGCAATTAAATTCGTGTTGACCACACGCATTCTTCGTCGGTAGTGCGTCTACTCGCATTTATTTGCAACAAACGTCGCACTACCGACGAATCTAATTCAAATAATTGAATTCGATTCGTCGGTAGTGCGACGTTTGTTCCAAGGGTAAGAGATCCCCTCATCGCTCTCTAATAGTTTCAAGACAACACTCATCAGAACACTGTTTAAACCCCAAAAGCGCGTTCCTATATATTGGATCTTTTGATATGAAAGCAACGGAAAATATTTACACAATAATGTATGCGGTTAATAACTACCACAGACGAATGCACAACCGAGCGATGCTTTGCACACCTTTCTTATTACTAAGTTCTGATGTCCATATGGGTACTCTACTTCGAAATTGCTTTACTTCTCTTTATATAAACCGATTTAGGCCATTCGTCAGCAATATGGTGGGCAATTAACAACCATTAACGTGACTGTGTTCCAAAACTTGAATGTTTAAAAAAAAACAAGGATTCAAACATAAATAAAACTGAATGCACGGGAGCTTGCACATTATTAGTCTTGGCAAACATGGACATAGATGTAGCCTCGAGAGGGACTTTGTTCTCACCGCGTGGTTTTATTGAGGCATCTGGTGACAAAATCGTTCATTGTTTAAATAAAGCTGACATGTTTGACAAAGTATATTCACACATTTCGAGAAGAGATATTCATCCAATTTTCATACCTGAGTATGGGGCGATGACCATAATAATGTAATACATGTAACCATTGAATCTAGGAATGACAGTCATGACGTCACGTGACGTCAAATAATTGTTAGGGTGAGAAGAATATGACTATTCACGTAAAGCGTTGTGTTTCGTTTCTTATAAAACCAAAAGAAAGACGGTTATGCCCCATTATTTTATACCATAGGAAACTTTTGCCAATTAGCAGCTACGTTCTAATATATCATTTATCGCTGTTGGCCGCATTATTTTTTTTATCAAAGGCAGAAAAGTCAGCCCTCCGCCTAAAGATAAGAGACGTCAGGCTGTGGTAAAAGGCACACATAACGCACAATTATGTGCCAAATTGCATAATTAATTAACACAACCGCCGTCGATGGGTATTGTCTAATATATATATAGGTTTCGATCTTCATAGTCGAACATTAAAGAACATAACTTACATAATGTACCTCCTGCCTCGAATTTTTAAATATTTTAGATTTTTCCCCAAAAAGATAATCTAAAACGCATTTTGTCTTCTTTCAGGAAGGCCAAAAAAAAACAAAAACAAAAACAAAAAGAATTCAGTAATGGTGGAGATAATTAGTGTATACGGTAATTTAATTTGGATCCGTCTTGGTTTAAAAACTGGCCTAATAACCCCAAGATGGCTGTCAATATGGTGGCCGGTATATAGGTGGGAATTGTTAAATTTATAAGAACGGACGATTACTTGCCAAATGGTTAACTAACACAACAACCGTTGGTAAACTGCTACACTACTGTTTAATATACATATATATATATATATATATATATATATATATATATATATTTAAGTAAAAAATATTACACAATGCACCTCCTGGCCCCAACTTTTGATCAAATTTAGTTAGTTTAGTCCAAAAATAACCGAAAACCTATTTTTGTCATCTCGAAATGCATAAAGAAAATAATATAGCGTGGATGGAGATAATTTGTATGTACGATAATCTCATGCCGTCGGGGGTTACTTCATGACCTACTAACCCCAAGATGGCAGCCTATACGGTGGCCGGTATATGGATGAAATTTGTGAAATCTGCATGTCGCAATTAACAACACCATCCATTGCAATGTCTTATAAAACCAATAGTTCAATTATATTAATTGAATTTTTCAATACTAGGACGTAACGGTGACCAATGCTACTAAACATGGCAACCAGTTTGGTACACAGTAGTGAGAGGATTGACACATTTTCCATTATTTCGTGCTCAAGTTATATTTGTTATTTGAAATCAATGGCATGTCGTGTAAATTAGTTCACAATAGAATGGTTGGTTTAAGGCAGATGGCTTTCGAAGCGTTGATCGATGTTGTGAGTCTGTGTCTGCTTTGGGGAAATGAATAAAGAAAATGTGTTGGTTTTATTAAATCGAACACGGTATTTAGGCATACTTGGGCACTCTGTATGACTTTTGTATCAAAAATGCGACCGCGAATAACAGAATTAACCAATTCGGATATATATCTCATCAAATAATTCATGTTGGTACGAATCGTTAGTTACCCTCTATCAGCAAGACGTGGTTACAAGAACGGATCTACCGATACATTGAGTATACGGTTCTAAACGTAAGTTTCAATGGATTGACCAATAGCAATTACTGACCAAAGTCCGCAAGAGGACATATCGAGCAAATTATCAAACCGTCACATCATACAGGTTCGTTCAGTTTCATCATCCCACAATAGACTCGTTGAATTTTGTATACTAACATTTGCCGGATTATTTCCATGACACATATTTCGCACATATTTTCCTTTTTCTTTTCCTTTCTTTGTCAGTTGCTTACCGGGTGGTAGGTATTTACTTTTACTAGCAGAAGATATGTTGCAAAGTAAAGTCGAGGCTCTAAGCGGCATTTCCAACAACGAATATACCAGCTACGTGGAAAAGTACCTAACACTGTCAAATTATGTTCCTATATACTTCGAGTGTGCGTTACTTTGCATGGTATGGTACTGGAGTGTCGTGTCACCCCGTTGTCCTCGTGATTTCCAGAAATGACTGATCAATTGCTTACCTCAATTTGGACAGTTATGCCATGCTAGGTGAACAGTCATATTAGCCATATCTTTCTATGCGGTGAGTAGGTAGGGTTACTTCTGGAAGGCTGTATATTCAGAAAACAACTGATACATTTTGGACTTTTGTTATCTCAATGTAAGTATTAGCTCATACTGACACCAAAATGAAAATGACGACAATTGCAATTATTTGTATACATGCCATACACAGGTTTATACCAGGAAGCATATAACAACTTTCTAGATAAGTCAACAATGTGGGTAGGGACCTGCTGATGGCAGCAGGTCGGATGTCTGAAAACGTACCATATTTTGTTTATGGCAGTTCATGATTTCAGCATTATAACTAATATAATAAGATATAGCTTTTATATGGCGCTTCATGCCTGGTGTAGCTCGAAACGCTACACACACCCCGTCATATCTAACGCCATATGTGTTACAGTTAAACTCAGATGCATCTATAGTTATCCCATTATGCGCGACGTGAGTGGGCCGCGTGTGGTGTATATCCTGATAGTATGTTGCGGTAGTGTTTGAAATGCACATGGCTAAGAACAGAATGGGGATCGTGAGTATTGGTGTAATTTGTCGCTGCATCTCAGAAATAACATATAGCAACAACTTATGTACAGACCAGGGCTCTGTTTCATGAAGCAACGTCATAAGATTATCTTAAGATGGACTTAATCTAAGATGTAAGGTGGATCTTATGATGTAACTTTTCCGTTTCAAGAACGCGTTTCACAAAACAAGATTAAGTCCTACTTAAGTAGTAAGTTAAGTTCCCGCTCATTTAGACTGGTTATCGACAATTTTCTACAGTCCGGAACAAAAATATGTGGGCTTGTGCAATCTGTATGTACGGCATTGAAAGGTTATCGAGAAAGAGCCGAGTCCGATTTGACATTATTCTGTGACAGGGATGCTGGATAGCGGCTGGGGTGGATGTGGGCGAATCAGCGCATGTATCTTAGTGTCTATAGTCAGTGGCCTTATATTCGCATATGGATCTTAGACTTACATGGGTTCCACATTCGAACATGAGTACATCGCAGGCTCTTAAAATGACGAGCTTTGCGTTTACTGGTGAGTGGCGGTGTCAGAAATAAGACAATATAATTATATGGATCGATGCATGGCTGCGACCATGCATTCACGCCGAGTTAATCCACTGAGAGCAATGATCAGGCGGCGATTTTTCATTAGCACACTCGCATTAAGGGGTGTCATCGTTACGGGTGTGTATATCATATATACACTATGCTGTAAAATGGTAATCCCACCCCTGCACAAAAAAAACATGACAAAAATTGGACAGCCTTGAAAATCACGACATGGCCGTGGGCATTTAATGTCCAAAAAGCACCACGTGATAATATTCCAACCATTTCGAATAGGATATTTTGCTCTAATCTCTCCATCGTCCATGCAATCCAGTGGATAGTTTCTGTCCCTAAATAACCTTTCTCGTCTTAGATCTCTCCGTAATTGCAAAATAACATAGGCCGCCATATTTGTGATCGATATGCCATTTATTACGTGGGTCTTAACTTTAAGATTATCTTAAGACACCTCACACCAGTCTTAAAGTTAAGACCAAAGTTAAGACCATCTTAAGTTAAGACCATGTTCGTGAAACGCACTTATGACTGAAGTTTGAACTTATGACCATCTTAAGTCCCAACTAAGTTGCTTTCATGAAACAGGGCCCTGAGCTCCTAGAAATATAAAACTGAAATAACTATACTTTTCCTGGTGTAAGTAAGACATTTAAGCCGCGATCATTGTGTGCGTGGAAAAAGAGCTACCAATTGTCTCAAACATTAATATTACTATCAATGTCTAGACACAAACTGTCATCAGTGTGTCGAGTAAATCAGTGAATAATTTGCATATCTATCAGCTCAGTTGATTAGCGATGTTACTCCCACGACACATATTATGGTCCGAATCGGCATCTCCAGTTTAGACCTAGTTTAAACTACTAGTTTAAACTGGGTTTTAGTAGTAAATTAACCAAGTTTTTCTCCACCGCTGGGAAGACACGTACATATTTGGTCGATTGCGCTACCTGTGAGCCACACTTGTCCAATTGCAAGGATAGGAGGCGTGGTCTGTCTGCTTATTATCGTTACTTGTCAAAGCATTGTCCGGTCACGCGACATGTTGTCGCTATCTAATCTCCTAACCAGGCGAATAACCCGTGCGCTTTGATAAATCACGACGAATGCACGGTCTGTTGCATAGCGGTTAGATACTATATAATGTTATGGACGAACATGACTGTTGGAACTCAAAAATATCTCTTGAGAGCATGGATGGGGGCCCGCCACAAATACCCCATATAAACACCACCACCCCGGGGGAACCATCCGGACGGGTGAAAATGTGGTATGGACCATTTTCGAGAACGGGAAGAATTTCGGCGAATTTGACGGCATGAATGGGTGGCCCGCCCAAAACACGCGATAGAAACATCACCCCTCACCCCGAGATAACTGGGTATGGACCATTTTCGAGAACGGTAAGGATTTAGGCTAATTCATTTGGCAGCAGGAGTGGGTGGCCCGATCAAAATACACCATAGAACACCCCCCCCCCCCCACACACACACACACACACACACACACACACACACACCCTCACACACACACACCCATCACCCGGGGGTGCCACCCGAGGTGGTGGAAATTGGATACGCCCAAATTTCGAATAGAAACACCCAAGCCTTCCCCCCCGGGGAAGGGTACATCAAATAACCCCTATAAACACCCCACCCCTCACTTCCGGGTGGGGTGGGTGGGTTACCACCCGAGGGGTGAAGATGGGATATGAACCATGTTTGAGAACGGTAAGGATTTCGGCTAATTTGACTACAGGGGTGTGTGGCCGCTCCAAATATCCCCTAGAAACACCATACCCTCATCCCTGGAGGGTACCACCCTGCTGGGGTTAAAATGGGGTTTTGAGCATTTTATTCATTATGCGCAAAAAAACATGCCTCTGTCGGTCAATATTACGGCATGTGTATGTGCCCCGCCCCAAATACCCCATATAAACACCCCTACCCCTCACCCGGGCGTCGGAATGGGGTATGGACGGTTATCGAGAACGATAAGGATTTCGGCCAATATGACGGCATTGGTGGGCGGCCCGCCCTCAAATATAGTCCACAGAAACATCCCCAACCTCACCGCGGGTGGTTCTACCCGAGCGGGTGAAAATTGGATATGGACCCCGGGGTGCGGGTTGGGGTGTTTCTATGGGGGGGGGGCATTTGGGATGTGCCACCCACCGTTCTCGAAAATGGTCCATACCCCATTTCACCCCCTCGGGGTGGTACCCCCGGGTGAGGGTGTTTCTAGGGGGTATTTGGAGCGGGCTATCCACTCCTGACGTCAAATTGGCCGAAATCCTTACCGTTCTCGAAAATGGTCCATACCCCATTTTCACCTACTTGTGTGGTTCCCCCAGGATTGAGAGGTGGGCTGTTTCTATGGGACATTTGAGCGGGCCATCCATCCATGCCGTCAAATTGGCCAAGATCCTTACCGGTCTCGAAAATGGTCCATATCCCATTTTCACCCCCTCGGTGGTAGCCCCCAGGATGGAGGGGTGGGGTGTTTCTATGGGTTATTTGGGGCGGGCCACCCACCCATACCATAAAATTGGCCGAAATCCTTACAGTTCTCCAAAATAGTCCATACTCCATTCCCCCTCAGGGTGGTCGTTACCCTCCCCCGGGTGAGGGCTGGGGTGTCTCTGGTTGGTATTTGGGCGGGCCACCAACCCATGCGACAAATTGACCGAAAGAGACCTTTTAGTGAATAAGGAATCAGTTTCAAAATTCATGTTCGTGTCTAACGTGTCAAACTGATCAGTTCGATCACCCCATGCTCTCAGTCGCCAAAGCGACATCCGAACGAGCGAATTGCAAACAGACATATATAGCAAGAAATCATCCATCACACTGGCACATATTTTGTTAGAATTTATCTCATAAGTACCGACATCGCCTCCCCGAATTCCACTGACTCTCCTGCATGTACATTGAGTGACAAACGCCCGCGCATAAACGCCTCCCCAATTCAAAATAAACACTCCCATATACGCGAAGAAACAACATCAATACTGGGCGAAAAAAATCGACCAAATAATTAAACCCAAAAAACTAGGTTTTATTAAAACCTGGGGTAGGGTGGTTTAACTTTGATGTTTTTCAAAGTATATTTAAAGGTATATTTTCGAGATGAGACGTATGGTACGTATAAATCATATATACTGAAGCTTGTACTGATGATATTATAGCCAATTCACCACAAACAATTAGTAATATTACCATAACTTTATCACGTCAATGAAACCTAGTTTTTAATTGAGATCGAATTCCACAAACTAAAACTGAGTTTATCACAAAACTGGGTTTAACTACACTAAAACCAAGTTTTACTCCCATAAAACCTAGTTTTACTACAGGAAAACCAAGTTTTACTCCTACTTAAACCTAGTTTAAACTGGAGTTAAACCTGGTCTAGGACAAAACGTAGTCTAAACCAGAGATGCCGATTCGGACCTTAACGTCATCGAAGTCTGGTATAGTGACTGCTTGCCATTTAATAAAATAGTAGTTGCTCTAGTAGACAAACAAAAGTGGTATGTGACAATGCTAGATACTGAGCTGGTTGATAGACTAATCATGAAATAGAAATATCAGCAACGGACCAAATAATATTTCCAGTTGCGGCCTGGTAAATCTATCTATATCTATATTTGCGAATGTATGTATGTATGTGCTCTAAAGAAATCACGAGGACCATCTAGATGACACCAAAGAGGTATAACAGGTGGAGAAAAGGGGAGGGGCAGCAAACAATTTTGTCGCTGATTTCCACCAAACTTATACCAAATCATCTCCATGATATGCAGATTATAATAGTGTGGTATAAAGATGTTAAAAGTGGCGCCGTTTCAGTCAGGTGTACACAGAAGGGCAGAGAGGACCAAAATTCATAATATTATTTTTAGAGCCGATTTCGACCAAATGGATACACGGTCTCTCCGTGATACGAGGAATCTAATGGTGTCTTTAAAGATGTCAAAAATTATGCCGCCCAAGTCAAGGGTGTGCGGAAAGGGAATTGGGAACCAAAATTGATAAAAAATATTTGCGGTGCCGATTTCCACCAAATTGATACAAATTCTTACACATGGTAAGACGCCAAATTTGTTCCATTTGGGTAAGAGGTGGGTGTACCAAATTTAATATGAATTAGGTTGAAGTCGCCACATTTGGTGCCTATATTTTCGAATGTTTGTCTGTGTTCTATAAAACTTCACGGGGATCATCTAGCTAGCACCAAAGGGGTCTAACATGGATATCTTTTACGATCAAGATAAGGATGCAGGTTAATTTTTCTAAAGTGATGCCGTTGGTGTCGGTGGCAGAAAACGTTGAGTCGAAGCAAACAATTATACATAACCATCTCCATGCTAAGGCGCCGTTCGAGTCAGGGGTGCACGGAGGCGGAGAGGGGCATCAGCATTGATTGTAACAACCTATCCTTAGCATCGATTATCACCAACTTGATACATACAAGTATTCTTCTCCATTATATGAGGTTACTAATCATGATATTTAAAGATGCCAATTTGGTGCCTTTGTTGTGAGAGATGGGGCACTAAATTTTATAAGAATTAGTTTTGTTGCCGGTTGTCCCCAAACTTATACATAATATCTCCATGATACTATGAGTCTAATGCTGTGGTTTAATGATGTCAAAAGTGTCATTCGAGTCATGAGTGTGGAGGGGAGTGGTACCAAAGCTGATAAAAAATATGTTTAGCACTAATTTCCACCAAATTCATACATGTTCTTCTCCAATGATATGAGGAACAAAACATGTGGGTCAAAGACGGCATATTTGGTGCCCTTGGGTCATGGATGGAGAGAGGAGTGAATTTACATTGATGAGAATATTTTAGTTGCCAATATCCACCAGAATTATATATAGTCAGTATTTTACAATCCCCTGCTCAGGTTAAGACCATAAAGACAAGACCAACGTATTATCAAACAATGCTGTAATTTTTAACCTGCAAATACCAAAAATAAAACGTATGAACATATTGCAGGATGCACACAACGCCCACACAGTTGTGAGCTGCAAAATGTTAAATATCCACTTAGGTGTGAACTAAACAAATGTGTAGTAATATAATAAATAAAAATATTGGATGAATGGAATTGCAAGAGAAATCAATAGACCATGTGAAAATGATACAGAGAAAACCATTAGCAATAAATATTAATGACAAAATAGAAACAAATAAGAATAAGAAAACCGCCCATACGCGTGTGACCTAACATGTATAATGCTAGAACAAAAAAAGCTAAATTTAGCATGCCGAAAATACAAAATGAAGATGACATGATTTCAAAAAGGGGAGGGGAAAAGCCCCGTAAATATAAATAAATATATAAGAAGCGGGGTGAAAATGAAGAGAAATAAGTGCAGAGAAAGATGACGACGATGACGTTACAATTATACAGGCCTACTTAATGATGAAACAAATGATATATGATGTCAATAAATATAGCATGTAAAACAACCGTGAAACAAAAGTTAATGAAACATACACATTGGTGGGTACGGCTGATTGGCAGACTCCTAGCCAACACTACTAAACAAAGTTTCTTGAAGTTGAATTATCATATGTAACAGCAATGCACGTCTTCGGAATATCAATTAGAACCACACAAAATATGGTCTCACCAAATAGCAACCTTTATTGAACGTTCCAACAAAGTCAAATGTAATTTATATCGCCATGCGATAGAGTCATCTCCATAATTCGTTCTAAGGTGTTTTTGGTGTTCACACTTCACAACCTCGGCATTTGGTGACTTCATTAATTCACTTGAACAATTAGATCTTCTCAACTGTCATATTTATATGGGGACTGTAATCAGGGCATTCATATTGAGCTAGCAAAAACAGACAAACAAAGAAGGCATTAAATGTATATATATCATTCTATTTTAACATTGACATGTATTCCTGAAAAATGAGGGGCATTGAACCACAAGCGGATGGCATGTTAGAATAGCACATTCACTATAACACAATTGGGAGTATCTCCCATTCAAGATATGTTCCACGCAAAAGATACAATTTGTCAAGAGACGTGGAAATGCGTAGAAGGCCTGTTCAAATATATTGGTTACTGTGTGCAATCAGATATATTATCTTATGGGAGCAAATAAAACACAGCAACACACGGATTTTCAGGATCCTCCAACACTGCCCGTTACAGGGGGTTTCTTTCATTTTATTAGAACAGACTCATAGCCTAACATACAAAACGTGAAATCTGTGTCGGGCACATGTAGCTGATATATGGCAACATTTATCTTAAAATGAGAATTATTGACCAGAATAGCACCATGAACATAGGAACACCTGGACATTTGTTTAAAACGTCTGTATCTTCATGGAGATATGATAACCAGGTGACCTCAACATCTTAGCCTAACCAACTAGATTGATTTATACATCTCTATGTAAAATTCCAGTTGCTGTCTTTTGTCTCCTGGTATCTCTGGCGTTAGAAAACGCATGATAGCAAGCAAGATTCGACAGCCTTATACCTCAAATATTGGCGAGATTACCACTTCCCTTACGACTATAAGAGATGACTCAATATTGAGGCTAGCTTTAATAAAGTGATCATTGTTCACACTTTATTGCAAACTACGAACATAATGTGGCCTTTAATTTGTTCAAGATAGGTACTTATTTCAGCTAATTTTAACATTCTTAGCGTTAGAGCATGGCATTGAACCTTTTCGGTCATTGCACAATCTAATATACTCATCCCTCCTGGTTTCATTCTCGAAACTGATATCGTATTTACTTCTGATGAAATACGTGATAATAGAAACATTTTTGGTACTGATATGTGATTGATTTATTGCAAACGTCACATAACAGTGAAACAAGAAAACAATGTATGTACAATTACACAAATTCGGATTTCACATTCACCATTTCATATACATATGCTTGTTTATATATACAGCAGTAATTGAATTAGATTACACAATAATTGGCGATTTGTTATGATATAAGTCAAAGTGGACGGGTCTTTTGTGAGGTCGATTCGTGGCTTATGCCACAAGTTGAAACGCTATTCTCTCCACCGGGTCGAGTTCTACAGTGCTGCGATGCCAGAAGTGTCCGTTTCTACAGCGGGAGTGGGATTTGATATTTTTCCGGGGGCGGATCTTTTGTGGAGGGAGCGGAGCTCTTTGCCCCTGAGGGTGTGGCGTTATTGAAAAAATGTTATATGCCTGGCAAGACCGTACTGCTACTACTGCGATGCTAAAAGTGTCCAATTTTAATTAATTTTAATTTCACCATCCTGAATTAATGCATTTGTACCTCTCGTCATGCTATCTTTAAATGCGAAAGACGACTAAATGTCTATCTACTGCCTATGGGCCTTATGGTTGACATATAGGTGGGCGCTATTGAATTTAAACCATCGCAATTAAAAACGCAATACTCTGGAACTGGTACTTCTGTAACATATTAAGGCAGAAAAGTTTCCGTTTTAACATGGATGGAACCGAGGGGGCGGGGTGGTATTTGATACTTTTCCGGGGGACTCGTCTTTTGTGGCGTCGATTCGTGGCTTGTGCCACAAACTGAAACTCAATACTCTCCAACGGGTCGAGTTCTACCGTGCTACGAATACCAGAAGTGCCCGTTTCTACAGGGGGAGTGGGATATGATATTTTTCCGGGGTCGGATCTTTTGTGGAGGGAGCGGAGCTCTTTGTCCCTGGGGGTGTGGCGTTATTGAAAAAAATGTTATATGCCTGGCAAGACATTTATTTGCAATCTCGCATATCAGGTTACAGCATGTTATATACCTGGCAAGTGTAGACATTCGTAGTGAATAGTACATCGTTCATGAAATGAGAAGTGGTGGGGAAATCCAGAGCCTTTTGGGTCTAGAATGTGTCGATTCCAGGGTGGGGTGGGTGTCATCGAGAAATCTGACAGCTATGAGCGTCGCAATAATATAGGTATAATACCTCGTTCATAAATTGAGAAGTGTGCGGGGAAATGCATGCAGAGTGCTTTGGTCTAGAATAATTCATGTATCCCAGCGACGGGCGAGTGGCGTGCAACGAAGTTCGTTTTGAGGTTTGGAATAATTTATATTTCCGAAGGGTTGGGGTCACAAATCATAGGAATAATACTGATAAGTGGACGGGCCAACGTCGAGCGTTTGGGGTTTAGGATAATGTATGTCTTCAATGGTTGGGACAGTGATGTTGTCTTCATCTAGAATTGGGACTGATATGGCCGTCGCAAATCATATAGGAATAATACCTCGTTACTAAAATTTGTAAGTGGGGCAATGCATTTATTTTGGGTTCAGAAAAAGTCATGTTTATGTGCTGCGAAACTGTTTCTAAAAACATTTCATTGTTTTTGTAACATCTCCCAGTCTGTTCTTGAAAAGAATTGGTTTTAGCTCATGGTGGATCTGGTGTTTCTTTTAATATCGTCAATTTGTTTAAATAACCAGAGGGGCAGATGCGGGCGAAAATACTGGCATGTACCATGAAAAGAGCAGCAAAACCCACTTGAAATCCTAAATATAGTCACACTTGGGACAAACCAGGGACTATAGCCTATATTATGAGGCGGCGCGGCGACGTTAATGGCATGTCCAAATTAATTGTCAACACGCCTCATCCCACCCGGGCAGCATCTTCATATATACGGTGTTTTAATTGAATGTATTTATCTCTGAATTCATAAACCAATTATACACTAAAAGCCGTTGATTATATGGTGACAACATTGACTTCCCTTTTACGGTTACATTCTACATGTTACTTATTTCACCGTTCGCTATCAGTGGTACACTCAGACAGGATTAGGATGACACCATTTATCACCAAAATATGCTATACATGTATATAGACTTCACCCAATGCCAATTTGTATTGTAATATTTTTAAAACAAATCGGATATGAATTTCATGAAAACATTGTGATGCTGTGTCCATAGCATCAAATATAAGACAAGAGCCAGATTTCAGCCTCGTCACCACGCGCCCAGAAATACCGATTTCGATTGATGTGTCGCTGCCAAGTGTCAACAGGGGACTGTGATGTTTATTTGTAAATCGTTGAATGAAGCACTCAACCTCATAAACACAAAAGACGTTTGCCATCCAAGGCGCACCTGATGTTCTTGAAATCCATACATCAATATTAGGAGACTGGTGGCATTTGGTTGTCGTCAGTGAACAGAGTTGACGAGGTGATTGAAAATCAGTATTTAGATACTGACACAATGTTCTATTGAAATTAATTTTCTAATAGGAAATATGGCTCGGTTCATCGGCGCTCCCTGTGTCTACTTGGATAGATCTTGAAAATTGTGATGCAGAATAGACTTTACCTCCTTCTAACTCAATTGCAAATTAATTGGTTAATCTTGGCATCTATCGCAAACAAATGGGTTCATCGTTCTAATGTTGTCCGAACCAGTCCTAAGACACGCACTGTCAAACATGTTTTGTATTCTGTCATTTTCCAGTCAATTTGTTTAATCTTAGCACATATATTAACCATCATTGGAACCTGCTGTTCTGAGTTTTGTTGGACCCGTTTTTGCAGAGTACTTACCATTGTTGACATTTTTTCTTTATTGTCAGCTCGTTAGCGCAATAACTTGAACAAATACTGACCGATTTTAACAATGTTTGGCATATCTTGAACCAGTTCGAACACCAGATTTGTCAGATCTTTTTTCTACCGCAGTTAGTTTGTGATTGTTCTTAATTTTCAATATTTCATGTTCCCCGATGATGGCATATATTCCGAACATAGCCAATCATTCAGTTTCCCACCGTGTCGGGGGGCATTGTGGTCGGTCGACCTTTTAATCCAATATGATTTGCGACGGTCATAACAGGGTCCCACCCATCGGAAACATGAATTAATCTAAACCCCACAAAGATCGGCATTGCCGCGCCGTATATGGGTAGGAGAATCCTAGATTATATCCACGGTCCGCACTCCACTCTCCAACCCATTGGAAACATGAATTATTTTTAAAAAAATGCTCTTTATTACCCAGTCCACAAAATTAACTTAGCCGTTGTAGTTCCGTTAGAAAGTCGTGACGCATTAAATATACGGGCGGCGTTGGCGGTGGGTATCCATCAAAAACCGCCATAAACAGAAGGAATAGTAAGATATAGACAGACTTTGTTCTTATGCTAATCAGAAATATGTCATAAACAGTATGTTATTGTAAATGTTTTCCCCTTTGTTATGTAAACAAAAGCAAAAAACGTTACGTTGCCTGGCCTTTGTTTAGAGTCGGATCTGGTAAACATAAAGAGCGTCATTTGTTACTGTTTTCCTGATATGGAAATAATAAAGAACCTTTATGTCATTTTTGTGTGATTAACCAATAGAATTGCACTGTGTTATGTTAACAGAAGCAGAACTTCTGTAACACGAGCAGGCTCTTGTTTATGTACGCCATCGTACGTCTTGACAAGTAACACAAGGGAGATTCAGTTTCACCCATGTAGCATCTGATGTACATATATTGGGTACACATAGTCTTCATTGCTGTTTGTTACGGTATATATCATCTCATTCGAAACCGGCTGAATAATCTTTGTACTGTTTTAATTCGTATTCCAACAACAAAAAACACCGAATCACCCATATTAGCATTGCACTGAATACATATTTGTTACTATAGGACATGGATGATTCTCAGTCGACATCCAGCAAAAGCACATTGAAGCATAGCAATAGCACAACGATTGTGTCATGTTGTCTCAGCCGAATGTGTGATCGTGGTTTCATGGCGGCTTGAAATTGCCGATATCCCAGTCATTACTTAATTTCCAAATATCCACGAACAAGCATGCAGGATACAAATAGCTAATTTCTTCAGATTGTGACCCTTGACATCGGTTTAAGGAAACTCGAGTCAACGTGAAACAAAGTTATGGTAGCTGAATGATTAATCAACTATTTTTCATAATTTGATGATAATTCAACATAGAATTAATTAACGTATTATTCCTTGTCAATCTCGGCTTTCCTGTATGGTGGTTGATTAGAATTATGATTGGGTTATTTCGAACCCGGTTTAACCATGATTTTAACAGCATACCATCACCCCGGCAACATAATTAACGATATAAACAGCTGCTCGAGTGAGAGAAACAATATATAGATTACTAAAAAGTCAATATCATTATCCACGGTAATACAATCCACTACACTTCAAATTCATCATCAGTGCATGGAGAGGGGGTGCAGTATATGCCAATTGAGCCTGAATCTTTCATGTGCAAACAAGAGCACAGTTATGCGTGGCTTAATACGCCCGTTTGCAAAGTAAATATTTGACATTTTTCATTACTATTAAAGAAAATTGGCTATCAGGTACCAAACATCAATTCGAATCTGACCTGTATTTTGTAGTATTGTGATGTAATAAACTAACATTCAAATTATGAGTCCGAGCAAAATTGCTAAGTCGAAAAGGCCCACAACTCCGGAAAAATAATCATCGAACCAAACCCAAATGCGAACTTGACGTGTATTTTGGTATGACTGAGCCATATACCATGTTTAGTTGTGATCAACCTACCCAAATTCAAGTTAGCATCCGGAAATCAAAATGTTGACGTAAAAATGTAAGTCGAAAAAGGCCCAGCAAAATATTGTGAAGGAATTTCCAAATACATTGGTGAAGAAAAGACAATTATGGTTCTATGAACTCTTAGTCTAGCCTCTTTTCCGAAAATGCTATTGTAGGGAGTTTTTGTCAATTTTTAAAGGTTTTTAGGTATATTCAGAAACATTAACGAAAGTTTATTGTGTAAAATTATTTGATCTGTCCTCTTAAATCATTTTTTTTTTTAGAAAATAGCATTTCAATGGTTATACCAATGAATGTCACTGGATTTCACTCATCATTGTGAACACTTACTCCAAATTTGTATGGCAGAAAAATGGGGTAGGGGAAAGCATATCAACAAAAACTTCAAAAGTATGCATCTTGAAGCATAAAACTTTATATTAACAGCTTCTGCTTACATTGTTCTTTCCTACATAAATTCATATTTCCTTTGTTTATGTTTATTGACAGAGCTGTAATATTTTTTGTCAAAATTTGGCAGTGAAATGTCAAATTGTCATTTTGGAATTATTTTGATACAACATAGGCATAAAATTCTAAATCAACGTCCGATAACATAATAAGCAGTTTTATAATGCAACAGGAATGTACACAAACTGGAAGAAAACAACATTGTGTCTGAAATGGCTGTAATTTAGTGATAAGATTGCATTTTGTGATTTTTCCTACCCCTATACCAACGTTAAAATTTGGAGTCAGTTTCCTGAAAAATTAAAGAAATCAAGTGACATACTATGGCATAACCAATGTAAGGCTAATTTTTTAACACTAAAGTGCTGTGGGAGGAAAGTTCAAATAATTTTACACATTAAAACACCCATTGTTTTTTGTGTTTATGGCCCAAAACCTTTTAGAATGGACAAAAATGCCTCAAACTGGCATCTTTGGAAACAGGCTAAGACTAAGTATTCAAAGGGCCATAAGTTGATTTTCTTGAATAATGTTATATTAATACCTTTACAATTTGTTCAATCCAACATACTTAAAAGGTTATAAGAAAAGCATGGCATATGGGTATTAAATTATTGAGTTACATGTTCTCAAATATTGCATTTCATCACACAAGTTCAGTGTCAGAAGCAAAATTGGCTAAGTCCATACAATGGAACACACATTTTGTTTGAGAATATAATCTTCTTCTTAATTATAGATGCATATATTAATCATTGTTTGTGCTTAATCTAGTGAGGAAATTACTAAAACACTGAAAAAGCCCTTCAAGTTGCTCTAGTTTTTTTTAATAATTAACCATAAATAAGGCATTTTGGCTCATTCTTCGAAATTGAGGCCCCGAAAATGGCCCGAAATCAGGTAAACTCACGTTTTTGAAGGCACACAACTCGAAAAATACTTAAAGAATCTGGGATTCAGGAAATTGAGGTCGACATAATACACATGCTATTTGTAGGATTTATGAATTAGATTGTTTTTATATACATCCATGAAAATCCATAAATTGATGATTTGACAAAATTTCCCCAAATTTATTTCACGAAATTCACCAATTTTCCTTTTTCCGATTTTTGCCGATTTTTAGTATGTTGTTTATGGAGGGTTTATGTACTTATTCCAGCAAAAAAAATTCTGTTGCAATAAGTTCCGGGTTTGGCATTTTTTCTCATAAATGCACTGGACTAATCATGGTTTTGTACTTCTTATAGTGTGGGTTCCAAATGGATAATCCGTATTCTAATACTGGTCGAACAAAAGCTTTTTATAAGATTTTAAGCATATCTTCATCGACGCAGCTGAAAGTTCTATTTATTATTCCTATTCTCTGATTGGCTCTTTGAACGCTCTTTGCAATATGTGTTGAGAATGTCATGTTGTTGGTAAAGATGACTTCAGTGTTCTTTTCTTCACTGGTTTCCTCTATTTCATGATGTGACTCATTTTCTGTGATGTCGTACTTTTGTCCCGTATTGCTTTTCCCTATATGCATCACCTTGCATTTTGCTGCGTTAAATCTCAATAACCATTTGTCGGACCATTCAGATAGCTAGTCAAGGTCTCGCTGTAACTCTTCTGCATCTTCTTGGTTATTGACATTTTTATATAGTTTGGTATCATCAGAAAAAATCTTGACATTTCTCTTCACATTATTGGTGATGTCATTGATGAAGATTAAAAACAATATTTGTCCTAGAACTTAGCCTTGAGGAATGCCACTAGTTACTTTTCTCTGTGATGAATATTTGTCGGATACTCTGACTGCCTGCTTTCTTCCTGATAAAAAAATCCTTAATCCAGTTGTGAACCTCTCCTTTAATCCGTAGAATGATAACTTTTTCATTAGCCTTCCATGTGGCACTGTATCGAAGGCTTTCCTGAAGTCAAGGTATATTGCATCTATATTGTTTTCACCCTCAAGTGCTCTGAACCAGTCATCTTGTACTTCAAGTAGCTGTGTTACACACGATCTTTTAGCTCGAAACCCATGTTGTTCTTTATTGAATAGTTCATTGGAGTCCATGTGTTTAACCACTTCATCCCTGATGATCCTCTCCATTACTTTACAACTAATGCTAGTCAGGCTAACTGGTCTATAGTTCCCAGGGTTGCTCTTTTTACCCTTCTTGAAAATGGGCACTACTGTTGCATTTTTCCAGTCTTCATGTATTTTTCCTTCCTTTAGGGTTTTATTGAATAGTATGCTGAGGGGGTACTGGGTGATGTTGCTGTATGCATCAATATTGCTGGGTTAATATTGTCCTCGCCTGGGGATTTAGATGAATCCAACTTGAGTAGCTTTTTCTCAACTAAGTTAGGGGTCATTTTCAATTTCGCTAAGCTCAATGTTGAATTCTTCGCCATCCATCTCAGGCGCCGGTTCGTCTATGGTGTACACACTGGCAAAACATGCATTTAGGATTTCTGCTTTCTCCTGGTTTTCACTTACTGTTTCTCCAGTTTCATTTTCAAGATCTGCTATCCCGATTTTGACTTTTGTCTTCTGTCTGACGTATGACCAGAATGATTTTTGGTCCGATTTGAAGTTTTGAACAAGTTTTTTCTCATAGTTCTTGTGAGCTTCTCTGCATAATTTGGTTGTCTTATTTCCTGATGATAAATACTTATTATAGTTATCCTCCGATTTATACTTCAAGTATTTCTTCCATATTTTCTGTTTCTCTTTATCAGATGATAAAGCCTCTTTTGTCATCCATATTTTCATTTGGTTTTATTCTTGTTCTCACTTTTGGGCGTCACTTCTTCTGTTACCTTTCTTATGTTCTCTTTTATAAAACTCCATGCCTGTTCAACTTCCATCGTATTAATAAGAGCCCACTGCACTTCCATAATTTTTTCGTGAACTTCCATGGTGTCTAATTTATGGTATTGGAATATGTCGTTTTTCTTCTTCTCCTCGTCCTGCGAGTAGCATCTGAATTTTGTTAGAAGTACAAGGTGATCACTCTTGCCCACTAGTGGAAGATATTCTATTTCATCTATCATATTTTCTTCATTTGTGAGTATTAGGTCCAATAAATTTGGGTTTTGGCCTGTTCTGATCCGTGTTATTTCCACAACATGTTGGTGTAGACCTGTATTGTTAATACTTCGATGAAATTAAATGTGTGGCTCTCTGTACTTACTTCTGTACTTCTATTTTCCCAGTTGATGGATGGGTAATGAAAATCTCCAATGAATAGTTTGTGGGTTTCATTCCTATTGGCCATATCCTCCAGTATGTTGTTCAACTTAGAGTTATTATTTCCATCGCTGTTCGGACTTCTGTATATTGCTCCTAACAAAAGTCTATCATTTCCTCTCAGTTTAATTTGGCACCATACTGATTCCTCGTAATCTGATTTGTTGTCGATTGAGGTAGCGTGTAGCTTCTCTTTGACATAAAAGGCTGTGCCGCTTCCCTTTTCTAATGGTGTATGGAATATATTGTACCCTTGGATAAAACATTCTTGTGTTTGGAGATTCCGTGCATTTTTGGGTTTAACCTCTGTTAAAATCAAGATGTCCGGCATCTTTATTTCCACTAGTGTTTCGAGCTCTGCTCTTTTATTGATTAAATAATCGATGTTGGTGTACATCACTGTTAGGTGCTGGTTAAAATCTAAAAACATTGGTGCGTTAAAATTCTTGTTGGGAGGGGGTCTCTGTGTCTTCTTGAACTTTCACTATCTTGCCATTCCCGATGGCGTATAGTTTTTCCGTCTCATTTAATTCTTTTAGTTCCTCCCGTAATTTCGTTCTTTCAGTTCTTTGTTCTTCTGTCTGATCTCTCTGCACGCTGATGTTTTGAAGGCTTTTGTTTTTTGCTTCCCTGATCTTGTGCGCATTTGTCAGCAGTTTTTTAATATCATATATCCCAATAAAGAAATGATTACGACTGATCTACACACGTGTGCCTGAGGTCATGTAAATTCTTCCTTTAACCAATTTTCTTGCAATAAAATGTCCGTTTTAAGGTTGCTTCACAATACGTACAGAATATAAAAGTATATATAAAGTTTCGCCATTCAGAATTTCAGATGCTATATAACAAAGAACAATGCAATGAAGATATAGCGATAAGCAAGCTATAAGTTATTTTAGAGCACCGTACCATTCTTACAGTCGTTCGCTGATTTTTGGTAAAGCTCACCAATTCCCAAAGCTGGCAAAGGAATATTTCAGTGATTATTCCATTGTTCGGGACACGCCACTCATAACAAACAAACCGCATGATTGTGCGCTTCAATGTAGTTTCAATTACCAGAGGCCATATGGGCATGACAAACGCTGTTGCCCCCACCGCACTGCCATTCTGCGCCGTCACTATATACGCGCATAGTACATTACCATGCATGGCGCAAACAGGATGGGGTCAACGGAGCGCTTAACAAACCCATGTGACCTCGAGTATAATTGAAGATACTTTGAACAGACCGGACGATTTGTTTGTTTTGTGTGGCGTGTGTCGAAAAATGAGGTAATCATTGAACTATTATTTTGCCAGTTTTGGGAATTGGTATTCTTTAACAAAAATACAATATATATACACCAACATGCAGAACGAGCGGATGGGCAGAGTAACACATGCGTTGGTCGAATGATTTAATAGCATCCGGATACCCGGGAGAACTAACAACAGCACTTGTTATAAAGTATATAACACTTAATTCGGAGGACACATCCAGTTCAGAAATGTATTTCATGTAAGTAATCCAACGAAGAAACACATTTCTCTCAGCTATATAGTAGTATAGCCGATAATTCAACGGGGACATCACTAACTATTTATGGTTATTTCCTCACAGATCGAACGACATTTTCATCTTCTTCTCTCATTTGGGTAACACAACTGTGGTTACGCTATTTGGAAGTTGAATAAACAGTATGTTACTGTCCTCAACGGTTGTCGCCGGAGAATGGACACGTGCCGGTGTACATGTATTGGCGGGGGCCTCTGTTGCTGTATTATTTACTTTTTGTGGATGTAATTGCACTACATGTAGTGTTGAAGGCTCAAACTTGGGTATTAGTAACTTTTCCGCTGGTAATGTGGACACGGATTCAGCTGCAGTAGCAGGTGTCGGTGGCTGGAGAGCGTCACAGGCAGCATTTTGTTTTTGCTACCGAACTTGGATGGCCACTGCGTGACTGAACTGTCTGGTAGTCAAATCGGGCGTTGTAGAGGGAGGTACAACGTGTAACTTTTCCCGGAGTGGTTTGTGATATTCCTTCCTTCTGTAGATATATTCGCATCACTGAACATCTGTTTCATATACGTTTTTAGAAGATGTATTCCAATAACCTGAGAGCTAACCCTCAAACCTTCCAAAAAAATTCGGTAGAATGGGCCGCGTGTCGGCACTAAATTGGTGTAATTTTCATACAGTTTAGCGATTCGGCGTGGGTTGTTTGGCTCTTCTTATTGACGGATGTTGTGGGTCTAATTTGTTTGTGATCTATTCCCCCACTATAATTTTTGGAATTTCTCCCATCATACTCCACGTATTTCATTAGTACTGTATACAATTTCACGCAAATCTGTTCTGCGCACAAGCGTTTGTGTTCATCTACGGCCCTAAACCCGAACTAATTTGCAATATAGAAAAAGACTCCATAGCTTAATGCATTTGAAGAGGACAATCCTATTGTATCCGTGTTCGACAACTGACCCTCGTCATCTGGGGTAACCGGATTAGCCCTCTTGGTTGTCACGCGTGTGCCTTGCTAGGTTTATATCTTCATTTGTGCGTCGAGACTTTTTCGGGTGTTTTCAAAATTCTAAAAAAGTTTAATACATGGACCATTGGGTTCATCCTTGACGTGACGCTGGATTCCTGCCACAAACTTAGATAATGATAATGGCCGATACGGAGATCCATCACGTCTGCGGACTTCAACGACAAAGCTACACAGCCAGTAGTCAATTCATTCCTCATCTACCCCGTTTAAATCGACTGGCATTGGATAGAAAGGATCACTGAATATCTCGTGTTGGCGATTTATGCATGAATCCCATCGTACCATGTCTGCCGTGCACACCTAAGACTAGACTTAGTTTTGTGGTATTCTGGACGAAAAATGCTCTTGGAAATCACTGTTAGATATTGGGTTTCCGTGGCGCTGATATGCAGGTGAATCTGGAGGAACAAGGCGTAATTTCAAAACAGTTTTCCGTGTCAGCCACACATTTGTTACATAATCATTGTGATCAGCATTGCCTTTGGTCAACAGTAAGTTTGTTGTTTGGTATCATATCCAACGCCTGGAGTTCAAACATTATATCATCTGGCAGACCATCTTCTTCGTAATGCATGATTCACCTATATTCGTAACACAATATTATGACGCATGCGACTACCACATTCGAGTTTCCAAACACAATGGGACCTGGGCCACACATCGGTGAATTCATTTGGTTTCGGTCACAACGTGTCACCCGTCCATGTTATTTCGGACATAATTATTCACATTCTACGGCGATAACTGCGTTGGTAATCACTTTGATTGGCGTGCCTAACGGGTCATATCGGCCAGCGCACGGATTGTACGTCGTGTTCAACAGACGTTCAATTGCGTATTTCCAGCTAATCTCATTATGTGCGGTCAATTATGCTCTTAGTCGGTCAGAGCACGCGAATAGTTCTTTACCAGAATAAATCACATCTTCATCTCGATTTATTCTGGTAAAGAACTATACGTACAGCATAACCCCATTGTTGCAATCGTTCCCTGATTAAGGTAAAGCACACCAATTCCCAATGCTGGCGAAGGAATAGTTCAGTAATTATCCCATCGTTAGGCACACGCAATTCATAGCAGACCAATCGCGCGGTCGCTTCAAAATGGGACCAGTCCGTGTTGTTTCGGACATATCTATTCATATTCAACGGCGATCAGTTCATGTTAATCACGTTGTTGGGCGTGGCTAACCGGCTATTGTGTCCAATCGCGGCCAGCGCACGGATTGTGCGTCGTGGTCAAAACACGCTCAACGGGACATTTCCAGTTGATTGCATTATGTGGGTTCAATTGTGCTCTAAGTCGGTCAGAGCACGCGAATAGTTCTTTACCAGAATAAATCTCGTCTTCGACTCGATTTATTCTAGTAAAGAACTATTATTGTGCTCTAACCATTACTTATTGAGCTGTGTCGCGGTCATGTTGCGTCATCTACTTATTTATAACTAGCAGGGTTACCCGGCGTTGCCCAGGTTAAAGTGATGTGAAACCTTCTGCATGCTGTGGATATTTGGTGGGAATAGAGAATACTCTTGCTCAAAGTGTCACACGTATTCTCTTAAATTGTTTATATTGGCTTCAGAAAACATGATTCGTAGACATGGAATATAAGTTGTGGCTCACCTTGTCGGATCGGAGCGGTTGTCATTTTGTTTATCGCGATTAATCCGTCATACTAATAAAGAAGTATTTATTTATAACTGCGTATAGTTACCTCAGACGTTATAACCTGAAACATGACATCATAAACACATTAGTTCGCAAAAATAAAAGACGACAATTGGGTTTTACATATAGATGTATCAATCAATCTAGTGGGTTAGACTAATATTTTGAGGACACCAGGTTATAATATCTCCATGAAGATAAAGGTGTTTTAAAGAAATGTCTAGGTGCTATATACTGGCTAATTATTCTCAGTTTAAAAATAAATGTTGCTATATGCATGTATATCAGCTACATGTGCCCGACACAGAGCGAGATTTTGAGTTGTTTATGTTAGGCGATGAGTCTGTTCTAAAAATTGAAATAAATCCTCTTTATCGGTCAGATATACCCTCGTCAGATGTCAGTATTGGAGGATCCTGAGAAGTCATGTGCTACTGACTTCGTTTTCTGTTATTTCAGAAGAAACTATATTCGACTACACATGCACTGTGACCACTATTTTTGAACAGGCCTTCTATACATTTACATATCTCGTGACAAATTGTTACTTTTTTTGCGGAAACTATATTGAATGGGACATACTCATTTGTGTTATCTATCTATCTCATATATATTTTGAAGACCTCTGTTTGTCTGTCTGTCTGTCTGTCTGTATTTCTGTCTGTATGTCATTTATACAAATCTACGATTCTCGACCGATCGGGACGAAACTTGGTACGTGTGTGTAGTTTGACCAGGCGGTCGACGTTGTCTTATTGGCGAGCCCGTGCGGCGCCCGCTTCGCGCATGCGCAGACGAGATATCGGAAACGGGTGGAGCTATCGACTTGAAATTTGCTATGTGAATGTTTCTTGCCCCGAATACGAATTTTATCGGGTCGCCGAGCCCGTACGACGCCAGCTTCGTGCATGTGCAGACCAGATCTCGGAAACGGGTGGAGCTATCGACTTGAAATTTGCTATGTGAATGTATCTTGCCCCGGATACGAATTTTATCGGATCGCCGAGCCCGTGCGACGCCAGCTTCGCGCGTGCGCAGACCAGATCTCGGAAACGGGTAGAGCTATCGACTTGAAATTTGGTTTTTGAATAGCCCGGACAACGTCGGGCTGGGTAGGGCTATCGACCTGAAATTTGGTTTTTGAATAGCCCGGACAACGTCGGGCTCAATGACTAGTCTATCTATCTCATATATATTTTGAAGACCTCTGTCTGTCTGTTTGTCTGCCTGTTTGTCATTAATACAAATCTACGATTCTCGACCGATCGGGACGAAACTTGGTACGTGTGTGTAGTTTGACCAGGCGGTGGTCGTTGTCGTATTGGCGAGCCCGTGCGACGCCCGTGCAGCGCATGCGCAGACGAGATCTCGGAAACGGGTGGAGCTATCGACTTGAAATTTGCTATGTTAATGTATCTTGCCCCGAATACGAATTTTATCGGGTCGCCGAGCCCGTGCGACGCCAGCTTCGCGCATGCGCAGACGAGATCTCGGAAACGGGTGGAGCTATCGACTTGAAATTTGGTATGTGAATGTATCTTGCCCCGGATACGAATTTTATCGGGTCGCCGAACCCGTGCGACGCCAGCTTCGCACATGCGCAGACGAGATCTCGGAAACGGGTGGAGCTATCGACTTGAAATTTGGTATGTGAATGTATCTTGCCCCGGATACGAATTTTATCGGGTCGCCGAGCCAGTGCGACACCAGCTTCGCGCATGCGCAGACCAGATCTCGGAAACGGGTAGAGCTATCGACTTGAAATTTGGTTTTTGAATAGCCCGAACAACGAATTTTATCGGGTCGCCGAGTCCGTGCGACGCCAGGTTCGCGCATGCGCAGACGAGATCTCGGAAACGGGTGGAGCTATCGACTTGAAATTTGGTATGTGAATGTATCTTGCCCCGGATACGAATTTTATCGGGTCGCCGAGTCCGTGCGACGCCAGCTTCGCGCATGCGTAGACCAGATCTCGGAAACGGGTAGAGCTATCGGCTTGAAATTTGGTTTTTGAATAGCCCGGACAACGTCGGGCTCATCGGCTAGTACTATATATTTTGAGACTTCCGTATATATATGTGTGTGTACTTTATAGAATCGAAAACGACTGCACCCATCGAGCTCAAATTTCGTATATAAGTGTAAAAACCCACGAATACCGTAGTTGTCGCGTTTTGGATAAGCTCAGAGCACCGTTTCTCCCTTCCCAAGTCACCGTAATCGGCACCTAGGTGGTTAATCAAGTCATAATTTAATGAGCCTTTGTTTTTGACGCATCGCTATAAAGAGCGTTTGTTTACCATTCAACGTTATTAGCATCTGCAGAGAGATTGTAGCCTGTCGCTCGAAATATCATGCAGAGAGATTATCACGACGGGAAGCGTTTGTTTTCAATTCAATGCAATTTTATCCCTCGAAATATTATGCAGAGAGATGATTTCACGACGGGAAGCGTTTGTTTTCAATTCAATACAATGTTATCGTACTGAGCGTCTATATACACGACGAGTATAAATACGGCTCCATTGACCGTCTCGAGGCGAAATTTCGTACTTAATTTCGTACTTAGGAGTTCCATGGAACGGGGGAGATTTTTATCGGGTAAGTTTTTCCGCCCGAGGTGATCTTCACCTTGAAACGGGTACCCACAAATGATATATATGTGTGTGTCCTTTATAGACTCGGACCGATTGAGCTCAAACTTGGTGTCTACGGGAAGTGTCATGGGCGGGTTAAATTGTCACCGACCTGACCTTGACCTTGAAAATAATCAATTCAAGGTCAAATCGGGTAAAATTGAAAAAAGGCACAATTAACTCATTGAAAAACAAAAAATTAAATTAAAAAATTAATTAAAAAAATTAAAAATTAAAATTAATTAAAAAAATTATTTAAAATATGTCATGTTTCTTACGATTGCCGCCAGTGGCGGGCTAACCTGCTAGTCTCCTATATATTTTTGAGACTTCCGTATGTGTGTACTTTATAGAATCGAAAACGGGTTGACCGATCGAGACCAAACTTCCTATCTAAAGGTAAAATCCCACGGGAATCGTCGTCGCGGCGTTTTGGAGAAGCTCAGAGCACCCGTTCTCCACTCTCAGTTGCAAAGAAACGGCACTTCGGTGGTTAATCAAGTAATAATTTAATGAGCGTTTGTACATGACGCGTCGCTATAAAATTCAACGCAACGTTATCGCTCAAAATTTAAATTCTTTTATCAAAAACATAATTACGTGTTGGACTCTGTCATTTTAAGAATATATAAGTATTACACACATACACACCAAGTCTCAGCTTAAAATTTTGAAAAATAAGAGTTTTATCGACATAAATCGATTTTAATGGGAAGTCCTATGTTAAAATTTAGCATCGAAAAAATTTAATTTCTTCCATCTAAAACATAATTACGTGTTGACCTGTGTCATTTAAAGAATATATAGGTATTTCACGCAGTCAGACGAAGTCTCAGCTTGAAATTTTGAAAAATAAGAGTTTTATCGACAAAAATCGATTTTAACACGTTTTAAAGAAAAAACATGTTCAGTATATAATTGCAAAACTGAATCCAATAATAGGACATTTTATTTGCTACCCAAAATACATAAGCCTTTGAGCTGTTGGACTAATCCATACACACCACCCGGACGCCCCATCATTAGTGGCGTGGGCTCGGAGTCGTACCACATTTCGGAGTTTATTGATTTCTATTTGAAACCAATTGCTACCCGCCATCCGAGCTATCTAAAAGACACGGAGGACTTCCTCATTAAATTGTCGAAAATTTAAGTTCCATCTTCTGCTTACCTAATTAGTCTCGACGTGGAATCTATGTATACAAATATTGGAATCGATGCCGGATTAAAGTCAATTAAGAATGCATTTGATTTCCACCATGATCCCCATAGACCTGGAGATGAACTACTTCAATTATTAGAACTTTCTCTTAAAGGGAATGACTTTGAATTTAATGGACGATATTATTTACAGGTCTCCGGCTGCAGTATGGGCAAGAAGTTTAGTCCTAATTTTGCCTCAATTTTTGTTGCAGACTGGGAGAAAGGCGCCCTAGCCAAATCTGACAAACAACCATTAGCCTATTATAGATTCTTGGACGACATATTTATCATTTGGACTCATGGTCTGGATGAGTTTAGGGTGTTCTTGGACATCTTGAACAGTCATGATGAATCAATCAAACTCAAAGAATCAATATCGCAAACCAGCATTGATTTCCTTGATTTAACAATATTTAAGGGCCCACAATTTACATCATGCAACATTTTAGATACAAAACTTTTTACGAAACCAACGGACTCTCACCAGCTTCTTCATCGTAAATCTTTCCATCCGCCAAAACTTTTCAATGGATTGATTAAATCTCAAATCATTCGATACCACCGGAACTGCACGAACAGAAGCGACCTAAATCAAGCTTGTTCAGTGCTGTTCCAGGCTTTACGTCCGCGCGGCTACTCTAGTAGATTACTGCGCCAAGTAAAGTCCGAAACTCTCAGAGAATTGGAATCGTTACGCCATGACCCAACATCGACTGAGCCAACAAGGATACGGCACAATCGGCCGGTGTTGTGTAATGGTTCAGCCTCATTTTGTCACAAAAAACGATGTTACATCAATACAATGGGATATATCAATACTAGTAACACTTTCACCAGCGAACAAACACGCATATCGTATCAAATTCATAGCGAACTTAATTGTGATTCTAAAAATGTAATTTACTTAATCACATGCAAAAAATGCCGTATACAATATGTTGGACAAACAAAAACCTCTCTCAAAGTTAGAATGTCTACTCATCTTTCCAGTGTTCGCAAAAAACTCGACATGCAAATTTCCGATCATTTCAACTTATCTAATCATGACATTAAATCCCATTTCAGCTTTCAGCCAATAGAACAGACACCAATTCTAGCCGACGAAGACCAAACCGATTCAATACGCCTAGAACGCGAAAATCATTGGATGGGCGTACTTAAAACATATCTTCCGTTCGGACTTAACATTGACTACAAATGTGTTTCTCGAAATTTCTTGTGCTTTCCTCTGATCTACAATCGTAGAAATGTTGAAATCGCAAACATTTTCAGAAAACACTTTGCATTATTATACACTAAATTGACCGAGCCTCTCGACAACGGGTTATTATTGCCTACAAGAAAAATCCCAGTTTGAGAGATATGCTCGTTCGATCTAGACTCAGACATTGATTAACACGCAGTTCAATTAGCTTTTTAGCAATTTCAACATCATTATCCTTTGTTTGTGCTCAACACAATATTTTATGTCAATTTCCGACACAATCTAACAAAATTTAGCTAGTTCCATAGAAATAATTACATAAGAAATCGGATAACCGACCTGTGCCAGTGCTCTCCACACTTTCCAAATATATATAAATATATATATTGTAACACATTTTCCATAAAATATTCTAACAATGCGTACACTGAAAAAAAAAACTTAGTTAAAAGTAACTAAGTTACCTTAGTCAGAACCCCCGTCTCAAAACTAACTAGCTTAGCTTAGTCAGAAATGACTAAGGTTGCCCTTAGTCATTTCTGACTAAGGCCTTAGACCTTAGTCAGAAATGACTAAGGGCAACCTTAGTCATTTCTGACTAAGCTAAGCTAGTTAGTTTTGAGACGGGGGTTCTGACTAAGGTAACTTAGTTACTTTTGACTAAGTTTTTGTTTTTCAGTGTAGACATAACATATAATATAAGGCCTTAGTCAGAAATGACTAAGGCCTTAGTCAGAAATAACTACGGCTTGACTATGTCATCACTGTATACATTAGTACATTTAATTGGACCTAATTATTGGGGGTATCATAGCCCTGCAACCTCAGCTGAACATCGCAACTGCAGATTAAAATAACTGAAAATAATGACTTACAGGTATCAAAATAAATTTTATTAACTATTAAAACAATGTTTCATCTTGAAAGAAAAATTTTCATCACAAAATACTAGTATGCATTGAATATACATTCAATATCTGACCAGTCGATAATTGTTTCAAATTGAAACAAAAATTTATGCTTACATTAAAATGATAACGAGCGACCAACATAGAAGATTAAATCGGAGGAAATGAAGAGTTTTTGTTTTAGAAGAAAAATTATATGATAAATATCTTCACCGCTATGTGTGGAACTGAGCGCTTGTATCAAGCCACGGTGGAGTTTCCGACACACATCGTGACTTGCCTTCAGGCTCGTCACAATAATTTCAGGAATACCGCCTTAACTTGATACAAGCGTGCATATCCATACACGCATAGCATAACCTCTATTTAACAAATGAATGTTTGTTTTCAGAAATGCATGCAATTATGAACGCTTTGTTGCGGTCACATTTTGAGTGAATCGCGAAAACAAACCTCGCAATAGTTGATTTAAATGTCACAATTTTGAGTGCAAAGTGTCACCATATTAAGGCGCAAACTATTGCAATAATATCACAAGCGACATGCTTATAAGCGTTTCCACTTGCGAAAATAGCATGCTTAATATACCACTTCTTTTGACTGGTACTGTATACATCAACAACAACTATTTGGGATTGGTCCCTTCAAGACAACAGCAGATCCAATATTTAAACGTGTATCTGTGCGCAATGACTTGGCGAAATGTTCTCATGTAGTCGCACATTTTCCATGAAATATCAGTGAATCAGCCGAAGGTAGTTTGATAAGAACATCCAACCAATAATAGTGTACTCCTGGTAAATTGTCGTGATACCGGTAACTTGACGATAACATGGCGAACAATGACAATGTCTCATATCCACACGTTTCAATGAACAATGATGAACACAGGATGAATTGGTCGGGGTCATTGTAAAGTTGGAATTGTAGATATGTGATCATCCATCACGACACAGCATCGGTTTCATTGTTGTTTGTCTATTTGTTGACATTGAAGCTCGTGTGAGTTACACTGGTGCGCACATATCAGTACTAGTACACGTATGTCCTCTCTTGTAGTTGTACATGCATGTCGATCATATTGATGTGCTCTGAAAGAATTAGATTCTGAACAAGTACTGTCATGAACTGCATTTTCAACATTATAATATTAATAGCTGCTCGTTGAGTCGTTGTTATTATTGTCACTATTGCTTGACATCGAAACTTGTGTTCATCTGAATGAAGTCAGACCATTGATTCGATTGAATGGATCATATCATGATTCATCGATTAATTGGCATGCATCTCTGCTCTCGATGAATTTAGTGGAAATTGTCAATGATTAATAAGCCTTTTTTTCGCAGAATTTAAACTTGTCCGGTTATCAAAGGAACCGAAATCAGACCGTCTTTAACAATTGTCCGCAATCGAACAGGTAACAGCCTCGATCACCAAGCCGGAATGAACATCAAGTTCAAGTTAGAGTGCTCGTCCACACTGAATGCCACTGCGAAAAACGTTCACCACACCGTGTGTACTGTACTGTGTACATGTAACCTTGAAGGAGTCATCAGTCACACATCTAATTTTGGCAGCAAATATTTCAGGCGCCGTTCTTTCACATGTAGAATAAAGATTCAAACCATTATTGACAAATTGTCCACTTGTTGAATGAAAACAGAGCTCTGACTCTGAGTCTGAACAATACACGATGAACGGTTTCGCAGATTATTTTCATAACTTCTCTTTTATCCTGATTTTATCCGCTCTCTAAATACGCCATGGTTGTTATTTATGTAATATGTCGTCTCTTTTAGTTCGTTCGACGCCAATATCACGTCTAAATCACTCTGATTTTAGTGATTAAAATGTCGGCCACAAAATGGAGAAACAATAATTTGAGTTAAAATTACGTACTCGCCATATACGTACCGACCCGATTAACACAGCATGAATGCGATATTATATATATAATATACATTGTTTGTTGTCTATTTGTTGACATTGAAGCGTGTGAGTTACACTGGTGCGCACAGTGCAGTACTAGTACACGTATATCCTCTTTTGTAGTTGTACATGCATATAAAATGTACACTGAAAAAAAACTTAGTCATAGCCTTAGTCATTATGTTACTTTTGGCTAAGTTAGTCAAAAATAACTGAGTTACGGGTTGACTAAGGCTATGACTAAGTTTTTTTTTTTGACGAAAATATTAACCTAAGTAACTAAGAATTAGTAAGATGTGACTAAGGTCAAACTTAGTTACTTTTGGCTAAGTTAGTCAAAGATATCCTATCCATCGAAACAATTTTTCATTATCACTCTTGGTTAAAGCCAATTGGCGGTTTGCGTTCACTTGTGCAAAACATTGAAAAAAGCAGTTATACTGTATGGAGCAGATTAAGATTCAGTTATACTGTATGGAGTCATTGCCGTGTATAATATGTCGCCGATAAGTATACTATTGAGTTTTGCCGGCATGACTGAATCACAAAAATATCAACCTTAGTAACTAAGAATTAGTAAGATGTGACTAAGGTAAAACTTAGTTACTTTTGGCTAAGTTAGTCAAAAATAACTAAGTTACGGGTTGACTAAGGCTATGACTAAGTTTTTTTTTTCAGTGTATATATACGTGTCTGCTCTCGTTCATAAACTTGATTTATGGTCGCTTTGTAACATCCAATGCTAACACTATTATATATTTAAACAATATGCATGTTCTTGAATGTTTTAAACATTTACATAGTTTTTCCTGGATTCGAAATATCACACTGTCTCACAGTCTCTACCAAAATCGTTTCTTGGCTCACCTGAAACCAATCATTGGGTGGCGATGCGGGAGAGCTAATAGGGAGGGTTCGCATCTCACGGATAGAGTAACGACCAGTCTGTTTAAAAAGCCTACGAACATTTTACAATATTAACGTCTCTGGATATCTCATTCATAATCAGTTACTGAATTGATGGGATTCCCGCCATTTCATTGGATACTGGCGAAGCACGCGCGTGATTTCATTGGGTAATGGCATAGCAGATCAGAGATCAATGGTATGTTGGCATGGTTTCCACGAATTGTCAAACTCAACTATTGTTGGAAAACTGATTACAGGCGATATATCCATAACTAAGTTTACTCATCGCAATATAGGTGTCATCATCATTGAGTTTTCATTAGCCAACTAGCAGTGTTACCCGGCGTTGCCCAGGTTAAAGTGATGTGAAACCATCGGTGGATATTTGGTGGGAATAGAGAATACTCTTGCTCTCAAAGTGTTACACGTATTCTCATAAATTGTATATCCAAATGTCATCACAAAACATGATTCTTACACATGGAATATAAGTAGTGGCTCACCTTGTCAGGTCGGAGCGATTATCATTTTGTTTATCGCGTTTAATCCGTCCCACCAATAAAGAAGTATTTATTTATTTACAACTGCGTATACTTCAGACGTTATAGCATGAAACATGAACACCATAAACACATTAGTTCGAAAAATAAAAGACGACAATTGTGTTTTACACAGAGATGTATCAATCAATCAATCTAGTTTATCATATCTTCATGAAGATACAGATGTTTTAAAGATATGTCCAGGTGCTCCTCTGTTATGGTGCTATGTACTGGCTAATCATTTTCAGTTTAAAAGAAATGATGTTATGCACGTGTAGCAGTTACATGTGCCCGACACAGCAAGAGTTTCAGTTGTTTATGTTAGGCGATGAGTCTGTTCTAAACAAATAAAGAAATCCTCTGTATCGGGCAGATATACCCTTGTCAGATGTCACTATTGAAGGATCCTGAAAAGTCATGAGCTACGGTCTGCGTTTTCCTTTATCTCAGAAGTAACCATATTTGACTGCACACTGTGACCACTATTGTTGAACAGGCCTGCTCTACATTTCCATTCTCTTGGCAATTGTAACTTTTTTTGTGGAAACTATATTGAATGGGACAGACTCAATCGTGTTATAATATATACATGAGCCATTCTAATAACCATTTGTCGTGATTGTGAAATTGGAATGCCAAAAACTCCTTAGAACGACATGGAGGTGACCTGGGATATGACTATATATTAACTTTGTTGACTATCGGCGAATTGAACAATCTTATAAATGCTAGTGAATCTCCTCTCGCCATCCATGACTCAAACGACCCCAAATGTGATTTAATTCATCATATCATTAGAGAAGAACGTACATGAATTTGGTGGAATCAGTGCTAAATATATTTGTATCAACTTTGGTGCAACTCCCTTCATGCATGACTTGAACAGCGCCACTTTTGTCATATTTAAACCACGTCTATTAGACTCATTCATGCATTATATAATGGAGATGATTATATATATAAGCTTGGTGGTAATCGGCAACTAAACAAATTCTTATCATAGTTATTACCCCCCCCCCCCAATCTCTCACCCAAACGGCACCAATTTCGGGTCTTTAAATCACACGTGTTTATTACTGGTATCACGGAGAAGAATAATATATCAATTTCGTCGAAATCTGCGCTAAAAATAGCCCCTCCCTTGACACAAACAACGTCACTTTAGAAAATTTTAACCCGCACCATTATCTTACTCGCAAAAAGTTACCCCTGTTAGACCGCCTTGGTGCCATCTCGATTGTACCCTTAAAGTTATATATAGAACACAGACAAATATTCGCAAATATTTGATTCATTGTATCATTTGAGAAGAACGTGTATGAGTTTGATGGTAATTGGCACTAAACATCTTGCTGACCCTCCCGTCCCTATTTCGGACTCAAGCTGCGCAACTTTTGACATCATTAAACCACACACTTAGACTCATTATAGAGATGAATATATATAAAATTTATGAAAATTGGCGAGTATACAAATTCGTATCAAATTTAGGGCCACCATTGCACATCTCTCACCCAAAAGGCACCAATTTGGCGCATTTAAACCACGCGTTTAGATTATTCTTATCACGGAGAAGAATATGTATCAATCAGGTGGAAATCGGCGCTAAACATATTGTTTATCAATGTTTGTATCCCTCTCACCCTCCAGGTACCCCTGACTCGAATGGCCCCACTTTTGACATCTTTAAACCACACAATTAGACTCCTGCTATCATGGAGATTATTATTTGTAAGTTTGGTGCTAATCCGCGACTGAACAATTTTTTATCAAATTTAGTGCCCACCCCACAGCACCAATGTGACGTCTTTAAAATCACACGATTATATTTCTCATATCATGGATAAGAATGTGTATCAATTTGGTGGAAATTGGCGCTAAAAATATTGTGTATCAATTTTGGTTCCCCTTTCCCCTTCAGTGCACCCCTGACTCGAATGATGCCACTTTTGACAGCTTTAACCCACGTCATTATACACCTCATACCATGGGAATGAATTTGTATAAGTTTCGATGCAATCGGCGACTAAACCAATTCTTATCAGATTTAGTACCCACCCACCGCCCCCCCCCCCACAATCTCTCATCCCAAAGACACCAATTTGGCGTCATTAAATCACACAATAAGATTCATTGTATCAAGTTCTCAGAAGAATGTGCATCAATTTGGTGGAATTCGGCGCTAAAATTATTTTGATCAATTTGGTGCCACTCTCCCCTTCTGGGCATCCCTGACGCGAATGGCGCGACTTTTGACAAATTTAAACCACACCATTAGGCCCGTTCCAAACGACCGAATTTTGTCGACTCGAATCTAATTGTATTAAATCCGTCGGTGATGCGATTGCGGTCAATTTTGTTTCAGACGGACGCATCTTCGTCGCGTCGAATCTAATACATCGGTCGATTTATTTAAAGGTGCAGCCCGGTTACCGTCACAAAATGGTGACGCGTAGATATAGAGGCCTATATAACCGGTATATTATACATATATACTAAAATGCAGTACAAATTATTTATATGTATGTGCGTGATTGCAGTGCGACTATATTTGTACATGTATATGAGGATGTATATAGTATATATAGGTATATAATAGGCGCTACAAATAAATGTTATATGTGCAACCAATTGTCATGCATGTGTATACCATGCATGTAAATACCGGTATACATGAATTATTATAAATCAGAGACTACCACCCCTACCCCTTATAATAAGGAATACCGGTATATATGAATTACTATAAATCAGAGGCTATACCACCCCTACCACTTATCATAAGTAATGCATAAATAAATTATTAAAAATCAGTGGTAGCACCCCTACCCCTTATATAGTACTACTATACATCAGAGACTATCACCCCTAGCTATCCATTACAAAAAGAATTACCGGTTTATATGAATTATTATAAATCAGAGACTACTGCCCCTACCCCTAAAAATAAGGAATACCGGTATATATGAATTACTATAAATCTATAAATCACAGGCTACCACCCTCTATCCCTTATAATAAGGAATATTGGTATATATGAATTACTATAAATCAGAGGCTATACCACCCCTACCCTTTATCATAAGTAATGCCGGTATATATGAATTATTATAAATCAGTGGTAGCACCCCTACCCCTAATAATACGTAATGGCCGGCATAAAAATCAGAGACTAACACCCCTAACTATTCCTTACAATAAGAAATACCGGTTTATATGAATTATTATAAATCAGTTGCTACCACCCCTACCCCTTATACCGGTATATATGAATTATTATAAATCAGTGATACCATACCCATTATAAGATGTGAGTCAGTGAGAAATCAAAATACCAGAATACCTAAGCAATGCTTAGATATAGCATATATATAATCTCTCTCTTTTTAATAAAGAGAATGTGCGACAAATGACGTCATGTGGGTATTTCCGCAGATAATGGGAACTCCCTCATTATTATATCATTATCATATCATTTGCATTCGATACTACGGCAGCTTTCGGCTTTTTGGTAACATGTATTAGATTCGAGTCGTCAAAAATCCGTCGTTTGAAACCAAGACGGATTTCAGACGCATCACCGACGAAGATTCGTCTGAATTGGACGGAGATTCGTCTGTGGTGCGTCTGATACGGATCTAATTGTTTTAAAACGTCGCATTTTTGACGCATTTAATACAATTGTAGGTCTGGTATTAGATTCGAGTCGACAAAATTCCGTCGTTTGGAACGGGCCTCAGATTCCTCATATTATGGGGATGATTATATATAAGTTTGGTGGCAATCGGCGACAAATTTTTTTCTGCCCCTCCCCCTTTTCTGCCCCTGACAACAACGGCGTCACTTTAAAAAATTCTAACCCTCGCCATTATCTTTCTCGTAAAAAGTTATCCATATTAGACCCCTTTTGTGTCATCTAGGTGGTCCCCTGTGAATTTCTATAGAACACAGACAGACAGACAGACAGACATTCGCAAATATAGATATAAATAGAAGATAGATAGAAGATTTGGCGGCAATCGGCGAAAATTCTAACCCTAGCCATTATCTTTCTCGTAAAAAGTTACCCCTATTAGACCCCTTTTGTGTCATCTAGGTGGTCCCTGTGAATTTCTATAGAACACAGACAGACAGACAGACATTCGCAAATATAGATATAGATTACGATATTCGTGACTGATTATTCTTTCGCATCTTGTTGTATTTATAACTAGTTCTAAATACTACGATTCTCACAAACATTTACTACGCCAGGAATGCACTCCATATTTGGAAATGGTTTATTACGTCATGTTGAGAATGCCGCATCGTTGTAGAACGACTAGCATCACCAAATTCACCCTCTGAGGACCTCATTCTGCTTACACCTCAGCAGAATGAGGTTCACAGAGGGTGAATTTGGTGATGCTAGCCCGCTATGCGGGGTAGCATCACTAAATTCACCCTCTGGGAACCTCATTCTTCAAATGACAGACACACTATTTCAAGGCTTGTACTCAATCCGATCAGACGTTCCTAAATTACTATTTCTTTGGCTTCGGTGGTAACAAATATTTGAGTCGAGTCGACGAATCCAAACATCAAAGCTCAGAGTGATCAGATATCGGTTTTTGAAGTTTGTTAATTCCTCGAAATGTGGCCCAGAAACAAGTGGTCAAACGGACAAATTGCGGATGAAGATGGATAGCTCTAAAATCATGTGGTTATTATTACCACTTGATTTTCGTGTTATCCATCTTCATCCGCAATTTGTCCGTTTGGCCACGTGTTTTTGGGCCACATCTCGAGAAACTAACAAATTTCAAAAAATCGATATCTAATCACTCTGAGCTTTAATGGGTGTGTTCCTCGACTCGAATCAGATACTTTTTACCATCGAAGCCAAAGAAATAGTAATTTAGGAGCGTCTGATCGGATTGAGTACTTTTAAGGTCATTGAATATTCGCCCTGTGTGACATAACTACACGTGCGCCATTATATTCCCACAACCTGACTCAAGCTTAATAGGACGTATAGCACTAATGGTATATTATACCCGTGCTGTATACGCACAGTAGAACCCAAACTCGAATAGCAGTGCTCGGTTCCTTACATAAACCTCACACATCTTAATCACAGCCCAGACCTTCACACAATGAAGTCGGCCCCCAAATATGGTCAAAGGGAATGACAATAACCGCAGAGCCAATACAGATGTGTATTATACCAAATATCTCATATACTATTCACACCAAATAACATATACGTAACAACAACACCGTGATACATTATGCCTCTCTTTTATTCATTTCAGCTTGAGGTTCTTATACATGTGAATGAATGCTTTATTTCTCAGGCATTCTAAATGGGACATGAGACAATCACAACAATGTTCGAGCATCACCTATCATTCGGGTCATTCAGTGCGCGACTTAGTTGTATACATCGATTGTGTAACGCCTTATACTTCATACATTAAAGAATGGCATCCATATCTGTGTGTCATTATTCCATCACACTTGGACGATCCACATTATTAAGCACAACGTGTTCATCAAACTTCCATTGACCAACTGAGGACAGTTGTCCGAATCTTGACAAGTGAAGGCTGTGTGATACACCACAATCACTCCTGGTCAAGTGGTCCTGCTAATGTGCTATGATGCTGTTGGGTCCTGCTGAATTGCTATGATGCTGTTAGGGCAAACTGACTCTGTTAACAAAAAGTACCGTTATATTTTTTTAATTTGTCTTTTTCGCAGTGTTCCAATAATCTGAACATATACAAGAAAAGCCATTATGCGTATCAATCATTCAAAAATATATTTATTGCCAAACATTTTTTAATAGCGGTTGTATTAGGTGTTGAAAATCGACTATATTCAAGATGGCTATTCGCGTCGTTTTACAAGCACCACCAGCCCAGGCATTATTATATATTTTTAAAATAAATATGTTCTTGAATGTTTCATACACACACTCGTTTTTTTCTCAAATCGCTAGGGTTAGTAAAACACCGCGAAAATGACAACTTTAGAAAAAATAACGGTACTTTTTCGTAATGGCATCATTTTGCCCTACCAAAATCATAGCAATTCAGCAGGACAACCAGCATCATATAATATTAGCAGGACCACTTGACCAGGGGTGACAATGAATTGAGTCTCATTAAATGAAGCTTTTGATTCAAACCGACGGAATTGAAACCCTACCTTTTGTGACGTATACGGTTAGGTCATCAAGGTTAGAGTTAGAGCGTGCCCATACTTTGATGAGATGTACACACAAGTTGATGAATTAGTAAACTAAACCTAATCCTAACTCTATCCGTGTGTTTCGCGAAACGCCTATGAACAGTGACTGAAGAAATAACACACACGAACACCAGGGGACTGATGTAAATAGGAAATAACTCTTAACAAATAAAACATCGAAAGCCACATCAAATGTTAAATGTATTAAAGTTTCCAGACCAATTTTTACAAAATCTATTTTAATTTTCACTCAGATTCTTACGGTGGCCCGTAAGTGCCACGGCGAAACAAACTTTTTACTCACGGCAAAACAAACTTTTCAATCACGGCAGAATAAACTTTTCACTCACGGCAAAACATTCTTTTCATCCACGGCAAAACAAACTTTTCACTCACGGCAAAATAAACTTTTCACTCACGGCAAAACAAACTTTTCACTCACGGCAAAACAAACTTTTCACTCACGGCAAAACATACTTTTCATTCACGGCAAAACATACTTTTCATCCACGGCAAAATAAACTCTTCATCCACGGCAAAATAAAATTTTCACTCACGGCAAAACATACTTTTCATTCACGGCAGAATAATCTTTTCACTAACGCTAGACCCCTCTCTCTCTCTCACGATTAAAAATATTTTCATGGCTGTGGTGACGTGGGAGTTATATGCGAACTATAGTATATCAGGGGTCAATACTATGAACAATTTTATACCTGTAAATACAAATTGTATTTATTAATTTGTAATTACATATTTGTGTTAACTATCACAGTGGATTCATAGTACAGGGAAAATTTAGCCGTATTATTGTAATACCTTAGACTGGGCGAGAGGTGAAACCCCTAAAACGCAGCTGTAAAACTTGGAAAAAACTAACTCACCACTCTGCTCCCATGCACCCGTTATCAGTGTTATCTGAATACCAGTTCAAATTAGACTGACATGTATATAGAGCTAAAATAACTGACAACAATTGATTTGGGGAAGTTACAATGCGTGCTATTATTTTGTGATTAGTGATAACGCCGGTACTATGAAACGATGAGCTAACAAAATCTCGCAAATTTCACAAAGATCTACTGTTGATTATTGTAGATTGCTTACGGACAAACATTTGCCTGTGAGCGATTCACAATATATTGAATCACGGCAAGCCAAAGTTACAAAAGAAATAACCAATCATAAGTTGAGAGGTGATCGCTTATCAGAGCTGTCCAATCGGTTCACGGATTGCTAAGTTGATGACCACTTGTCTGCGCAAAATTAACAAATAAACTGTTCGTTTGCAGTGTGTGTATGTAAGTACAAGTCAGTGTAATAACGAGTACTACAACCAATTTGGTATCATTGTTTTTACAAATTACAAATTTACAACCATTCAGTTTGTGAAAATAAAATATTATTTTGATGGTATAGCATTATATATATTGTGACCATACTATGATTTCAAACTGATCCGCTACTCTTATCATAACACATCGAGGCAGTAACGTGGCTCCATTTTATCGGGGGGGGGGGTGTATCGAAGCAGGGACGTGCTAATGGTCTCGGTTATAGGAGTGATGTGTACCCCCGGTGGTCCAGTCGGTAGAGTGTTAGGTGCATTACACCGTCACATGCCGTCCAGCGCTGACGAAGCTGGTTCGAAGCCCGTCATAGGGAGGGTGACCGGAATCGTGTATCTGGGTAAGTTTGTCAGTTGATTTCCTGGGTCGGTGGTTTCTAAACGCAGTGCGACGATTTCTCGGTGAAATCAAGTCTCTGCGTGGTCTTTCCTCCACCCGTAAATTTGACAACGACAACGCCTAGCGGCTAGAACGACGATAAACCCTAATAAACCAAACCAAACCAATAGGAGTGGTGGTCATTTTATAATTTCAAACTGCTCCGATATCTTATAATCTAGATAGGGACGTGGCTATATGGGCTCAGTTTGGCGATGGGGTGTCCATCCTATAATTTCCATATGCACCCTATGAATTAAAAAAAATGCCTATAAATTCCACATAGCGATGGAATAGTATATCACGAGGAAAGTATTTTAATTTTTCTACGCTGATAACAAAAGTTAGTCAATATGACTAACATATGTTAGTCAAACGTTTTTCCTCAGGATGACTGACTTAGTTCAGCCAACATGACTGAGGCATAACATTAATCAAAATTACTAGGGTGGTGTTAGTCATAACGACTAAGAAATGGGGATTCAAGACGACTAATTAGTCAAAATGGCCAGGATTTAGTCATAACTTTTCTTAGTCAATTGGAAGGCGAAAATTAAAGTTGCTGAATTATGTGCAAATAATTCCAATACTTGACCAAAGTTACTCAAAATGTTTGTGACTAACACTAAGTTAGTCATATTTAATCAGTATGTCCAACCCAGGGGGGGGGGGTGGACAACTTACTGTTACAGCTTGAAACAAAAAGGCACGACGTATTTGTAACCCAGTAACTGGTTACAATTGCTTCGTATTTTTTTTCTGCACCAAAATCTGCCATATATGCGTCACTGAAAGTATCACTCACTATTTGTATCAATCACTAACTTTTGTCAGAGACGTTGTGACTCATACGATTTGGCGACTACTCACCAGACTACTCACCAGTAATCGTGTTCCCAAGACCACTATCGCCATGTCCCTGTTTATGAGATTTCCATTGATAACACATTTTCATAAGGGGGCGCTACACCCCTACGAATCAGATGGTTATATACTCCGGTTTAAGGATGTGAAAAGCGACAATTTATGTTTGACACCCTATATAGACATTCTAGACAAGTTCCTTAGCGTTGTATCTTTCAATAAATTGGGTAATTTCAGTAGTTACAAGGAACACATACTGCTACCTCACGTCCAAGCTGACACCCCCTAAGGTTTGACAAATTCTAAATATAGGCCATTTCAATCCCAACTTTTGACCAAAGGTGGTAAATATGCAAATGTTGGTCTAAAACAAACACATACCCCTTAATAAATTGTTGGAAAAACTGAATAACAGAACAAGTTCAACCTATTGTTGTTGTAAAATTTCCAATTCATGTTGTTCCAGGTATCAAATTTCCAGCTGTTGAACGTGTTGATAAAATGTTTGGGGCAAGAAACATAACCCAACCCCCTTGTCGGGACGTCCCTGTGGGTTGTACTTGAGATTTCCAGCTGACAAAATATTTTCACGAGGGGGTGAATCGACCCCTTGTTCCCACGTCCCTGCGTATCATAGATAGATATATTATCCGGGTTAAGGGTGTGAAAACTGAATAATTATGTTTCATAGTACTCGAACATTCTTTGTGATTGGAGATATTTGTAAATACAAAGAACACGTACTATTTGTGATTTATGTTTGTAATCGTAGGTTCATAGTATTGGCGGAATGATAAATTGTTATTTCTTACAAACAATTGTAGATTCTTACAAAGAAAAAGTTTCATAGTATTGACCCCAGGTCGTAAATCTCTATAGCATGCGGTGAGCAAAGGTCCCATGCGGTGGTGAGGTTCCGACTGTTTCTCTGCACTGTGTAAAGAGACTGTCATATTGTATGCTGATTTATAATAAACATTCTTTATTGTAAGCATCAATTTCGAGTTGATAAAGGGCACTTACATAGTAAACGCTCTGTTTGAGGATAAAATAATTGAAGTAAAGTTCACATAATGATTAAAGTTTTCTGTAATATGACCATCTTCATTTGAATTCCCATCTTGGTATAAGCGACAGTTTTGAAGGTAGTCATACATATACTGACGGAATGCTAAGAGTAAACGCTCTTGATCACACGCACCAGTTTTGATGTTGAAAAGAGCGCATGCTGATTAAAGTGTTGTATGATATGCCCCACTTTACTGGTATTACCCTATTGATATAAGCTTCAGTTGTGAATGTATAGGCCATATACTTAACGCTCTTTTTTGCAAGCACCAGTTTCGAATTTGATAGAGGGCACATACTGATAAAACGCTGTGTATTGTAAGCGACAATTTCGAAGTTGATAAATTGCCAAAACTGATTAAACGCTCTCCATTGTAAGACTAAGGTGGAGTTGATAAAGTCTTAATAAAGGGCACATACTGGTTGAGGTCTTCTGTGATATGACTCATAGTAGACTCTCTTGGAATAAGAGTACCAGTACTGCTTTGAAGGTATATATGCCATATACTGACGAAATTTTGAAAGTAAACGCTCTTTATTATTCATCAGTTTTATGTGGACAAAGGGCACATACTGGTTAAACGCTCTTTATTATAAGCGTCAGTTTCGAAGTTGATAAAGGGTACATACAACTAAGGGTTGAAGTTGATAGATTATTAAAGCTGCGAGTGAAAAGTTTTATCTGCCGTGAGTCAAAAGTTTATTCTGCCGTGAGTCAAAAGTTTATTTTGCCGTGAGTCAAAAGTTTATTTTGCCGTGAGTGAAAAGTTTGTTTTGCCGTGTGTATGGATGAAAAGTTTGTTTTGCCGTGGCACTTACGGGCCACCGTAGATTCTAGTGTATAAAATAACATAAAGTATTGCAAGAAAGCCACTATTTTGTTTGAGATTGAAATTTCTGTGCATTAATTTCATACAATTTTGATGTTTTAGACGGACATCACAAATTATTTTCTTACTTGTTCAATAACAAAATGATAATCTTTGGTATCTATATATGCTTCAGATTGCATGTCATATCTTGTTTTGAACATTTTGTTTCAATAGAATAAAGCAGAAAATTTGTTAAATCAAATGATTATATTTTTGTTGTAACTGGAGGTCTGGAACCCTCAATGCATCTTTAATAAAATTACGCATACAAATAAAATCGTGCTACATACGCATATAGATGTGCAATACATTCGGCGTAAATCACTTTCAATGCATAATCAAATATTTTGACTGCAATATCATTATTTCTGGGGTGATACAATGTCATGCCGATAATTATATTGAAACATTGTACTCTCTTCCAATCTCTATGTCTGCCTCTCTCTCTCTCTCTCTCTCTCTCTCTCTCTCTCTCTCTATCTCCCTCTCTCTCTCTCTCTCTCTCTCGCACTCTCTCGCTTAGATCACCAGCAGTGTAAATAACTATGCATCGTCAACAATAATCGAGGAATGATGTGATGCTCTAGTTCATCGATTGCAACTGATGTGTGCATACATCAACCCCAAATGACGACAACGGAGTTATCATGGTCTTCGTCTGAATCCTGAATCCTGAAAAATTGCCCATAATTCTGCTGTGGTTAAGGAGTCGATTATTTAAGGTATTACTGTAATTATTACGAATAACTATTTGTAGTCATAATGTTTTTGCATGGTCCGTTTCCGATTTAGTCGGAAATATGGCTTGTTGCCATTCATCGGAAAGCAACAAGCCATATTTCCGACTAAATCCTGAAAAATTACCCATAGTTCAACTGTGGTTAAGGAGTCTGGTATTTAGGGCATTGCTGTACATGTCGTCGTTCACTTTGCGAAAGGTGTCTAGTAACATTATCTTCTAATAACCAAAATGAGCGACAAAAGCTATGTGCAGGCAGTGTGAGAATGGGATTTGTGTGCGCGGAGTAATCTTATTTTGATTGAAGCAAATTAAGTATATCGGCGCAGCGCGGGCAGCTTGTCGTCACCACAGCCATTGTTTGCAGACGTTTTGTTAGTCATCGGCCGACATCTACAATGTATGAACCGGTAGTTTTGGTGCCATAATATCTTGACTTTTCCCACTATCCGTTAGACGTATGCGTGCTAAACATGGCTATTTCCACTTCGGCGAAATTAGGAAAATATGTTCCATTCACAAATGAATCCATTATTTAGTCTGCACCACGTGTCGTTCATGCGGAACTCACGGTCTCGTTTCAGCACAACACAATCTTCAGATTCACCGCCATATTGGACGCTTGGTTCCCCGGTAATCCACACGGTAAATGGCATCGGGTTACCGGATGTTGTGATATAACGTTCGTTGACATGGTTACCGTTGATCCAATAACCAGACATACTGTTCCCGGTACTCTGAATTTCTGCTTGAATGAAATCTACTAACGCATACCATTGGTCTTGGGTTTGAATAACGAACAGTTGCCCCCCTTCGTTTTCACAGAATTGCTTAGCTCCACCAAAGGTAAGGCCTGTTGTGTATATCTTTATTTTCTTCAACCCAATGACGTCAAAAGTCGGTAGAATCACACCTCTGTAACCCGGCGCAAATCTCCCCGTGGGAATACAGATATCATTCTCACCACAGACAGGGGATGTAACGTTTCCGGATGTTGTTGATTTTGTGGCCGGTGCTCCGTCGGGACTCGAATGGTCGGTTATGAGCAAACATCGCTTGTTTTTAAAATGAAATTTGGCGCATGCGCTTTGATACACACACAGTTTCTGACATCGAAGATGGTTCTCTGTTGTGTTGACGATCGACGCTTTGTATGCAAAAGCGTCCAAGAATAGCAGGAAAGGTATGAAGGCCGTTGCCGCATTTACGCGAACCTTAATCCGCAGAGAACGCATACTATATACGTGCACCTAGATACAAGTTTATAATTCAATGTAAATCCACTTTCGACGTAGATATCTGCGTCCGAGGTATTGCATTGTATACTTCTTTTAGACTCGTCTAGATATACAGATTAAACAGGTACGGCGATGCTTTCCTCGTATTTCCGCGCATGAATAATTGGTCACCCGTACCACTGAGTACAGTTTAAGAAGCAACTCGAAAAATCACAGACACACCTACAATCACACAGGACGAATTTCACATCTCCTCTTATTCTGATATTTTCACGACCAGGTGCGACACTATGTCCGGCAAACTTCGGGTCGGAGCCGACGCCAATGGTTGTCCGTGCATGTGTAACAATATGCGTATTCTAAAGATCCCTGAACCATGGCGAACAAGTCACGGACCACGGGCAAAAGTCTTGGACAAATTTGGTGGATTTACTCGATCCCGCCTTATAATGATAAGAAAATGACGACAAGCCGCGAGTACCGACGACGAACAACTCTATGTCCCTGAGTATGTTTGGTCTCGCCACCGCCGCTATTCCCGGTTGATAGATTACCACAACGTGTGTACACGCTGGTGCAGTATATCGATTTCTTAGTCACTGCTGATTTGCCAAGCGACTTGAATTACTTTGACTTATTTCCCAAAAGAATTATATATGCAAAGCCCCACATAAATAATATATTGAACACAAGAGGACGACTCCATCAGTGCTGTTAAATGAAATGGTCTTCACGAGCCGTCACACTATTATTTTTTGATTTGACCCTTTAGATAGCCTTAACAACATTATGAATTGCTTTGTTGGCGCTGTGAAACGCACTCAATAAAATAAGGAGAAAAGGTCCCAATCAATAGCGCGTGTTCAGCAGGTATGTGTCCATTACTTTGATATGTAATGCATTACCATTACTTGACATTTTTGCATTGTCATTACCTCTCAAATGAAATGTAATGCATTACCATTCTACCATTACTTAAAAAAGTAATGCTTTTAATTTCCATTACATCTAGTTGGTCGGATTGGATACACTTTGACAATCTGAATAGTTATGTGAACTTTATTAAACCCATTTGGTGTTTAGCGCTCCACAATACACCTAATAATATTTGTTTTTGAATATTTCCAGGTATTTGAAAAAGATCGATAAATATTTTAATAGTTACCTTTCTACGATTAGCATATGTCCCGCAAGAGTAATTGTTATTGGGAGAGGGGCTTCATACAAGTTCATAGGTTGAAAAAAACTTGTGCCCCGATCCCTTTTGTATATATATGCAAATAAAATACGTCTTAAAGACATATTATGGACTTGATCGGGTGAATGGAACTGATCAGTTAATATTCAGGCACTATGCCAACTGGAGGAATGTGCCATTCTACTGACATCGCCGAAAATCGCAGGCAAATCGACCATACCACTCCAAAGAAACCATCGTTGGAAATACGCTCAATTGTAAATATTTACTGCTCGATTCGGGACGCATCTATCGGTGATAAATTAACGAAAACGATTTCGCCATCAAGAGTCACTGCATTTAATTAATATATAAGAATGGCGGTGTGTGTTGTCAATTTGAATATAATATTCGTAAAAATAACTAATTTGAACAAGATTATTCTCCATCTCTATATGATCTCCATACCGGAGTGTTTTACATCACTTTAAGTCAAAGAGTAATAACAAATATACGATGTTAGGGAAATTGGGACCCACACAAACAACACAGCTTCTCTAAGACCAGTGTGCAATATCCCACTAGATTACCGTAATACCAGTGTGCATTTATCCCACAAGATTAGCGTAAGACCAGTGTGCATTATCCCTCGAGATTAGCGTAAGACCAGTGTGCAATATCCCACGAGATTAGCGTAAGACCGTTAGTATCCAATGCGTTATATATAACTTGTATTAAAGCAGGGATTCATGATGGTCGGGAAATTATTTTGGACCTATTTGTTTTTTCTGAATATTTTTGGCAAATTTTCAGAAACCTAGCCCAAATTTAAAAACCAAAATATGGGATCATCGAAACACAAATCTAAAACAAACATATAAAGAAACACGCACTAACATAACTGAACAATTGCGAGTTGGACAATAGAAAATCGCACGGATGGGAGACGCAAATACTTAAATGGGTCCAGTCGGCAACGTACATCAAAGCGGTAAAGTGTTTTCACGTGATTAAGAAATGCAGTAATGCCCTAAATAATCGACTCCTTAACCACATCAGAATTATGGGTAATTGTTCTGGAATTAGTCGGAAATATGTTTTGTTGGCATTCATCGGGAAGCTCTTAGACCGGCTCCCAGATGAGGGTAGTGTCACACGAAAGGGTAGAAATTTTGACGCTATCTCCAATTATCCTTGCCCTGTGGGGGTTCCAAAACACTGAGGTATCCAGGGCGGAGCAGGTGGGAAATATATTTTTTTGACCATTTTGGTGTTTTTGACCTGCAAATTTCAGTATAATCAGGAAACCCAATAAAGTAAGACAAATGTTGAATAAAATGTACTTGAATATTAGATACTTATTCTATCTGGGTTGCTTAACATTTATGATGTGCAAAAAGTTATATTTTCCAACAATTTTTGTGAAAAATTCACGAAAATGCCAAAAAAATGCATAAATTGCAGTGCTTTTTCAAAAAAGTTTTCCAGAAGATTTCCTATAAAATTTTAATTTTTTGGTATAAAGCTCTTATTGGTCCATCAAAATTTTCAGCATTATATACCTGATTTATTAATATCAGCATCACAAGCAATGATATCCAAGAAGCCGAGATATTTCCAAAAACTTAACCCACCCCCCTAAAACTGATTTTCTATCTGAAAATACCTATTAAGTCAGAATAGCCCGTTTTCATTCCTTTTTTTTAACCAATTCAGAGTCTTATCATATATCATGGAATTAGTATGTATCTGAGGATGTTTATGTTATGATAGAGTCTATTTTGTTTAAATATTTGATTTTTTGGGGGTAAATTAGCTAAAAAAATTATTATTTTAAAGTGAAAAATTCCCATGACTTTGTCAGCTTTATGGATACAGCTGCACAACATGCACCACAATAAGCATAAATTCTTCCCCAATATCGGACATGAAATGCTATAATCATGTACCAGACCAGAATTAAGAAATAAAGTAAAACGTATCCCTACGCCAAGATAGTATTCTCAAAGCTTTCAATTTTATGCTATACTAAACTCGAAAGGTCGTTCATACTAGTTGATATAATTCATATCATAAATCGCAATAGTTCTGCCCACGGATTATGTAATCTCATCTTCACTATCACTGTTAATTTCATCAAATGTGATGGTATCAGTCAATAGAATTTCTTTGCAACATTTTACGGGAAAGAATGGTTCCAACAACTCAGACTGCCTATAGGCCGTCCATCTATGAAATGCTACACCGCGGGAGTGGTTGATTTGGCAATGGTTGCAAGTTTCCACTGTTTTGCTATCATGTTGGCTTGTTTTGGCTGTAGAATTAAAGATTCCTCACATGGTGGAAGTGCAGAAAGATCAACTACCTTTTGCTGATTCTCGAACTTCTGCTGGAACTTTACCCACCTAGCTTAATTCACTTTTCTCGAATTTGGACCATACATGTATACGACACATGTTAACTCCTTGATTGTATTAAGCGTGTCACTGTCCAAATCCCAATTCGTTCCTAAATAAGCCATGACTTCCATATATCTTGATGGTCTTTCCAGCAACTTCCAGAAGTGTTTTTTTCCTTTTCGGAACAACGATGAAAGGTAATTATTATCTTATTATCTGTGAAGAAATGGAACCCAACAACTGCATTCTTCTGTATATTTGGCTGCCAAAATGTGGAAATGGTAGATATTGACCCAGCGTGTCCCGCAATCGCTTAGAAGTTGTGGTTGATATATGAAATTGGCAATTCTGCCTTCTATAAATTGAACACTAACATGTCTGATGCACCTTAGTTAATTTTTACTATTGTCACCACTGACATTACCAGAAGTATTGGATTTTTCTCTCACAAACTTGATATAAATAATGGCAAAACATTTCAAGTAAAATGTAACTATGTTTGGTATGAAAGGTGTTTATTGTTTTGATCTACCTTAAATGTGTCACACTAATGTGTTTATAAACCAAATTACTCAAAATGGCTTCCAAAATGGCAACCATTTTTCACATATATTCTCTGCGTTTCCGAAAATGTAGCAAATTGTGACTCACTTCGTTATTTTACATGTTAGCTAATCAACTGACAACTAAATGTTCTATTCTGGTTGTCCCATTTCCTTATGGGGCATAACAATTTAATTTTAAAGTTGCCTTATTTCCCCCACCCCCCCCCCCCCGAGAATCTCTTTTTGGATGCTGGCTATATTTTTTTTAATAAATGGGCAGAACTTGGAAATGGAACTGAAATGAATCATAATCTGTGGCTATTCTGGCTTATACAGGGTGGAGGGCAACATGGCAACCAGGGAGTTACCGTGTGGTCATAGGTGAGATGAATATGTATAATGGGAGTTATTGTATGGTCATGAATGATGCGAATAGCTGTACATGGTTAGCTATATGGTCATGAATGGGGTGGCCATGGTGAGATATATAGGTATGCAAGGAGTGAGTGTATGGTCATGTGTGAGGTGAATAGGTATACAGGGAGTGACTATGGTTGTATGGTTATGACTACCCAGTACAGGTGTACACGGTGTGGCTCAATGGACATTGTTGTGGTTTATGTAAATAACGAGAGTACATGTACTTACATGGTCATATGTGTTTTTATGTATATATGGAGTGAATGTATGGTCATGGGTGGGATGTACAGGTGCACCTTGTGTGGCTGTATTGTCACAGGCATGTGTATATGTATACATGTGTTGTCTGTATGATCATGGTGGGGTGAATGGATAAATAGATGTGCAGCTATGTGTAATGCGTATAGGTGTACATGGAATGGCAGTAGTCATAATGTGTATATGTCTAACTAATATGTGCTGAATGGTCATTGACGAGCGTGTGGCTGGTCATGTGTGGATGTGTATATGTATATATCGAGTGGCTATATGGCTATTGACATGGCAAATATGCATAGTGAGTGACTGTATGGCCAATGGTGATGTGAACAGGTATACAAAGAGTGACTGTATTATCATGAATGTGGTCGTCATGTGTCAGGTGTAGGAGTTTACCTGGTGTGGCTGTATGGTCATGTGTATGGTATACGGGTATACACAAGAGTGGCTGTAAGGTTATGGAGAGGTATGTGTATAAAGTGAGTGGCTATATCACCATTAGTGAGGTGCATATGTTTACCTGGAGTCATTCTTTGGTCATGGTTGGGGTATATGTATATCTTGCATGGCTATTTTGCCATGGGTTTGGTGAACATGTATACAGCGAGTGATGTATGACCAATGGTGAGGTGAATAGGTATACAATGATTGACTGTATGGTCATGAATGTGTTGAATAGGTATACAGGGGTGGCTATATGGTCATGGGTCAGGTGTATGCGTATACCTAGCATGGGCATGTGTGGAGTGTACAGGTATGCACGAGTGTCGATATATATGGCAATGGGTGAGGGATACGTATTTAAAGCAAGTGGCTATATGGCCAATGGTGAGATGCATATGTATACATGGAGTGACTCTATGGTCATAGATGGGGTGTATATGTTTATCTTGAATGGCTATTTTGTCCATAGCGAATAGGTATATAGGGAGTGACCGTATGGCCAATGGTGAAATGAATAGGTATACAAGGATTGTGATCAGGAAAGTGGTGAATATGTATACAGGGAGTGACTACATGTATATGGTCATGGGTCAGGTGTATGCGTATAGAGTGAGTGACTATCTTGACATTTGTATTGTGTTTATGTGTATATATGGAGCGACTGTATGTTACTGGGTTGATTGTACATATGTACCTTGGGTTGCTATTGCTTTCCACAATAACTCAACGATATATTAATCGATAGAGAGGTCATGTCAGAGAGTTCTCCATCTTGATGGCGTTTATGCACGATGGAGGAAACGTTAAATGATTTCCTCCTGATAATAGTTAATAAATTTTTATGCTAATGTGCAGGTGATTCAAGTCAGTGATATCGAGATTTCAAATATATAGGATAATGCATTTATTGGGTTCCATTCCTTCACATTCCGTTGCTGGAAAGATGATCAAAATATATGAAAGTCATGGCTTATTTAGTAACGAATTGGATTTTGGACAGTGACACGCTTACTACACTCGAGGAGTTAGCATGTGCCTTATGTTCAGCTTTCGAGAAAAGTGAATCAAGCTAGGCGGATAATGTTCCAGCAGAAGTTCGAGAATCAGTAGAATGTACTTGATCTTTCTGCACTTCCATCATGTGAGGAATCTTTAATTCTACACTCAAAACGAGCCAACATGATAGCAAAACAGTGGAGACTTGCAACCATTGCCAACTCAACCACTCCCGGTGTAGCACTTCATGGATGGACGGCTGATAGGCAGACTGAGTTGCAAGATGTTGCACAGAAATTCTATTGACTGTTACCATCACATTTTATGAAATAGACAGTGACAGTGAAGATGAGATTGCATAATCCGTGGGCAGAACTATTGCAATTATGATATGAATTCTATCAACTAGTATGAACGACCTTTCGAGTTTAGTATAGCATAAAATTGAAAGCAGTGAGAACACTATCTTGGGGTAGGGTTAAGTTTTACTTTATTTCTTAATTCTGGTCTGGTACATGATTATAGCATTTCGTGTCTGATATTGGGGAAGAATTTGTGCTCATTGTGGTGCATGTTGTGCAGCTGTATCCGTAAAACTGACAAAGTCATGGGAATTTTTCTGAAATTTTTCACTTAAAAATAATCAAAATTTTAGCTAATTTACCAAAAAAAATTCAAAATTTAAACAAAAATAGACTCTACCATAACATAAACCTCCTCAGATACATGATAATTCCATGGTATATGATAAGACTCTGAATTGGTTAACAAAATGGAATAAAATATATATCATATATATTTTGAAGACCTCTGTTTGTATGTCTGTATGTATGTCATTTATACAAATCGAGATATATATATATATATATATATATATATATATATATATATATAAGCCTATTCGTTTACCCGTGCGACGTGACATTGACCTTTAAATCGGGTCAATTCAAGGTCAAACGCCCGAGTATCACCGGATTTTGATGCAAATTAGTGTCTAGGGATACTTTCGTAACCTTCAAAACTCATATATCCGGATCCGCTGAGCCGCAGTGCTAAATTGCCTTATAAACAACGCTATTATATGATACTGGTGAACCTTTTGTTGTTCGACGCAACTTCAGACTGTTTTATTCTACGAGTGAATTCAGACTGTTTTATGCATTGTTTATAAATTGTCTATCGAAATTTGTATTCTCGAGGCACATTGGCATTCTTTTTGTGATTCAGACTGTTGAATTCAGACTGTTTTATAGCTTACAATGAGTCGCAGTGCTAAATTGCCTTAGAGCACAATCCCATTGTTGCAATCGTCCCTGATTTTTGGTAAAGCACACCGATTCCCAAGGCTGGCGAATGAATAGTTCAATGATTACCCCATTGTTAGGCACACGCAACTCACAACAGACAAATCGCACGGGCGCTTCGAAGTAGCTTCAATTACCAGAGGCCACAGGGGCAAGAACAGCGCTCTGCTTCACCCAAACACACTGCCATTATACGCCGTTACTATTTATGCACCTCTAATATACTACGCAGGCACATATATAGGGACGGCGTATAAGGGGAGTGCGGGTGGGGGGTGCACGTCCTCTTGTATAATAACTGAAGCTATATTGAAACGACCGCGCGATTTGTTTGTTAAGAGTGGCGAGTGTCGAACAATGGGATATCACTGAAATATTAGTTTGCCAGCCTTGGGAATTGGGTGTGATTTACCAAAATTACAATATATATATATATATATATATATAATACATCAACAGGACGAACGGGGGGGGGGTGGCAATGGCAACACATGCATTGGTTGAATTATTTATTAACTAGTAGCATAATTACATTTATTATAATTATTCCACAAAACTAATCCAGTTCCGAAAATATTCTCAGGACCGCTAATCCAACGATGAAACTAAACGAATTAACATTTACATTTAGAACCACTAAATATAGTGATAGATCCAATGATCCAACAGAATCACCACTTCACAATATAGCGCTCCACATATCCGATATAACTATAACAACAGAACTTGTATCTGGAGAATCTGGAGGAACCAATGGACTATTATGGTAGTAATTTCGAAACAGTTTCTTGAAAAGACGACACGTTTATCACATAATAATGATGTGCAGCATTACCTTTGGCAAAAGTAGTTGGTTGTTGGTTACAGGTCAAATTCCATGTCATCATTCTGGCAGACAGACTTCTTCGGAATTCATGATCCACTTATACAATGTATATAATAATAGTAAGACACAATCGTGCGACTTCCACATTTGACTTTCCAAACACATCTGCGAGTGACTTGGTTTGTGAAAACGGGTCACACGTTAATCCGTGTCGTTTCGAACATATTTATTCACATTCAACGGCGATCACTGCATGGGTAATCACGATGATTGGTGTGGCTAACGGGTCGTTGTGTTCATCTCGGCCAGCGCACGGATTGTACGCCGTGTTCAACGCACGATCAATTGCGTATTTCGAGATAATCGCATTATGTGCGGTCAATTGTGCTCTAAGTCGGTCAGGTCAGAGCACGCGAATAATTCTGGTAAAGAACTATTCTTGTGCTCTAACCATTACTTAGCGAGCATTGACATTCTTTTTGTGAATTTTTATAGTTTGTGAATTCAGACATTGACATTCTTTTTGTGAATTCAGACTGTTGACTGTTTTATAGTTTGTGAATTCAGACTGTTAACTGTTTTATAGCGAGCCTCAGTGCTAAATTGCCTTCAAAACTCATATCTCGGGATCCGACGTGCTAAATTAAATTATACAATACGCTCTTTATAATTCCCATATTCGGGTTGGTTAACAGAATAACGCTCTTTATCCAGCGAACTGTTTCCTTACCATCAACACAACGCTTCTGCGAATTCAGACTGTTAGTTTACAATGAGCCGCAGTGCTAACTGTGACTGTTCAGATTTGTTTTAATAACTGAAATACTGCCTTTTTGTACATTTTCCTATATAATCATTGTTTGACGCCATTCATTTCCCTCATTCTCACGTCAAGCTACCATCGATTTGTGAATATCAACTAAGCTTTACACCAATTTGAACCGTTTCAATGTATTCTGATGACAGGTCAATGCATTTGCCGCATTCCTACGACATGCAACCATTTACTCAATTTGTAAATATCAACTTAGGTTGACACCAATTTGAACAGTCGAGGACGATAGACCTCACATGAGTCGTTATGGCTGCTCGGCGTATAGGACATTCCTTCTTAACTTTCATCCACTCAATAATGCAAACTTCACAAAAGGAATGCGAACGGTCCAAACTTTTTCCACCATTTATTGGGGTGTTGGTGAGTTAAAACATAACTATAACAAACAACACAACACAACTATAAAAAAAGAAATATAAAACTATAACTATATAAAACTATAACTATAAAAAAAAACTAAATCTATAAATATATAACTATAAAACTATAACTATAAAAAACTATAGCTATAAAAAACTATAAATCTATAACTATGAATTAAAAATATATACAACTCAAACAATCAGTTTCTGCCGGCGCGTCCTTGACGAGTTTTCGATGCCGATCGTTTCGGGCGATGAAAGAAAACGAAACACCTGCTCAAATATGACTCCTAAATAATGATCGAGTCCCTAAAATTATAACTATCTTTAATTGTGACTACGATCCGAGCAACGGTGTCGGGCGGTATATATATGCTGACCACTATTCTCACGATACTGTTGGATTTATTTCTACCATTACAGAATAGTTAGCTCAGAAGAACAAACAAATCAAACGGCCCTTCTCGGCGCCACGTTCTTCTGACAAGAATCATAATTTTAAACGGCCCTTTTCAGGGCCACCTCATTATTTCTAACGGCCCTTTCAGGACCACCTCATTATTTCAACGGCCCTTTTCGGGGCCACCTAATTATTCCTAACGGCCCCTTTCAGGGCCACCTCATTATTTCAACGGCTGATAAAACCTTATATACATTGTCTATAACATATCGCGTCGATGCCACCCAAAAAGTCAAATATCGGTAGGAAAAGCAAGGACAAGCGACGCGTGCATACAGCTAGACTTGCCGAGACGGACGAGCAACATGCCCGTCGTCTCGATGAAAACAGACTTGCCACAGAGGCTGCACGAGTTGCCGAGACGGACGAGCAGCGTGGCCGTCGTCTAGATGAAAACAGACGTTCCACAGAGGCTGCACGAGTTGCTGAGACGGACGAGCAGCGTGGCCGTCGTCTCGATGAAAACAGACTTGCCACATATGCTGCACGAGTTGCCGAGACGGACGAGCAGCGTGGCCGTCGTCTCGATGAAAACAGACTTGCCACAGAGGCTGCACGAGTTAACGGCCGTCGTCTCGAGGCAGATGATCGACATCAGCATTCTGACGACCGATGGCTGGACGCGGCATTTGCCTACTTACCTGATATAGATTACCAGTCATCACATGAGGTGCAAATTGGTGCCATGACAGTTATGTGCCCTCGGTGTGAGGCACTCAAGTGGCTGGGGGAATCGCCTGGAATGTGCTGTTCCAATGGAAAAGTGTCTGTGCCATTGCACCCAGACCCTCCCCAGCAACTCAAAGATCTTCTCGGTGGAGTTTCTCCAGATTCTAATCATTTCCTGCAGAATATCAGACGGTATAACTCTGCATTCCAAATGACATCATTTGGGGGAAATATTGTCACTGAGGGGGGATTTATGCCAACATTTAAAGTTCAAGGGCAGGTATACCATGCGATAGGATCACTCCTTCCTCCCGCCGACCAGGAAGCAAAGTTCTTGCAGTTGTATTTCGTTGGTGGTGACCAGAGAGAAGCTGATCTTCGCTCCTCCCTTCTTGACCTTAGACCCCAGCTCACGCTGGCATTGCAAGACATGCTCCATTCGGCAAATTCCTACATATTGAGTTTCAAGTATGCACTTGACTCCGACATTGGCCCGAATATGCCAATTGTCATTAACGCTGATAAGAGACCAACAGGGCAACACCGTGGCCGTTTTAATGAACCAACTTGCAACGAAGTAGCAGTAGTCATGTCTGGGGAGGAACATGGTCAACGTGATATTGTAATCACATCGAGAGATAATACACTCAGGAGGATTTGCGAGACACACATATCATATGATCCGTTACAGTACCCGCTTTTGTGTGTATTTGGTGAAGATGGTTATCACATCGCTATACGCCAGGCGATCGGCAATAAAAGTGTTTCATGCAAGGATTTTTATTCCTTTCATTTCATGATTAGAAGGACTTATTTCAACCACCTACATCGTCGGGTACATGAATGAACAATCATTTGAAAATACACATTGATATACAGACAAACTTGTTTATCGCGTAACTATGACGTTAACGAACGTTACCTGACAAAATTTGGCGCCAAATGAAAAATGGCGGGAAAACTTACAGGTGAAAGACGCGCCAAACATAGAAGCTACATGTGTAGCGTTATGAAGAAAAGTTAATGCTTGAGTATATAGGAACTCGTGCAGCTTAGAAGCAGTCCATACAATGTATAAGCATATTTTAGATAATGAGAGTTGGACCAAGGAGAAATTGTAAATTATGACCAACTCGCCATGAAACCACGGTCCTTATTAATGCCACGATAAAAACTTCCAAACAGTTCTATATGTTGTAATTCGGCCACACGTCTCTCTTTCATGTCCGAAGGTCCACCTCTTAATACTTTGATGCGGATGTCATCGGGTGTGTGGTGTGGTTGACAGAAATGTTCTGCTATGGGTAGGTTCAAGTCCCTGTTGTTGTTGTTCTGCCTATGCCCCGTCACTCGTTTGCAGAGAGGTTGCCCTGTTTCACCAATGTAATGCATTTCTGGACAATTTGCGCACGTAATGATATACACAACACCACTTGAGACACATGAGAACTGGCCCACATCCTGGAACACGCGCCCATTGCGCATAAGAACATCGGCCTTGTTAATTAACACACACACACGAAGGCTGTATAGCCGAAAGCTAGTACGACATTAAAGATTTGATGGGTCTTTAATTGGTGTTATCATATTGATAAGAACTTCCTATATATATATATATATATATATAATATATATATATATATATATATATATATATATATCTTTATTGTCCTCCATAATTGTAGAGTTTGATCAAAGATAGGCACAAAGTTTAGCCAACATGACAATAAACAAATGACAGTATATATACAAAATGACACAAGTGCCCCACAGACAGATATAAATTCAGACATACCGACATGCGGACAGAATATGCAGGCAGACAAACACGTGAACATAACTTTCAACCTAAACATATTTACATGATGCGGATAAAATCCTAGAGATACACAGGATATGTATGCCTAAATGCTTACACTCGCAGCTGACAGCAGTCATGGTTAGATTTTCATATAATATTCAAGCATTAGTATTATGTCGTTTACTGCTCACATACAATTAATGCACCATAATAATTTTACCAGTGGGTTATTTGTGAATGTTCTTGACGAACATGAAGTAAAGCATGTTAAATCGACACCGTTGTGGCCCCACGCAAACGGTGAGATAGCAATTCAATATTGGGCACTGATGAAAAGAATCAGAATATCGCATGCTCAAGGCAGCGACTGGAAAAGTGACTTGGATACGTTTTTTTAATATACCGGAGTACACATCAATCCGTGAAAGGAAAATCACCAACGGAGATGTTATATAGAAACATTTGACTTTGATGACTATCAACTGCGTGATCATGATGCCGAGGAAAAATGAAAAAGAAAAGGTGTTTGCAGATCATAGATGAAACGCCAGAGAGAGCGCTGAGAAGGTGGGATATCAATTGCTGTCAAGGCAGTGTTGGGTGAATAAGTTTTCCACGAATTTTAACCAAGGGTACTACAAATTTATTCAAAGGAATGGTAATTGTGTAACTGTGGAAACTGGTGACAATGTCAGGTACAACCGGAATCTGACAAGCGTTCCATACACCTAATTCTCACATTCAATGCACTAACAATTCTGGAGAGACTGTTGTATCACATTCAGTGATATCCAGAGACAGATGCAAACGATAATATAGGTTTCAGGGATAATGTAGATTATGATGTTATGTCGAGCAGTGATTTATCAGAGACTGATTAGGGACAGGATAACCACAGCTAAATTCGAAGACTTTGTTGTGGGTTAAGAACTTAGGGAGGCAGAATGTAATATCTTGTTCAATTAAGGAGGTATAACTCTATTTTATGTTGAAAATTATTTCATGAGTAATGTTCCTTGATGGAAATATGCGTTCAGAAGAAATATATTATTATCGTTTAAATAAGGTTGCTTGATTATATTCAGACTGAGCACGGGTGATTAGTTATACTGACACTACAAATCCCAAGAAGGCTCTTAATCACCCATCATATCAAAGTAGATGAATCGACAGAAACACGCAGATCATCTCCGCTGTGTACATGTATATACAGTCATCAGACAATATGTACATGCACAACGTGAAGTCTTAAAATAAACGAATCATATTATTCAATTCACTGTAAACTCAACCGACGTAGATATAACATCCTTTACAAATTCAACTATACAATATATATATTGAGAACAGTCTTCATTTATTTACTTCTTTGGGACACGACGACGATACTTAAAAATTTGACCAAAATCGAAGTGTTAAAACGTCCTCTTGGGAAATCGATATCTCGCCATCAAAACCTCCCGTTAGTGGAGTCATGGGTCCGGTCTTCGATCTAGCTATTTTCTGGAATATTGGAAACGCGCATGTTGTGGTTTTATGGCTTAAAATCGAACAAGGCATCTTTAATATTATATTTGTATACGCCCGTTTGAGAAAAAAAACGGAAGTATTATGTAAATGGGTTGTCCGTCCGTCGTCCGTCCGTCCGATAACTTTAGATTTTATCGAGTGAACTTAACCAAATTTGGTATGTTAGTTTACCACACCAACATACAGATCAAGTTCGAATATGGGTTTCGTCCGCATGATTTTGACTGAGTTATGCCCCTTTTTCGACTTAGGTTTTACCTAATTTGCGGTTCCCGGATGATAACTTTAGATTGAATCAAGAGAACTGAACCAAATTTGGTATATTAGTTTACCACCCCGAACTTCAGATCAAGCATGATTTTGACTGAGTTGTGCCCCTTTTTCTACTTATATTTTACCTGATATGCGGTTTCCAAGTTATTGTGTTTTATTTTTGTTATTATTTCGTCTTAAGTCAAAGGTTTCAAACAAATGAATTAAAACTTGCCCCACTTTACTCCAGAAACGGGCGTATTATGGCACGCTCCGACGTCATGCTTTTGTTGTCTAATATAGTCTCCCTTGATTTGAACGCCTGCTTAAATACACCACACTTCGTGGTGACAATTTCTATTAGCATAACATGTACACTGTATGATACCCCTTATCGGTCTGTTCTCTTGAAAATAAGTACAATATGTGCTTACTTCTAATGTCGCGTTTATGCCCATATAGAGCTTATCTCAGATGAATCACGCTCTATATGGGCGTGAAATGTGTCATTTAAAATAAACCCGTTAAAGCCCATAAAGGCACCATTTTATCTACATTTTTCATCGACACGACATACCAGATGAACGCTTGTTATAATGTATGTTTACTGCCGCCCGCGCCATTCAACAGAATAAGTTAAATGAGCTTAATAGTCCAATATAAACCTATGTGAATATTTTGTTCATATATATATAAACCTATTTGCACGAGGATATGTTGCCTTATCAGAGGCAATGTAATCGATGGACCCATAGCATTCACAACACAATATTCTTGATCCATCCCCAAAACATATTTCATCCATTCAAATAAACCATCAACTAACTAACATTGATGGTTGGATATCGACATAAAAATCCGAATCCAGAGTGACTCAAAGCGAAGTCTCGGGTTTGATGTGGTATTTCAACGGTTATTGGCCTTGCAGACTCCAGGAATATGAGTTAAGACATTTTGTTTCGTAATTAGGAGGTCGACCATAGTCAAGGATCCACAGTTCGATTTGACACCTGGCAACTGATTCAGAATTTCATATAAACCGATTCACTAGGCAAAAATAAAATGTAAAATACAGGAAATGACCGTCATTGAATTTAAATTTCGTATTACACAGGCATCTCAAATCCACAAAGTCATCCACACGCATTATAGGTCGAAAACGAGTACAAAAGCTCACGATTGCGAACTAACTTTATTGTCAGCCGCCTGTATACGAGGCGGCATATGGACGCTCTTTGTAAGAGGGGTTGATGTAATTTATTTGCTAGGCTGACAAAAATTCAAAAGGTGTTAAAACTTCCTCTTTTTTTAATTTGATACCAGACCATCAAAACCTTCTACTAATGCGTTCATAAGTCCGATATATTTATATTCTGGTACATGAAATACACATGTTGTGTCCGGCACCGCTATATATAATCCTAACAGAAGATAGAGCGCCTCGTTAGCCTCACATCTAAAAATAGAATCTTTGGGGTCTAAAATTGGTTGTACTAAAATATTCCCAAAATATCAAAAACCCAAAAATTATTTTTCCAAAAAAAAATTTCAAAACTTCCAAAATTTATTTTTTCCAAAAAATTTAAAAACTTCCAAAAAATTTCAAAACCCTAAAATTTCAAAAGACAAAATTTCAAAACCCTCAAAATTATGTCTCCAAAAAAAGTTTAAATAAAAAATTTATAACGAGTTTTCGGTTTCTGATAATCTCGATATTAAAATGTCGAATGTTAAATTATTTGCGTGTAATATCTTTCGTTATTTTTTTTTGTTCAAATATTTTTCATGAAATTATTAATCGATGTTTAGAAATAGCTTTATTGGACATTGTGACCATCGATATGAATGCATACATTCCAGTGTTTTATCGGACGCAGTTCATATAATTGTCATACCTGAAAATAGACACTATTACTTTTACATAAATAATAAAGAGCGTTTATTCTTTACACTCTCTCTATCCCATATGACAGGTGTGTATTATCGTGAATTATTGGAAGTATTGAGACTAACGGTCGAAAATTGTAATGTGAAATTACAACCCTCCAGAATGAATTGTCATATTCGCTGTACACGCAATCACACGCGACATTGGTGGTAACAATGTGTCTTTCACACCTTTGCTTTACCAAATGAATTATATTATTTCCCCGGTCACAGTTATATGCTATTCAGAAAACATATCGATTTAATGTCTGAACAAACGAGTTAGTATCAATTAAGGTTGATAAACTGTGTCATTCACACGATAATTAGTTAGCCAAAACATGCATACATATTACGTCAGGTCGTGAGACACTCAATTATAGAAATTGCTTTGATGACATTGTTATAACAACATTACGTAATAACCACTTATCGCCCCACATTCATACTTACGCTTTGGACATTTTATCAGTTTATCACGTGATCACTAAATGTGGCAATCGGGTATCCACCGATGCCTGCAATTTATTATTTATAATAATTGGACTCATTGATCTCACGTAAATAATACTCTTAGTTGTTCCAATAAAATAGTTATCAAATTCGATCACCAATAGATTTGACTGTGGAATATAATGACCTTTAACTTATTTATCGATCTATGTTAGAACATGGTCTTAACAAAAAACTTGACCATAACAAAAATTACCTTACATTTATGCATGAATCTAATTAGACCATACGTAAATATTGTCAGCTTATCGTCTGATGAGCAAATCCGATGTTTATCAAAAATAGTACAACTTCCAGTTGGTAATTACTCTTACGAATGAAGAGCGTTGAACATATACGAAATTACTACACGAATGAACTGAAATTTATATTTTCACATCTTACCAACAACAGATACAGACATAGTCATAGTGTTATACTATCTTACATGTACCCATGCTATGACATCATTCGAAGGGGCAATACACTCAAGGAGTTAAAGTGACACGAAACAAGGGACGTGATGTAATATTGGTGTTTGAATCTTAAAGGAACACAAGACACTCTAAAAGGACACTCATTATGAATGAATGTTAACAATACAAGCGCACGAATGAAGAGCGTTGAACATATACGAAATTACTACACGAATGAATTGAACCTTGAAATTTATATTTCACATCTTACCAACAACAGCTACAGACATAATCATAGTATTATACTGTCTTGCATGTACACACGCTATGACATCATTAAAGGCGGACAATCCACTCACGGTGTGACAACAGATACAGACATAGTCATAGTGTTATACTATCTTACATGTACCCATGCTATGACATCATTCGAATGGGCAATACACTCAAGGAGTTAAAGTGACACGAAACAAGGGACGTGATGCAATATTGGTGTTTGAATATTAAAAGGAACACAAGACACTCTAAAGGGACACTCATTATGAATGAATGTTAACAATACAAGCGCAGTGGTTGAAAGTTAAAATGACAGATCAATATTTAAGGGTCAAATTTTCAGGGCACTTAATGCACCTTTTATCATTACGTATCGTTTCTCACTCTACAATTCCCAATAATCCACACACTCTCTCACCCCCCAGCTTATAGATATATAACGAAAACGAGAATATCATGTTGATGAAGTTTATTGAAATTTAATCGTCCGAATTGTCATCACTTTCGTCAGAAGTGTCATATGTTACGTCCATGAATTTTTCTAGCATCGGTTTGTACTTTAATATTGACATTTTCACTGCATCACATTCTCCATAACCATTATTCAAATATTTGTCGACTTTATCCATGACTCTGTTGTGCAGAGTCCCATTGCGCAGCTGCAGATACGATACTATTGTCCCAGCATAATCATTCATAAAGTGTATCATATCTTTACTTTTAAGGTCTTTGTCAGCTTGTTCTTTTGCTTCTGCGTCTTTCGAGCCATTTTCCTTATACGTGTCCACTTTATCACTCCATTCCTCACGTGTTTTATCTCTACTTTCATCACGCAAACTTTTGAAGTATTCATCTTCATTCAATTTAATTTCCTTATTCTGACTATCATCCGGGTCCTCAGTTAATTTTCGTTTTAACTTATTTTCTTGACACCAGTTTTTTACGTGTCTCTGAACATCATAATGATCTGCGAACAAAAGCCCGCATTCATTACAAGGGTACGACATGTCTTCTCGAATGTCTATGTTTTTTTGACGGTTCTTCTTATTAATTTCATCGAGCTCACCAGGTGGCCGTATGCCGTTAGTATAGTCATTATGTTGACCCTGGGGCACAATATAATTATATGTTATGCCCTTCTGTTGACCGGGGAGTTCTCTGTCATCGTATTTCATCGCATTCTGTTGACCCTGGGTCTCAGTGTCTTTTGTATGTTTTTTCATCCCATTCTGTTCATCTGGGTGTTCTCTGTCTTTTTGGAGATTATATTTCATGCCATTCCATTCACCCCTATGTTGGTTCGTGTCCTCTTTTAGTACATTCTGTCGCAGACGTAATGTGTCCGGTGTTGCGGCTTTTAAATCCACCAGTAGGTAACCGTACGGTTCACTCGTCGCTTCCGAAAACTCTCGAACCATACGCTGAGGACATTCAGGATACATCTGTCTTGATAATGTTGAAATTAATCCCTTGTCGATTGGGTTATTGAACAATACCAAATATTGACAATTTCGTCGTTGCGTTGGATCTTTGTTGTAGTAGAAATTCTGGTTCAAACTTATCAAAGATAAGTTCAAATGGTGACTTCCTTCGGAATGCAAATTCCTTCGGAATGCAAATGCGGTATTTGCCGCCGGCGGCGGCGGCGGTATTGCAGTATTTTACTGTGGGGTCCGCCGGCGGCGGACCCCCGGCGGCGGTGGCTGCACCGCCGCCGCAGTAAAATACCGCAATGCCGCCGCCGCCGGCGGCGGTGCCACAATTACGTCACTACAAATGACGAGGGAACCTCTCGGTGAAATTGATTTTGTAAAACGAAAAGTGATACCGAGGATAGATTGACCAATGACGGCTATTTGTATCTTTTGACAGATATGCGTGTCCAGACTCGTTTGATGTTCGCTATCGCATTACTATGTTTTAATAGTCGATACTTCACTTCTCGTCTGACTCTCTTACCGACAAGACCTGTTGATTCCCCGTATTCACAGTGCTTCTCCGGCAGACTATTTCATCTACATAAAGTTATCAAACATACGGACATGACATATTTTTAGGTTATAAGGAACATTTGTATAAAGGAAATCCATATACCGAGACATTTTAGTCAAGTATAAATGAAGCACCAGTGTTCAATTTGCTCTAGGGGGTATGTGCGGAACCATGATTTGATAAGACATGTACAATCTAAGCACACTGAGTTTGTTAACCGACACCCACAGCAGCAGCACCAAGCAACAGCAACAGACCGTAGCAGCAACAGGCAGCAGTATCATCAGCCACAACAACAGCCATTACAGCAACACCAGATACTACAACACCAGCAGGGGACACAGCAACAAAGCGACATAACATCCTGCTTTGATGATCCAATGGCCAATGTCCATGAAGATTTTATTTTCAAGCATCCATTCACGGCATGTGTAAGTGGACCTACATCTTGTGGTAAGACATACTTCGTGAAAACCTTGCTACAAAAGTCTGCCTCAAAAATATCACCCGCACCTGACAGAATAATATGGTTTTATAAATATTGGCAGCCCCTATATGACGAATTAAAGTATACCGTCACCCCTCAGGTCAACTTTATACGAGGAATACCAGCAAACTTGGATTCTCTTATCAACCCCCGGTATAAAAATCTAGTTATACTCGATGACTTGATGCAAACTTCATCAAAAGACCAGAGTTAATGATTTGCATTCCGAAGGAAGTCACCATTTGAACTTATCTTTGATAAGTTTGAACCAGAATTTCTACTACAACAAAGATCCAACGCAACGACGAAATTGTCAATATTTGGTATTGTTCAATAACCCAATCGACAAGGGATTAATTTCAACATTATCAAGACAGATGTCCTCAGCGTATGGTTCGAGAGTTTTCGGAAGCGACGAGTGAACCGTACGGTTACCTACTGGTGGATTTAAAAGCCGCAACACCGGACACATTACGTCTGCGACAGAATGTACTAAAAGAGGACACGAACCAACATAGGGGTGAATGGAATGGCATGAAATATAATCTCCAAAAAGACAGAGAACACCCAGATGAACAGAATGGGATGAAAAAACATACAAAAGACACTGAGACCCAGGGTCAACAGAATGCGATGAAATACGATGACAGAGAACTCCCCGGTCAACAGAAGGGCATAACATATAATTATATTGTGCCCCAGGGTCAACATAATGACTATACTAACGGCATACGGCCACCTGGTGAGCTCGATGAAATTAATAAGAAGAACCGTCAAAAAAACATAGACATTCGAGAAGACATGTCGTACCCTTGTAATGAATGCGGGCTTTTGTTCGCAGATCATTATGATGTTCAGAGACACGTAAAAAACTGGTGTCAAGAAAATAAGTTAAAACGAAAATTAACTGAGGACCCGGATGATAGTCAGAATAAGGAAATTAAATTGAATGAAGATGAATACTTCAAAAGTTTGCGTGATGAAAGTAGAGATAAAACACGTGAGGAATGGAGTGATAAAGTGGACACGTATAAGGAAAATGGCTCGAAAGACGCAGAAGCAAAAGAACAAGCTGACAAGGACCTTAAAAGTAAAGATATGATACACTTTATGAATGATTATGCTGGGACAATAGTATCGTATCTGCAGCTGCGCAATGGGACTCTGCACAACAGAGTCATGGATAAAGTCGACAAATATTTGAATAATGGTTATGGAGAATGTGATGCAGTGAAAATGTCAATATTAAAGTACAAACCGATGCTAGAAAAATTCATGGACGTAACATATGACACTTCTGACGAAAGTGATGACAATTCGGACGATTAAATTTCAATAAACTTCATCAACATGATATTCTCGTTTTCGTTATATATCTATAAGCTGGGGGTGAGAGAGTGTGTGGATTATTGGGAATTGTAGAGTGAGAAACGATACGTAATGATAAAAGGTGCATTAAGTGCCCTGAAAATTTGACCCTTAAATATTGATCTGTCATTTTAACTTTCAACCACTGCGCTTGTATTGTTAACATTCATTCATAATGAGTGTTCCTTTTAATATTCAAACACCAATATTGCATCACGTCCCTTGTTTCGTGTCACTTTAACTCCTTGAGTGTATTGCCCATTCGAATGATGTCATAGCATGGGTACATGTAAGATAGTATAACACTATGACTATGTCTGTATCTGTTGTCACACCGTGAGTGGATTGTCCGCCTTTAATGATGTCATAGCATGGGTACATGTAAGATAGTATAACACTATGACTATGTCTGTATCTGTTGTTGGTAAGATGTGAAAATATAAATTTCAGTTCATTCGTGTAGTAATTTCGTATATGTTCAACGCTCTTCATTCGTAAGAGTAATTACCAACTGGAAGTTGTACTATTTTTGATAAACATCGGATTTGCTCATCAGACGATAAGCTGACAATATTTACGTATGGTCTAATTAGATTCATGCATAAATGTAAGGTAATTTTTGTTATGGTCAAGTTTTTTGTTAAGACCATGTTCTAACATAGATCGATAAATAAGTTAAAGGTCATTATATTCCACAGTCAAATCTATTGGTGATCGAATTTGATAACTATTTTATTGGAACAACTAAGAGTATTATTTACGTGAGATCAATGAGTCCAATTATTATAAATAATAAATTGCAGGCATCGGTGGATACCCGATTGCCACATTTAGTGATCACGTGATAAACTGATAAAATGTCCAAAGCGTAAGTATGAATGTGGGGCGATAAGTGGTTATTACGTAATGTTGTTATAACAATGTCATCAAAGCAATTTCTATAATTGAGTGTCTCACGACCTGACGTAATATGTATGCATGTTTTGGCTAACTAATTATCGTGTGAATGACACAGTTTATCAACCTTAATTGATACTAACTCGTTTGTTCAGACATTAAATCGATATGTTTTCTGAATAGCATATAACTGTGACCGGGGAAATAATATAATTCATTTGGTAAAGCAAAGGTGTGAAAGACACATTGTTACCACCAATGTCGCGTGTGATTGCGTGTACAGCGAATATGACAATTCATTCTGGAGGGTTGTAATTTCACATTACAATTTTCGACCGTTAGTCTCAATACTTCCAATAATTCACGATAATACACACCTGTCATATGGGATAGAGAGAGTGTAAAGAATAAACGCTCTTTATTATTTATGTAAAAGTAATAGTGTCTATTTTCAGGTATGACAATTATATGAACTGCGTCCGATAAAACACTGGAATGTATGCATTCATATCGATGGTCACAATGTCCAATAAAGCTATTTCTAAACATCGATTAATAATTTCATGAAAAATATTTGAACAAAAAAAAATAACGAAAGATATTACACGCAAATAATTTAACATTCGACATTTTAATATCGAGATTATCAGAAACCGAAAACTCGTTATAAATTTTTTATTTAAACTTTTTTTGGAGACATAATTTTGAGGGTTTTGAAATTTTTTCTTTTGAAATTTTAGGGTTTTGAAATTTTTTGGAAGTTTTTAAATTTTTTGGAAAAAATAAATTTTGGAAGTTTTGAAATTTTTTTTTGCAAAAATTATTTTTGGGTTTTTGATATTTTGGGAATATTTTAGTACAACCAATTTTAGACCCCAAAGATTCTATTTTTAGATGTGAGGCTAACGAGGCGCTCTATCTTCTCCCAACATGTTGCAAATATACTTCCGTAAAGTTGCCTTATATTGTCATATCAATCTGGAATCACGTGGTCTCAAGTTGAACATAAAAACTAATGCAGAAAAAAGATAATATCTATTAAAGGCACGGATGGCCTTGGTTGTAGGTTATAATTCAGAAATACAAGTTTCCAAATTTTGAAAATTTCCTCAAGAGTATACTAATAGTGTAGTATAATGACAGTAGGAACGGGATATTATCCATAATACACACATGTGTGAGCCGATCGTGTTTATATACAGCACATAAAGCGTGTGCGAAAAGCAGAACAAGCAATACCGCGGCGATTGTTGGGGACAGTGATTCACGGTGACCCACCCAACACATAAAGATTGAGTGGCCACACATGTATTCAATAGATATACACATACACCCCACTCAAAACAATGCAGCGCTTCCCTTATACCAATACGTTCCACCGGCTTTTACTAAAGACGACAGCGCCCGTTCGCACCCACAGCACCTGTCCGCACCCACCGCATCTGACCGTACCCGACCGCACCTTCCTATGGGTCCGAGTGAGATGGGGCACTCACTGTCGTACATAATTGACCTGCATCTACCAAAGTTCCAATCAACATGTCGATAGTCTGAGCGGAAACGGCACCACTTGAGGCCGGTTCCGCTAGGTACGCAAAATCCAAAAAGGCACCGACCGCACCTCCCCTAGCTGTCTGACCACGGAAAGGGACATAACATCGTGCAGCAAATACCCCTCTGTATTCATGGGCGGTTGAGCAAGTCGCTAACTGTAGCGGAAGTGAATACATTAGCCCATATGCTGCTGTCGAATTCGCTATGAATCGCTATGGATGTACGCAAAAACAACGAAAATATCCCCACCGACCGCACCGCCACCAGGGGACAGAGTGAGATGAGGCATGCATTATCGTGCAGAATAGGCATGTATGGTCCACTGCAACGGCACTGTTAACCACTAACTTGCGGTCGGTTCAGTCAGACACGCATAATCCAAAAAGGCACCGACCGCACCTCCCCTGGCTACCTGATCACGGAAATGGACTTCATATCATGCACGAAAACACAAAAACGACGAAAATAATTTTCGCCGACCGCACCCCTACCAGTGGACCCAGCGAGATGGGGCATGCATTATCGTGCAGAATAGACCTGTATGTACACTGTTAGAACAAATCTCGTCGCTTTAATGGTGTCATACCGCCAACATTGGACGGTTAAACATACGGTCAGACCGTAGCATGCTCCACGTTAAGTGTGTGCTTGTATATATGTTATTTTCTCGTTCCCATGTTGACTTGTTTTTGTATGTTTGTGTTAAATTACATGTGTGTATCAATATCTTCAATAATGGAGGAATTAAAGATATATATATACAAAACCGTTTAATTAACTGGCAGACTGTGACCAGTAGCTGTCAGACCGTTGTATTTGTTTACGGTTCAACACCGTTTAATTAATATCAAGACCGTAACTAATAGGTCAGACAAATGGTATTTTTCACTGGTCAACGCCAATTTGTTGCTCTTAATTTGCTAATTTACCGTAGAATTGGCCAAGTTCCCATGGTAACAATATGATTCCCCGGTAGGCATTACGATTACTATGTTTTAGAATATAGTATTATTCGTAACTGAAAAATACATCTTAGTTCTTCTATTAGGATCATAGTTTTGATGAAACGTAAGTCCTCAATGCGTAAAGTGATAGACAATACTTTGCAGTTTGCAGAGGATCAAACTCGTTATCGGCCTCGTTGAATTTAATCCGTAAAAGGCTGTGCACGTGTGATGTATTCACATTTCACTGACTGTATACATATGGCTGTAAATAAAAAAAAGCGATACTAGTAATAGCCGAAAAGCCAACGCATCAATATTCAGTTACGAGTAATAATATTTTCGACCATTCTAAAACATATGAACTGGCATGCCATTTTAAGACCTAAAAGAACAAAGCTACCTGTATCACAGTTAAAACTCAAATGTATGTACATGTAAAACATCTTAATGGCATACTTTTGGTAACATGTTATTGTAAGGCGTGAAATAGTCCAGTCACTTGTAAGCACACTTTTTGTTTTAACAGGTACATCATGACAATATATCAGCCAGTTGATATTGAAACCTTCAAGATAACATCAGATCCCGCAATAACTGTACGCGATGGCTTGGCGACAAAGTTCTCCTATAGTCGTACATTTATCGACGAAATCTGACAGCATGATGTATTCAACTGTATCCATATCAGTGAGTCAGCCAAATACAATTTGATAAGAACATCCAACCAATAGTGGACTCCCGGTCCGTAAATTGTCGTAATACATGTAACTGGGCGATAACATGGCGAATGACGACAATGTATCATATCCACTCGTTTCAATGAACATTGCCTAACATGTGATGAATCGGTCCGTGTAATTGTAATACTAATAGTTGTACTTGTAAGTTGGAATTGTAGATACGTGATCATCAATCACTACGTCAGTTCATTGTTTATGGTGTTGTTGCTGTTGTTGACATTGAAGCTCCTGTGAAATACTCTTGTGCGTACAGTATATCCTCTCATGTAAATGTACACGTATGTGCTTGAAACAATCAGAACACTATCAACTGGATGAACAGGTCAAGCTAAAACAACACTGTCAACATTCCTATACTACCTGGTTGTTATTGTTGTTGGTGGTGTTGTTGTTGTTGTTATTATTATTATTGTCACTAGTGGTTGCCATCGAAGCTCGTGTTAATTGTACCTATATCCTCTGGTGTCAGTAAATGTGCCAGTGTTTTGATAGTCACAGTAGTGTCAAGTTCAACTTGGCACTGAGTCGAATGAATTCAGGTCACAGCCGACCTTGGATCATGCCATGAATCTCTACTCTCGAATACGGCCCAGTTGTCACAATTTAGTGAAAATATCAATGATTAAGCCGGTTTTCGCAGAATTGAAACTTTTCCGGTTAACAAAGGAACCGAAGTCACGTAATTATCATTAATCCACAACTGAAAAGGTAACATTTTCAAAAATAAAACTATAGTTTGTACAGCGTCTACGATCAAATACGAAAAATGACGAAAGCAAATTGATGAGTGCTAAAGACACCAGACTTTAGAATAAAGTTATTACGTACTCGAGATAAGACGGACCCGCATAACACAGCATGAATGCCGGATCATTGTATTGTATTAATAATACATATTAAATATCAGCAGTCAGATTCAGTCATACTGTATGGAGTCATTGCCGTGTATAATTTGGTCGCCGATAAATATAATATTGAATTTTGACGGCGTCAACTTTGGATCACGAAATTTTTTAACTTAGAACATTTTCATCAGCACATAAAACAACGGTGATTCACCGTACACCTGATGAAACGGTATGGGACCGTCGGATTTCGACGGTCCGACACGACACTGTTAAACCGACAGTACGTTCTAACAGTGATTGCTGTACGGATGCGGTCGGGTGCGGTCGGCTTTTAGTAGGACCGATCCTACCCATGACCATACAGCCGCTCTCTGTACACCAATACAAACACCCATGACAACAAACACAGCCGCTCATTGTGTACCCATACACCTCACCAATGACCGTACAGCCGATTTGATTGATTTGCGTGTTTTCCGAACCCTTGATCTGAGATCGTCAAACAAAGGAATGAATATGGATGTAAATCTTACATCTATTAAGTTTTATGTCTACTGGTCAATGGGTATTTAGTATAGGAATGTTAACCGACACAATAACACAATCGCCATTTTAATGATGGGTGCCAATTAAGCTGATTAGAATAATTCAGAGGTACAGATTCCTGTATGTGAATATTCACAAACAATAACCCAGAACAATGAGCGCGTCCTTTGAAAAGCAGTGTACGGGAAGTCTTAGAAAATGTTTTTAAAGATGCTACACAAAACAAGGACTTTGAACGCCATGGACAATAAATACATCCATTATAACGCATTTCCGCAAATACGCCCACCGTTCAGTGGGTTGTATTATGGCAAAACGACCAACTTGTGGCGTGGTGACCTGAAAGGACAATAAATAGACTAGCCCATGCTAGAAAGTGACGCACACCTTCGAAGGTAGGGCAGTATCAGCATGGCCTTGTCTATGATTCACACGTGTGTTTTCACCGCCCTCTTCTTTTCTCGAGGAGCCCGGACTTCGTCGAATACTAAAACAACTACTTTTTGGATTGGAAATGAACTGCAAGCAACCTCATCTAACATGAAAATAATTGGAGAAATACCCGACGTGAGTGGAGTAGTTGGTTGTGCAATCCTGTGCGAGAGGAATCAGTTCTGTGCGAAGTTTCACTTCGACAAATCCACTGGTGTCTGTCAGTTTTTCGACGGCTCCCCATCTACTCCACCGAGCGGAATGATGGAACCGAAATTGGGTAAGCAGATGTGTACATTTATAACTTCAACATACGTTCTATTTCATTTATCTCAGATAAAAAAATATTCTTGGAATTGCCTGCACACCCCTACATACCTATACTTATATATGTATATGTACGTAAACAAAGATTTTGATATTATAAATTTCAGCATTTCGTTATTAGCACTTCAACTTGAGGTTATGCCATTGATAAATTATATCGACAACGGGGGTGACAGGAAGACAGCCAATCCCGGTTATGCCACCCCCTCAAAATAGTTACACCTGAATTTTGAGTTATTATTGTTGCTTTGTTGTAACCAATTATTGCGTGAATAAAACATACATACAAACCTTGGCACACGTGGTCACTGGAATCTTGATGTTTTCTCAAAATTTCTGGAACATGATTTTGAAATTCTGTACCTGTGATTCGTGACACAAAAGATAATAATTATATAGAGGATCTCGAACGAGTTATGTTGGGATCGAATATTTTATGAAACGAGTTTGATAAATTTGAATCACAATGACGAGATGTGAATCAAATTTATCAAACGAGTTTCATAAAATCTTATAATGAGTTGAAGATCTGGTATTTCACATGGTGGTCAAATTACAACTTTGACCATGGTGTTTTGATCCCAAAGAAGCAATAGCAATGTGCACGGCATGGAGCATAACATAGCGTTCCTTGTTAGTCTATTCCTGGGCTGGTAGACATAAAGATCGTTTGATTAACTTCTGTGCGAAACAAAATTTAAAGCTGGGAAATGGCTGTGACCATGGCACGTATTTTTCACAACATATGAAGCCGGTATATCAATACATGTGTGAAACTATTTTATACCTCCTTCCAAATTGCGTAGACACAATTTGGAAGCTCACATGAGCCATGTCCGTTTAATCCATGAAAGAATAATTTACCTACGGTTACAGGAAAAGAGATACAAACATTTATAATTAACATTTAATGCTCAAGGTAATTGGACCGACCGCATACATGATAAAACAAACGTTCAGCCTAGATGTTGTTCCTGTTGCGGAGACATGCGTTCATACACGAGAGACGATCATGAGAACGAACATACGTATCATTCATCCTTCCTGTACTAGATTATGCATCACCAGCAGAGACGTGGTGACAGGGGGTTCGGTGTTGTCTCACCCCCCCCCCAACTTTGGTCAAATTTCATACCTGACACAACATTAGTTGGAAATTTCACACAATCAATAGGTTGAAAATGTTCTTGTAGTTTGATTTTCAAACAATTTATTGGGGTAATTTATTGGTTTTGGACTATTATTTGCTACTTTTGGTAAATATTTTGGATTGAAATGGCCATCAGTTGGAAATATTCCAACCTCAAGGGTGTGTCAATTTGGAAATTTCCAACACTTGGAAAGCTTGTGTCCTGGTCCCCTCCCCCCCCCCCCCCCCGTGGCCAGTCAAAACTGCTAGTTAAGATCAGAAAACAATTTTGTCCTACATCATTGCCATTGGAAATTATCATCAGTTGGAAATTGTCCAACCTAAGTGGGGGTGTCAGGCTTGAAATTTCCAACTCTAGGGAGGCTTCAGGCTAGTCTAGGAGCTAAGATTTTGCGATTTTCTTGTTCTGATTTCCAAATTTTCACACACCGGGCTGATCCATGGTCGGCCCGATGTGTGATGTTCCCCAAAATTTTCTCACACCGGGACGAAAAACCATGGTCGGCTCGGTATGCGTTATGTCCTGGTCTCTAGTCCGTAGCCGTTTGCATTTGTCTGGAGTTGGGCCACTAGATGTTAGGATTTATGCAATTTCCAGGTTCAAATATCTGAATGTTCTCATGCCGGGTATACAAAACAATGGTCTATGAATATGTAGGCTATTAGGCCTAAGCATTGGGATGCAACAAGAGTGCAAATGGAAATATGAAGAAGTTGGAAGCCACAAAGACGATTCAAGCTGGGGTCTGTTCCCCAGTCAAGTACTCATCTGTAGAAAGCACGCCCTGGCTACAAGCGGAACAAAGGATTTACTCCGAATTGATGGAAGATGGAAACACATTGACCACTTCACTTTGTATATAATGGGTCAAGTTTCCAATATGTTAACTGATCAGATAACACATGAATTGGTAAATAATAAATCGTGTCCACGTGGTATATATATCATACCAAAACACATCTTAAATTCATAAAATTGATTCACTGAGGCAGCTGAGTATTTTGGGTTATCATTGTCTTATTCCATGTATTAAACCTATTTCGTTCCACGTCTGCACTGCTAACCACAATTCCGTGTTTTCGTATGCACTATAAAACTAACCACTTCCAATTCCCACCAAAGAACAAAGTAACGAAAGCATTTAATTTCTATCTACAAGAAAAGATACTCGTACGACCCATCCGGCATAAGAAATGGCACATCAGACTTTTACCAAGAAAACCCGCGAAAACAAAACAAAATCACATTTAATGTTTTAAATTATTTCCTTCATGAAAAGAATCTTCGTGATAATGAACCCTCTCAATACTTTAGAATATAGAATTAACCTTAAAATAACAAAAACCTTCGGAACACAGAACCTTCGGAATAACGAACCTTCGGATTTGTGAACCTTCGGAATAGCGAACATTCGGAGAAATTTCGGAATAGTGGACCTTCGGGATAGTGAACCTTCGGAATAGAGACATGCCCCCCAATATTCATGTTATATAGTTCAAAGGTATGGACCCATAAAATTCTAAATTTGGCCCTTAAAATATTGAACTCCAAATTGGAGCCCACACAGAACATCACTTAAGTCAACTGTACCTGTGCCATGTCCCAATGCGGGAGGGTCCATATATACCACAACATTCATATTATATGCCAAGAATTCAACGGTATGGGCCCACGTAATGACATTAAATCTCAAGAAAACCCGCGAAAACAAAACAAAATCACATTTAATGTTCTAAGTTAAGTTATTTCCTCCTGTATCTGTAATGGGTATGCGCGCAGGATCAGTTCGGATGTGAGCGCACACTCCATAAAAAGAATCTTTGTGAAAATGAACCCTCTCAAATTAGTCTCAATACTTTAGAAAATAGAATTAACCTAAAAATAACAAAATCCTTCAGAATAGAGAACCTTCGGAATAGCGGACTTTCGGGATAGCGAACCTTCATAATAGAAACATGTCCCCACAATTACACCGGTGACGTAAACACATGTGCTAATCTTTGTCGTACTATCGTAACTATCGGTATGATTTATACTCAAGTACGAAATAACCATAATACAATCGCCCAGTGGATTATCGATCGACCACACAATATGAAAAACTCTACACCAGTGTACACCCACTGTGTGGCGGTAATGAAGTAACGAGATACGAACATTTAGGATTAGCGATTAATTATGAAGGTAATTGGAACGATCACATACATGATATAGAAAATAACGTGCAGCCTATATGGTGTCCCTGCTGCGGGGGCACAAGTTCATTAAAACGAATATACGTATCATTCTTCCTCCATTATGCCTCATCAGTATGTGATAACTATTGGGACTATCAGGCAAAACATTTGGAATATTTTCAATAGTATGCGATTATAGAGTTGTTATAAGTGCAACAAGGAGTTGCAGTTTTGAAAAGTTGCTTCATGAGATCGAATGGGACATACTCACAAATCGAAGAGAGAGAGAACGAAACTTATATAATTTTAAAGATTGGTGAATGAATAAATCTACTCCTGTATACTTTTATAATTGTATAATTATATATGTAAACAGATCGCCTGAGCCCAATGTAATTATGATTTTAGAACAATAAATCTGAGTATTCCTTCTTGCAATACAAGCTCTTACCATATTCGTTTATACCTGCGGCCTAGAGTCTATGGATTAAATTACCACAACAGGCAAGTCAAAGTGAATAGGTTAAAGAATGCAACTCATTTTTAACTGCGAGACAAAATTAGAGACCACGTTTTTATGAATGTGCGTACATACGGCAATGCCAGGTAAATCACTGTCGATTATGTCCAGCATGCAGCAACTTGAATTATTATCTGAATCGATATCACCTTAGAGAATCTCCCATGTGTATATGTGTCAAAATCGAAACTATAGCCCAGTTCCGTCATTACTGCCCGTTAAACGAGGTCGAGAGATGTGTGTTTCATAGAAATGAACACAATCGGCGAAACAAAAATATAAACGGACGGCTTCAGCAACCTGTCACCAGAGGAAACATTTCCATATTTGCATTTCAGAATTTCCTACTAGTAAGTTGACCAAGTCAATTAATTATAGAACAACTCTATTGTTGTTAAACTTTCTCCGACTCGAGAACAATATGGATAGTGGGTGTCAGGCCCAGGCCCAGAAAAATGTAACAAAATAAAAAATACGATATGTGTATAAACTAACATTAACAATCACAATCGTTTACCACAGTGGATAAACCGTACAAACGTTGAACCGGAAGTCGCTTCCTCCAAGACGAAAAATTCTAATTTTAGAACATAAATACTGTAGAAGGATCAAAACCCCATAAAATGAGTTTTCGGACTGGATAGACGGTTTCCCCACAGCTATAAACATACACATTTGCCGATCGCAGGCGGGCACAATTTGAGCGTAGGACTCTAGCATATGTCGGAAATCCCACTATATTGCAACGGAAAGGCCGTTATGTATGCAACATATATTGACTTTACCTTGGCTCGGGTGTATTCACAATTAACTTACACAATTTCGAGTAAAAGTGCCAGCAAATATTGTTTACAAAATAGCAAATTAAAGGCATAGCATCGTTAATCGTACTAAACACCTAAAACAAGTAAGCCCCCCTCATGTAATACCCTATATCTCCTGTGTTAGCTGTCCGATTTACCCATCAACACACGCTGAAAGTGTGATTTTTAAAAATGGCATTTTTTTCAATCAAGCAATAATAAGAAGGTTAGAAAAACATCAGGAAAATTAATAACCGCAAAGTATACTGCATTTACCATATTGCCAATTAGTTCCAAATTTCAATAGGATCAGATGAATAATACGGGAGATATAGGGTATGATATGAAGGAGACTTACTTTTTAGGCGTTTATATATAAAACAAAAACAAGTGTGTATGTCTGTTTGTGACTCTGTCAATATTGTTATGCGTTTCAAAATATAAGACCCTCATGTCCGATTGCGCTCAATTTTGACCATGTCCTTTGGCACATCTTAGAATGTACGACACGCACAATTTCAGGATATTATGCTGTTAATAGATACAATGGGACATTAGCTGTGACTCGACATGGTTTGTAACTTATTGGGGCACTCCATATTCTTCACTCAACTTATCGTATCTGCATTATTATAACCAAAAGATATTACAATGAATCATCAGTGCAGTCTAAATAATGTTAGATTCTCCAGAAATATATAGAAGATATCCACACTTTTTCAGTGGATATGGGTTATATCTCATGAGTGATGACAAAACATTGAATTTCCACGAGTGGCTTTAGCCTCGAGTGGAAATTCAAATGTTTTGTCATCACGAATGAGATTTAACCCATATCCACCGAAAAAGTGTGGATATTCTGTTTATTATATACTTTAGTTACTTGCCTATGCCCCCCAATGAATGTCAATACATCAGAAATTTCAAGCTGACACATTACGCCCAAAACAATAGTCCCATATTTAAAACACTCAAAAAGTATAGATTTTGTATTTAATATATGCTTTCGTTACTTGTCGATGGCCCCCAATGAATGTCAGTACATGATGTGTGCATTAAATCATTCACTATGAAGTATAACCTGACTACACACATGAGGATCCATACGGCGCAATAATACCAGTGAGATGTCTCACTAGTGGGATATCTCTTATATCTCACTGCTAAAAACCTTACAATTCATGGGCAAGTATATAATAAATATGATTACGTTATTGGTTGCTCCAATTTTGACATTGTATCCAATAAAATAAAATACGTTCACACAAGTATACTTGGCTAAGATATGTGTGGATAAGACATGTTGTTTCACAATTGCGACGACACTATCGCAATTGTCAATGTTCGTTAACTGGAGAAACGACGATAGATAGACTGTATTTTATTATCCACTCTGCCTAAATATATCTTCTGATCATAATATCCATCTGAAAAAGTGTTTTATGTACGGAAGTACCCCATTAAGAGAGATGCCACGAGAAATCGATTTTGGTTGTTAATGCATATTTCAGTTTCCCTCGCTTAAATCAACAAAATCACTCCACTGATAACGAACATTCAAGCCTTGAGGTGTTATGTTTTTCAATAAGTTTAATTATACATTGTTATATTATGTTTAATTAAATTTATTTGAAATGCTTTTAGTACTTACATTGAAAAGAGTTTCATCTCTTAAGTCACCGGAAAACTTGAGAAGCAATATACATAATATGTATACATGTAGAGCAAAAGACTTCAATTGCGAAACATGCTTTTCGATTAACTACATCATGTAATTCAATAGTAATGTCATAAAATATTTTAAAATAGATCTCAAATATACTTAAAGATTATTGAAGGTTAATAATGACCATAGGGAGGCGGAACATGTCTAATATGGAAACCTAATTCACGGTTTCGTCTTTGTACACAAATCCCATCATCACAACTTGGCCTACATATTTTGACAACTAGTGATCAGCAACTTAAACAACTATATGTACAGAGACTGACGAGTGGGGGTCCAAATAAATAGTCTCTACTTTCACATTGTGAATACAACCAAGCCAAGGTAATGTCAATATATGTTGCAACATAATGGCATTTCCGTTGCAATGTAGTGGGCTTGCTGACAGATGATGTATATGTGTTAAAATGACATTTGAAAAGGGAATTTTTGCGAGAAAATTATTTTCTGAAGTGATTAAAGGCCGTTTGTGTCTATAAAAAAGAGAGTCCTTCGCTCAAATGGAGCCCGCTTGCGATCGGCAAACGTGTATGTACAATATATACTTACGTTTATATCTGTGGGGAAACCGTCCATCCTGTCTGAACACTGTTTTATGGGGTTGTTTTGATCCTTCTGTCGTATTTATGTTCTAAAATTAGAGCTTCGTCTTGGCGAAAGCGACTTCCGATTCATTGTTTGTACGGTTTATCCATTGTGGTTATATGTACGCATATGCCACTTCGTTTTATCATCCATGCATTCATGCCATTATATATAGGTACCAATACGAGTTTAGCTTACGGCCAAATCCTATTCTCATTGATGATTATTATAATGAATCTATATTTATATTTGATTGAGAATTTGCTCTCATTGTTCGCTTTACATCCAATGCTCACATTTAGTATATCGCATTCAACATTTCTGCTTTTTGCGAAGCTGGAAAATAGTTGTTATGTACGGAAGTGGGAGGTCAAAATCCCGATTTAAGCTATAGGTTATGTTCAACTTAAATTCACAAGCGCGTCCTGACTACAAGCGAAACAAAGAATTTACTCCGAATTTGTGTAAGATGGAAACACATTGGCCAATTCACTTTGCAATCTGTATACATTGTAGACTGGATCAAGTTTCCAATATTTTAACTGATTTAGACAACACATGAATTGAGAATAATATATCGTTTCCATCATATCAAAACACACATTAAATTAATAAAAATTAGTTCACAGAGGCAGCGGCGTATTTGGTTTATCATAACTACATATTTGTTTCTGAATTGTTCGAGAGTTTAGATGCAGGTTTTATCCCATCTAGTGTACAGTCCAAATCTGATGGTCATCTATACCTGATTTTGATAACTGAACGCTCAGCATTTAAAATTATATAAACAAAATTCAAGAACAGCTGTACGGCTGTTTATATATGTACATACTCCTTAGTAACAAGGAGTACAACCCACGTGACATACTCTTTATCTGTGTATTCCAGGTTACCCGTGTGGCGGTAACTACCAAGCATACATTAAACACAAGGCAGTTTTGTGTTTTCGACACAGCACCGACAAAGCTCTCGGTGGTGAGGCCCGGACGTTGTGCAAAGCAGAGGGGTCAGAGTTGGTTCTGATTGAAGACCAGGATATGTTCGAGCTCGTGGTGGAACTGAAACAAATACTCAACTGGGGTGAGTGTCTATATTTATTTCTGCTCATATTCGGATATCTCTGATCTCAGGAGTTATCTTATCGACAATGTAAGCGCTAACGTCACGTGTAATTTGCTATTTGAACCATGTAGAGTGGTTTCTGAAAGGTACGACCATAGCTATATATAGGAACAACATATATATATTACAACAGTTCCATAATGCCATTGTGTTCGAACCCTTGTGCGAGGATTGTCATATTTTCGAGATATTCCCATGTCAGTTGGGCAGAATTACATCACACAACTCATCCATTTGCAACCACATCGACGGAAATTCCCTGTTTATTAATTATTCGGTGCATGTTGGCGTGCGGTTCGATAATGTATGTTTGTTTTCGGCTATTGTCATGGGTTGGCGTCCGTGCGCCCATCTTACAGGTCTCGTCTCTCACCCGATCGTCCTCAAACTTTGGATGTTCAGGATCTCCTCTATATGTGAGCCATCGATTTTTTCCCCACAATGCGTTAAAAACATGGCGACCAGCAGCCATCTTGGATTTCAAACTTGAATCCATCGGCACACCCTGCAGCCCGCATTTATTGGATAATTGTTTTGAAAATGTACAGGTATGTCTATGATCACCTCTCAATGGGAGCTATCGAATTTGAACAATTTTCGGTTAAAAACATGGCCGTCGGCAGCCATCTTGGATTTACTCATGCATGACTAAAGCCTTTGGCACAACATACAGACCGCATCCCTCATCCGATCGTAACCAAACCTCATATGGATCTTCGGATGACCTCTAAATGGGAGCCATCAATTTCTTTTTTTACGAATTTCTTTGAAAACATGGTCGCCAGCGGCTATCTTCTTTCTGATTACTACTGAGAGAGGTGGGCTGCAACATATAAATGGACACTGTTAGAGTGTAATTTGATTGAAAAATTACACTGCATTATACGCATCTAACTCGTCGTGTTGAACTTAGGCTGCTGCTTGGGTGCAAACTCCCCGTGCGGTGGCAACCATTGCACTTAAATATAAATACATATTTTATCTCATGTGACTGTCTAAGCATAAGTGTGGTTGTTTGCTTGACATTCACCGTTTCGATGTTCCGTCTCCAACACCATAGTCATCTTCCTAATCTTAGCGCACCCACAATCGCTGGGAAAATCTAGAAATGAGTATTATGGCACGCACGATATTCCGACGAGGTAATTTGATAGCCTCGCTGGAAAAGTTCAACGTTTTTGCTTTGATTTTTTACTTTATAATAGATAACTACAGCACAATATACGATCGCAAGCAACTTCTCGATGTTATCTGTAATTGTTTCCACATATTTGATGTGAGGACATATCCGGTTTGTATGATGTTCCTGTATCCGCTGATCACAGCATCGTTTCGATATTGTTGCCCATTCCCTAAGTGTGCACTCTACTAAATGTTCTAAACGAATCTTTATCTTATGTTTCTTTTCGGTAAAATATGAAGAAAGTTCGATAAAATATAACAAATATTTCACGGTTTGTCGTTGACTATGCCAAAATAGTGAGGAAAAGTCCCTTACCTCTACTCGGATCACTATTTTGGCTTAGTGAGTTCCAAGCCGTACAATATTTATATAATACAAGATAAACCAAACTCTTACGATTTTCCACGTTATTAGCAAGATTCTTCGTTGTTTACATTCTAGCTGCATATGTGCGCATTTTATTTTGGTTTTCAATCGCAGTACGGTTTCAAGTAATAGATATACCGTTAGAATTGAATTTCTCCAAAAAACAATTTGTATGAATAATCATACTGTATTTGTCGAGTAGTATAATGGTTCTCCATTTCTGTTAAAGTCAGATGTATGACTACATCCTTATTGTTTTATTCAACGGCTATGATTGCAAACAATAAACATAATTAGTTATTTTCTTAACTTGAACTTTAGCCAAGATATAACAAATGAAAAAACTCAAACTGAGACTTGTCTCTATTGTTGCAATTCTCCTCAGCGAAAAAGAAACACATAAGAAGGGAATCAAGACAAAAATCTCACTATAAATTTTAAATAAACCTTCGAATATTGTGAGCCGTCTAAATAATGGACTATTTTCGAGACCGAACATCAAACCTTTCACTAACTCTCGTGCTAAGTACTAAACACCCCTAATAATGGAGCTTGATACCGGTCTTTGCTCAGCCCCCCCCCCCCCCCCCCGTGGATATATAAGCGGCAAACGTGGATACAAAATCAACTGATAACTTCAAACATTATCAAACTTGGATTACTTTGAAGGAATCAGACAATCCAATAATTTCCTAACTGTTCCTCATTAATCTGCCAACTAGTTCATCGTTTAGCATCAACCCATACCACGGCGAGAGCTTTCCGATGAATGGCAACAAGCCATATTTCCGACTAAATCCTGAAAAGTTACCCATAATTCTGCTGTGGTTAAGAAGTCGATTAATTAGAGCATTACTGTACTGTTCAGATCAATAAGCTTTGAGTGAATCAGAAATATGTAGTTATCAGGAACCTAACCAGCTTCACAACTGATTGATAGTTTATTACTACTATAGTTATGTCATCCTGTACGTTACTGGCTGAGCAATTGCCCCTGCTGTAATGTCGGAGGTGTTTTTCTTTCACGGGGAGATTCGGAACGCTAAGTATGTTGTTTACCTTCTGGTTGCATGTGCGGGAAGACTAGACTAGTGTCAATGACAATTCAACTAATGTCGCCATAATCTCCCCATTTCCCCTTTCTTTACAAAATACTCATTGGTGAGTAGTCATCCCTTAGGAAATGTTCAGGTAATAAGTTCAACAAACGAACTTGTTATCTGAACATTTCCCTCGAATAAATAGGAGTCCTTCCGCACTTGTTTTATCTGTCGTCAATTTATATCTCACGATCCCCACCCCAGACGAATAAAGACCATTCTGCTGTATAATTGTATAATTGAGAGGGATAATCCACTTCATATAGAAATGGTTAATGTGATTCCAATAACATCAATAGTGTGTCTTTTGCCATTAGTATTAGATTAAACCGGTTATATGTCTTATATCTGGACTTTTTAAAGGGGTACTGTACACCAAATCCCGACTATTTATGGGACCATCTCCTTTTATACTCACAGAATATATCTAACACATGAATGAATTTTAACCATGGATTAGTGCAAAATACACTCGTGTGCTCTATGAACTATGCAAACAACATGGCAATTATAATGACAATGAATATATGAGTCCACCCATTTATTCGTTTTCATTATAATCACCATGCTGTTTGCATCGTTCTTAGGGCATTCGATTGTATTTTGCACTAATTCAATGTTCAAATTCCTTCATTTGTTGCATATATTCTGTTGAGTATAAAAGGAGGTGGTCCCACAAATGGCCTGATTTAGTATAAAGCACCCCTTTAAGTCTAAAACATCGAGTTCATGGCTAGTATATTGGCTTTTAGAGTCTTCAGAGAAAAAATGCACATGTGGGTGTAAAAACAATGTGATTTTGGCATCTCGACCACCCACCCTGGTATAACGTTATCGGCAAATATTATATCTCACGTAACTTTCTCGCGTTCTGATTGGCTGCCTACTGCCATACTATTTTACGATAGTACCCTAGTAGCCCACCTACTCACCTACTATTCGTTTTCTATTTATAGTAACATAATTTGTGTTTGCACAATTGTATTGCCACCTGAACACACGGTCAATCTGAAACTATCCTGTGTGTTTCCTGCGTTACACGTAGTTTTTGCTATATCGGTATATCATTAGACTTCGAGAAAACCCGATTTCCTGGTAGATAATCTCATTCGGTCCGGTTTGACGAAGAGCGAACCTCGTTTTCAAATACGCATGATAATTGTAGACACTTCCGTGTTGAAATCCAGAAAACACGCTTCGATGCAAGATCAAATTTTCTCGATTATATACTGTAAATTCGTTATAGTGAGTTAATAAACGTATATACATGTGTAATATAATCGTCACTTTATTTATCTCTGGCTCAATTGGGTGTTAACGCAAGATTTAATTTGTTTTCTCCGATGATATTTTCGTAACTCAATTCTTTCAAGACCGATTTCGTAGCTACTTCAATTATTGAGTTTGCCTGTCGAAATGAGTGATCATAGATTTGCAGAAGATAATTCAAATGACAACAAAAAACAAAACAAAAACACAACAAAAAAACACAACAACAACAAAAAAACAAAACAAAAATAACAAATGTTCGATATAATATAATAAATAATGCATGACTTGTCGTTGACTATGCCAAAATAGTGGTCCTCGAGGAACACTATTTTGGCATAGTCAACTCCAAGCCATACATTATCTATATAATATATACTGAAAGTGCCAGAGTAAAAAGATTAACCTTCCATCAACAAATAAAAATCCATGTTTATTTAATTTCAGACGAAATTCACATTCAAGGAATCAGGGCCACCAGTACGGATCACATGCGCACATCTGATGGCAGGGAACTGTGGATTCCACCCAATATCAACCACATTATCACTTCAGAAACAGACGGTTGTCTTAGAATCAACAACGGAAACAAATATGTCGAGATGGGATGTGCAATTGGGGACCCGAGAGAATATGTTTGCCAGAGAACATAGACACTTTGATCAACCATAGATATGGCAAGAAATCGAGTTGCTAGTTTGTTTCCACTGTAACCACGTTTCGTGGCTACCGAGTTTAGTTTCACAGATACTGAAATTTGTTGCCAGTTTTTTTGGTGATTTAATATGTTCAGAAGAACAAAATCAAGTTCCTCGTTTTCTTTCCACAGTAACCACCTTCACAGATACAAAGTATTTTTGAAAGATATTTTATCACAGATAATACGTTGCCTCTTGTCGGTTACGGATATATTTTATTTAACATCAGAAGTATGTTTGTATCATTGTATCATGTTGCTGGTAATAAAATTGAATGCATAAAATATTTGACTACTTTTTGAGCCATATATGACGAACGATGTGAACCCATGAAAACATTACAGAGTGATTTCGTAATAGATTTGTCTAATCCGGTAACACTTAGTAGATGTGGTGCAGCGACCATACCATTTAAAGATACGGGCGGTCTTCGCGGTGGGTATTGCTGCTAAAATAGTCACATCCGCTAAAATCGCCATAAACAGAAAGAATATTATATAATAGACATAATTTCTTCTTAGACCAATCATAAATATCGCGTACATTGCATGTTGTTGTCACATTTGTACGCTTTGTGATGTAAACAAAAATCAAAAACGTTACAGAACCATTTTTTTATAGACAAACACTGACAAACACGGATCGTCCAATGAAACTTTGCCCGTTGCGCTGTGGAAGGGGAAGATAAAATTAGTGGTGACATCAACAATTGCATTCAAATCGCACCAAATTTTATTTTAATCGACCTGTTCAACCTGCTTTCAGTTCAAAATCCAGCTATAATCCAGGTTACTTCATGGCTGGGAAATGATCAGACAGAAAACGTGTACATAATATAACTGTTCTTGCAAAGAGATGAATATTTTTCAATCCTGTTAGTATTTTCTCCTAACATATGGTACTTACGCCACCCATAAGGAATTTACGATGATAGTATTGTGAGTTGAAAGTGGAAAACGCACCAAATTAGGGGTTTATAACCTATGTAGAATGCGATAAACTAAACAACACTTGGCCTGCATTTTCTCTGACACAAAGCGTGTTTTGTGAATAATATCGCACCCATATCATCATTAGGTTATACTATCAGTATATTCTTGAGGAAATTATCATAATTTGATAAATGTTATTTCAAAATTACAACCTACGACGAAGGCCATTTAAAATTCGGCGATAATCTTTCAGATATACGTATTTAGAATTCCCATTCATATATTATTCCTAGGAATTTGAATGACTGAGCATACCGAAGATGACGTAACAAATTGAGTCCAAATATGGAGCGCAAACTGCGAGGCATGGTTCGTTCTCCTCGCCACGCTGGTACATGTATGACCACTACATATTGCCGGCCTGTTCTCGTGAAAATAAGAAAATAACGGGCGTATTTTAATTTTGCCAAAATACGCTCATTTTGACATTATTTAACCTCAATATATACGCTATACATATGTACGTAATACGCGTGTTTAAACAGTCCAATATGAGACTATGTACATGATACGCAATACGCCCATATTGGCATTATTTAATCTACCTTTAATCTACTTCTTGTGATCGATACGACATACGAGATTCACGCTCTTTATAATGTGTCTTCACTTCGGCCCGCACCATTCAACGGAAAACGGGTATACGCTCACTGTGGGCGCATCTCAGAATCAAATCCGTCCAATATGAACCTATTAACATTAACGTCCATTATGAGCCTATATGCATGAGGGTAAGTTGAGAATGCAGAATGTATTAAATCTAACAATTTTTATTTAAGACTTTTGTCCGTTAAAATTCATTCTTATTTGATCTAGCCAATTTTTAAATGGTTATTGACACTTTCTCAGAATACTACATGATGCATTGTAAACGGCAACAGTCTTTAATAAATGAACGTTCCAAAGACACTGTACCTCAACTTAGAGAGAGGATAATGCCATACATTAGGCAATGGAGCGATTAAGAGTGCGGAAAGTTGAACGTAATACCAGATAAGAGGCCAATTGAAGAGCTTTATTGCGATTGGGTTGAAGTGGTGAAAATGTTGGCTGTTAGCAATGCCTATATAAGTATCTAGTCATGTAAAGAGAAATATCCTAGATGGGTGCTGGCGACCATAACTTTCATCAAAAATCGTTGTTCAAATTTATTAGTTCCCATCTAGAGGTGATCCTAAACATGCCTGTACATTCTTGAAACATTTCTCCGATAACTCTGCCTTGAAGATTGGTCCAGATTTAGTAAAAACTCGATGATAATATCGCTTAGATTGGTGAATTGTATCACTTTAAATTGTACATATACTGCATGTACTGTATTCGATGTTTTAATGGTCAGGGGACCTCAATTGGTATCAAACTGGAAAAAGTTTGTGTTCATCTAAAATTTATATCCAATTGATCACACGTTGACCCATCTGTAAAAGATGCAAAATAAACAATGTAGATGGAAATTGTATAACAAAAAGCATCTGGTATCAAACTGGAAAACAAGTTTGTTCTTCTAAAATTTACATTTAATTGACCACACGTTGACCCATGTGTAAAAGATGCAGAATAAACCATGTAGATGGAAACTGTATAACAAAAAGCAAGAAATTTACCTTGAAAATTTCACTGCAAAATTTCTTTTTTCCTAATTCAATGTAAAAATGTGCTCGGACTAAATTTTCAAATAATTATCAAATTTGCTATTCTTCCGCTTAACTTATTACCCGTTCAGCAAATAAAACTGATGATACGGTATATGTGAATCCAAAACATTAGTTTTGCTTCTAAATAATACATATTTTGCAGCAAATAATTTCAGGTTGCCTATTCTCATAGTAAACATGTGGTTTGGTCATGTCAAGTGAGGCCCCCTGATCCTTAAGTTATTCGTGTCGCTCTATGCGTGGGGTGTAAACACACTCCAATACACCTTGTCACTGAGTCGCGGCCATATTGGATCCACCCAGTCTCGTGTCTTTGTTTTGTGCTACATGTCAAAGTTCTGGAGTAGCATTCCATGTATGGAATTCATGAATCTTCGAGAGCTCCATAATTATATGGAATGCTACTCCAGAACTTTGACTTGTAGCACTAAAACACGGGACGTGCCTAGGTGGATAAAATATGACCTCGACTCGGTGACAAGGCGTATCGTACCCACATCATATTCCTGGTTCGATATACAAGGGATACTCGAAGACGGAGTTGCTTGCTTGTTCAATGTCCGCATGTGCTACTGTAAGAGCATGTAGTTTTGACAACAGAGAAGACATTTTACAATATATCAACGTTGGGGTCACCGAAATTTTCGTGAAGTCTATATGTTCTTTGCACAATATTCAATCTTCTCTGTTGCCCGTTGTATTGTCAGTGAGGTCGTATTGGTTTTTCGTTCCCTTTTCACCGGATGTTGAAGATCCGGTTTGAAAATAATTTCTATAGGTTATAACGTGTGAGAACAATGCATATTTAGAAGGCCACCATTGAAGTTGTAGCTCCTTTATATATACCCGGCACACAATGGCAGGGTTGTACCTAGGTCGATACGCTCACTTGTATCGTGTTAACCACTGAATAATAGGCTTGCTATTTTTCATCAAACAATTGGCATCCGGCGATGCGACATTCCAGGTAAAAACATTGTCACTGTAAACAATGACTTCATGCAAAAGAAGGCGCCCCATTCGTGAATTTTCAAAATATATCAATTTGAAGCGGGAAATTGTTATCCTCTATAACCAATTATGCTATAGAATAATAACACCCGTTCGTCCTCACAATACGAGAGATACGTTCTAATTATGTAAAAAAAAAGTGACAAAATAAAAACAACAATTTTCAACACTGGTCATTGCAGAGTTTGACCGGAAATATTTGCAACTAGACACTGCATTATCTACCCTCGTAATATGAGCTATACGTTCTAATTATATATTTACATACTAAGTGTTGTCATCCCTAAATCCATCATTCTGATTGGTCGGCGCCCACGTGGCTAGTTGCAATTATTTCTCGGTGAATGCGCAACAGCTAATAACTGCAAGCTCATAACAACATCGAAACGTCATTTGGGCTTGGAAAGACGAACGCGTAATGTTTTGGGCGCATTTGGATTCGCGCAGGATTGACTTAATAAATCATCGGGTTTCAATTGTTCCTGTTAACTTTTGCCAAGGGTGCTATGGGGTATTTTGGGCTAGTTTTGTCACGATACACTTTTCGATTTAAATACATTTACAAAAGTGGCTTTTTCGCTAAATGTATATAAATATAAGGATTAACTGTCATGTGGACTGTTTTTTATGGAGATGTAACCGTGAGGTAAGTGGTCATAACTTGTATGTAAAACGGGTTTTACACAAGTTATGACCACTTACCTCACGGTTACATCTCCATAAAAACAGTTCACATGACAGTTAATCCTTATATAAAACAGTGTTTTTTTTTTTTTTAAATAAAAAATTCAAGGCTGGTCATCGGAGAGTTTGACAGGATATATTTGCAACAAGCACACTACATTATATAGCCCATGAGCCCAGCTAGTGTATGCGCTCAGTTTACTATTTTAAATCACGATTGTCTGCGAGAAAATGAATAAAGCACCTAGACGATAAATAGGGACCTAGACCCTGTTTCATGAAAGCAACTTATGACATAGTTGTGACTTAAGATGGTCATAGGTTCAAACTTCAGTCATAAGTGCGTTTCACGAACAAGGTCTTAACTTAAGATGGTCTTAACCTTGGTCTTAACTTTAAGACTGGTGTGAGGTGTCTTAAGATAATCTTAAAGTTAAGACCCACGTGATCACAAATATGGCGGCCTATGTTATTTTGCAATTACGGAGATATCTGTACATTGTCTGGGGTGGGCAACTCGTCGTCTGGTATACAGGGTCGTGGCTACAGATTGAGAGGGGGTGTTCACCTCGAAATGTCAAACTACACCCCCTTGGATTAAACAACACCAAATTCTCTTTGGGTTTAAAGGTACGGTTGGCCTTGGCGGTGGGTATCCTGTAAAAATATTTCCACCCGTCAAAAACCGCCACAAACAGAAAGAACATCAAAATGTAGACATACTTTGTCCGTATACAAATAAGAAATATCGCATAAATAGTATTGTATTGTCATTTGTTTGACCATTGTTATGTAAACAAAAGCATAAAAAGTAACTTTTCTTGTGTTTGTTTATATTATGATGGTAAACATAAAGAGCATTCTTTGTTGGTGAATTCCTGATATGGAACAAATAAAGAGCGTTTGTGCCATTTTTGTGTGATTAGCCAGTAGCATTGTGCTGTCTTCTGTAACACAATCAGGCTCTTGCTTAGGTCAAATATAGTAGGTCTGTATGATAACATGCTGTTTACGCGATAGTCATGGCATATATGAACGAAACTGTATGCATTTTAATGTTTTTCTGTTTACGGTGAGTGGAACAAATATGAATATTTTCGACAATTAAGGCCTCACGTGCCTTTAAACATTCCAACTGGTACCTCAAACTTTCCAAAACCAAAGTTTGGAGAGAGCAACCACCCCCCCCCCACCGTATAACTATAGGGTTAGTTTGGTAAAAACAATTCAGAGCACAGGCTTATCATCAGGGACGTGGCGAATGGGGTTTGTGTGTTGTCTACCCCCCCCCCCCCCCCCCCCCCCCCCCGCCCACACACACACACTTTGGTCAAAATGTTTAGCAATTGGAAATTTCATGCCTGACAACAACATTAATCGTACACTATATATAGGTTTCAATTGTTTGAATTTCTAACTAGTAAGGAATGTGTTGTTTTAGACAAACTGCAGCAACCAAAATGGCAATCAGTTGGAAAATCACAACTTTAGGGGCGTCAGGTTAGAAATTTCGAACTGTTGGAATATTTGAGATACCAATTGGAAAGTTTAAATCCAACGGGTGGGGTGGACATGGCATTTCGCAAACATGGAAGTTTGCCCGGTTCAATTAAGGGGCGGGTGCAGAGACCAACTAGCCACCCCCGAGCCTCATCGAATGTAGGATATAGTCAATTATCAGCTGTGTATGTGACCTATAGATAATATATATTATAAAATTGTATTAACCACGAATTAAACTTTTGATAAGAATTATGGCCTAGCTCAAAGCTCACAATCTCCTCTATGTTATTCAATATGTGTGTGGGGAGATGGGGTAAATCAATTAATGTATTGATTCTTTCCTCTTTCCAAATTGCCGTCGGCTGTTTACAAAGCAGATATGTCATATAGGAAAGGTAACACACACACTCTTTATCAAAATATGTTTTAGAAAAAGTGACAATTTGCTATAGAGAATATTATTGGTATTGAGTGTATGCCCACGCCCATATGTCGTGATTTTCCAAATTTTTGTCATGTTTTTTTTTTTGCAGGGGTGAAAAGACCATTGTACAGCATACTGTATATATGATATACACACCGTAACGATGATACCCCTTGATGCGAGTGTGCTAATGAAAACGTAGTTTAAACATATTTATTTGTCTAATTTATATAACACATGATATGACACATACATTGTTTATACAGACAACGGGATTGGAGGACAAGTGCTGACTCACTTATGGGTACCCCCCTCTCCCATATGAAAACGTAGCTATATATATATCCAGTGTATGACAGCCGCATAAAACATCTGCATAAAAATAATTAAAAAGTTACTCTAACAAATATTTTTCATTTCGCTTTGAATCGAAAAATGACCTATGTGTGTCCTGATGACATCGCCGATTTATTTTGATTATTGCTACACGTAGAGAGTGGTGGTCGATAATACACGTGTTATGTCGGCTCACATAACAAAAATCGCCGCCTGATCATTGCTCTCAGTGAATTAACTCGGCGTAAATGCATGGTCGCAGTCATACAGATGTATATCTATCGGTTGGCATACCATGGATATATATATGTAACTACGTTTTCATTAGCACACTCGCATTAAGGGGTGTCATCGTTACGGGTGTGTATATCATATATACAGTATGCTGTACAATGGTCATCCCACCCCTGCAAAAAAAAACATGACAAACATTTGGACAGCCTTGAAAATCACGACATGGGCGTGGGCATTTAATGTCCAAAAAGCACCACGTGATAATGTTCCAACCATTTCGAATAGGATAATATTGTCACTGGACGCATTGCTTCCGAAATGTCAGCAACGAAAAGAAATCCTAATTTTTCTAATCATGAACTGGAGGCACTAACAGAAGCTGTCCATGCAAATAAAGATGTTTTGTTTTCTGTCCCTAAATAGCCTTTGTCGTCGTAGATCTCTCCGTAATTGCAAAATAACATAGGCCGCCATATTTGTGATCGTTATGCCACTTATCGCGTGGGTCTTAACTTTAAGATTATCTTAAGACACCTCACACCAGTCTTAAAGTTAAGACCAAAGTTAAGACCATCTTAAGTTAAGACCTTGTTCGTGAAACGCACTTATGACTGAAGTTTGAACTTTTGACCATCTTAAGTCCCAACTATGTCATAAGTTGCTTTCATGAAACAGGGCCCTGGCTGCTTGGGTAAGCCGCTCTATTGAAGCACCTGTAAAATGGCAGCAGGCACAAGACTGGGCAGCTGGGGTAATAAATGAACCGCTTACGGTCCGCTGACACTGGAGATAAGCTCTATATAAGCACCATTATTTTATACATACTATGACAAATGAAAACCTAATCATGTCGTAGAACTTAGAACAGGTGGAACCCCAATTTTTCTTCACCACGAAACAAGAGCGTTCCTATTAAGTCCACACCTAACTGTTTAAGTTTACCTAACTTCTCCGAGTATAATTTAATCATAAGCTGTCAATCCACAGAATACTATAAAACCATTGGTCGTCACCTAGTTAGCCATTAAAGTGATTTTTCGATAACCTAAATTTATTGATTACTTCTGCTATTGAAATGATAGCACTCATAGTAACAACGTGCCATATGACCACGCATATATACTGCCTGCCTAAAATGTACATGAAAACTATTCGATACTTTTTGCGATATAAGCGGGGATTCAGATGCTGCATAAACACCCGATCCGCATAGACTTATCAGATATAAATACGTAATGACGGAAATTCTTTACCATCTATAGATACGTAAGTGTGGACCGTATACGCCTATCGAGCCCACTATTACTATTTATATCTCTTAATGATGGTCTGATCACGGGCCCACCATTATGACATATAGAACACTAATTGTAACCTTATCCAGAGTCCATTATGTTTATCTATAAAACTGTAATAAAACCCAACGGATAGTTTTGTGTGTATAGCGTTTATGGTCATTGCCTTGTGTGTGTAGGGGTGGGCAATATCGGCATCTCTATGCATTGAAGTGTGCATATCTATACTAGTTAAAGACTGGGTATGAGGTATAAACGAATCGATGCATGGATGTTTTTAAATGAATGGTTGAAAAGGACCCGTTTTGAGTACACGTCTTAAATTGATATACAGTACCAATATCGACATCAAATTAAAAAAAAATGTTGCGTATTTCCATGAAATCTTACGCGTGTATGCTTCCCAATCTCCTATATATTTTGAAGACCTCTGTATTTCTGTCTGTATGTCTGTATGTCTGTATGTATGTATGTCATTTATACAAATCTACGATTCTCGACCGATCGGGACGAAACTTGGTACGTGTGTGTAGTTTGACCAGGCGGTCGTCGTTGTCGTATTGGCGAGCCCGTGCGACGCCCGCTTCACGCATGCGCAGACGAGATCTCGGAGACGGGTGGAGCTATCGACTTGAAATTTTCTACGTGAATGTATCTTGCCCCGGATACGAATTTTATCGGGTCGCCGAGCCCGTGCGACGCCAGCTTCGCGCATGCGCAGACGTGATCTCGGAAACGGGTGGAGCTATCGACTTGAAATTTGGTATGTGAATGTATATTGCCCCGGATACGAATTTTATCGGGTCGCCGAGCCAGTGCGACGTCAGCTTCGCGCATGCGCAGACGAGATATCGGAAACGGGCGGAGCTATCGACTTGAAATTTGGTATGTGAATGTATTTGCCCCGGATACGAATATTATCGGGTCGCCGAGCCCGTGCGACGCCAGCTTCGCGCATGCGCAGACCAGATCTCGGAAACGGGTAGAGCTATCGACTTGAAATTTGGTTTTTGAATAGCCCGGACCATCGACGTATATTGTATAGATCGATGCCCGGACAACGTCGGGCTGGGTAGAGCTATCGACTTGAAATTTGGTTTTTGAATTGCCCGGACAACGTCGGGCTCATCGGCTAGTCTATTATATATGTTGGGAAATTTGTCTCTGTGTGTGTATGTCTGTCTGTCTGTTCGCGATGGACTCGAAAACGGCCGAACCGATTTCGATGAAACTTGGTATGTGGGGGTACTTTCGGCCGGGGAGTGGCATGGGCCTATTAATTTGCCCGTGAGACGTGACCTTGACCTTGAAATCGGGTCATTTCCAGGTCGAACGCCCGAGTATCACGTGATTTCGATGAAAATTAGTGTCTGGGGATACTTTCGTATGGGGAGTATCATAAGCCTATTCGTTTGCCCGTGCGACGTGACCTTGACCTTGAAATCGGGTCAATTCCAGATCAAATCGCGAATTTTTATGGAATTTTGACGGAATTTGATACATATGGTAACTTTTTTCCACTGGGTGTTTTGGACGGGTCAAATCGTGACCCCGACCTGACATTGACCTTCAAAATTATCAATTCGTGGTCAAATCGGGTAAAACCGGATGGAGGTACTTTTGTCGGGTACTTTTGCCTGGGCAGTGTTTTGGACGGGTCAAATCGTGACCCCATCTGACCTTGACCTTCAAAATGGACAATTCAAGGTCAAATCGCGCAATTCGCCGAAAAGCAGAGGGGAAACAGCCCGGACGAAGTCGGGTCCACCTGCTAGTTACGATATAAAATATGAGATTAAGGAACACGGACAACAAAGATTAGTTCCATTCCTTATTCAAAAGTTGTACAAGGTAAAACAAAGGGTATTATATGGTGCCCACAATGTACCCCCCCCCCCCCTACGCACCCACCCCGATCCAAAAATGCCGTCATCCAGAGGGATTCAAATAGGGCACCAATGTAATTTCTCGGGCCCTTAACCGATTTAGGTCAAATAAAGGATGCTATAGTTTGCACCAAATCACTCTTTCCAAAAACCCCACCCTCATCCAAAAAAATGACCGCCGCCCAGATGAGTTCATATAGGGTACCCCTGTCATTTCTCGGCCTCGACCGATTTAGGTCAAACAAAGGGCGTTGTATAGTGGCTCCCAAGCCAATCTAAATATTTACCCCATGCAACCCCCGATTCAAAATGGCCGCTGTCCAGAAGAGTTCAAATATGGCACCCATGCCATTTCTCGGCCCCTTGACCAATCTAGGTCAAACAAAGTGTATTGTATGGTGACCCCATAGCGGTGTTGTAGGATGACTCACAAGCCTATCTAAATATGCACCTACCTGATATAAAATGGACGCCCTCCAGAGGGGTTCAAATAGGTAGGCCTACTCATGCATCGGTCCTTTGACCGGTATATGTCAAACAAAGGGTGTTGTAGAGTGGCCGCCTAGCCGATCTTAATATTCACACCACACCGATCCAAAATGGACGCCACCCGGATGGGTTCAAATATGGCATAGGTCCCTTGGCAGATTTATGTCAAATAAATAGCGTTCTAGGGTGTCCTACAATCAAATCTTTGCACTCACCTCGTTCACCCGACCCTAGTCTAAAATGGCCGCTGTCCAGATGGGTTCAAATTGGGCACCATGTCAACCCTAGACCCTTAATCGATTTAGGTTTCATAAACCTATATCCAATAATAGGTTTTGTGTGGCCCTCTTTCTAATTAACCCGACGAACCCACTTCCATCTAAAATGGCCGCCATCCAATGGATATCAATTAGGGCACTCGTGCCATGTTTTTCGTTTAATGTCAAACAAATGGTGTTTTAGGATGACCCCTATCCGATCTAAATATTCACCCATGCATCCTGATCCAAAAATGGCCGCCGTCCAGTGGGGTTCAAATAGGCCACTCGCGCAATTTATTGGCCGATTTAGGTTAAACAAAGGGTGTAATTGTAGGGTGGCCCTAAGCCGATCTAAATATTCACCACACCACGATCCAAAATGGCCGCCACCCAGAGGGTTTCAAATGGGGCATATATGCCGTTTATCGGCCCTTGACCGGTTTAGGTCAAATAAAGGGCATTGTTATGAGTTCCCATCAATGAACTCGTCATACATCACACACACCCCATCCCGATCCAAAATGTCCGCCGTCCAGAGGGGTTTGAATAGGGTGCCCATGCTATTTCTCGGCCCCTTGACCGATTTATGTCAAACAAAGTGTGTTGTATGATGATCCACTTGTAGACCCAAATACAAGTGGGCGTTCCCATATATGGGAAAATAATTGCGCAAATGAATTGTGCTGAAGTGCAATTGATTGCGCTGCAGTCCAATTCAATTGCGCTTCATCAATTGCACTGAAGCGCAATTGAATTACGCTGAAACGCAATTATTAATATATGTGAATTTGGCCTCCCATAGTTACATTGTGCCCCCTTCCGCCTCCCACAAGGAACTGTTTTCACACCCCATAACCCTATCCCAATCCAAAAATTGCCGCCATCCAGGGGTTCAAATGGGCACCCATAGACTACCGTAAGCCGGAATCTAACGAGTGAAGAAAGTCTACCAGAATCAGTTATCGGCTTGCCATAATATTTATTTGAGACGTCATGGACGCTGGGTGAGCTTGTCAACATCAGAATCGGCGATTTGCCAGCTCACGTGATATGGATACTTGACATGTGTAGTCACGTGATTTCTCATTCGTACAAAATGGCCTTTTATACGTTTACCACGCTTCACAAATTAAATTCTTGTATTTCACTTCACATCGGACGCAAACAATCGTACTTGAAGAACCAGTCGATGTTTCAGGATCAAGAAATCGGAGTGTAAGTATTTGCTGTAGTCAATAACTCAATATGACAATAACTGGGAAGTCGGTAGTCCAACAAATTAGACGATTCGGATGTAAATTGTAAATGTCCAAATATGAAAATATATCTTAACCCGAATAGTCTAATTTGTTGGACTAGGAAGTCGGTAGCCAAGAGGTAGCGTATTGGTCTCTCGTGCTAGCGGACAGGGGATTGCAACTTGTGAAGTGGCGAAAAATCAATACAACTTAGTCAGTGTCGGCGCACACGATCTCGGCTGCCGGATAAATCGGGGACAACCGGGATCGTGTGCGCCCACACTTTGGGCCTGTTTTTGTCGGATTCGATTTAATCTGACCGATCAAACTGAGTTGATTTCACCTGGAAAATCCGGCTCGTGACAATGGCAACACGCATGTTTTGCTTGTTGCATGACCGTCACGTGGCCAAAACCTCATTCAAAATGTCAGAATAGTTAGCAGCAACCTCTATTCGAAAATAAATAAAGAATTCTGATCAATCGACTCTTTGCATGACTAAATCCTTTGGCATGGGCTACAGGTCGTACCTTTGGTCAGATCTTCATGAAATTTGTCATGTATGCTAACAATGAGATGTAGATGGGAACGAGTCATTTTGGGGTCATTCGGCAAAAAAACATGGCCGCCAGCAGCCATCTTGAATTTTACTCTTTGCATGACTAAATTCTTTGGCACGGTCTACAGGTCCCTCATCCCTCATCTCTTTGTAACAAACATCATATGGTACTTTTGACTGACCTTTAGATTGGAGCCATCAAATTTTTTTGATATTTTATTGAAAAACATGGCCACCAGCAACCATCTTGGATTTTACTCTTTGTATGACTAAATCCTTCGGCACACCCTACATGCCTTCTGCCTCATCGGATCGTCACCAAACTTCACAGGGATCTTCAGGGTGACCTCAGATAGGAGCCGTTATTTTTAGCTCAACTTACTTTGTAAGTTTGATCTATTGCCATGGGTTGTCGTGTGTGTGTCTGTCAACAATTTCCTTTTGCGCGGGCTACAGGTCGTACCTTTGGTCTGATCTTTATGAAATTTGTCATGGATGTTAATAATGATGTGTAGATGGGAACGAGTCATTTTGGGGTCATTCCGCCAAAAACATGGCCGCCAGCAGCCATCTTGGATTTTACTCTTTGCATGACTAAATCCTTTGGCGCGGGCTACAGGTGGTACCTTTGGTCTGATCTTTATGAAATTTGTCATGAATGTTGTCATTGACATGTAGATGGGAATGAGTCATTTTGGGGTCATTTGGCCAAAAAACATGGCTGCTGGCGGCCAGCTTGGATTTCAAAATTAAATCCATTGGCGCGGGCTACAGGTCATACTGTTCCTCTGATCATCATGAAATTTGTCATGTATGTTAATATTGACAAGTAATTTTTGGAGTCGTTCGGCCAAAAAACATGGCTGCCAGCAGCCATCTTGGAATTTGCTCTTTACATGACTAAATCCTTTGGCGCGGGCTACCGGTCATAGATTTTGTCGGATCTTCATGAAATTTGTCATGGATGTTAAAAATTACATGTAGATGGGAACGAGTCGTTTTGGGGTCATTCGGCCAGAAAACATGGCCACCAGCAGCCATCTTGGATTTTGCTCTTTACATGACTAAATCCTTTGGCGCGGGCTACAGGTCGTAGCTTTTGTCGGATCTTCATGAAATTTGTCATGGATGTTAACAATGCCATGTAGATGGGAATGAGTGATTTTGGGTTTGTTCGGCCAAAAAAACATGGCAGCCACCGGCCATCTTGGATTTCAGAATTCAATCCATTACCACAGTCTACAGGTCGTATCTTTTTTCGGATCATTATGAAATTTGAAATGGATGTTAATATTGACATATAGTTGGTATTGAGTTATGATGGGGTCAAAAAAACATGGCCGCCAGCAGCCATTTTGGATTTTACTCTTTGTATGACTAAATCCTTTAGCATGGGCTACAGGTCGTACCTTTGGTCTGATCATCATGAAATTTGTCATGAATGTTAACATTGACATGTAGATGGGAACGAGTAATTTTGGGGTCATTCGGCCCAAAGCATGGCCGCCAGCAGCCATTTTGGATTTTACTCTTTGTATGACTAAATCCTTTAGCACGGCCTACAGGTCGTACCTTGGGTCGGATCATCATAAAATGTATCATGGATGTTAACAACGACATGCAGATGAGAACGAGTCATTTTGGGGTCATTCGGCAAAAAAACATGGCCGCCAGCTGCCATTTTGGATTTTACTCTTTGTATGACTAAATCCTTTAGCACGGGCTACAGGTCGTACCTTTAGTCTGATCATCATGAAATTTGTCATGGCTGTTAAAATTGGAATGTAAATGGGAACGAGTCATTTTCGGGTCATTCGGACAAACAACATTGCTGCCAGTGGCCATCTTGGATTTCAAAATTCAATCCATTAGCACGGGCTACAGGTCGTACCTTTGGTCTGATCATCATGAAATTTGTCATTCATGAATGTTAACATTGACATGTAGATGGGAACGAGTAATTTTGGAGTCATTCGGCAAAAAAAACATGGCTGCCAGCAGCCATCTTAGATTTACTCTTTGCATGACTAAATTCTTTGGTACGGCCTACAGGTCGTACCCTTGGTCGGATTATCATAAAATGTCTCATAGCTATTGACATTGAAATGTAGATGGGAACGAGTCATTTTGGGTTCATTCGGGAAAAAAACATGGCCGCCAGTGGCCATCTTGGATTTCAATATTCAATCCATTAGCACGGGCTACAGGTCGTACTGTTTGTCTGATCATCATGAAATTTGTCATGGATATTAATACTGACATGTAGATGGGAAACAAGTAATTTTGGGGTTGTTCCACCAAAAAACATGGCCATCGGCTGCCATCTTAGATTTTACTCTTTGCATGACTGAATTCTTTGGCATGGCCTACAGGTTGTACCTTTGGTCGGATCATCATAAATTTTTTCATGGATGTTAACAATGACATGTAGATGGGAACGAGTCATTTTGGGGTCATTCGGCAAAAAAATATGGCCGCCAGCAGCCATTTTGGATTTTACTCTTTGTATGACTAAAATAAATCCTTTAGCACGGGCTACAGGTCGTACCTTTAGTCTGATCATCATGAAATTTGTCATGGCTGTTGAAATTGGAATGTAGATGGGAGTCATTTTGGGGTCATTCGGACAAACAACATGGCCACCAGCGGCCATCTTGGATTTCAAAATTCAATCCATTAGGACGGGCTACAGGTCGTACCTTTGGTCCGATCTTTATGAAATTTGTCATGAATGTTGACATTGTCATGTAGATGGGAACGAGTTATTTTGGGGTCATTCGGCAAAAAACATGGCCACCAGCCACCATTTTGGATTTCAAAATTCAATCCATTGGCGCGGGCTACAGGTCATACTGCTTGTCTGATCATCATGAAATTTGTCAAGGATGTTAATATTGACATGTAGATGGGAACGAGTCATTTTGGGGTCATTCGGCCAAAAAAAATGGCCACCAGAAGCCATCTTGGATTTAACTCTTTGCATGACTAAATCCTTTGGCGCGGCCTACAGGTCGTATCATTTGTCAGATCATCATGAAATTTGTACTGGATGTTAATAATGACATGTAAATGGGAACGAGTCTTTTTGGGATCATTTGGCCAGCGGCCATCTTAGATTTTACTCTTTGCATAACTAGACCTTTCAACTTTCCACATTCCTAATCACTCCATTGACTTTAACACATGAAATTATTCCCTTTCCAAGTTGAGCTACAGTGTCATTGACACTTTCATTCAAACTTCATATGGTTCTTTGGGGTGACCATCATGAATTTTACGCTTTCCATGGTGAATCCTTTGGCACATCATGCAAGCCCTTATCCGATTGTCACCAAACTTAATATAGATCTTCAGTATGACAACCAGATCAGAGCCATAAAAAAATTTGTTTAAAAAATGGCCACCGTCTTGGAATTTAATCTGGATTATTGTGTACAAGGATTATTATTGTATGATTAGTGAAGGATTATTCATAATTTTGTTTTCATTATCATTAAGGATCCTGGAACTCAAAGAGCTACATATATATATATATATGGATAATAATGTGAGGGACCAGAATTTGATCAAGATATTATCCCAGAGATAGCTGAAAACTGATAAGGTATACATAATGTCTATCATGATATGTGGATACAGTAATAGCCCGCCACTGGCGGCATTCGTCCCATGGCTTTGTTCGAAAAAGCAATTGCAACAGGTTCCGAGACACTTGTGCTGCATTTGCACCAAATTTCGGCAATAGTCAGAAACATGACAATTTTAATTTAATTTTTTGTTTTTCAATGAGTTAATTTTTTTGTTTTTCAAGGAGTTAATTGTGCCTTTTTAATTTTGTTTTTCAATTTTACCCGATTTGTTTTTGTTTTTCAATGAACCCGTCCATGACACTTCCCGTATTTAGCAAGTTTGAGCTCAATCGGTTCGAGTCTATAAAGGACACACACATATATATGACACTTCCCGTAGGTAGCAAGTTTGAGCTCAATCGGCATTCCCTGGAATTTCCCAGTAAATATTTAGCAAGTTTGAGCTCAATCGGTTCGAGTCTATAAAGGACACACTCATATATATGACACTTCCCGTAGGTAGCAAGTTTGAGCTCAATCGGCATTCCCTGGAATTTCCCAGTCACCAACGCGGCGTAATTTTGGTACATATATAGAGACCAATTGTCCATCGGCTGTCATGTGTAGTAAAGATGTCTTATAAGCCGACATTGCCGTGGGTATGCCCGTTCCTACACGCGTTTTCGATTCTATGAAGTACCCACATATATACACACATACATATATATATATATATATATACATATATATATATATATATATACGGAAGTCTCAAATTATATAGTAGATTGGCAGATTCCAGTAGCTTTATAACGGTATATCTGGGGAGAAATCTGAAGCTATATTCGTGATTATCTGGGATGATTTCGGTCGGTATATACTGTAAAAACAAAGCGCGCCATCCGTGCTCGCAGGGAATAAATTTCGAGCGATAACGTTTGCGTAAATACGAAATTGTGAGTGTTGGTTTGTAACCGGGATTTCTGAGAAGCATTATGCCTATAACTACCCCCCCTAAACCCTGACCTAAGTGTCATACATACTATAACAATGATGTTGTAAGAGCTCCAATAAATCTGCCCGCATAGGCAAGCACTCAATGCGTACAACTCTGCAGATGCTAATAACGTTGAATGGGAAACAGACGCTCTTTATAGAGATGCGTCAAAAACAAACGCTCATTAAATAATCACTTGATTAACCCACGCCGTGCCTTTGCTGTGATTTGAGATTGGAGAACGGGTGCTCTGAGCTTCTCTAAACCGCGACCACGGTCGTGTCGGTGGGATTTGACACTTACATAGGAAGTTTGAGCTCAATCTTTACACGCGTTTTGGATTCTATGAAGTACCCACACACATATATACGAAGTCTCAAAATGTATAGTACTAGAAGGTGACCCGACTTTGTCCGGGTTTTGACCTTGAATTGTCTATTTTGAAGGCCAAGGTCAAGTGGGGTCACGATTTGACCCGTCCAAAACACTGCCCGAACAAAAGTACCCCACAAAAGTACCCGTCGAAATCCATCCGGTTTTACCCGATTTGACCTTTTAACCCAATTTGATTTCCACTCAAGTATATAAACGCGCCTCATACACACACGCTCATTAATTATCAAGTTTCAACGTAAAGATAAATGACCATCGGTGCCCGAGATATCGCCAAGACGTCTGAAACAGTCAAATGCATCGGCCGGTTAAGCGTTAACGTGATCTAACGTTATGAACTCGAACGACATCATAGAAGTTACGCATTGTTTTTATCCTGATGGAAGATAGTACCACTTCTTCTTGATAATTGAGGCAGATAACTAAAACGGATACATACGCATTATATATCGTTGGAAAGAGGAAACACGAAAGATTCTCACAGTGTCATTATTATGACTGGCATTTTATTATTCCCGCTGTTTCGAATCGATTTGTAAGCACCGAACTCAAATGAAAGTCCCGTAACACAGCGTAAAAACAGATTTGACCTCGGCACATGAAAAGTTGACCTCGGATCTGAAAATTAATATGCCTATGTCACTTCCCGGCCGATAGTACCCTCACATACGAAGTTTCATCGAAATCGGGTCGGCCGTTTTCGAGTTCATCGCGAACACACACACACACCACACACAGACAGATCTTCCAAAATATATAATAGATAGATAGAGTAAATCCAATGGGATGTGGAGCAATGACTTGGTGTTTTTGTAGTATCCTTTGATAATGCAGAGGAGGATGTAAGTTCACCTGCATCACACTGTTGTGTTTTTATGTTTACCCATACCATAGTATGGTAAACATAATGTTGACGTCCGGATTGACCACTCGTCATTCGTCCGTCTGACCCTCTGTCTGTCCGTAGACACTTTACGCATGGTGCGATAACTCAAATATTTTCTATCTGATCGGAACCAAATTTTGTATATGAGTTTCTCAGACCAAAATACAGATCGAGTTCGAATATGGGTTTAATCCGAGTTTTTTTTATGGAGTCATGGCCCTTTTTCGACTTAGAATTCATGGATGCTACGATAACTAAAAACAAAAATTATCTGATGAGAACCAAATTTGGTATGTGAGTTTCTCTATCTAAAATACAGTTCGAGTTCGAATATGGGTTTGATCAGATTATTTTTAATGGAGTTATGGCCCTTTGATATAGAATTCATCCATGCTTCGATAGATCAACCAGTTTTCGTCTGATAGGAACCAACTTTGGTATGTGAGTTACTCAACTCAAAATACAGATCAAGTTTGAATATGGGTTAGATCCTGTTTTTTATACCAGAGTTATGGCCCTTTTTAACTAAGGATTGAACAGATTCGATATTTTTATGCTTATCATGTAGAACCATAGCAGCTAACACTGGTGATATCAGTTAGCACTGAGAGAGAATACTGTAGATTAAAACTTGTATTATTGGAAATTACAGTTATTTTTAGCCATCATATTGTCAGGGCACAGTGGAAGGTGTAATTGGACAGAGAACCATCTGTTGTTTATTGTATTTCCATACAGCTCTCTGGTTTATCAATGCAATGTTCCAGTGACATACCTGTACCTAATTTTATTGAGTTAAAATTGTTAACCATTGTCATCAATTTATGCTTTTGTATATTTTTCATGTAATCATTCTCCTATTATATCCCTTTCACTTGTATGGATTTTTGTGGTTAAATGAACCCTTAATTCACAACATTCTTTATACTTAGCAGAAATACCTTTCATCTGATATATCTCATTTTATTGAGATGTATGTAAATTTTGTATGTGAGTTTCTCAGCCCAAAATACAGATAGATTTCGAATTTGGGTTTGATCCATTTTTATGTGTACCCATACCATGTATGGTACACATAATGCCGACGTCCGGATCAACCATCCGTCCGTCCGTCCGTCTGTCCGTCTGTCCGTCTGTCCATGTGTCCGTAGACACTTGCTTTCCGATTCAATTACTTGAATATTTTTTATCGGATCGTGTTAAAATTTTATGTGCATGTTTATGATAACACACTCCTCACCTGTATAGTTTTTGGTATCGATCAGTTGATCGGTTTAGAAATTATTAACACTTTGCATCCGCACATAGGCATGAGCCATCCGATGCTGTAACCAAAGTAATTTTTGTCCGATTGTTTTCATATTTGATATGTAGGTTTATAATGACACACCCCTCACCTGTATAGTTTTTGGTATCGATCGGTTGATCGGTTTGGAAAAAATTAACCCTGCACACAAATGCTATCTGATGCATCTAAGTCAAACAATTTTCTTCTGATATGCCTCATATTTCTTACCTAGGTTTTTCTTAGCACGTTCTTTATCTGTATGGTTTTTGGTATCGTTTAGTTAACCCTTTCTGCTCTTGTTTTTAAATAGACTTAATCCAAGCTGTGTTAACTTAAATATTTTTCTTCTGATCAGCACCAAATTTGGTACATATGGTCCTCACCCCAAAATACAGATCAGGTTCAAATTTGAGTTTGATCTGGTATATTTTAACAGAGTTATGGCCATTTAAAATTCAAGTAGCTTATAATCTAATTAATGCCTGCAGGCAGTCAGCTTAGCAGAGGAGATCTTATTACACAGCCAGTGTCTTATTGGAAATGAGTTTCTCTTTAGCTTCACATTAGATAAATACCATGGCTCACAGAGTGTTTAGGGGTTCTCCTTAGCCAATGCTAGTTGGAGACAGACAAATAACACTAAGTGAATAATTGAGCTCATCTCTGGAGAAGCTTGTCACAGCATCTGGGCTGTGTGCAGTGTTTGTTTATTTAAGTCTCACATTCCTATAATCTGATCTCAAGCCTCACTCTACTGCATAAATAAAATGAATATGACAGTGATGGCCAGAGGTCATTAACTTCCACATAGGTGTCTGCTGTCTATATAGTCTTCATAATCGGCTTGTTGTGTGGGTTTTGCTAAATCCAATGACATGCTTTTTATAGACTTTTTTGTGTTTATCAGTTCATTAGTTTGGATAAGATTAACCCTATTCTATCCGATTTCATAACTCAAATATTTCCATTTATTTTATTTATAGTTCTTGGCATAGTTTATGATAACACACCCCTAACCTGCATATTGAGAGTAATATGGTTGATTTGCTTAAAAATATTAACATCTCCACCAATCCTGTTGACACAATGTGATACTAGTAACTAGATATACTTTACATGATCACTATATATAATTGCATCCATGTTGATGCATTCTTCACTTGTTTAGATTTTGGGATCGATTGGTTTGATAAAATTAACCATAAATTATATTTCCGCTGTTACATAAATTACATCTTTCCAATGTTCAGCTTAGAAGAAAATTAACCCTACCCATTCCAATCCATGGTCATACAGTATGCTATCCAATGTAATGAATCTTATTTTCAATCTGACCAATCTCATACTAGTACATATACCTCTAGCTATCTAAAAATTCAGCATTAAAATATTTTATATCCAATCATTATCAATAATTTTATATCCAAGTCTATACATCCCTCACTTGTACAGTGGTTCATGTATTGATTTTTTAAATGGGAAATATTAACCCTTTTCTCCCATCTAAATGATCCCATGAATTTTTAATATGCAACTAACAAAAAACATAATAAAAACAGCTATGGTGCATCTTTCTGACTATGGATTTAGCTTAATTAGCTTTATCACTCTATAAGACATATCTGGTTGAAATTGATTGCCATATCCATGTTCCTATTGTGCATATGTGAGCAAGGTGCCCAGTAAGTCTGATTCCACTTGTGACCTCAATAGTAAGGTGTGAATTGTTGATTTTTTTGCACTCATGAAAAGGTTGGTGTAAGAATCTATTAAAATAGCTAATCAGTATCGCCAAGGTATGGGTTAAACATCTGCCGATCGTGATCGGCCTCTCGTTTTATATTTTAAACAGAGTTATGGCTTATGGATTTTCGTGTCTGAACTGAAACATCTCACGATCGGCCTCTCGTTATAAGAAATTACTTGATTAGTACGCATTAGTGTAGCTACATTAACTTGTGAACTGATCATACAGCCCTATTGTTTTACAAATTAATACAAACATTTACAACCTTATTCAAATTGATCCAAAATGTGTAGATCTATCTATCACTGTTTCTGGTTATTATCCTGTGATTTTATCTTAATAATATAAATAAAACACATTATTATCCTTATTCAATAAAAAAAAATATGGTATTGGTATAAAACACGATGGTAGGTTGGTACCTTTGGTTGGATCATTATGAAATTTGTCATGGATTTTGACATTGACATGTAGATGGGAATAAGTCACTTTGGGTCATTCGGCAAAAATACATGGCTGCCAGTGGTCATCATGGATTTCAAATTTCAATCCATTAGCACAGGCTACAGGTCGTACTGTTTGTCTGATCGTCATGAAATTTGTCGTGGATGTTAATATTGAAATGTAGATGGGAACGAGTCATTTTGGGGTTGTTTGGCAAAAAAATATGGCCGTCAGCAGCCATCTTGGATTTAACTCTTTGTATGACTAAATCCTTTGGCATGGGCTGCATGTCGCAGCTTTGGTTGGATCATCATGAAATTTGACATGGATGTTAACACTGATATGTAGATGGGAAACAAGTCATTTTTGGGTCATTTGGCCAAAAACATGGCCACCAGCAGCCATCTTGGATTTTACTCTTTGCATAACTAGGCCTTTCAACTTTCCACATTCCTAATCACTCCATTGACTGTAGCTGTCTGTAGTACATGAAATTATTCCCTTTCCAAGTTGAGCTACAGTGTCATTGACACTTTCATTGTCATGATACACTGAAAGACACAATGGTCGACAATGTCAATCACTAGCTGATTCGATTCGAGATTCGATTCGATGTCGATATCAGGAAGGAGATTCGATATCGAGATTTGATTCGCTGTAAAATCCCCGATTTGCAGATCCCTAACACAAATCCCTGTTGTGCTATGATAAATATCATTCAGGCTACTACTACCGGGTATATCCTGGAAGCTACCAAACTGATAAATACATGTCCATGTCAGGGCTATTACATATATCTAAATTTGCATGATATTCAATATCATGCATATTTTGTATTCATGACACAGTCTGAGCATCTGTAATTCTGTAGGGATCAACGTTTTATTTGTTTGTGACTGGGTAGTAAACAATTTTACCCCAATCAGCACCTACATATATTTTAGGAAAGTAGACTTTATAACTGTGTGAGAAACTGTAATTTCAAAGATGCTATACAATAATCAACTTCGACAAACTACTTTGTGTCATCAGAGCAAATAAAAAAAAGGTTTTGTTTCATTGGGCCCCATCACATTGGATTTAAAACTGCACATTGATCGTTTTTATAAACATTGTTAAAACAAAAAAAACTCATGTTACAAGAATATAACTAAAATATGCAACAAAATATCTAATTGGAACAACTTATTTTATAAGTGTAATTTTTGGCATTGTTTTCAATATATGTTTGCTTATTTAGTGAAACTGTAGTTTGAGCATGATTAGACCATAAATTAGGTGTCTACAGTTACTCAAATTTGCCTGGTTGTTAGGTTAGAAAAATTGAGCGAATTAGTTGGTTGGTATAATTGTAAAGTCGGAATCCTGATACGGGGCCGTCTGCAAGTGAATATGTGCTAGAGTAGATGTACAGGACGATTTAGGTAGATTGAAATGCATGAACATTGAACCAATATCCATTTGAACCCTTTCTATTTAAAGCTTATGAGATTCAAGAGTACTTTTACCAACAGTTATATGTATCAATCGCTTTTACTATAAGTGGGTACTGCAAACTAAATCCAGCCATTTATGAGACCATCTCCTGTTATACTCAACAGAATATGTGCAACAAAAGGATGAATTTGAGCCTTGGAAGAGCGCAAAATACACTTGTGTGCTCTATGAACAATGTAAACAGCATGGTAATTATAATGAAAATTATTTAATGACTCGGAAATCTGTTCTCTTGTCTTGACTATCTTGGGGCTTAATAGCTTTGTGGGTGCCAAATTATTTTTTAATACCATAAAAACATTATATGTATGTAATACCTACACTATGTTATCAATACAATAATAACAAGTTAATTTATGTCGTCAGATTGCAAATCTTGTATCGTTTAGGTGTGCTCTACTTGATACATGTAAATGCTATATTAAAACTACACCAAAGTGACATATGCTGCCATATTCCAGCAGTCCAATCATATGGTCAATGTCACTATGAACAAATTGACATCTCATTCTAAATATGGGCTCAGGTGATCATAACTTAGCATTTTGTATGACAATTATATAAGTACATGTATTCATAATTTCTTGTTCTATTAAAATCAGGGATGATGACAACAAATGATAAAGAAAGTAACCAGAGTTTGGTCAAGATATTATTCAAGACATGGTAGGTGAAAGCTGATAATGTATAAGGCCAAAAAAAAGGGCTTTGGTTCTCAGGGCCGGATTAGGCCTTTTTATTGCAATGCCTGATGTTATGACAAAAAAATTTAAAATACAAAAATAAAAAATTAACAAAAAATTATAATTTTTTTTTGTATTTCATAAACATGTCCATAGTAGATATGTGTTGAATATTAGCATGCATTGAGCTCTAACGTGTAATGTGTTATAAAGTGACTTGCAGGCTTACAACATGAAGTAGATGACTGCAATTAAGAAAATGATTAGCTGATCCTCATGCTCTTCTTACAATTAGTCATTGTGATCTAACTTACACTAATTTTAACTCCATACAATTGAAAGGCACAGGATTGAATTCAGGATCACATATTAGAATGGGGAGGTATCAGCTTTTAGAAAACAATAACAATATTGAATGTCAGGGGCATTGTATGGTGTTAGGTAATCCCAGTCTTAGACTGATAGTACAATGTTATTTTTATGTAAGATTAAATGAGTTTATATGCCTAAAAGTTCCCTCTACATTTCTGGTTATTACTAGACAGAGGAAGGTACCTTTGTTCATGCTAACTATGGGCAGTAAAAAATAAAAATAAAACCCTCCCTCCCTCATTGATTTGAAGAAAAAACATTGCCAGAGAACCAAAACTCTTTTTTTTTGGCCTAAAGGGCATGCCTGTCTCTTTGAAAAGCCAATAAAAATCCTAACGGATGAACGTCTCTAGATTAGTACATTATATTTCTTTTATATGATAACACGGCATTCCCAACACGATGTAATAAACCGTTTCCAAATATGGAGCGCTTTCCTGGCATAGTAAATGTTTGTGAGAATCATAGTATTTAAAAATAGTTATAAGATGCGAAAGAATAATCAGTCATGAATATCATTGACTAATTCAACAGTAGTTGAGTTTTACATTGCATTGGAAAATTGTCAACAAGTTATTGCATGATATCTGATCTGTGAAGTGATCTGCTATGCCAATAACCAATGAATCGTGCATAGTCTGCACCGCCCTCCAATTATATGGAAGGAATCCCTTCAAAACAGAAACTAATTTCATTAGAGATATAGAGATATACATCCGTTAGGATTTCCATTATCTTTTCAAACAGACTGCATACATGCCACCATATTGTGGTACTGACTATATAAACAATGCCAGAACTCAATGTGATAAATGGTCATACATTTTTGTTGGCGGATTCCATTTTTATGTGTACCCATACCATAGTGTCGACGTCCGGATTGACCACTCGTCATTCGTTCGTCTGTCCGTCTGTTTGTAGACACTTTACGCATCATGCAATAACTCAAATATTTTAAATCCGAACGGATCCAAATTTTGTATATGGGTTTCTCAGGCCAAAATACAGATCGAGTTAAAATATTGGTTTGACCTGAGTCTTTTTTTTCTTCAGAATTATGGCCCTTTTTCGACTTAGAATTGACGCATGCTGCCGTAATTCAAATATTTGTTATCTGGATGGAACCAAATTTGCTATGTGAATTTCTCAGCCCAAAATACAGATAGAGTTCGAATATGGGTTTGACTTTTGAATTCATTGTATTATTGGCACTTTCGGCAATCAAATAATAAATAACAACTTGCGAAAAATGGACATGCTATCAGTAAATCTCCTAAACATATATTTACTTCTCGAGTCCAAATTTGACCAATTATGGCATTTACCAGGACATTCACGCAGACTGCTTCAAGTAATGTTTTCTTTTGTTTTAATACTAAGACATTAATATAAGGCAACTCGAGTATACTATCATTGCTGTTACAGATAATTTAATGAGGAAATACACACTAAAACTCATCATATTCTAAGCTATCTGTATTTTAGAGTTATTATACATTATCATTGGCTTCTGTTACAGTAGATTGTTTATCAACTTTGATTCACACATGCAGAATATCATCACTTTTTTTATTTCTTCAATGATTTAGCACTGAACTGATTGGCTTGGTTAGATCAGTATAACTAGATTTTTTTTTCACATCACATATTTCAACTTTTTTAAATTTTCGGGGTAATCGTATGGGCATGGTAGTTTTGTTAAATTTCAATCAAATAAACATTTATATTTTTCAATGAAAAAGCTTATGAGACTCCCATCTGGTATTTACATGTAAGCTTATGTGATGTCAAAGTAATCTATTAGAATATTGTTGAAGGTTCATGTATGCCCAAAAACTTTCAGTCATTAATGACAAAATCAGTAGCTATATATGACATGTTGCACAATCATAAAAAGCCAGCATATTTTACATAAATACTATATCGTGTGGCATACTTGTATGTGTCACAAGGTGCCAATTCATTCAGCCGGCCAATTTTCACCAGAGTTATGGCCTTTTTTGTTGGAATTTGTACTCAATTTTCATTTCCGGATGATAACTTCTGTAAATCTGAACTGAATGGATTGAAATAATGTAAGTGAGTTTACTAGCCAAAAATACAGGTCAAGTTTGGTTCCACCCATTATGTTTTGCCAGAGTTATGGTCCTTATCGACTTTGAATTTGTCGATAGTTTCGGTTTCCGGATGATAACTTTAGTTGTCTGTCTGTTTTCAAATTTTGTATGTAGATTACATGGATTTGGGCTGCCCATATTTGCCGAAGTTTATGGTCCTTGTTGACTTTGCCAATTATTTATGGTTCCCTGGTGATAACTTTAGTTTCAGTTATCTGATTGTTTTCAAATTTAGAAAATGGATTACTCATATGAAAATATAGGTAAAGTTATAATTTGGGTTCCGTCGGCCTATTTTAACTGGAGTTTATAGTCCTTGTTGACTTATAGTTTGACCATTATTTTGGTTTCCGGGTGTCTGTTCGTACTAAAACCAGCTAAAATATTGGGATAGCAAGATGCTAGTTTTAGTACAAGAACATCCCATTACCATTTGTTTGACATAGTTTATGCGTTAGTGACCAGCTCACATAAAACCACAATTAAATGTAATCAAATATCACAATTGCAACAATAAATGGGTTTATTCCACAGAAGACATATTTGTTCTGAAAACCACATCAGTTGTCAATTGAAAGCGGTAATTATACCCCCCCCCCCACCACAACAAAGTTAGGGGGGTATACTGGAGTCAGCTCATCCGTACGTCCGTCTGTGGACTAAAATTTGTCCGGAGTTTTTCTCAGTCGTTTTTAAATAAATTTTAGTGAAACTTGGCACAGACATTAACCGCCATGTGAACCAGTGCATCTGCTGTTAGACATTTTTTGTGGAGTTATCCCCCCCCTTTTTTATACACCCACTTTCGAAGAAAATGGGGGCTATACTGGTTTGACTACATCTGTCCGTCACGCTTTCTCCCTCCGTGTGTCCATCTGTCCGTCTGTCTGACCTCATAACTCGAACAACTATGAACCGATTTCATTAATTGTTTGTATGCAATCTCCTTAGGACTGCATGATGCTAATTGCGGTTCGGTCCGACTTTTATATTTAAGTTGCGCCTCATTTTCGACTTATTTGGACTTAGAAAATTCTGTCCGACTTAATAACTTTAACAAATATGAACCGATTTCAATAATTGTTGGTATACATGTTTCTCATAATACCCTCTCTACATGGTGCGGCTAGGGATTGACTCCGACTGTTTTTCGTAATATTACACTTCATTTTCGACTTATTTTGACTTATAAAATTCTGTCTGACTTAATAACTTTAACAAATATGAACCAATTTGAATATTTTTTTCTGTACAGCTTCTTGTGACACCATATCGATGTTATTAGTCCAAATTTTTCTTTAAAGTTAAAAATCTTTTTTGTTGGGTTTACGGATAATGCGGGTTGAATTTGACATGGTGGGGGTATGCTAGCACTCGAGTGCGCACCTCTTATTTGACTTAGAAATTTTTTGCAACATGTATAATTTTGTCAGAGCTTTTATTCCTACATTGTTAGGTCAATTTTTTTTTAACTTGGCACAGATATTTAGAACCATGGGAACCTGTGCACCTGCGATTATGACTACTGTCCGACATTCTTTGGTGGAGTTATCCCCCCTTTTGAACTTAGAATGTTTTTAGTACCATGGGAAACTGTGCACCTGCGATTACGATGTCTGTCCGACTTTTTTGTGGAGTAATTCCCCTTTTTCGATGTGCATAATTTTGTCCAAGCTTTTATTCCTATATTTTTTGGTCAATATGTTTAAGATTAGGGTTAGGGTTGTGCACCTGGAATGGCAACTATTATTTTATTATTTTAACTAAATGTTTACTGACATGTGAAGCATCTTAGTATTTTAAAAACACAGGGGGTATCCTTGGTCCCATTGGGACAGCTAGTCACACCTCTAGTTTAATGAGTCATTTACTGCAGCGTTCACATATTTTTAAAAGTATGACCTCACAAAGTGACATCAGCATATTCCGGAGAAAATATTCTAGCAAACATAATCAAAACCACGTGGTTGTAAATTGAATTAATTCTATCACTTATACCTGGTAATTTGTAAATTTAAAATTGCTTATATATCGTGAGACATTCTGTGTAAGAAATGTTTAACTAATAAGTAATATAGGACCATCTACAATAAAAATAAACACTTAATAGTGATGGGAATATTAGCAGGACACAATGTTTGAATAAGGGTGCATTCAATTGTTATGGGCAAAATCAATTGACTGCACATAAGATGGATTTAGCTGAGACTGCTGAGTGCATTACAGAACACTTTGACTTTCAGCTAAAATGTAAAAAAAAAGATGTTAGTCCTAATAAACCGGAATTTTCTATATGTAATTTAACATGAAAGTTAGATTATTATACACCATTATGACCATAAGACCACCTTCTCTGTGGTCACAGGTTAGAAGATGACCATGTTGCTATGGGTAGTTATGCCGATTCTTCACTCATTATTAGAATGGTTACATTTCTAAATTGCTTTTAAAATGAATAAAGACTTTAGTTAAGTTATACAATTAACACATTCAACATATAAAATGAATTTACTGCTCATGATGTACAGATATGTGGGTTACTGATTTTCAAGTTGAATGAAATGGAAATGTATGATCGAAGGGAACCCTTATCAATGACTAAATTATGTTCAATATATTTTTCTGATATACCGCTTTACCGAAGTATAGAAAATAACAATCAATTTTCAGTGTATGATTTGCTGTTCCAAATCTTGACATTCTTGTTAAATACCATATTTACATAAAAGTTTAATAATGTACATAATTTGATATTCTGAAATCGACCGCAATGTAACGGAAGTAAAGCATAATTTCAGGCTTCAAAATGCAATGATGTTTTGAAAAAGTTAATACATTTCATTGTACTGCACTTAGGTCTTAACAAATTAAGAAATACTGAGATCAATGACTAAATTACATTGTTCTCTCTTCTTTATCAACTTGAATGATGTTGTTGAATATTGAATAATACAATACTTTGATGAAGTAATAAAATCCTTTTTTTTATTATATTGTTTTTAGTTTGTCTTCATTATTCCATCAAAACTAATGCATGCAATACACGTTTTGTATCAGGATATGGTAGTATATACTGCCATGAAATGTATCATGTATATATGGATTGTTGTTAAGAGCAGGGTGGGTGGGGGTGATATATATACAGATGTCAATATAGGGACATAGATTATAAATAAGGGCCCTTAGGCTATACATCTGTATGATGAATGATTACGTCATAGTACAATATATAGTAGGCAAATTTAATGATCACACGTACTAACTCATCATTGATATTTATCATATAACAATTTGCCATTATGCCATACATGTATATCTGGAGCAGGCATCTGTTGATTTGCTGCACTAGTATTTTCACTGATCAGATGGTCCCCATATTACCACGTTACAACAACAATATTTCTTCAAAATACACTTTAGTTATCAGAATCCATTAATTACAACAAAATAATTCAAACCACTGTCAATTGTGGTATAAACTTTCCAAAAATGTATTATCAACATGTTCTTTAAAAATTGGCTTTATTATCAACACAAAGCCACTTGATTTTAGAGTTATCTATCTTCATACACAATTTGGTCGTTTTGAAAATTATGGCTATACAGTTATGCTCTAATTAATCGACTCCTTAACCACAGCAGAATTATGGGTAACTTTTCAGGATTTAGTCGGAAATATGGCTTGTTGCAATTCATCAGAAAGCGAAAAGTTACCCATAATTTTGTTGTGGTTGAGGAGTCGATTAATTAGAGCATTACTGTATGCCATGTTGAGGATTTAGTCATGTAAAAACTATATTCCAAGATGACTTCAGTTATACTGTTTGGTGGATTCGCAGTACATTGCTCGAAAATGTTAATGACAATGCATATAATCCGGGAGATGATAGTGTAACCCTGATCGCCAGTGATTTAACCTCGCCACAATAATTTTCTTCCTTATTTTCCACTTCCTGCTGCCATTTTGGCGGCTTTCTTTGATGGAGAGTTCCAATATTAACCTAAAAAGGCACTATTATATCTTTGCTTCTTGAAGCAGCCTGCTTCACAAATCAAAGTGTCAATGGTACTGTAGCTCGATTTGGAAAGGGAATAATTTCATGTGTTACAGTCAATGGAGCGATTAGGAATGCGGAAAGTTGAAAGGGCTAAGTAATACTAGATTATCACCACGAGATACATAAAGTAAAATCGAAGATGGTTGCTGACGGCTATGTTGTCCAATGAAATTCAAAAATATGTAAAAGCTTCCATCTAGTAGATCAATATCAAGTTTAATATGAAGTTTGGTGATGATCGGATGAGGGAAGTGCACTGTAGGGTGTGCCAAATGGTTTAGTCATGCAAAAATCCAAGATGGCTGCCAACAGACATGTTTTATGCCGAAAGACCCCAAAAATGACTCCTACCCATGTACATTTCAATGTTAACAGCCAAGACAAATTTCATGATGATCCGACTAAAGGTACGACCTGTAGCCCATACCAAATGATTTAAGTCATGCAAAGAGTATAATCCAAGATGACTGCCAGCGGCCATGTTTTATGGCCGATTGACCCCAAAAAGATTCGTTCCCATCTACATGTCATTGTCAATATCCGTGAAGAATTTCATGATGGTCCGACCAAATCTACGACCTGTAGTCCATGCCAAAGGATTAGTGATGCAAAGAGTAAAATCCAAGATGGCTGCCAGCAGCTATGTTTTATGGCCGAATGACCCCAAAATGACCCATTCCCATCTATATGTCAATGTTAATATAAATGACAAATTTCATGATGATCAAACAAACAGTACGGTCTGTAGCCCATGATAACGGATTGAATTTTGAAATCCAATATGGCCGCTGGCAGCCACGTTTTTTGCTGAATTACCCCAAAATAACTCGTTTCCCATTTACATGTCGTTGTTAACATCCATGACACATTTAGTGATGATCTGACCGAAGATACGACCTGTAGCCTGTGCCAAAGGATTTAGTCATACAAAGAGTAAAATCCAAGATGGCTACCAGCGGCAATGTTTTATGGCCGAATGACCCCAAAATGACTCGTTCCCATCTACATCTTAATATTAATATCTACGAAAAGTTCATGATAATCAGACAAGCAGTATGGCCTGTAGCCCGTGCTAATGGATTGAAGTTTGAAATCCAAGATGGTCACTGGCGGTCATGTTTTTTTTACCAAATGACTCGTTCCCATCCACATGTCAATTTCAACAGCAATGAAAAATTTCATAATGATCGGACCAAAGGTACGATCTGTAGCCCGTGCCAAAGGATTTAGTCATGCAAAGAGTAAAATCCAAGATTTTTAGAGGAACGACCCCAAAATTACTCGTTTCCATCTACATGTCAATTTAAACATCCCATGACAAATTGATGATCAGACGAACAGTACGACTTGTAGCCTGTGCTAATGGATTGAATTTTAAATCCAAGATGGCCACTGGCGGCCATGTTTTTTCCCGAATGATCCCAAAATGACTCGTTCTAATCTACATGTCAATGTCAACAGCTGTGACAAAGTTCATAATGATCCGAATAAAGGTATTGCACGTAGGCTGTATTGTTGAAACCACGCACACACAGACGACGGATACCAAGCCATGGCAATAGCTCAAACTTTACAAAGTAAAGTTGAGATACAAATATATAATTTTCTCACTAATTTGCATCCTTATGAAAAAAAAACATGTCCATGTTGGACGCCATCTCATCATGTCTGGTGACTGTTCTGACACGTTTTGTTTCGTACAAACATTGCTTAAAAGTTGAGGGACTAATAAGGAAGAAAATTAGTGGGGTGAAGTTGAATCACGGTGGTACAGGGATACCCTATCAGTTCCCGGACTAATATTGTTTCAATTTTGGTCCAATTACCATTCGCATAATGCTACTCAGAAATATGCTCAGAATGCTTCTCAAGCTTCTACATTTTCCAAATTTTTCCCCCGGGCCCCCGCCTGCGAGAAGGGTCTACGACCCCTCTCGCGCATTCCCTAAAACCTAGCGGCGCTATTTTATTTTTTTTTACCTCGTTACTATTCCCGCCCGAAATAAATGCATTTTTAAAAACTGATTTATCATTTTCTGTGAAAAGTTTTGTGTGAAAATTAATACTGTAACAGTCGGTTGTAATGCTACCACCCTCTCGCGCACTCCCTAAATCCTAGCGGCGCCATTTCTTTTTCTTTCTTTCTATTCCGCCCGAAAAAAAATGCATTTTTTAAACCTAGCTGATTTATCATTTTGTGGGAAAACTTTTGTGTGAAAATTAATACTCTAACAGCCGGTTGTAATGCGACCACCTGTAGCATGTGAATGAATGAATAATTTATTGGATAAAGCATGTACATATAAAATACAAGGTAAACAATAGAAATACAAATACAGTGTACACACAGAATCCGGGCGGTGATGTGACCTTATGGCCGTCTTCCCATCATCGCCCAGGCAAAAAATTAAAGGCATCAGTTTGTTTCCGTTTAGCAGCTCTCGTCAATATACTTGTGGTGTACATGTTTAAATGAAGTAAGATTTAGAAAGGCTAATTTATACGGTATACCATCTCAATCGCAAGTCATATCTATAGATATATTTACAAGTTAAACTAAATATTGAAAGTGAAACAGTGTGATGTTACATGATGTACAATTTATATCAGTTCAGGAAAGAGTCATGCGTTTGTTGCACATTCTCAACAAGTTATATTTCTAAAATGTATACATATTTATACATGACGCGTGTTATATGCACAATATGCAATAGGTACATGTGAGAGAACTAGATTCGTAGATAATATTCAGGGACAAGGTTGTGTATTGTATAGCGCAGTTTAACGTAAGATAGCTAGTTTCGTAGGTGAATTTAGTCATACAAAGAGTAAAATCCAAGATGGCTACCAGCGGCCATGTTTTATGGCCGAATGACCCCAGAATGACCCGTTCCCACCATCAAGTCAATATTAACTTGCACGACAAATTTCATGATGATCAGACGAACACTCCGGCCTAACATTTCTTAAAAGTTGAGGGAATAATAAAGAAGAAAATTAGTGGAGTGAAGTTGAATCATGGGGTGCAGGGTTACCCGATCAGCTCCCGGACTAATATTGTTTTAATTTTGGTCCAATTAACATTCGCATATTATGCTACTCAGAAATATGCTCAGAATGCTTCTCAATCTTCTACATTCCCGGGGGAGGCCCCCCGGACCCCCACCTGCGAGAAGGGTCTACGACCCCTCTCGCGCACTCCCTAAAGCCTAGCGGCGCCATATTTTTTTATCTTTTTTCTATTCCGCCCGAAAAAAAAACATTTTTAAAACCTGATTTATCATTTTGTGGGAGAAGTTTTGTGGGAAAATTAATATTGTAACAGCCGGTTGTAATGCTACCACCTGTAGCCTGTGAATTTAGTCATACAAAGAGTAAAATCCAAGATGGCTACCAGCGGCCATGTTTTATGGCCGAATGACCCCAGGATGACTCGTTCCCACCTACAAGTCAATATTAATTCCACGACAAATTTCATGATGATCCGACGAACACTCCGGTCTAACATTGCTTAAAAGTTGAGGGACTAATAAAGAAGAAAATTAGTGGGGTGAATTTGAATCATGGGGTGCAGAGGTGTCCTATCAGCTCTCGGACTAATATTGTTTTAATTTTGGTCCAATTAACATTCGCATAATGCTACTCAGAAATATGCTCAGAATGCTTCTCAAGCTTCTACTTTTCCCAAAATTTTCCCGGGGGAGGCCCCCCGGACCCCCACCTGCGAGAAGGGTCTACGACCCCTCTCGCGCACTCCCTAAAGCCTAGCGGCAGCATTTCTCTTCCATTTGACTATGCCGCCCGAAAAAAAATGCATTTTTTAAAACCTAATTTACCATTTTGTGGGAGAAGTTTTGTGGGAAAATTAATATTGTAACAGCCCGTTGTAATGCTACGACCTGTAGCATGCGAATTTAGTCATAAAAAGAGTAAAATCCAAGATGGCCACCAGCGGCCATGTTTTATGGCTGAATGACCACAAAATGACTCGTTCTCATCCACAAGTCAATATTAATTCCACGACAAATTTCATGATAATCAGACGAACACCCCGGCGTGTCTTCTGCTAATGGATTGAACTTTGAAATCCAAGATGGTCGCTGGCCCCCATATTTTTGGTGTGAAATGACCCCAAAATGACTCGTTTACATCTAAATGTCAATGTAATCAGCCATGACAATTTTCATAGGGTACGGCATGTAGCCCGTGCACCGTGCTTATGTATTTACATTTCTTAATACTCAAAAACAAGATGGCCGATAGCGGCCATGCTCTTTTGCCGATTGACGCAAAAAATACTCGTTCTCTTCTTCATGGCAATGTCAAAATCAATGACAAATTTCATTATAATCACACAAATGGTATATACGGCCTGCGTGGCCAATTGATTGAATTGTGAAATTCAAGATGGTGGCTGTTGGCCATGTTTTCTTGTCGATTTACCTGGATTTACCCCAAAATGACTAATTTCTCATCTACATGTCAATGTCAACAACCATGACGAATTTCATAACGACCAGACCAAAGGTGCGACATGTAGCGCATATATCATCCATGCTAATGGGAATTGTTGACGGACACACGGAGGACGGACATGAACCCATGGCGATAGCTAAATCTTGAGAAGTCAAGTTGAACTTTAAAATTGTATATATAGCGACCAGTTGGTTGCCCTCTCACAGTATGTATTTGCCCGACCGACGCCATAGCAATTCAGCAGGACCTCCAGCATCAGGGGTATTATACCCCCACTCAAATTTATATTCGTTAGGTTTTATTATATATGTATAGATAACCGCATAGCCAACGCTGTTAGGCTACAATTAGTGTTCTATATGTCATAATGGTGGGCCCGTGATCAGATCATCATTAAGAGATATAAATAGTAATAGTGGGCTCGATAGGCGTATACGGTCCACACTTACGTATCTATAGATGGTAAAGAATTTCCGTCATTACGTATTTATATCTGATAAGTCTATGCGGATCGGGTGGCATAAAACATTCTTCAGTTAGTACTGCTTTGACATTAAATTTACTGCTAATTACCCATCAGTACCTAGGTGCATACGTACCTAGAAAAATCAACAAGACTCGATCGAGCTAACTTTTGCAAAAAAATGTTGTTTCAGAAACTAACAACACGTGTCACAGTACATGCGAAATATTTCTAGAACACCTGTTGTCACAGCGGAGCGATCAGTTTTGATCAGTGCGTGTACACTGTTCACTAGCCAATCAAAAGCGACGAATTAATGACACCACTTGATCGCTGGTAATTGGATGTTTGATTGACAGGGTCTTTTCCACGGCAATAATCTCAAAGTTGTTTGTACTTATACCTTCTAATTATGGTGGTTCTCTTGTGGAATGAGGATTACATTATAAGAAATAACTCTTGTTTCGATTAAGGTTATGAGTTATAATGGAACAGTTTGAAGATAAATTTACTATAACGGCGCTACGCGCGTTATAGAATTTATCTTCAAACTGTTCGGTTATAACTGCTTAACCTTAATTGAAACAAGAGTTATTTCTTAAATAATTGTAAACAACTGCAAATCGCTGCTTTCAAATTATATATGGCATGCACGTGGACAGGTATTGGAGAGTATGTGTCGACGTATCTTAATTATCCCGCCTTTAAAATTACGTGGATATAGTTTAAGGTTCAGATGATTCATGTCCGTTTTAGTAGAACGTCAAGGTTCGAACTCAGGTAAAAAGAACTAACCCGACAGGTACTCCCATCAACTGAAATTAGATACAAAGTTATGTCTACTCTACTGCATCTACTGAATATATCCACATGGGAAGTTAGGAACACGACCGGGAACTTCGCCGTGTGTGATGTCAGGAAATTCCGATCGAGATCATTGCTATGTATCAATAATAGCGAGAACCGTTGGCAGAAATAAACGCGGGTACCCTAGAAACCAGCTCATGCCCGGACAGGCGCGACGTGTGCTTTTAAAGAGTTAGTATATCGGTTGCTTTATTCAGTCTGGTGGATTAGTTAGGGATATCTTTAGATTCATTTAGAAAATAAATATTGGCCGTTCAACAAAGACGAATTTCGGAAAGTGGATAGACAACTCTAAAGGAAGCGGACAGGAGTGATCGGGTTATTGATTCGTTATATAATAGAGTTGCTTCTCTTCGATCTAAAATCATCGGCGTCAGAGACAATCACCGTGCTTGACGTGTGTATTTTTGCCAAGACAACACAGGGGTTAACCCTTTACCCAACAGAAGGGCCCTGTGCCAATGCATTCTCTTATATATGCGAGTCGACCATAGGTCGCCTCGCATATATAAGAGAATGCATTGGCTTAACACATTAAAAATTATAAAATTGTTAAAGAATGTAAGAAAAAATGGTAAAAAGTGTTAAAAACAGTTTTTTTTTAGGCCAATGCATTCTCTTATATATGCGAGGCGACCTATGGTCGACTCGCATATATAAGAGAATGCATTGGCACAGGGCATAACTGTAACCATCACACATGTTTCAAAGATATTTTATTATGTAGACGACCTCTTGATTAAGTTCAATCCATCGCGGAACAATTTAATACCTCGGGTGCTGGCACATGGCATACCCCATGATGGCAAGTTGGAGCACGGGCAGTATGAAACCCAAATTTAAATTAAACAATGGGAATAACTCTAGAAGTGTAAACGCGAATATCACCAAAACTGCAGCAGTAGAGAGGTTCCGCTTCTGGTGATTGTGCGTGTGATTGTAACCATAACGTCACAGGTCACGTGATTCTACACGCTTGTTGTCAATAAGTGACTGACTTGTGCGAGTACGACTTTCTCTACTTGTAAATTCTATTTTTATTTTTAACATAAACATTTTTATTCCAACTCCATGATTCTGCATAGATGGATTATTGATCAAAACCTCATTTAATAGTTCGACATGACCATTGAATCAGAAAATGGTTGAATATGTAGCTAAATATTTTACTCTTGGAATTCACGTAGTTTACGCCAAATTTTGACTATAAAATTGAACTATCGGTACTATTTCTGTAGCTGTTCTATACAGTCTGAAATTTCGAAATAATCTTGTTTCAGGCATGACAGTGACCAATAATAATATTATTTTACAGGACATGGGGTTGTGTGATGTGATAGACACCAATGCACCGCCCGCCCGGTACCATGCATGTCCGCTTTACTCGTAACCACATACATGAACCTATATTTTATAGCCTGATTTTTCAACGGTGTTGCTGCTTCGAGACATGACAATTTTGCTTAGAAGTGGAGAGTTTGTTAATTTTATTGACAAAAAACTTGTAGGTTAATTGCTAGGTAACATCACTGAACTAAGATAATACTCATATCGACTCTTATAACGTGGAAAATCACGTGCTGTTTCAAAAGTCGCATGTAACTACAATCAACATTTGTGGATCGAGGCATAGAGAGCGGTTTTTACGAAAACATTAACAGTTATAAATGTTTCCTCGTCTATACATATATTACACATTTACAAGTAACATTATTAACGTCTAGCCTCACCCACATGACACACACGAATATCTACGTAGTACGCAGTAGGATAGACACATACTCCCTAATCTCCGTACAAGCGCTACAAGTGCATGGAATCTCTCTATTGTAAGGCCTTTTTGTGGTGAACATCCATACCAAATTTTGCTGAGATCCTATTACCCATAGCTGAGATACTCAGGCGGACGGACCAAACAATATTGCCAGATAAATAAGAAGGATAATTTCAGAACGGGAAAGGCAAACATTGCCATTGTCACTTATTTCAAAGCACTTCTGATGATAAACATCCACAAGAAATTTCATTCAAATCCGAAAACGCGTGGCTGTGATACTCAGGCGGACATACATTATTTATGGACAAATAGAGAAAGATAACTCGTGAATGGAAAATATAAACAATGTGATACATGTATAAGGCCCTCTGTTGAACGCACTCTGTACGACGAACATCCACACAAAATTACAATGAGATATGATATACCATGGCTGATATATCTGCACGACCGGATAAAAATGCCAACTATTACCATATAAATAGGATAACACTCGAACGGAAGCACGGACGATGACATTGGGCCCTGTATATGTTGAAGAAGTTTCATGCAGATCAGACAACATCATTCTGAGATGTATGCCCGGACGTCCATCCGTCCGTCGATAACTTATTATGAACTCTCTGTATCAGTCATAACAAGAAAACCATAATCAGAAATTGTAATGCCCTCAAGGTTCTATTATTAGGCATAAATATAAATTATAATATAAAATATATTGGTTTCATGAATGCACCTCCTCGGAATTCCGTTAAAACAACTAATCCTTCAAATTATTACAAAACTTACGACTTATTAATGCAGATTTCTCATTCACCACACCGGAAGCCTCTAAATGCGGATAAAAAATCTACTAAGCGAATTAAACACACACCCGATATACTCCGCAAAACATATAGTCTACATTCAAACTGAGATATGTCTCATACTTCATCAGCAAAGTTAGCTATAATATTACGCATTGTGTTCCAGCCATTGTTCACACCTATAAACATCGAAAGCAATTAACGCGGTTATAAAAGTTGCATACAGCAATGAGACATCCGCGAATACACCCGCGAAAAATCCGAAATATTTTGTCCTGCCAGACATCCAATCGCGAAAGCTCAATTCGACACGGCCAGATAAGCCTTAATACAAAATTTCTAAAATAATTCACATCGAGCGCAACCTGAAACGTTTTGTCCTGTCAGATATCCCCATCGGCCAGATCAGCGAAGCAGTAAACACCAATATATAGGTCGTACCGACATTATTGACTTAACAACTACCCCTTTTACCGGACTCGAACTCGGGGTCGCACTACAACTTTTAATGCGTCCCAAAAACAAAAAAATTCTATAAATAAAACCCCAAGGCCATAGGATACAATAATCTCTACATTATAGTATGCACGCGGTGGGCGAAATAAGATTTAACTTATCTTTGGCGGACTCATGAACCAGCATGGGGAAAGGATGTCCACATTCTTCCAGAGGTATGAGGTATAATAGTGAAAAATGCATCTGAAAAATGTTTATCGCTGTGTCCCTGTTATTTCGCGCTCCGGGTCTATAATGTTTCGCTGTTTCTTGGTATACATGGGCCATGGGCGTTTTATTTAAAGAAATGAGAATTTTTGGGACGCATTAAAAGTCGAACTGCGACCCGGATGCCGAGTCCGGTAAAAGCTGTAGTTGGGGATTCTGGTGAGATGCATGAGTAACCTTCAGTGATAAGCCGTATATATAGTTGTTATAATAATTTGAAGGATTAGTTGTTTTAACGGAATTATGAATTGGTCATTCGTGAAACCAATATATTTTATATTCTATAATTACAATGATGGGTATATAATATATGTTCTTGAGCGCGTTACCATTTCTGACATTGGTTTTCTTGTAATAGATATATATTTTAACGGAATTCTGAGGTGGTGCATTCATGAAACCAGTGTATTTTATCATTTATACATATGCCTAACAATATGATCTTGTGGGAGTTATAATTTCTGACTATGGTGTTCTTGTCTCCTTTGCTATATAGCATCTGCGGTTTATCTTGGATCATCATACTATGGATCGAGAGCTCGAGGACATACTTGAGATTGACACGTGGACGTGGCTAGAAATGGGATAAAGTCACGAGATGAAGTTTAACGTCACACCAATAGGTTGCATTCCAGTCTCCAAAACTCGTCATGGACACCACACAAGTCCACATAATATCACCAATCCGTGTATGTATAACACTCCACTCCAGTCTCTAAAACTCGCCGTGGACACTACACAAGTCCACATAATATCACTAATCCGTGTATGTATAGCACTTCACTCCAGTCTCTAAAACTCGCCGTGGACACTACACAAGTCCACATAATATCACTAATCCGTGTATGTATATAGCACTTCACTCCAGTCTCTAAAACTCGCCGTGGACACTACACAAGTCCACATAATATCACTAGTCCGTGTATGTATAGCACTTCACTCCAGTCTCTAAAACTCGCTTGGACACCACACAAGTCCACATACTATCACTAATCCGTGCATGTATAGCACTTCACTCCAGTCTCTAAAACTCGCCGTGGACACTACACAAGTCCACATAATATCACTAATCCGTGTATGTATAGCACTTCAATCCAGTCTCTAAAACTCGTCGTGGACACTTCACAATTCCACATAATATCACTAACCCGTGTATTATATATATGTGTGTGTATATGTATAGCACTTCAGTACATTACATTACTACACCTGATAGTATATACAAGTTGCATACGATATATGATGTGAATTCATGCGTGTATATTAATTTAGTGAAGTTCGACGAAGAATTATTTCGGTAGAGACGGGGTAACATATAAGTTACTGGATCGGTGTTGAGTGGTTGGGATGAACTTTGTGATCAAGCACGGAATGTTTATATGATCTTGAGAGCGTTACCATATCTGACATTGGTTTTCTTGTCATAACTGATGTTTAAATTATCTTCAGTACACACATGACGCAATATCTACGGAGGCACAATATCCACAATTTTTTTTCATTCGTTTATGTTCAAGTTATGGCCCTTGCAAAATTAATAAACCTTTGTTGTGACCACGTAACGTGGTGCACCCCACCCCACCTAGCATATCATCATGATGGCCTGCACATTATAGTTCCCGGTCATGCATCGTTTACGACTGGATACGACATTGTCGTCTCTTCTTTGGCTTAGCCTTCAAAAAGTCCATGTTGTAATTACAGTATTCAATGACAATTCCAATTTCAAACTGTATTTTATAACAGTTCTCCCAGCTAATGGACCTCCGTTCTCCGGTCAGTAGATCATACTGCATGCGTGAAATACATATATATGCACGGCAGTATTGCATTTATTCGTGAACAGAAATCGTTGCCAACCCATGAGTCGAACACACACACACGCACCCTCACGCACACACATGTGCACACACCCTCGTTTGTATTACATACGTTGTGGGGACATTTCAATACCGTAGTTTCGAGGACTCCCGTTATTTAGTAAATATATCCAAACTCGGAGGGTACCTTTAACTAAATAACGGCAATCTTTGTAACGCATGCGCGCGGACGAAAAAATTTAAAAAAATACAAATTTTCGTCGCCTTAAGGGAAAAAATTGTTAACGTTGTGAGGACACACACACACACACCCTCACACACGCACGCACACAATAAATCAGTTAATATCAGTATTCCAACACTGGGCGACAGTGGTGGTCTTTAGAATAGAGATGTTTCGCAATAATTATAATAGGAATAGCGTTACGACTATAGGTATAGGGTACTGCGTCATCAAATTATGCACACGCTCTAACTGTAGCCGTGATGTCCTAACCGTCACGTCGGCCAATTGGTATTGTTGTATCATATACATATGCAGTAGCACTTATCAAACTTCGGACACCTATCCTCAATTTGTAGATTAAATAACACATTAGTGTGTGCATTGTGCTGGTAGATCGTCCAAATCGAGTAAACAAAATATCTTTCTCCCGAAAAACGACTAGTGGACTCGGTCGGTACTATCCACGCGTGACTCATGTGCGATTTTCAAAGTCCTACGCCCGATGGTTCACTTTCCACGGCCATTTAGTGGATTTGGGTAAACCACCCCCATGCAGAGCATATCACCAGAGTCCACCGATATGCACCTACTCACTATGCATGACTAGACAATAACCCTACTCGTCTCGTCGTCATTTTTGCGAAACGAATTTTTGACCCTACACGAATGTTACGATGACGAATGACTGAATGTAGTCATAACTCTATCAGTGAGTTTGCGAACCCTCTCTATTGATAGGAGCAGTGGCTGATAACATGAAACAAGGCACAGGAGACCATCAACTCGAATTGGAACTATGCTGGGAAGTACGTAACAGTCTCGCATAGCTTGTGGAAGAAACAGATAATAACAAATGCAGTTAACCTGCGAACTCACTAATTGAGCAGAATATCCATGTTCCGAACACTGGTCCGAATTGATACCATAAAACTACCATAGGTGTGGGTTTGATAACAGAAATAGAAAACAATCAGAATGTGCCAACGAACGTATTGATAGGAGGTTGAATGTGATCGTCAAAAAGCATAGCTAGGGCGTGGCAAAATACACCCGTTGTACATTATAATTTCAACAAATGGCCATAACTCTGGTGAAAATTGCCATGCGGGAACATGGCCTGTAATTTGGGCTAGTAAACTCGCATGCCAAATTTCATTTCTGTAAGTTCATACTTAATCGAAGTGGTGAAAACATTTTCTTACCTGGGTATTTTGTTTAGCCGATCTGGTTCATTCACGATAACCAAGAAAGACTTATCAATGAAAGCTAAGAAAGCCATGTATGAAATTATAAAAATCGCGCGTACGCATAAGCTAACAATATCAAGACAGTTAAAACTCTTTGACACCTTAGTCGCACCAATCCTATTTTACGGGTGTGAGGTTTGGGGTGTGGGTGACAATTCTATCATTGAGGGAATACATCTGAAATTTAGCAAAATGGTCTTGGGATTAAAAACATCAGCACCTTCTTATATGGTATATGGAGAGCTTGGGAGGTATCCAATGCATATTGATATCAACTTAAGAATAATGAAATTCTGGACTAAGCTTGTCACAAATTCAGAAAATCAGTTGAGTGGAAAAATTTATAAACTTGCCTTATCCATGTCCGATGAAACATCATTTGCGTCCCCATGGTTTAAATCGATAAAACAAATTCTAAATGAAGCAGGCATGTCTTTTATTTGGAGCATTCAGAATCGCGGAATCGACGAGAAACGATTAATAAAGGATTTGAAAAATAAAATGAGGGATCAGTTCGTTCAGAACTGGCATTCACCGATGACACAGAAGTGTCGCTATTAACCCTCAAACAGTCCGGACGCCGCCCCTGTGGGGTCTATAGGGTGATTTTATTGGCCATAACAGTGCGGGAGTGTCATGGAAAGTCATCTTACACGCACGGTGGTTTCCGTGACACATGCACCCGCACATATATTGCCACTAAAATCGCCCCTATACACCACAGGGGCGTCCGGGCTTCAAATAAGGTGTCTGTCCTGTGCAGAATGAGGTCCGAGAGAGTGAATTTAGTAACGCTACCCAACACAACGGGCTAGCATTATTAAATTCACCCTCTGAGGACCTCATTCTGCTTAGACCTCATCTTCTGGGAAGTATATATAGTCTCAAATTAACAATGATTGTTTTTAGTTACTTTTCCCCTTATGTTCAGTTTCTATATCCCCTAATTTGCATAACATAAAATGCATAATCGAAGTAACTAATGGGTGAACATCATCAAATTCAACTCGGGAACTTCAATCTGAGGCCTGAACAGAATGATATTCCCAGGTGGTGAATTTGGAGGTGCGAGCCCGCTGGAATAGCGTCATTAAATTCACCCCCTGGGGACCCCATTCTGTAAGTGACAAACACACTATTTCAAGGCTTGAGACCTTATTTCTTGTTGCGTTTGCACGGTAAGCTGAATGTTACCTTAGAAAAGTTTGACTAATTTTGTTGAAATTGGAGCGTGCGTGGAGCCTTAGTAATACATTCTGAAAGTATGACTACGGCAAACATGCATGCCTGGTATCCAACACACCCTTGTATGTATTTATGTTTATTTGTGATACCCGGTGTGTGAAATCAGTTTTTATCATTACTTTATAAAGCAATTCTAAAAACTGGTTTTCACACACCGGATACTATACACCATAATAGTTTAAGATATAAAATACATTCTGTTTGTAAGTAAGCGATGTGCAGTTCTTGAGAAACGTTTACCGACCAGTCATATGCAACTTCTATTAATATTATTTCTTGTTCGGTCTCCAGTGTAACTGTGTTATTGTCTCCGGAGACAGGCTTCCTCGAAGAAATATAAAATAACTAGAATCCTCTAATATACGATTTGTGCGAAATTTGGCTAATATAATGCCAACACTGGCCTCGTCCCATTAAAATCAATATGAAAGAGTTCGACTAAAGAACGACTTGTTGTTCGTTACTTATGCAAGATAAGTTATAATGCACATTTTGAAATGCTCTTCTTTTACAAAGTTAAACACGACCCTGTTACCATGTCATGGTTTTTATATAGAGATGATTCTTCTCCACCCTGTGTATACAAATGGTTAACATTCTAACAAGAATAACTCATGCTGTTTTTCCAGCGATCTTCTCCAACCAATTGTTTCATTTCGTTGAACGCTGAGTGATCTTCCCATTGCAAGTCTGCACGGGCAACACGAAACTCATCTGTGTATTCCATTATTGACATTTTTCTATTAGATTAACTATGTTCGAAGTAAAATTATAAGACTGTTTATCCTGCAAGTGAACAACCCTCTATAGATGGGATATACACCAAGTAGCATAAGCCATATAAATCATATACAGTCGGTGTTGCATGTTATTTGAAACAAATTTGCCATGACCTATGAATTCGCCTGCATACCTCAAGATGAGCTCCCAATTTTTAATTTGGAGAACATTTCGATATCAGCAAGCTTAAACATATTATTTACTAAGAATTATGTGGACTGGAAACCGATAATTGGCTTGTTTTTGGGGTAACAAGTCGGCAAATGTTGCCCTTTGGCATTGGTCACCCCATCTACATATAAATGGTGAGCATAAATTTTGGGTTGACAAGAGTTAATGTGAGGGCCGCGTGTAAGACGTCTTTACAGTGATGTTTCCTATCGACGTAACACCATGTTCGCAATCAGTGGTGCGCTTAAAATTACAGTCTTTTAACCGAAATTAAATGAAATGCAATGTGCACTTGGGGAGTATTGGCATGTTACGCCCGGTACGGGGAATTAATTTCGAAAAAAAATATTGATGGGCAGCAGTCAACTGTTGCATTGACAAAGCTGAAACAGATGGTCTTTGAAGTCCCAAAACACTTAATTGTATTAGATGTCCGCGGGAGATGTGAGTTCGTTTCGTTGAACCGAAGATGATTCCGTGTGATAGTGGCAACCGGAATAGAATCTGACACTCCCTCTCAAATTCAATCAAAGGAGAGTACGCACTGTGAAACGAAACCATTAGGGCAGCCCTGGAAAATATATCCCTTCCATTAGGCATGCCCTGGCTGACAAAGTAAATTACACAGGAACCCCGGACACGATCGACTGTTCTTACAGAAAACAGCCAGGGTCTCGGTCACTGTGCCGTTATAATATGTCGTACCTGTACATGTTTACTATAAATAGAGGATATCTAATGAGACGCAATTCTAAACGAAATTTATTAACCGAGTGCACTAAATTCGATTCGAGCATAGTTTTAGCGAGGATCGAATCGAATTAAGTGGACGAGGTTAATAAATTTCTTATAGAATTGCGACTAATTTGAGATCATTTTTATCACATAATCAGATTTTTACAAGGAAAAACTATCTCAAAACGGCTGGTGTTAAAAAAAATAATATTGATTTCCTTATCACAACCAAAGATGAAGTAAAGACACCTTCAAGAACAAATATAGTTACATTTTAAATGTGTCTTTTGGTGTTGACAGATTTGTTCAACCATCTATATCACCCATGTTTATCTCACAAATTGAATTTCATAATTATATTTTAATTAGTATAATATCGTTGGGCCGAGCTCTTACGTCACTGTGTGTGCGTTACTAAAAAATAAGAGGACGGGTTTAGGGCCTAAGTACATGTAGGTGATAAATATTTTTATCTCATTGTTTATCGGTTCAATACTATCTTAACATATGAATTGTTTCCCGACTGTCCTGTATAATTACCATTATGTCCATGGTGTGACGAATTGTACCTGGTATATGTCATTATTATAGGCATACAATTTTGTGCATGAGATAAAAAATATGCCATGATGGGAGCATATCTGCGTCCCGATGCCGGTGGCCTGTGTATTATACACATGGTTATATGCGAGATATACACAAGAAAAACACGCTCCGTATAGTAAGTTTGTATAGACAAGCCATGCGCTGTGTATTCTGATATGCATTGCCTTATATGACTGCACGACGTTGCCGTTGTGTAATGGATTCGTGTGCCCTCTAAAACAAATCCCTAAACCTACACGACTTGCGCATTCCTCAAGATCCTGTTGTGCAAATTCTAGTATGAAACGTTCGTCTAATGCAGACATAGTTCAAACATAAAATCTGACAAGAACAGCAACATCGACCCGATAGAACATATAACAGCTGAAACACGAACATAATAACCCTTCCAAACAACAACGGTTTGCATGCAGCAAATTTCGATCAACCGCGGCACACACAAAAAACAGTTAAATACACAGACAAAAAGACGCCTGTTTTGAAGTTATATTTTGTGAGTACACGCGTGTATATAATAAACGGCCCACAAGCATCTCGTCGCTAATGGGTACCAGGACTGATGTATATGCATGCACAATTACACCACCCAAAGAGGTATTTCAAATTCGAATTTTCCGGGAACATATAGCGATTGTTTTTTTCTTTTTGTGTAAATAGTCAACATACATATATACATGTATGTAGGGTCAATACATTTATATTTACACATACGGTGTCTTCTTCGATAGCTATGGTAACCTAGATGTGACGGACATCGCCATGATCACTAATGGTGTATTCTCACTCACATTCTCTTACGGCGGTCAAATCCTTCTTCTATCATTCGCAAAAAAAAAATTTAGAAGAAAAACTAGCAGACCATTATTCTGACGGTCCGTTATTCAGAAACCGTGTTGTTGACCAGACCTATACGTGTATGATGTTCAGAATGACGGTTTTTTCGTTGGTCCTATTTAATTTTACTTATCTTTGACATATTACAAGGGATATATTCCTGACATATTTTCTCGTGAAACAAGTATGTATTTCAAGCCAGATTAAATAAAAGCTAATGTAAATACTCTGTTGGTTAGATTTCTGTGCATTTGTTTTCTCTGAATGACATAAAAACGGACAACCCCTCACTCGATGTCCAAATTAACCGTTGTTACGGCTCGTCGTACATTGTGTGAGTGTGTTCGGAACCTATGCTTATTGAAAGGCCGGATAAGTCACAATGTTCAGAATGTCCGTAATTTACAGAATCTAATGTTCGTTGTTCCGATAATATTAAGTCGCTTCCGCGATATTGTCGTGGATATTGTGCATTTCTGAATACTGAAACAGTAATATCGCCAATGCTTTGTCGAACATATTCAATTTGTTTCAAAAAGAATCCGAATAAACACCAACGAATATAGTTCTTATAATTTACGAAAGAGCTGGGCCTCAGGTTGCTCATTAAGTCGCATCAGGGTGTCAGAGCTGGTGAACTGGTTTAAATCAGAATAGACGCGTAATTATGATCCACACAGAAGACGAATATCCCAATTCGTGTATCTTAACAAGTTGGCCAATTTCTTGTCGGATGTCGGTGTTTTCTACACGCAGTGTAGTGATTTTCTAACGAGAATTAACGCAAATAAAACTTGCAACGCCCTGATATGCCCCGTAATGACGATACATTCAAATATTCACACATATAACCCGCCTGTGTTACACTAAATTCTGTTCGATGATTGGTCAACTGCCAATTGGGTCACCCGTTTCATAACACAATAACACAGACCGTAACACGAACACGACGTCACAATTGTTTACCTAATCACCAGAAAGCGGCCAGGAGAATAATTGGGCGTGCTTTTCAAAGTTTAGCCGAATTGCATCTGAAGCCAGTTATTTATATTGATCACGTTATCGTTACTAAGTGTTTGGAATCCTATATTGGGCTGACTTTATGTGCTGCGTAGGCTAGTCTGAAATTATCTGAAGATTCTATGCAAATAAATAAGAATACACTCAACTTTTTAATGGGAATAAATCATCAAAACGCTAAATAAATATAAGAAATTAATGTAGTGTGTGTTGTTATTGGGGGATACGGCACTGTGGTCGTTGTTGGCACATTTCACACAATGTGGCTCACCGACCACAGCGCCGTATCCCCCAATAGCGCACACACTACAACAAGAAAACCATAGTCAGAAATGGTAACGCCACCAAGATTATAGTATTACATATAAATAGAAATTATAAAAAATACATAAAATATTTTGATAACAATTGCGTTTAAAGGTACTCAACCCGATAAAACTCCTCTCAATTACTATTTCAATGGTTTCGGGGGTCAAAAATATTTGATTCGAGTCGAGGAAGTCACCCATCAAAGCTCAGATTTGTTAGATATCGATTTTAGAAATCTATTATTTTTCATTATCGGGAATACTATCTGGCCCAGAACTGGTCAAAATTGCGTTAAAATTACCACTTGATTTTAGAGTTATTCATCCTTGTCTGTTTGAATAGATTTGGAGTACACATCCAGAGCAGATTACGGCAGTTATGAGTACTCATCTCGAGAACATAACAAATTTGAAAAATCAATATCTAATAACTCTGAGCTTTGTTTGATGGGTTCCTCGACTCGAATCAAATATTTTTTACCCCCAAAGCCAAAGAAATAGTAATATAGGACCCTCTGATCGGATTGTTGTTGTTGGAATCTGTTGAGATGGGGACCCTCTTTACGGGTTGAGTACCTTTAAACAAGTAATCCTTCAAATTATTACTAACAAAGGAAGTAAATGACTGTGGGGTCACTCAACAGATTATAAAGACTTGGACTTAGTATACTGTAAATACTGGGAATGTATATTTTAAAATTTTAGTCTAAAATTTAAATGAAATAATTAAAAGATAAAATTTAGCAAGTAGTAAAAGTTAATTTTCTCATTTAATTTTTTTTTTTGGTTAAATAAAGGAATAATTTAAATGTAAAATTTGGTTTAAAAAAATGATTGACCGTGGCTCTTCCAATAATTGCGCGACTGACCTGGTCAATTGTTCTTAAGAAGTTGTTTTGAGAATTACTATGGAGGGAAATAGTTATGGCTGTGGCTTCGCAAGTAATTGACTTGGTGACATGATGTTAACAAATCTGAACTCCAGTAAACCAAGGACGCTCCATACCAAATATAAGGTAAATAAATAATTCTTTAGAAGTTGTTTTAATATTTACTATGGAGGGAAAGAATTTTGGTGCTGGCTTCGCAACTATTTGACCCCATTGTAACAAATATAAATATTAGTCACTCAGGCAATAGATGTATCTATTCTGTATATTAAGTTATTGGGTCTTACGTGTCTTGAGATGTCTAAATATGTTTTGATGGACAGATCGCGCAAGCGCAAGGGACCCCCGACAATCTTATCTGTTGTGATTCCAATTGTTGACAATATGCACATATACTTAAGAAACAGTCGCGCGCGAAGCGCGCTCCCGTAGGTCGGTGTTTGGATCCCATTTAATGAAAATATCATTGAAATAATCGGTTTCCCCCCAATAAACATCCATATATTCAATATACATGTTTTTGGAGCAGAATTAGGTAGACCATATTGAACGCCATAATTCTGCTGTGGTTAAGTGGTCAATTACTTTGGACATTACTGTATGTAGATGGAGTTATCATTAGACCTCACATCCTTATATGGGATACAGTAATGCCCAAAGTAATTGACCACTTAACCACAGCAGAATTATGGGTAATTTTTCAGGATTTAAAATCCGGAAAAATTACCCACAATTCTGCTGTGGTTAAATGGTCAATTACTTTGGACATTACTGTATGTGGATGGAGTTATCATTAGACCTCACATCCTTATATGGGCTACAGTAATGCCTAAAGTAATTGACAAATTAACCACAGCAGAATTATGGGTAATTTTTCAGGATTTAAAATCTTGAAAAATTACCCATAATTCTGCTGTGGTAAAGTGATCAATTACTTTGGACATTACTGTATGTAGATGGAGTTAAGCCTCACATCAGTTTATTGGGGATTTGGACCTTGACTTGGGACCTTTGGTTTTTAACGCAACAAATGCGAGTACACCTTATACACAAATTTCTGATGTAGCCAGAGTTTTTATTGGATAATATGAGTTTGAAGCCTGCTTACATTTCAATATGTTTTCAGTTTTGTATTGTCTGCAGCAGCTAGAACTCGGCGCGTTGAAGCAAAAGTTATAAAAGAAAAATGTGTACGTAACGAGACTATAATACAAATGAAAAAATAAATTGAGGGGGGGTGGGCATTACAGGGAACTAAGGGTTGAACCGATATACATATGTAGAGCGATAACGACCAATGTTGACATATTATGCATCTCAACTCTACTGTTGCAACAAGGTTATAAAATAGGGGGGTGTCAGAATATTAGTCATCTCTATATAGTGCCAGAATAGTCATTTATGGACTTCTATAGTGGTACAATACAAATTAGAATCAAATGATAAAAATATGTATGTAACACAACTATACCGATGAAAATAAAAATAATAATTTAAGCCGGGATAAGATGTTGGGTTGGTTATATGGACTCGGAGAAAAAGGGGTTCGTACCGATGAACTGACATAAATTAGTGGAGCGATGTTGCCATGTAATGCATCGCGAATGTACTAAAGCAGCAATGATATAAAATTAGGGGGGGGTGTCAGAAATTATCTCTATCTCTATAGATGACACCAGAATTATATAGAAAGGAATAGCAATTGATATACGTATACGGTATACTATAGTAATACCATAGACATATAAGTACAAGTATCACGCAATAAAATATTTCGTAACGTGACTATAGCGATGAAAAAAATAAATAAATTGGACTGGGATTAGAGATTGGGTTGGTTATATGTGGATAATTGGATATGGAATTCATACCGATGAAATGATACAACTTAGTGGAGCGATAAAGACCAATGTTGACACTTAGTCAGGCCACGCGGGGGAAATAGGGGTTGATACGATAGACCGAAATAAATTTGTCGAGTGATAATGACCAATTTTGACGTATAAAGTAACGCGACTGTACTGTTGCACAATTATCATGTAGAACCAGTCAAATATGGACTCTGGTGCCAATATGGAACATCTCAGAAAACATTTGAAGGGCCCTAAAATTTATTTAACATGGGATCTGCCATACAAATCGATTTATGTTGATAAATCTCTTATTTTTCAAAATTTTAAGCTGAGACTTGGTGTGTCTGAGTGGGATAGGTATATATTCCTAAAATGATAGGATACAGCACATAATTATGTTTTAGGTGGAAGAAATGAATTTTTTTCGATGATAAAATTTAACATGGGATCTGCCATACAAATCGATTTATGTTGATAAATCTCTTAATTTTCAAAATTTTAAGCTGAGACTTGGTGTGTCTGAGTGGGAAACGTATATATTCCTAAAATGATAGGATACAGCACATAATTATGTTTTAGGTGAAAGAAATGAATTTTTTTCGATGATAAAATTTACAGCATGTACGGCCGTACTACGGGTTTATCGAGTACGCTATTTTATAAACAAACTTTTGTCAAAAGCCGTTTTGGTCAAACTAAACCTTTTTCGACCGGGAAAGCAGATCCGAATAGTAGCTAAGATGTATTTAGATAGAATTATCAAAAGAATTTGACCGATCAGGGTGCATTTTAAAAGAATCGAGTGTAGAAATCTTGGTGACATCGCCGATAATTCCAGAAGATAAAAGATGGCGGTTATCACAATAGAACAGGCATAATATTACCCATAATTCACCTCACTACACCAGGGGGCTTACCCATAATTCACCTCACTATACCAGGAGGCTCCCAATGGGTTATATATTATTTTCAGGCTATCAGATTATTTATATTTTCAACAACATATTATTACACCGGTGACTTTAAGATTACAATTTCAGCCTGTCCTGACTATCGATACGATTGAGTCATATTTTCAAAAACATATTATACACCGGTGGCGTTAACTTTACAATTTCAGCATCTATGTGATTCTATCGGTACGATTTGAGTAAGGTACAAAAAAAAAATCTTCGCCCACTCGACCACAGAATTGGAGACTACCACTGAATATGAAAAACAGCCACACTAGAAACACCACAGTGGTGGCGTAATAATTTATTAACCAAACCAAGCTAAACCGTTTACTGACTACAGGTTAAAGGAAGCGATAATTGGTGTAAGCAGCAACTGTTCCGCGACCTCGGCGATATAATTGGGCTAGACGCATCTTCCAGTTTGTTTGCATATACATACCACCTTACACGATAACACACTTTGTCGAGATGTGCAGATCGCGACAGGGGTGCTAAGCTGATCGATTGCTTAAATTGTTATTTTATAACGGGAATTTCCTGGCGTGCCTATACAGCATTGGCATGTGGCGTTCTTGGTGTATTCAAACTCCCAAGTTGTTGTCGTCTGATGATTATAATTAAAGATGCGCGGTTGCCGGCTGATCATTTTAAGTATACTCTATTAAGATATACATATAACTAAAGATGCTCGGTTGCCAACTGATTATTTTTAAGTCTGTGGTTAAGATATAATTAAAGATGCGCGGTTGTCGGCTGGTAATTCTTAAGTATACGGTTAAGATATAGTTAAAGATGCTCGGTTGCCGGCTGATGATGTTAACTATATTGTAAATAAAGATGCGCGGTTGTCGGCTGATTTTTAAGTATACAGTTAAGATCTACATAAAGATGCGCGGTTGTCGGTCTATGATTTTTAAGTATGCGGTTAAGATATAGTTAAAGATGCCGGTCGCTGGCTGATGATTTTAAGTATATGGTTCAGATATAACTATAGATGTGCGGTTGTCGGCTGATGATTTATTAAGTATACAGTTAAGATTTACTTAAAGATGCTCGGTTGTCGTCTGATGATTTTTAAGTATGCGGTTAAGATCTAATTGAAGATGCACGGTTGCCGTCTGATGACGTTAAGTATACGGTTAAGATATAAATAAAGATGACCGGTTAGATTTGAAGCCAAGTTTTTCCGCTACCAGATAAAATAAAATGAAAAATACTTGCACTCATTTCGTATCACAAAGGCGTTATGAAAATCTAATCAGATCGGTAAATAATTGGCTGGACGGTACATAGTGATCAGTCGGTGAGAAGACGATTCCAATGGGTACAGAAAAGAGTCGTCGGCAGGGGAGTTAGTGCCTTATATTTGGTCAAAAGTTTCGGCTAAGAGAGATTGCCCATTGCATGGATACTAGAAAGTATATGAATCTTACACGCATTCTTCCAACGGTTAATTTCACGGTTCTGAAGTGAATATTATGAATTTAGCTCACAAAAGCCTAATTGATAGTTCCTCGGTGTTTGTCTCATTTTGTAGAAACGTGACCTTTGAGATTATGAGCTGTCGTCGATTCAATGTGCATTTCCTCGTGAAAGATGAAATTATATAGAGGTACCAGTAGTGTTGAAAAACAATTGCAGGAATTTAGCAGTTAGTGCAGAGCTTACGTTCCCCGAATGTTATTTGCCGTTTGTGTCACATTTCAATAATGCTATAATCCGGCGTCCCCCCCCCCCCCCCCCCCGAGACAGTACCTCTGAACGAGTTCATTTTTCGCGCAGATTACAGACAAGACTTTGCTATTTGACAATACAAATCATGTCGGAAGACATTTGTCAACAACGCAGAAAGATTTGCCATAGAAAAGACATTGATTTAAACTAGTTATATGGGAGAAACGTTTGCGCTTTCTATATGTAAATTTCTCGATTAGAATGTATGTGTGATTCTTATACGCTGCTCTGAATGCTGAGGTTATTAAAATGCCAGTTAACTGGACCACACGATAGAGTCTTATCACCGACATGTATCGACCGACGGCGGTTATTATTCAATGATCGCATCTTATAAAGAGCGTCCATGCTTCTGTCTACATACAATGACAGATAATAAAGGGCGTTCTCGGTGATGAACTTTTGTACTAAGTGTCATTTTAAACCTGATGGATGCTGTTGGGTATTTTTGCGATGCCTGTTTCGTGCATTTTTCATTTTACTAATTGCGCATGGTAAATAATTTAAACTGAAAATTGGCTTAAGACATTTGGCAAAACCGGACAGGGCATTATTAACAATGGTGAATGTTCTAATGCAAATATATGTATGTCTATATATAATAAAACGCGGAAGTCTAACATCTGAACAGATATTTGAAAACAACTAGCTTATGCCTTCGGTGAGTTTTTTTTTCAGCGTATAAAAATTACGTATATATAAGATTTATTTTCAAATAAGCAATGTCAGTTTAAACTATGGTTTTTCAGTTTTGCTACCGGAGATCGCTGTACCCCGTCTATATCCCCAAAACTTGGTTTTAACTGAAACTGAAGTTTCCGGGTGTCCAATACAATACGTGGCGTGATTTCCACCAGCCCGATTCCACAAGCCACATAACATAGAGTAAACGTCGTCCACCGTGGCATGGGGAAAGTGCGTTCTGGGAGGCTGATCGCCTATAATTGTGGGCTGTCTATTGAAGAAATATGACTGACAAGATGAATCCTGCTTGAAATATATCTCAAAGACAACTCGATAGGACTAGTCACGCCACCGTAATTGACTATACGGATCAGCAAGTAAATCACTTTGTGTGACGTTACGATTCCCATAAGCGCGCCATTAGATTCAACCAAGAATAATCAGTACTCACTATATCATGATCAGAATGGAATTGGTTTCCAATGCCTCTAGAATGACCGCCAATCGCAGAAGTGCTTCAATTTCCGCCGAAAATTGCCCGTGATAAAATAGCAACGTAATAATCACCGGGCAGTGTGGGTCGAAGCCAAACCGGCAATTACGCGATGTTCCAACGGTGCATACTTAAATGAGGTGTATCTCTTCTCTGAACGTTATTCAGATGTATGAAATAAAAGCTTTGAGTCAGAGAGACTAGCTTTTTTTCTCTACGAAATAATCAAAACCCCGTTTTACTTCAGCATAAAATAATAAAGATCGTGCAATGATATATGATAATTTATTCTTCACATGGCATGTATATTCAACATTTCAAGACAGTTTGTCTTACTCATGTGAAAAAATTAAAACAAATGGAAAAATGTTATGACGTCGGTAAGTTGTTTTTGTGAGTATATATTAAGGTATGTATACCGATATTTTGGGTATTTAAAGCCTGCCTTTCTTCAGCATTTAAGGAGTGTTGCTTCTCAGACTATTCCTGATATTGTAAAATAAATAGCATTTTGTCTCAACTTTGTGCGGAAAAAATATTAACCAGCAAGTAAATCACTTTGTATGACGCTTCGGTTACCATAAGTGCGCCGTTACATTCAACCAAGAATAATCAGTACTCACTATATCGTGATCAGAATGGAATTGGTTACAATACCTCTAAATGACCTCCAACCGCATAAAACGAAAGCTTCAATTTCCACCGATAATTGCCCATGATGGCAACGTAATAATCATAGGGTATTGTGGGCTAAATCTAAACCAGCAATTACGCGATGTTCCAACATTCCATGCTTAAAGTGGTGTGAAACTCTCCGGTAGGGTGATCAAATAGAGATGGAGAATAATCTTGTTCAACGTAGTTGTTTTACAAATATTATATGTAAACTGACAACACACACCGACATTCTTATATATTAATGAAATGCAGCGAGTGTCGATGGCGAAATCGTTTTCGTTAGTTTATCGCCAATAGATCCGTCCCGAATCGAGTAGTAAATATTTACAATTGAGCATAGTTCAGACGATGTTTTCTTTGGATTGTTACTGTCGATTTTGCTTGAGATTTTCGGCGATGTTAGTAGAATGCTACATTCCTTCAGTTGGCACCACCTGAATACTAACTTATCTGTTTCACGCACCCGAAGAAGTACATAATATGTCTTTAACCGGCGTGTATCTCTTCTCTGAACTTGAGTCAGAGGTATAACATAATACCTTTGAGTCGGAGAGACAACTCACATGAGCTGCTGTGACTAATGGAAATATATTGGGCAAACATATTTCCACGGGACAGGGAATGCTTCTATTTTTTTAGAATATTATAACATTATTGATTGAAAATGTATCATTTAACACACTTTGTGTGAACTATATATAAGGGACACTATAATATATTTCACCTCACCCATAAATGGCGCCTTATGATTGGTCGAGGGCCGTGCACTGTTATGGTATAATGTTGTCCTAAATTTAGCGCACTACTATACCAAACGACCATGCAAAAAGTCATGAACAGAGGCAACAATCTCGAAAACAGATATACTTATATGTATCCACCAATTTACTAAGGCGTCTCCAAATGAAATTAAAACATTACTGTGCACAATTTTTTCACAGGAACGACGTCAACTTGCGAAGTGGCAACATTCGGTTGAATTCACCTTGTAATGCAATTTCGGGTTTTCGTGCATTCAAAACAAAACCTAAATACTGCGCGTTTCGGTTTATTGAACTTGATTTCAACACATTCTTGTGACGATGTTTCTCTCAAACTGTTTATTGGTAAGTTGATTATCATACAGTGTATTGTTCTCAGTAGCGAGTTGTACATGCTGAAGCCTTAAAATGTATCTCTTTCTTTTCATTTCCAAGATACAGCCGATGTGACAGAGTAAATAACGAGTCAATCAATACGCAGGCAAATTATCGCGTTTTGTTGTTATAAACTCATGTCCACGAATTTTGGCGTCAAATGTATTTTGGAGTAAGCATGGATTAATGATCTGTTTGTACATGTCTATGAATAGTGTAATCTTCCAATCATGGTATATCAGCATGGATTAATGCTCTGTTTGTACATGTCTATTAATATTGTAATCTCCCAACCATGATGTATCAGAAAATTACCAATAACAATACCTATTCACATCATGTGAGTAAAAGTGAGGTCCCAAATTAAGTAATAGTGTGTTGTAATATTGAAGGAGCGGAGCTAGAGCACGGCATAACATTTGATAAAATAGTGTAAGTGAAAATGTTATGGCAGACTAACAGGCTGCCAGCCTGATCCGTCCACTGGCTAATCGGGAGAGGTCCGAGCAGTATGTTGTATGGTTTTCGGGAACTTAAATGTCCTTTTCATGATGGATGTTTCATAATTTTGTAAGAGTGTACGTAATTTCATTCGTGAATATTGTACAGCATTAAGCATTGGGAATAACGGATTTCATTCTTGGATATTGTAGGGTATTAAGCATTGGTTGCATTCATGAATATAGTACAGTATTAAGCTTTGGTTAATAACGGATTCCATTCAAGAAATTGTACAGTATTAAGTATTTGGGAATAGCGGATTGCATTCATGAATATTGTACAGTATTAAGCATTGGGAATAACGGATTGCATTCATGAATATTGTGCAGTATTAGGCATTGGTTAGTAACGGATTTCATTCAAAATAGTGTAAAGTATTAAGCATCGATTAATAGCGGATTGCAGTCATGAATATTGTAAAGTATTAAGCATTTGTAAATAACGGATTGCATTCATGAATATTGTACTGTATTAATCATTGGGAATAACGGATTGCATTCATGAATAGTGTACAGTATTAAGCTTTGGGAATAACGGATACATTCAGTATTAAGCATTGGTTAATAATGGATTGCGTATTAAAGGTGGGGAAACTCTATAAGAGCATGATATTCGTCGTCCGCCTTTCCTGTGCTACAAAGGGTGCGCTATCTTTCATATGTTGGTACATTCCACTCCTAATCGGAAGGGTGTGATTTCGTGCTCTGAATCGTGCTAATGCGAATGCATACGTTCGTTTTAGAGACGATAATTAATGTTCATACAGCAAATAATTCTTAATTATAGAATAGAATAGACCCTTTTCAGAGTTAGATATATCGGTATGGCATTTTTGTATGTACAGATTTTTCATCTCGTTGTTAATATTTTAATATTCACATTGAAATACATTGGTTTTTTCATTCGTTTTACATTCCACAGTGACCAAGAGTCTCTTCGACTATCGGTAGCCAAGATGAGCAGAATCGTCCTTCAGAATGAAATCTATGCAATCAACAACGGAAACCAGTCATCTTAATAGTGCTTGCGGAGGCTATAGAGATGACCAGTTCAAGATCGATTATATTAGTTTGAACAACTCTGTCCATCGAATACCTACCAGTCTAACAATAGAGCATGTAATTCGATGCTGAGGATTTCAAATGCAATAACAACTATAATAATTTCAAATGAACGGCTTCAAGAAAATTAAGAGACAAAAGCCCACAAACTTCACATCCGCACAACACCAAGGTACTACCACTTTATCAAATAGGTCAACCGTACATTAAGTAGACAGACCTATTGAACATATTCAGTATAATAATATCGTGCATGGCTCTATATGCCTTTATTTTAAACTATAGGATAACTTATTTTAACTTGTATCTGTTGATATGATTTGCTCTTCACAGCTTGTGTTTGTATGATGTGTTTTACCCCCGACTTTGCTTTTTTAAAGACCCTGTTCTGAAGAAAAAAAACCCTCCCAAGTAGTTAATTATTCCACAAATTCTAGCGTATTTCCTTCATAACTATTATTTGGGCACTGTTTGTGTTCTCATTTAGAAAACCACATAGCTTGTTTCCGACAGCACTCTTAATAAACTTGGTTGGTTAAAGATGAGGACAGTTGGTCTGTAGGCAATTTGACCGTTATCGACAATAAGAGAGGCGAAAAATGACCGGGGATTTCGGGCGGAAAATGAAAAGAAATTACATAGACGCAGATCATACCCAGTGGACCGATTTATGTGTGTGGAGCGTCTGGGCATCTATCACTCTGACAAACCTTCAAATTAGCTGAGGAGGCTTGAACTACAAACGCAAAAAGCAACGTGAGCTCCATATGGATCTCTGGGGAAAATGTCCGGTCAAAGATGTCTGGTAATACCACTAATCGCCGGCTGGCTACAGAGCCAACATATCCTCGTGCAAATAGGTTCATATTTGACCTAAATATTTACATATGTTCACACATTGATTCTGAAATAAGCTCATAGTTGACTTACTGAATACCTGTTATTCCGTTTTATGGCACGGGCCACAATGAGAACACATTATAAAAAGCGTACATCTAGTACGTCTGAAAAAGTGCTATGAATGACATCTCAGGTGATTTTAATGCCAGTGATTAAGAGCAAACTGTATGTGTGCATGGCTATAGATGTTGTGAACTAAGATCAACTATTCGGTTCAGAGCAAAAAGTGTGAATCCCAGAAGAGATCTCCGACGAATAAGTCAGTAAACATCAATTGTAAAGCAATATTAGCTGGTTTCCCAGTGGGATAGACTCGCCAAACTACTTACTCGACCATTGAAGGACGTTAATCATCGTAGAAGGAGACTAATTTGAAGCCATTTTGCGGCTTATTACCGAATCCATCTTTCAGATAATTCTCTGCAGTCAGTACTGTCCCCAAAGATCCCAAGATTGACTATAGTGATCTCGGGGTATTATAGCTAAAGCTTCTGGTACGAGAGCAACGAACGATTACTCTAATACATGACGTTGACGTCACCTAGAAGAATCAGATTCGGGTAAATCCCAGCTTCCGTTTTTGGATATATTAACTACATGTACTGCATATCGTTAAAGCTAGGTTATATTTCACAAGATGGTAACCTACGATATGAATGTCGAAGTTGGTATCGCCGTACTGTCCCCATCTTTGGATTATGATACCAGTGAACTATGGTATAGATAACATCAGTACACTACTTTTTCAAAAGATTAAAATTTTCACTTTTCACATAGCAATTAAGCATAAAGTTAGTATCAAGACCAGTGGACACAATGCCGTCCATTTTAAATAACATTTGGCCATACTGTGATAGATTTGCAATGGGTGACAACCTCATGTGTATATTGAGCGGTAGGGACATGTCATGATTGTATAGGGTGTGTAAACGTAAATTGCTGATAAAATATGTAGTATACATAAGAAATGAACGACGGTTTCAATGTGGACATGGGATTTTGACCGCGAGAAAAATTCAGCAAACTTCATGAAAACCAAACATTGCGAGAATCCGTTAACGGAGAGTGGAAAAACTCAATTTCACAGTAAAGTATACACATCTGACGAAATGTCTTGTTTAGCTTGTAATGAATGTAGACATGTTGATTTCAAGAATGATATTTTCTTAAACTAACAATTAAGTTTCGGTTGTGGATGATAAGAAATTGACAACACACCGTTCTACCATAATGATATATTTGTGAGGTCGTGGGTTAAAATAAATTGTGTAATCAGAGGAGATGATCGATCGAGTTTTAGGTGCACGGTAACAACACTGATTATAGACCAAAACAAATTGCTTGCCAAATCCGGACGTTCTGTATAGTCAAGCAGTCGTTCGTGCCCGACAATCCCCGGTGATTTCTGGGATCAATGTGTTCATAAACCTATGAACGACATTGAAAGTGACGTCATGTTACGTTCATAGGTTTATGAACACATTGACTCAGGGGCGTGTCTACCGTAACGCTATGGGGAAATCGGAAGCGATACTAGGTGTATGTAAATATATGTATATACATGTATATTTCAGCCAAAGGGACATGAAATGTAGAAATGTATATATGTCTTTATATTGAAGAGTTATACACATAATTGTGTACGAATACATTGAACACAAAAATCATCACCATAGAAAAGTGAGAAAATAAAAAGAAATATGATAATATGAGTACAGTTACAATCGAAGAGATGAAAAGAAAACTGAAGAGGATGAGGAAATGATGACCCATATACGGTTAGTATCTATTTGTTCTGTTTATCACAATATCACACAATAACAATAATTACACCACTAACCGCTATGACACATATGTTCGCAGGACGCTTCACGCCTGACTATTGGAACCATAAGTTCGAGTTTAGTGCAGGTGTTAATGATGCATGTAACATATCTGGCGAATATATAGGCGACAAGTATTATTGGCAGTCATTTGGAGGAAACACGAGAACACTATATCCCTGAATTCTTTTTGAAGAACTCTACGAGAGAAACATTCCATCCCTTCAAAATATAAACCTGATGAAAAGGCTATGTGTAATTCTAAGTTCTGCATTTAAGATGGTGTCATATTTGCAATTATATTGTTATGAATGAACACATGTAATTATCATAATTGTTCAGTTTATCGCCTATTATTGTGTAATCTAACTCAAATATTGCAGTATATGTTAAATGATCAACGATGAACATGCTTTCGGAATGTTTGTACTTTTTTTTTCATTGTTTTTTTTCTGACTTGGCATTAAATCAATCAATCACGATTTTCGAGTGTTCCAATGTGATACGTTTGATATCAGCATATCAAAAGTATCACACTGGAACATTAAACTATTACTATACTATTATATCATACTACAGACGCACACCTATGTCATGACATAGAAGCTCAACTCATAAGCAATTATAATCCATTAGTTTTGTTTAATCAAAATATCATACAATAATAATAATGACACCACTCCTTGCTGTGCAACTTATGCTATGATCTGATGTTCTACCAGAAAAACGATACAAGATGACCCCGGGAACATCCTGTCCATACAGTGAATGTGATTGTTCGTAATAGTTTCTGGTGTTCATGTCATTTGCAAGCAGTACGCGGGATTCTTATCCCACTGTTAACAGGTATTCATTATTCATACCCTGTTTTAAATGGTATTCAGGATTAATACCATGTTTTAAATGGTATTCATGATTCATACCCTGTTTTAAATGGTATTCGTGATTCATACCCCTTTTTAAATGGTATTCATGATTCATACCCTGTTTTAAATGGTATTCGTGATTCATACCCCTTTTTAAATGGTATTCAGGATTCATACCCTGTTTTAAATGGTATTCGGGATTCACATTCTGTTTAAATGGTGTTCAGGATTAATACTCTGTCTTAAATGGTATTCAGGATTAATACCCTGTTTTAAATGCAATTCCATCTTAATAATCTGTCTTAAATGGTATTCAGGATTAATAGCCTGTTTTAAATGGTATTCGTGATTCATACCCTGTTTTAAATGGTATTCAGGATAAATACCCTTTTCAAATGGTATTCAGAATTAATACCCTGTTTTAAATGGTATTCAGGATTCATACCCTGTTTCTAAATGTTATTCGGGATTATACCCTCTGTGTAATTTGTATTCAGGATTCATGCCCTGTTTTAAATGGTATTCGGGATTCATACCCTGTTATAAATGGTATTCAGGATTCACACCCTGTTTAAATGGTATTCGGGATTAACACCCTGTTTTAAGTGATATTCGGGATTAATACCCTGTTTTAAATGGTATTCGGGATTCATATAAAAGGCTGGTACGCAACTTCGGTGGCGACAAATTTTGGTTTTTGATAACTATTTGAGCCTTTTGTTGCTCTTTTAATCCTATTTCGCAGCCTGTTCTCTCGAAAACCCGCACGTTATATGCTTATAATAGAACTTAGTTAATATGCTTAAAATCGCCTCGTTTTGATTTGATAATCTGCTGAAAATAAGAGCGTTTTAGTCACATTATCGACTCATAATGAGGCGATTCTACACAGTTTATGTGCGGACAATCACACAAAGAAGCTAACCCACGACCTTTCAGATTCACGCTCTTTAATGTGTTTTCACTGTGGCTCGCGCCATAAAACGAAACAACGGCAATGACTTCATATTATCTGCTTATTTCAGAATAAAGTAATCACATTATGTACCTATTTCACGTTATAGGTCGATTATGTGCGTATTTGGGCGAGGATATGTTGTATTTCGGGTCTCGTTAGTTTACAGTTAAGTCAGGCATTCGGATATCTAGTGCGTCACATCCGGTCATCACTGTGTCGAAAATAGAGCAATCATTATGTACAGTAATGCACTAAATAATCGACTCCTTAACAACAGCAGAATTATGGGTAACTTTTCAGGATTTAGTTGAAATATGGCAACAATCCAATCCAAGATGGTGATCATATATATACTATTTACTTAAGTATGGTAAGTCTGAGAGAGAGTAGGATTTGACATCAAGCGCCAGGCGCTTATATGGAGCCATCTCCTCTCCTGGTACAGTTTGGAAGATTACTATTGAGAAAAATGTTGAAAATAGGTGGTATTGATTTGTGAAATATATGTCCTGTCATCACATATGTTCTTAAATGGTAGTCAGTATTCATCCCTTTGTTACACGTGTAACTGGTATTCAGGATGCAAGGGGTTTTACAACCCCATTTATATAATGTAACTATAATGTACATATGGTTGTCCTATTTGTTGGAACAGTAGTACTAAATGCATGCACATTGTCGCATCAACTCTACCTTTGATACCATATATATAAACCATCCTGACATCTTGCTGATGATCTTTACTGATGAGTTATCTCTTCCCATCAACATTTTCAGCAACAACAACAACAACAACAACAACCCACAATTCTATGAAACTCCTCGAACATGATGTATATTATTATTTCCATAAAAAAAATAGAATCAAAAGACCCATTTATGTCTCAATTATATGTATATAACAGATAATTCATTAATAACAAGTTAACGAAAAGAAGTGGAAAGAAGTGAAAAGATATTATGGGAGTCATTGCGACTCAAACTATTATTCTATTTTTCTGAACCAATACAGAAAACCAGGGAAGAGAAACTATCACTATCTATACCTAGCCAACATATTTCTTCCTTGCGTTCTATACACAATCACACAATGCCATTACCTGACATACATTGACCTACCACACCTTGCGATGACATATATAGCAGACCATCACCCTCTCACTAGGTGGGATGAATAAGAACTGATTCCCGAAAACGACTCACATAAGCCCACACGCTAGATGTCGAATCCGGTCCATAGATTAATTTTGATATATTTTCTAGTGTTGTATTACTCATGGAATAAATATTATATAAAACTTAACGGCCGGATTCGTCACCTCAGGTTTGAACCTGGTCTACGTAAACCTCTAGGTTTAAACCGCCGTGAGTCAGCAAAATCCGTGGTTTAAACCCGAGACCGCAGGTCTAAGTGGCGCATTCGTCATCTCTGGTTTAAACCTGGTCCAGCCAGACCAGTGGTTTAGCAGTAGTTTATCTGTATCGTCGAGATAATTAAACGTACTTTCCTAATGCGGACCTCCTCGTTTTATTGATTGCGAAAATCAATAATTACGACAGCGGTCATATTTTGATTGCAAATTTATAAGCGAGAAGCACTCACACATATAAAGCTTATGGGGATAAGTTTTTGTCAATTTCAATATTGTTTTTGCGTTTTATAAGCTTAAACCGGCAACTAAACCATCTAATTCGGCGGTCCAGCTAAACCAGCTTTACCGAGGCTAAACTTGACATGACGAATCCGTCTTTACTTCATCGCGGTTTAGAATTATCGAACAATCAATCAAACGGTGGATCTGTAAATAATCTCGAGTGAGGACGTGTCTAAGTGGCGACTGCCGACTGGTGTTATCATGTCACAGTTGATTAATTCGCACGCGAGCTTTGCTCAGATATAGACATGTTCCTAAATATATGATTTTTACAACTATCTTGTGGTTTTTTGTTTGGCTTGTGGCAATCACATGCTGGTGTTTTCTACGAATTCATTTGAACGGTTCAACGTTTTAATTTTGACACCAAAACGATGCTACTGCATGACCAGATATGCTATACACATAGTTTGCAATCCTAATCTTATATTGCTATATGATTCAAATTTGATAACTTATTTTGATGTAGATCATGCCACAAAGCTCTACTCTGTCTACGCCCATAAATTCCCATAATATTCTACCAGTTCAAAACCTGGGAACCTTTTTTGATTTTTAGCATGACGGGAAATTTATGACATTGAAAAATAATCAACACATGTAATATATTTCTTTATTAAAAGCTGTCCCTCTGCATGGTTGCCCACTTTCAACAGTTCAGATGCCGCTTAAGGTGTGCACTCATAAGCAAATTGCCTTTACTTGACTGGCCTCTTGATCCAGGATTGACTCGATTATGGAGAATTTATTCAGCGCCAGAGGGGCTTTGCGCACATTTTGATCATTTGAATATTTTAATTTAATTAGATTTAAAACAAACAATATGTTAATTTAAATTTTATATTTTGTTTCTTTTTATATTCAACTCCTTACTCAATTTAACACAATTTAAAAAATTTTTTAATTTTTTAAAACCTAACGCCGTTATACCACACGAATCACCACACCTAATTTAATTGAAATCGGTCCAGGGGTATTGGGAAACAGTTGCAAACAGACAAACGGACATACATATAAACAGCTCATATACCCTTTAATATATACATGTAAATACACCAAATTTTGTCTTTTGCATCTTGCAGAAATCTATCATAAAGTAATGAACAGAGCGTGAAACTCGTGTTGAGAGACCCTTTGTTATATTGATTTAAACACAGAATGAGATCGGATTAATATACAATGAGCGATACTTGTTTCTCAACGAATAACTCCATTGAGCGTGCACGCGGTCACGGTAATTTATGACTTGTCAATAACCATTATATCGGCCTATCTTTTGGTCCGATTGGTAAGAGGGTAGTTTGATTGCATAATCATATCACCGAATCGAGTTGTCAATTAGCTGGCAACTGAACTACAATAACGCCCCTTAGACCCGGTTTGGCTGGACCGCCAATGTAGGTTTAAACCAGGTTTAAACTCGGATGTTTAAACCGGAGATGACGAATCCGGTCAACTAGTTGGTGAAATGGCTTGCTTTCAAGAATTCCCCCACAGCGGGTGTGGTTAGGCCGGGTCGTCGCATGCAGTCTGTGCTCGACGAGGAGGTCGTGGGTTCAATCTCTGACGTGGTGTGGTTAGGCCGGGTCGTCGCATGCAGTCTGCGCTCGACGAGGAGGTCGTGGGTTCAATCCCTGACGTGGTGTGGTTAGGCCGGGTCGTCGCATGCAGTCTGTGCTCGACGAGGAGGTCGTGGGTTCAATCCCTGTCCAACATATCATCGCGTAAATATGTTCGTAATCGAACTCTAATATTCGCATAGGTTCATATTGGATTATTTTATTCTGAAATAAGCCGATAGTGTACTCATATCTGTTATTCCGTTTTATGGCGCGGGCCACAGTCCAGGCACATTAGGATTCACTAGTAAAAATCCGGGAAAGCTGATTTTTTTTTTCAGGGATTACTAAGAAGAGGTTTATGGACAATATCGCAAAAGTCCCCTAGAATCCGAGTTGAGCTTTTTGAGATATCATGATTTTTTCGTAATGGTGCAAATTCTGACGAAATTCCATCAGTCCATATGCGAATGAAGTCATATGTAGGCTAATATACGGACTCAATCTTCACACCTACCCGTCCATCGTGGAGTAGGTGTCGCTAGATATGTGTAATTGATGCTAGAGCTTACTAACAGTCGATATTCCATAATTGTGATGACATTTATTTCCGAAGAGAGCATATAAATCGCACGATCATTCAAAATTGTCCTAATAAAAGAGGGCGAGTAAAGTTATTCAGACGACAATGAGCTAAAATATGAACCATTATACTAGAAGAGTTGTTAATTCAGAAAAGGAAAGTGATAAGATATACCGAACCATCACCACCCTTAATATTTAATAGCCGGAAACTTAACACTACCCCCTAAAACGTACGCCATGGCTTCGAGTGTCTGAAAGGCAAAAATACCACACAATAGTCCTGGCGTTTGGCGTAACAATTGTGCAAATTGTGATAACACTATGAATATTTGCACATAGGTTCCTTATACACTATTAATCATTTTCAGATGGGTAGACATCGCGACAGGTCCTTCCTTAGCAACCGTTGCTAGGCAACTATCCGACATCGAAGAAATACAAATAAGACTGATATTATGGCAGTATTAACAATCTAAACTACGTCATGCAGCATTTTTATAGTGAAAATAATATTAGTTGTTGTTATGGTGGATCTGGCTAGAATATTACCATAGTTCTTACTTACAGGGGTGGTAACGGTTGCTAGGGACACACCCGAAATATAAAAATGCCGAGCTGACTAATATTGTGGTAATTTTCACAAACTAATATAAACTACGTCATTATCATTTTATGATGAAACAATTGTAATAGTTGTTGTGAGAGGGGGTTCGACTTAAACAATTACTATATATTTCTGGTAACGGTTGCTAGGGACATACACGAAATCGAAAAATGCACACATGACTGATATTATGGTAGTTTCAACAAACTAAACTACGTCATGTAACATTTTTATATTGAAAACAATTATTATAAGTGTTGTTAGTGTGAACATGAGAGTAAAGTTGCCGCATTCGTTACCTAACGGGTGGTGTAGTGGTTGCTATGGGCATATCCACCTTTGAAAACATATTTATATGTATGAGGTTCTGGTAATTTAACTGATATAACTCTTTCATAATATGGTATGAGTTTCGGGCAATTTACATGATAATTTTTTTTCAGAATATGCCATATTATGCTTATATTGACAATAATGCATCACGAAAGGTTGTTGAGGTTTCAATGTTGCTAGGTACCATTGACAAATATACTTAAAACTGACAGACTATTCAGTTATTTTTATCAGAATGACATACCAATCGATTGTTGGAATACATTTTAATGAGACATGTAAAACTATTGACCTACATTTATGTAGATACCACCTGACCGCCCCCCCATGGAATCCGACATTCGCAATACATTTGACAATGGCATCCATGCATAACACTATATCACGGTGTGGTAGCATCCGCATACTAGTTGCTATACGATAGGAACTAACTGTGTGTCCTTCCAATTCGTGCCATAACTACATATATGTCAAGTCAACACATAGGCATGGGTCATTTACAAGTCTATACATGAGCTGGTACATGAGCATGACCTATATATTTCAGACTGAGATATCATGAACCGGTGCCAATTTCCTATTTACATGGGCAGCCATGGGCCCATTACCCACCCATAGTTACCATGGTTCATGGCCTATCTATATTGAACCGCACCCAATGACGTGTCTTAACTACTGTGACCATGTCATAGAAAAGGGCCTGGACCGATGATATACTATTTAGGGCTGGTATTATGGATTTGCTGTATATACCTGGGTACATGTCATGAGTTCATAACTATAGGCACCTGTGTAATTGCACTACATGTGGTGTTCACATGGGTCCATGGCGTATGCGTGGCTGTGATTATAACCTAGATAGTCATGTAACATGTGCATTCATCGGATGGGTTCATACCTTACATATAAATAATGCCTGGTAATAAGGTCATAACTGTTGATAAGGTCATAACTAAATCAGCCTGGATACATGGGCTGTCCGTAGTGGCCCGTCTCAATTCCCTACCTATATGAGCCTGGTCCATAGCCAAGCTATAGTGGTGCACATGGCCTCTCTACGGGGACCTCCATCCTATAGGGCGTTGGTCGAATGGCTGAAAACGGGCGTACGTATATGGTACACATAATTATAGAGACGTGAATCCACACACATGCATTTTGGTCCATGACTTACCCGAAGGGCATGGGGTCCATTTGTCTCCTATATATGTGGATCAGTCCATTGCCTACCAGCATATATGTGAATATATGAACTGACTAATAACGCCGGTTCCGTAGCTTACATTTAGGGACATGTGTCCATGTCCTACATATAGGCACCTGTACCCAATGCATACATCATTATAGTCAACTGGTATCAGCACTACTTAAACGTGCCTGGGTGCTTGGTGTAACCGTATGCATCGTAATGCCTACCGAGAAATCATATTGTCACCATGGGACCTTGGCTAATTCTACGGTAAGTTAGCAAATTAAGAGCAAAACATTGGTGTTGACCCTTGAAACATACCATTGGTCTGACCGTTATTAGTTACGGTCTTGATATTAATTAAACGGTGTTACGGTCTGACAATTATTACTGATTACAGTCTGCCAGTTACTTAAACGGTTTCGTACCGTGGAACATGCTACAACCTGACCGTATGTTTAACGGTCCAAGGTTGGTAGCGATGTTGCGCGGTATGACACCGTTAAGCGACGGGCTTTTTTCTAACAGGGAAGTCATTTCATAATTGAACCCATCATAACTGAGTCAGTGCCTCAATCATGCATGATATACACGTTAATTAACTATTTGCATATATTTGCTGACGTACAATATGACGTATATAGAAATACACCGACCTAGTTGATCGCAATATCATCTCCATCTCTATGAATGTCTATAACAAAATGTAGAATAGAACTCCATCAGTTCGTGGCATCTGTTGCATGAATATTGGGCATTTATTTCATCAACTCTATTCCTTCCCCAATCTCTCGTCTCCAATTTCTCTCTTTCTCGCTTTCTCCTTCTCACACTCGGTCTCTCTCAAAACTACTACAGTATCAATAAATGTATCTCTCCGACATTATAGTTCCAGTCCTTCTCGTCCAATCCACTATCTCCACCCGATGGAGGGGGGCGCAACACAGAGGGAACAAACTTAATAACAGCTCATGTTCTTTTTGCTAAATCGCCTTTCCTTTAATTCAGTTTTATGTATATATATATATACACATGTACGATTGTACGTGTAGTATTATATTTATTATTGTTTGAACTGATGTTATTTACTTACATACATGTATGCTATCGTGAAAGGAATTAATATGTTTGCACGTCACAAGTTCATTGCGTACATCAAAGTCTGATCATTTCCCCAAGAAATACAGTGACCATACAGAAGCCTTAGTTCAGCGTCCACATCAATCAGCGATGCCGGCATGCAGCTAGAGGCAATTGCGAATTCGATTGCAGATGGAGAGGTTTCCGAACTAATCGCCTATTGAGGAAATTCCATACATCAATGAAGTGATAATTGAGTCTTGCAATGTTATTCGTCCGCTGTGGGAGTTGTCAACACGATGCTGTTGGCATTCATTGGCACTCAACACAAATATGATTGTTTCTCGATCGGAATCAGAAATGAGATCCGCGTCCCAAGATTGATGGAGTCCACAAGATGGAAACATGTAATACGAGTATTAATTTTTCTCATACATATTGGCGTAGAAGATAAAATGCTGAACCAATGGTGTGTATATATACAGTGAGATAAACGCCTTTTATTCATGCCATATCTGAATAAACCAACAATGAAGCATTTTCCATTTCCTCTTCCATTTCATTTTCTTATATAAGTGAGGCTCCCTCTGGAGTCCGATCTAATTTATTGTTTGATGTGTGTATATATATATACACACAACGTGTGGTTTATGGTTTCAAATTGGACAGGACAGCTTTAAGTTAGATCCCGGATTGTATATCTCACCCTACCGAATTGTCCAATTTCGTAAATTTGTAGTAGCATAAATTACCAATTGAATTGTTGTGGTCGATATGCATACCAGATGCCGAAAGATAATTATGTTATTGGGCAATGTAGGTGTATGTTTTATCCATTCTTAATGTCTTACATACGACGAAAGAATGCATGATCACATATTAGAGACAAGATTAGGACAAAACAACTGTTGTACGTATACACTGGAGAAAACTGGTAATTGCATATTGACTCCGACCAGACGGCCTGACGGGACATCATTTATTCAGCAGACACCTGTCGCATAATGAATAAAAAAGTCGCCGACGACAGAGTCCCCCAAAAGGACTAACTCCAAGGTGGCTAACTCCGAGATTGGCAGTGTTATTGAAATCGGTTAATATATGTTCGAGTTATTGCACTTACGACAAAAAATTGGATGAAACTGGTTTCGAACTCGTCCAAGGTATATGTAGGCAACCAACTCATACACACAAAAATATTGAAATAGGTTAATATTTGTTGGAGTTCTTCCGCTTACGACAAAAAAATGGCGAGAAATTATCAAACTAAGGGACATAACTCAGGTAAGAAAAATCGGACAAAACTAGTTTTCGGACTTCGAACTCGTCCGAGATATTGTGGCAACCAACTCATGAAAAACAATTATTGATATTGGTTAACATCGATCTGTTTGAGTCATTGCGCTTACGACCGGATCGAATGCGTGCACGAACGCACGGACGGACGGTGCTGATTTCTATAGTCTCCCGAAATTAATTTTCGAGGGACAACTACTACTGATAAGATTTACGAATAGCTATGAGTAGTCGTAATTTGTTTTAAAGACCTTTTTGCAGAATTGACGACAACGAGTCCGTTTGTGAGAAAGTAGGGCCGGTCAAATTTCTTGCCACTCGCATAAATGTGACATTGTTCTGTTTGTCGTGATTATTTTATACTTAGGTATATATTTTTAACAAGTCATGGTCAGTGGTAGTCTCAATGATTGTGCCCATGCTTGGCTTCTCGAAACCTTGATCGTAACTACGGATATGGCAAAATGACACCTGATAGAAAGAACAATTCTTATCAATATTATGGGAAATATGTCCGTTGCTACAGACTGTGGATATTGCTAAGCTGACAATGTAGTGACAAGCATGTCCACTTTCGAGGAAACTGGGTTTCGTAAACTCAGTTAGTAACAGCCATGTTTTTTGTTGCGGAAACGAACCCGAAAGTACATTATGTCAATCAAAGCTATTTTAAAGAAACATGCTGCAGGGGTTACCTGCATGTGGAAGTTATTTATAGCGACGGTAATGAGACAAATAGATAGTGCATTTCGTCAGACTCAGTACCTGATCGTTTGAGTGTGATTTTAATCAGAACTGATTCAAATAGTACACACTGAGGTAATTGCTTTTTATATGTAATTTGTCGTTGGCACATTACAGTTCTCTAATATATACGAATTTCCTGTAAAATTTCCAGGGAAGTTGCCAACGTGTAAGCCTACCCAAAAGGCCCGCGGCACTCACAGAAATCAATTACACGGTAGCTGATGGACGGATAATTTTGCCATTGTGTTAGGAGCAAAGAACGACAATCTGATCGAAAGCCACTTGTTCGCTATCTGGAGTGGTGTGCCAAAGGGGGATTCCCGCACAAAGTGACTCTTGTGCTTGGACGACGTCCTCTTTGACAAATAGGTTGCAGCAGCTATGCTTGTGAAACGACTTGTCTGTGATTTTACGAAGGACTCTACTTAATGGCGTGCCATTCGAACCAGAGTAGCGTGGTCAGAGGCCATTTGCGCTTATGAAGCTATATCTATTAGTGGTGTAGTTTCTTGAAACTTGTTTTATAATATATAATATGATCGCTGCTAATTATCATGAAACACTGATCTTATATCTTATACAGGAAACGCGGATGACAAAACAAAGCCAAAACTTGCTTCCAATCTTGTTATGCTCTGTAATGACCATGTAGCATGTATACATGTATACAACTTGATATCGATATCAGATCGCCCAATAAGGATCCAGCTTACATCACAGGACAACTGGTCACGTTGTAGGGCCATGCGAATCCGGTATTTAGAGTTGAATCGAATCTCGAATCGAATCTGGTGGGATTCGCGAATCGAATATAGAATCAAATAGCACACATGCAACAGATCGACGTAAAGTGAACATCTGCATCTGATATATATACAATGGTTATATACTGCCATGCATACATTTAGCTAGCTATATACCAGTATATATGTATACGTATAGGTACTAGCTATGTGTGAGTTATATAAGAGTGTCCAGTGATCCATATACTTCAGATTTCAGAGTACTTCAGTACGCGTGAACACATTATCATTTCTTATCGAAATGGCCATGTATCGATCGGAATGACACGTTCATATGTCCCTCAACTCAGATCATTCAAGTTTGAGAATCTGTCCTGATGTTCGACAGCGCCATCCTCGTCTAGACCAGACTGCGAGATTAGTATGAATTCAGTACATTTGTCGAAAATATGTCTGCTCGTATATATCGCAGTATATATCGGAACCATCCATATTTTCATGCCGTCACTTTATCCAAAAGCGGCGAAAAACTTTCCAGTGTGACCAAAATCCGAAAATTCCTGACAACAGAACACAATTTAAAGAATATTATATTGATTTCCGAAGCAGAAATTACCCACTTAATGCTCATTCTCACGAATGGCAATCTGAGGTGGATGATTCGAAAATGTCGATGTTTGCCTTTTGAATCGAATCGAAATCGAATTTCGAAGCTTCGCATGGCCATAGTACGCTGTCATTCGCAGTTGGATTGTTAGTATTTTTATCCATATCAGAATACATGGTCATACTGTTATGTATTACAATGCTATCATATTTATGGATGAGAAACAACAGTGAAATTGCAGTAAATAGGCGCGAATAATTGATTGGTTGAGAATTCGCAGATTTTCTTGTACTTGACCCCACCACGGCGTTGTTAGTCTCATTTGCGGAAGAACGACTGCGCATGGTGGTGAATGGTAACTTCCATTACCAAACCACACAATGAACTATAGCCCATCTGCCCCAAGTAAACAGCTGACAACCTTGCCTAGATAAAGGCATTGGGTTACTCCTCCTTTCTAGGTCATGCCACGAATAGCCAAAAAGATCATCTCATATATATTTTGAAGACCTCTGTTTGTCTGTCTGTATGTCTGTCTGTCTGTATGTCTGTATGTCATTATTACAAATCTACGATTCTCGATCGATCGGGACGAAACTTGGTACGTGTGTGTAGTTTGACCAGGCGGTCGTCGTTGTCGTATTTGTGAGCCCGTGCGGCGCCCGCTTCGCGCATGCGCAGACGAGATCTCGGAAACGGGTGGAGCTATCGACTTGAAATTTGCTATGTGAATGTATCTTGCCCCGGATACGAATTTTATCGGGTCGCCGAGCCCGTGCGACGCCAGCTTCGCGCAAGCGCAGACGAGATCTCGGAAACGGGTGGAGCTATCGACTTGAAATTTGGTATGTGAATGTATCTTGCCCCGGATACGAATTTTATCGGGTCGCCGAGCCCGTGCGACGCCAGTTTCGCGCATGCGCAGACCAGATCTCGGAAACGGGTAGAGCTATCGGCTTGAAATTTGGTTTTTGAATAGCCCGGACAATGTCGGACTGGGTAGAGCTATCGACTTGAAATTTGGTTTTTGAATAGCCCGGACAACGTCGGGCTCATCGGCTAGTCTCATATATATTTTGAAGACATCTGTTTGTCTGTTTGTCTGTATGTTTGTCTGTCATTTATACAAATCTACGATTCTCGACCGATCGGGACGAAACTTGGTACGCGTGTGTAGTTTGACCAGGCGGTGGACGTTGTCGTATTGGCGAGCCCGTGCGGCGCCCGCTTCGCGCATGCGCAGACGAGATCTCGGAAACGGGTGGAGCTATCGACTTCAAATATGCTATGTGAATGTATCTTGCCCCGGGCACGAATTTTATCGGGTCGCCGAGCCCGTGCGACGCCAGCTTCGCGCATGCGCAGACGAGATCTCGGAAACGGGTGGAGCTATCGACTTGAAATTTGCTATGTGAATGTATCTTGCCCCGGATACGAATTTTATCGGGTCGCCGAGCCCGTGCAACGCCAGCTTCGCGCATGCGCAGAACAGATCTCGGAAACGGGTAGAGCTATCGACTTGAAATTTGGTTTTTGAATAGCCCGGACAACGTCGGGCTCATCGGCTAGTCTATTATATATTTTGGAAGATCAGTCTGTGTGTGTGTCTGTTTCCAATGGACTCGAAAACGGCCGAGCCGATTTCGATGAAACTTGGTATGTGGGGTTATTTTCGGCCGGGGAGTGACATAGGCCTATTAATTTGCCCGTGCGACGTGACCTTGACCTTGAAATCGGGTCATTCCCTGGTCAAACGCACGAATATCATGGGATTTCGATGAAACTTGGTATGTGGGGGTACTTTCTTATTGGGAGTCTCATAAGCCTATTCATTTGCCCGTGCAACGTGACCTTGAAATCGGGTCAATTCAAGGTCAAATCGCGAATTTTGGTGAAATTTCGACGAAATTTGATACGTATGGTTACTTTTGTCCACTGAGTGTATTGGACGGGTCGAGTCGTGACCACGACCTGACCTTGACCTTCAAAATGATCAATTCGAGGTCAAATCGGGTAAAACCGGATGGATTTCGATGGGTACTTTTGTCGGGTACTTTTGTCCGGGCAGTGTTTTGGACGGGTCAAATCGATACCCCACCTGACATTGACCTTCAAAATGGTCAATTCAAGGTCAAAGCCCGGACGAAGTCGGGTCACCTTCTAGTCTATTATATATTTTGGAAGATCTGTGTGTGTGTCTGTGTGATCGCGATGAACTCGAAAACGGCCGAGCCGATTTCGATGAAACTTGGTATGTGGGGACATTTTCGGCCGGGGACTGGCATAGGCATATTAATTTGTCCGTGCGACGTGACCTTGACCTTGAAATCGGGTCATTTCAAGGTCAAACGCCCGAATATCACGGGATTTCGATGACACTTGGTATGTGGGAGTATTTTCGGCCGGGGAGTGGCATAGGCCTATTAATTTGCCCGTGCGACGTGACCTTGACCTTGAAATCGGGTAAATTCAAGGTCAAATCGCGAATTTTGATGGGATTTCCACGAAATTTTATACATAGGGTTACTTTTGTCCACTGAGCGTTTTGGACGGGTCAGATCGTGACCCCGACCTGACCTTGACCTTCAAAATGATCAATTCGAGGTCAAATCGGGTAAAACCGGATGGATTTCGACGGGTACTATTGTCCGGGCAGTGTTTTGGACGGGTCAAATCGTGACCCCACCTGACCTTGACCTTCAAAATGGTCAATTCAAGGTCAAAGCCCGGACGAAGTCGGGTCACCTTCTAGTCTATTATATATTTTGGAAAGTTTTGATGTTCTGATAAATTCTGACTTTACAATATTGAAAACAATAACGCAGGTTTTGAATCGGTTAATATCAGTTAGTATATATGTACATCTACCTGTTTTAGTCGACTTTTGAGAGCCGATGTCGCTCTGCGACGCTTAGATCATGGAGTAAATTCAATTTTTATCGTGAAACGGTTTACAGAAGTCGCCAAAATTTGTTTTTAATTCGTTGGTCGAGTGTTGCACTAATGGCATTACATTGTCAGAATTGTTTTGCTGGGTCGTTGGGGCAATGTTTGAGCCATGTTGCGGGTCAATATATTCGCAATTTCACAAAATTTAAGGCATTTGTTTCGAATTAGCTTATAAATTGGCCCGGTAGTGTATATCTCATGTCGTGTTATGGTGGTTTCTAATTAATAAAAACGATATCTGGTTCAGTATTATTATACACTGACCGTTGTACTCGAGAACATTAATTTTATTTATGGGATAAGAGTTGTTTTCCCTGAATATATATTTTTGGAACACTTTCAGAAGCGGGCAAAAGTACAATCGGATGCGTCATATAATTATATTTAATCAACTCGAAAACAAGAGACTTTCTGATAATTGGCCCACAGACTATAATAAAGTTCCCTGTTATAGAAGTTCGCAGAGTTTGTACTGGTGGAATATATGGTCTAGCCTCCTTCCAGTGTACAGCGTTCCGGACTTATCGAGAAAGAAATCAAGTTTTTCGTTACCTCATGGTTTATGGCAGCCTTGTTTGTTATGCGCTATCCGCCTATAACCACGACATTGTGCACCCCATCACCACGGCATCGTGCACCCATCCCAACGGCATCGTGCACCCCATCCTCAGGACATCGTGTACCCCATCCCCACGGCATTGTGCATCCCATCCCCACGGCATTGTGTACCCCATCCCCACGGTATCGTGCACCCAACCCCACGACACTGTGCACCCCATCCCCACGGCATTGTGCACCCCACCCCCACGGCATCGTGCACCCCATCCCCACGGCAGTGTGCACCCTATCCCCACGGCATTGTGTACCCCATCCCCACGGTATTGTGCACCACATCCCCACGGCATTGTGCACCCATCCCCACGGCATTGTGCACCCCATCCCTACGGCATTGTGCACCCCATCCCCACGGCATTGTGCACCCATCCCCACGGCATTTTGCACCCCATCCCCACTAAGTTTGGAACCCAATAGCCTTCCATGAGAAACTGAACTACATGATGTATAACATGCGAATTGGGACACCGCACTCTTTCCGGAAACACTTACACCAAACTGGAATCCTATCCGACCGCGCGATATATATTTACTTGAATAAGGACTAATGTTCAATACACCCTTACGGAAACCCCACGCGTCTAAGTAGCACAGATCAATCCAGTATACAACATTTGTTCTAGTGATAGTACTATCAAAGGGACAGCAACTATATTGCACATTATGTCCAAATGTGGCAGGAGCAGAAGAAATGGCTGTTTATGAACAAAGCAAACCTCCAGACGATTATCCTCGAAGATGAATCAAGCGACATCATGCATCGTCTGAACAGAAAATGCTAAGTCTTTTATTAGATAAAACCACTGTCGGCTCACAAGAAGGAAAAGTACCAACGAGAACTCAAAGCTTCGTGACGGTTTGAGTAGAATAAAATTATGCTCGCATTTGTTCTATTCCGGGCTAAATACATGTACGTTAAATATACTTTTACAAGACTGGGTATAGTGGCGCGGTGGTCTATGGGTTAGCGTGATTGACTCTTAACGTCGTGATGTGAAAACGGAATACGTTTGAATCCCGCCATTCAATGCCAAACGCTGTGTTGTTTGCATTCGACAAGCGATCTCATACTACAGTTGTAGCGGGGACTTACTGGTTAACTGACTACCCGGTCGGGAGTATATGGGTATTGATGTCAGTATGCTAATCCTGATGCGCTCATTAGCTGCTCGGATTGCTTCCTACTGAACGAGGGTGGGTAAACAATGCCCTATGGTCGGGATAATAATCATGTAAAGCGCATTGAAACTAATTTACTGTGGTATGCCCTATGTGAATGGATTGATAATTGGTATTATCTATCGGTTTGTGGGGGAAACGAAGAAACGCCACCATTACGGTTTGTGATGCCTTCGTGTGCTATTTATCGACTGACTGAGTCATGTGTACTCACCACTACGTATGTAACCAAACTACCCTCTGCAAGCAACTGACATATTTTAATTTCCATTACATTTGAAAGTCACCAACAATGTTAAATTGGTGTCATTACATGTAGGTGGTGCTGTGTGTGTGATTTATAAGCAAGAAAGCACCTACCTCACCAATACCATAGAGGACAATACTGTTATTGTACATTGTGTACACAATATGTCATTATATATGTTCATGCATAACTTGTCAATACCGATGTTGGTTGGAGTCATCAGAATGTTTAATAGGTAATCCGTCTTAACCCTTCCTTCATTCAAGAGAAGATATCCCATATAATATAGAAAATGTCGAGATAATAAGCCTTGTCACTGGTTCGCGATTTTCAAGATGGCCGATGGTCCCATATGGTCCGATTCCTAGCATTTTACCCAACCCACCGGTAAAAGGTCAAAGTTAAGATGTAGCATCCATTTGTAAACATTCGACAGCTGAGTGCGAGCATTTTTTTATCGCATTTTATGGCTTAATTTCAGTTTTTCTGAGTGCAACTACGGGTTTAAGAATTGTTTTGTGGCCATGTCATCTACAGAGTTAGGATATGGTGACGATGCGCACATTCAGACGTTTAAGCGATGGACGCCTTCTTTTGTCAACGAACTTCCCATAATTTACTGATAAATAGCGAGAAATTTGCGATAAAAAAAATAACGCAAAAACATATACGTGATACACTGAATCCATCTACTGCGTGGAACCTACGTATTGTATGTATCTAGGGTGATTATTTAATTAGTTTTATGAAGTTGTCGCACCTGCGATTCGGTAACGAACTGTTGCCATTTTATTTTGGGCATTCCCAGACTGGAGCCATATGCTAAAAATAGATGCTACTTCTTAACTTTGACCTCCGGAGACCAAATGGCGGATTCACCGCGAGTTAGTGATCTCACTTATATAAGTTCAACAAACGACACCATGCATGTTGAACTTATTATCTAAACATTTCCCTCGATACATATATGACTCCTTCTGTACTGTTTGTGTATCTGCCGTCTGCTTATGTTATCTGTACTGTCACTGTAAATCATTAATATACCATTGCTATGTACACTTTTGAACATACTGAGATAATCCATTTAGTATAAAAAATGGTTAAAAACTTAACAGAAACCCCGTCTTACTACCACAGATCCATCCCGTACAAAACGAATGGTGATACTATCAAAGGGACAACAAACATTGCCCATGGTGTCTACAAACAAACGACCAATCGCCGTTGTCGGGAACAGAAGAATCGGCCGTTTATGAACAAAGCAAACGTCCAGACGATTATGCTTGAAGATGAATCAAGCACCATCAACGTCTGAACAGAAAAAAGCTAACTCCTTTATTAGATCAATCCGATGTCGGCTCGCGAGAAGAGAAAGACCCAAAAGTAAATATGTGAGTATGTGATCCTCTGTCTGATCTTATCGACCAGTATGCTAATCCCACCAACTCTGCTTACTTATACAGATGCCTGACGCGCACTCATTTGTCGCCTTTGTTCTTTTGAGTGTGAATATTTCTGTGTTTGTCGTGATATCTATTCCGTCTTTGCTTTGCTCTTATTATTCATGCTCTCTGAGCTTCTTATGGTATTTGTTGCGTAATATAGAGATCTCTGCGAAGACACAGACGTATAACGTCTGTGAGCAATTATGGAATATACATATACATGAAGACCCTTGTCGGTTTATGCCTGAATCTGTGCTCGGGTTTGTTACACCCAATTTGGCTTCAATGGAACCAAATAGATCGAGAAGAACGTGTAATACTTGTATGTGGACGTTATATGCCACATACAAACTTCAAGTCATAACATTTAGAAACGTTCGGGCCCTATTTTTCTTCAGCATGGAACAATATAAAGCATCCCCTAATATCCAATTTTAGCTGCCTTGTGCGGAATGGCGAGAATTATTGTATACCTTGAGTGCACAGAGGGTCATACTGTATTTTGATTGGATAGTTTAGACATATTTATTAAGCTAAACTCAGCTTAAGGGATCGGAGCACAAGTTACAAAACTTACGGTTGCTCCTCTCCCTTCAAATGTTACAAATAATAGATATACATACAAAAGACGACAATTACAGCACGATACAAAAACAATCAAAGCAAGTAAATTTGGAGAAAACCCGTCATCCGTGATCCACTGGCGACAGGAAGGGACACTCTACCACATATCCATCTAAATTGAAGAGCACTGTTTGAGGTTTTAATATACGATTAAGGTCATTCTTAGAATCTCTTGGTAGCATTGATATATGACTGTACTATCTTGAATAATTCAGTATTAGTTTCATAAGAGACGCTTGGGTCACCGAAAAGTACTTTTTCTGTTGTTAAGACTCTTATACCAAGGCGATTAAAACGGTCAAGCATGATTTGTCTCTCTAATGGGTACAGAGGACACATGAAAATGAAATGGAATGCGGTTTCTTCGTGGTATCCACAAGTACACATAGGGGATGTGTGAATATAATTATGAAATTTATCAAAGTTTAGGTTACTACAATTATTTCGCAGTCTACAATGAATTATGTTGGATTTTCGATCTCCCACATTAAACCATTCCGGTGGTTTAATAACTAAGATTTTCTCGCAAACCTTTGACATGAGCTGATTAGTTGTTTCAAGTTTCCTCGTTTCGTCTGGAAGCGAATTCCACTGTTTTACCATAGCGGGAAAAAATGAATCCTGGTAATAATAAAGACTTAAATTTCTCAGGATATCTGAGCTTATGAGATTTATTATCCCCTACACGTTGAGGCAAAATATTAGTCAAATACGAAGGGACTTTCTGACTTAGAATTTTAGTGAAGAGCACCCACTTGTGTGTGTGTATTCTCTCTGCGAGTGATATCCAACCCATTTCTATCAGAAGTCGTTTATTTGAAGCAGAACGTGTTAACCCACTGATTATTCTAGCAGCTTCAAATTGAAGTTTATCAAGAGTGTCGAGGGGGTTGTTTGGTGCACAATCCCAAATAACATCACCGTAATCGAAGAGGGGTAGTATATATGCATTGTATATTAGCAACAATGTTTTCTAAATTTAAGCTTTCTTAATGCTGATAAGCGTGCAGCAACTCTGTGTGCGATATCGTTTATTTGTAGATCCCAGCCCAAATTCGATTGGATTTGTAACCCCAGATGTTTTTGTGATTCAGATATTGGGAGGAATGTGGTATCAAATTCGATATTGTTTTCTAAGTCATGTTTAATTGCTTTGGATGAGACTGAAAACTGTAAAACGTGTGTTTTTAAAGGATTGAAGCTGACAAGCCACGTGCAGGACCAGTTATGTATTGTACTGAGATCTTTATTTACCGTATACAAGAATTCGTCATGCTCTTTGTGATTAACAGTTAAGCAAGTGTCATCAGCATATAATCGCGCCAGAGAGTGTAAGTTATCTGCCAAATCATTGATGTATACAAGGGATAGGAAAGGTCCCAGAACATACCCCTGGGGGACTCCAGCATGAATAGGCTTGTTTTCGGAAAAGGTGGTCCCCACGAGGACACGTTGTCTGCGATTGCTTATATAATCAGATAACCAGGTCAAACATTCACCCACAACTCCATAAGATTCTAACTTCGCCAAAAGACCTCTGTGCCAAACCCTTTCATACGCTTTACAAATGTCACAGAACACGGCACAAGTGTGTGTGCGGTTATCAAGTGACAAGAACAAAGAATGATACAGTTCGACAAGTTGAAATGTAGTACAATGCGAAGGTAAAAAGCCAGATTGATATGAGTATATTAATTCGTTTTCTTTAAAATGGCTCAATAGGTTTTTCAATATTAGTTTTTCAAATATTTTCCCGAGGCAACATAGGAGAAATATTGGTCTGTAATTATTCGTGTCCGCTGGGTCACCCTTCTTGAATATTGGAACTACGTTGGCAAGTTTCCATGAGCTTGGGAAACGACAAGTCGCGATCGATTTATTAAATATTATCAACAATGGCGAGGTTATTTCACGCGCAGTTTCTTTTAGCGTTATCTGGCTGATTACATCGTGTCCATGTGCTTTATTTATGTTTAGGGAACAAATTTCTAGTAGAATATCTTCAGGTTGGAATTTAATCGTATTTAACTGCTTCGAGCATTTTGGTACACTTTTATTTTGTTCGTTGATTTGACCATTCCGTATGAAAGCATAATTCAACAAGTTAGCTTTTACCGTATCATCTGTTGTTACTGGGCGATTTGTGGTGCCGTCTGACACATCTGATGTATACAGCGGGGGAATCGCGGTCGTTTTGTTTTTACCCATCAGGCTTTTTGTCAGGTTCCAAAAATATTTAGGCGAGCAGGAGTTTTCTATATGTTCTTGTAAATTATTTTCGTATGACTTCTTGGCATACTTTATCATATTATTTACTTTATTCCGAGTTCGTTTGAATTTTTCACGGTCCGTTAATCGTTTCGATTTAATAAATAATTTTCTATATCTATCCCTGCGCCTCATCTCGCATCGTAATTCGGACGTGAACCATGGCTTATCATTCGGGCGAATTAATACTTTACGTTTCGGAATGTTATCATTCATAATTTGCATGTAAGTAGATAGTAAACACCGATACTGCATTATCTAAATGTAGTGGTCGCAACTTATCGACCCAATTTATATTTGAAATTGATTGGATGAATCGCAATCACGTGTCAGAGAGTAGTTTTTACCATTTCCCGGGGAGAGAACTATCGCCCGGGCTATAGTCTTCTAACTACCACCAGCCTGTTGACGTCACAATCTGGCGCGAGGATAGAATTCGGCTCAAAACCAGAATTGTCACGATTCTGGCTTCGAACTATATACCCGCCTGCTGGCGTCACGACTGGCGCGAGGCGATAATTTTGTCATATATAATAAAACTCTATTACGAGCGCCATTTGCCATCGAGTGTGTCTTCTGAACACCAAGCAGACCCCACTATGAACTTTGGTTTAAAATGCCACCTGGTTGTTTACAACATACCGACATATAGCGCTCGCTTATTCTCGCCACTCAATATTTCCGTGTTGAATGGGTCACTGCGAATCACTCTCCTAAACAAAATCGTCACGGTGTTCAGTGTTTTGCTTATCGCTCACTCTTTGGTTGCGATACGATTTATCAGCTTATGTTGTCGTGATTGTAATGATGTTGAGGTTATAAAATAAAGAATATGATAATACATAAACTACATGACGCATGCGCGTGTTGCAATTGGGGAGGCGGTGGGGGTCCTTGTGCACTTTCAATGGCAATTGTGGCGTTGTTTTCTGGTGGTTCTAATACGGTTTCTTTCGTTAACAAAAGGGGCGAAATATTGGGGGTGGTGTAGGGTGGGTGGGGTAGCTGTGCGCTTTCAATGTCAATGGAAATTATGGCTTGGTGTTATCGTGGTTCTAATGAAGTTTCATTTTTGACATTAGGAACAAAATCTAGAGTATTACCACATGAGAAATAGTGTATCCACAGGGAGGGGTTGGGAGTATATAGTATGTCCATATTGTAGGATGTGTGGTGGTTCAGCTGGCCCCAGGGTTAAGCCACAGGATGTGCTTGACAAAATTTGAGCGCTTTTCGGATAAAGAGAGTCAAATGGGCCAATATTCTACTATTCTTAGTGTTGAAAAGTGCATTTAATTTGATCGTGTTTGACCCAGTATAGCAGTGTGGTTCGATGTGTCTCTTCCTAATATCATTCAATTTTTTACACTTAAGGATAATATGGAATTCGTCTCCTAATTCCAGGTTACATAGCTTGCATTTACGGTCGGTATACTCTGTGTTTGTCCAGGACCCCGTTTCAATTGGCAAATGATTATTTCTCGTTCTAAGTTTCATTAATCGTGAGACGGTGCATTGATTCCTGGATGAGATGTAAGACTCTTTGTCAAAGTCAGTTTTACTATTCTGTAGAATGAGTATTTGCTGGACGATGATACAAAACCCCTCCATTCTTGAATAACTATGTCATGTAGTCTTTCCTTGATTGCGCTATTGAATTGCTTTCTTTCGAGGGCTCATTGATTGATCCAAATTGACGACCGTCCCAATTCATTCAACGTTTTACGTACGTATTGCAACCATGCATTATAGTTTGATGATGTAAGGGCGGAGTAATATAGTTTTAGTGGTAACCTAGTGGTGGGCATGTTCATAAGTTTTCCCCAATATCAGAGTAGTCTTGCTTTTATTTTTAGCTCTATTTGGGAAGATTCCGGTTCCACCGTAAAGAAAGGAAGTGGCAGTCGATATGTTTTAAGCCGAACATGAATTTAAGGAACCATATATCCAGCTTTCCAAACGCTGTTATGTTTGCATGACCCCACACTTCACACCCACATGTAATTATGTGTGTGCTGTATATAAACAAACGATTGGTTCACACAACGTTTGTGGATAATATCGCAATCATAGTATCATTATAGTTATACTATACTGTTAGTATATTCTTGAGGAAATGTTCATAATTTTGAAACTGTAATTACTAAATTACATGTCTAATATACAACGAAGGCCATCCGTGCCGTTAACCTTTCCACGACGGCAAGCAAAATTATTAGCGTTTATGCAGACTGTGCCCCATATAATTAACGGCCATACTTTTAAATAAAACCTATATTTCTATTTCTGCCTTACAATAATAAGTTACTAACTTCACATTTCAAAGACCATTGGCCATCGGAAATATAACATCGATTTTTAAAGCCGCATGGTGGTTTGCGCTCCAACATACACCTTATAATATTGGCTTTTGAGTTTGTTCCGATATCGAAATACAGTAATACAGCAACAAGCCATATTTCCGACTAAATCCTGAAAAGTTACCCATAATTATGCTGTGGTTAAGAAGTCGATTAATTAGGGCATTACTGTATGTCGATAAATACCCGCACTACCTTTCTATGAGCATTATTTGTCACAGAAAGACGCATTGGACTCATAACAAATACAACTTCAAACACGATTATTTTATCCCAATAACATATTGCGACATGTGTATTCATTGCAGTTCTGGAATCGGAAACGGAATAACGATTGACTTCCGGAAAAGGTATATTGCGTTATGTTAAAACTATACACAATTTAACAATTCACGCACTGCTGTACTACGTATTTCCAGTGCTATATATATATCGACGAATTTTGTTGGAAATCGTCCGCGTATGTATGTTTTAAGCTACCTCTTACCAAATTATATATATTTATTTTTGGCGTTCGAATGATCCATGTCCGTTTAAACCTGAAACCAATTTTATCTTTTTAATAATATAATTATGACACGACTTGGGACATTAGCTGCTAAATAATGATAGCCATGTATATTTAGCCACACCGACGAATATTTTCAATAAAGGTGACACGCAGCGGTATATAGATGGCATATTACCTCTTATAAAATGTGTTCCAAGTTTGTCGGTCTCTGGTGCGATATACTTTAAAGAATTCGATAGAATGGTCATCGTTAGTTACATAGCATTCTCATCAGATCTAGAACAAGCTATTGTGTATCATAATCCACTAACAAAGCACACAAAAGCACGGTTAAGAAATAAAGGCGCATCATTAAAACAACCTTGATAGATATAGGAAGGAAGCTTCGTTTATATCATCCGCTACTAGACCGGCCCCCAGATGAGGGTAGTGTCACACGAAAGGGTAGAAATTTTGACGCTATCTCCAATTATCCTTGCCCCATGGGGGTTCCAAAACGCTGAGGTATTCAGGGCGGAGCAGGTGGAAAATATATTTGTTTGACCTTTTTTGTGTTTTTGACCTGCAAATTTCAGTATAATCATGAATACCAATAAAATAAGACAAATGTTAAATTAAATGTACTTGAATATCATATACTTATTCTATCTGGGTTGCTTAATATTTATAATGTGCAAAAAGTTATATTTTCCAACAATTTTTGTGAAAAATTCACGAAAATGCAAAACAAATGCATAAATTGCAGTGCTTTTTCAAAAAAGTTTTCCAGAAGATTTCCTATAAAATTTTAATTTTTTGGTATAAAGCTCTCAGTGGTGCATCAAAATTTTCTGCATTATATACCTGATTTATTAATATCAACTTCAGCAGCAATGATATCCAACAAGCCGAGATATTTCCAAAAACTTAACCCACCCCCCTAAAACTGATTTTCTATCTGAAAATACCTGTCAAGTCAGAATAGCTCGTTTTCGTTCCATTTTGTTAACCAATTCAGAGTCTTATCATATATCATGGAATTAGCATGTATCTGAGGAGGTTTATGTTATGGTAGAATCTATTTTTTTTTTAATTTTGATTTTTTTGGGGTAAATTAGCTAAAATATTGATTATTTTTAAGTTAAAAATTTCTGAAAAATTCCCATGACTTTGTCAGTTTTACGGAAACAGCTGCACAACATGCACCACAATGATCATAAATTCTTCCCCAATATCAGACATGAAATGCTATAATCATGTACCAGACCAGAATTAAGAAATAAAGTAAAACTTAACCCTACCCCAAGATAGTGTTCTCAATGCTTTCAATTTTATGCTATACTAAACTCGAAAGGTCGTTCATACTAGTTGATAGAATTCATATCATAAATTGCAATAGTTCTGCCCACGGATTATGCAATCTCATCTTCACTGTCACTGTCAATTTCATCAAATGTGATGGTAACAGTCAATAGAATTTCTGTGCAACATCTTACAACTCAGGCTGCCTATCAGCCGTCCATCCATGAAGTGCTACACTGGGAGTGGTTGATTTGGCAACGGTTGCAAGTCTCCACTGTTTTGCTATCATGTTGGCTCGTTTTGAGTGTAGAATTAAAGATTCCTCACATGATGGAAGTGCAGAAAGATCAAGTACATTCTACTGATTCTCGAACGTCTGCTGGAACATTATCCGCCTAGCTTGATTCACTTTTCTCGAAAGTTGAACATAAGGCACATGCTAACTCCTCGAGTGTAGTAAGCGTGTCATTGTCCAAAATCCAATTCGTTCCTAAATAAGCCATGACTTCCATATATTTTGATCATCTTTCCAGCGAAGGAATGTGAAGGAATGGAACCCTGGATAAGTGCATTCTCCTGTTTATTTGAAATCTCGATATCACTGACTTGAATCACATCCCCATTAGCATAACAATTGATTAACTATTATCAGGGGGAAATCATTTAACGTTTCCTCCATCGTGCATAAACGCCATCAAGATGGAGAACTCTCTGACATGACCTCTCTATCGATTAATATATCGTTGAGTTATTGTGGAAAGCAAATTAGCAACCCAAGATACACATGTACACTTAAAAATAATCAAGATTTTAGCTAATTTACCCCAAAAAAATCAAATATTTAAACAAAATAGACTCTATCATAACATAAACCTTCTCAGATACATACTAATTCCATGATATATGATAAGACTCTGAATTGGTTAAAAAAAATGAATGAAAACGGGCTATTCTGACTTAATAGGTATTTTCAGATAGAAAATCAGTTTAGGGGGGGGTGGGTTAAGTTTTTGGAAATATCTCGGCTTCTTGGATATCATTGCTGGTGACGTTGATATTAATAAATCAGGTATATAATGCTGAAAATTTCGATGCACCACTGAGAGCTTTATACCAAAAAATGAGAATTTTATAGGAAATCTTCTGGAAAACTTTTTTGAAAAAGCACTGCAATTTGTGCATTTTTTTGACATTTTCGTGAATTTTTCAAAAAAATTGTTGGAAAATATAACTTTTTGCACATCAAAAATGTTAAGCAACCCAGATAGAATAAGTATCTGATATTCAAGTACATTTTATTCAACATTTGTCTTACTTTATTGGTTTTCCTGATTATACTGAAATTTGCAGGTCAAAAACACCAAAAAGGTCAAAAAAATATATTTTCCACCTGCTCCGCCCTGGATACCTCAGTGTTTTGGAACCCCCATTGGGCAAGGATAATTGGAGATAGCGTCAAAATTTCTACACTTTCGTGTGACACTACCCTCATCTGGGGGCCGGTCTATACGTCCAACATGGCGCCGCGCAATATAAACTGGTACGGATGACGTCATATATAACGTTAGAAACTGTGTGTGGGCGCAGCCAATTCACTGCTGCTCTATAGTTAACATCGGTATAAACAGATACCCGGGATCCCAAAGCGCCGTATGGACGCATAATACTACATTAGGAAGGGTGCGGTTTCACTCTATAATGCAGCCGCGGGGAAATTCTTCTTCATTTGAATATCGACTAAAATACCATGGGCTGAAGTATATGTTCGAAACGTGTTCCTTGGAGAATACCAAAAGAACCACGGCTAAAGTGAGATTCCGCGATATCTCACGTCGTCAATTCTCTTGACACTGGTAAGGCAAGCCAAGTGTCTGCCGTACGCCAAAAATAACTAAATGGGTAATCTGTTTTATGGGCTTGAGATGCCTGCTACTCACACTGTTTGATTATGCTGCGTTGAATCTGATGGTTGCGTCCACGATTAATTGGTCCATTTCGAGTAGTATCGGCGTCTAGACTAACATCTTCGGCGGCTTCAAATGCCCCAAGCGCGATTCCTGCAGCAAAACTATAGGGATGCTTGATTTATGATAGCAATGCCAATCAATATCACGAGTGCCTTATATAAGCATAACTCACATAAACCGTGGTTACTTACGAGCTTTTCTTTGACCTCCTTGTTGCAGATTATGTAGGAAAGAAATGGATACACGCAGTTGGACTGACGAGAAAAAATAAACGTTATCCTTTAAAGAACTCCAGATCACAGCGTGGTGCAGCGTATATTACGTCTCTCGTGGAGCAGGATCGACATGAATACATATATGTGTTTGAGCATGTCATTTCACCGCTAGTAACCAGATTGGCACATGCCTAGAGCGTCTTCGTCGTGATTTCCAACTGCACCCGTCCCCAATTATCCAAGTCCCGGAAATTCTATTTGCACTTCCCACCCAACTCCAACTCCCACCCATTTGGTTTTGAAATTGTCCATCTGGTACCTTAATATTTCTTAACATCCCCGTGTCTCAGCCGTTTCAGACAAAATCAATTGGATAGAAAATAGAACAATAGTCGACTTTTTTGTTTAAAAACATCAAATTTGGCACTAAATATACTGCCTGCAAATTAAATCTATCTGAACAATTTAAACTTATATTTGGTCTGAGATTTCCAACAGATGTGCCAGAAATCAACTTTTTAAATGTTCTACCAAAGTTTGGGTATATGACACACATAACCACCGTGTCGCCCAGTCCATGTAACCTGATAAAACTGTAGTGGGTGATGTGGCTATATATATTGTGATGAAACCAAAATATGCGTGTTTGTCGACAATTTTGCCCATATAATCAACTCCTAGTTATCTTCGACCGATGGATCTTCTCAGCTGATTTATGCTGGTTCCATTGGGACGATCTCGCCTATATCATCGTCTGTGAGCAACGTGAATTCCGTCTCTTATTCCTTATTTTAAAAAAGATCAGAAATTGTGACAAATGACCATGGGCTCGTCATTAGTGAAGCAGGACATAAATTTGGCCGAAAACAATTTGTGCCGAATAGTCCGATGTGGGTCGAAAATAGGCAAAGAACGAAAATAAACAGAAATTGTCCCAAATAAGTTCAGAATCGTAAGTGGCCACCTGGGCCGAACATTTTGGACCGACAATTACTTCGGTCGAGTATCAATATGTGGTCCGAATATGACTCGGCCCAATGCTTGTTCGGGAACATTTTTAAAAATGTGGCAACAAACCCCAAACATTCATGTGTAGCCACCTGGGCGAAACATTTGGGGCCGAACATATTTCGGTTCGAGTCTCAAAAAGTGGAACTTTCACGGGCGCAAACGGAACAGACAACAAAATCGCTGCGAGTAAAAGGAAACCTGAATCGGTGTGTACTGTGAGGATCTGATGCCACCTGCGGTCGCGACAACGACATGTCGCGGCGATTTTAAGGTCGAATGGCACTGCACTATGACCTAAAACAACAAGCTTCACACTAAATATAGGTTTGCTAATCAAACTACCAGACAATTTAAACCTAATTTTAGTCTGAAATTTCCAACTGATGTTAATTGTGTCGGGCAAGGAATTTTCAACTGTTGAATTTTGATACCCCCTCATCTGTGGCCACGCCCCTGTATTTTAACAGCAAAAAAATTACTGGTGATCCACATTGTCAGTATGCAAAATACCGGCGACGCTTAACAGGTAATTGCCAAATGACCCCCTCCCCAAAAGAAGCAGACAAGAATTCCCTAATCTGAGAAATTTTCATAGGCAGCACTCCCTTCAACCAGACCGAATGTTCCAAGTGTGGTAAATTCTAGTTGCACCTCACCCTAAGGGTTTAATTTTCCAACAGGTACTTCAAGCAGGGCCTTTACTAGAGAATATTCATTCAAGGGAGAAGGTCCATCTTGGAATTTCCAACTGCGCCCCCTTGGACCAAAACCAAAATTCCCAAGTACATGAAATTAATTTGCACTGTTCTCTTCGTGGGTTGGAATGTCACAAACCGGCACCTCGAACACCCGAATATTGTAAATTTCTGACATGTCGCACCTATGGTTAGGATATTTCCAACCGATGGCAATTTGAATTCAAATATTTAACCGAGTGGCCAAAATATTGGTTGCTAAAAACAAACTATTATAATATTTTCAATTTATATTTAGTCGAAAATTTGCAACTAATATTATGTCAGGTATGGAATTAACAAATATATTGAAAAGTTTGGCTAAAGTTGGGGTGGATTGTTGGATCCCAACATAACCCCACCCCTATCGTCATTTCCATGAATTCATGTTTTTTGTCCAACCTAGCATGTAGCATACATGTTGTGGGAAATTTCCCAACTACGCAAATTCCACTTCAGTAAACAAATATGAAATTAGTGGAATAATCTATTAGTGTTTACACCGAAAATCGAATATTTTCCTACTTTTTGTCAAATTTGTTCAAACCATATATAGGGAGTGAAGGGAGTGATTCAAGGGAGTGAAGTTTAAATTCTAAGGTGGTCACCATGACCAACCCAAAGCTACGTCCCTGATACATTATTCTTTCAATTCTTTCACGACCAGACTTCGTTTATTAGCTTCCCTGTCATGTTGTTATGGGAATAACTGTTACAGCTAAGCGAGACGTCGGTCATGTGAAATTGGTCTTCACGAGGGCGCTGTTGATTGGCGAAGACAATTGGCACCACATTTAGCGACACACACCTTAATGTCTCCGCGACGTGTAATTTCCGCGACCACAGGTGGGAAAGGTCCTCAGCAAACCTGTCAGTTGATGCCCCAACCTGCTCCGCAAAGGTCTATTAATGTAATCGCCGCGTGTTTAAGGTGGGTGTTAGCATAACGTGGCCAATTATATTCCTCAATCAACCGAGTCATCGAGATGGAGAATAATAACTCAGTTGACTTGACAATCATATATATATATACTGTCCGGGTACAGTGATTGCTATCGGCCCTTTCGACCATCCCGGGGCTAGCCTCCCCGAAATACTCCCTTCACATGATTCCCATAACTGATGGGGGTGGCCGAATCTATATATACTGGGCTATATGTAATTTATTGACGGGGAGGGAGGGCAGGGACATGGTTAGATGGGGCGGTCAACTTGTATTGTTCAACTGCGCCATTCCCATTGGAACCAGAAATTCCAACTGCGGTAATTTTATTCACCCCAAGCCCCGTGGGTTGACATTTTCCCAACTGGTACCCATACATTTCAAACTGTTAGTAATATTTCGATCATGCATCCCTTATGGTCGGAATATTTCCAACTGATAGACAATTCAGCCGGAAAAAACCACCGAAAGTGGGAAGTAAATATTCAATTATTTGACTTTGGTCTGAAAACAATTTGAGCAATTAAACAGAAAAATTTCAGCCTGTTGTTGGTCTGAAATTTCCAACTGCGATTGTGTTGTGCATGGTTTTCCAACTGTTGAATTATTGGCCAAAGTTGTAAGAGGGGTCCATAACCCCTCCATAGGCACGTCTCTGGGTTGGCTACATAACATGGTGACATTTGCTCATGTCGTTAAAAGATATACACATCGTATTCATACCTTACAAGGCATTCCATGATATTTTATGTTGCACGTATATGGGTTGAATGTACTACCAACGTGGTATAGTTGGGATCAGGATGGGGGTCTGGGGTACCAAACTAGTGTTCGTGTTAATTTGTTAATGCAGATACCTGCACGCCATTGTTAATTACCATACTTTGTCGGTCTGTTATTTAAATTAAGGGAGCGGGGTTCTTTAAAAGTATAACATGCACTCGTACCCAGTTTCATTGACCTATAAATATATATGCGTTGCCTTGTATCTATTATTGTGACAAGGAGTTTGAACAAACAAAACCAAATCGATACAAACAAAATTAGGCCACCCCCCCCCCCCCCCCAGGTTTGGGATAATCCAACCGCACATTCACATTATAGGTCAAACATTTGGCCGCTATTTATATATATATAAGTATAGTCGTGCGGCGTTTAGCATGTGCGACTACTGATTATCAACCGCCAATTTCTATCAAATTGAAATTAATCGCGTATGTAAACAGTGTCCGAGCGACATTAATCGACCTTAAACAACACGCGTGTTCATTTTAATGTTCAACTGTGAGTCGCATCACTTATTGGTATTTGTTTTATGTGACCCGTGGTTCGTCAATTCTAGTGTTACACTGTTCCCATCGCCCATATCAACGAGGCCAGGTGGACACTTACGATTCTGAAGTTATTTCGGACAATTTCCGTTTATTTTCTGACTGCCTCTTATCGACCCATTTCGGCCGGAATGTTTTCGGTCCAAATGTTTGTCCTGCTTCACGTGTCCGTAGTCATTTTCCACAATTTCCACTGCAATTTCTGAAATTTTCCCGACCGAGCAGAGCCAAAATATTTTTCGGCCCCAAATGATTCGCACAGGTGGCCACGCACGAAATTAGGCATTCTTGACTCCTCGACCTATGACCTCTGGGGCCTAGCTCTCTGGTGCAATTAGAAATCATTTTTCGCGGATGATTATTTCCCGATCTGGAAGAAATGTGTCAGCCGACGTTCCGCATAAAATTGTCCGATTACGTGTAGTGTTATTTGACGAGTTATTGGATCCAGTAATTATGTATGCCTTGTGTTATTTGATCACCAAATATCCGGAAACATTGGCCAACCATCCGATTTTAATGCCATTGATAGCACTGATTTACGGTGTATGTTATGACTCGACAACGGCATATCGTACCACTTGTGTCACCTCGCAACAATTGTGCTATTGGACGTGTCTACAAAAGTCAATTTAGGTCATGTGGTAATTTCATATAGATATGTTATGGACTATTCTATATCAGTGGTGTAAAACAACACTTTTATATTGCTTAATTCGACGCTGCTAAATGTAAATGTTTTTGTACCCACGAACCGACGAAATACAACTAAATTCAAATTGGGCGCGCCTGTACTTGACCCAGTCACCCATTTAAAAATTACGTGATATAGTTCGAACCAATCATGATGTTGTATTAAAGCCGAGTCTGAAACGGTGACGGATATTATGATACTATGGTCATTTGCCACATTTTCTTAAATATTCCGGACCGAGCAGAGGGCCTCCGAGTCATTTTCGGACCACGTTTTGAAACTCTACTCAAGTATTTTTCGGCCCAAAATATCCGTCCCAGGTTGCCACTTACGATTCTGAACTTATGATGACGAATCCGGCCTTGGACATCCGAAAGACAACTCAACTAGTGGTGTCTATAATAATCGCAGTGCCGTGTATTTTGCGAGTGTGTTGTAAAGACGTGGTGGTGTGCAATGGATGCATCTTATATATATATACGTATTTACTTATATGCATTTGGTTTTGTGTCCAAGATTGTATAACTATAGCAAATACCATGTTTGTGTTTGGTTTAATGAGATTATAGAATTGAAATGCATTCCGCTTACTGATATATCCAAAGGAAGAAAATGTCTCAGTTGATTAAAGTGGATCGGTCGCAAGCATGATTGTACTGTACATTTCTATGTGACAATATATCAATTCGCTCATTCAATTGCATCCTCACACTTCTGTCCGTCTGTTTTGTTTCTATTTATATACTTTTCGTTTTTGTTCAAAGCGCCGTCGTCGACATTGTAATTATCAGCATCTTCTTCTTCGTCGTCATCATCATCACCATCATCGTCATCATCATTATCGTGTGTCGTGATATGGCCTAGCGGCTAAGCAAACAATAATAATAATAAGCATCATCATCAACGTCGCCATGATCATCGCTGACAACATCATAAACATTGTTAATACTGCTTCCGAACTTCAGGAAGTATATAACAAAACCTACGCGGACATCATGACAAAAAATAACGTTAATGTAACAAGCGGTGTCTATAATAACCACAGTGCCGTGCATTCCACATACTGATATATATAATGGAACAACGTGTCTGAGTTATACAGTGGTCAGCATATTATCCAGGAATTCTTGATTAAAGTGGATCAGTCGCAAGCACGCACTGTCACTTTCTATGTGTCAATATATCAATTCGCTCTGCCTATGAATAAAAGATCAGCGAACACACCAGATATCAGCGATCAGTAATACAATGCAGATCTGTAAATTCAAGACGATTTCGGATAAATGGGGTTCACAAGGTGCCCAGTCGTGGACGATAAATTAATAAAAAGTAATTATTCAAGAAAATTTGTCCCCGTGATCAGATTGCAAGCGGTCGATAGAAGGTTCGACGCGAGTAAATAAAAGACTTCTCCATGGACGTCAAGCTTAGATGGCATGCCTATCGAACGTAATTGGCTGACCGGAGATCCCACTATTTCACGAAAGCGTCCTGTCAGGCCGTGAATCACCCCAATCTCGATTTCTGCCATCATCGGATGCTATGTCCAGACGATGCCTAGGTTCACTACTTCATGTCTGTCGAACTCAGCGGCGAGGTCAAATGCGAGATGTACTGGGTTCATCCGGTTGGTAGCTTCACTAAAAACGAAAGCGCAGGAATGCTACTGTCAGTGAGTAGTTTGATGTTTTTGTCATTGGATCTGAAAACGTGTAATATTCACGTGTGATTTAGAGTTGAAGAGCAGATCCGATTAGAAAGTCTGCGATGTATCCAAATTAGGCTTACGTATATGTACACAATGGGAAACTTATTCAGAGTGAATTCATCACGACAAAGTTTCTGGATAAGTAGGCAATCGATTGTGTGTTTTTAAAATAAAATGGTAGTTGTATTTATATCTTGAATGTACATACATGTACATGCAGATGTACATACATGTACATGCAGAACATACACTGACGGTGGCCAAATTGGCCAATCAATAATATAAAATCGTTTCGCGCCACATAGACTTCATTGTTTTTGTCTCCTGTATACCAGTCTATTCTAGGGGAATATTCTGTGCAATTCACAATTGATGCCAAGCTTTGATGACATTGCTATCGAACGTAATTGGCTGACCGGAGATCCGACAATTTCACGAAAGCGTCCTGTCATGCCGTGAATCACCCCAATCTCGAGTTCTGCCATCGTCGGAAACCATGACCAGACGGTGCCAAGGTTCACTACACTGTTAGCGATCGATTTAGTTTGCACGGAGTACCAAATACCGTCCTATAGTACCTGTCAATTTGGTTCCAGAGATATTATATTTGCTACCCCAGAGTACCAAATAGCCGCACTGAAACTGGTTGTATGTGACGATCACGTGGTGCACGATAACAGTTCACATTGATAAGGAAAAGATGGCAGCATCGTCGCCGCATCGGATTAAATCTTTTACAATGTATAACAACGGAGTAAACTTAACATAACAGCCCGCTTACACCTTTTATGTTGGCGCTATCCTCGGTCTCGTCTCACATTTATAGCGTGTTCCTAATTAGGTACGTTGTAATCTAACTGGTGGTATTTAAGAACTATCGAAGTGTCTAATCACAGTATTTTTCGTTTTGTATTTAGGACAGAGTTGCTTCTTATAATAATGGAATATTGTTAACACTGTCTGTTTACGCTTTGGATATGTGAACCGGACAATATCTTAATCTCTTAAAATCGGCCGATGGCTAAGAATTGATATTGTCCGCGCTGAAGTTTGACAGGCTACACTTGACTGTTGACAGTCTCAGTGTTGTGATGAGGCAGTCAAACGTATGTTGACTGAAACTTACAAGTACCTTACAAATATTACAAAGAACGGATGTATCATATTCATCAATTGTCATTGGATCGAATGCCATGGCTATGTCATCGAAGTTGACCATGGCAATAAGTAAGCAATGGCATGGGAAACGCCGTGTCAACATTTGGAATCTGACGAGGCTGATATGAGTTGAGAATCATGTCGCCATAACATCGCCCAGTTACACAATTTACGGAGTCTGCAATTGTTTTGATCGGACTGTCTGCGACACACTGATATTAAGTAATGGTGTTTTGATATACGTATGGAATGACGGATGATCACGGAAACACGGACCCAATTTATTAAAAAATACGGTCTAATCGCGAACGCAAGGTGGTACCAAGGTCGGCTGCGGTATGACTGAGCACGGTTGATCGCATATGTGCAATTAATTTTATATAAGATGAAACCTCTGCACTGTCGTTCCTCCACCGGTAACGAAATTGTCGTCATGGTGTGACATACAGGCCGAAACAAAACAATGACCTGAACTTAACCACGCCAATCGGCATTCGAGCCAGCTTAGCGAATGTACATAAAGTGTACCAAAGTCCACGTGTGCTGTGTCTCCCTTGATGACTCGAGCACAAGAGTTCTAATTTGCTGCAATTTTGACAATTAGATTGAGAATATTGTCAACAAAACTATAGCTCTAATTATCCATTATGTCATTAACTTTTTAGTGCGGGAATGGTTCTCAATGCACATAATTTCATTATATAGGAAATTTGACTTTGGGGCGATCGGTTTCGCCAATTTGGCTGGAAATCGATCCGCGCTAAATATAGAAAACTACAGACACTAGTATACCCAGCCGATGACAAAGTCAGAACGGAAGAATGACTGGTGCGCTCTGGTATAGATTGAAAGTGTACATGTATGGTACGCATACCATTGGTAACGAGATCGAGCACGGTTGTGGTGGTGGTGGTGGTGGTGGTGGTGGTGATGGTGGTGGGTGGTGGTGGTGGTGGTGGTGGGTGGTGGTGGTGGTGGTGGTGGCGGTGGTGGTCACTTCCTCTCTCGATGGTTTAATGTGTGATGCACCTAACCGACTGATCCGGTGCCGACAGTTCAATATAACTATAGAGAAGCACTCGGCTGCGATCCGTGCTGCTCCTGTGTGTTTGGATGGAATCAATATCGGACTCTTTATTTGGGAGTGTTCGTTGACGCTCCGATGCTTGCGTGATAATATATGACCGCTTGTCGATATTAATCATCACCACAAACAAGTCGAGTTGATTTATATTTTATTAAAACACAAAGCTGCGCCAATGAGGGGACTTCGTTGTATAATTCCTGCAAAATCGTTCGCCTATAAATGACTTATGCTCACCAACGAAGCTTTTCAACAGCCAATACTTGGGCACTCATTTTGTTCTGGTACGATGGGCGGAATAACCGGATCATTCGCTTGGCTGTCGACTGCAACCTAGATTAGATTTCACTAGCTTAAGCATCCGGCAATATCTATGGTGTCTCTTAATGAGCCATCAACTGCCTCTGGATCGGATGCTCACAGTTAGCAGTAAGTGTATGATCGGTAATGCTTAATGTTCTGGATTCCGTTGCAATATTTGGTGCGGATATGTGAATTGGAATTGGATATCGGATCTTAAATCAACTATACGGAAAGAGATCCGACGCGCGAAAGAGACCCAGCGCGAGAAAGTCAGTCCAATTCCACAAGTGGCAACTCGACAAGAAATATCTAAAAGTGCATTTGCTACAACTCAGCTACATGCAATAGTATACATGTACATGTATATCTAGAATGCAGTAAATTCGCGTTTCGTGAGTTTTGATATGTTTATTCATCTCACTGCTGTTTTAGAAAGTTGAAAATAAGACACCCAATATGAAATACGTGCAATTAAAAACAGGCCACATGGCGGTTTGCGCTCCAAAATACACATAATAATATTCGATTTTGAAATTTGCCCGATATCGAAATAAGTCGATAAATCCCTTATCTGAACTACCTTCCTACGAGCATGATATGTCCAAGAAAGACTTACATGTATTGAAGTCATCAAAAGTTCAACTTCGAACGCCATGTACACGTATTCATCGGAATTCTGGAATCGGACACGGAATGTCCGGAATAGATATATTGCGTTATCTTAACATGAAACTATTAACAACTTCACGCGCTAGACATATTTTCAGCGCTATATCGATGAATTTGTTCGGAAATCTTCCGTGCAGATATGTTTGAGCCATCCCCATTGGTGTATGGAGAATAAATCGCTTAAATGTCGCGCTAAGATTGTTGCAAATACAATATCCCCAATAATAAACTGCGAATCTGTTCAATCTTGCTCGCACATGCTACACACTAGGCATCATCAAGAGTTGTATCATGCACCCAGTATACATCCCACATACTACACACTAGGCATCATCAAGAGTTGTATCATGCACCCAGTATATACATCCACATACTACACACTATGCATCATCAAGAGTTGTATCATGCACCCAGTATATACATCCCACATGCTACACACTAGGCATCATCAAGAGTTGTATCATGCACCCAGTATATACATCCACATACTACACACTAGGCATCATCAAGAGTTGTGTCATGCACCCAGTATATACATCCACATACTACACACTAGACATCATCAAGAGTTGTATCATGCACCCAGTATATACATCCACATACTACACACTAGGCATCATCAAGAGTTGCACCATGCACCCAGTATATACACCCACATACTACACACTATGCATCATCAATAGTTGTATCATGCACCCAGTATATACATCCCACATTCTACACACTAGGCATCATCAAGAGTTGCATCATGCACCCAGTATATACATCCACATACTACACACTAGGCATCATCAAGAGTTGCATCATGCACCCAGTATATACATCCACATACTACACACTAGGCATCATCAAGAGTTGCAACATGCACCCAGTATATACATCCCACATTCTACACACTAGGCATCATCAAGAGTTGTATCATGCACCCAGTATATACATCCACATAATACACACTAGGCATCATCAAGAGTTGTCCCATGCACCCAGTATATACATCCACATACTACACACTAGGCATCATCAAGAGTTGTATCATGCACCCAGTATATACATCCCACATTCTACACACTAGGCATCATCAAGAGTTGCACCATGCACCCAGTATATACATCCACATACTACACACTAGGCATCATCAAGAGTTGCACCATGCACCCAGTATATACATCCCACATTCTACACACTAGGCATCATCAAGAGTTGCACCATGCACCCAGTATATACATCCACATACTACACACTAGACATCATCAAGAGTTGCACCATGCACCCAGTATATACATCCCACATTCTACACACTAGGCAGCATCAAGGGTTGCACCATGCACCCAGTATATACATCCCACATTCTACACACTAGGCATCATCAAGAGTTGCACCATGCACCCAGTATATACATCCACATACTACACACTAGGCATCATCAAGAGTTGCACCATGCACCCAGTATATACATCCCACATTCTACACACTAGGCATCATCAAGAGTTGCACCATGCACCCAGTATACATCCCACATTCTACACACTAGGCACCATCAAGAGTTGTATCATGCACCCAGTATATACATCCACATACTACACACTAGGCATCATCAAGAGTTGTATCATGCACCCAGTATATACATCCACATTCTACACACTAGGCATCATCAAGAGTTGTATCATGCACCCAGTATACATCCCACATACTACACACTAGGCATCATCAAGAGTTGTATGATGCACCCAGTATATACATCCACATACTACACACTATGCATCATCAAGAGTTGTATCATGCACCCAGTATATACATCCCACATTCTACACACTAGGCATCATCAAGAGTTGTATCATGCACCCAGTATACATCCACATACTACACACTAGGCATCATCAAGAGTTGTATCATGCACCCAGTATATACATCCCACATGCTACACACTAGGCATCATCAAGAGTTGTATCATGCACCCAGTATATACATCCCACATTCTACACACTAGGCATCATCAAGAGTTGCACCATGCACCCAGTATATACATCCACATACTACACACTAGGCATCATCAAGAGTTGCACCATGCACCCAGTATATACATCCCACATTCTACACACTAGGCATCATCAAGAGTTGCACCATGCACCCAGTATATACATCCACATACTACACACTAGGCATCATCAAGAGTTGCACCATGCACCCAGTATATACATCCCACATTCTACACACTAGGCATCATCAAGAGTTGCACCATGCACACATTATATACATCCCACATTCTACACACTAGGCATCATCAAGAGTTGCACCATGCACCCAGTATATACATCCACATACTACACACTAGGCATCATCAAGAGTTGCACCATGCACCCAGTATATACATCCCACATTCTACACACTAGGCATCATCAAGAGTTGCACCATGCACCCAGTATACATCCCACATTCTACACACTAGGCACCATCAAGAGTTGTAGCATGCACCCAGTATATACATCCACATACTACACACTAGGCATCATCAAGAGTTGTATCATGCACCCAATATATACATCCACATTCTACACACTAGGCATCATCAAGAGTTGTATCATGCACCCAGTATACATCCCACATACTACACACTAGGCATCATCAAGAGTTGTATGATGCACCCAGTATATACATCCACATACTACACACTATGCATCATCAAGAGTTGTATCATGCACCCAGTATATACATCCCACATTCTACACACTAGGCATCATCAAGAGTTGTATCATGCACCCAGTATACATCCACATACTACACACTAGGCATCATCAAGAGTTGTATCATGCACCCAGTATATACATCCCACATGCTACACACTAGGCATCATCAAGAGTTGTATCATGCACCCAGTATATACATCCCACATGCTACACACTAGACATCATCAAGAGTTGTATCATGCACCCAGTATACATCCCTCTGTTGGCCCTCCTGGATATTTGAAAGTTGGCATCGGCTTATTTTGTTGTGGTACGATTGGCTCTATCGACTGCATCTGGATCGGATGCTACCATTTAGCAGTAAGTGGCTGATCGGTAATGCTTAATGTTCTCGTTTCCCCTTCCAATATTTGTTGCGGATATGTGAATTGGAATCGTGTTCCAATGCGGATATCCTATTCTAATTAACTAAGCAAACAGAGACCCGACGCGCGAGAGACGGTCGAATTCCATACTTTACAATTTTATAAGAATATACAGTGTACATATTAGTACATTCGGTACACAATATACCCATACAGTATAGGATGTACTTAAATGAGTTTTCACCTGGACCTAGATCACACTCATTTGATTCATCGCATTGTGTTTGGAAGTTTAACATTTTATAATGTTTTCCACGCAATATTAGTCCGCACATAAGTAATCCATGTATCTACCCAGTTTGATCGCCAGACGATACAAACGCAAATGAAGCGTATCTTAAGTTTAAAGTGATGTGAAACACTCCGGTATGGTGATCTAATAGAACTTGAGCATAATCTTGCTCAAAGTAGTTAATTTTTACGAATATTAATCCAAATTGACAACACACATTTTCTATATTAATAAATTACAAATACTCTCGATGGCATAATAATTTATGTTAGTTTATCGCCGGTAATTGCGTCCCGAATGTAAATATTTACAATTGAGCGTAGTTCAGACGATGATTTCTATGGAGTGGTATGGTCGATTTCTTTCAAATTTTCGGCGATGTTAGTAAAATGTTCCATTCCCCAGGTTGGCATAGCGCCTGATTACTAACTTGTCAATTTCACGCACCAGAAAAAGTCCATAATTTGTCTTCAAATGTACTCAATCCGATTCGATGGTCCCCATATAATCAGATTCCAACAACAATAACATTTTTAGAAATGCCGCTTCAGTTATCAGTTGTGACAGCTTATTTTATTCCAATTTTAAAGCGACTTATACTATTAACCTTTAAATAAACTTAGTAATTTTTGCTTGTATCATGTTACGGCGATCAAAATTCATACAGATGGACTGCATTTCCCTCAGCAAAAGCTTATAGTATCGAAATAGGTCGATATATATCTGATCTACCTTTTTACGAGCATTGTGTAACACAAAAAGACGCATTGAAGTAATGAAAAATACAACTACATGAATGAACACGGTGTTTGGATCACAAACAAACAAACAGCCATTTGCACGACACGCACATTGAACAGAAAAGAGCGTCCCGTGTTATTCTATTCCTGATATGGTAGAAATAAAGAGCGTCTGTCTGACTTCTAGCGAAAAATTTAAAACTGTTGGAAAATGGCTGTGACTTTGACAAGCGTTTTGTTCTCCAGATCATAAGAAGCCGGTATATCAATATTAAAAACAATTATGTATAGTGCGTGGTTTTAAAGAAGGGAAAGAAAATGCCAACACCCAGGAGCCACCTGAAAATACCCTCATTCTCTGAAACTTATACACATGGGTAATGACATCACAATGCATAGTGAAAGCCAAATATAACACCCACCAATCAAACATGTGCATGCAAGTGGCAGTGACATTTCTATGATTGCTAGTTAATTTGTCGAATATCATTAAGTAACGACCTTGATGATTGTGTCCTTCTGTTTGGGACAATGTTGCACCTGCGTGTGTATGTATACTAAGCCAAGCCGAAAATACAAAAACGTAAATCGCGGACGATCGCAAAATGTACAAGAAGACCATAACACCCGACAAAGCATTTCACAATGAAAACAATGTTACAAGCAATGTTACAAATGTAATTTATGCTAGTCAAAACTTAAATAATGACGCTTCGGTTAATCACATGTCACTAACTGCACGTATATTAGATAAACTTGCAATAATACCACTTCCGTTAATCACATATTTAAAAAATCAAAGTCAAAGACAAAACTAGTACCAAGAATAATATATGTCTATATACACGAAATACAAATGTACATTATTTGTTGTCTGACATAACTTGCCAAACCATAAATCACTTTCCAAACTGTTTTTAATGTTTCGTAAATAATTGAGATATACGCTCTCTATTTGTACCACACTCGGAACAAACTATAACAAGGAACGCTCTTTGTTGTATCATGCTGGAGAAAATAATTCTGTGATTTGAATAAGTCGTTCGCAATGTATGGAACCGCATTCACCAACATATTGCCACACCCGGAATCATACATGCATGTTACAAAATCGAGCATTATTACAGGCTTTGGATCGATATGGACAGGCTATATGTTCATGTGAACTAGCCGAACATCTCAATTAAAATTCAACTATGTAACGATGGCATGTTGTTGGCCTCGACCAGACCATCTGATCTAACGGTCATCGATTGCGTCGAGGATAACAAGCCCCCGTGCTGAGACAAGCCAGCGTAAAATTAACTTCCGACTCAAGTCATTTCCAACCGACTAACGTCGTGTCCGAAGAATCAAATAAGATCCCCCCAATCAAATAACAACTGCGTTGAAGATACACACAAATGCGAGCATATATTCTGATAGGCTTTAAACCGCCTCGAAACTTTCAAACACTGTGGATTCACGTGCAGAAGTAGCAGTGCTTCGCTACTAATATTTTTGACAACCAAATTAACCTCTTTACTGCTGCTATACATGTGTACGTCAGTACTTAGCACGGACCTAAAATGGCTGGAAATAAACAGTCAATCAATAACAAAAAATAGCAGTTTAATGGAATTTTGAAAATAGTTTTAAAACGTACCCCACAAAAACTAGATTTTATTTTATGCCAAACGTAGAGTTTAGACATTTTTGGAAATTACTCCCAATGAGTTTAAAAGATTCCAAAATGTTTGGATAAGATCAACATAAGTTCCAGATCGCTGACTATATGCCATACTAAGCAAATGTCACATTACGTTTCGACTCATTACCTGCAAGACGTTTCGACTCATTACCTGCATGGCTATATTGCCATGATGTGGCCAATGTGTATATATGGAGTGCCAGTGTGGCAAAATTAATGGTGGGTGAATTGGTATAGAGGGAGTGACTATGATCACGAGTGTGGTTTATGTGTATACAGCGAGAGGCTGAATTGTCATGGTGAGGTCTATATGCACGTTTGGAGTGTATGAATGGCCGCGTGCGCGTTGCGGGACATTGGTATATCTAGAAGGACTGTAACGCCATTGGTGAGGTTTATATGTATACTATATATACATGTAATGACTCTATAGTTTTGGGTTGGGTGTATATGTATATTTTGAGTGGATATATGGCCATGTGTGTCGCAAATATATATGCAGGGAGTGACTTTAGGGGTGATAGGAAGACAGTCAGCCATGACTATATCACCCCTAGCAATATACATGTATAGTCTATTAATATTATATTTATTTGTAATTGTACTTTCCATGTGTGTGTATTGTAAATAAAATTATCCTATCCTATCCTTTATTACCCCTGATGAGGCAAATATGTATACCAGAAGTAATGTATGCTCATGAATGTGGCGATAATATATACCGGGAGTGACTATATTGTCATCGTTTGGATATATATCTTGAGTACTTATATGGCCATGCATCTGACAAATATATACATGTACATGGAGTGACCGTATTACCAATGGTGAGGCGAATATGTATACAGGATGTTACTGTAAGTTAATGAATGTAGTGAATGCAGTGATGTGGCTAGAGGGGGGTGTGGGTGTCTCACCCCCCCCCCCCCACCAGCAGAGAGCTATATTTTCAATAGTTGGAAATTCCTAATTTCAGGTAAAAACAATTTATTGGGGGGAATTTATTGTTTTTCGACCAATATTTGCATATGTTCCTATTTTTGGTCAAAAATTTTGACAGAAATGGTCATCAGTTGGAAATTTTCCAACCCTAAGGAGGTGACAGGTTGGAAATTTCCAACACTTGGAAAGCTTGTGTCCTGGTCCCTCCCCCGTGGCCAGTCAAAAACTTCTAGTTAATTTAAGAAAACAATATTGTCATACAATTGGTCAACATTGTCATTGGAATTGTCATCAGTTGGAAATTTTCCAACCTAAGTGGGGGTGTAGGGTTTGAAATTTCCAACAGTAGGAAGGCTTGAGGCTAGTCTAGATGTTAGGATTTTGCGATTTTCTTGTTCAGATTTCAAAATTTTCGCACACCGGGCCGAACCATGGTCGGCCCGGTGTGTCATTGCCCCATCCACATGGCCAATACAAAACTGCTAATTAGTTTAGCAAAACAATATTTTACTACATTTGGTCAAACTTGTAGACATAAATGGTCATCAGTTGAAAAAATTTCCAACCTGATGGGGAGCATGAGGTTTGAAATTTCCAACACTAGGAAAGCTTCAGTTGAGGCCAGTCTAGATGCTAGGATTTGCGATTTTCTTGTATAGTTTTCAAAATTTTCTCACACCGGGCCGAACAACCATGGTCGGCCCGGTGTTTCCTGGTCTGTTGTCGGTAGCTGTGTGCATTTGTCTGGAATTAGATAACAAATTTTTTTTTGTGGCCAATTTCCAGGTTAAAATATCTTAATGTTCTCATACTGGGAAAATAGAAGCAAATGGAATTATGCAAAAAGTTGTGTTGGTGTGATTCCGACTCAATGCGGGTGTAGTTGGAAATTCCCAAGGTGGACACCCCCCCCCCCCCCCCAGCGGAAACACTCTAGCCACATCCCTGAGTGAATGGGTATACAGGTCGTGACTATATGGCCATGGGTGATGTGTAGGAGTATACCTGGTGTGCCTGCATGTTTAATCATGACTATATGGCCATGTGTTGGGTGTATGTGCATATCCATGTGTGACTGTATAGTAGTAGGTGAAGTGTATGCGTATAAAGCGAGTGACATATGTTCATTTATGTGGTGCTCATGTATATGTGGAGTGACTGCATGGTCATGTGTAAGTTGCACTTGGGTGACTATCGACTTCCTATCCCTATAACTCAAGGATATCATTAACCGATAGAGAGATCATATCAGAGTGTCTCTTAATGGCGTTTGGTATGCAATACGAATGAAACGGTTTTCATGACAATAGTATATAAGTTAATAAATTTTGATGCTAATGGGCCAGAGTAGCCACATAATATGATCCCTCTCAGTTCCGTTTCAACGTTCTGCCAATTTCCGTTCAAAGACAGACAGAATCCCAAAAGAAGTTTTCGGCAAAAATTCATACTGCATCCCTTAAACTGATTTGTCATGCCTCATAAGTTTGTGCAAAAAATCCCATAATTCTGGTAATTTCAGTGGTTAAAATAGTAAAAGTTAATCAAGGTGCATCATAAATGTTAGTATTCAATGTATATAAGACAGAATAGTCAATTTTATTCATCAACACAACTTATAAGCGTTTGCACGACACGCTGGTGCAATATTTACCATTTTTCATATTTTGGCCGCCATTTTGGCAGCTATTGTGAGCCAAAGTGACAATTTTGATACCATTGAGTCGGAATATTCATAAGAAATAGAATGCATCACTTCCATTACACAGTCCTGCCAATTTTTGATGAAATATGACTAGAATCTCAAATTGTGATTTGTTTGTGAAATGTTATACCACGTTCTGTAAACTCGATTTTTTGAATGATCGGAAGGGGTGGGGACCCCACTTATGGCATATTTTATTTCCCCGATGGTCTGTTAACATGCTAAATACAAAATAAAGTCACAATTCTCAACTAGTTCCAAACAGCAGAAACTTATCTTAAAGATATCAGTAAAAAAAAACGTAACATTTTCCACTTCCGGTCGCCATTTTGACTGCCATCTTGGGAGGTGTGTTCGAAATTTTGGCATCAAAATGTGGCGTTATGTCTTCGCTTCACAAACAATGTATACTAATGTACACATATGACACGATATTATGACTATAATTGCATCAAATTGCAACAAACTGACTAACGGAAAATGGCAGCCATGTTGGACGCCATCTTGAATTACAAAAAAAATGCTCAAAGCGGATTTTAGCGGATTTTGGATATGTTATAGAGGATATCTTCCTCTTCAAAATGATATATAAACCAATTTAGTCCGAATTTATTCTAGGTTGACCATAAAATTTTATTTTATCGACCAGACTAATTACTCATAATGGGAACACAGACATTAGTGCAACCGAACAAGTGTATATCGACGTTTCTAACAATGTATGATCTCTAGGATTGTGTATGATCATACCCTTTGTATGAATTCAGTTGTATATGGTTTTCCCGACATTCACATTATATTATTCCAGAGCAAAATGACCAGAACGACAACGGCCCAGCACACGACATAATTCAGAAATTAATGAATTTGAGCCACGGATTAGTGCAACATACACTCATGTGCTTTATGAACGATGCAAACAACATGGTAATTATAATGAAAATTAATGTTTGACTCCAATATTGTTGAGTATAAAAGGAGATGGTCCCATAAATGGCCGAATTTAGTGTACAGAGTACCCCTTTAAAGATACGAGAGACGTTGGCGGTGGGTATGCTGTTAACATATTCACATCCGTCAAAAACCGCCATAAACAGAAAGAATAGTAAAATAGGTCAATTCCATTCGTGACTGACGGGACAAAAGATAAAATTCCCTGTCCTTTGAGGCACCCTAGTTGAGCAATGACAGCCAATTGGCTTTGTTTAATCATTGTATTTTGTAGGTTTAAACTATCAGAATTGAATAGAAATGAAACATTTAAATATGCATCCATGATATTGTTTTTCTCTCCTTCAAAGTGTATCGTGACTGACGGGACATTTGAGTCTCACATACTTCACGGTAACTTATTTGAGAATGTTGAAACTATCTCAGATCTTATCCTGATTCTAACATATTCTTGTTAACTCATGACAAAGAGATCACACTCTGCATGTCACTCAATGTCATATGTTTAAATAAATTTATATAAATATTATTCGAATTCCATTAGCGTGACTGACGGGACATGTAATTGTGACTGACGGGACATTATCTCCAAAACCATACGGCTTGACTACCATAATATGTCTAAATGGTAACCTATTATTTTCTTGCACTGTCATTTCATATTCTTGTAGTTTTTACGTATGTAACATGGATATTGATATTATGAATATTGATGTTAAATGTGATCATGGATGATCAAGTCACAATTGGAACTCAATATGGACATGGGACTAAATAGGATTTACAAATTTATTTCAATGATGCTTAATGTCACTTTCAACGTTACAAATATATTACACATTTACCACCATGATTGATCCTGGGAGCCCATGAGGTTGGGAATGAGATTAAATGGGAAGATTATTCATGCTGAATTATTTGATTAATTTTAAGAACATTTAATCAGAATTCTCCTTTTAACAACACACTTAGCGAAAGCATGTATGTCATGCTTTATACAGTGATCTACAAGTCTAGTATGGATTAAATATTTTAGTGCAACAAAGTGAAAATAAGGCGACACATGTGTGCAAAATCACCTGCTCATCAAACACTGGACTTTGTGTGACACCACATTAAAATTGTGATATGAAATTTGTTAACCTGATTACCTGCTTAAATAATATAAATACATTTTTATGTATCGGGTATTTGTTTATAAATATAACTCATGTTTTTGGAAAATTCCAATAAAATTTACCCCACATCGATACTATATATACAGGGTCTTCAATTTATATGTGGTAATTTACGTGTTTACTACTAATTTTGATAAGATTATAGGCGGATTTTATTGGAAGACTTTGTATTTATTTCCAAGAATTTAGGTTCGATTTCTCTTTAAATAGATTATATCCACAGATAATCAGGTTATCGCATCACAAGAATTTCTGGGTTATTGTGTATTCAAAAAACTTTTATACTACTGTCTGTCGACCTACAGTTTATACATCCCTCTTGCATTAATCAAAGATGGTTGTTTCTCCATATGTGACATTATACTGTACTTTTGGTACCAAACAGTATCACTATCATTTTCGAACATGAACGTATCCCCACATTTATTCCTCTGCAGGCACTTTATCAGATTAGATTTCATCTTTTCGCATCTGGCTTTCTGCCTCTCAGCAGCAGTCTTGGCCATATTTAGTGCAAGTCCAGTAGAGTCTTGCAAGAAAGTGCAGCAAATAGTCTGGTACAACTGGACCCCCATTCTTCCATGTATACATGTACATTGTAGCAGTGTCAACGTATGACACTTGCAGTCAGACCATAACATATACAGTTGTGATAAGAAATTACACATGTATTTTAATTGCCTTAAAATGGCTAGAATATTTCAATTTGGGAACTTGTACCTTAGAAGTGGACACTACAGGCAATATACTTGTATAATTGGCCAAATTTGAACCAATGAGTGAGTACAATATGTATGTACAGTTGTTAGCAAAATAAATGGTAAATGATGGTAGATATAGGGCCCACTGAGTTGAGGCTGTATAATTATGTTGATGGTGTACTTTGATGTAGTACACAAATGTACTTTGTGAGACAATATGTTGTCATTCGAATCCAATTTTGCACAAGCGTATTAATAATTCGTTCACTTTCTTTGTTCAGGGAATGTGTGATAAGGCCATACTTTAACAGAACCTTATGTCAAATGAATGTTGTGTTATAAAAAGAACAGCTAGAGTATACAACACATCAATGTTGTGAAATGGTGTCAAAACATAAGTTTATACCATAGTGACAGGTTTCCACTAACATATTTCTGTGTGTAGACATATCCTCATTTTGTGACTGACGGGACATAATTTTGTGACTGACGGGACATTGTTGGAGAGGCTGCATAGGAAATCAGTAACAACCAAATGATCAATCCTGTTGTCATTATCATTATACCATCCAATGTAGAAGATAATAAAACAAAAGTCAGCAGGTTGTACATCAAATTTAACATGTGGCAGCATTTAGGTACTGCAAATCGTGACTGACGGGACATTTACTCTAATGCTTGGCAAACATGTGTTTTTAAGTATGTATTCACGAGGATCACTCATAAGCTGCTTTTTATCTTTAGAACAGCTGATTTACTATCAGAATTGTCAATGTTCAACATGGGAAGCCCAAATTATAAATTGTTATTATTTTTAGGTATTATTATGTGTTTTTGGTATATAAAATTACACAAAAAAAGGAAAAACTGGAATACTCATAACTATTTGATGGCTGCATTAATCTTTAAAAAATAAAAGGCGCATGAAAATTTGAGATTTACTTTTTTAAACAACATGTTCCATGTATTGCATTCTTGCTTTTAAATTTTTGTCAAAAATGGAACCTTTCTGTGGAATTGACCAATATAGACATACTTTGTTCTTATACCAATCAGAAATATGGCATAAACAGTATGTTATTGTCAAATGTTTTTTCTTTGTTATGTAGACAAAAGCAAAACACGTTACACAACCTGGCTTTTGTTTAGATCCGGATATGGTAAACATAAAGAGCGTTATTTGTTAATGTTTTCCTGATATGGAAATATAAAGAGCGTTTATATCATTAACCAATAGAATTGCGCTGTGTTATGTAAACAGAAGCAAAACTTCTGTAACACGAGCAGGCTCTTGTTTACGTACACCATCGTACGTCTTGACGACAATATACTATTTACGCGCTGATTATGTTTGGCATATGAACAAAACTATATCTATTTTAATATTCCTTCTGTTGATGGCGATTTGAACAAATATGAATATTTCTGCAACGAACGCCGCCCGTGCCTTTAAGAAAAGGTAGTTTCAAATGTTTAGTTCGCCTCGTGTATTATGGGTCTTTGTATCCGAATGAGGACAACTTCCTTTCAAATGCAAATGTATCAGCGTTTAGTTTCAAATACAAATAGTGATATTATCATAGATGTGGATAACGATAACACCACCAAATCAACCACAAGATAAAAATAGGCACGAATAAGGTGCATGCAAGTAATAGTCACATTCACATATCAAGTCGGCTATACCGATAAGCAACGAGTTTCTGCATGCAAGATATCAGCATTGCTTCCATTAAGCACATGTTACGTGCTACATGTACATGTATAAGTTTTTGGCCAACCCTCTCCATTAACCGAGTAATGTGAACAACGAACAATGGCAAGTCTTATATACATATAATAGGTTCTGATCTAGCGGTCTTAGATTTCTGCCTGGATCACAAGGCCCCGTGATGAGACAATCCGGAGTATAAATTAACTTCCTACCCAATTCATATCCAACCGATTGACGTCGTGTCCGAAGAATCGAATACGATGTCCCCAACAAATAAGCAAATGAATTGAAGATTCAATGTGAAAAATCGATAAATGCTTTGTTGCTAATATTTTTCTTGATAACCGACTTGCTGCTAATCCCCCTTTCAATTACCAAATTATGACAAATGAGTTTCAACTGCAATTATAATAATAATAATAATAATAATAATAATAATAATAATAATAATAACTAGAGGTCAGATTCCATGGAATCAGATATACTTCCATGGTATCCCATTCCATGTGTGTGTTATGCGCTATGTGTTATGTGTGTTTCTCTTCATGTGAATGCATATTGGTGCTTTGTGATCTGATGGTGGACTTGCATTGACATTTCTAAATCTAATATACATTTTGGGACTTACGTCTGTTTGTTTGTCTGTTAGCTATGGCCGGGAAAACTTCTGGACGGATTTTGACGAAATTGGATACATATGGATACTTTTGTCCAGGGAGTGTTTTGGACGGGTCAAATCGTTACCCCCGACCTGACCTTGACCTTCAAAATGTCAATCCAAGGTCAAATCGGGTAAAACAGACGGATTTCCACGAAATTTGATACCTAGGGATAATTTTGTCCGGGGAGTGTTTTGGAAGGGTCAAATCGTGACCCCGATCTGACATTGACCTTCAAAATGGTCAGTTCAAGGTCAATTCAGGTAAAACGGACGGATTTCGACGAATTCTGATACCTAGGGAACCTTTTGTCCGGGGAGTGTTTTGGACAGGTCAAACCGTGACAATAGGTTACTTTTATAGTAGAGCGGACATACCTATAGTATATCGGTGAGCATATTCATGCATTTGCCTTGCTACCAGGGTTAAACCGTCCACTCTAAATCTTTAAAAAGTGTACTAATCTTGCGTTTAGATACTACTAATCCCATCCACTCGTTGAGAAGTTTTTATCTCAATATCTGATTTTCGGAGTAATTTTCCCCATTTGATTTTCGGTGGAATTTGCAAAATCTGAACCCACCCGACACAAACTCCCCGTTGAGCAGGTTGCTTTTATGGTAGAGCGGTCAAATTGTGTAGGCGTACCTACAGTATACCGGCGTACATGCTCCTGCATTAAACTCGCTCCTGCATTAGCCCGTTTGGATTTGGGGCTAAAAATCGGTTGGTGATAGACTACTTAAGTATACATATTTATGTTATATAGCGTTGTCACGAGTAAACCGTTGCATCTGAAAATTAGAAAGTCGCACTGTAGATGCGCCTGAACAATACCCACCAGATGAACTCGTCAAAAAAAAATTATCTCGATGTTTGAATTTTCCCCCTAAAGTCGCAACCCACCCTGACTCGCATTATCCGTTGGGCAGGTTACTTTTGAAGTATAGCAGTCAAACTTTTGGGACGTACATACAGTATGTCAACGGTGTCAGACCGGTTTTCCGAAGACCTATTACTACGAAGGCCCACAACTCCGAAGACCCGATTCTCCGACGGTTCACAACTCCGAAGACCCGATTCTCCGACGGCCCATAACTCCGAAGACCCGATTCTCCGACGGCCCATAACTCCGAAGATCCGATTCTCCGAAAGCCCATAACTCCGAAGGGCCGATTCTCCGAAGACCTATAACTCCGAAGACCTATAACTCCGAAGGCCCGATTCTCCGACGGCCCATAACTCCGAAGGTCCGATTCTCCGAAGATTTTGTTTTATCGGGGTGTTATCGTTTACTAAATAGTGTACAGTCCAGTGGCGAAGCCAAGGGGTCCCAAAATTCCCACTGCCCCCATTAAACCTCTACTTGCTATTTCAGACAATAAGGGCCCCTACCAAAACATGTCCAATGTCATGTAAACGCCCGGAAATCGTTCATGGGGCATCAAAATATTCAAACTTTTCCTACTGCCCCCTCCTAAATGGGAATCCTGGCCCGCCACTGACTATACACCAGATACTATAACGTTACGTTGGCCCATGAGATGCCAGAGTAAAATGTACAGGGGTGAACGGGGAAGAACCTGTCGCCCCTGCATGTGCATGTTAGGCTACTCTGACATTCTTGCAGCATTTCGTTATAATATACCCGGTGCACACCAGTGGCGGAGCCAGGGTTCCCGTTTAGGGTTGCACATTAATTAGCATATGTGGGGGATATATCATGCATATGATATGCCGAAAGCATATCACGAAGGCCTGATTTGGGGAGCGCAGACATGGGAGGGGTCCGGGGTCCGGGGGCTCCCCTGGGCAGGAACACTGTGAATATTTGAATGCCTAGGAGGGATTTCCTGACGTTTACATGACATTTGACACGTTTTTTGGGGGCGGTCTTCCCTAGGGCCCCATTGACCCCGACACTGGACTGTACCTTATTTAATAAGCGATAAAACATGATCTTCGGAGAATCGGACCTTCGGAGAATCGGCCCTTCGGAGTTATAGACCTTCGGAGTTATAGACCTTCGGAGTTATGGGCGTTCGGAGTTATAGGCCTTCGGAGTTATGGGCTTTCGGAGTTATGGGTCTTCGGAGTTATGGGATTTCGGAGAATCGGGACTTCGGAGTTATGGGCTTTCGGAGAATCGGGGCGTCGGAGAATCTGACCTTCGGAGAATCGGACCTTCGGAGTTATGGGTCTTCGGAAAAACGCTACGTAACCATGTCAACGTACCTGCTACGACATTATCTTGCTCTTTAATTAGCCGGCTTTGATTTGGCGGGGAAAATAGGTGCAATATTTCCGTACACCGTAACGCAGAAAGTCCTGGGAAAAAACATTTTTAAGCGGTATATTCGGGTCCGGATCACTCGTCCAATTCGAAATATGCAATAAAACATTTAGAGCTCTGTATAAAAAAAAACCCTCGGTTTATTCATCCTGGTGTATAGTGTGTCCCTATAAGTTGTGTGACTATATGTTATCCTGTCTTGTGTATTGTCATGTGAATTGTACGGGAGTGACCCGACCCCTGCCTCGAAACTGGGTGACGGGATTAGCACATTGTCAATCCCGGCTCAAAATGCGAACTTTGAGGGCCCGTAATTTCGTTATTTTCCAATGGATTTTAAACTTTGAGGGACCAAATCTCCGACAATTTCCATCGGATTAACGATCTGTTTTCAGTTTCGTAATCAGCTTGTATTGTAGATGTTATATTCCAAATTTCATCTGATTCTGAGACAAAAAAAAATTGGGACCTGGGACCACCCCCTCCCCAGACCCACAATACTGAACCGAACCTGGCAGATTTTGGCGCACCACTTGCGCTCTTTATTCCGGTCACACCAGCGTGTGATACGGCTTTCAATGTCTGACACTTTCAGAGGAGTTGCGGTCGCAAGCAGATCAGCCCAAAAACGCGAATTTCCAGGACCAATAACTCTGGTGTTTCTTATCGGATTTAAAAATTTCGTTTTGCCGTATGATCAACTTCACTCATGGAATGCGCATACATTAATAAACTATTTTCGCTAAAAAAAAAAATCGAAAATTTTGCCCCCACCCCAATGTCAAAATAGAAGACCGACCCTGTCAAGTTTTCGTTTTCGCACTGAACTCACAACTACCAAGAGGACTGCGAAAACCGAATTCAGTTATCTACAATGATGCGAAATAACAGCTGAGTACAACCAAATTGAGGTTTGCCTATTTATGGGCGGTAACTCTTCAGGGAAAGCGCGGACACAAGTTTTGATGCCCGTGGTCAGTAGGGCACATCGAGGTGTACATACGGTCCAATTTTCGATGCTCTGCTCCTTATAATTTCCGAGATAATAAAATGACATTTTTTCATATAAAGGGAGATAACTCTGCGAAGAAAGCGCGGACGATATCCGCTATACGCTACCCGCATACAACCCATTTGCCCCAACATAAGAACCAAATTTTAGTTTGCTACTCCTCATACTTTCAGAGATTACGGAGTTACAAAATGGTTAAGTATAATAACGAAAATAATCCTTTTTTTTCTTTTTTCTCCGCCATTCTCTTCCCAGGGGAACCAAATACCAACATAGAACCAAATAGTTTGGTCCCACACTATTTTTTTTTAACCGATATCCGAATTCAAGGTTTGTTAGAACACGGTCACGTCCTAGTCTAAAATTTAACAATATGTACACGCGTTTTTTGGGGGTTAAATTGACATGGGGAAGACTACATTAATCGTTATTACTTTGAAATGTCAAATGCTCACATGCCTGTAGACATTTAGAGTCGTATTATGTAGGTTCTGATCATTTGATTGATGGCGGTGGTAACTCTAATTCTCATATCACAGATAAGTATGGCACAATAACTTTATTATTATAATTCGACATCAGGAGATTTTCCAACCTTCGGGGTCTATTTTGTGAACCAACATAGTGTGATTTCAATTTTAAACGGTAATATATTACATGGTATATTATATTATATTTACGAACTACTGGAACATTCAGAAAGACGCCTCAAACGTGCGTACAACCTACACATGGTGTCATGGGACAGTGTTTCCACAAGCACTTACATTGTTTCCTAGTAGGCATTTGATGAACCAAATTGTCTGTTGTGTTAATTTGGTTCTTTAATTTGGTTCTTCGAGGAACCAAACATGTTTGGTTCTTTATTTTGGTTCTTCGCGAAGAACCAAAACGTGTTTGTTTACTTCTTCGTTTGGCTCCCCTACTGGAACACATTTTGGAACCAGTTTTGGTTCCCCGGGGAACCAAACTTTCTCTGTGTCTATGCTGCTCCTCGTGGACAGGTACAGACAAATGTGGCTAGCATACTGACAAGATCTTTCAATACCCATGTATAACCAGGTACCATTTTAACGCATGTGTGGTTCGAAGCAGACACAGTACGACCGACCTTGTTTAAAGGTACGGTTGGCCTTGGCGGTGGGTATGCTGTGAAAATATTTCCAACCGTCAAAAACCGCCACAAACGGAATGAACATCAAAATGTAGACAGACTTTGTCCGTATACAAATAAGAAATATCGCATAAACAGTATGTTATTGTCATATGGTTGACCATTGTTATGTAAACAAAAGCATAACAAGTTACTTTTCTGATGTTTGTTTATATTATGATGGTAAACATAAAGAGCGTTCTTTGTGGGTGAATTCCTGATATGGAATTAATAAAGAGCGTTTATGCCATTTGTGTGTGATTAGTCACTAGCATTGTGCTGTCTTCTGTAACACAACCAGGCTAGGTAAAATATAGTAGGTCTTTATGATAACATGCTGTTTACGCGATGGTCGTGGTATATATGAACGAAACTGTTTGCGTTTTACTGTTTTTTCTGTTTACGGTGATTGGAACAAATATGAATATTTTCGACAACTAAGGCCTCACGTGCCTTTAAGGTTACAACTTGGCCCGAAATTTTAACATCGTTCAATCCGACAATTGCACGTCGATCAATTCGGCCAAGCCACTGCTGTGTGAAACGAACATTAGACCAGCGCCTTGGCTGCGAACTCACCTCGATGCTTCAGTTCTATTAATATGTTGCTAGATACCAAAACAAAATAAATCAGTTTCAAATGCACAAGTGGTTATATTACCATTGCTACGGATAGCGACATAAAACCACCAAAATCAACCACAAGATATGAATAGGTACGAATCAATGTGTATGCACGTAAGATTCACATTTTTTTATTGCCAAGTGTAGCTTATTTATGCACGAGATAACTCGATTCTGTTAAGTACATATTACGTGCTACATGTACACGTGACAGTATTTAGCCAAACCTCCACATTAATGGAGCAACATCAACGACGAACGATGACAAGTCTTACGTACAGAGAAGATCTAAGGGTCTTCGATTTCTGCCTGGATAACAAGGCCCCGTGCTGAGACAATCCAGCGTATAAATTAACTTCCGACCCAAGTCATATCCAACCGATTGACATCGTGTCCGAGGAATCAAATAAGATCTCCCCAATAAATTAGCAAATGTATTGAAGATATATTCGCTCGCGGTAAATAAGACGGGAGTTTGGTTTTGTCGCGTCCCTAGGGAAGTTGCTTAATAACTGCAAATATCACATTGTAGTTCCATCTAAAAAGAGTATCGATCGCCTGATGGCTATCAAAAACCGAAAGCTCTTTAGTTTTGGGCGCAGAGATTCTGTTCTTATTATGGTGTAATCCGTAAGAAACTGCGGGCCTCTGCTTCGGGATTAACGTAAAAGACTTCTCGCTCTTTCAAACGGTCAATCGGCACTGTTTCCGCTAAAGTCGATACCACACGTGGGTAACTTCGCTGGATGTTGTCTGCTGTTCTCTGGAGGTGAGTTGACTTTATTTGTCTTGATTTAGTGATCATTTATATCGCTTTTTGTTAATGGTAACATCTGCTCTTTGGTCGCTGGTGTCTGCTTCGAATCCGATCAATATGCGTGAGTATTCCATGTTGATTTTCAATGCAAACATTAATTTAATCAGGAAATAGCGACAAACATTCCGTTAAGTACCCTAGACTTGAACCACCTGTATCATTGAACGTTATGTGCCTAAAGACAACGATTAATAGCCAGTGATCATACTGGCTTTATTTAACCTCAGTTTACGCTCTATATGGGCCTAAATGCGGGTTTTTAAAGAGTTCAATATAAGACATTTTTTCATTGACACTACTTACCATATCACGCTCCTTATATAATGTGTTGTCACTGCGGTCCGCGCGATTCAACGGAATAACGAGTATAAGCTCACTATGAGCTTATTTCCGAATTTAAAAAGTGCTATACATTGTATATGAACCTATGTGAATAGGTCCAACATAAACATATATGCAGGAAGATAATTTGCAGCGCCAAATAATATTTGAGTCGATTATTACCTTAACGTCCGGTTGATCTACATTTATATGTAAATGTATGTCTATCAAAAACGACACGAATACTATTAGTAACAACATAATGTCATGTCACCTGGAGTGATCACTGTTTATATAACAAGCATCACACATGTACAGTACATGGGCCGTTGTTTTTTAAATGTCCACGGAAAACCACGTGTAGCTCATGAAATACATCAGACAAGGAAGTAATATGGCTTCACAGAAGATCATCATTCTGTTTCGTAGAGCTCAGATATATACATGTACCAACATTAAATGAAGCATAGATGTGTCATAAATAATAACTGAATAGAAAGGACGCCACGAATCCCGCATTTTATAATGTATAGGGCATATCATCCACTTTTGGTATACCGATCATTGCAGCTATGAATGAGCGAAACTTTGTCCCAATCCCGTGTACAACTGACTCTCAATATTTTCTTCCAGTCACAAATCGAGGGGCATCGGTGGCTCAGTCGATAAGGGGTACAACTCCAAGCCGTCTCGCCCCGCCGCCCAGCGCTGGCGATAAGGGTTCAAATTCACATGTTTCCATTGTCTGGTAGAGTTGCCAGTTACGCTGAAATGGTCACTGTCACCCCCTTTCGTTCAGTTGGGTACCCAGCTTTTTTTATTTTTCAGTTGGGTACCCAGCTTTTGTAAAATATACATTTGGGTACCAGCTTTATGAACTCTCACACAGAGCGTGATTTAATTAATGATTGACGTCAGTTGATTGCGAAATGAACCTGTTAAATTTGTGAATACTTTTTTATATATGAATTATGATGTATATTCGTCACGATGCTTGAAAATAATAGCGGAGAAAAATTGTATGCATATGCCATAGGTACTGCAGATCGACTGCTTTCATAAAGTTGGGTACCAAAATTAAATTTTATAAAAGCAAACTGAAAGTTTTAAAAAGCTGGGTACCCAACTGAACGAAAGGGGGTGACAATGACCATTCCAGAGCCAGTTACTCGCCAATGGCCGGTGGTTTGCCGCACATGGTCGACGAGTTTATCAGCCATTGAAATCACTGTTAGATTAGCCGTAAGTGTGTGTATTTCCCCACCACTAAAACTGGCAAATGTCGTGATATGGCCTCAGTTGCTGAAAGCGACATTAAAGCTCAATCAATCAATCAGTCAGTCAGTAAAAAATCAATTGGTACTGAATAGTTGGCTCTACACTTTGTTGTGTGTTGGAGAAACATAACTTGTCATGGACTCACGGACACAACCGACAAGGCATGCTATATATAAGGTGTCAAACATGAAATCTTATATGGAGAAACATCTTTTGTTTTCCAACAAAACAGACTCCTGATATGCGGATCAAGAAAGTAGGACCCCTCTGGTTATCTAATTGTTCATGTTATATATGTATTTCCACATTTTTATTACGAAGACCGGGCATCGAATGGACACATCGGACAAAATCGCGACACATACTTTCAATTTCAACCGGGTAGATGATAGTGTGAGGGCAAACGTATCGATCGTGTATACTTTTTAGCTAGAAGCAAGCCAGTTTCTTTTAAAGGTACACAATCCGATTCGATGGTTCCCATATCAGATTCCAACAACAACAACAACATTTCTTCAAAAGACGCTTTAGTTATCAGAATCGATTTATTACCCAAAAATAATGCTATCCACTGTCAACTCTAGCATAATATTTTCCAGAACGTTATATATATTTTGTTCAACGCAATTTGGTATCGAGAGTATATCGGTCGGTCGACTCATCGAATATTTGCTAGGCCGCCAAATATTCTAGGTGGTAAAAAATAACAGAATTCGAAAATAGATATCTGATAACTCTCGATAACGACTCGAATCAAATAGTTTTTACCCCCGAAGCCAAAGAAGTCGTAATATAGGAGCGTTGTTGCGGTTATGTATCTTTAACTATTGAGTTTGGGGTGGGGGGTTTAAACTCAGTATTCCACTTATTAGTCCTAGGAAACATTGCCTGTCAATTACACCTAATCGTTACAACCAGAATCGCTAAAGGATCCATAAAGTGGATTCGTACCTTCCTGACATACCTGTCTCATCTCTTGAATTAAGAAACTATAACGCAAGGTTGGGGACCCATTGCAACAGTGCTGTACATGTATATATGATACGTGTACACGACTTTTTGCTTACAATGACAGCCATCTTGGATTTAGATGTCACTTGATTGACATATACAATTGGAATATGCCTACAGATAGATTATATAGAAACCAATTACAGTATTTAAATGCATATAAATTTTTCCAACCATAAAAAGTCTACAAAGGTGCGAGTTGATATTTCCCCAATACCTTTATAAGAACGTTTTACACAATCCGCCAAGTTGTGCAGCGATGAATCAATGTATGGGTGCGGTACACGTCGATTGTCAAATATTGCAAGCATGAAATGATAGATACATATTATATCAAATGAACTAGGAAGAGTTGGGATTCTTTGTGGAGCTTATTGTGTCGCGCACATCGCTAATTTCGATCTTCTAGAACTCGTAGTTCCCGTTAGCTCTGGAAATATTGAATGTCATTGATTTGTTACGAGCGTAATATGGATGTGTACGTAACATTCGGTATCAAAGGGAGATTGGTTGTTACTCGAAATTAGTTTCTATATTCTTAGCGGAACAATAATTCAAAAACAACATGAAACCAAGTTTAGCCGCTGCTTTATGAAAACCATCGTAACCGAAGCATTTGTGAACAAGTAATGGCATCGATATATGAGTGGGAATACATATGCACAAAACTATTTTGCACTCAAATCCAGGCATTACAATCACTAAATAAGTAAACCCACTCAACAAAGTGCAATGGTGTTCCGGCATAGGACAATACACTACATGTGTGCGGAAGTATTGTTAACTAATCGCCGATAGTAATCGGCACTTTACTCACTCAATTTGTTCACGGGTGGATACTTGTGTATATGAGTACATATGTTCTACAAGATGCATATTATGTTGTTTTTCCATCTACCGTGAAACAAAAGATGGAATAAACAATGAATGAATCAATCAATCATGTCTGCTTTTCTGGCTTGTTGTGGTAATCTGATTTTTTTTTTTTGGTATTTAGCATTGTGACTATTTCGCCATTAGCAGACCATTGTGATTCAAATATCGTGGCGCAAATGTGCTGTAGCTCGTAAAATGTTCAACATACTAGCGCTACAATCAAATTATTTAGAGCATTCCATCAAGAGAAATAGATCGTTGATTACCTTACATATTCTACCCCTGTATTGTGTGTTCATCTTGGAGCATTATTGACTTCAAGTCCGATTATTGATTATGGAATTCACGAATAGTCAAATTCTCCATATATGGAATGCTACTCCAGAACTTTGACCTGTAGCACTGTATCCACTGGACGGGGCTGGATGGTTCCAATATGGTAGCGACTCAGTGATCTCTCTTATAAGACATGGTCTTTACAAAATGCCCGTTAAATGTCATGCTTGAGATTATTGTTTTACACATTTTAATACAGCGACTTGATCAAGGAATGCCAGTATAAGCCGATAACGTGTTAATTTTCTGGAGAACAGGTTGTACCACAACATAGCCCACATGCCTGGATTTATCCAGTTTGCATTAATTGCAATATACATCTATCGTGGGGCCAATCCCATTGTCCAAATGACCGGAGATGTTTAATCAACAACCTGTTCTTCAAAACCAGCACATTATCTGCTTATAATAGAACTTATTTCAGGTAGATAATCTGCTTAGACTCGCCTAATTTGAGTCGATAATATGCTGAAATAAGAAAATTTTAGTCACATTATCGACTCATAATGATGCGATTCTAAGCAGATTGTTTGCGGACAATGACACAAATGAGTCAACTCACACTTTTCATGTGTACGCTCTTTAACATGTATTTCAATGTGGCCCGCGCCATAAAACGAAATAACTGGTAAGAGTCCACTTTCTGCTTATTTCAAAATAAAATAGTCACATCATGTGCCTATTTCATATCATAGGTCGATTATGTGCATATTTCCGCGAGGATATGTTGAAATCAAAGATAAGTGTGTTTTTTACAGACTAATAACGCAATAATATTCATTCATTGTAAAATAGCAATCGGATAGGCACACACGACGATTGAATATGACGTTTAATCTACTCTCTGCCTTCGTGTATTGCATATCTGATCACCTCAAGAAGTTAAATCCCCTGGTAACTTCTAGAATATCTACATATGCACTAGTTAGAATGCAAGGTAACTTTGAGAAGAAATTTCTTGTATGTGATTAACATATCTAATAACAGCCTGTTCTCGCGGAAATAATCTAATATTGAACTTATTTCATAGGACTGAAGTAAGCTTATATTCGCATTATTTGGATGTGAAATGAGCCCTATATGGACCTAAAAGTTCAACGAAATAGACGTTCCATATGGACTTATTTCAATTCAAATAAGTTCATATCGGCCTTATACGATCCACTTATTCTACTTTCCGCAGTATTTACCATACTACATCGACTTACCAGATGTACACGCTTAATAATGTGCTTTCACTGTGGCTGGCGCTATATAAAACGGAATAACTGGTATAAGTCCACTATGGGCTATAACAAATATGTCCACTATGGGCTACAACAAATATGTCCAATATGAACCTATGTGAATATTAGGTCCAATATGAAACTATTCGCACGATGATATGCTGCTTATGATCAATACGGTTCTTCATCTCTGAATAATCACCAATTGAATTAGGAAGAGTCAGCTTTAAAAAAAACTCACAAAGCATTGTGTCCACACGAAGGTGATATGATCATGTGTGTATGCTAGTCATGTGAGCACGATAACTTCATGTGACAATATTAAGATTGTGGTCTACACAATATTGTATACTAACACGTCAGCCTGTTCTCGTGTCGTGAAAATAAGCACTTCACGTAGGGGGTAGTATAAAATATGCAGGAATGTATTCCGTTTTCTGCACCTGGCATTTTCGAGCACCCACCACCTCCAAACCTGCAAAACAAAAATTTACTCCCAATTGTTTGACACACACCCCTCCCAAATTTCACTAATCTTGGTCTAAAACCAGACCAAACCCTACTGATATCACGTATTTGACTGGGAAATGATCTTTTTTAGTTCAAATGATAGTTTAACTTGTTTCAAACACTGTTTTAATTGAAAAAAATTAATTGTCAAGTATGAAGATTTTGTTCACATTCTGACTGATATGCTTTTATTTTGTCTACCACATGTATACATGCATTGGAGTTTCCAGGTGAGCGTGCGATGAGAGTATGCTAGGTTTACCTGGGTGGTCAAATTCGACACTGCTAAATGAAACTCCTAATGCACCCACTTTTTTTGAAAAAACGGGCACGAGCCCCCTGGGCTTACTGATGGGTGTATATAGTAGTGGACAAATACAGTAACCCACAGAAGCTGATAGGTGCACACAAAACACTAGTATAACTTACTGTAAATAGTATATGCATCCATTTTTCCAAAAACAAATTATAAATTTCCCAGCATATCCCCTGCATATCCAGTGAGATATCATTTCCCCCTGCAAGCTAATATTACATGAGACAAACATGTGTTTTGGCTGTTTTTGGTTCTAATACATTTGAAGCTGATAACGTCTCAGGACAGTGAACTCAGTCTTCACTTTCGGGTCACTATTGACATTTTGTAGATATATCCATGACATATCAGTACTGCTGCTAAGCTCCATACTTTTCAGAATTTCCAACTATTTTCCTGTTTAGTCGGTCAAACAGCCCATTATCTAGCATTATTCCAAACCAATTTTGTTAGTCTAGTGGAGCAACTGCTGTCATACTAAATGACAAGCAGTCACTTTGCCAGACTGGATAATTTAGGCGTTGTGAGAGTAACAGATGATCTCCGTCATCTGAGTTGATACACATGCAAATAATTCACTGATTAGTTTGATGCACTGATGACAGTTATTTTCTAGCCATTGATAGTCACATTAATGTTTGGGACATTTGCTCGATCTTGTTCCATGCACAATGATCTATGCTTAAATGTCCTAGTTACATCAGGACAAGTCTATTTATTTCAATTTTACATTTCTCGAAGCTTCTTTCCATTGGGTGCCGGGAAGGAAGCTTTTCAACTCACCCTCCCATATGCAACATGCCATAGCTTAATGTCATCTCCACAAAGGTCCCAGTAACATAATATGGTGTTTTAGACTGTTTTAGCAGTAATAATATGTTTTAAACTGTAACAAATGTCAAATATAGGCACAAACGGTCTTTAGTAAAAAATGTATATGAGGTTGTAACAAATGCGTTTTTGCCTCTCGGATCACCCACTCATCCACCCCGGCATACACGGGCTTATTTTATTGAACGAAATAAGCTAATTTTTTGCATTATTTAATTTCATATTATTCTCCAGATGGACCTAAAACGCGATTTTTAAAACAGTCCAATGTAGGTTTTCACTGCGGCCTGCATCTTTCAACAGAAAAGCGGGTTTCTGCTCACTGTGAGCTTCACAGTGTATATGAGCTTCACAGTGTATACGAGCTTCACATTGTATATGGGCTTCACAGTGTATATGAGCTTCACAGTGTATATGAGCTTGACATTGTATATGGGCTTCACAGACAGGGTATATGAGCTTCACAGTCTATGTGAGCATCACAGGGTATATGAGCTTCACAGTCTATGTGATCATCACAGTGTATATGAGCTTCACATTGCATATGGGCTTCACAGTGTATATGAGCTTCACAGTCTATGTGAGCTTCACATGGTATATGAGCTTCACAGTCTATGTGAGCATCACAGTGTATATGAGCTTCACATGGTATGTGAGCTTCACGGTGTATGTGAACTTCAGTGAATGCTAGCTTCAGGGTATGTGAGCTTCAAAGTCTATGTGGGCATCACAGTCTATGTGAGCTTCACAGTGTATTAACGGAAGTGAACGTCAATTGTCCGATAAGCTGTGTTTATCAAGTTATTTTCGCCGGAATATGCCGATGTCACTTCGTGAGGTCAATTGAGTTGGCATACTTTGTATAATATGTAAACAATAAATGTCTTTATTTCACATTAAATTACCGCTTTTAATTTACAAGTGATGTGGTTTTCATAACAAATATAATGTCTTCTATGGAATAAACCCGTGTATTGTCGCAATTGTGATATTTGATAACTTTTATTTGTGGTGTTATGTGAGCTGGTCAATAACGCGTAACTCATGTAATACAAATGGTAATGGGACGGTCTCGGACGAAAAACAGCATTTCGCTATCCCAATATCTTAACTGGTTTTCGTACGAGCAGACTTGGACAGGACATTGTTGGACGTTAATTAGCTTCTCTGTCATGTTGTTACGGGAACAACTGTTACAGCTTGGCGAGACGTCGGCCAGGTGAAATTGGTCGTCACGAGGACGCTGTTGATTGTCGAATATAATCGGCTCCACATTAATGCCGCCGCGACATGTCGTTGTCGCGACGACAGATGGCACAATACCATTAGATATATGACTTTCCACAACTGCTACAATAGCAATGAGCATCAATAAAATAGCAATGGATTCAGTGTCTTGTCGATTCAATGGGGCCATATGGTACCTTGGCGTACTTTTGTGGTTCCATGCTTAACTGACTTCCATCGCACGAGTCTTTGAACGGATATATTACCCTTATCGCGTAACGGGTCTTTTTATCGGAGCAATTCTTCCACTCAAACGGTGCTCACCCAATCATGGAGCCACTATCAGCTTAACAATATCTCATTTCTTCAGTTGATGCTCATTATAAGTGTAATTGATTTCGGTAATCGACATCAGGATTCTTGAGTTATGTGAGGTAGACATCATTGTTTTTGAGGTGTTGATGTATATGTTGTGTTAAACAATGATGATCTGGTCATGTTGGTGATTCACATGTACGTGTTCCAATGTTCGTGTTATATCGCAGTTCTCCACCAACTAGGCTCTGCTTTATTGTTATGTTCTAACCGCTAAATATTGCTTTATACTATCCTGTTTTTACGATGTGTTAAATCCCCCACCACAGCATAATTATGGTGTAGATATGCCAACCACTTCGACAACACGATAAAATATAGCCATCACAGTATTATACAGACAATTGTAACACGAAAACCGTAGTCAGAACTGGTGTCGCCATAAGATCATATTATTAGGCATATATAAAATATATTCGAACTGTAATGTAGTGATTGTGAAAAACATGTATATACATGTAGGTAACGCCTATGTAGTTCATTATATGTGATATTTTTTGTGTTTAAACTGTACACTTGGTGAGAAAGTATGTGAAAACATTTTTTTAATCGGACGTGCCAACTAAAGTGTATTTGTTCACAAATGGCGCGCATATATATGTGATAATTAATAAATATGAAGAGTAACACCTTTTAAGACCTATTTTATGTATTTAACATACGAGCTTTCGGGTTTCCCCTTCTTCATATATGCAAATGGAGTTACATCAATATACAGTTGAACAAAGTTTGGCATAACGTCAACGTCACAGCCCTTGGTGACATCTCCTTGGTGATAACGTTATATGCTGTTTTTTTGCACCAAACAGTTAGTCTTACAATTTGAACAATAAGAACGCGCGTTTCCACACATGTGTAGGCCTACGTGTATGTATCGTTATTATTACTGTTCAGATGTGGTGCGCCACGAGGCCATGAACCCAGCGTCCCTGTTTATCCCGGAATTCAGACTGTCAAACATTTGGATAAATCTTTGTTTAGTAATTCGTCTCTGAGAAGTATTGGCCAGTCCACCTTGGAGAATCCATCCGAGAACCAAACTGAGAATGTGTTCTTAATCTAGCGCTTTCAACAATTGTTTGCATCTTCAGGCTTCACATTAGCGCGATTACATTTCGACCGCGTTTAACATCTTGTTCCGATGTATTTACTGGTGTTTCTCTCGATCTTTGTACGACCGGAGATGGATAACACAAGACATGTTCCTTATTTGAAGATTACTGTCAGTCCATTGTTACCTATATATATATATATATATACACGTTCTGAAATGTTCAACGCCAAACATGCAACGACCACTGCATTGATACATGAATAACCACACACCCATTGCCAAAGAAGTGAACGCCTTGACGATTGGCACGTTATTGTGTCGACGCACTGTCAGCTCGCGGCAAATACAATAAACTGTTGGTTTCTCGGTTCTCTTCTACGACATTTAAATTGTTTTCGACTAGCATGTATCTTTTCTTTGTTATTTGTTCTAATTTATATTGAAATAGATGTATGAACAGTGTATGAAATAGCATGCAGAATGGTAATCAGGCCAACAAGCTCTCTTCTCTTCTCTTCGTTACATGGTTCAAGTACGCAAATGCCGAGTACGTTCTAATCACACTTAGTCCATCCGAGTAGGCAAGTACTGTTTTAATTTCTATTGAAATAGAGGTCTGAAAAAGGACGAAATTGCATGCAGGATAATAATGCGGCCAAAATTGCCGATCGTCGTTACATGATTCAAGTCCGCAAATACCGAGTACGTTTCTGATCACATTTAGTCCATCCAAGTATGCAATTTCCCAGTACGTTTTAATCACATTTAGTCATCACTTCCCACGAAAGGGCCCGATATACTTGCCAACGTACACAATAAGAGGGCGTAATGATGATCTAAGAATGGTATCAGCTGAAGATATGGTCTCTCGTGGGGGCTAATTAAATTACACGTAGGGTCCCATGAGGGTTAATTGAAATATGGTCACACCCAAGGTTAATTAAACTATGAGGGTCACACGAGTGTAAATTAAAATACGGTCACATGAATGTTAAATGAAATGTGATCCCATGAGGGTTAATTAAAAATTACAAATGAGGGGTTAATAAAAACGACCCCATGATGGTTAATTAAAATGGTACCATGATTGTTAATGAAAATAGGGTCCCATAACTGATCAGGGTTAATTAGTAAATGGTCCCATGAGGGTTAATACAAATATTGACCCATGGGGTTAACTGATATATGGTCCAATGAATGTCAATTAAGATATGGTAACATGGGAGTTAATTAAAGTTAAAATATGGTCGCACGACGAGGGTTAATTAAAATAGAAATATGGCGTTATCAGTCTTGATTAACTACGGCCTCATGGAGTTAAATAAAATATAGTCCCATGAGGGTCAATTAAAATATGGTCCAATGAGGACTAATTAAAATATGCCCACCCCCATGAGGATCAATTAAAACATTTGTCACAGGAAGGTTAATTTCTTAACATTGTTAAGTTCATATAGCATTCTGATATATGCTGCGTACACATACATAAAGCGATGTTTAAAATAAGGCCACATTGTATGTTAAACAACCAATGTGAAGGGTTAGTGTTGGAACTTTTCTTAATAACATCCCTATTCATAGCTCAGATATATTCCGCATACAAAGAAATGAAAAAAAACAGTTTAGAGACAGACTGAATAAAGTTCACTAAACATCAATATGTACAAACAGCATGAAGGAGTAACGTGTGAATGGGTTAATAATTACAATCCAAATTCATTTAGAATATAACATGCCGATATTTATCGCGTATAAATAAATGCAAAAGTTCACTTTCCGATGTTAAATAACATGTTAAATTTGTTATACCATCCTCGAATCTCCATGCAATATAATAGTAGATAGCATTCCGATTTATGTCACGTGAAAATGAGAAAACAGGTTAGACAACAATAGAAACACACTGAGAGTTAACGCGGGAATGACAGTTCCAAATCGGCGCCCACTTCTCATCGTGGTTAACAAGCCATGGTTCAATAAAGCATGTCGACATGTATACACGCCGATCTAACGGCAAATGCTTTAAGCGATACGTGAATATATATTGCGATCGACATGAAGCTTCCTCTAGTAGACCATAACAACAAGAAAACCATAATCAGAAATGGTAACGCCCTCAAGATCATATTATTAGCCATAAATATAAATTATAATATAAAATATATTGGTTACATGAATGCAACACCTCAGAATTCCATTAAAACAACTAATCCTTCAAACTGTTACAAAAAACTACGGCTTATTACTGCAGGTTTCTCATTCACCGCACCAGAAATCGTCTAAATGCAGATCAAAAATCGGAGGCATTGTGTTCCCGCCATAAAATCTTCAATAGTGCATGGCCCCGCCATTGCAATTGTTCATACCTAAACATCGAACGCAATTAACGCGGTCATAATAGTTACATACTGTAATTATAAGATAACCAGCGAATACACTCCCCACAAAAAGCCGAAATGTGTTATCATGCGAGATATCCCATCGCTATAGCTCAATTTGACACGGCCAGATTAGTCTTCCTACAATATCCTAAAACAATAAAGCTTCTCAAATCATCGGCATAGTCAATAGAACTTTCACGAACTTGGACATCGACACTTTCTAATCGCTCTACATAAGCATGGTCAGACCTATCATCGAATACTGTAACTCTGCATGGGGCCCACATCACAGATAGCAAAGCATTGTGTTAGAGAAATACAAAGAAAAGCAACGAAACTAGTTCGTCAAATAAAAACTCAATGCTACCGAGACCGAATGATATGACTCAATCTGATGTCTTTAAAATATCGAAGATTTAGAGGAGATATAATCGATGTATATAAACTGTTGAATGGTCATTACAATATCAATGCCTGTGACCTATTAGAAAGACATTCATCAGGAAGAACAAGAGGACATAATAACAAGATACAGATGCCCATTATTATGATTGTTAACAAGGCCATAGGAAAATATTTCTTCACGCAGGGTGGTAAATAGCTGGAACTCTCTGTCAGACTTCGCTGTTGATGCTCCAACACTCGATCAATTCAAAATATACATACACTCATTCTTCTATTATATAAAACTGGCAGGTTAGCCCGCCACTGGCGGGATTCGTCAGAAACATGACAATTTTTTATTTTTTTTATTATTTTTTTTAATTAATTGTTTAATTTAATTTTTTGTTTTTCAATGAGTTAATTGTGCCTTTTTAAGTTAGTGGCTTTTTTAATTAATTATTTAATTAATTTTTTTAATTTAAAAAAAAAAATTTCAATGAGTTAATTGTGCCTTTTTAATTTAATTTTTTAGTGTAAACAATATTTATTTGAACAAAAGAACAGAACATCACAATGACAATTATACATATTGAGGAGAAAAAAACATAGTTCAAATGAGGATTAGATAACAAGCCATGAGCCTATGGCTTTTATAAAAATCTTTTCCTCCAAAAATGTTACCCCGAGTGTCAATACAGACAGCTACAGGGTAAAAAGGACGGGAATTTGGATATTGTTCTGTGTTTTCAAATAAATGTTGGGAAGTTAGTTAAGCGAGTGCAGGGATCAGAAAGATGGAGGAGTGATAGAAGGGAGGAGATTATGAAATAGACAAGAAAGATAATAAAGTAGGTGGAAAAGAAGTGTGATAAATGCTGTATACAATAATCCCTCAGTCATAATCTAAATTTTACATTATGGCGTTAAATCATGGTGTGTTGTCCAATATAGAAACGGAATTAGACCCCAAATACGTCTCGGCACCCAGGAGAGATGATGCATGAAAATAAGTATATATTAGGATAATTGTTATACTTGTAGTGCGTATCAATATAATCTAGATACAGTTAGTACATGTAAGTACAATCAGTAGTAAGTCCATTAATATGCCAAGGTCAGCACGGTTGAGCATGCACTCCGTGGGCAGACAGGCGGATATGCCCGAACACAATGTGCAGAAACGCGACTTACATATTTATACATACAAGTTATGCACCTCATGTTCACATACACGACCCCCTGTTTTTCAATTTTACCCGATTTGACCTTGAATTGATCATTTTCAAGGTCAAGGTGAGGTCGGGTACCAATTTAACCCGTCCATGACACTTCCCGTAGTTAGCAAGTTTGAGCTCAATCGGTTCGAGTCTATAAAGGACACACACATATATATCATTTGTGGGTACCCGTTTCAAGGTGAAGATCACATCGGGCGGAAAAACTAACCCGATGAAAATCTCCCCCGTTCCTAGGAAGCCCTAAGTACGTAAGAATCACACAACACGTTCATGTCTGGATACATTCACGCTCACGCCCGGACTCAGAAGTAAGAATCACATTACACACATACGCTCTTTATCAACGACACTGCGGATACGAACGCTCTTTAACTATCAACGCGATTAACCCCACAGTGCCGTTTTGTGTGACTGGGAGTGAAGAACGGGTGCTCGGAGCTTCTCCAAACCATTCCCGTGCGTTTTTACCAGATGGGAAGTTTGGTCTCGATCGGTGCAGCCGTTTTCGATTCTATAAAGTACAAATATATATATACACACATTTATACGGAAGTCTCAAACTATATAGTAGATACGAGTTCGACGACAAATAATATGTTCAAGTGACTCACAAGTAAATATCGAATAACGATAGATATATTTGTAAACAAACATTGCAAATAATGTTATTAGACGAAAAGTCGCAAGAATTGTTCCGTATTATGATGATGATGATGATGATGATGATGATGATGATGATGATATGATTGATAGAACAAACCACTATTATGATGATCGTGTCGTTATTTGTTTAAAATACGTATCAATTAACATATACGCACCCGTTCCCTCATTAAAATAAACATATTTCGACCATTTGAGGGGAACTCCGCGAATTCGTGGACCTCCGCAAATAGGGACCTACTGCAAATTGTCACACTGATCAGCACCAATTAACGAACCGTGGCTGCCTCGGCTGTATCCGACGAAACTCTTTAAAATATGTATCAATTGAGATATACGCACCCATTCCCTCATTAAAATCAACATATTTCGACCATTTTAGGGTACCTCCACGAATTCGGGAACTTCGCAAATTTACCTCCGCAAAATGGGGGACCTACTGCAAACTGTCACACCGATCAGCACCTAATTATCGAATCGGTGGCTGACTCGGCTGTCTCAGACTACACTTTAAAACACGTATCAATTGACATACGCATTTTACAAATTATATTTCTTCTATTTGTAATTGGCATAGCTTATCACAAATAACGACAATAAACGAAATTGAAATTCCAACTACACCTTTTACCGGACTCGGGGTCGCATTACAACTTTAATGCGTCCCAAAACAACCGGAAAAACCCATTATCTATAAATAAAACGCCCAGCGAACCATAGCTATCTAGAATATCTAGGCTAGTATACACCCGAGGGTGTAATAATTATTGTCAAACTTCGTTACATGGTTCGAGTACGAAGTACGAACATACCAAGTACCTTTCTAATCATATATATCGTTCGGATACCAAAATATCCAAGTACATATTTATACATAGTTCACACATTCGCCCATTGACAAGTAAAAAAAACACGATAACAGAACACACCATAGATGGCGTAATAACAAATTTGACCAACGAGTTGTGAATCTTGAACAATCAAATCACAAGCATGGTATCCGAGCAGTGATTCGTTGATATGGTAAAGTGATTGACTGATTGATTGGTGTAAACAGAATTTATTCCATATTAGTCATTATATATTACAAAACAAATATTAACAGTGATGATATGAAAGGGATTCGACAACAAGCTTTAAGCTTTTGGGAGTCGTTTCCAATTGGCTTGTGACAAGGTCCATCCTGTGAGAGTGATTTAAAACACTTCAAGTTGTTTCAAGTAAATGGGGGCTTCAGGTTTAAAATTGTTGACGTTTTATCGCGGGTACTTGTATACTCATAGGGTGGGCCGGTTGGAAGGGTATGGTGGTTGTCAGATGAATATAAAGTAGTTTTATAGGGAAATATTTTGGTTATAAGAATAGTTTAGGGGATTAAGGTCGTTGTTGGATATGATAAGGGTAAGTGAGGAGTGAAATGATGTTATATCTTGTTGGCAGTATAGTATGAGTGTGGATAATCTGTTTTGTGAGACTGATTGATTGATTGTTTGCTTGATTTGGGTTTAATGTCATTTCAGCCACTAGGTCATATTGTCTCAACTTTAGTCGATGTGTCCACGGCTTGTGATACAGGTGTTGAACATAAGCAGTATCGGTCCATTCAACTTGAGTTGCTAGTGATACACTTTGACATTGGTTTGACTCTGTCTGAGTGCTGGCATCAGCCCCTTTCCTTGCGAACACAACTGCAGACAATATGTGACATCAATACAATGTGATGTATATAATATCTTCATGTGTTTGGGGAGTAAACATTATCTCTCTCATAGCGTTGTTATAAGATACATGGTGTGTATGTTGTTTTAGCTGATTTATCATAGAGCGGTACGTGCATTATAGTTGCATTAATACTAATCAGTTTCCACAAGTCAATGGAATTGAATGAATGAATGAATGAATTTATTGTCAAACTCGCTGCAAGTTAATGCAGAACATTAGAGCAAAGACATATATACATACTTACATATTGCTTAGGTCTCCTTGGCTGCTTATTTAACACAGACTACCTTTTCTGCGATGGCATCCATATGTGATTAACAGTAATTTATTGCGGCACGTTACTCTTACTGATTATCTGTCCATTCAATTTCGACAGACCCTCAAAGGATCGTTTCGACACACCGTTGCCAATGTTCCATATTATATAGTCTTAATTACCGCTGAAATTATGTACATCTTCGGTGTTTACAGCCACAAAAGAAACTATGCAACTGCGTTACTATACGTAAGTTTCAAACGACTATACCTGATATTCCATCACTTAAGATCAATATTAACAGGGCAGAATGAGAACTCGCGTATATCTGATTCGACTGGCTCCACAGGGAGTCACAAATGTTCAGAGAATGTCGAAAACAATTGATGGTAAGGACAATACCATTAAACAGCTCTGTTCTGACCTTAAGTCGGTCTCAACACCCATCTGATTTAAAGGTTTGTTACACGGATTCCACCTATGTGGTGTTTTAACTGTCAAATGTATGGCCATGGCCAAGAACAGTACAACCCCACGAGACATCATATGTGCACGGTCTTCTACCCAAGACAATGAACACGCGTATTGATCACAACCAAAAAAGCATCTCGGTGCACACTCAACCATCGATCGCCCATGTTCCATCTGGGACTATGAATTTAAATTACAGAATATTAAAGCTGAGAAAAAACGTTCATATCCAGACGCTCAGGAAATCGCTGGACCTCGACGGTCAGCTGGGTGCATTGATCATTGTTATCCATCGGGGAGTGTGTTTCAAATATATTAAATCACGCCAGCCTAGGGAAGGTTAATGTAGGCATTAAGTTCAAATTGTTACAGACATCATTTCATTTATAAAGACAATTGTGAACGAACAGTGAGATATACAAGTTACTATTTTTGGCGCTAAGTGCTGAAGATGTACTCAGTTCCCCAGACATCGCGTTATAACATGTGTTTCAATAGAATCTAGTTGTTGTAACTATTGGCTTTTCCCGCCAAAGCATAATTAGAAATCACGAGCAACAGTTAGAGAGTTTTAAGTATGAAACGCACTTGGTTAATTTCAATCTCCAAATTATAATTAGGTAGGAAGTATAAGATAAATTATAATTAGGTATAAGATAAATTATAATTAGGTAGGAGGTATAAGATAAATTATAATTAGGTAGAAGGTATAAGATAAATGCATGAAATAATTACCCTCAAAACACTTGTCCCAGTCATGAGTCATAGAAAATTTCCATCGGTTTAATTGTTTTCGCACAGAGATGAGAAAAAACGCTCCCTATTTCACCATCACACGAACTATTAACAAAATCGCTCTTTATTGTTCCATGTCGAAACAGTTTGGGACCAGACTTTTCTCAATTCTGTGACTTGAATAAGTATTTCCATGACATATTAAATCCTTATACACATTTTAATACATATATCGACGCAGTTTGGTCGCTGAATCCGGACCGGGATGCATCAAAAACGATAATATTTTCAAGTTCCAAACTGCCAGCGGTTGTATGTTCTAAAGTTTTTGTTTTGTGAATGTAATGCTTGTGAATGTAAATACTATTAAACGACAATACGCTTCTTATTGTTGAATCAGTGATTCCGCTTTTGGGGATTTCCTTGCAGGTTATGAAATGTAATTATATCTTCATTAGAGGTGGAAATGAGTTGCACTTTAATGGTAATTGATAATTCGAACAACTAATATACAGTGTATATTCATATAATTATACCGATATGGCGTTTATGTGGAAATTTAGAATAGCTCATCAATTTCTGTCACACCGAAGTAAGTTGATATCTTCAGATTGCAGCTGAAGATATACAACTTGCATTTATATTAAACGCATTATAAACTTGCATTTAGTTGTGATCAAAGCTTGCCCATAGTTAGCCTAATTTTGAGGTTCACTGAATGTTGTGTCTTTTTTAATATTAAACACACTATGTCAAATTAAATTATTAATGTCTTCGTCAATTCATCTTAAAGTAATCAGATGTAATAAAAACTAGTTTGATTATTTTAGAAAAGTATAATATTTGTTATAAAAATAATGTAATCAACTGCATGGATAATGTGTATTTGTGTTGTTTTTGTAATAATCAAATTGAAAAGTATATGTAATTTAATCAAATACTGTATGGGACTTCATATCATGTGTAATACTTCTAACACCCGTCTACCAGCGGTCTCTCGGGAATGTTAGGAACTCGTGTAACACTTAGTAACACATTGTAACACTTCACTTCACTGAGAAGTGAGGAAAAATTTGGTGCGGTTTTCTCACGGCGACTTTATATCATTTGTAAAATATAAAAGGTTTCATTATATAATGCATATGGAAACCTGTGCCCAGAATATACAATTGTAACACTGTGACATTTGTGACTGAGTGGTCGAAAAATGTACCGGTTTCGTGCAGTATCAATTGTCAGAGAACCCGTATATATATGTAAGTATTTATCGGCAGAGAACCCGCATATATATGTAAGTATCCGCATATATATGTAAATATTTATCGGCAGAGAACCCGCATATATATGTAAGTATTTATCGGCAGAGAATCCGCATATATATGTAAGTATTTATCGGCAGAGAACCCGCATATATATGTAAGTATTTATTGTCAGAGAACCCGCATATATATGAAAGTATTTATCGGCAGAGAACCCGCATATATATGTAAGTATTTATCGGCAGAGAACCCGCATATATATATGTAAGTATTTATCGGCAGAGAACCCATATATATATGTAAGTATTTATCGGTAGAGAACCAGCATATATATGTAAGTATTTATCGGCAGAGAACCCGCATATATATGTAAGTATTTATCGGCAGAGAACCCGCATATATATGTAAGTATTTATCGGTAGAGAACCGGCATATATATGTAAGTATTTATCGGCAGAGAACCCGCATATATATGTAAGTATTTATCGGCAGAGAACCCGCATATATATGTAAGTATTTATCGGCAGAGAACCCACCCGCATATATATGTAAGTATTTATCGGCAGAGAACCCGCATATATATGTAAGTATTTATCGTCAGAGGACCCGCATATATATGTAAGTATTTATCGACAGAGAACCCGCATATATATGTAAATATTTATCGGCAGAGAACCCGCATATATATGTAAGTACTTATCGTCAGAGAACCCGCATATATATGTAAGAATTTATCGGCAGAGAACCCGCATATATATGTAAGTATTTATCGTCAGAGAACCCGCATATATATGTGAGTATTTATCGGCAGAGAACCCGCATATATATGTAAGTATTTATCGGCAGCGAACCCGCATATATATGTAAGTATTTATCGGCAGAGAACCCGCATATATATGTAAGTATTTATCGTCAGAGGACCCGCATATATATGTAAGAATTTATCGGCAGAGAACCCGCATATATATGTAAGTATTTATCGGCAGAGAACCCGCATATATATGTAAGTATTTATCGGCAGAGAACCCGCATATATATGTAAGTATTTATTGTCAGAGAACCCGCATATATATGAAAGTATTTATCGGCAGAGAACCCGCATATATATGTAAGTATTTATCGGCAGAGAACCCGCATATATATATGTAACTATTTATCGGCAGAGAACCCGCATATATATGTAAGTATTTATTGTCAGAGAACCCGCATATATATGAAAGTATTTATCGGCAGAGAACCCGCATATATATGTAAGTATTTATCGGCAGAGAACCCGCATATATATGTAAGTATTTATCGGCAGAGAACCCGCATATATATATGTAAGTATTTATCGGCAGAGAACCCGCATATATATGTAAGTATTTATTGTCAGAGAACCCGCATATATATGAAAGTATTTATCGGCAGAGAACCCGCATATATATGTAAGTATTTATCGGCAGAGAACCCGCATATATATGTAAGTATTTATCGGCAGAGAACCCGCATATATATGTAAGTATTTATCGGCATATGTTGATTACAGGAACGTAAAAAACAACATAACACGACGTAGTTTAATTTGCCGCTTAGATATTATGAGCCATTTTAAACCGCTATTGCAATAGTTGATCACATCTACTTCTTATCATTCGATTTGACTATTATAAAACATGATTTCCCCATGGGCCTTGTGAAGTTACACACACTATTTAACGACATGGCGCTTCTTATTATGGAATCAATGCTTCCGCTTCTGGAGTTTCCCTCACAGGCTAGGAAACGTTGTAATTATATTTTCATTAGAGATGGAAATGAATTGCATGTTTAATGGTAGTTTATAATTCATCGGAACGTGATTAGAATATGGTCCGTCGCATTGCCAGTTTTTTTTTGTCGCATTCAAATAGATCCGTTATTGGAGAACTTCGGGATCATCAACGGATCCCACTCAATACTCCACAGAAGATGATATGTTCGGGGCCATAATTCTAATGCTCCACTCGCCCAGTGAATGGAAATAGCCGTTTATCACCGGGAAATGAGACTACACACATCATCCTGTCAATGGGGGATACCACTCTGATTCGGCGTCTAGCGTCTCACAGTAAGGTTTCTTTTTGTTCCACCCATGCATGTCTACAGACAAGAATACAGTCTGGTTGACTTGACAAAAGCATACAATGGGTTCTTTCAACTGGTATCTCACAAGGATGTAGCGACATGTATATGGGTTTATCTCACCCCTCCACATAACGTTCGTCAAAAGTTGCAAATTTCAGACCGAAAATATATGTTCTGATTTTGTTTTTATAGTTGAATTTTCCAACCAATTGATGCATAATCGTTCGCAATCGGCAACACATCTACTTTCACATCAAAACTTAATTTCATTTAGCTGGGCCATTTACGTGTTACATAGTATTCTTCATACACACACATTCACATTACCTGAAATATGTTTTAGAGAACAATGGGGTGTACTATCTTCCTTATCTTATTTATATTATCTGTCACTTGTAATTGACAACATTGTCCATAATATTCTATTTTCCGCATGTACCACAGGAGTATTTATACTGTTAACCGACTACGTGCGACCACTGCATTAATTATGTCATCGTTGCCACTATCCTACTATATGTGTATTATTCATGTATTGCTAATACTCTACCATAATGTTGAGTTTGTAATCATACATTGATATTATTTCCGTGAGAAAAATGTATAAGCACATTTACATTATGATTGTTATTGGTTTGATAATTCATGCCTATTCGCTCGCAGCCGACAATCACAACTATTTGACATCGAAACTTAATTTCCTTCACCTAGGCCATTCTCATAAGAAATAGCATTTTTCATATACTCACATTGACATTACCCTGAAATGACGTGTTATAAGACAGCAGTCATTTTTTATATTTTCCACACGCAGGTGTACCATAAGCGTACAATGCTAAACGGCTGCGTGCGACATATCATCAAACCCACTACAGTAATTATGTGTTCGCTGACACAATCCTATCATAATTGTAACATTTATGTATTTATACCTATTTATCTATACAATAATGCTGTTTTTATAATCAGGCATTTGATATGATTTCCGCGATAAACCTATGTATATACACATGTACATTGTAATTGACATTGCTTGCATAATGTATGCCCAATCGCTTGCAACCGGCAACACAGATATTGCATATCGGAACGTTATCTCATTCACCTGGGCCATTTGAGTGTGACATATAGTAGATTTCATACACGCACATTCACTTTACCCTAACTGAAGTTTTTATAAGACAATAGCTAAATTACCTTATCTTCGTCTTATTATCTATGTCATCCATAACTGACTACCTCGTCCACAATATGTTATTTTCCGCACGTACTACTAAGGTACATGTTATCCGGATGCGTGTGATATATCATCATACCACTACAGTATAATGTATACTTATGTACAATGGATCAGAGCTTAAAACATATCAACTATATTTATTACAGTCATGTATTTAGATATACTTATATATATCACAATGTTGTGTTTATAATCATATATCTTGCCTGTAAATACTTGAAATAATGTACATATACTCTCCTATGATGGAGGTCAATAAACAATTCATTCATTAGACCGGAATGGCCAATAGTTTCAAACAGTTCAACCGCAACGTGGTTAGGTTAATCCACACCGAATCTTCGATCTTTTAGAAGTTATCAGAGGCTGTACATTATGAAAGCAGCAGCTTTGAAGCCACAAAATCATAATTGGTTAACACTCTGTTTTCAATATCACTTCAATTAGCACGGTAGTGCCAAATTTGGGACATATGTGTTTCAGTTTTACATCACGGCGTTGTTGAGCTAACAGAATGTTAATAACACAAGAACAAAGGGTAACAACTCTATTAATATAGCCCCCAGCCCCCCACCCCCACCCCGGCATCGAGGCTGTATCATCTGTTTTGATATATCCTGACTGTTTGCAGCGTTGTGTCGTGGGTCGTGCCCAATCTTCCATATTTGATATCAACATATTATATGTCCATGTCACATTAGATGATGACACCAGGTGCGAATGAAGAGTGTGAGACTGTGCGCTGGTGACTGTGGGATAGTTTTCCCTTCCCGCCCTTGAAGTACCGTATGCTAATGTATGTCTGTGATAGTCCGTGTATGTTTTGCTATTCAATATAAAAATTTAAAAAAATAAATGTTAATAACATAGTCAAAATGGCATTCTAGAGTAAAACGTGGCACAAAAATACAATGCCATTTCACTATACCAGGGTCCGGAACCTACATGTACGTCATAATTCGCCCGCAAATGGCGGCAAGAAAATAAGCTCGTTTTGAACTCATTTCAAAAACACAAATAAACCCGATGTTAATTATCAGCGCTGCAAATTAATGCAGAACATGGATAAAAACAAATGTGCAATGGGGTAACTTACATCGTCATCGTCACATCTTCATCGTCATAATCGTGATCACCCTTAACATCGCCATCGTCATTTTTGTCGCCGTCTTTATCAATCATACATCGTCATCATTATCCCCATCGTCACCGTCATCATCCTTTTCGTCATCATCACCGACCTTGATATTGTCATCGTAATTGTCACCGGCATCATCATCATCATAGTCATCATAATAATCGACATCATTGTCATCATCATTATCATCGTAATCATCGTCATCATCATAATCGACATCATCGTCATCATCATCATCATCATCATCGTCATCACCATAATCGACATAATCGTCATCATCATTATCATCGTCATCATAGTCGTCGTTAACGCTATCGACCTAATCATCTTGCCCTCGTAGTGATTATCGTCCTGACAACGCCTTTGTCGTCATCTAATAACCTAAATCAAATTACCAGATATACGCTCTTTATAATGTGTGTTCACTGTGGCCCGCGCCATGACACTGAATAACGGAATAAGTCAACCATGGGCTTATTTACATAATTCAGATTTAAACTGCGCATGTATCCGCATCCACATTATGTCGGAAAATACAATTTCATATATCAACCTTTGAATAATACGTTCATATATGGCAACAATAGGCTTTTTCTCAAAACTATAATGTAGGCTTTGATATGCGATTAAAATTAAATGAAGATTGTACATCGACATGTACACGGCTGTCCTCTTGGTTGATGGTTGCTATTCGAGATGTAGAGAGTTAATGATGAGAAATAATTTCTCCTCACGATCTCCCATCGCGAACAAGAAATTAACTCAGCAATATCTAACAAATCTGATGATGTATCACAGGGGGAAATTTCTACCGCTGTGATTGCACAAGTCACAGCTTTATCATGATAGTTCTATGCTCGGCTCTGTATAACTCGATTCGAACGAAGATAATAACATAAAAAATTGCTGGCTGCACGCGTGGTGTCATTCTTATTTGAGTAATTACCTTGGAAAATCCCATTCGGCTCTCTACGCGGTGTCATCCTCGTTAAATCTAACACCGGTTCATTTGGTAGCTGCAGTGTGAGAAGGATTGTTAGTTCTTAATTTCGAACGTGCCCTATATAAAACGAGTACGTTTTAATCACATTTAGTCAATACCATCCCACGACAAGGCCCGACATACTTGCCAATATACACCGTAAGAAGACGTAATGGTGATCTAGGAATAGCCCCAGGTATGTACTCCCGATATCAACTGAAGATATGGTCTCTCATGAGAGTTAGATAAAATACATGTATGATCCCATGATGGTTAATTGAAATATTGTCACACACACAGAGGGTTAATTAAAATATGGTCACATGTGGGTAAATTAAAATATGGTCACATGAGGGTTAAATAGCATATGGTCACTTGAGGGTTAATTAAAATATGGTCAAATGATGGTTAATAAAAATATGGTCACATGATGGTTAACTAAAATGGTACCATGATTGCTAATTAAAATATGGTCCCATAACTGATCAGGGTTAATCAGAAAATGACCCATGAGGGCTAATACAAATATGGACCCGTGGGGGGGGGGGGGGGGGGGGGTAATTGAAATATGGTGGTCCAATGATTGTCAATTAAAATATGGTAATATGGGAGATAATTAAAGTTAAACTATGGTCCCATTACTGGGGTGAAAATAAAATAAAAATATGGTGTCATCATTGTTGACTGCGGTCCCATGGGGCTAAATATATTCCAAAGAGCGTCAATTTAAATATGGTCCCATGAGGAATAGTTAAAATATGCCCCCACCCCCCCCCCCCCTTCCATCAGGATGAATTAAAACATGGTCACATGAGGGATAATTTCTGGAAAAAATTTCAATTCATATAGCATTATGATATATGTTGCGTAAACAAACATAAACGATGTTTTAGAACAAGGCCACATTGTATGTTAAACAACAAATGTGGAGGGTTAGTGTTGGAACTTTTTTTAATAACAACTCTATTCATAGCTCAGATATATTCCGCATACAAAAAAATGAAAAAACAGTTTAGAGACGGAGAATAAAGTTCACTAAACATCAACATCAGCAGCGGGAAGGAGTAAAGTGTGAAGTAGTAAATAATTACAATCCCAATTCATTTAGAATATAACATGCCGATATTTATCGCGTATACATAATTGAAAAAGTTCAGTAAACGATGTTAAACAACATGTTAAACACCGATATAAACAAACAGCTCGAAGAGTTCATGTGTGGATTAAATTTCTTGTACCATCCTCAAATCCCCATGAAATATAATAGTAGATAACATTACGATTTATGTCACGTGAAAATAACAAAGCAGGTTAAACAACAATAGAAACACAGCGCGCAGTGCGCTAATGGTTAACGCGGGAATTCCCGTCCAAGTCGGCGCCCACTTCTCTCGTGGCTAACAAGCCATGGTTCAATAAAGCATGTCAACATACACACGGAGTCGCCGATATAACCGTAAAGGCTTTAGGCGATAAGTGAATATTTATCGCGACGGAGATGCTACCTCTATTAGACCACAACATTAATTGTTGTCAAACTTCGTCACATGGTTCGTGTTTGAAGTACGAACATACCCAAGTACCTTTATAATCATTTCGTTCAGGAACGAAAATATCCAAGTAATTTTCTATTCATATATCAAACATTCGCCCATACCCCATTGACAAGTAAAAAACACGATCACAGAAAAGACCCATAGAGGCGTAAAAAAAAACATGCAATAGCACACCCATTCGAGTGACGCTTATTCAAATGTAACTGCTTATTCATTTATATTGAGAACATAGAATACAGTACATACATATACACGTATGTAGAAAAGATTAGCTGAAATTTTTGTTGTACTGAATTTGGAATCGACATACGACTATGATAGGACGTGCAACTCGATGGCGCCCATAATTCCTTATAAAGACAAATACATCTACGTTCGTTTACAGAGTTGAAGTCGTGAGTATCAATGCTAGTGTCGACAGTTTGGTAGAGTTTGTTCTGTACTTCATAAAATTGTCAGACATTATTCCACCATCCGTTTAATTATAATGTAGGACGTTAAATTAAAACGTCTCTTGATGTAGTGTCAGCATTCAGCAATGAGATGCGGAACGTGGCAATCAGATCTCGTATTATACCTCTAAGGCAAAGTTAAAGTTGAAAATTGTAGGACCCTTTAATAAGCAATTGAATACGTCGCAAAAACAGTGGCTGCGAGTATACTGAGAGTTCGCGCCAGCCTGTTCTCCCGAAAACCTGCACATATCTGCTTATAATATAAATTATTTTAAGTAGATAATCTGCTTAGAATCGCCTAATTTTGAGTCGACAATGTGCTGAAAATGAGAATATTTTAGTAACATTATCGACTCATAATGAGGCGAATCTAAGCAGATTATGTGCGGACAATGACACAAATAAGCCAACTCACGACTTTTCAGGTGTACGCTCTTTAACAGCAGCTGTTTTCAATATGGCCCCCGCAATAAAACGAAATAACGGATATGACTCCATTATCTGCTTATTTCAGAATCAAATAATCACATTATGTACCTAGTTCACATTATAGCTCGATTATGTGCGTATTTGTGCGAGGATATGTTGTTATAGAGAATCGGAAACAGATTCATTGTTGCAATCGCGTATCCGGATCTTTCTCTCTGGCGATTTCATCCCAATCCCCTCTCTAATGTTATACCTACATATATATTTATCTTACAATAGTATATGTGTAATGGTAAGTAAGAAGTACGATTTTGTATACATCACCGATAGTTGCACTGGTTATCAATCTGAATGTAAGTTCATGACAATCTACAAAGTATGTCTACATCTATCAGCAAATTCATCAGAATATTAGCTCGCGAGTATATAACAGTCGTGAACAAATATACATACCCAACATTAACGTTAGCACTCTAACGCCTTTAACAATTACCGCATATACCGCATACGAAAGGGGAAAGAATCCTCGTTCAATTAGATATTCCTTCTCGGATTATGCCTGGAATCTCGTCGAAAGCCATATAAGTTCGGATACAGTGTTGAGGTCGCGTACAGAGAGTTTTTTGTGTCTCCTTTGATAGAGTTTCTTCTACGGTTTTTCAAAATTGTCCGACTTTATTCCATCATCTGTTTCTTGAGTTAGGACTCTAAGTAAAATGTCAGCAATGAGTTTCGGAACTTCACAATGAAAGGTCAGACCTCGTTGGAGGCATTAGCTGTCCATCGGCTCACAATAATCTCTCAAAACTGTCCCTAATATCGGCGTTAGAATCGACGCCCTTCTCGTCTATTACAGACTGTGACAATGGTACCCACAACCTTACCACCGGCGAAATCCCTAAAAGAAGATCCTTTATTATAACCCAGATTTTATCTGCATGCTCATATCACATAACTACAGTAACATATGCATGAGAAAATAAATATATGGCATGCAACATTTAAGTTGAAAACGGTAAGGCTTTTTAACAAAATAATGGAATACGATGCAAACAAAGATGAGAGTTTGTGTCTACTTTCATAGAGTTTCTTTTATAGAGTTCATCAAATTGTCCGACTTGATTCCATCCAGTCACGAATTCGCTTGATAATAAGCACAATACGGGATTATTTTGAATGTCGCCATATAGAGCTTATTTGAGGAATATACACTCTATATTTGCAGGATAATTGTTTTTCCACCAAACGTTTCTTGAATTCTGCTAAAGTAACGTGTCTGTTGAAGCAACATCTGCATTGAGTTGCGGAACTTCGCAATGAAAGCTCAGACATATATATATGTGTTTCACCATATTTATAAGTTGAAGTTGAAATTTGTAGAGCCCTTTAAACAAGTGATGGACTGCGGCGTGAAGAAATGTGGAAACAACCTCGCAAAATATGAGACATTCCTCTGGTGACTTCTAGAATCTGGTCAAAAGTCACATAAGTTCCGATATAGTGCTGCAGTCGCGTTCTGTGAGTTCGTGTCTCCATTGATAGAATTTATTCTACACTTCACAAAATTGTCCGACTTGATTCCATCATCGTTTCTTGCATTATGACGCTAAATTTAAATGTCCTTTTACGCAGTATCAGCAATGAGTTTCGGAACTTGGCAATCAAATCGCAAACAAGTAAGGTTGCATGCTATATCAATCAACTCATATCAATCTTGAGCATTAGTCTAATGTTGGCGCTCGAATTGACGCCTTCTCATCTAACTTCAGACTACACTTTGATGGTACCCACGACGTAGCCACCGAGGAAATCATAATAACCGAGAGTTGATCTGCGCATATCAGTCTGAGCATGGCTACAGTCAAATGTGTATGACAAAATATAAAAATAAGATCCAGCATAATCCACAGAAATCGAAAATGGCGAGCAAAATCAATTGCATGCAAAGTTTTAAGCTTAACATTGTAGAATCATACATGGAATACGGCGCAAAAAAAACAAACAAGGGAATCCTCGCAGCATCAGACAACTGATGACATCTAGAATCTCATCGATAGCAATAGAAGTTCTGATTCAGAGTTGATATCATGAACGATCGATTCGGGGAAAGCAACAGTCGCTTCGGCTACAGAGAGTTCATTTCAGTTTTTGGTAGAGTTTCTTCTACACTTCATTAAATTGTCCGATTTCATTCCATCATCCTTTTCTTTAATTAGAACGATAAATTAAAATTTGTTGATGCAGTTCGAATCGACTACCTAGCCAACTCGGCTACGGGGACATCGTTAAAAGGCACATGAGTCATGGTGAACTACGTATATATTATATATATATATATGAATCAGTATGGACATGCATGGATACATTAAAATATGTGTGAGAGAATATAAAATATGTAATTACATGTACATGTATCGACATAATATTATTCATCAGCATGTATGGATTCCGATGTCGTGATATGGCTTTGCGGGTAACACCACGTTAAAGCTAACTACTAAACACGCAATCAAAATATATCACAAGAACTCTACAAAGGCGAACAAATGGAACTGCATGTAACAATAAAGTTGTAGAACCCTTTAACAAGTTATGGAATACGACGCAAACATGGTATAGGAGCCCTAGTAAAATTATACTTCCCTACTTTAATGACGCCCAGAATATGGCTGAACGCCACAGCCGTTGTTTCTGGTACATATATGAATTCGGGAATGATCAAGGCGTGGAAAGCAGTAGTCGATTACCGTATAGAGTGTTTGTGCGCACTTTGATAGAGTTTCTTTTTCACTTCATTAAATTTTCCGAATTGATTCCAGCATCCGTTTCTTGAGTTGGGACGTTAATTAACAGAGCTGTTGGCGCAGTTCAAAACTATAACATAGCAACCTCGGTTACGGTGGACATTGTTAAAAGATCTCTGACGGCATGACCACCAGTTGATCTGTGTATATTGCAGGTCAATTACATGTATTTGTATGGGCATGAGTGCACAAAAAGCTGCGTATATTGCAGGTCAATTATGAACATGAGTACATCAAAAAATCTTTATGGCATAATATAAAACATATATCTACATGTATCAGCAAAATATTATTGATCAGCATATATTTTTAGGTTATCACCAGCATGTGTGCTTCCGAGTTCAGTATTAATTCGAGCCATATTCTCTGGGTCGTTTATGCGTCCAAGATGGTAGTACCTATCTCGGGAACACACACAGTTGTCCAGTTTATCATACATTTCACCCAACAGACTATTTAATAAATAGAGTATAGCTTGGATTTGACTACGCGGGCATAGTGACAAGTGTGGTGGGTTTAGTTCATGACGCAAAGAGAAGTGAACTACATTTATACCCACCCCACTGGGCACTATTCCCATGCAGTCACCGTCAAGTCAAGTCGTGTTCTATTTATTATATATCACCGAACAATTCGAACTTGTAGCATGCATAACAATATCCCACCAACATCAGCTGCCGGAATGTTCACATTCTCTTCAGAAGAGGTTACGGGAACTCAATTTCAACTCGTTTCACTGAGAACACATATGATTACCAATAAACAGTTTATCAGAAACATAATTATCGCAACAATGTCTTGAAATCTAGTTCAACAAACGGCAACGCGCAGTATTTAAGTTTTATTTTTGAATGCACGAAAACCCGAAACTTACCACAAGGTGAATCCATCTCGATGGTGCCACTTCGCAAGTTAACTCGTTCCTGTGAAAAACATATTCACAGTAATGTTTTAATTTCTTTTGGACACGCCTTTTGGACACGCCTTATCTTAGTAAATAAGTAGAAACATTTCCGTATATATATTATCTAGGTGGTTGTCTCCGTGGGAGTTCGTTGCGCACACATTGGGAGACATGACCATTCTAGATTACGAATGTCGACTTGTGGTATAAAGTGCCCATTCGGAGAAATAGAAGGTAAATGTAGAACAAAGGGGCTGGGATTTAAGCTAAAATATAGTGGTCCTCGGGTCACTATTTTGGCATAATCAAACTGTGCAATATGTATATAAAAGATATATATGAGAACTATGCTGGTGTGCGTGTATAGATAACGCACCGCACAGTTGACGTCGTAGTGCGCCGCTATCAAGACTGACGTCATCAACGATTGCATGTGCCAAATAGATCCGAATAATCATACGCACTAAATCAAAACGATAATATTTTGTGAAAACAACCGATTTTAGTTTGTGTCTTCGTCACTGAAATCGCAAACGACTGAATTGAATGGATTCTAGCCCGGTTAATCATACTTTGTTTACGAACGACAAAGTCACCGTTGCCATCCATTATATACGACTTGTTGTCATGCAGAATACAAGATCGGAAACCGCCTAGGCGTTTTCTTTTTATTTGAGGAAAAATAGCTAATTTGTAATATAAACACATGTATATAGCATCCGAGGTCGTAGTGTGGCTTTGCGGATAAAAATAAGTTCACACCTGACCAAAAAAAAACAATCAAAATAGATCCAGCGAACTCGAGAAACGCGACAAAAATGTAACTGCATGAAGAATTTGAATATTGTAGAACCCTTTAACAAGTAATGGAATACGGCGCAAAAACAATAACGGAATCCTCGCAACGTTATACGTCACTCCTCTGATGACATTTAGAATCTCATCGAAAGCCACAGAAATTCTAAGACAGCGATGAATTCTGCAATGATCAAGACGTGGAAAGCAATAGTTGCTTCGCGTATATAGAGTTCGAGCTCACTCTCTTCTTCACTTCATTACATTTTCAAACTTGATTCCACCGTTCGTTTCTTGAATTAGGACGCTAAACTAACATGGCTGTTGACGCAGGTCGAATACACGACCTTACCACCTCTGCTACGGGGACTGCCTTAAAGAAGCTCTTCGTAACCGTGAGTTGGGCCACGTACAGTACCAGTCAAAAGAAGTGGTATATTAAGCGAATTTTTCGCGCCCGATATCGCCATAATATTGCAAGTGGAAACGCTTATAAGCGCGCTGCTTGCGATATTATTGCAATATTTTGCGCTTAATATCGAAATATTTCTCGCTTAATATTGCGACATCTTGTTTTAAATTTGTATGTAATTATGGTTGTAAATGCTATATGTACACAATATGTACATTATATGCACAGTATTTATCTAATATATAGGTATGTATAACACTATCGGGTCTGTATGAAACTTTGCGCGCTTAATATCGCAATAGTTTGCGCTCACTATCGCAATAGTAAGCACGACAGATATTTGGTATTGCGCTATAATCCGCCTTTTTGGAAATTAAGCGCGCTCAATATCGCAATAAAGGTGCGCCTCGATATACCACTTCTTCTGATTGGTGCTGTATACATGTCAATTGCGGGTATTACTATTGTCTTGAGTACATCAAACATATGTGTGAGAGACGTTGTGGCTAACATGACGCTATAAGGCCTAATAAGCAATAGACTCTGAGAACTCGATAATATTATTTCGGGAAAATATTTACATAGTATATGTATATGATATAATTATGTCTACATCTATCAGCATATTTATTAGCGTATTGAGATACCGAGTACCCGAAAAAAGTTAGAAAATGTGCACGCCAAAAGGTAATAGTGTAAAACCATGTAACACTCGTGATATACGTATGTATACATGTAATACAAAAAGTGAAAGGAGTTCGAGTAAAATGAGGGATCCCTCCTATGATGGGGCATAGCATATCGTCGAAAGTCACAGATGTTCTGCTATATAGTTTTTAAGTCGCGCACAGAGAGTTCGTGTCTCCTTTGATAGAGTTTCTTCTACACTTCATCAAATTGTCCGACTTGATTCCATCATCCGTTTCTTGAATTAGGACGGTAAATTAAAATGTCTGTTGAGGCAGTATCAGCAATGAGTTTCGGAACTTCGCAATCAAATCTCATACCTCTGAGGTCCCGGTGTCAGCATGTATCTATTAACTTATAATCACAAGTCGGGGTAATCGGACACAGATATATCCATTGTTGCAAACACTGTGCGTATCCCGACGTATCTCGCTGGCGATTCCCATCTCAATCCCCACGCTCTGGTTAGATCAATGTGTCAATGCCATACACTCAATTTGCTTCCGGAATTGAAAATCGCGTCCATGAAAATTACTTCTGCTACATTCATGATATCAGACAGACAATCTTACGGTACGAGTCAAGGCATCCGTGATTTGGTCGCATCACGTGTGATCCATCTATTTTTCTCAATATCGGCAGTAATTTCATATAGTCCATGTTACACCATCTTCAATAGCAAGTGTATCAATCGTAAAAGGCATAAGCGTTTATATAGTTTCCAGTATCGTCCACCTTCACGAGCCAATGTTTGGAAATGGAATTTTTGCAAATACTACTTGGGTTTGGAAGCTAAAGTTTGAATTGCCCATGCTGTTTCAATACGATCGCAATTTGTGCTGTTTTTGTCAATGAATAATTCCAAAGAAAGCGTATGGCTGTCAAATTGGTCAATAGCTGGCGAAAAAGTGTATTTGAAGCCAATTTTGCTCAGATGTGAAGTGATGGCCTCCTGCATAGGAATAGGAATCTTCTTTTTAGAAACACTCAAATTCCCGGACACATGTACCTCTCCTGTAGTGATCTTTAGTAATGCAACTAGGCACTTTCTTTTCCAATGTTTCGTAGACACTTTCGTAGAACTAAGTCCAGTCCAAGGTATACAATTAACTTAAAGTTATGCTTTAATACATCGGCAGTACTCGCATAGTCAATCAATACACAGCATTACGGTACGGATCAAGGCATCCGTGATCTGGTCGCATCACGTTTGATCCATCCATTTTCGGAATATCGGCTGTACTTAGAAAGGCCATGTTCACCGCGTTCAACAGCAAATATTACGTCGCGAAAGACGTCACGGCCCACAACACCATCAATGTACCTTGACCAATCCCTTCGTCTCTATCAGCGAGTGTTCTAAAAAGATTTATTTTGAGTTTTAACTTATCAGGATAGTTTCAATCGATCATAACTTATTGATATTAGGTTTTTGAATTTTGAACAATAATGTAAAAGGACGGAATATTTCCGGCAAATTGTGTCATATAGCTAGCAAAATATTTTGATTGGCTATATGGTGTGGTCTTATATGCAAGTAGCAATCCTTCTAATATTATATAACAGAAACAAACCCGGACCCCGGGCCTCGCATATAATATACGTTATTGCAATGAATGCAGTTTCATGTGTACCATTATAATTATAGAAGCTGGTTCGCTTCCAGATAGGGCCGGATGTGTTATCCACCCGAAGAGAAAGCAACTTGATTAGTGGATCTATGTATATGTACATAGATTTGTCAGGTGATTTGATTGCGTTCCATAGAACTTGGATGGAAGTCCGTCTGATATTTTATGTGGAACATGAAAGCGTTCCACACATAAAAATGTCAGACCAAGTTGCATTCATACTCTATGGAATCACCGTCCATTACTTATATTTACACTTGCAATCAATAAGTAGGATACACATTAAGACTTGTTTATAGTTTAATATCTGAATAGCTTACGGCAATCATATATAGTGGCCTTTTTCAAGTGAAATTACAGCTTAGAAAGTTGAAGCTTTGACGTGACCACACGACGAGTTGACGCCAACGTCTTTTGTTACAGTCTCATAGTTTGGTAATGTGATAGGAATCTTAAGATGTATCCTAATTGTTTCTTGCAACTATCAGAAAATACTTGTACGGCTATACATAACATATCACTTCACAGATCAGATGCCAATGACGTGTTGGCAATGTTTCCATACAATGTCAACCCAACTAATGTTGAATACAGGCGATATATCCATAATTCATTAAACTCATCGCAATATAGGAGACTTCATCTTCGAGATTTTATCAGTCAACGATATTGAGGACTGATTATTCTTTCGCATCTTTTTGTATTTTTACTATTTCTAAACACTACGATTCTAACAAACATTTGCACTCCATATTTGGAAATGGTTTATTACGTCATGTTGGGAATGCCGCGTCGTCGTAGAAATGAAATGTAATCTAGAGATCTAGAGACGTACATACGATAGGATTTTCGTCGGCTTTTCAAAGAGACTGTCGGCAGCCATGTCCATAGTTTACAGACTAGCGTCTGATATACACTCTGATACCACAAGACATTGACACAGATACCAGGGCAAGAAACCTATACGTCATTAATGTAATCTCTAAACCGTCGCTTCAGACGTTCGATAGCCGCTATCTGGAACTCATGTAGTGGGTGAGCTACATCTAGATATGTGTTGCGGGAGTTATCGTACTTACCACTCAAAATGGACATTGTGCATTTTACGAACAACTATTCAATGGTTGGGGTGTGTTTGGTGTTCAAAGCCCTGCACAATCGATACCTATTTGTCTTGTAAATTTCAGTTTTAAATATGCTTTTTTTTAATGATTACTAATTTTTGAATGTGCATTGTGAAGTTCCACAGCTGACTATTACATGTACTATAGTTTATCATTTTAGACAATCGTTTATATATACAGTGTATTTAAAAGAAAATCCTCTTTAGGTTAAAGACTTGTGACATATATAGGTTCTTGGCACTGAATACGGATTTATCAGAGCCAAGCTAAAACCACAAGGTACATGTACACCGAAAAACGTATAGGATAAATTGCATACATCCGCGACTCTCGTTGTGTCATGTCCATGAATGACAATGTGCTAGCCACACTGTCGTTTCGTGGCGGACGTTAATGGCTGCCCACTGTGAACACTGTACATACGAACATTAAAGAACCCAATACCGTGGCGATGAAGTCACGGGTAAATTGCAAAATTACCTGATCAAATCGAGTCATCGGACTCACGGGGCCAGTTAAATAAGGCCGTTGTATGATCCTTTAGTGTGCTACCCAGAGCCTTGGTCCGAATAAAATCACTCAATCACATACAGTAATGCTCTAAGTAATCGACTTCTTAACCACAGCAGAATTATGGGTAACTTTTCAGGATATTTCCGACTTAATCCTGAAAGTTACCCATAATTATGCTGTGGTTAAGAAGTCGATTACTTAGAGCATTACTGTACATTATCCTCCTTCGGTATACACCATTAGTAATGTCTTTGGTCGTCTCGCCATTAGCGGGACAGCTGAGTCAAGTCCACCAGAAGCGCCCGTTTTGGTCTCCATTCTGTTAATTTCCCAATTCATGATGCCGCCTTTCAAATAATTAGCAATGAGCATTTCAGATTTATTAATTAATACAGCGTGTCCAACAAAGAGTTATCGATCCAGTATGTAGAACTCTACATGCCACATAAGACCGTAAAGTGTCATTTTGCTCGTCTTTTACTGATAACGGCGGAAGGCCTAATGAAATGGAACAGATATAATGCGCTGTGGGTTTTATGAGGTTTTCTTTTGCATCTATTGCTTTTAGCTTAATGATGCGCTGACGGGATAGAGTAACTTCGATTTCGAAATAACAATATACGCATAGTAAGAATATTAATCTTCGCTCTCTGTTTGCCCACGGAAGTGGCCTTTATGTCCCGCGATAAGACCGGCAATATATTTCTCATAACTCAGTTCCCATTCTCCCGGTTCATGACTGTGTTAAATTACTCCTTTTCATTGGCGTCCCAATGTTATGTTCGCTGGCATTGACTGGTAATCGGACGTTTACATTGACCATTATACCGACAACAGTAATGATATGGCTCACATCACTAATGTTACTGATGGCGGAACTGAATGAGATTTGATCCAGCATAGTCTACAATAACCTTATACTCCAACGAGCCGACAATATATCTGATCCCGATACGGGTGAGTTTAGTTTAACAGAGCGCGTATAGTTACAGAAACCAATGTCATTCACAATGGACTATATTTACCTTTCTCTTGAACTCGAGCTGGTAATCTAATATTTAATAATATATTCCATAATTCGTGACAATAACGGTCGTAGGCGGCCTTGTGTCTGAACAACAACGGCAAATGAAGACAGAAAATAAATAAATGTTTGTGGTGGAAATCGACGATCTTCATATGTCAACAAAAACTGTTTCAGCTAAATATAGTTTTTGTTTGGAAATGAACTTGGTTGTTGTCGAGAACAGATGGTTAGACATATACAGGTATATAACTTTTCAAATTAACAGCACGCAATGCGTTTTCGCGCATATGTTCGCGCAGCGTCGGTGGTGTATCTCTCCCTCCCCTCCCTTCCTCTTGTCCCTCCCTCCTCAAATAAACCCACCCACATAAATCCACCGGACCCACCCATCCACCCAAACACCAACCGACCAAACACCCAACCACCCAATCAACATTCGACAAATCCCACCACCCGCCATCACCCCCAGCCACAAACCCAACCACCCATTTGAAATAGAACAAAAGGTTATCGTAGAAATTTCAAAATAATGTCTTGCGAGGGAAGATGAGAGAACTAAGGGGAGAGAAATCGGGCTAATTTCATATAACCAAAGACAGAGAGCTGGCTTCCGCTGAATAAGTAAAATCATGTTACGTATAACCAAACAAAATTGCGAATTTTGCCAGCTTTGCAAAATAGTTAAACCTTCAAACAAATAATGTCACATTTAACAATGTCCCCCAGATACTTATTTTTCTATTTTTCAGACCCCCCCCCCCTACTACCCGATAAATCATGTACTGCTATCTCAGGGAACAGACAGCCCAAATATTATTATTAACTAAAATAAAACCCTACCAGTGTATCAATAGAGATCAATTAACTATTTATCAACGAGTAATCAGTTATTAAGGAGTCAAGCGCCCCGCCACGAGTCTTCATGCAACCTATATCACTGACTGTGGTTAGCTTAGTGTTTTGTCTCACACATTCAGTTTATAACTCAGACATATATGTACTTAATATGCGTGTTTTATATTGCTTGTGCCCAGACACTAAGAACAAACCATTTGTTGACTCGGTAATTATGTTAGATGTATACGTCAAGCAGCATTATCACGACTTCATTGTACACGAGTCCATGATCCAACACTCAAGGCGTAATCAACTTATCCCGTGTTACAGTAGTGGTATACTCAGTCCAGACAGGGTCGATTCACTGCTTGGTGCACGAGATTGCTCTGTGGGGCCGTCGATGAGAGAGAGAGAGAGAGAGAGAGAGATCCTTCGCACACAACAATCCATAAGCGTCATCCAGACAATATTGACGACATTAGGTGTCCCATACTGCTTACCAGCGACAAGCCCGCAATGTAGCAACGGTGATTTCCCATGTCACTCACACCAGGATATAAATATGCCCAACCAAAAAGTGTCCAACGAACCGAATAAAAGAACCGGTATTTTTGGAGCTTTTGATTGTATATTCTTAAAATAATAATGTCGGTTACGTCCCAAACGTTCTGAAAAACAACCAATAGTAATCACCGGAACCAACTGCATCTCGCGTGGTGAGGGTGAATAACTTGCCTGGTTCTTGGTAAAGAACCAAAGTCTACTAACCCGATGTTTCTTGAGCTAGGGAAGATTGAAGAACCCCAAATGGTTCCTGATGTGAAGGTGAAGAGCAAATATTCATTTATAACGATCCAAGTGGGTAAATTGTTTAACCAGTTTGTTATGGACATTTGCTAACTTAGGCGACTTAAGTGTGATACCGATACAGAAGTTTTCTTCGCACTCAAGATGACTCACAGACTCCGATGATGAGCATTCAATCAAACTTTCAGCGCCATGCAGACGAAATTGACGGCATATTGTTTGCCAGACTGCTTAAGAGCGACAAGTTCCCCGCTGGAGCAACGGTGGTTTCTCTTTTCGCACACATCAGAATTTAAATCTGAACAGCAAAAAACGTGTCCAAGAACCAAATAAAAGAAACATACTTTGGTTTAGATCTGGGTTCTCTATTATTAAAATGGGTCGGTTATGTCCCAACAACGTTCGGAAGAACCAACCAGTTGTTATCACTTTGAACGAACTGGATCTTGGAGAAGAACACAATAATTGTTCCTGTGTGTGGAGGCTGAGTAACACGATTGGTTTTTTGTACAGAATCAAAGTCATGGGCCAGGCAAGATGGGATAACCAAATGGTGTGGTGAATGTGAGGAAAACAATTCATTTCTAACAAGCCAACTGGACAAACATGTTGAACCAAGTTGGTTTTGGAAACTTGACAGCATAACCGATTCAGTTACGCATGGGCTATATAGAAATGTTACACTAAAATGACACACAATTCGGTGACGAATAGTCTATAAAACTTCCAGCGCTATGCACACGACATTGATGGAATTTTGTTTGCCAGAGTGCCCACAAGCGAAAAGCTACACACTGGAGACAAAATCATTTCTTGTTATTCGCACCAGAATTTTAATCTGGACAGCAAAAATGGTCCAAAAATCCAAATCAAAGAACCAGTATTTTGTTTAAATCTGGGTTCTCGATTATTAAAATGGGTCAACAGTTCTAAAGAACCAACCAGTTGTTATCACTTTGAACCAACTGGATTTCGGAGAAGAACAAAATAACTGTTCCTGTATGAGATATAAATAACAGAACTGGTTCTTTGTATAGAACCAAAGTCTACTAACCGATAGTTATTGGGAAAGATGGAAGAACAAAATAGTTCATGGTCTGAAGAACAAAATTTCGTTTCTAACTAACCAAATGGAAAACAAACTTATTGAACCAACTTGGTTTTTGGAAACCGGATAACTTAGCCGATTCAATTATGCATGTGCTATATAGAAATGTCGTTCACACACAAAATGACAAACAATCCGATGATGAACGTTCGATCAAACATCCAGCGCAATGCACACGATATTGATGGCAATTTTGTTTGCCAGACTTCTTGCGAGCGACAAGCTCCACGCTGGAGCAAAGGTGATTTCTCTTGTCACTCACAACAGAATTTAAATCCCCGGATTTCCAGAATGATATTTATATTCCTGGGTCGTTCGGGCCGAGGTTAGTTTTCCCCTTTTAAACACTATCTGTATTCTACTAGTGAACTGATACTGTCGCGATGTGGTAATTTGCATCTAACAGTTAATAAATTAAAGGCGAAATAAATCACTTAAACCTGCCCCTCTACTTCTATAAAACAATTTCGTTTAGGTTTGAGAAATGGCCAGATAGGTAGGAAAAATCAATTCTGTCGGGTCTATAGATTAAATGCGTCGTGACATGAACACATTAACGCGCCGGTGTAATTTACTCATGGTAATATAGACGCGAACAACCATGGAACGCTACGTAAACATTTAATGAGGGGAATGAGATCCAGTGATGGAATTGTGAAACAAAACCGGTCCTAGACAGATAATAAATAGCTTCCATATGTCGAAACGTCGGTATATTCCGCCCAAATCATGTAGCGAGAACGAAAATTTCAGCATTTACGTACACGTTCTTTTTTTGTCTCCGTCTCCTATAATTCAATGTTTAATTCAATGACAATAGCCTAGTGTGGCATATAATCTTTAATCATCAAATTACATCTAGTGATTAGTGGAGATCAAAATAGGTTTTAATATATGCATATAATAAATACATCTAATAAATACATCTAATAAATACAGTTTACTCTCAAAAGAAATAGCTTCCATTACTAATATATCCTGATTTCATATCTACTCCTCCTTCTCGTGCCAATTTTGTCAAAGTTAAAACTCCGACATCGCCATGGATTATAGTCGGCAATCAGGTGTGAAATTATGTATAGTTGTGCATTTTGAAACAATATACATATATATACCAAATCACATTAGTGACAGCACCCCTTGGGATCTATGATTGCTTAGATATAACTAGATCTGATATCGACCAATTTCCCATATACTATCTTCATATAATGATTGCGAAACTATGACCTAGATTTGTCAGAGATATATAACTGACAAGGTTTTCTTGTTTGTTCTGCTGTTGGTGATGTATTATTTGGCCTGACCTACGTATATCAAATCGATGATTGCATCGTAAAAACGTTGGATATCACCGCTAAGAACCCAGAGTATAACTATGTGGTCTTCGCACTATCGTTGACAAAATCATTGACACTACGGCCTTCCATACTTTAAATAGGAAGTACGTCTTTGCTATCAGTCGACATAGATATATAAATTTAATGCAACTAATCCAAATTGAAGATATAGTTATTTCAGAAAGCACACTCTTGCGGCATATGCTCCATGCTGCATTGCAACATTATAAGTTTTAGTTGGGTCGATTGAAAAGAACATACATATGCATGTGTAAGGTACTTGGCGGCGCACAATATATTTTCAAAACAACTGCATGCAGTCATAAATCTGAAACGCATGACCAACACAGAATAAGTGGAAGCATCGGTAACCACAATAGTCGCTGAAAATGTAGAAACTCACGCATCACTTATGGAACATGTACATGTACGTGTTTTAGCTTCCATATTCTTCTTTAGAACGTGTGACTGTTCTGTACCATGTGTATATTTAAAGGTACGGTTGGCCTTGGTGGTGGGTATCATGTGAAAATATTTACACCCGTCAAAAACCGCCACAAACAGAAAGAACATCAAAATGTAGACAGACTTTGTCCGTATACAAATAAGAAATATCGTATAAACAGTATGTTATTGTCATCTGTTGACCATTGTTATGTAAACAAAAGCATAAAAAAGTTACTTTTCTGGTGTTTGTTTATATTATGATGGTAAACATAAAGAGCGTTCTTTGTTGGTGAATTCCTGATATGGAACTAATAAAGAGCGTTTATGCCATTTGTGTGTGATTAGCCAGTAGCATTGTGTTGTCTTCTGTAACACAATCAGGCTCTTGATTAGGTAAAATATAGTAGGTCTTTGTGATAACATGCTGTTTACGCGATGGTCATGGTATATATGAACGAAACTGTATGCGTTTTAAAGTTTTTCTGTTTACGGTGATTGGAACAAATATGAATATTTTCGACAATTAAGGCCTCACGTGCCTTTAAGCATATTTATTACTTAGATAACTTAGTCCCCAAGAACGGAAGCTGCGTAATATATGATAACAGAAGTGTGTTAGTATAGGAGACGTTGTATCTTTGACAAGGCGTGTCCCATTCTTTGTAAACATACACTCAGCTTCATACGGATACTGAGTCTATTTTATTCCCGCCAACTTTTAAGTTCTCGGAAGCCTAGCGGTATATTCCCCCGAATTACGTCACATCGTGCTACATTATTCATTTTGATTGTACTTTATCTTGTTACTATTAACATAGTTCTGTTTGGCGCTACTGGCGCGGAATCCCGGAGTTTGATTTAAACATATTTTTTATTAGTATTATGCATAAATAATACATCACATATAAGGGATTGGAGGACAAGTTCTGTGAAACTTAGATGGACCTCCGCTCCCTACAGATCATACATGAAACATAGATGATATAACAATTTATTTTGGATTTATATCAGGTTTTGGTAGGGCGGGTAGAATATATATATTTTGAGTGCGTGGATATAACGGCTATTACTTGGGGTGTTAACTATTATAAATTGGTGGTATGGTGGGGGGTAATGATTATAATTATACACACATATATATGACTGGTATGACAACTGGCAGCATATATATGTATATGGTGGGGAAAGCGTTAGTTCATGTGCTTGGGAAATGGTAAATAGAAAGGGGTCGTTTGAGTCCCGGGGTTGAGAAATGATAACTCTGCGAAAGGTCATCAGAACCACAATTTTATGTGGGTATCGAGTTAACTCGTGCACGTATAGACTACAAATGTGCGTCATTCTGTTATAAAAAATCAGAGTCTAGTTCAAGCATTCTCCCTGTATTGCCTTAATATTTTTGATAAACTTTTAAGTATGTATGTTCCACCTACGAATCTGAGGTCAAAGGCACAAGCTCTAATGGATATTCCATCAAAAAAATTGAAAACTTATGGCGATAGAGCATTTGATTCGTATGCGCCAAATGTTTGGAACTCACTGAGACACGATACAAGATTTGCAAACTCTCTGACCGAATTCAAATCTTTGTTAAAGAGTGAATTATTCTGTGTTCACTATGGGGAAGTTATCTCAGATGTTCTTTAATTGTTTTGATGTATGTATATATAGGTATGTGGTGTGTATAGATGTATGTATATCACGTGTGATAGAGGGCAGGGTACTAGTAGGAATGTAAGCGCTCTGGGCCATCTGGGATCAAGCGCTGTATAAAAATTCTTTATTATTATTATTACTCCAGGCTGGGCGTCTCCTATCCGTGCAAAACTCGCGATATATAAGTTCATGAAAAGATTATTATTAGACGACTATTTACTGGTTACATAATTTCAGCTTCTTCTTTCTTTATTCACTCTCTATATGTAAACAAAATTGACAAGTCGAAAAGGTCACAAATAATATAACATATACAATATATGACGATGACGGTCATTAACTATATAAACATTACTGTATTTTATTCCTTTTTCTTGGCGGTGAACCCGTTAATTGTTCTATATTTCTGTTAAAATCACACAATTTGTCTATTAAAACAGCGTCTTGTGTTCACATGATGATCTTAAACTGTATCAAGTTATGGTAACTTGTTAACGACAAAGGTACAAATCGTCTTCTCAGTGAACATGTAGCGTCACAATTCATGATATAATGGTATTCTTCTCCAACTCTATCTCCGCTGCACAAGTTTCAGAATTTAGTGTTTCTGGATTCATTCCATGTACTAGTCTCAATGGGTAAGTGGTGGCTTCTGCATCTGAACCTATAGCGATAGTTCTGACGTCCTTCATAGACGTGCTATTTAAATAACGTTCGGCTCTAAAGTCAGTTTTTAAAACCTTATATAAAGAACATATACTCATCGAATTTACTCGTTTGTGCCAATATGTTATATAATGTGTGACTATGGAACTTATAACGGATTCTCTCAACCATGCAAGATGATTCAATACGTTCCAACCTGGCTTCAGATACCCCCATGTGTTCAAGCTCTATACGCCGCGTGATCGACACTTAGCATCTAAGGTTACAGCTCATCGGTACATCGCAAATGCTTCCTCCAAACACACTTTCAAGAAAACCATAGTCAGAAATGGTAAAGCGCTCAAGATCATATATTGTATACCCATGATATATAAAATATATTGGTTTCGCGAATGACCAACTCAGAATTCCGTTAAAATAACAATAACAACCAGCACCTAATTAACGAACCGGCGGCCGACTCGGCCGTCTCCGGCCACAACCATCAGTGGGCTGCAGAACGAAAAATATCTATAAAAGTTGAAATATAAGACTTACAAATTATCTTTTAAATTTCTTGTATTGGTAATTGACATAGCTTGTCACAAACCGAAAATCAACATTATTGGCATAATAATGTAAAGGACAATAAACGAAATTGAAATTCCCAACTACACCTTTTATCGGACTCGGCCTCTTGGTCGCGCAGTTCGACTTTTAAACCGGAAAAAAACAATTATCTATAAATAATATGCCCATGGGACCACGGCTATCAAGAAATTGCCGAACAGTGTACACGCGGTGCGCGCGCTAATAACGTTTTGCTGTATCGCGCTGCAGTGGTTAATACCCGATGTCGTTAATTCTTGCAAAGAAACCACATAATTCAATATTCTTAGGATATAATATCCCACTCTGTGTTTATAAGCAGTGTTATTTAGACTGCATTGCATCAAACGCAGACGCTCAACATTAAAGGATTACACACCAAGGTATAGACAATTTCACCTCAATCTAATTTTGTTTCGAAGCTTTATGAACACAATGGCGTAATCACATATAGTTGTAAAGTCATTATTCATCTGCATGATGATATACACCTCAATCCTTTTTATGATCCTGCTTCAAAGGAACTCACGCACACGAAGGTACCAATTTTATTACGCTATGCGAAATAAATAGGTCAGTAAGTACATGAATACTTATACAGTATACTTTTAAAGATACGGGCGGCATTCCCTGTGGGTATAAGTGTTAAAATAGTCACATCCATTAACACTGCCATAAACAGAAAGAATATTATATAATAGATAGATATTGTTCTTATACCAATCACAAATATCGCGTAGATTGCATGTTATTGTCACGTATGTACCCTTGGTTATGTAAACAAACATAAATAAAAGTTACGTTACGATTGTTTATGGATAAACACTGGGAACTACCGTATCGTCCAACGAAAATGTTCCGTTGCGCTGTGGAATGCGTAGATAAAATTATTGACGCAATCAACAATCGCATTCAAATCACACCAAATTTTATTTTTATCGACCCATTCTACCCGTTGTCAGTTCAAAATCAAGCTAATCCACATTACTTCGTGATTGGGAAATGATCAGGCAGAAAACGTGTATACATAATATAATTGTTCTCGTAAAGAGATGAATATTTTTCAATCCAGTTAGTATTTTCGCCTAACCTATATATGGTAATACATACCAAATAAGGAATATTACGATGAGTCGTATTGTAAGTTGTAAGCGCGCCAATTTAGGGGTTTTACAACCGATGTAAAGCGCGCGAATCTAAATAAGGAAATGGCGCAATATCGTGACTCATCATATAAACAATCCATTGCTCTTTTTGCGAGAAACTAAACAACAGTCGACCTGTATTTTCTCGGGCACAAAACGTGTTTTGTGAATAATATCGCATTCATATCACCAGTATGCTATACTATTGGTAAATTCTTGAGGAAATTATTATAATTTGATAATGTTAGTTCTAAATTATAGCCTACAGCGAAGCCCGCCGTCCCTTTAAACGAACTGCTCATTTGAACCTCAAAAACCATGTATAAATTCTGGTAATAGGGACAATATACGTCCTGTGTTTTCTATTCCTTTTTTTATTATGAAGACTCGCAGCTGTGTGTGCTTGTCTACTTATGTTTTGACTGGTGTAACCGGTTTACAACAATTGTGATTGACCCCCTCCCATGGTACCTGGCGCGTGACGATTACTATATACGAGCATCAATTTTGTAATCACGCAACAACCCACTCTTATTGAAAACTCTCCACCACTGTCACCATCTCACGACTTCATCTGTCACCCCCTCTCTCTCTCTCTCTCTCTTTCTCTCTCTCTCTAGCTCTTCTTTCTCTGCCTTCTGCTATCCCTAACACTATATTCTGCGCTTTTCTCCCATGCTTAAATCAAATTATGTGATATTATTATATCTCCGATATTCTCCGAAAATCATTATTTCCAGCCCTTCGCGTCTGAACTATACCCCCTCACTTATTGGGGACGGGGTAATGTAGCCAAAGGGGGATAAGACTTCATATAAGTCCTCTGGCTTGTTGTCTGATCCTCGATTCCATATATTAATACTTCTATTTTGCAATATATGTGTCATTTGTACATTATGTTATTTGTTTTGATTTGGAAATAAAAATATGTTTACACTATATTGCTTTATTCTGTCGCGATCTGTCAATCGGCTGCACTGTGCCTATTTTTTAAGATTTCGTGATGATGTGGGGTTGGTCACACCAGCGGATCGTTCTATGTCGTCGTATCAGACGTCGTAAACTTGTATGATATATCACGACGTTCCCAATTCAGTTGTTGGGGAAAGACCACGCGGAGGGTTAATAGCATAACGATTCCACAGCCCCCCTGGTGCGACAGCCCCATCAGGAGTATCCACCTTAATACAAGGTTTGTATCTATCAGTCCAATATTGAGCATAGACTCGCTTGCGAACAAAATTCATCAAAATCCCATGTGCGTGATATAATGCCACAAACCCAGTTCTTTAGACCATTTCCGCACCTTTAATTTGATGTATCTCCCGCATCGATAAGTTTAAGATCACCAAAGATATATATATGAATAGGTGCACACTTTGGAAACCATATAACAGATTCCCATCAAATATAGCATAGTAGCACTGCAGAATTTACTCTGTTGTGGTCACCCAGACAGGACCACAATTGGTGAATCGTTGTGACAATGCTTTATTTGATGGGAATCTCTTCATGAGTTTATCCGGTTTCGAAAGTGTACACATATTCATATATATCTTTGGTGATCTGCCACGTATACAGATACATCACATTAAGGTGCGAATAAGGTCTAAGGAAATGGTTATGTTTTCATTTCAATAGTTTTATTGCCTTCGTCAAGAAAATATATGACATACAAGACAAAATACAAAATACAAAATCAAAATACAATATACATCACGCACGCGCCACCATAACGATCACACCAAGCATCCTGACTTTCCAAAACATGATCTGGGCCCCCACTGACTATCCCTTCCAGTGTCGTGTTGCGACACATGGCAGCTGATAATCAGGTAGGGCCCAGTGCCATCACATGCGTACTTAAAACCACCCACCACCACTAGCAATTCATTTTTAAATACATTAATTGAATACGGATTACAATTATTGCTCTATAGATACATATTATCATATTTTGAATTTGTACGGTTTATCTTAGTTAATTAAGCCTATCATTGAAAGGGTGTATTCGTACATGTATCTGTAATATGGTGGTGTGTGGTGTTACTCACTGTCTTACTCGCCTTACACCTCTCATTCATAGGAGAACATATTACATTAAGCTTAAATTTTTACGTGTTTTACAGGTTTCAACTAACTTTTAGAAGCAATCATTTCATATAATGTAATGGTCCATATACGGCATATAGGTCATATAATAGGGCATGCAATAATATTTTTGGTCAGCAATATATCTGTGATAATTACGATTTGGCATGGTATATTTTAAATTATATTAATATATTCGGGTCATCGGACCACCAGATCAGTGGCAATTTAACTCATGTCCCTCTTTATTGGTCTTTGGGCATACCGGGTAGTTAGCCTCACTTGTGTCAAGGTCGTGTAATTAGGTCAGCACGTGCTGACCTGCTTATAAATGGAATGCGGTGTGGCATTATCTCAAACACATGGAATTGTGATGAATGTTGGTCGCAAGTGAGTCTGCTCAATACAGGTCCGATAGATACAAACCTTGTATTAAGGTATTAAGGTGGATACTCGTGGTGGGGCTGTCGCACCATGGGACTCGTGCGTGAATCCAATGAACGTAGAAACCACATGCTGTCAATATGCAACTGACAAACGAATCGGCCCTCCCTTCCGTATGTTCAACTACACTTCCTCGCTCATCGACAGTCGTGTGTGGTCCACGGTGATATGTGCCATACTGACTAAGCCATCAGGAACTGGTGGTGTCCTAATGTGCAATAACAATAAACAAGCCAGTAATGGCACATCGATGGACAATCATTGCGGCTCCTTTAAAGACATTTGATGGCTGCCAAAACATGTATTCCTTTCCGAATGAGCCACCTGACAGCAACTGTAGTTCAGTGGTTAATGTGCATAATATTAATCATTTTCGTATATGATTTCTTCCACCAATAAAACTGACGATGTCGCCGGCCAAGCGACAATAGACTCCGATAATCTAAACCAACTGGGGACCTTTTTCTGTTCAATTTATATAGTCTTCTATGTGTATATAAAGGAGCAATTATGGATAAATTGTTCGTACGAGCATGCATGCTTAGACTAATAAGGCAGCGATGATTGATTACTCGCAATATAGTACGGCGAAGACTACGCTGCAATCCAGAGCAGAACCTGGTGTAATTGAATGGTTGTTCGTTCCTCCTGTGGAATATATCTGATTTAGAATGCATAACAGTGTCACTGGATGTCGGAACAATTACGCGTATATGACAAAATGCAGTAATTTGATACTAGTTTGTGCATATGCCATGCGTTGTTATGAGAGATTACTAAATACTAATTCCACAATCTCTTTGTTGCCAGTAAATACACAAAGTAACGGTATAACTTTCCTATAATTTATGACATAACTCTGCAAAACAATTTGGATTGTAGAGGCCACAATATATCGGCTTTTCAATTTCGTTTTAGACTTTGTGGTAAAACTCAATTCGGATAGCTGGTCGAGACAACATCAATGATATGTATTTCCGTGTCAATCGAATTCTTTGATATAGAACCAACCCATCAAAGCTCAGAGTGATCAGATATCGATTTTTTAAATTTGTTATTTCCCGAGATATGTAATTTTAGCGGCCTGGCAAATATTCGTCAAGCCGACGATCTCGGACCAAATTGAGGATGAAGTGGCTTTGGGTGTTAGATAATTGACAATCCTGCCAAATTTCGTTGAACAAAATGTTATTAAATAACACATTTTGGGCAATTTTATAAGTTGACTGTGGCTAGCATTAGTTTTGGGCAATTAATCGATTCTGATAACTGAAGCATTTCCAAACAAAAGTTTTGCTGTTGTTGTTGTTGTTGTTGGTGTTGTTGTTGTTGTTGTTGTTGATGATGATGATATGGGACCATTGCATCTGATTGAGTACCTTTATAAGTTAGAACAGGGGAATACATCTAAAAGGGAAAAGCGAACATCAACAATTCATCAGGCTGGGTCGGAGATACACAGACTAATCAAACTGTTAGTACATGAGATTACACCAGGCTGGGTCGGAGACAGACTAATCGAACTGTTAGTACATGAGATTTCATTAAGCTGGGTCGGAGACAGACTAATCGAACTGTTAGTACATGAGATTTCATTAAGCTGGGTCGGAGATACACAGACTAATCGAACTGTTAGTAAATTAGATCTGGGTCGGAGATACACTGACTAATCGAACTGTTAGTACATGAGATTACATCAGGCTGAGTCGGAGATACACAGAATATTCGAACTGTTAGTAAATTAGATCTGGGTCGGAGATACACGGACTAATCGAACTGTTAGTACATGAGATTTCATCAGGCTGGGTCGGAGATACACAGACTAATCGAACTGTTAGTAAATGAGATTTCGTCGTGAACAGAGTACAACGGACCATATTTTCTCGCCTTCCTGTTTACAGTGCGTTAAAGGAAACAGTGTGGCCATCCAAAGTGCCACGTAGGTTCGGCTGAATAAAGTTTATCACAGTTGAAACAGCCAGCTCCTGAATAATGAATTACCAATTCATTCTCATGTCGAAAGCTGTTAACGCGAGAAAGCCATAAACATTCTTCATCTCCAAGTAAAACCACGGAATAGGGCCGTCATGTTGTCATGGGCATCGTTAAAGCAGGTCGTTCAAACTGGAGGCGAAACCACTCAATCCCCGGCCATTGAATTTTGTACAAGAACTGTCGGTAGCCTTCGGGACGATCTTGGTATTGAAGAGTTCGATTGACATGTAAAATGCATATGATTTATGTGTCCACGATTCGCTGCATATCAATTGAATTGTATCATGAAGCTTAAAATTAAATTGAAAAGCCGATATATAGCCACTTCTAAAATCACAATATTTTGGCATTGTGGTGAATTTCATTTTATATTTGTGTGTCCGCAACTCAAAGATTTGCGTGAGCAATATATTCCGATGCACCGTCGAGAGAACATTTATTCGAACTTCTTAGCTCGACCAGCCCTGTGACATTTCCTTTAACCAGGGCACACATATGAAGTCTGATTAAGATCTAAGCTCCATGTTTTTTTGTTTTTTTTTCAACGAAAATAATGTATTTTTAGCTTTATTCGTGTGCATGTAATGTATATGTTCGATACGTATGTTATTTAATGTTGCATGTTTGTTTAGACGTAGCTGTACGATGTTGCAGCTGAAAAAATCTGTTTCGTAATGTTTCTGTGAACCTCCAATGTTTGTTCTATGTGTAAATAGTGTAAATAGTTGTCTCGTGTCCCATGTAAAGATGGCTAAGAATAAAGCATTCATTCATTCATTCAAAGGATACTCGATGAAACCACCAGCAACAAAGATGCTGAAAAAATGTTTAAGTTTATGTTATCACGACCAGGATAATTGCCACCTTTCGCATACTAATAATATTGATAAGAATATTTTGTACGGTCCAAACACTTCTTCGCAGAATTCACTCATTCGAGTCTGTTTGTGAGAAAATATTGCCCATCAAAAGTCTTGCCACTCATAGTAAGGTGCTATAGTTACGTTTTCTGTGTCTATTTTGTACTAAATTGTAGTGTTTACAGATCATAGTCAGTGTTTGGCTCGATGCTATTTCCATTGTTTCCAATTAGTTCAATTTTCAAAACATATATTATGAATTACTATAATTGTTGCAAATATGAGACGGTCGGATTTAGTGTATACAGTACCCATTTAAAGATACGGGCGGCGTTGGCGGTGGATATGCTGTTAAAATATTCACCTCCGTCAAAAACCGCCATGAACAGAAAGAATAGTAAGATATAGACAGACTTTGTTCTTATCTCCTTTGTTATGTAAACAAAAGCAAAAACGTTACGTTTCCTGGCTTTTGTTTCGATCCGGATATGGTAAACATAAAGAGCGTTATTTGTTACTGTTTTCCTGATATGGAAATAATAAAGAGCGTTTATATAATTGTTGTGTGATTAACCAATAGAATTGCGCTGTGTTATGTAAACACAAGCACAACTTCTGTAGCACGAGCAGGCTCTTGTTTACTTACACCGTCGTACGTCTTGGCGACAATATACTATTTACGCGCTGATTATGTTTGGCATATGAGCGGAACTGTATATATTTTGGTGTTCCTTCTGTTGATGGCGATTTGAACAAATTTAAATATTTCTGCAACGAACGCCGCCCGTGCCTTTAAAGAATTCGATCGACACGAAAATGCATATGATTGATGCGGTCAATATAGTAGCTGCATCCGAATTGAATTTTACCACAAAGCCTAAAAATTAAATTGAAAAGCCGATAGATCGCGCCCTCTAAAATCCAAATTGTTTGCAGAGTTATGTAGTAAATTATAGGAAGGTCATGTGTCATTTTCTGGAATCAGTGCATGCAACAAATAGATTGCGAAATTGCTACTTAGTAAATTCCCCACCAGAACGCATGCTATATTCACAGAGTAGAATCAAATAATTTAATTTTGTCATACGCTTAAAGATGCATAATCCGAATTCAAGCTTCCACATTACTTTTTCTTTGGCTTCGGTTGTAAAACTTATTTGATTCCAGTCGAGTAACCCAACCATCAAAGCTAGAGAGTGATCACATATCGATTTTTAAAATTTGTTATTTCCCGAGATATGTATTTTTTTGCGACCTGGCAAATATTCGTTAAGCCAACGGTCTCGGACCAAATTGCGGACGAAGATGGATAACTCTAACTTCAAGTGGCTTTGGGTGTTAGATATTTGACAATTCGGCCAAATTTCGTTGAACAAAATGTGATTAAAAAAAATCGTTTTGGGCAATTCTATACCATGCGTCAAACTGAGGATAGCGATATGCTGTTTCACGCCCGAGACCGTCCCGATACCATTTCTATGACGACTGTGGTTAACATTATTTTTTGGGCAATTAATCGATTGTGATAACTAAAGCGGCATTTCAAAAAATGTTGTTGTTGTTGTTGTTGTTGTTGGAGTCTGATGGTATGGGGACCATCGAATCGGATTGAGTACCTTTAAAGATGCCGGGTCAGATTTGACACCAAATTAGATAACATTCCCTTACCCAAATGTTCAGCTTACCGAACCCATGACAATTGAAAAATTCTTGCAGTCACCAGCATTCGTATGTGATATGAATCCGTGATTGATATATTTGTAAACCTGACAAAAATAATAATGTTTGAATCTCCCCCTCCCCTTCCTTTTCGAAAGTCGATTTATCACATAATTAGCCGCTAAAACCGGCCTTATATTTTAGTAAGACACATGTATATTACCGGCACGCACAGTGACGTAACAGCTTAGCGAAATGATATCGATCAATGTTATTATTTTGTCAACACAAAAAGACACATTTAAAATGGAACTATACTTTTTCTTGAAGGCGTCTTGACTTCCGCTTTGGTTGTGATACGGAAATCTATTTTAATTATGTTTTAACTCCAGCCGTTTCGAGAAAAAATTTTCTCGCTAAAATAAATTTCGTATAGAATTGCGACTCATTAAAGATCCTCTATGTACCGAATTTTGTTTTTATCAAATATGATTCTCCGGGGGTTTTTGACAATAGAGAGGTTCTGCGTGCACATGTAGTGTGTGCCTTGTACGTGCGGCTTGTTGTGCAAATGGCAGCATGTCATAGCAATAGAATGTAAGCATACATGTGTATGTGCAACTATGGAACATCTTGTTACACCGAGATAATGTTGATGCTGCAGAAGGCATAACTCTGCAGAAGTTGAAGTTTAAACCTTTCAGTGCCAAGTCCGATTTTTGTATCAACCCATATACCCTGTGCCAATGCATTCTCTGCTATATGCGAGTCGACCATAGGTCGCCTCGCATATATAAGAGAATGCATTGGCCTAACAAATTTTCATCATTTTTTACAATTTTTTACAATTTTAATAATTTTTTCTTATATTTTACTCTATTTCCAGGCAATTCTTCAAGGATTGTCCACTTATAAATGGACAATCGGTACCTAAAATGGTCATTAATAAATTGACAATCCAACCACGCGTGGCACGCGAGCTTGGGATTGTCCACTAAATGAAGACATGTTTTGTTAATCCTGCATGTTAGCTTCATATTTAATATGAAGGGCAATAACTCTATAAATAATTTTAATTTGCTAAATAACGGTGATTTGTATGAGAAGAAGTGTTTTTGACGAAATAACGGAGATATTTGAAGAAGAGTTTTTGACGAAATAACGGAAATATTCGAAGAAGTGTTTTTAAAGAACGGAGGCATATAGTGAATTAACTTGAAAGCTGGTGACATTTGCGGGTGGGCGACTTAAATTATGTTTGGGTGGTGGTTCCCCGAAATTGCTAGATGCAAAAAACCGGCGTATCCTCCTGAAATTATTTTAACCCCCCGGATAAGGACATTACTTCCGACTAGATGATGCATAAATATGTTTGCAGAATATTGTTTTCATAAAATATGATTCTCTGTCGATTTTCCTATCATCTGTTTCTATCCCCAAGCAGGGACGTGTCTAGAGGGTTTCCGTCCGGGGGTGTCCACCTTGGGAAATTCCAACGGCACCCCCCCCCCCCTTGAATCAGAATAAGACCGAACACAAGTTTTGCATAATTCCATTTGCACCCCCCCCCCTTGTATCTCAGTGCTCATAGGCCTAATATCCCATATCTCCATAAACCATGGTTCTATATTCCCGGTATGAGAACATTCAGATATTTTACATATTTAACTTCATACAAAAGCACACAGCTACGGACAACAGACAACGACACACCAGGCTTACCGGTGTGAGAACATTTTGAAATTTGAAACAAGAAAATCGCAAATCCTAGCATCTAGACTGGCCTCAACTGAAGCTTCCCTATAGTGTTGGAAATTTCAAACCTCATACTCCCCCTCAGGTTGGAAAATTCTCCAACTAATGAGCATTTCGGTCCACAAATCTGACCAAATATAGTAAAATATTGTTAAACTTATTAGCATTTTTGTATTGGCCACAGCGGAGACACAATGACACACCGGGCCGACCATGGTTCGGCCCGGTGTGGGAAAATATTGTAATCTGAACAAGAAAATCGCAAAATCCTAGGATATAGACTAGCCTCAAGCCCTCCTAGAGTTGGAAATTTCCAACCTAACACTCCACTTAGGTTGGAAAATTTACAACTGATGACAATTCCAATGACAATGTTGACCAAATGTATGATAATATTGTTTTCTTAAATTAACTAGCAGTTTTTGACTGGCCATGGCGGAGGGACCAGGACACAAGCTTTCCAACTGTTGGAAATTTCCAACCTGATGACTATTTCAGTCCAAATTTTTTACCAAAAATAAGAAAATTTGCAAATATTGGTCCAAAAAACAATTAATTCCCCCCAAGAAATTGTTTGAAAATCAAACTACAAGAACATTTTCAACATACTGTTGGTGTGAAATTTCCAACTAATGTATTGGCAGGTATGAAATTTCCAACTGTTGAAAATTTTGACCAAAGTTGGGGGGTTGACACACCCCCCCTACCCACCCCCCCCCTGTCGCCACGTCTCTGTCCCCAAGCAGGGAGTACATGGTTTATCTGGTAAAACCCAAGGGACGGTTATGATTTCTGGAGATTGATTTAGATTTGTTCAGACAATTCAATGGAAGCTGACAGATATCTTCAGAACAATAATGTCCGTCACTGCGTTCGCTGTCGGGACCCGGATCCTCCAACTGCGGCATTCTTCAGTTCAAGAAATATTTCCATCGTCAATATAATGAATCCTTATGAAAGATCCGCATCCATCATCTATTCTTGCGATCAATATCAACAGACCCTTCCTTCATAGCGCTGCACGTCACATTCTTTGGTAGAGTCCATATTGTTCTGGCTTCGTACGGTTCAAGAGCTTTTACTCTCTTTTGTGTGTTTCTTTTAGAAGAAATTCAAGTGCATATGTAAGGTTTGGCGCAGGTGAATTCTTAAGTGGCGTATTTATCTATTGCTGTCGTTACTGATTTCTGTTTGTAAAAAATAGAATTGGCTATGCCAGTGTTAACACTATTCAAAAGTTATAAAATATCCTGTGATTTGTCTATATGTGGTTAATTGGATACAATGACGGGTGCTGCGCTGGCGTAATATTAAAGACTTTGTGTCAATGCATTCTCTTATATATGCGAGTCGACCATAGCGAGAGAGAGAGAGAGAGAGAGAGAGAGAGAGAGATGTTTATTCCCCCAAATATGGAGACAATTATGGTACAATATATATATATATATATATATATATATATATATATATATATATATATATATATATATATATATACAAAAGTTACATGAAGACATATATATACACATGCAATATAATTTAACTTGAGAAATTCATTGTGGGAATGATATACTGCAAGACAAGATGTTTAAGACATATATATAGTGAAGTATCCGATATGATGTCTTCATCATAAAACTTCTAAATCAGTTCAATTTGCATTGGGATACACCCGCCTAGGCAAAACGCGAGGAATGTATCGCTATTCATGCTGTCAAGAAAGGTAAAAGTTTCAATTCCAAATATGTCAATCAGTGAATACCAAAATGTGTTCCGTACCATCTGTGCAAACTCAGATGTACACTCGAGATATCTATGAAACAAGAGATTTGAATATGTTTGGTTGCAGCGATTGCATTGAGCGTCATTGTCATACGTGGTTTTGGTCAAAATATTGGCCATCTTGATACAAATTGGAAAAAACTCAGGTTCTTCGAGAGAGAGCTGCCAAAGTTTCCACAGTGACTGGTTGAATATATAAGAAAATGCATTGGCCAAACAATTTTTTTATAAATTTTTCTTACATTCATTAACAATTTTTATCATTATTTAGAATGTTTTCCAACATTCTTTAACGTTTTTATCATTTTTATCATTTTTTCTTACATTCTATAATAATTTTTTATCATTTTTCTTATATTCTTTAACAATTTTATAATATTTTATCATTTTGTTCTTATATTATTTAACAATTTTTATCATTTTTAATCATTTTTTCTTACATTCTTTATCAATTTTTATCTGTTTTTCATTTGTTCTTACATTCTTTAACAATTATAAAAAATAATATAGGCCAATGCATTCTCTTATATATATAGTCGAGGCGACCTATGGTCGACTGGCATATATAAGAGCATGAATTGGAACAGGGTTTTCGCAAAAATTCAGGAAGCTCCCGTCATGAAAGGGTTAACTGCAAACGAAATCCATTTAGCAAAAAAGGGTTAAGGTGACTGCATGTTTGAGTGATAGGGATCGGATTAATGACAGAAACTAACGCGTCATCTGAGCTTCCATTAGCCTCGATCAGACTGAGGTAATTCACAACATTACAATAAATGGCATCGCCAGTCTCCGGCTTAATGCATGCACAGATTACTAATTATGTGCTCAAATGCCAGCCCATTAGAGGGAGCACGTGTGAATCAGAGAAGGAAGGAGCGTTCAAAATAAGAGATAATCTACTCAAAACGCATTTTATGGTAGTTCTTTGTTGCATATTTTATAAGTCGGTCCCCTGGTAGACTTGTAACCACCGCTGGATCGGGAAACGTGGGGATGCTTTCGGAGGACCAGTTCCCTATGTCCAAGTTTCCTTTTACGTAAAGCAGCTAGTGAACGGAAGGGACAATACTGGTATACATCGATTACTTTTCTATACAGCGGACTTTACGCGCAGATCCAGTGGCTAGATTTTTCGTCAATTTTTAATTGACTTATATCAAACCAATCAATAGCAAATGTTATGTATCGGAAAGAGTGATATGTTACGGTCATAATGAGTATTATAGTCTAATATTTTGTTAAATTACGCACATACTATGTAATTAGGAGTAACTCGCGCTTAACCCTTTACCAAACAGAAGGGCCTGTGCCAATGCATTCTCTTATATATGCGAGTCGACCATATATAAGAAAATGCATTGGCTTAACACATTAGGCCAATGCATTCTCTGATATATGCGAGGCGACCTATGGTCGACTCGCATATATAAGAGAATGCATTGGCACAGGGCATAACTGTAACCATCACAATGTGGTCAATGAGCCGGTTCCAATGATATCCATATTTGTATGGTTTTATTGAGACAGACCCAAGATAATTTAGGCTGTTGCAGCTTTATTTGGCCGTTTTTGGCCGGTTTGTTGGGTAAAGGGTTAATATGTGTGTGTTCATTATGCTCAGAGATTACCGGAACTGTTACGAAGTCGCGAAGTCAAATTAGTTCTATTCTTTTGACATTATGTAAACATTGTGATAAAATATATTGTTCACAATAAAGTATTACTTTCAGTTGGCAACTATTGTGGCGTTCAGAACAAATATAAAGTTTTCTATGGAATAAACCAGGTTACTTTCACAATTCTGATAGTTTACTACCGTCAGTTGGTGATTATATAGAGGAACTCAAACTCGTTGTGTTGGGATATAAGATTTTATGGAACGAGTTTGATAAATTTGACTCACAACGAGTCGTAGACGATTTGTGAATCAAATTTATCAAACGAGTTTCATAAAATCTTATATCCCAACATAACGAGTTGAATATCTTGTATATCACATAAAAAACTAGAGCTTTGTGCCTTTTTAACAAATCAAAACCCTTAACCCTTTCAGTGCCAAGTCCGATATTTGTATCAACCCATATTTCCTTGATCATTTTTCAAATTTATTAATTATAATAATGTGATACATTGATGTAAAGAGCTCTAAAATACACACATTTACAGCGTTGGATGAGACTCTTCACAGTAGTATACGACAGTATTACGCTCTCTGGCTGGCAACGGAAAATATAGCTCCCAAATTTGCCTCTTTGTTTTGTGTCTGTTTTCGTCAGTGCTACGGGGTTGAACACGAATTTAACATTAATGAAAAGCAATCATTTTACATTGTCTGGTGTTGGTGTCATGCACTGTCTTTCGAAGTAGCATTATTCCGTCTGAATCAATTGTAAAGACGCGCGGTCATTTTTGTTGACGCGATGCCAAGTGATCCCGGGAAGCACGAACCTATTCATAAAAATGAAATATGGAATGGTTTTTTAATGATGTAATAGGGGTTTCGTGTGATATATATACATAAGGGCTGTACTTTACTTTATCATTATGACCGTAAGACATCACTCTTTCGGATAAATATAGCTTTTTCTATTGATTTGTATGAAAAGTCGATTAAAAATTCGGCCACTTAAAGTCCGTTATAGAAGAGGAAGGCAGTCGTATTTCGACATAAACCAGTATTATCCCTACGATTTCACTAGCTGATTTATGTCGAAAGAAACATGTACTACAGTTCACTATGTATAGGATAATGGCTGAAAAATATGTATAGGATCAAGCCAGATAATAGCTACAAACAGTACAGTATTTTAGAGAATGGAGCGATATCGGCCTGCGGCCTAGATCGATCCATTCGCGGAAATAATGTACTGTTTGAAGCTATTATCCGACTTAAAATATTGCCAATTCCAAATCGTCACCTATGACCAGAATGTATTAACCTGAAATTGGGTAAAGAAACCTGAGCGGTGTTCCACGTGGTCGGCCATATCCACCCGCTCATTGGCTGCACGGATGGCGTGACATCTCAACTCATTGTTAACTTAATAGACGGGCAGTATCCCTGAGCTCATTCTGCCCTTACATTTCAGCAATTATATTAAATTATTTATGCGGCATAGTTTGGATTTGGAGGAGAATGACTGATTGGTGCGCGCGGTATGCCTCATCTGAGATTTTGCGGTCGTTACTAAAGATCGAAGGACTAGATTTACATGTAAATTACTATATTAGTTTAGGTTTTGTTGTGATATGTGTTAAACATACCACCGCGGAACAGAATTAGATTCGCGAAATTTTACAGTTCAAAATTCAATGCCTATTCGTGAAACGACATGCCTGAAATTTGAAGTTAGTCACCCGACCCCCTCCCGAGTAACGAGACTCTATAAGAGTAACCCTTCCGTCATGTGTGTAACTATAAATCAGAGCGATAGTATACTGAAAATCGTTGTCTACCCTATATACATGGTCAAATGAAATCGTTCTCTGAATGGATCGTTATTTGTAAAATAATGTACGATCACGACAATAAACATCCATTATCCTATAAACTGGACTCGGTGAACAAAGGAGTGACGTCATAGCCATGTTTTAAGTTGTTATATAGAGGATCTCACATGAGTTTCTATTTTATACGGAATTTATCAACCGAGTTCACTAAATTCGATTTGAGCCGAGGTTTACCGAGGCTCAAATAGAATTTAGTGGACGAGGTTGATAAATTACGTATAAAATAGAACGAGTTTGAGATACCTTTTATCACATGATCAAATAAACGCAAAGTAACGCGAAGTATTCATCGAAAACAACAATCATAAACTTCAGCGATCGCAAGTCATTTAAATAATGGCGTGACATCATCACATGCGCTAATATTACACGTGTGTCTTACCAATAATTATGAAGCTGGTTTTGTAGGTTAATTACGTGATAAACAATGATCTTCTATGATATTGGATATGGGTATTGTCGATGTGCAGAACATTTTGAGATTGTATTACTCTGTTCACTGGGGGAGGGGGACTGCTACTTGAGAAATTGCTGGCTTCCGATAAACAATACGGTGCGCTGTCGATACGATATGGTGCCCAGTCGCGAAACTACTGCACACTTCTGATGATTTTGTTTTTAATTTTAAGTGCATTTATTTTGACGACGGACAGATAGATATAGTTCGCCGAGAAGTTGGTATGAGTATTGAAGGTAATACTACAATTATATAGAAACTATTTACTCAAGCAATGTGTTGAATATGAAAAGTAAAGTTGGAAAGTTGTCCCATTGGATTACAATGTATTATGGAAAATTTTACATCATAATAAATGCAAAACATCGCATCCTATTGTGTGTGTATGGGTTGTTTTCAACAAAAAGCTTTCATTTTCTACATTTTTGGAAACGTTGTACGGCACTGGAGCAAAATATATTGTTAATCGGTGACTGATAAACTGCTTGTTTGGTTCAATAAGGATGAATCTAAAATGGAACTAAATAACGTTAGAAATCCGAGCTTGTATTTCTGCATTCCGTATCATAGAATATTAGCTGAACCACTTAAAGCCAAATGGCGGTTTGCGCTCCAAAATACGCTAAATAATATTCGCTTTTGAATTTTCTCGGTATCTAAATAGGTCAGTAAATACTTGATCTACCATTCTACGATCATGTTATGTCCCAGAAAGACGCATTGAAGTAATAAAAAATACAACTTTTAACACGATGTTTGGTCCCAAAACAAAAACAGCCATGTGCACAGCATGGAACAGAAAATAGTACTCCTGATATGGTAGAAATAAAGAGCATTTATTTCACTTCTGTGCGAAAACAAATTGAAAACAGTTGTACAATGGCTGCGATTGTGGCACGTATTTCCAGAGCATATGAAGCCGGTATATATATCAATATCTCGTGTATTTGTTAAACTATCTGATACCTTCTTCCAAATTACGTAGGCAAATCATTTCCGGATAAGGTGACCCTGTGTCATTGTACTTTTTACTTTGTTTAATAGCATGTCTTCTCTGTGTAGATGTATTTCGAACAGCAACGGCCCATCAAAATGGTCAGGGAATGGATTATCATGAGAGTGGGTGTAATCTTTGATTGTTTATTTTTTTTTCTGTATTGCCAATCTCAGCAATACCACTGAGATGTCGTACAATCATGATAATTCGTGCGGCGGTGACTCTTTGTGTGGGAATGAATGTGAATTTTGCGTGAGAATACATGTGGCTACTCACAAGACTCAAAGATTCTCACAGTCAGTTAAAAGGTGTACATCTGAATGATCAGTTATTTATTTGGAGGGATATCAAGGAGGTAAAAGCAGACGACAGATAAAAGAAAGTGCACGAGCCATATTTATTGATAGATAATAAGTTCAACAAACGACCTGTGAACATTTCCTATGGGACGATGCTTTAAAGTGATATGAAACACTCCGGTAGGGTGATAAAATATAAATGGAGAATAATCTTGTTCAAAGCAAATATTAAATCCAAATTGACAACACACACCGTCATTCTTATATATTTATTAAATGCAGTGACTCTCGATGGCGAAGTCGTTTTCATTAGTTTATCGCCGATAGATTCGTCCCGAATCGAGTAGTAAATATTTACATTTGAGCGTAGTTCAGACGACGTTTTCTACTAAGTGGTACGGTCGATTAGCTTCAGATTTTCGGCGATGTTAGTAGAATGGTACATGCCTCCATTTTGGCATGGCGCCTTGATACAAACTTATCAGTTTCACGCACTCGAACAAGTACATAATATGTCTTTAATATAGACAGGTATAAACAGAAAACACCACGGCAGGCATCTTGAAATACGCGCAACGAAATTAGTTCCATGCTGCATCTTAATTAATAGCATGAGATTCTGCTTTATAAAGATGTAGAATTATGCCTGCACATTGCAGCAGGATGATGTTTTATCCCGGTGTACCCGACATACCGATGTCTTATAGGTCACATTATGAGACGTGTTAATGCGTTCACAGGCGATGAAAAACCTAATGGTTTCTCCTCGCATCAAAAGCGCCACATTTCTATTTGAATAAATTAGAGCGTTTTAGCATATATATAAACATTGCACAAGCGTTTGACACTAGTCCGACCGTTGATCAATTGCCAATTGGCACATGCGTTTCGTATCACAATAAAACACATCATAAAACCAACAGGTGTGTATCGAGTAATAACAGACATATTTCAAGGGCTAACTTATAATACTGCTTATATGATAAGCTCTATAGGGGGGGATAAGATTTTGTTCACCTAATTTGACTAATTTTATCGGCAGTGATTAGCAATAAGAGCATCGCCAGCCGTGGCAAAATAAGCCCGTGGTAATTCAACAAAGGACCATAAGGAGAAAACAATATACCGAATTTTATAACAATCATATAACAAAAATTAGAGCTAACGGAAACCAAAATAGTCGGCAAATTCTATGTCAACAAGGACCATAACTGCGGCAAAAATCGACCGAATCCAAATTTGAACTTGATCGGTATTTTGTGCTAGTTAACCCACATACCATATTTCATTCCATTCAGTTCAGACATAGTAAAGTTATCATCCGGAAACGAAAACAGCGAACGGACAGCCACACAGACGATCGAACATCGAGGCGGCTAGACGAACGAACAAGGAATGAATAGCCGTTGTAGTGGGGGGGGGGGGGGGGGGGGGGGTAATTACAGGAAAACATAAAAATCGTTCACTTTGTGATAGAAGCGCCAAACTTTCAGAATTTGTTAAGTGGTTGGTGAGTATCACTAAACTGGCTGGTTCCAGATTTTGGAGGTCACCTTGACCTTCAATTTGACCTTGATCTTTTTGAAAATCTCAGTTTTTGGGTTGGGTGGTTTATGCCATCCTTTTCTTACAAAATCGCATCTTCTCACAGTTTTCTCAATACAGTTATAGTTGGGATGTGACCACGGTTCATTTGGGCCAAAACATATCTAAATTTTCATAAGATGGCCGCCAATATGGCCGCCGGAAGTTGAAAATATGACATTTTTTCACAAATATCTCCTAGTTCAATTCATGCTGTTTGGAACTGGTTGAGTAATGCAACTTCATTTTGTGTTTTGTATATTAACTGATCATTGGAGCAATTAAATATGCAATTATTGGGGTCCTAACCCCTTCCAATCCCTCAAAAATTCGATTTTACAGAACGCGGTACAAAATTTTACAAAAAAATCACAATTGGGATTCTAGTCATATTTCAACTAGAAATGAAAAGAACATTGTAATGCAAGTGAGGCATATCATTACCTATGAATATTCCAACTCTCTGGAACCAAAAATGGCCGCCAAAATAAGGAAAATTGTAAATATTGCACCAGGGTGTCATGCAATTGCTTACAAGTTGTGGTTGATGTACAAAATTGGCTAATCTGTATTCTATACATTGAATACTAACATGTCTGATACACCATGTGTCATTGTTACTATTGTCACCACTGACATCACCAGATATATTGGATTTTTCTCTCACAAACTTGACATAAATATCGGCAAAAAATCACTTTTCAGGGTTCGACCATTTTTTCAAATAAAATGCAACTACCTTTGGAATCAAATGTGTTTATTGTTTTGACCTATCTTAAATGTGTCACACTATGGTGTTTATAGACTAAATTGCTCAAGATGGCTTCCAAAATGGCAACCAAATTTGTAAAAAGTAAATTTTTTACACATATCCAGAAAATTATTCTCTGCGTTATCCGAAAAGGTAGCAAATTGTGACTCACTTGGTTATTATACCTATTAGTTAATTAACTGACAACTATGTTCTATTATGTTTATCCTAGATCCGTATGGGGCATGACAAATTCATTTTAAAGTTGCAGTATGGAATTTTGCGGATAACCTCTTTTGTGATTATGGACATATTATTTAAAGGAAATGGGCAGAACTTTGAGACGGAACTGAGATGAACCATGAGATTTGGGTAGTCTGGCCCATTATGATAAAAATTTATCAACTGGATACAGGGTGGAAGCCAAGATGACAGCCAGGGAGTTACTCTATGGTCGTAGATAAGGATAATAGGTATACCGCGAGTTATTGTATGGTCATGGATGATGTGTGGGTATATCGGGAGTGCCCTGTTGGCAAAGGTGGGTTGTATATTTATATATGTTGTGGATGTGTTATCATTGATGGTGTATGGGGAGTAGATCCATGATCATGAGTATGGCAAGTGTGGAACTTATGAGAGGTCGTATGTGCGGGTATTGGTATATCTGGAAGGGCTCACATTTGGTGAAGTGCATATGTATACCTGGATTGACTCTATGGTAATGGATATGGCGAATAGGTATACATGTATAGTGGCTGTATAGTCCATGGTGAGGTGAATAGGAATACAACGCGTGACCGTATGATCGTGAATGTAGTGAATATGTATACATAGAGTGACTATATGGCCATGTGTCGGGTGTATGTGTATACCTGGTGTCCATACATGGTGACTCGTGGTTGTATCGTCATTTGTGGTATGTACGGGTATAACCAAGTATGGCTGTATGATCAGGTGTACGTGTATAAAGTGGGTGACTATGTTGTCATTTGTGTTGTGTTTATGTACACATGGAGTGACTGAGGTAATGGGTGGGTTGTACATGTGTACCTTGGGTGGCACAATAACTCAAGGATATGTTAATCAATGAAGAGGTCATGTCAGAGAGTTCTCTATCTTGATGGTGTTTATATACATGGGGGGGGGGGGCGTAAAACACGGAAAACGATGGCCCCCTATTACCACACAGTCATTACATATATACATAAACACCACAGACATAACAATATAGTGACCCACTGTATACATGTACACCTGACCCATGACCACGGGTGACCTTACAGCCACGCGTCACGATACAGGCACACCGGGGATACTCATAAACATGACCGATAACCATATAGTCATTCCTTGTATACCCATTCAGCTCACCATTGGCCATAAGGTCATCCCCTGTATACATATTCTCCAAACACGTGGTCAAATAGACAATCAATATATACATCAACAATGACCATAAAGTCACTCCGGGTATACATATGCACCTCACCAATGGCCATATAGCCACTCGCTTCATACATATACCTTCACCAATGGTACCTGACCTATGGCCATATAGTCACACCGTGTGTACCTATTCAAAACATTCATACACGACCATGGTCAATTCTTGCATACATATTCACCTCAACATTGACCATGACACTCCATGTATCCCTATTTATCACACCATAGCCGCATAGTCACTCAAGATATACTAATACACCCTAGCCATGTCAGTATAGTCACTCCATGTATGCATATGCACTTTATCCATGGCCATATAGCCACTTGCTATATACACATATCCCTTGCCCATGACAATAACGCAATACATGTGTATACTGCCAGGCTGGTATAACCTACACATGACCATACCGCCACGAGTCACCAAACAGGAACACCAGGTATACTCATACGCCTGACACATGACCATTTTAATAGTCACCTCCTGTATAGATGTCCATTATATTTATGACCATACCGTCACTACTTGTATACCTACATGTACTCATCTCACCATTGACCATACATTCACTACCTGTATACCTATATCGACAGACATAGTCATATAACCACTCGATATACATATACAGCCCACCCTATACCATAGATTCACTCCAAGCATACAAGTAAACCTCATTAATGGCCATCCAGATATACACACAGCCACTCAAACAATCCATACTTGCATATACACCTCACACATGACAATTCAGCAATTCACTGTATAATCATACATGCCATCCATGATAATACAGCTAATCCCTATACACCCACCAATGATAATACATCCATGAGATATATAAATATGCATCCCACCCGTCACCACAAGGACACTCCCTATATACCCACACACTCGATAATGTCCACCCAGCTTACTCCAGGTAATCATATTCAATCATGACCGTACAGTCATTCGCTGTACACCTATACCATTACCCGTAACCATAAAATCATACCCTATTTACCAACACACCCATCCATGATCATACAGACAACACATGTACATCCCACCCATGCCCTTACAGTCACTCCGTATATACATAATCAACACATAGATGACCATGTAGCTATATCCATACACCACACCAATGCCCATACAGGACCACCTGGTGCACCCGTACTGGATATACACAATCATACACTATACAGTCACTCCATGCATACCGATTCACCTCACACCTGGCCATGACATCTCCTTGTACACATAGATGCATCTTACAATGGACAACCCACTCATAACCATATAATCACTAATTGTATACCTATTCACATAAGTCATGACATACAATAACTCACTGTATACCTATTCACCTCATGTATGATCATAGAGTAACTTCCTGGCTACGATCTTGGCATCCACACTGTATTCAGTTGTCATTTTCTTAGCATAATGGACCAGAATAGCCAAATATTATGGTCCATCTCAATTCTGTCTCAAAGTTCTGCTCATTTCCTTTCAATAACTATGGCCAAAATCACAAAAGAGGTGCTCGGCAAAATTACATACTTTAAAATGAATTTAGTTTGCCCCATACAGAAGTGGGACAACCAGAATAGAACATTTAGTTGTCAGTTAATTAACTAACACGTATAATAACCAAGTGAGTCAAGTTTTGCTACATTTTCGGATAATGCAGAGAATGTTCGGGATATATGTAAAAAATTTACATTTTACAAATTTGGTTGCCATTTTGGAAGCCATCTTGAGCAATTTGGTTTATAAACACCGTAGTGAGACACATTTAAGATAGACCAAAACAATAAACACCTTTCAATCCAAAGATAGTTACATTTTACCTGAAAAAATGGTCCAAACCTGAAAAGTTAATTTTGGCCAATATTTATGTCAAGTTTTTGAGAGAAAAGTCCAATATTTTTGACGATGTCAGTAGTGACAATAGTAACAATTAACCATGGTGCATCAGACATGTTAGTATTCAATGTATAGAATGCAGAATTGCCAATTTTATACATCAACCACAACTTGCAAACGATTGCAGGAGACGCTGGTGTAATATTTACCATTTTCCTTATTTTGGCGGCCATATTGGCAGCCATTTTGAGCCAAAGTAAGAATTTTGGTTCCAGTGATTTGGAATATTCATAGATAATGATATGCCTCACTTACATTACAAAGTTAATCCCAATTGTGATTTTTTGTGAAATTTTATACCGCATCCTGTAAAATCGAAGTTTTGAGGGATCGGAAGGGGCTAGGACCACAATAATTGCCTATTTAATTGCTCCAATGATCGGTTAATATACAAAACACAAAATAAAGTTGCATTACTCAACCAGTTCCAAACACCATGAATTGAACTAGAAGATATTTGTGAGAAAATGTCATATTTTCAACTTCCGGCGGCCATATTGGCGGCCATCTTATGAAAATTTAGATATGTTTTGGCCCAAAATGAACCGTGGTCACCTCCCAACTATAATTGTATTGAGAAAACTGTGAGAAGATGCGATTTTCACAAGAAAAGGATGCATAAACCACCCAACCCAAAAACTGAGATTTTCAAAAAGATCAAGGTCAAATTGAAGGTCAAGATGACCTCCAAAATCTGGAACCAGCCAGTTTAGTGATACTCACCAACCACTTAACAAACTCTGAAAGTTTGGCGCTTCTATCATAAAGTGAACGAGTTTGCAACTACCGCCCCCCCCCCCCCACTATTGTGCATGCATGCCATGGTCCCCATATATTATAAGGTATATTTTCCCCATCCCCATATTTGGGAAACGTTGTAAATATAATACCTAAAACAACAATTGTAAATTTGAGATTATAGAAATTGTGAAGAATGTCGTTTTTGTGAAGAATGTCGTTTTAGTCTCGCCCCTACAAACAGATGCTTGAACATAAGTTGAGATTGTAATGTGTGTTTTGTTCAGGTCAAGAGTTCAGTCAAGTCAAATTTAGGCTCGTAAGTCGCACTCATTCGGAAAGGTTGAAACACCAGTTGAAAAATTCTGATCCAAGGAGTGTGTGCAAATGAACACTTCTCACAGTTGAAAATCTGTCTCACTCAAGAGCGTGTAGTTGAAAAGTCGACCCCCTAAACGAAGACCGTCTAGCCACGCCCCTGGGAGCTGGTGGACGCTGCAGACAGATGCAATATTGCATATATGCGATTACGTGCGTGAGTACTGCCTGCAATGTGTACCGATCAATTATTGGTTTTAAAATATACCCATGAGAAGAATTCCGCTAAAATCAGGAAAATATCCTATATCTCAATTCATGACATGTCAAAACACATTTGAGATTTGTGATCCGGCGATTCAACAGTATGAAAGATGGTGAAGATAGCGAATATTCCCAGGAGTCTTTTGCGCCGTTCTGTAACTCGGAGTCTGTGCCACTGGAAGCATTTCTGGCGGTTCAGCTTTAATTTTCTGATCAGATGTGCCCCAAATGATTTACGACTATGATGTTCCACCAAATTGCATGCACGCATTACTCTTTTTTCTTTATTTTTTTTTTGTTGGAATAGAACATTTACCGCGCTGCACTGCGATTGAGCGCCCGGGTTGGTGTTCTTATTCATTACGCGCGCCGCGTGTATACTGTCCTAGAGATTCTAGACTGCTGTGGGCGCTGACATTAACATGGGTGTTTTATTTATAGAATGGGAAATTTTGGGATGATTAAAAGTCGAACTGCGTCCGGTAAAAGGTGTAGTTTGGAATTTCAATTTCGTTTATTGTCGTTAATTAACGTTATGTCAATAATGTTGATTTTTGGTTTGGTCTTATATTTCAACTTGTATAGACTTGTTTCGTTCTCCAGCCCACTGGGGGTTGTGATCGGAGACGGCGGAGTCGGCTGCCTGTTCGTTAATTAGGTGCTGGTTGTTATTGTTATTTTAACGGAATACTGAGTCTGTCATTCGCGAAACCAATATATTTTATATTCTATATTTACAATCATGTGTATATAATATATGATCTTGAGCGCGTTACCATTTCTGACTATGGTTTTCTCGTTTGTCATGATGTCCTTCCTTCATTGATTCGCCATTAGCACTATTTTCGGATATAGGACGGCGAAACCATTGTGTCCGTGACACTTCGCTACCACAAACAAAATAGTACGGTGGTTCTCATTCCGAGACATGTATTCGCTCACGTAGTCATTCTGTGCCAATGCTATAAAACTTATACATTTACATGTGTAATTTACAAGAAAGTATACAATTTCCAGTACACAGTCAATAATATACTATCATCGGCAATACTACATATCAAATGTGCTTGCTTGTGATGGGATTAGTTTTACTTTATCTCCGCATAATATCAATATAATCGGCCTGTAGGTTATAAATCAGTGACTTTCATGTATTCCGTCTTGCAATTCATATGCATAGACGTTGTATATTACTGACCGCTGTTATACGGAACGTTTATTTATCAGCTATATTATTCGGTCGCATTAAGCAGAACGGGGCCCAAATAAGTCACACAACGTCGGTCAATAAGTGGAAAACACGGCCAATAAGTAAACAAGTCGGCCAATAAGCAGTAACACGACAATAAGCCATTACAATGTAATGGAATTTTCCAAACATTGGGAGGGGGTGAGAGGATCAAAACTTAGAAAGCTTGTGTTTTGGTCCCTACCCGTGGCCAGTCAAAATTAATTTAAGAAAACAATATTTTCCTACTTTTGGTAAAAAATTGACGGAAATGGCCATCTGTTGCAAAATTTTCCAACCTTAGTGGGGGTGTCAGGTTGGAAATTTCCAACTTGGAACTTTGAGGCCAGTCTAAGTGCTGGGATTTTGCGATTTTCATTTTCTCACACCTTGCCGAACCATGGTCGGTCGGTGTGTCCTCGCCCCGTCACGTGGCCACGTGAATTTGACTCAGTTAGACGACTAGATATTAGTATTTTTCAGGTTCAGATCTCAAAACTACTGGTCCCCCCAGAATAGGCTACAATTAAGGGGTGCAAATGGAAACATTGGTCTGGTACATGGGGTGCAGTTGGAAATTGGCTCCCCCTCCCACGGAAATCATCTAGCCACGTCCCTGGACCCATCGTCAGTTTTGGAATTCCAGATACAAGTTTGAAATTGGTCTCAACAAAATAAGTATTCAGAATGATATATATATTTCGAACCAACGGTTGAAAAATTTCCTACTTTAAATCAACTTTTAGTTATAATATGGTAATCTACGGATAATTCCTAACCAAAGGGTTGGTGTCATATTGATACAAAGCATATATCCAACAGTTGAAAGTACTGAAGTAACAGTTTAACTGTTTCAGAATTCCAGCCCAGTGGGTGTAAATCTATGTCTCATTAATATTTTTGAATTCATGCATTCGGTAATCTCATAAAAGTACATTTGAGGGCTCGCAAATTACGTTTACGTGTAGTCATATAGTATTCGGGAGCCTTTATTCAGCGTCGGATGTGTCTGCGGCCCCTGCGCAAAGTGGCCCCTTTGTGCATTAGGCCCATGTGTGTGCTTAGCGTACATTTGGACCAATATGTTCACATAGGTTCATATTCGACTTGTTGATTCTGAAATAAGCCATGCCCATAGTGGATTTTCATCCGTTATTTGGTTGCATGGCACGGGCCACAGTGAAAACGCATATTTAAAGAGCGTACATCTGGTCTGCAAATAGGTTCATATTGAACCTAAATATTCACATTTATTTGATTCTGAAGTAGGCCATTGTTGAGCTTATTTTAATTTATGTGTTTTTTTTTTATTTATTTAACTAAACTGTTTTTAATCAAATTTTTTGAAAAACTAACGCCGTTATAACCTGCGCCAGGGTACCCCGAGTCACCACACCAAATTTGTTTGAAATCGGTCTAGGGATCTGGGAGAAATATCCGAACAGACAGACAGATATTACACTTTTATGTATATAGACGACGTCCTACGCCTGTGCGCCACGAATAATGCCGATTTTAGGAGTAATTATCAGTTCCAGTTGCCTGTGCGTCAAGTCGGATGGAGGTTAATTAAACATTTATCGAGATGGTGGTAGAGTTGTTTCGCAAACTTATGATTATATAATCTTTAATGCCTCCGCATGGGAGAGTATATTTACATACACATATATACATATATGATTATGGTGTGGGCGGTGGGTCGGAGAAGTATAGATGAAGAGATAGTGTGTATAGTTGTAAGAATGTAACGATGGTTGCCGAGAACTGTAGAAGAGTGTAGTATATGTATAAGTGGGTGAAGTAGAACATGATCAGATAGAACAATCGGTTCTATAACACTTTCATAACAAATGTCAGTTGCAGACTATTTAAGTCGTCATATTGTCGTGTTGTTCCCCATATTCTTACAAGAATGGAGCATGCAGAAATACTGCTGACTCGAGGATTACATTGTCCAGATTCTCTGCAGATCCAGCGAATGGTACTGACGGAGATCCTCCGAGAATTAAAGCCATAAGTTCTGGTAGGGATAGTGATGCGTGATACATATATATATCGATGCCATATTTGTTGATGATCATAGTCCAGTAATAATTTATTTGATAACCTCCAAGATGGAGAGCGTATGTACATGCATGGTTTTAAATATGATACAATATGTATATACAAAGTTACTGTTGTCTGTCACATGAGTTCATAGCTCACGGAAAGAGAGTCCATATATATGAGGTATATTGCGGAGGATGGATGGTCACAAACATCAAATCAGCGTCCAGCTATTAGGCTTCTGTGTATGGGTTCTCCTCTGATGATACCACACATGCGGTACAGGAATCTTGATGTAGCAAGGATGATGTGATCTGTCGCTTGTGATATAAAGTTTGGTAGACACAATGATTTGCTTCCAAATAAGTACATTTGGAGATGTTGACACGTGAGGCTATCCAGAAAAACATACGTTTGTATTCCAAAACGATTGATGATGAAGTCCCAGTAATCATTTCTCATAGCACATGCGAAGGTCGAGCTGCACAGGAACATGGCGTGTGACATCTCACTATCATATGATACAGCACAGAGATTACATATCATATTATTGGGATAAGTCGTTTTGTTTAAAAGTGAGCCAAGGTGTTTCAGCTCGTATGTATATATTGGGAACATTTTTAATAGACGCCATGTGGACCAGCAGTTTGTTGGTACTGAATGAACACATCGGAATATTTCGAGATCACAGTTGTTGCTAACCTCGGATGACCATTCATGACTGTATACTGAGGTAACGCTCTCGTTGACTAGTTTTTTCCATGTTACCCTATCTGGGAAATAACCTGATACGAGGAAAGTTTCTAGGTGGCCTGTCAGGTGATATTTCTTCAGAAGAAGCGTGATATCGGAACTAAATCCGGACGTATGACGATTGAATAGTCTGGCACAATATAGTTTGAACAGAAACAGTTTGAGTGGCACTCTATGGCCTTCTCCTCAACCGTTCAGCAACAAGAGAGGCACGCGTTTTTCCGTTATCGAATTTCGACTGTTGAAGTCCTAGATGAACACATTCTGAGCTTTCCGGTAGTAGTTTGTCACCCAATTTCCAGGTCCTATTGTGAAGTTCTTGTTGGCGTTTCGTTTCGTTAAAAACCACCACTGTACTTTTAGTTACAGAAAAGTTAAATCGCCATCGTTTGCTGTAGATATAGCACATATCAATGAGGCTATCGAGGCCAGATTTCGTCAGCGATATCAGGTCGATGTCGTCGGCGGTCGTGGGCGAGGTGCAGGTAGTTGACTACTAGATTGTTGACTACACCAGTATATGAGCGATTGGTCCTGCACAGCTCCCACAAGTTCCAAAGTCTATTAGGTTGAATATGGCAATCGATCAGTAATGAAAATTCAGCTCTATCTACTATAGATTGTCTCCATTCTGAACAGTAGTCAGTCTCTATTTTCTCGCCAATAATTTTACTCCATTGGGATTTCGAAGGAAAGATGCCGTTCTCCATATATACAGTTAGGAACGAATACAGATCATATTTCTTCAGAATGCAGATAATATCCTTGACAAATCCAGACACCTGCCGACTAAATAGCACGACCTGGTATGATTTTAAAAGAAATAATTTAAGTGGCGTTTGGTGGCCAATTGGCAAATGTAAAAAAATTCCAGGAAACACAGTTTTCGTAATGAATTTCTCTTTCGGCTGGCATTATTCCCAAGAGACCTAGAGCTAGAATGGTTGGAGCCCGTGTCGGTAATGACTGGATTTGCTTTACACAAACCCGGAATGACCTCTCGATGTTCAACATGGCAGCACTTTTGTCTAATGGAAGTAACTCACATCCATAGAGAGCTTTCGGTAACACGATGCATTTGAACAGTTTAGTCATGACAGCGGGAGAACATGACTGGATGGTGCGTTTTCCAGCTAAGGCAAAGTAGGCACTACGCATCTTATGTGCAATGTTTTGAGAGCGTTTTAACGTGTTACCAAATTTGCCCTGAAGAATTCCAAGATGTGTACATTCCGTGTCAGTTCTGATTAAAACCATACTCAGACTCTAAAAGTACTGAGTCTGATGACAATGGGTAGAGATTCCATTACTCCCAGCAGGAATTACGTATTTGCCAGCCAATCACAATATCCTCATGAACGCGATGTGACCAATCAGACGACAGTCGCATGGAATTCCCAAGACAAGGGGAATTCCTTCAGCCTGTACCGATTCCAGTAAACCCCGCCCAATTATTATAGTTATAAATAGCACAATAATTTTTCCGCCGCATGGCTAATGTTTACAAATTCAGTCTAATTTTCGGTAGCATTTTAAACAAATCGTGTCTCCGACGGAAAAAATAATTGTCCGGCAATTATAAAATTTTTCACAAATTCACGTTGTTAATGACAGTCATCGACTTATCTTTCAATACTACTTTGCTTTTTGCAGTGAGTTCGTTCTTCCCGGTAGATCTGAGATATGTCCCAATAAAACTAGAGCCGCATATATGTCGCAATCTGAGGTAGATTTCGCTTTTGGATTTGGCTTAACTCATTTGTGTGCCGGCGACAAGATATATCGTCGCCCGAAAGACACCATCTGAGCGCCGGCGACGAGATAACTCGTCGCCCAACACACACCGTTTGTAACATTCTGCCTTCTGATATAATCTCACAATTTCAATATGTTTGCACATGATTAGAACCCTGCATACCACAAGTCACATTTTGGGAGAAGCGTTTGTTTAATTTTCAAGGGGAGGGGGGTCTGTATATACGCGCATGCGCAGATTCAACTTGTACATCATGGTATAGCACAGCATGTCTCCGTTCAAACGACGCACCAGGCAGCTCTGCATGTCGAGGCGTTTATGAGATACAGTCGAATGAAAACAGGTGGTGAAAATTGATGTGATCTGTGGGCGTGACTAAGACTTGCAGAGTTCAAACTCTCTAAGATGTCAACGCATACAGCGTACATATCTGTTAATTGAAAACCGATTTTAATTGTGTAAAGGTCGATTCCTATCAAGTGGGCATGTCCTGATCCATCGTAAACTTGGTTAGACACCAAACGACACAGGAACGCTGATGTCGACAACGTACACAATATGTCAATCAAACTCTGTACCTTAAAGGTACGGTTGGCCTTGGCGGTGGGTATCCTGTAAAAATATTTCCACCCGTCAAAAACCGCCACAAACAGAAAGAACATCAAAATTTAGACAGACTTTGTCCGTATACAAATAAGAAATATCGTATAAACAGTATGTTATTGTCATTTGTTTGACCATTGTTATGTAAACAAAGGCATAAAAAGTTACTTTTCTGGTGTTTGTTTATATTATGATGGTAAACATAAAGAGCGTTCTTTGTTGGTGAATTCCTGATATGGAACAAATAAAGAGCGTTTATGCCATTTTGTGTGATTAGCCAGTAGAATTGTGCTGTCTTCTGTAACACAATCAGGCTCTTGCTTAGGTAAAATATAGTAGGTCTTTATGATAACATGCTGTTTACGCGATAGTCATGGTATATATGAACGAAACTGTATGCATTTTAATGTTTTTCTGTTTACGGTGATTGGAACAAATATGAATATTTTCGACAACTAAGGCCTCACGTGCCTTTAAGGGGTTCGCCAAATTACAATGAGATTTTACTATAGAAAAAAATTGTCAGTATATTGCTCTTACATTGTTTACGATATCGAACTGAAATTTGGTATGGGGGGGTCGATGCGCTGAATCGGATATAATCGTCACCAGGTTAATCCGATGTACCAATATGTGGCATTGTCACCTAGATGCAGTACGAACTGGAAGTACGTCTCATCGCGGAAAGTGCGACTATTATAGGCCAAAAAGAACGAAACAATACATTTCCAAATAGTTTTCAATTTAATAATCTGCTTTTCTCTGAGAGTGTTCATTGTAAACGTCATCTCATTCAGAAAATTCGTTTAGTCACGCCGATTACCCCCCCCCCCCCCGGATCCTAATTGCCATACTAAAATGCTATGTTATTCCACCGGCAAAATTATTGTCTAAAACTACACTGAATAAATTATTTAGATGGCCACACAAAACAACAACTTTGTGATTTCAATGAATCGGTGTCAATTTTAAGTCCTCGTTGCCATGGCAACATGAAATTTTTGACCTATGATGACCCCCGAGTACCGGACATGGAGTTTAAAAGCAGGTCATGGATATACTAGAAATGCCTGCTGTCAATTCGATTCTGTCCTATATTGAATAGTCAAACTAAATATATAGTTAGTGTGAATAATGTTCTTTTTTCCCAGGAGACCTGGCGCACAGATATCGGTTCCCCTCAGGAGACCTGGCACTCAATGAGTTATTAGGGGTTGATATTGAATAAGAAGCTATGTTTTTCTTTTGCGAAAACGAAAGGCTTTCGCGGAAAGTAAACTCTTACGCGGAAACGAAACCGAAACTACATTATGTCAAGCAAAGTTATTTTTAAAGACAAATGTGGGCGGTGACGTCATACTGCAGGGGGTTGTCTGTGGAAGTTATTTATAGCGACAGTAATGCGACAAATAGCGGGTTTCATCAGACTCAGTACTTTTAGAGTCTGAGTATGGTTTTAATCAGACCTGATTCCGTGTCTTCAGTTAGGACACTATCCCCAAGTTGCCAAGTTCTAGGTAGTCCGTGCTGGCGAATGGTCTCATTGAAGACAACAACTTTACTTTTTGTGTTGGAGAAATTGAATCGCCACTGTCTACTGTATTTGTGGCATATGGACAGCATGTTATCGAGCCCAGTCTTTGTCAGAGACATAATGGCAATATCATCCGCAGTTGTCGGAGCAGCGCACGAAACGTTATGAATGCCGTCCTGTGAGTCTGTTAGTTGTGAAAGCAGTTCGTTGACGTATAAAAGATACAAGAACGGTGAGCTGGTGGCTCCTTGCCTTTGTTCCTTGCGAAATAGTAAAACTGGTTACTGGGACGTACAGATACAGATACAGATAAGGGGATCGGATAAGGCACCATTATACACAACTCTGCTGGTGGCTTCCATATGCATGTTTTTCATGACTCTCGGGAGTTTTCCATAAATTCCGAATTCGTGTAGTTTCAATATCAAGCCAGCATGCCACACCCAATCGAACGCCTTTTGGGAATCGAGAAAGCAAACGAAGATACGAGATCCCATGTCTGACGCATACGAAACAGCCTCTTGCAATACAAATGATGTCATCGTGCAGCTTATATTTTCTTGGAATCCATTTTGTTGTTCGCTGGAAAATTGATTTGTGAAATTTGTATTAACTGTGTGTCAAGTCGGATGGAGGTTAATTAAACATTTATCGAGATGGTGGTAGAGTTGTTTCGCAAACTTATGATTGCCTTTAGTAATTTGACTCACTTCAATTTAAATATTAAATCATGATTTATACACTCTTTATGCAATGTCGTTTGTCGATATGTTTACATATATAATAGACTAGCAGGTGACCCGACTTCGTCCGGGCTTTGACCATGAATTGACCATTTTGAAGGTCAAGGTCAGGTCGGGGTAACAATTTGACCCGTCCAAAACACTCCCGGACAAAAGTATCCCTAGGTATAAAATTTCGTCGAAATCCGTCAGTTTTACCCGATTTGACCTTGAATTGACCATTTTGAAGTCGAAATCCGTTAATTTTTAAATTTAATTTGAGTTAATTCTGCCTTTTTAATCAAGAGAAATGATGGTACCCGTCCCGTGATGATACCCTTCCCTAAAAGAGGTACATTTGTGGGTACCCGTTTCAAGGTGAAGATCACCTCGGGCGGAAAAACTTACCCGATGAAAATCTCCCCCGTTCCTTGGAACCCCTAAGTACGAAGACATACATAAGAATCACCACAACACGCTCATGTCTGGATACAGACACACTCACGTCTGGCCCCAGACATAAGAATCACACTACATGCATACGCTCTTTATCAACGACACTGCGGATACGAACGCTCTTTAACTATCAACGCGATTAAATCCACAGTGCCAAGGACGGTCATTTTGTTGACTGGAAGTGGAGAAGGGGTGTTCGTCTACACTTCATAATATTTTCGTTAACGATTTTATTTCTTAAATAAAACGTTTGAATATTGGTGTAGCACAAGATGAATGTAATGTATCCTCCATGCAGCATGTACGCAGACGACATTGCGCTAGTTTCTGAAAATGAAGCAGATAATACTTAACACCGTCGAAACCTTGTGTCGATATTGGCATATGACAGTCAATCTGGATAAAATTTAAATTATACATTTTAGATAAAAAACGGAATTAAAACCAACAATAACTTCTTATTCCAAAATCAGAGAATCGAAATAGTGGTTCAGAAATAATACCTCTGAATAAGTGTCCATGAACATGGTAGTTATATATGATACAAAAGCTGTAACTTTATCTGAGTCAGCAGGCATTGGGAGCGTTATTATGTACCGTGATATAGACAAAACTCCTGAATAGATATGGTGCAAAATCGAGCGTTAAGATACTTCCTTGGGGTCCACAGATTATGTCCGCTTTTAGCTGCACATGTAAATGGGGAATTTGGTATCCATTCCAGTCAATATCGAAGATGGCTTAACATGGCAAGACTATGGAATTATTTCATAGACATGCAAGATGACAGTCTACCAAACATTGTTTTTCTCTGGGACCTTATGAATACTAGCGATGGATGGTGTGCATCATTTAGCAGTATCTTAGATGCATATGACAAAGTTGAAGACGATATCTATCAGATCCATGGATGCACGGACTCAGTATGAGTGTCCATTGCTCAAATGTGGTTACGTTGTTGAAAATAATGATACACGTATATAACCCGTTCTGTACCAAATACTCATTGGCGAGTAGTTCCCTTAGGAAATGTTGAGATAATAATTTTTTTTTAAACAGGACAGTTTTGTGAACTTATTATCGCAACATTTCCCACCAAAGAATATGGATCCTTCTGATCTTGTATTATCATGTCGCCTGTCATCTGCTCGTTTTTCCTGAACACCCCTCCAAATGAATAATAGACCATTCCAATACATACATTTATAACTGGGCGGGATAATCCATTTAGTAAAGAAAGGGTTAATAAATATTTGATGCTGACTCAGTAGGATGTTTGAGCTTCCTCGCCATTGTTGGTGTAAAACAAATTTACTCTGAAATGGCATGAGTTGTCCGATTATCTGGGTCACATCGGCGTGTAATATATAAGAGTATGAGTCAGGCGTGTTTAGAGCCAATAACAGTCACCTTCAGAGCCAATAACAGTCACCTCCTCGTGGTAGGGATCCCGTGTAATAAGGACTCATCTGGAATCCCTAGGTCCTGTTTATTGCAATCGCCACAGTCCCGCTGCTTCCCTACAAACTCTAATCTCAGTGACGGCGTGACGCTATGGTATTAGAAATGATTATTGGAGAACTGGTGTTTAGCCACTGACATCCAACAATAGCGACTAAGAGTTGGGCATGATGGATGATAGTCAATGATTCGTAAAGAATATCATTTCCTTCATAACATAACGCCAATGCATTCCATGGAAGATATTACAATGCCGTCGTGACAATGTAATTTTTACTAATGATTCGATCACCGGTTTTACTGAACGCGACCTAATGCGTAAAGTCGATATCAATATTGATGGCTAATACCGACATTTATTTTCGTCGGTAACTAACTTGCTTGATCTCAAATGATTGTAGCTCATGTATAACTGATATATCGAACTATTGTTAGGAATGAGTTTCTAAATATTCCGTTCCCTGCTTGCCAACCAGACCAGAATATCTGCAATAGTGATATATATTAACCATTCCATGACTGGAGATTTTGAAATGTTGTGAAAACTCCGAGTCACTGCATTCTCTTATATATTGATACGCGAATCTCCCATAAGGGTACGTTCATACGCTGGCAATATTGCACTACAAACTGATGCAAAAATGCCAGCTGCAAAATTGCCAAAACGGATTAATTTCTCCCAGTTGTCAACAAATCAGCGTTAGTTGTGATCAAAGAACGATAGCGGTTTTTGCGTGATTGGTGATATCACTGAGTTGTTTGCAAAAAATTTAAAACACTCTGCGTGTTGGTATTCTGAGGGGTGTGACTAAACACCGCCCGGACCAGCCCGGACCAGCCCGGACCAGACCGGACCCCCCATATGGACTATATGAGTGATTGTAAGGCCAATATAAGTGCAGGGGTGTCATGGAAACCCACTCAGGGTCGCTATTAACCCTCAAAATGCCGGCATCGGCGAAAATGTTGGCCGCGAAATGAAGCTAACAGCCCGGACCGCCCCTGCTGTGTCCAGGTAGGATTTTAGTATCCATACCTGTGCGGGGGTGTTAATGAAACCCAAATACGCACGTAGAGTGGTCAAGGTCAAACGGAAGTGCCGCTTATTAACCCCTAAACTTCCCAGATTCAGCCAGAATTAAAAAATTGCGCCCACAATGAACAAATTCAGAGCCCGGACCCCCTGAATGTCCTCGTACTTCTAATAACTCCTTACATATGTGTTGTGAAACTACCCTCGACTACACTCACGAAGATACAAGGGCGAGTCGCCCACGAATGCCTGGCAATTAACCCCCAAAATGCCGCCATCGCCGATTATGTTTACCGATAACGACGCTGACAGCCCGGACCAACCCGGACCATCCCAGTCCAGCCCGGACCCCCCCATATGGACTATATGAGTGATTGTAAGGCCAATATAAGTGCAGGGGTGTCATGGAAACCCACTCAGGTTCGCTATTAACCCTCAAAATGCCGGCATCGGCGAAAATGGCGATGGCGGCATTTTGGGGGTTAATTGCCAGGCATTCGTGGGCGACTCGCCCTTGTATCTTCGTGAGTGTAGTCGAGGGTAGTTCCACAACACATATGTAAGGAGTTATTAGAAGTACGAGGACATTAAGGGGGTCCGGACTGTGAATTTGTTTATTGGGGGCGCAATTTTTTAATTCTGGCTGAATCTGGGAAGTTTAGGGGTTAATAAGTGGCACTTCCGTTTTACCTTGACCACTCTCTGTGCGTATTTGGGTTTCATTAACACCTCCGCACAGGTATGGATACTAAAATCCCACCTGGACGCAGCAGGGGCGGTCCGGGCTGTTAGCTTCATTTCACGGCGAACATTTTCGCCGATGCCGGCATTTTGAGGGTTAATAGCGACCCTGAGTAGGTTTCCATGACACCCCTGCACTTATATTGCCCTTAAAATAACTCATATAGTCCATATGGGGGGTCCGGGCTGGACCGGGATGGTCCGGGCTGGTCCGGGCTGTCAGCGTCGTTATCGGTAAACATAATCGGCGATGGCGGCATTTTGGGGGTTAATTGCCAGGCATTCGTGGGCGTCTCGCCATTGTATCTTCGTGAGTGTATTTGAGGGTAGTTCCACAACACATATGTAAGGAGTTATTAGAAGTACGAGGACATTAAGGGGGTCCGGGCTGTGAATTTGTTTATTGGGGGCACAATTTTTTAATTCTGGCTGAATCTGGGAAGTTTAGGGGTTAATAAACGGCACTGCCGTTTTACCTTGACCACTCTCCGTGCGTATTTGGGTTTCATTAACACCCTCGCACATGTATGGATACTAAAATCATACCTGGACGCAGCAGGGGCCGTCCGGGCTGTTAGCTTCATTTCACGGCAAACATTTTCGCCGATGCCGGCATTTTGAGGGTTAATAGCGACCCTGAGTGGGTTTCCATGACACCCCTGCACTTATATTGCCCTTTAAATCACTCATATAGTCCATATGGGGATCCGGGCTGGACTGGGATGGTCCGGGCTGGTCCGGGCTGTCAGCGTCGTTATCGGTAAACATAATCGGCGATGGCGGCATTTTGGGGGTTAATTGCCAGGCATTCGTGGGCGACTCGCCCTTGAATCTTCGTGAGTGTAGTCGAGGGTACTTCCACAACACATATGTAAGGAGTTATTAGAAGTACGAGGACATTAAGGGGGTCCGGGCTGTGAATTTGTTTATTGGGGGCGCAATTTTTTAATTCTGGCTGAATCTGGGAAGTTTAGGGGTTAATAAGCGGCACTTCCGTTTGACCTTGACCACTCTCCGTGCGTATTTGGGTTTCATTAACACCCCCGCACATGTATGGATACTAAAATCATACCTGGGCGCAGCAGGGGCCGTCCGGGCTGTTAGCTTCATTTCACGGCAAACATTTTCGCCGATGCCGGCATTTTGAGGGTTAATAGCTGCCCTGAGTGGGTTTCCATGACACCCCTGCACTTATATTGCCCTAAAAATAACTCATATAGTCCATATGGGGGGTCCGGGCTGGACCGGGATGGTCCGGGCTGGTCCGGGCTGTCAGCGTCGTTATCGGTAAACATAATCGGCGATGGCGGCATTTTGGGGGGTTAATTGCCAGGCATTCGTGGGCGTCTCGCCCTTGTATCTTCGTGAGTGTAGTCGAGGGTAGTTCCACAACACATATGTAAGGAGTTATTAGAAGTACGAGGACATTAAGGGGGTCCGGACTGTGAATTTGTTTATTGGGGGCGCAATTTTTTAATTCTGGCTGAATCTGGGAAGTTTAGGGGTTAATAAGTGGCACTTCCGTTTTACCTTGACCACTCTCCGTGCGTATTTGGGTTTCATTAACACCTCCGCACAGGTATGGATACTAAAATCCCACCTGGACGCAGCAGGGGCGGTCCGGGCTGTTAGCTTCATTTCACGGCGAACATTTTCGCCGATGCCGGCATTTTGAGGGTTAATAGCGACCCTGAGTAAGTTTCCATGACACCCCTGCACTTATATTGCCCTTAAAATAACTCATATAGTCCATATGGGGGGTCCGGGCTGGACCGGGATGGTCCGGGCTAGTCCGGGCTGTCAGCGTCGTTATCGGTAAACATAATCGGCGATGGCGGCATTTTGGGGGTTAATTGCCAGGCATTCGTGGGCGTCTCGCCATTGTATCTTCGTGAGTGTATTTGAGGGTAGTTCCACAACACATATGTAAGGAGTTATTAGAAGTACGAGGACATTAAGGGGGTCCGGGCTGTGAATTTGTTTATTGGGGGCACAATTTTTTAATTCTGGCTGAATCTGGGAAGTTTAGGGGTTAATAAACGGCACTGCCGTTTTACCTTGACCACTCTCCGTGCGTATTTGGGTTTCATTAACACCCTCGCACATGTATGGATACTAAAATCATACCTGGACGCAGCAGGGGCCGTCCGGGCTGTTAGCTTCATTTCACGGCAAACATTTTCGCCGATGCCGGCATTTTGAGGGTTAATAGCGACCCTGAGTGGGTTTCCATGACACCCCTGCACTTATATTGCCCTTTAAATCACTCATATAGTCCATATGGGGATCCGGGCTGGACTGGGATGGTCCGGGCTGGTCCGGGCTGTCAGCGTCGTTATCGGTAAACATAATCGGCGATGGCGGCATTTTGGGGGTTAATTGCCAGGCATTCGTGGGCGACTCGCCCTTGAATCTTCGTGAGTGTAGTCGAGGGTAGTTCCACAACACATATGTAAGGAGTTATTAGAAGTACGAGGACATTAAGGGGGTCCGGGCTGTGAATTTGTTTATTGGGGGCGCAATTTTTTAATTCTGGCTGAATCTGGGAAGTTTAGGGGTTAATAAGCGGCACTTCCGTTTGACCTTGACCACTCTCCGTGCGTATTTGGGTTTCATTAACACCCCCGCACATGTATGGATACTAAAATCATACCTGGACGCAGCAGGGGCCGTCCGGGCTGTTAGCTTCATTTCACGGCAAACATTTTCGCCGATGCCGGCATTTTGAGGGTTAATAGCTGCCCTGAGTGGGTTTCCATGACACCCCTGCACTTATATTGCCCTTAAAATCACTCATATAGTCCATATGGGGGGTCCGGGCTGGACCGGGATGGTCCGGGCTGGTCCGGGCTTTCAGCGTCGTTATCGGTAAACATAATCGACGATGGCGGCATTTTGGGGGTTAATTGCCAGGCATTTGTGGGCGTCTCGCCCTTGTATCTTCGTGAGTGTATTTGAGGATAGTTCCACAACACATATGTAAGGAGTTATTAGAAGTACGAGGACATTAAGGGGGTCCGGGCTGTGAATTTGTTTATTGGGGGCACAATTTTTTAATTCTGGCTGAATCTGGGAAGTTTAGGGGTTAATAAACGGCACTTCCGTTTGACCTTGACCACTCTCCGTGCGTATTTGGGTTTCATTAACACCCTCGCACATGTATGGATACTAAAATCATACCTGGACGCAGCAGGGGCCGTCCGGGCTGTTAGCTTCATTTCACGGCAAACATTTTCGCCGATGCCGGCATTTTGAGGGTTAATAGCTGCCCTGAGTGGGTTTCCATGACACCCCTGCACTTATATTGCCCTAAAAATAACTCATATAGTCCATATGGGGGGTCCGGGCTGGACCGGGATGGTCCGGGCTGGTCCGGGCTGTCAGCGTCGTTATCGGTAAACATAATCGGCGATGGCGGCATTTTGGGGGGTTAATTGCCAGGCATTCGTGGGCGTCTCGCCCTTGTATCTTCGTGAGTGTATTTGAGGATAGTTCCACAACACATATGTAAGGAGTTATTAGAAGTACGAGGACATTAAGGGGGTCCGGGCTGTGAATTTGTTTATTGGGGGCGCAATTTTTTAATTCTGGCTGAATCTGGGAAGTTTAGGGGTTAATAAGCGGCACTTCCGTTTGACCTTGACCACTCTCCGTGCGTATTGTGTTTCATTAACACCCCCGCACATGTATGGATACTAAAATCCCACATGGACGCAGCAGGGGCCGTCCGGGCTGTTAGCTTCATTTCACGGCGAACATTTTCGCCGATGCCGGCATTTTGAGGGTTAATAGCGACCCTGAGTAGGTTTCCATGACACCCCTGCACTTATATTGGCCTTACAATCACTCATATAGTCCATATGGGGGTCCGGGCTGGTCCGGGCTGGTCCGGGCGGTGTTTAGTCACACCGATTCTGAGGCCAGTCAAAATAATTTGACTTGATATGTTAGAATGTGAGCTCGCTACGACCAGCTCCATCGATGGGATGCTGCTGATATATGAGTACCATAAACGCAACCTATAGAGAGGAGATGGTGCGTCCGCACTTGGCTCAACGAAGAAAACCGACGACTTTCCGACTTTCGAGAAATCCCATTGGTAACCACCCGCCTTGTATTAGTATTTTTAACTGGTACCACAAGATTTAAAACTGTCGATGGAAATTCCTAACCTAACATCCATGATTGCCAATTCAATGAAAAAATTACCGCTGTATGTAACAAACATACATTATTTAATCTGAATCTGTTTTATAAAACTGTCCATGCAACCATTGGAAATTCCCATCGTAACACTCCCCTGTAGTTGATAATTCTCATCTGATTGCTATATGTCAATTTTTTTAAATCCGTCTTTAGGTCTAAAAACAACAAATATCACACTTACTACAGTACTGTTTGGTAAATCAAATTATCAACGCACAATTTAAACTATTTTGGTCGGAAATTTCCAACTAATGTTGTTTCAGGCATGAAATGTCCAACTGTACTTTCTGGATCCACACATGACACACGTGCATGGTCAAGTATTGCCTTGATTGAAATAGGTTTATGGAAATACTTGAGAATGCTCAAATATATTAACTTAACTGGGCTATCCGGCATGTGTCCATGCGAGTTTTTTTATATGCTTTATGTCAGTACTAAATTTACGTAATAATAGCCTATACATATATACATAATAATTGACTAAATTGACATGTATATATATGCTCAATGCCAAAGACTAACCAGTATACTACTGCAAAGATTCACACCATGATACAAGCAACATCACTTTCAAAACAATATCAATACAGTGGATACGATCATCGCAGTCTGAGTTAGACTATGTTGGCACGGGTTCCAACCCCTACATTATGGGCGAAAATCGGGATCTCTCAATGTGTCATTCCGATCGATACGTGGCACATTTGAAACAACGAATACTCATACTGAGTCCGTGCCTCCATAAATCGTATATGCGTTTGGTGAGTTGGCGACAGTGTTTGTATCCATTTTGCCAGCGCCCTTCCCCTATAGCTCCCACATTTATGACTTGAGAACTACCACTTTCGGGACTCTTTATACCACGTCATGAGATTCCTCGCGTATAACGGAGAAGCATATACATGTATAATTAAGTGTGTATGACAATCGCTGAGAACAAACGGTTCTAGCAATGGCCCTCCCGATACACAATTCGTACTAATGACAACACGGGCACTGGCAATTATTGTTAGTGGCCTTGTTCTGTGGTCACCGACAAAGAGGTACACGCCGTTATCATAAATCACCGTTGATTGTTGTCAGCCAGCCACGACGGAGCACGGGCTAGTCAGCAGTCGGCAAAAATGCCAGCTTTCTGAACGACCAATGGGCATGGCATTTTTGCAGTTTGCAGTGCAATTGTCAATCTCTTATATTTGCGAGGCTCACTACGGGGACTCACATATATAAGATAATGTACTGACACAGGATTTTTAATGCTGCAACTGCGCAACTCCCGTCACGAAATGATTAAACCGGTACTGATTTTCGTCGTAACTGATCTGCTTGATCTGAAATTATTCTAGCGCCTATAGCTGATACACATATATATCGAAACAGCCAGGACTGGCATGTGTTTTTTAATAGTCCGCTCCGACCCAACTTGAACATCAAAGAAGGATAATATGTGCTATATAGCCATCAGTCTTGACTTATAATGGAAATCAAATTATTGTCTTCCGTTCCGTCACGAGACTTCAGGTTTGATAATATTCGATGCCCGGCGCCCGAGCCATTTGTTACACATGCACAACTATAACCAAGTCCGTCCGATGTTATGTCTGGGTCACCCTTTCTATTCTAAATGGATTATCCCATTCAGTTATAAAAGTATGCATCGGAATGGTTTATTATTCATTTGGATGGATGTTAAGGTAAAAGAACTTATTATAGAAGCATAATGACATATAAATAAAAGTGCAGAATGAGCCCTATTTATTGAGGGAATTGTTTAGATAATAAGTTAAACATATATGGTCGTTTGTTTATCTGAATATTTCCCGCAGAATGCGATAACTACTCATCAATGATGCTTTAGTATATAGAAATGGTTAACAGTTTTCTTTGTTTCTGTTACCGCAAGGAACTATCTTCAGACGGAGCTAAATTACTCAGCATTTATATATGTCAAGAATACTAGCAGATTGATATATAATAGATTTATGGAGGCACTGACTCGTGTTGAGTGTTCATTGTTTCAACGTGTTTGCTTCAGTGTGCGTGAACAAATTATTATTTCTTATGACAGACTATATATATACACGTGCGTATGGCCAGGTTGACGTTGTGTGGTTTATTGTGACGCGATTGTCACTTGTACAACGAGAACTGAAGGTTCGAATTTAATCTCTTGTACTTAAGGTTAATGTATATCCTATTTGAAAATGTGGCCATATTGACATATGAATTGATTATTTGAATTGCCAGATGATATATTTGGTTATGGTCCGCTATATTTTCTTTCGATCGATGATAACCATTTCTATACTAAATAGGGGCCTCGGTGGCTCAATCGGTTAGGGGTACCACTCCAAGCCGTTTCGCCCTCCAGCGCTGGTGATAAGTGTTCAAATCCGCATGTTTCCATCGTGGACTTTGTAACTCGAAATCGTTATTTGGTGGAGTTGCCAGTTACTCGCCGATGGCCGGTGGTTTGCCGCACATGGTTGACGAGTTTATCAGCCATTGAAATCACTGTTAGATTAGTCGCAAGTGTGCGGATTTCCTCCACCACTAACACTGGCAATGTCGTTATATGGCCTTAGTGGATAAAGCGACAATAACCCCCAATCAATCAATCAATCAATCTATACTAAATACTCATTGACAATATGTCGTTTGTTGAACTTATTATCTGAACATTTCCCACCAATGAATATGAATCATTTTGCTCGTTTTGGTATTTGTTTTTCTGCCTGTCGTCTGGTTGTATTACCTGAACACACCCCCAAATGAATAATAGAGCGTTTCAATCTTTACTTTTATAATTGAATGGGAGAATCCATTTAGTATAGAAAGGGTTAATATGGGAATGTAGGTCAGTGTTGTATTTATTGCATTTCCCAATGAGCCCGCCATTTGACGTACATGTATGTCGGTTATTTTTTTATACCTGAAATATCTCATCCAGGCACCACTTCAAACCACAAACTTTCAATGAAATTCACTATGAAGTTACATTTATTATTATGCCCAAAAACATAAATGAAACATGTGGTATTACCCATATTTCAGTTTCACTTGCATGACTAAAAGTTTTTGTTTATATTACTGAATATATACAGAAAATGCAGGGTAGCGAGACACTATATCTAAATGATGTTGATCAGGCAAGAGAAGGAAACAATATCGGTATCCCCTTAACCATGTGGCGGTTAGAACGACATTTATGTCGCCGTTCGGTTGGCGGATGTGACGGCATTTATGTCGTTTGCGGTATTACGTTAGTTTTAGGGTAATATCATGTTAATATGTAAATATGCTGATTTCGTCTTTTGGTGGAATCAATGACACCATAGACCCATCGTAATTTCGATTCAAAACGAAGTAACTCATCTTACTAACATTTAAGCTCTGACAATGTGCCCTCGTTGGATCAGGCGACCCCAATTAACCATTTTATGTCGGGAGCTGTGCTGATGCAGCAGTAAAGATCCAGTGCCAGTGCATTCTCTTATATATGCAAGTCTCCGATAGGGAGCCTCAGGTATATATAAGAGATTGCGCTGACTTACAGTGGCAAGGTAAATATTGTTAGGACAATGCATTCTCTTATATATGCGAGGCTCCCTGTGGGATATTCTCATATTTAAGAGAATGCATTGGCACAGGGTCACGGTTTTCGTAAAAAAAATCAGGTAGCTCCAGTCATGGAAGGGTTAAATATTGGGTTACTTGTTTGGGCCGCATGACATTTTTCTTTCTATATTTTGCGTGGTTACGTTGTGTCATGAATGATTATATCTCCGTTCAATAGAAGATACATGTAGTTACAAAACATGATGAGTGGTACGTGAGTGAATTCCTATAAAAATGTGGGTCCCCGAATGAGGTACTTATGCACGGGACGTGTACGTCTCACAACCGTATATACATGTCTATATTTAGAGGAAACGTGTTCGAAATTGTTGCCCTTTTTTATATATTTCCCCACATGTGAACTGCTGTAAACCGGGTGTCCTGTATAATTTACCTCTGTAAATTCGGTGACGAAAATTGTTTTAATCAGCGGTCGCGTAAAACATTCACATTACATGTAGTGAGACCATGGGAGGAAAATCAAGAGCAGTCGAATATGTGAGTGTATCATAGTTATCAAATGAGGTTTGTTCTATTGGAGACAAAAAACTCGCAAAGGCTACCACAGAACAAAACATTGGCAGCAGTTGTAAATTTTCTATACATGTACACTGCATTTGTGTCAAAACTGAACAGCACATACTTTTGTAGCAAAAAGTTTTAAAGCTGCTGCATGCAGATTTTTAATATGGTAGCTTTTACGAGGTTTGTGTCTTAAATGAAACATATCTCATCTACTACTATAATATGGTCATATATTCACTCATATTCAATATTGAGAAAATTCCACCGACACATGTCATGTGTTATTTCTACGCAATTTCGTTTAAGAACAAAATTAAAACATATTTTGTAGAATTTATACACATTTGTTTTAAGAATGGGATTAAGTGTACAGTCCCCCTTTAAGATAACGCAGTATACAGACAGTCTCTCGGTATTCCGTTTCCGATTACGGAAATTAAATTAATATAAATGACGTACCTAGAGTTTAATGGTTTTAGAAATGAATTTCAGTTATTTATCGACCTATTTCGATACTGTGTGCCCTTCGCGCACATTTGAACCTAAATATTCACATAGTTTCATATTGGACTTAATTGATTCTGAAATAGGCCCATAGTGAGCTTAATTTAAATCTGTTGATTTGTTTTATCTATTTATTTAATTAAAATGTTTAAAAAACAATTTTTTTAAACTAACGCCGTTATAACCTCCGCCATGGTACCACGAGGCACTATACCTAATTTGGTTAACTCGGTCTAGGGGTCTGGGAGAAAATCCGGACAGACAGACAGGTCCCACTCTTTTATATATTAGATAATAATAAAAAAAACAGAAAATAAGCTCATATTCAATTTATTTAAAAAATACAAATCTGCATTTTTTTAGACTCTATATTAACCTAAGTCCACTTACCGGATGTACGCCCATACAATGTATTTTCATTGCGGCCAGAGCAATATACAACGGAATAACTGATAAAGTTCACTATGGGAATATTTCAGAATAAAATAAGTCCATTATGAACCTATGTCATTGTTTAGGTTCTATATGAACCTAGTTGTACTGGAATATGTAGTGTCGATAGTGCTTTTTCTAATATGTTAAGAATAAAGAGCATTTGGCTGAAAAGTTGACAATATGTCCCACTTCGGTAACGTGACGAAAAGCGTGCAATTACTTGGAATAATCAGATACTTGAAATTTGTTCGACGCAATATAGTACGATATGAGAGGTTTCGAAGCTCACGGGTAGATTTACAACCGCGTTTAGCAATTCTTAGTCGTAAAGTTCATATAGCCCTTTGAGTGCCAGGTCCGATTTTTGTATCAACCCATATACCCCGTGCCAATGCATTCTCTTATATATGCGAGTCGACCATAGGTCGCCTCGCATATATAAGAGAATGCATTGGCTTAACAATTTTATTTTTTTTTATTTTTTTTACAATTTTAATATATTTTATTATATTCTTTAACAGACTTATTGTGTAGGTTTAGGGCCGATAATATCGGTCCCTGGCACTCAAAGGGTTAAAGACCAAAAACATCGTTTCGCAAAATACGATGATGATTAAGATTATTGAACACGGCAATGCATGGGTAATTATGCGCAGTGAGATTATCACTCAGTAGAGAGAGAGTATAGTTGGGCGCTTCGGTCGAAAAGAACGAGTGACCTTCACATTCACACTCCTCCTTCGCTTTGCACGATCTACCAGATTAAGTACAATGCGTACACAAATCTTCTATTTAATCGGCTATTTGAGTATAGTTTTCCTATAGGCTTGATACGCGATGACAGTATCATACAACAAAAACTAATTGACTGAGTGTAAACTTGTGTCTTCAAATGAAGTTGTTGATACAGCTCGGAGAAATTTATACCTATTCGTTGTCAAGGTTTTGACATCACGACTATAAAGTTAGAACGTGCGCATAATTTGTTGACGTAGTACCCTAATTCTAATCGTACCTGCTCTCTATTAGTTTTGCGAAACCTCTTTCTTCGCTACACATTATGTACATGTATATACATATTATATCCGCACAGTATAAATGGGAGGAGGTTGTATACGTTCAATGCGAACCTATGCAAATATTTAAAGATTCTCCAACTGATTTGACACCAAGTTAATCAAAATTTCATGAGCCAATTTCTTTCTAACCAGGCAGCAAACACTGGAAATTACTTCAGCATCATGTTCAGAACACAAGTGTCACGATTGAATACTCACAGAAGCCCGTACGATTAACCCTTTCTATACTAAATATTCATTGACGAGTAGTTCCCTTTAGGATATGTTCAGGTAATAATAAGTTCAACAAACGACCACATTATCTGAACATTTCCCACCAATGATTATGAAACATTCTGCTCTAGTAAATTATCAGATGTATGTATGTAGTCTGTTTGTATTACATGAATACCGCTCCAAACGAATAGTATACCATCCCCGTCTATATTTTTATAATTGGACGGAAAAATCCAGTCAGTTTAGAAAGCGTTAACACAGAATAATGATAATAGACCTGGCGCATGTACATGTAAGTACAGGACGCTTTTAATACATATTTGGGACGAACCATGCACCCCTGTTTTACTACACCGCATTTTTACTTCAAATTGTTTCACCCAATACTTACAAGTTTCAAAGCACTGATAATTCGATTAACGTCACTAATGTACGTCGCGTGTGGACTATATAACAACCTATGTATTGCGATTACGACAAGGTATAGGGTCGGCACTCTGCTCTATAACATGGATGTGCATGTACATCGCAAAATATTCTAAGTGAGCCAGATACATGCCTCAACTATGGACTTACTCCATAGAAAATGTCCCTTCCTGGACCCCACCGCTGTTGCAAAAGAGGCCGAACTTGCTTTTGCTTGACTTCTATAAATCTGAATGGTCCCCTTTACCTTCGGATGTTTCTGCCATTATATAGTTTGTATATGAAAAAGAACGACCGTGAACAATTCTCGACGGAATATATATTTGTGTTTTATTTGTTGCGTCGTTGGATATCGATTCTCCAAAACCTCATTTTATTAAACAACCACCGGCATATGCCGTATAGTATAAAACGCTGAGGGAGACATATTAGTTTAATCGCATTCAATCTGCGAGAGACATTAATGTCAGTAGATCTGTATTATAGATTACATACTTACTGTTGATTATTGGTAGGAATCAACGTCGCTCATTTTATCATAAAAAATTACATACTGCGCAGTGGCTGTTTTTGCTCCCCATCCAGCATAGTAAAAATAAGTACAGTATAAGCCCAATTGGCACCATGCAGAACCAATAAATGATCATTGTAATTGAAGATTCTGAATATAATTCAAATCGGAAATCTTGTGCGTTGCAGTAATCGAAGATATATATGTACACGTAGCATGGAATCTATAGACCTGTTTGCACATGCGGATAATTGAAATGTCATCGAATCTCTTAGGTGCTGTCCACAGTCCATGAAACATTTAACTCGAAGCCCTTGATATTTCTGAGAGTTCGGCAAGCTGTTAGGATGTCCTCAAATCAGACCAAGCTATATAAAATCGGTCCCGATTTCCACACATTTCGGGGTTTTGCCCATAAACTCCCCGTCTAGTAATGACTGCGATGGTACGGATTTTTGAGCCTCGAAGAATGTGTCGAGTACTACACTATATAAACATCAACAATGGTGTAGGTGACTTCTTGTAATTCACCAGACTAAGCAAATTGAGTAATATCGACCTCAAAATATGGAACATTCAGGCCCTCCATTGACCCCAAAATGCTAAGTTTTTTATCTTAGAAAATTTCATCGACACGATATACTGTACATTATGTGTGATGCTACAAGTACGTATTCCCGCCCGTTAACTATACCCGACCCGATCTCGGCGGTCGTTCTTATATGTAATTCAATTACTTTTGCATTGCTTTTTAATCAGTTTATCAAATATGTCCCGAGTGTCTTTCGTGAATAACGATGAGTCTCTTGCAAGTGGAAGTATAAAACAACACAATGATCCTATGAATTTTTGTGTTTTGTAAATGAGGTTTTATCACAACATTAACAACAGGAATTGTGAATCCATAGTGAGCGCTATCATTGCTATATTTCTTTATTAATTGTTAGAGTCTGTAATCTTTTTAATTTTGAACCTACCATATTGAAAGTAATGGTAATGATAATGCATTACTTTTGAATGTAATTATAATGGTAATGAACTACTTCCCATATATAAGTAATGGCAACTGTAATGCATAAAATGCCATGTAATGATAACGCATTACTTTTAAAAGTAATGAACCCATCCCTGTTTATGTCAAGGTCTGACTGACTCAACTATATACTCATAATTATACGTTATAAGCATAAAGATCACAAGCACTCGGGGAGCGCGCATGGTATTTATTTCGCTTATAAATAAGACGCCGTGCTTATAACATATATATTGCACCCAATCAGCCCGAGAAATTTACAATCAGTTATGAGTGTTCTCTTATCAATTAAATGTGTGGTCAGTCCAACAAACCTGGTCCGGTTACTACCAATCAATACTCCATAATCTCCAATGATCGATTCATATGGACTATATTTATATATATGTGTGCCGAATCATGTAATATCAATTGACTTCTGTGTTAATCTTGGATTAATTAAAGAGCGCACTACTCTTCTCTTATTTTGTGCATTATTCCTACGTATCGGATTTATCCATTGCATACACTCGAAGCCGGATCTATAATATCACAAGCAGAACTTTCGACCAATAAAAGTTATCCAAAGGGGTCCCCGGTCCGTTACCGAAGTTTATTTATTTTAAATATCTGTTAGTTGTCGCCTGTGCTGTAAAACGGTCTGTCGTTCATTGCATTTGTTCATGGTGTTGGTGGGGTGGGGGCTACCAAATGTGCCACTGTTCAGGACAGTAACTGCAGGATTTCGATGACAAAGCAAATGTCCATGCAACTCGTCCGAATACCCTCAATCTGAAGTTGTATTATTGTGTACTCGGTATTTCAAACTGATGTGATTTAATTATTAACGTTTATATCTTTGACATGATATCTCGCCCCTGTCTTCCGTGTCGCTACGTCCCTGCATACATTTACTTGTGAGAAAACATGGTATCACAGCCCATATTAGTAATGCTCACCACGTCGCACAATTCATTTGTTTGAATGATTGGGAGTGCGTTATTGGTCATATGCATATGCCTATTGTAATGACGACAGACCGTTTGATAAAACAGGCGACGACTTAAAAATATTTACCATAAATAAAGGTCGGTCACCGGACCTCATTAGATGACTTCAATTGGTCGAGTGCTGATTGGCGTGTTATAATCGATCACATCGAAGCATTATGCGACATATATGCCGATTTCGTCATCTCCGGTTTAAACCTGGTTTACGTAAACCTCTAGGTTTAAACCTCCGTTTGACAGCTAAATCCGTGGTTTAAACCCGCGACCGAAGGTCTAAGTGATGCATTCGTCATCTCTGGTTTATCTATATTTCTCTCATTTTTAATTTTATACCTACTACATTGAAATAAATGGTAATGATGCTGCATTACATTTGAAAGTCCATGCATCACTTCTCAATATTGGTAATGGCAATTCATTACTTTGCAAAGTAATAGCCCATCCATGGCAGTCATGGTCCGACTCAACTATTAACTCATAATTAATCATAACACAGCGAATCATTATACGGCATAAAGTTCTTTCCGCGCAACTACGTGTTATCTTGTTTCCCAAGCATCGAGATGATACATGTGGGATGAAGAGTTATGGATAGAACTTTAAACCAGATGGCACCACGCATAACCCAGTCATGTCGGTGTCCGAGTGTAAGTTCCGAGGGCTAACAAGCAACGCATAAACACCACAGAGAGTGAAGCATTATATGGCGTACCCATCCCCGAGGCCCAACAATTATAGTTTGTTCTTGTTGAGGGGGTACGTTTTATTGTTGCTCGTCGTAAACCATACACATCTGGATCGATATTTAAGCCAGATTGTACCACACCTGGCCCAGTTAATGCCAGGGTCCATCTTTATTACCAACTCATGATCACCCTAACACAGCGAAGCATTATACGATATAGAAAACCCCAAGGCCGAACAATTATAAAAAAAATTCTTCTTTCTGCGCGAGCACGTTGGGTTTTTTTTTTCGTTTTGTCATGAAGCGGAGTCGATTTTTATAGAGAGAAAGCCGACAGCCCTGTGTAGATATTTAAGCCAGATGATACAACGCCTGGCCCAGTTCATGTCAGGGGCCGACTCTATTATCAACTCATAATCAACCCTAACACAACGAAGCATTATACGACATAGAGTCCCCGAGGCTCAACAATTATACAGTTTGTTCTTTCTGCGCCAGTAACTAAAGATCAATATCCACAACAAGAAAGCAGGCTAGCCAGTAGCACGAGAATACCAAATTGACTTGACACCGGGCAAGTCGATTGGTAACATGAGCGCAGTCTATCGATATTCTGACCAGTGGTCAAGATTCCCACATGGACCGTAGTCGCAGTTTGCTAGCCACGAAGTGCGTGCCCAACGAACGTTTGTATGGTGATGTCTAATGGTTGTTGGTGTGAACTATATATCGGCAATCTTATTAGCATACATTGTATTCCAGCCAATTTTATCGAAATTACGAATAGATATGGGTTATGTTCAGCAAATATTTTCAAAGCAAGTATATTTCTCTTATGTTATATGTGTTAACCATGGGTTTATAGATGATGTTAGATGTAACTAATAACATAGTTATACTCCCATTCCATGGACAAAAGATTGCTGTAGATCTTAAAACTGAGACCGAATTTCAAAATTCGCGGCAAATAAAGATATGACATAAACAGAAACAGAATTTGTTTCGAATTCATACCAGTGTTCGATATTATACACATATTATTAACTACCTTGACATGGAATAACCAGATTTATTTTCCCGAGGTGGTGTCTTTTGAACAGCAAGCAGGACTATTTCGCAGAGACCGAGGCTGTTTGTTGTTCAGAATACACCATCGGGGGATAGCTCTCGCTATTCCACACCAAGGCAGTCAATGTGTATTTTATTATATAAGAGACAATGCTCGCCTCCCGCCAACAGTGACGTTGACCAGCAGGCGGATATAATAGTTCGAAGACTATAGCCCGGACGATAGTTCGGATGCCGGGAAATGATCAAAACTACTGTGACACGTGATCGCGCTTCGTCCAATCAAAAGGCAGTATGACCCTCTATAAACTCTATGTATATAATGAAATAGAATACATAACCCATGTCTTGTCGTTGACTATGCAAACAATAGTGGTCCTCGATGAGGAATAGTCAATTTGCTTGCGGCTCGTGGACTATTCATCCACTCAAGTCCTCTTTTTGGCATAGTCATTCCCAAGCCATGCAGTGTCTATATTATAGTATATTATACTATTAAACTGTACATGTATATTATATTTTGGGTATATATGTGTGGCAGTGGCTATGATGAGTTGTTGCTCTTCGTGTACGTTGCGTTATAATTCACCCGAGTTAATATAACTTCTGCATTATAGATATGAATGTTTGTTTCTTTTTTATCCCTTAATACACAAAAGGACAAAGTCGTCATAAAATGAATGGTATTGCTGCCGCGATCTATCTTGCTATTACGCATCAATTTATTCACAAACGAATGAATAAGCCAGGCCTCATCCGATAATGATAACACATTATTTGTATACATATGTACACTCACGCCTGGTGGGAGTTAATCTTGCAGTCTAGCTGGCAGTTTTGTATGACTATGTTGGAGCACCCACTATATGGTATAACAATTTAATACCAGGTCAAAATAACGCCCTTATCCCTGCCATTTGGGTGTGTATTGGCTGTGTAAAAACGTGGTTTATCTACGGTGTTAACCCCTTCAGTGCCATGTCCGATTTTTGTATCAACCCATATTTCCTTGATCATTTTTCAAATTTATTGATTATAATAATGTGATACATTGATGGAAAGAGCTCTTAGAGCTCTTTACATCAATGTATCACATTATTATAATCAATAAATTTGAAAAATGATCAAGGAAATATGGGTTGATACAAAAAACGGACTTGGCACTGAAAAAGTTAATAGAGACATTTTGTTATATATATCTAACAAAAACATATATACACTGATACCACTCAGTGTCATACTTACACTGAATTTGCCACGTTAAAATGTTTCCTTTGATGATGGTATCCATCCAGGATCTACAAAACGTTTACAAAAGTACCAATCTATATATAGCCGCGACTTCTATCACGAGACAACTAAACAGATGGCGGAAATTTGTGGAATATTTATATAATTTCTCGTTAGTCAAAATGGGCTTAGAATTAGAAACGCCGATTTCTTATTGAATCGAAGCAGACGACATATCTAAGAATATATGTCCCTGTATCATTATATACATGTGTGTATTCATTCACATGGGTGCCCCCAATCCATATACACTGTTTCTACTGTTTAACATTTGAGGTCCGCGTGGACTTTCCAAGCTAAACCACTTCTTAGAAATGGTGGGGGAGGGTGGAGGTAGTTGGATGGGTGTGGCAATTCGAGTATGTATGTGCAGGGACAGTGATATGTATTAACTGTTTATACCATGGGAGAGCATATCATGTAGCTATAATTTTATAGATACGTATGCCTCCGTGGGCATTCATCATTTTCGCTAAGAAACCAAAATTACCCCCTTTTACCCCATACTTAGCATAATTGCAATTAAAGGATGCTGGCTGGACTGCGTTTTGGCCTGTCATGTGACCGGATACATATGTACACTCACGCCTGGTGGGAGTTAATCTTGCAGTCTAGCTGGCAGTTTTGTATGACTATGTTGGAGCACCCACTATATGGTATAACAATTTAATATCAGGTCAAAATAACGCCCTTATCCCTGCCATTTGGGTGTGTATTGGCTGTGTAAAAACGTGGTTTATCTACGGTGTTAACCCCTTCAGTGCCATGTCCGATTTTTGTATCAACCCATATTTCCTTGATCATTTTTCAAATTTATTGATTATAATAATGTGATACATTGATGGAAAGAGCTCTTAGAGCTCTTTACATCAATGTATCACATTATTATAATCAATAAATTTGAAAAATGATCAAGGAAATATGGGTTGATACAAAAAACGGACTTGGCACTGAAAAAGTTAATAGAGACATTTTGTTATATATATCTAACAAAAACATATATACACTGATACCACTCAGTGTCATACTTACACTGAATTTGCCACGTTAAAATGTTTCCTTTGATGATGGTATCCATCCAGGATCTACAAAACGTTTACAAAAGTACCAATCTATATATAGCCGCGACTTATATCACGAGACAACTAAACAGATGGCGGAAATTTGTGGAATATTTATATAATTTCTCGTTAGTCAAAATGGGCTTAGAATTAGAAACGCCGATTTATTATTGAATCGAAGCAGACGACATATCTAAGAATATATGTCCCTGTATCATTATATACATGTGTGTATTCATTCACATGGGTGCCCCCAATCCATATACACTGTTTCTACTGTTTAACATTTGAGGTCCGCGTGGACTTTCCAAGCTAAACCACTTATTAGAAATGGTGGGGGAGGGTGGAGGTAGTTGGATGGGTGTGGCAATTCGAGTATGTATGTGCAGGGACAGTGATATGTATTAACTGTTTATACCATGGGAGAGCATATCATGTAGCTATAATTTTATAGATACGTATGCCTCCGTGGGCATTCATCATTTTCGCTAAGAAACCAAAATTACCCCTTTTACCCCATACTTAGCATAATTGCAATTATAGGATGCTGGCTGGACTGCCTTTTTGGCCTGTCATGTGACCGGATACCATTGGGGACCATGATGGAAACAAATGGTCATTATACTGTTTTTTATGCTATCCCATGCAGATGATTTTGGTCCCCTGGTGGTGTCGGACAATCTCTTTAGAAAGCTAATTTATTAGTAAAACCTCTGATATTTATAATTACAGATAAATTTCCATATATACATGTATTTTTACATGCAACTCAACTTTACTATACTGCACATTATTCATGACATATGTTAGTTTTTCCAAAAGCTATCTCGTGTACTTGGCATTTTATTTGTATTGTTGTATGTTACTTGTTATGGCTAACCATTAAAAACGTATCTCATCTTATCTTAATATGACGCCACGACGTCATTGTGCTGGTTTTTGGAGATCAACGTTTCAGAAGGCATATTATGGGTACCCTGATAAACGGAAGTTCCGAATTTGAACAATTCGGCCATTATTACATGCTGAGTAGCATATAGTCTTGCGTGCGCCACCCCCCCCCCCCCCCCGATTATTATAGAAATTCTTCGGCATGCAGGGTACATAATCAATATGTGGGTCTGAAGTTTACTGGGACTCGTTATAGCGATGTCATTATTTTATCAAAGTTGTGCGATTCTGCCCCTGGCTTAAAATCTTAAAATTCCAAAATCGTGTCAGCTTATTTCCCCACGTATTCGTCCACATAACAATCAAAATCTTCGACTCAATGCAACATAGGACATACACCCCTCCTATATTTTACTCTCAACCGTAGACATTCATCTTCAATTTCGACCCTCCCCCCCCCCTCTCAAGTCGGTACTACACTCCAATTCGGTTTCTGAGTCCAATGATAAAACCATACTATATATACACCATATATGTTAAAACCATACTATATACACCATATATGTTAAAACCATAGTATATACACCATATATGTGCTGAATATTTATAAAGGAGAGGGCTTTCCGAAGAATGGCAACAAGCCATATTGCCGACTAAATCCTGAAACATTATCCATAATTCTGCTGTGGTTAAGGACTCGATTATTTAGGGCATTACTGTAGCTGTCGTATGTCGTTGTTGCTGCGACTCTCATTTGCACACGCTCAATACTTCTTGTTCAAAAGACTGGTTCCTGGTTCAAAACTGCAAAAATCTGAAAACGTAGTAATCTGATACATCGAGCCATTACTTGCTATTTGTAAAATCATAATGTATTCATTTAAACGGGGTTCAAATATAATATGTTCAATCCAAAGACCATTGCTCTGCATGAAGCGACCTCTGCCCAAAGGGACTTGAGTCGGTATGTCGATAGATACCAACACAATGTCAAACAGCTAAGGTACAAATTGGGAGTTTCTATACAGACTATCGAACACCCACGTATGTGTTCTAACATTGATTGGGCGGAGTTATGACCTTGGTGTTATACAGTATCCGTGCTGGGTTCTAACATTGATTGGGCGGAGTTATGACCTTGGTGTTACACATTATCCGTGCTGGGTATAATGAAGATTATCACCCGACTGTGAGTGTCTGCCAAAATGTACCGAAAATGTGTTAACCCTTCTCTACTAATTGGATTATCCCACTCAGTCATAAAAGTATACATTGGAAGGGTCTATTATTCATCTTGAGATGTGTTCAGGTAATAACAGCAGACGACAGACAGAAATTACAATCAAAATGATTCATAGCCATTGGTGGGAAATGTTCAGATAATAAGTTCAACACGAATGAACGTATTATCTGAACATTTCTCAATGGAACTACTCATCAATGAGTATTCGATCTATATATATAAAGGGTTAAACCTGTTTTACTATATACTCATTGACGAGTAGTTCCTTGTGAAATATTCAAATTATGAGTTCAACGGACGGGCATTGGCCGTTGCTGAATTTCCTATCTGATAATTTCAAACAATGAATATGAATCCGCCTGCATGGACTTGTATTATTTATTTGTCTATCTGTCGTCTTCCTATATCTCACGAACATCACTCCAGATTAATACTAGACCATACACTTTCATAAATGAATGGTAAATACTTGATTAACTCGACTATATTAACTGAAAATACACCAACCATGCTATATGCCATGCCCCTGTCAGATTCGTCCAACCATGCTGTATTCAATGCCTCTGTCAGATTCGTCCAACCATGTTGTATTCAATGATTCTGTCAGATTCGTCCAACCATGCTATATTCCATTCCCCTGTCAGATTCGTCCTACCATGCTGTATTCAATGCCTCTGTCAGATTCGTCCAACCATGCTGTATTCAATGCCTCTGTCAGATTCGTCCAATCATGCTGTATTCAATGCCTCTGTCAGATTCGTCCAACCATACTGTATTCAATTCCTCTGTCAGATTCGTCCAACCATGCTGTATTCAATGCCCCTGTCGGATTCGTCCAACCATGCTGTATTCAATGCCCCTGTCAGGTTCGTCCAACCATGCTGTATTCAATGCCCCTTTCAGATTCGTCCAATCATGCTGTATTCAATGCCCCTGTCAGATTCGTCCAACCATGCTGTATTCAATGCCCCTGTCAGATTCGTCCGACGAGGCTCTATTCAATGCCCCTGTCAGATTCGTCCAACTATGCTGTATTCAATGCCCCTGTCAGATTCGTCCAACCATGCTGTATTCAATGCTCCTATCATATTCGTCCAACCATGCTGTATTCAATGCCCCTTTCAGATTCGTCCAACCATGCTGTATTCAATGCCCCTGTCAGATTCGTCCAACCATGCTGTATTCAATGCCCCTGTCAGATTCGTCCAACCATGCTGTATTCAATGCCGCTGTCAAATTCGTCCAACTATGCATACTGTATTCAATGCCCCTGTCAGATTCGCCCAACCATGCATACTGTATTCAATGCCTCTGTCAGATTCGTTTTATCGTCCCTATCTTATTTCATTTTTATCTGAATAACATAACAAATATTTACAATACTACACACTTCAGAGATTATTTTCCCAGAATCAGTCCACACTATTTGATTCTAGTTGTCAGAAATAATAAAATACTCCATTGGTCATTGTGTATACATACTATCAATGCAATAAGATGTTAGAATGCTAAATTATATACATATATTTTACCTTATGTGACTTGTTTGCGTTATGATTTGCTGCACACTGCTATACTATGTTCCGATAGAATTTACTCACCTATACTCTTGATTAATTTTTTTCAATATAAGTAACACACTCATTTCACGCATTACGATTGAAGCAGTGAACACATGGCCAATCTGAAAAAACCTTGTGTATTGCTTGTGGAAACACCGGTACATGTATATCATTCGACTTTTTAATGGATTTAATGATCTTACAAGTGTCCAATCATAGCTATCCAATGTATTTAAATAATCTGTCCGTTTATTTTGGCAATCGGACAGTCATAATTGTTTTAGCAAACGGTACCGGGAATAACTTCCTTTTCCGTTTCCATAGAAGATAAACAATTTAGCTTCTCATATATTTCCGGAAAAAAAAAAATTTTAACGACAAATTTATAGAAATAAATACAAGAATCACAAAGAGATATTAGTTGTAACTAATAACATAGTTCTACATCCCTGCCATCGCCAAAAGATCGCCGTAAATTGTAAAATCTGAGACCGTTTACCAAAATTCACGCCACACAAAAATGTGACAAATTCAGACATGAATTGTATGATACACCAGTGTTCGATATAATATAATAAATAATTTAAGTCTTGTCGATGACTGTGCCAACATAGTGGACTATTTCTCCTCTCGGAGCACTATTTTGGCATAGTCAACTCCAAGCCATGCATTATCTATATACATGTAGTATTCGCACATAATATGACTTGAAGTCGACAATAGTCGAGAAGTGAGTTAGCGATATGATCCCGCACAAGAATACATGGACGATCGCTGTATTTATAGTAATGCCCTAAATAATCGACTCCTTAACCACAGCAGAATTATGGGTAATTTTCAGGATTTGGTCGGTAATATGGCTTGTTGCCATACAAAGCTCTCATTTGATGAGAATGCATAACTGAATTGATATATCTTGTCTGACTTGAATTATTACAACAAATTAATTCGTCGCCCCTTTAAGTGTAGACTTTTAGCACGTATCATAAGAACACTGATGGTTTATCCACCCTTTTATCCAGATTTGCACAGGTAATTGGCAAAGACTATTGTGCTGTTTTTTCTGATTGAATCATTAGCATGCGTGTTCTATCACACTCATAGCACTGTAATGGGATAGATACCACGTTATTGCTCAAACTTGCCTTGTTGTGATTATCTGTTCTCCTGTGGAGATATTACGTAAGCTTATCACTACCTGACAAAAATGCAACTGTGCATTCGCTGTCAGAGAACTCTTTGATCGTTATATTTACAGCAACAGGAGTGTGCAAAATATCTGGAGTTAAACTTGTTCAAATACTTTTCTTTAAGCGCAGAAATGTCTGCTTTCAACACTGATGATGATGACATTTTTTCAGAAACATAATATCCCAGAGTTGACGCTACATCCTCAAATTTATGGACTAATATACCGGTATAGGTTTATTTCGCAGGAGAAGAAAGTACATGTATTTATCCAATTTCGGACAAATCCTCAAAAACACTTCCTGGTTTTCAAAAGACAAGTGAGTGTGACAATAGTTGAATGTCACACCGCGTAGTATTCCACTACCAAAAAACATCAAATTATACTGTCAAAATGTTAACGGAGACACCCGGGCTCTCCGGGCTCTTTCGGCCAATACAGTACTTCACCGGATTTTTAGGAGTTGATAATATCGGCCATGGACGCGCCTGCGAGTGAAATATTTGAATGTTCACACTCAGTTGGTATTGCACTATCATGCAGCATCAAACTATACTGCCCGAAGCCACACGAAGACACTCGGGTCAATATCGGCATTTGCGGGGTTAATAACACCGGCCGTAGACGAGCGAGTATGTTCTATGTTGCCCACAGATAGTATGCCGCTACCGCATACTGTCCAGATTTAGCGCCAATGGGCCCGTGGGGACACCCGGACTCTCTTAGCCAATATTGACATTTGCGGGGTTAATAACACCGGCCGTAGACCAGAGAGTCACATTTACAAGGTTTGCCCTCGGGTAGTATGCCGCTACCTTAGTACGTCGATAATATGTAGCGTCCACGGCCCCATTGGGGGCGCCCGGGCTATCATTAGTCACACATACAATTCATGTTCTCTACCAAAGTGGATCCATTGGAACAATAAACAAGTAAGTGTAGTAGATCTTAAGAGCCCGACGCGAGTTGTGCAAAATATCCACGCGAAAACCTTTAAGACATTTTCAACAAAACATTTCTCTGGGTCTATCTGGCACGAAATCGTGAATTTCACATATCCTCATCTTCATTGTACACTGAATCTTAACAATTATAACGAGTAGACCAAAACAGTGGATTTTAATATATGTGAGAGGTTGAAAATCGTTCTCTTTTTTGTCTATTTATGTACTCATAGAATGATTAATAATTTCACTCAACAATCCAATCACCAGGCATATTGCCTTGGTTCCATGAGAAGAAGTTTCAACTGAGTTATATTGTTGAGCTGAATTTTTAATTGGATGACATAACATCATACCCCATATATTACAATGAAGAACAAAGCAGCCAAAACTATGCCAAGACTGATACACTCACGCCCACATCCAACTTCCGGGTAAACGGGGCTATCAGGAAATGGAGCATGTACTAGCTGAAACAGGCTCCCGTCAGGAGCCTTTATTCAGCGTCGGAGGGGCACGCGGCCATATTGTTTTTAAAACTAAGTTAGTTATATTTATTCAGATCCTTGTTCAATTTAACAAACATTGGGTTTTTTTTTTTTTTTATTAAATTTTTTTTTAATAAAAATTGGGAAAAACTAACGCCGTTGTAACCTCCGCCAGGTACCCCGAGTCACCACACCAAATTTGATAGAAATCAGTCTTGGGGTCGGGAAGAAAAATCCAAACAAGAGACGGACAGACAGTCAGACAGACAGTTCCTACTCTTTTATATATATATATATATATATATATATATATATATATATATATATATCATACAATCGATGGCATTGCATCATCCACCTGATACAACCCTATGTTACACTATAATATAAGAAATCTGTTAAGGAAAAGGCATCTGTAATACAGAGGTTCTGGCATGCCGCGATGTCCGCCCTGGCATGCCACAGCATCTTTGAAAAGCTAAAATCCTAACATTGCATCGAAATAGCGCGATTTATAGCAACCACCAAGGGTGCTTATACATAAGACAGGTGAATGACGTCATATAATATTTTCTATATCCATCAGTGATTTTTCAAGATCGCGGTTATAGATTTTGGAGAAATTGTCACGTGACTTCCGGTTAGCAACCGTGTGGAGATTGCAAAAAACGCGGAATTGGAAATGAAGCATCGCGATAAAAATGAAAGTAACTACTTCACAACTTACGAAGAATTCACATGTGATTTAAGTCTATTAATTTCATTTAGACCAATTTCGTTGGTCATCTTAATGAAAACGAAAAATGAAGAAGTCAAGACGAGAATCCAGACAAGATTTTACAATCCACGACACTTCTTGTCAAATTGGCATGTCGTCTTCGTCTTTGACCACTGCATTGCATAATTTGCATGATGTTATATAAATTATTCTTAGCGATATATTTCGCCGAAAAAAGGCAAATTTGAGGCACATCATGTGTGGTTGCTCCACTACGTGTCACGTACGATTCATATTAGAAATAAGAAATTACAACGAAAAAGCGAAATAGGAAAATATAGCGAAATAGCGGAACAAAAAATGCATCGAAATTACGAAATCGCGCGAATTATAGAAATAAGAAACTATTTTTTATTAACAGTGAGTGTATTTGAGCAACACAGGCTACAGCCGTAGCCGGCTAGGAATGCGCACTAGAAAGCTACAGAAAGCTGCAGCCGGCCAGGGCTGGTGGTCACTAACTATTGTACCGCTACTCCGAAGTTAGAATGTGGCTGACGGATAATATTATACCGGCATAATGTTGGCAGTATGTTGCGATATCAATTCACCAATGGTCTCGCTCGCTGAAGCAAGCACATTTGAAGCAATTAACACTCGTACAAAGTCCATGCCTCCATAAATATGATATTTAAAAGAGTATGATATGTGATTATATCTCGTTCTCTAAATCGGCATATGCAAACAAGATATAATTATAAATATTTTTACGAAATAAGTTTAATTATTCACCAAACAATAAATATATCATAGATATAAAATATCTAGTTTGATGCCAACAAAATGGGAATGACAATTATGTGTCCCAAGGGAGCAGTATTAAAAAAATATCTCCCTGATAAGAAATTCTCCTATCAGAGTCGGAGTACAATGTTTAGTGATAGTCGCCATTCATTCCCTGGCCGCTGTAGGAATCACGGAACTAAATGGTTTCCCATAGGCGACAGTGTTAACGTTTCGGCCAAATTTGCTGAATTGAAGCCTGCAGGCCATACCAGTGATGTTTACCCAGCTAGATTGACACCAGTTGATCACGAAAATGCAAGAAAAATCATAGGTCATGTGTTTACTTTTTAAAATAAATCCCCAAGTGTACGACAGGGCTATCTCACAGCCAAATTTGATCTGGAAAAACCCAGATCTACAACAGCTAGTTAAATACATTTCCCGCTCACAAAAATCCGTTCCCCCATTCATTCACCAGTTTAAATTATTTAGATATTATGTACAAATCAAATAAACGCGATGTCATCCTTTAATAACGAGTCGCATGTATCAGGTGAAGGTCATTCTTCAGTTACCTTCACCTTTAGGGTTCCACGGTGTACTCGCTCCCCGACTCTAGAACACATTTAGCTCCCTGATTCATGTAGCTTCCTACTGCACATGTCTTATAAATCACAGCCGGCTGTATCCGGCTACAGCTTTTTTGCTCAAATACACTCTAAATAACGGAGATATTTGAAGAAGTGTATTTGACGAAATAACGGAAATATTTGAAGAAGTGTTTTGAAGATAAAATGCATAATCGAGGTGACTAATGGGTGAACATCACCATCTTCAACTGGGGAACTTCAATCTGATCTTAGGTTTTCAATAAGAGTTGAGGCCTAAGCAAAATGAGGTTCCTGTGAGTGAATTTGGTTATGCTAGCACGCCATGCGGGATAGCATCACTAAATTCACCATATGGGGACATCGGTCTGCAAATAGCAGGCACACTATTTGCAGGCTTGGTAGAAAGACGCATTGGCGTTTTAAATGATGATGATTGGAATGTATAAGCATTGCCAGACGAAACTAGCATTTAATGAATAATGCAGCATCTTCTGCTTGTTGTCAAATGAGAAGACACTTAATTAATCTCCCTAAATTCACATAAATATTGGAAACGGACATTTCCTATTTCACCAAAAAGGGCCCCAATTTCCGAAGGCTTATAGCTTGAATATTTTACAACATTTGCGGTTCCACGAACATGGAGGGTAATCTGATTCTTATGTCCGCATGGGCAAGTTATTCGGTTTATTTCTTGGGGGTCGGTGGTTTCTACATGTAGCGGAGGAGTTTTGTTTGATTAACCAACTACGCTGTCCTTACTCCGTCCATGTTCCTTATTTATTATGTCACCTCTTGCGATCAGCCAATCAGCGTCGATAAAAAGTGACGGTTTATTATAAGTTACAGGGCGAGTTGTTGCCGGATAAGGTGTCATATGAGACGAAGTGAGATTCCGATATTTATCTCGCTGAGCCTCATATGTCACCCTAGCCGGCAACAAAGAGTCCTGTAACGATTTTATTTTAACTACTTGCACGAAATTCAGTAATCTAGCAAGTTAAATATGCCGTCTATGTAACGTCACAGTGACGCACCATGAGCGTTGAACATCAACGCATTGAGTCAATAGCTAATCACTAGAAGTAGGACAACAAATTGAGTTTAATAATTAATTTATGAGTCTTTAGAATTCCTCAAATATATCACATGCAGGTTTTGGTACATAGTACTATGTCTTTAAATTCGCAGAACATGATTTCCGACAGATTTCCCTTTTCTTGGCGCCAAAATTCACCGAAAATATCCCCGAGGCGGCAGGGTTCCAAGAAAAACAAGATGGCGTCTATCGACCCCATATGAATCCATATAACCCCTGGGGCTTTCAGTGTGGGATCGATGTCAATCAAGGTGAGCCTAATGTGTCCACATCTCCTGTCAGTAGATCTACGTTATCATTGGTCAATCTAACAGGCCAGCATGATAAGAACCCATATTAGGTCAGTGACCCCATATGAAATCAATATTAGGTGCTTATCCGCCATTTTGTTTTCAGAAACTCTGTCGCCTCGGGAATATTTTTGGTGTATTTTGTCGCCAAGAAAGGGGATATCTGTCGGAAAACATTTTCTGCTAATTTAAAGACATAGTACCGGTACCATGTATCAAAACCTACATGCGATATATTTGAAGTATTCTAAAGACTCTTAAATTAACTATCAATCTCAACAAGTTGTCCTAATTCTGGTGATTAGCCATTGACTCAATGCGTTGACATCAACGCCCATGACGCTTCACTGTGACGTTACATAAGTTAATGGCCATAGACGACACATTTAACTCACCAAATTACAATAAAATACAGCGACGATTGATTAAAGGGATATGCTGGATTTTGTCCACTGACATAATAAATACGTTACGGGACGCTTAGTGTTCGGATATTGTGTCATGTGAGGCTCAGTGAGATCAATATTAGGCGTAGGCCTTGTCTAATATTGATCTCGCTGAGCCTCACATGACACCATATCCGACCAATAAGCGTCCAGTAACTTATATTATTATGTCAGCTCTTGCGATTAGCAGATCAACGTCGATAAATAGTGACGGTATATGAACCCATATTAGATCAGTGACCCCATATTAAATCAATATTAGGTGCTTATCCACCATCTTGTTTTAAGAAACTCTGTCGCCTCGGGAATATTTTTAGTGTATTTTGGCGCCAAGAAAGGGGATATCTGTCGGAAATAATTATCTGCTAATTTAAAGATATAGTGCCATGTACCAAAACCTGCATGCGATATGTTTGAGGAATTCTAAAGACTCATAAATTAACTATCAAAATCAACAAGTTGTCCTTCTGGCAACTAGCCATTGACTCAATGCGTTCACGTTCAACGCCCATGGCGCGTCACTGTGACGTTACATAGACGACACATTTAACTTACCAAATTACAATAAATTACAGCGACGATTAATTAAAGGGATATGCTGGATTTTGTCCACTGACATAATAAATACGTTACGGGACGCTTAGTGGTCGGATATGGTGACATGTGAGGCTCAGCGAGATCAATATTAGGCTCGGCCTACAGCCTCGCCTAATATTTATCTCACTTCGCCTCACATGACACCATATCCGACCACTAAGCGTCCCGTAACTTATAATACTGACAACCTCGTGTTGTTGTCTAGCGGTGATAACCACAATAAACCAACCAAACCAATCGACTAAGACAGTTTTAATCTGAACAAATTGGCGTATTTAAATCTTGTCGGGTCATTCTCGTTATCTACCGCTTGGTTGCATGATAAGGGACAATCAGACGATGCCATTGATTAATATCTTAAATGCTGCTCAATCATAAAACAGACCTGTGTATACATTCTCTCTATTAACATTCATATATTCTTGACGGCGATATTTATCTCCAGTCGTCTGAAAGAGAACACCATCTGATAACATTATGTAGATACTGCATACTCAGTTGTATATTTCAGATGCGAGTTCTTATTACAACATTAAAGCGACAGAAACTCTTATATGTTAAACGGGCATGACCTCCATCTCATGTCGTAAAGTCTTCGAACCATTCCATGTGTGGGGTTGGACTAGAACGACGTCGAGATCACACGACGTATAAATATAAATGACGTTCGCCCCCCCCCCCCCCCCTCGTGTGGGCTCGGGTAGAATATGCCTACCGCTGTGAGTGGCAAGAATCTCCTAACGTGGCACCATGTTTATCGTGCATGGGGTTCGTCTCGTCAGGTGTGGTGCAGGAGTCTTGTGGGTATTAGGGCGACCGTATCACGTAAGGCATCGGCCTGCGGATACGGATTACCTCATGGTCCTCTTTGGTCCTACATATCTTCAAGATGGGTGGTTGGGTTGACCCGGCTCAATATATCGGCTAGTCACGCCTCTCCACGATGTTTCAGATTACATTTCTGCTATCTGTTCTATTTTTGGTTTCTGGCGTCTAATTGTGTGTTCTGTTTTTCACGTATGTCGTTTCTTTCGGGTCATGTATTGGCATTTCGTCTCCGTGACTGTTAAATGTTTCAAGTTTGTAATGTTCACGCCTGTCTCATTGTGGGTGGTACCCGGAGGCTGATATATGCAGTGGCTAAACGGGTCACCATGCACTTCAGCTGTATACCAGTCTTTGGTCTGACCATCATTCGAAGGGTAGTCTGGGGCGGCTGTTGTGCTAGTTGTCGATTATCTGCATTTCATATGTCAAGTCAACTCATGACGAACAAAAACGTAAAATTTACCACCCGCTAAATTCCACTGATGCTGAGGTCTATCCTCCGTAATTGGTCTTGATCCGAATGTATTTGTGATTGATAAAACGCTACAATGCATAGTCGGACAATTAAAATCTGTCAAACTGATCAGGACTGGACCACTAAGTGGCTCTCTTCTCATCGAATGATCAAGAACAATTCAAGCCCCACGCTCTTATGCATGCAATTAACATTTATGCGCAAACACCATTGTTGATTCCCCTCACAGGACATTGCACGGTAAAAGACTTGTGTTGAGAACTCGTGATATATATATAGCTGATTCTTCTGAATCACAGAGATTGGCTGAGTTAGAACCACAGTGAGTTACAGAAGTCCGTAGATTTACAAAGACAGTTGATGTCAGAAACTTCCTGTTATCTTCTGACCTTCAATATGTGCGAACATCCACCACATTGAAGGTTGGTATATATGAAGATGGATTTAAGAACATACATGTACATTGCGGTGGAGTAAATTTGTGTTTTTGAGACTGTGATTGTAATATCGTAGCCGTGTCCTCGTGTCGGACCCGTTCTCCTTCAGAGTCAGCAGTCTGTTTCCTCGGATCGCTAACAAATAACAAGAAGCAGCGTCTTTGGCCACTGCATTCCTACTATAGTAAATAAATGAAGAGCGTTTGTGTCACTTATGTGCCTTAAAAAGAAAACAGATATATAAAGACCGTTTAAGCATGATTTCATATATATATTATCCCTAATTCCAAAATACGTACATATTATAATTTGGAGGTTCAAATGAGCAGTGTCCGTTTAATCGTTTCGTGGCGGGAGATTCCTGAAAAAAGAGTCTCCCATTGGGAGCCTCGCATATATAAGAGAATACATTGGCCTAACAATATGTACCTTACTGTTGTAAGCCAGTGCATTAGCCCGTATATGCGAGGCTCCCTGTGGGATACTCGCACATATAAGAGAATGCACTGGCGCGTGATATTTAATGCTGCTCCAGCGCATATCCCGTCATGAAACGTTTAACACATTTCAGTGATCTCAGACAGACAGATCATGCCGACTACGAGTTATATCGTAAATTTTGCATGTAATTGAATGGGTGCAGGCAGTGAACGTGTTAACTTGTGTTTTTTTCAATGTCACTTGAAATTATAGCTTTGCGTATACGCACCGTTGCATGGTATTGGCCACCATAACAAGTGCGCTCAAGTCAGAATTTTCATTAGAAGCTTGCGTGTATGGCATACGCGTCAAATCGACATGGAAATGACCTGTATTAAACTGTTAACTGGGAAAACCATAATCAAATTTATCCATCAGCGCAATGTTTTGGTTGTCCTGGATTCGACAGTCCTTAAGTCAGATTATCGCAGTTAGCTGAGTTTTCCCCGTGGATAATCGCGTGACCAGAACACTTCCATTTTTACAATGGCACGCTCTGAACTCTCATTGCTCCATTCCGCACCAAGATCGAAATTGCACCGTTATTGAGATAAAACATTTTATTTAGCAACAAAACGTCGATAATAATTGGATTCCCATTGCTATTCACAAAAGGAACGAATATGCAAGAAAAATAATAGACAAAACCATTCTACTAGTTTTGCCGTGTGTATCACGGGGAGTCATTACCATTATAGAAGCGTTAGTCGAGGTTTCTTCAATTGTAATATCTTAGCCGTGGCCTCATTCCGACCCCCCCCCCCCCCACCCCACCCCCGTCTTCAGAGTCAGCAGTTTGTTTCCACCGGATCGCTGACAAATGACAATAAAGATCATCATGTGCAGGTCTAATCCTGATATCACACTGACCAACCGTTTCCCCGTTGTAGTGTGCGTTTGGCCGTTGTGGTGTGGCGAAACGCCGTTGTACGGTGTTTTTGGCGAAATTTGCAAGCGGGTAGGAGAGGGCTGATCACCAAAATCGGGATGGGGAGTTAATGTGCATATTTATTATAATGAGACCCCCACAGCCCTGAAGAAGGATATTATACCCAACGAATGAGCGCTTCCCTGGCTCTCTGTTTGTTAGTACGGCTGAGAAATAGCCTACACAAAATGCCAGGGTGGGCATTCTGACCATGGTTCCTCGAGATGAAAGCCTTATTTGCTCACCCCTGAACACAATTTGACACCCCGCTGGTATTCTCCAGGTAAGAAAAATTATCCCCGATCATGCTGGTAACGGCCCCAACTCTCCAATGGCCTAAATGGGTGATTCTACGGTAACTGAGCAATTTGAGTATCCCGGTACATCAGAAATACAAACTTCGTTCTGTGGTGTATGATAGGGCACACTATGTGTAGTTAGACAGAAATATTCGAGAAATGTGGTTGGTAAACATTATTTGCTGATTATTTTCTCATTTTGTCTGTTTTAGACCGTTAGTGTAAACCAGAAACGTCATTACACTAACGCACTTTATCATCATTTCTAGCAGGCACCACATGTATAGTTACGAAGATATGGCCATTTATTATGGTTATTCGCGTTCCTTGGCAACTTCTAAATTTTCGGAGTGCCGGGGAGGTTCTAGTTCTGAAAATAAAAGCTTCATCTGAATTTTCGAGGCACAAACATGTAAATTTTTTCGCCCATTCTTCGGAACACTTCTTGAATATTCTCGGACGTAACCACTTTCATGGGGAATAATGATTCATATTATATTAAACACCCACGAAGAATAAATCGATGGAATGGGAGATTGATTGTGTTATATATTTCGGATAACTCAGCTGATAATCCTTAGCGTTAGTGTAATGACGATTTTGTTATTGTAATGACGCACCGTTAGTGTAATGACGTTATATCCTCATGTTGGACAGTAGATGGCTGATGAAATGACCATGCGACACCAGTGGTGCGTGTACATATTATACGATACCTTGTATAACCATTTATTTGTGTTTTTGGGGTAAGTGTGGACATTATGGTGAACAGAGAGGTATGTTGCTGTCAGATGTGTAACAAGCCCGTAGCTAATCCGATACTTCTACTGATGGTTAGTGGTCGCTATTGACCATCAGCAGAAGGCTTTGATTTGGATTATCCTGTAGCCAGCTTTTGTGGTGGGCGGTTACGAATCTGATGCCGAATGCGAGTAGTGTAGAGTAAGAGGTTGTGCGTGTGGCCCCATCCTGAGGATTGGGTCCGGTGCCCACCCCATGCAGCGCCCCTGGGAAGATATGTGTATACTCAGTGCACCGAGACCGATTCTGGGCCTCAATTTCGAATCTCTAATTGAGAAAAACAATCAGTTTAAGGTGCCAATATAGAAGCTAAATTCCTGGGCGGCCTCCATCGGGGAACTTTGTGAAAAATCACTGCTTTGATATGATTCTGGAGCCCATCAGTGTCAATTTCGATTTTCTATAGTTCATTGAAAATGCAATCAATTAAAGATGTCAAATGAAGCCAAATTGCGCCAATGCGTGGTGCGCGAAATAAGGGGCCCGGTGTGGGCCTTCCCTGGAATTTTTGTTGTAAACGTCAATGTTCTGACAGCGATTCCGGACCCCATATGAAGCGTCAACTTCGAGTTTCTAACTCAGGAATAATATAGAAGTTTAAAGGAGACCAGGGTTTCACGTTCTAAACTTATGAGTGTTCGCGAGAGTTACTTCGTGCGGATTGCCTTCTCCCTTAAAGTGCTGAAAAATCCTTTGAGCTTCCACCCCTCCCATCGCCAAAACAATCTGGTGATGAAAGGGAACAACTGGATACATAATTGCGGAGACAGCCTTCCCACCATTTATTCCCGTCCCTGCCCGTCAAACACAAGTTAATTGTTACATGTATGTATCTTCGAGGGTGGGGATAATTTTCCCGGGTATATAGGTTGTCATAACATTTGCTGGCCTTCTCCACACGTAAACAGTGATGGGCGAAATCAGATACAGGTCAGGATATTTTGGTCCAAGAAACTTTATGAAGATATAATCGAACTATTATGTGTGTTATATGAAAATGACAACACTCTTCTTTTTTTTCGAATGTTAAATGACAACTTGGAACTAGGTATATTAGCAACTAACCCGAATTGTTTCTGAACGCAGAAGGACCATGGCGCTGTTACATGGTGTAAATATAGCAGGTACCCATAGTTAGGCCGTGGACTCAGCTGCCTATATGTATATCATGTACATTGTCTGTAGTATATCATGGATTCATAGGATGTCCATATGTACTTTAGGTTATATGGACACATCGGACAGTTATGCCACGTATCCACCTACACATATAGATATTTGACCAATGCCCTATATAAAGATCGTGGGTGGTGGTCCCTTTGAATATTCCATGCACCAATGCCACCATGCTGCAGGCTGACCATGGACCGGGGGTCATATATGTAGGTCATGGGACACAGGTCGATAAAGGTATGATATGACATTGTACCCAAGAATGAGCAGGTGTCTATATATACGTAGGACATTTATGGACCCAGCCCCGTATACATGATATATCTACGTCATGGACAGAGAAAAGTATGTTGACGATGCCTTTGTGGAAAGAAAAATAATTGTTTTCATCTACAAAATGCTACATGGTGCAGTTTAGTTTGTTAAAATTGCCATAATAACAGTCATATGTCATATTTTCGATTTCGGGTATGTCCCTAGCAACCGTTATCACCCTGGTAGGTAAGAAATATGGTAATTGTCCTATCAGATCCACACTGACAACAACTATTATAATTGTTTTCACCATTAAAATGATACATGGCGTATTTTAGTTTGTTAAAACTGCCATAATATTAGTCATATGTGCTTTTATTCGATGTTGGGCAGTTGCCCAGCAACAGTTGCTAAGGAAGGACCTGCCGCCATTGCCTCCATATCAGAAAATGATGAGTAGTGCACGGGGAACATATATGCCAAGTTTCATGATTGTATCACATTTTGCACAATTGTTACACCATGAGCCTGGACTATAATGAAAACCTCGTTATTACACCAACGCAGCGTCATTACATTAACACAAACAACGTTAGTGTAATGACGCGTTAGTGTAATGACGATTTCGCGTTCATCATGTGATAACATTTTTGAATATAGACAACCAAACCAATCAACTAGTTTATGAACACGCTTACCTCAGACGCTTTTATCAAAACTGTTTAATGTTCAGTCAATGCATATAGTATTTTAGTGTTCCACGTTAGTGTAATGACGGTGAATAAATATACGGTACAAAATCCGGCGATTCAAATGTTAATTTCCCTGAGAATTTCACGAATACTCAGGAAACATATTTTTTTCACCCACTGACCGACGCGCGAAGCGCGTCCAGTGGGTGTACTATAATCGTAGGACTCATGCGTTTCTGCTGAACTGAACTAGTGTCTGTGCGTTTCTGCTGAGCTGCACTGACGTTTGATCGCAAAATAAAATTATAATCATTATCAAAGCACACGTTTGGATAACACCGCCATAAACTGTTTCATATTATGCTGTTGAGCTCATATCGTCAATAAAATTAGAGTTATAACTCATTAAACTAAGAATTACTGCTAACGTATTTCTACCAATTGGGTAACTAGATTCAGGTTGAGCTGGAACTTGAGAAATTTTTAATTTCAACCAATTGAAATGCCGTTGGAATTGGAAAGGGTTAAGGTTGTGGGGCAACGCAAATGACGTCATCGTAAACAATGCGCCTCGAAATGAGTCAAAAATCGTGCACAGTACATGTCTCGCTTCGTCTCGGAATCGTGATTTAAATTCATTCATTTTGACTGTTACTGTGTCCTAAGATATTAAAAACTTGTGGAATGTGCTTTGGAAGGATTGTTTTGATATCTAATAAGTGGGATTTACCTCCCAAAAAGGTGAGTTTCAGGCCTGCATTTGTTGTCAATCTGTAGATTATCTGATTCTGACAGCGCTCGTCTGCAACTGTAATTGGCAGAATTCGCGTGTTTGACTAAAAGTTTTCTCCACTCGATTCTCTCAAAATTCACAATAATCGGTCAAATTCTTTCAATAATTCTATCTAAATACATCTTAGCTATTATTCGGATCAGATCTCCCCGTCGAGAAAGCGATATGTTGACCAAAACGACACTTGATAAAGTTGTTTACATTTTGAGCTCACACTGCCTGCGGCACAGTACACGCTCGATTTTTATCATGGAAACAAATCAATTTCTTCCATCCAAAAGATAATTACGTGCTGGACCCTGTCATTTTAGGAATATATAAGTATTCCACGCAGACATACCTCAGTCTCAGCTTAAAATTTTGAAAAATAACAGTTTTATCGACATAAATCGATTTGAATGGGAAAATCCCGTGTTAAAATTTATCATCGAAAAAAATTAATTTCTTCCATCTAAAAAATAATTACGTGCTGTACCCTGTCATTTTAGGAATATATAAGTATTCCACACAGACACACCAAGTCTCAGCTTAAAATTTTGAAAAATAAGAATTTTATCGACATAAATCAATTTTAATGGCAGATCCCATGTTAAATAAATTTTAGGGCCCTGCTAATGTTTTCTGAGCTGTTTTCAGACCCCCCCCCATTTTATATCATTGCCGCTACAGTACAGTCGCGATGCATCACATGGCAACATTGATCGCTGTCACTCTACTAATCAGCCCTTTTAATTCAGATTGTTTGGCTTCGGCAATCTGCTACAGCAACCCTTTATCGTGGCCCAGTTTGCCCATTGCCGATTGCCGTAGCCAATTATTAGGGCTGACTAATTTATGTCAGTTCATCGTTCCCCTTTTTCTCTGAGTCTATTTAACCAACCCAACATCTAATCCCGGCCTAAATAATTATTTTTATTTTCATCGGTATACCGTAGTTGTGTTACATACATATTTTTATCATTTGATTCCAATTTGCATTGTACCACTATAGAAGTCCATAAATGACTATTCTGGCACTATATACCCGGTAGAGATAACTAAGATTATGACAACCCCCCCCCCCCATTTTATAGCCTTGTTGCAACAGTAGAGTTGAGATGCATGATATGTCAACATTGGTCGTTATCGCTCTACAAATTTATATTGGTTCAACCCTTAGTTCCCTGTATCGCCCACTCCTCCCTCAATTTATTTTTTCATTTGTATTATAGTCTCGTTACGTACATATTTTATCTCTTGTAACTTTTGCTTCAACATGCCGAGTTCCGCTGCAGACGATACAAATCTGACAACATTTCGAAATGTAAGCAGGCTTCAAACTCATCTTATCCAAGAAACTTGTGTATAAGGTGAACTCGCATTTGTTGCGTTAAAAACCAAAGGTCCCAAATCAAGGTCCAAAATCCCCAACACACTGATGTGAGGTTTAATGATAACTCACATCTACATAACCTAACCAATATAAGGATGTGAGGTGTAATGATAACTCCATCCACATACAGTAATATCCAAAGTAATTGACCACTTAACCACAGCAGAATTATGGGTAATTTTTCAGGCTTTTAAATCCTGAAAAATTACCAATAATTCTGCTGTGGTTAAGTGGTCAATTACTTTGGGCATTACTGTAACCAATATAAGGATGTGAGGTTTAATGATAACTCTATCCACATAATCAATATAAGGGTGTGATGTTTAATGATAACGCCATCCACATAACTAATAACTATGTGTGAAAATTAAATAAAAAAATTAAATATGGACTATCTAATTATGCTCCAAAAACATGTATATTCAATATATGGATGTTTATTGGGGGGGGGGCCGATTATTTCAATGATATTTTAATTCACTGGGATCCAAAACCCGACCTACGGGAGCGCGCTTCGCGCACAACTGTATCTTAAGCATATGTGCATATTTAATAAGCCAACAATTGGAATCCCAACAGAGAAGACTGGCGTAGGTCCCTTGCGCATAGACATCGTTGATGATCTCTATGGGAAACCAACTTGACATTTAAAGACAATTTCGATTAACTGCAATAACTTAAGGAATCTCTAATTGAGCTCAAGCCCAATAAGAATATTCCTTCAGTTATTGTGCTTAAGCGCAGTTAGAGATACCTTATTGCGCTTAAGCACAATGTGATATTCCTGTGCAATAATGAATATTCTTATTGCACTTAAGTGTAATAAGACATTCCTTATTACACGTAAGCGAAATTACATCAATATTGCACTTAAGCGCAATTAATATCTCTCTCATTATATCACCCTTGTGCAAATAGTAGAATAATCCTATATTTGTTCCACCCATTGTACCATGGAGATGGACTACACCACCTGAATTATAGGGAGTTGATGTACTATATATAATATATTCCTTATTAAGAGATTCCTTATTGGGTTTTATTATATAAGCGCAATTTGTAAATTCCATTATTGCGCTTAACACAGTTAAATATATCCTTATTGCGCTTAAGCCCAATAGAGATTCCCGTATTGTACTTAAGCGCAATTAGCTCTTCTTGCATTTAATTAAAAAAAAAGTTATAATTGTATTGTAACTATTGTTTTGTCCTTTAATATTTCCCATACATCATGTACACATATATTATGCTAGAATGGTACTATTATTACTAATACTACTCGTAGTAGTTAATACCACCTTACTGTCAATATCCTATCATGGTTAGTTTCAAATCATAACGTTAATTGTTATTACTATGTGTGTACTGTACGTGTACATCACTCATCAATTAATAATATTTTGCTATTTTGCATGCGAAGTGGAAGACCCTCCAATAGCTTATCAATACCACTCGGGACAGTGGGTGTTTTTCCTCAATTAATTGAATTTCTTGTTATTGTTAACATGGAAGTTTCCATTCACGTTGCGACAGATGTGATATACAACTGACACCAAAGGGAAACGTGGCAACCCATTTTAGGCTCGCGTTAGTGTAATGATTCTGGATCATGGGACAACGTTTTTGGGACAAATAAATAGCTTTTTGTTGGATGCTTCTTTGGTATCTCTGTATAATTTTGGTGGCATTAGATTCCTTGCAAAATTCCACACCAGAAGGTGGATTTCGGTTTTGAATACACATTCACCAGTGCATAAGAAAAATCGGAGAAATTGGGCGTGTCTGCCCTGGGACATGCAGTTTCATGGTATCATGCCGGTTATCGTCATGCCTAAGACCCATATCGGAGTATGGTAGTCACTTAATTTTGGTATCTAATTAATGACTGGATTCTCAGTTTTAAAATGATGGCCATTGTACTTGCTCGTGATGAGCAGTGCTTGTCTTGTGGTGAATTGTGCCCATTGGACAGTGTTTTGCTCAGTTACCGTAGAATCACCCAAATATTCAATGAAATCCCAATCGAAGTGGGTCAACAGCAGCGAAAAAATGACAACGCCGTTGTGGTTTTGATGGCAACAACGTTGTGGTCGGGCTGTATTTTGTATTTTGATGTTTTTGAGACCAGAACAAGGTGTTTCACGCCTATTTCGTAATGTGTATTCAAAATATTACATGCATTATCCGTATAAGCAATGTTTACTCGTGCATACATGCCACTTAACATGTCCCCATAAACACGTTTTTGTGCTCCAAATCGAACAAGTCATGCATTTTTCACAGCCAGTTATGAGGTGTTATGAACTGCCCGTTAATTTCCATATATGCGGGACATTAATCTTCATTTTGACTTATATGCTGTATGGTTTTGATATATTTAGTGTGAATATACGACCGAAAACTTGGTTGAAATTATGTATATCAAGTGGGCAGATATTTCTCATTGTATTCACCCGTGCCATGATATGTAACCTCAAAATGGCCTTCGAGATGATGATTGCTGTTTAAAATAGTCAGACAGAATACTAAAATACAGAGTTTATGTTATAATAGACTTACATCAATCATAAATATATCACAGATATTACTAGATAATATGGTATTGTCAAGTTTGTCCATTTATGTTGTGCAAATAAAAGTCAAAACGTTACATATCCCGACTTTGTTTTGCATAACACGGCGTACAAACTTTACGCGATAATTATAACACTGATAGGGAAACTGGTTACAGCCACTAACCCTGAACTTAGATGGACATACTTGAGACACACAATTACAACGTAAACGACATGTATAGAAATAACAAACAAAACCTACATATTTAGAACTTTGTTTAGTGATGAACCACGAAAAAGGATAGATGTTTGACCCCCCAGTGCTCCTATAGGATACGGGACTTAGGAACAATTCGCGATATTTCGTATAAAGACACTAACAAAATAACGTGTATCATTTAAAATGTAATGACACCGCCCTACCCCAGACCCACCCACACAGAAACGCGAATTTGGGTCATGATAAATAATATTTAACTAAATGTGGTGTGAGAGTTTAGTGTGTAATACTACACAAAATTTGAAAAAATTACTTCTTTTGGGTAGAATTATCCTTGCGTTATCGGAAGATATTTCATGTTCCTCATCTCCCCAATAACGATCCTTACCGTATATAAGCTCCAGCAGTCGACCAATGAAGCTATTTCTATTTTATAACAATACTCAAGAAGCAGACCAGACACGTGTTATTATATAACATACATCAGATTCATAAATTAGAATTTCGACGGCGATTATAAAATGTATTAAGAGAACATGATACTCATGAACGTAATCATCATATGGCATATATGAAAACTAATATATTTATATGTGTGGCTTTCTTGGAAATACCATTGTGGTAAAACTTTTATGAAATAGTGTGAGGGTGGGTTTTGAGTACGTTTATAATTTTCGTAATCAAATCGCCTATTCGCGCCAAATAAACTTGAGTTGGTCAAACAGCAGTATCATGAGTATACAGGACGGGGAACCTACGTCACTTTGTAATCTATAAGCCGCTCACTTGGTACATTTTATGTTATATATTTGGTGCATGAGTTGTGGGCTATGTGAGAGAACAAATTAATATGTGTGAATTTTACAAATATCAATTAAACGGTTAAGCAGTGTTTGATGTTCAAATTCGGTGCATATTTCGTTCCTATTTTTCATCTAATTTCTTTTATAAATTCCGAGTTTTTATCATCCACTGGTTATAAAAGATGTAATGAGAAATTATATGCCTCATCCACTAGTTTATTCCGTCGGACACAGCCCTTATATCCGCTTTAAATCAATTTTAAATCAAATCCGCTTTGGTTAGAGATTCAAAATGTGATGTACGCGCGTTCCACGCCGTGGTATAGGCCTATGTGGACAATAATATACTTGTTTGGAGCACAAAAAACGTGTTTATGGGGACAGGTTACGTGGCATGTATACACGAGTAAACATTGCTTATACGGATAATACATGTAATATTTTGGATACACAATACGAAATAGGCGTGAAACACATTGTTCTGGTCTCAAAAACATCAAAGAACTGCATGATCGCCAAAAATCGAAAAACCAGCCCCGCCACAACGTTGTTGCCATCAAAACCACAACGGCGTTGTCATTGTTTCTTCAAAGTGTGTTCCTAGGGTGAGCAAATAGGGTTTTTATGTAGAGGAACCATGGTCAGAATGCCCACCCTGGCATTTTGTGTAGGCTATTTCTCAGCCGTACAAACAAACAGAGAGCCAGGGAAGCGCTCATTCGTTGGGTATAATATCCTTCTTCGGGGCTGTGGGGGTCTCATTATAATAAATATGCACATTAACTCCCCATCCCGATTTTGGTGATCAGCCCTCTCCTACCCGCTTGCAAATTTCGCCAAAAACACCGTACAATGGCGTTTCGCCACACCACAACGGCCAAACGCACACCACAACGGGGAAACGGTTGGTCAGTGTGGATATAGGATAAACATAAAGAGCGTCTGTTTCACATTTGTGTATGCGAAAAAAACAGAAATCAGACCTCTGAAAAATTCTATGTCTTTGGTCAATGTTTTCACATATAGTATATGCATATAAAGACCTATATATAGGATTTTGTGTATAAGTGTCGACCTATCTTATATTCCTCATTACAAAATACGTACATATAATTTGAATATTTAAATGAGCAGTGTCCATTATCTTATACATGCAAGGCTCCCTGTTGGAGAATGCACCGGCGCATGATCTTTAATGCTGCACCAGCGCAGTTCCCGTCACGAATTGGTTAAGTGGTATCTTTTAAAAATAAATGCAATGTTACTTAAAATGATATCGTCGCGTGAGCGTATGATACCGTTGCACGGCATTGGCCACAACAACAAGTGCCCAGAATTATCATTAGAACCTTGCGTGTATGTATGGCATGCTCGTCAAATCGACATGGAAATTACCTGTATTAACTGGAAAAGCCATAATCAAATTTATCCATCAGCGCAATGTTTTGGTTGTCCTGGATTCGACAGTCCTTAAGTTAGATTATCGCAGTTAGCTGAGTTTTCCCCGTGGATAATCGCGTGACCAGAACACTTTCATTTTTACAATCGCACGCTCTGAACTCTCATTGGTCCGTTCCACACCAAGGCCGAAATTGCACCGTTATTGAGATAAAACATTTTATTTAGAAACAAAACGTCGATAATAATTGGATTCCCATTGCTAGTCACAGAAGGAACGAATATGCAAGAAAAATAACAGACAACCATTCTACTAGTTTTGCCGTGTGTACCACGGGGAGTCATTACCATTATAGAAGCGTGAGTCGAGGTTGCTTCAGTCGTAATCTCGCAGTCGTGGCCTCATATCGGACCCGCTCGTCTTCAGAGTCAGCAGTTGGTTTCCGCCGGATCGCTGACAAATGATTGAGGTGTTGTCCCGCTAATGTTTATCCGATAATTCCAAATAAATGGATTTTAATGTCTTTCTATGGTGATCACGCATACGCTAACAGGACAAGAAATTGATTCGGATCTGGTTGGATTCTTATGTAAGTCGATCTTTCATTGCTTTTGTGTCGTTGATATATACTTGTCTCGGGTTCAATCTTCATAATATGTCGCCTCACGACTCTGGTATCATTGATAGTTTCTTTCTGACTGACTTCAAGATGCGTTTGAGTTGTTCAGCGTGAGCATTTTCAACTTGTTTTCCATTATCATTGCTATTTTCTTTCCTAATGATAACGAGATAAGTTTGAATTGTTCTGTGTGAGCCTTTACCAACATGTTTTAACCCTTTCTATGCTGAATGGATTCTCCTTTCGGTTACAAAAGTACATATTGGAACGATCTATTATTCATTTAAATGTGTGCTCAAGTAAAACAAAGCAGCACACAGACAATACATAAGAATGATTGATATTAATTGGTGGTAAATGTTCAGATAATAAGTTCAACATCTACCTATGTTCGTTTGTTGAACTTATTATCTGAACATTTCCTAAAGGAACTACTCGCCAATGATTATTTAGTATAGAATGGGTTAAAGTATATATACTTTTTCTTTTTGATTGAACTGACGTTCTGAACATACGGTTGTGTTGTTCCTCTCCTGATTAAGTTGTTCTGGTAATTTGACATGATGTTGGTGGGACCTTCCAAATTCCTAATATGTTGGTGTGGCAACCTGTTTCTGTTAAGAACACGTACCGTTATTTATTCGAAAGTTGTCATTTCGCGATATTATGTTTAATAAGAGTAATTAGATAAAAAGTAAGTTTCTGTGCGAAACATCCAAGAACATATATATTTTAAAATAATTTAGTAATGTAGTTTGCAAAACGACAGGGGTAGCATCTCAAACATTGCAAACAACCAAAACATACATTATTGAAATATTTTACAATAAACATGTTTTGAAATATTGTATACCAGTGGATTTTCCTCGATTTGTTCAGATTAGTGGCAGCCAAACTCCACACAAACTTAGATAACATAACGGTACTGTTTCTTATCAGCATCATTTTACCCAACCGGCATAGCAATTCAGCAAGACTCACCAACATCATAGCATCGGAAATTGAAAAAAATGAAAAACATCGGCACCTCAGTGTGTGTGGCCAATCAGCCCATGTGTTGTTCAAATTCTGGTATTATACCAAGAACTCAACAGTAACTTTTTTTGGAACTTCGTATGATTATTGTGCGTCATTTGCACCAGCGGAGCAAAATTCCAAGTCCTATGAACTGTATTTTATCTTGATGTAATTAACTGACTCAATCATGCCGGGGGTGTGCTGTAAAATCACTGGCGAAATCTCAATAAAACCATAACCATAGCAACTTCACATGACCACTTAACAAGGTGTGTGTTCTACAGAGAGTGTTCAACTTATTTTTCGAGTTTTCTGTCTGACCGATCTCGAGATACGTTTGACCCTAATTTATCTTGTGAGTTTTCGCGTTTGAATTGCTCCATGATAACCTCAGATGACAATAACATGTAGGAGCATCATTTTTGTATCAAAGCATGAACTAATATCAGATGGTAGGCACAAGATAATATACTATTATTTTGGATGTTCAAGTGGGTGTACATGTATATTCGGGATACCTGTGTATTGCACACGACGTTGGTTGTAATTAATTTCATCTGGTAGCATCGCTATTTTCTTTCCGAATGATCTAGATATGCTTTTGAATTATTCAACATGAGCTTGCCCACATATTTTTCGAGTATCATTGCTCAAAATGTTTTAACATAACCTGGAGCAAACAGATTCACATTCGACCTAAATATTCATATTGGTAATTTGGTTCATATTAGACATAATACTCGTTATTCCGTTTTATGGCGCGGGTCACAATGAAAACACGTAATAAGGGCGATTTACGTCCACGTGGAGCGTAAAACAAATGCTGACATGGGCTTATTTGTGTTTTTGAACTAAGTTTAATGTGAGCTTATTTTCAGGAGAACAGGTTGAATTTGTATATATAAAATAATATTTCCCCTCACCCAGAAATGGCTTCCACTTGTTTTTCGAGAGCTGTGTTCTATATTGTGGTAAATTTAGCACACCACTATACTTTTATATAGTATCGTGCTATATATAGTACAAAACATTACCAAACTAGCATGCAAAAAGCCATGAACAGAGGCAAAAATATCGAAAACAGATATACACACATGTGTCCACCAATTTACTAAGGCGTTTCCAAATGAAACTAAAACATAATGCGAAAAAAAAATTTGCAGGAACGACGTCAACTTGCGAGGTGGCAACATTCGGTTGAATTCACCTTGTAATACAGTTTCGTGTTTTTGTGCATTCAAAACAAAACCTAAATATTGCGCGGTTTGGTTTGATTGGACTTGATTTCAACAGATTCTTGCGACGATTATGTTTCACTTAAACTGTTTATCGATAAGTTGATAATCATACCGTGTATTTTCTCTCAGTAAAACGAGTTGTACATAATTTATTTTAACGTCTTCTGAAGGGAATTTGAACAATCCAGCAGTTGGTGCATGTTGGTAGGACACGGTTATATAGTATGCGTGCTACAAGTTCGAATTGTTCGGTGAAACATAATAAATAGAGCATGTCTTGCCGTCGACAATGCGGGTATAGTGCTCAGCTTCGCGTCGTGAACTATACCCACTCACTGGACACTAGACCCGGGTAGTTAACTCCAAGCCGTGCTCTACTTATTAAGTGGGATATGTTTGTCCGTTTGGATTTTTCTCCCAGACCCCAGGACCAATTTCAACCAAATATGGTGTGATGACTCGGGGTACCCTGACGGATGTTATAACAATGTTTTTTTTTATTATTATTATTTTGATTTTTTTTATAATTAAATCAATAAAAACAATTAAATTGATCAAGGAGCACAATCTAAAATAAAAAAAACCTTGCAAACTTACACAAGCATGCAAACGATTCCGTTGAGTAATGAACGACCGATCACCTAGTTATAGACTTCAATTGTTTCTGTTGATATATTCGAAAAATCAAGCCTGAAACCATGTATATTATATCTACCTTCTGATATATGTAATGAGTGGCGCGCACGATAATCTCATAACATATCACCCGTATCTCTTCTTTCATCTATTTTATTTTATATCGATAGTTCGAAATTCACATTTCGCTGATAAACATATGGTCCAACTCTGATGTAGATAATATGACAGATTGAAAACAGTTTGCTTGCCAATACATAGCTTTTGTTTGTTGTTCATTTGTTGGCACACTCTTACAATATCAAATGGGTATGTAACTGAGACAGGTGGTTGTTGTTAAAGGATACATTCGTCCGAGTAAAGCATTACGAAACCAGAAGTAGACAAAACAGAAACGGTCATATAATAATCTCGAGGTAGCGAAGCATGGTATCTTCCACTTCGACTGCTTCTCTAAATATCCAACAACGTACGTCTTTGACGGTTCACGGGTATAAAGAATATATACATTTAGTCGGGGTTATATCCTTGAAATGTTTGCACAGCATGTTGGGAATTAATTGAACATAATATCTCCACTTTCAGACTATTACACACGTGTTGAGGATAACTGTTACATCTGGGTAAGCGCCGACTACAGAAACATCCATATTCCCAACACCGACCATCTTGACATCCACGTAAGTAAAGCATGGGCAGTGTCGTAGCCATGTGGACCAAATTACCACAAAGTCACTCTATGGGTCTGGTTAAATTCTAGAACAAATAATTACGATGCGTAAAAATTACACCATTTGTATTGCGACCAACCTAATTTATTATTACAGCACTATCATGCGTCACAGTTTGCATATAACTATTGTGTCTACCACGATACTATATTACTAAAATTTGACCATAATTTCCTATTCTGCATTCAGAAAAAAACACAGAACTCAAAAACTGGACCCAGGACAAAAAGTGTCCATATTAACAATACATTGATTCTAGATTTAGAATCCTTGTTAAGCCGTGCACTGATCATTCAAGGTAGCCTAAATTACTTTTTTTGAGTTCACATAGTAATTTTAAATCTTTATGAACAATAAGACAAATATGCACAACAGTATGCGGTATTTACATAATAAATATACAAACTTGGGTTGTATAACATATCCCATAGTAGAACAAAAACAATAATGGAATTAACCATGGGTATATTTCATTGTGTTAAAGTCACTATATCGGTATTGGTGAAAACTTCTTACCGAGTATAACTTTATTTTTAATAGATTCCATGTACCATCAGCATTGCCTCAAAACTCTGAACACACAACATTTCTTTGGTAGACAGGTTTGCTACCATTAGAACTAAGTATGTACAAAGTAGGCAATTATAATATTGATAAAGTCAGTTGGATGTAAAGCTAGAACATACAATATCATAACAAAACGAATATCATAACACAGCATAACAATAATCAGATACATATAATTTGAAGACGACATGAAATGCTCAGACATAATCTAATCTCTGTTGTATACATCTTGTCTTGCATGCAATGCCCATTTTGGATCACCTTTATGTTTCTCTAACTGGAACAAATATGTTATACGATGACATTGAACAATCCTAGATAGACAGTATATGACTGAAGTAATCAAGAAATGTGTGACAACCAATAGTTTTATAGTATGCCGTGGGTTGACAGCTTATGATTAATTTATAACTGGATAGCCTCAATCGAAACAGGAGTTATTTCTTAGTTTTTTAATTAATAGTTAAGTTCTGCCTGTGTCACTTGTGACATGGACACTGTCGTTGCCTGTGACCCACTAGTGTGCATTTGTTACAACCATGCTGTTGATATCTACGAACCTGCTTCTCTCAAAATGTCATCAAAGTCCTAAATGGAGTCATAATGGTATAAGCTGGTTTTTGGCATACTGTTACCTTACCTAATTCCTAAAATGGACATGGTGTCAGTTGTAACTCATGTATGTTCTTATAATAGCTCATTTGTGTGGAGCGTTGGTACAATGGGACAAAGCGTATTAGAGTCGAGCGAGACGGCTGAATAAATGTAGGTGTAGGTTGCTTGGGAGAAAATTCCAATACGGTTGGCTATTGTCAGTCTAAGTTTTACTAACCGTTGATATCAATATTACAGAGGGGTTCATACGTTCGCTAATTGTGTTCCCCGTCGTCGCGCCAATTATGTTTTTCTACTGAATTTCTGCGAATCTAGTCCGATGAGATGAGAATGACATAATAAGTGAAATTCTCGACAAAATGAGTGACGTAACATAGCCTATACGGACTAATTTCGAACCAAATATAGATATGATACGACCTCCCCCCCCCCGAACCACACATCTATATCTAACATGTCTGGTAGACCCATACCCATTAATGAATGCATTGTAGCGCACTGTGTGTATTTTAAATCAACTGCTGTACATCATTGTTTATAATGTATTCTAAATTAACTCCAGGTCTGCTGAGCAAGGTTCGAAATTTTAACTTCAATAATTCCAAAAACGCGATGTTTTCCTTTTGCACTATCGTCTAAAGACTTAGCTATATTGTGGCGTGATACAACTAATGAAATTACACAAATTTGAAATGCAGTGCGCGTAGAATATGCATGTTTACATGTAATGTTGTTTCTCTTAACCTGGTCACGGTAAATACCCTAATATATAAGTTGTTCCAGTTCATAGATCAGTATAGATCATAATTTGCAGGCTAAAATGAGCCATATATGCTTTTAAATAACCGTGTGCAGATCATAACAAGATACAACTGTCCAGCAATGTAGAAGTATTCCCTGGGAAAACAAGACCGATTCCTTATAATACTCCTTGACATATATTGTCGAACTGCCCCATTATTTTCGCAGACTATAAACGATTGATATATCGCGCAAACAACCTGTCGCTTCCATGAGCATCACCGAATACAAATAATAACCTTGTTGTACAAACTCATCATATCCCTAAATTAGGACGGGGTTGTTGTTGTTGTGGTTGTTGTTGTTGAGTTGTGCAATTGGTATATTTAAAGCATTATGGCTGTTTGGAGCCTTGAATTGAATTTTAATTTAAAACCGGGGTTCAAAACAGTCGATAACTTCGTGAACTTATTGAATACGTCTCCAGATCCGAAGAAACATTTATTCAAGTAATGACATTTAGGAATATCCGGACCCAATATTTTCAGCATGGAACAATAAAAATCGCTCCTTGTTAGTCTATTCCTGATATAGTATAAATAAAGAGTCTTTGAATCACTTGTGTCCAAAACGTGTCAGCTGGAAATTTGCTATGACTTTGGTACGTTTTTTTATTCGGCCCTTAGATACATATTTCATGTGTTCATCGACCTATCTTATCCTCCTTCCACATTGCGTATAAATATAATTTATTTTAAAGTTAAAATGATCCATGTCCGTGTAAATGATGTTGTGTGATGTCAGTACAACTGCCCAGCGATGTGGATGTTCTTCGTGGCGGAACAAGTCGCATTCCCTACGTCTATTATCGAACTGTCCCATTATTTTCGCAGACTATAAACGAGATCTCGCGCAAACCACCTGTCGCTTCCATCGAACATCACCGAACACGAAGCGTAATAATAACCTAATATGACGTTGTACAAACTCCTCATATCCGGCATGAATATTGAAACTTCGCTTGCTGAAAATCGATAAATAAATGACAATGATGATATCTGGAAATTAAGTTTACTGACTTGGAATACTTGTATAGCTTCGACTTAACCAAGAGGGAGAATCATTAGTCTCGGTTTTGAGAGGAGTGGAGAATAACCAGTGACATTACGGAGCCTTAATTATCGTCTCCCGGTTATTCCGTGGCAGTCTCAGTTGATTATTCAGACACTGGTTATCTGTTGAGGACGCAACACACTGTTTTCCGAATTCTGCTCACGATCCCGTGAGAACGGTAAGCGTATAAAACAGCTATTTATCCTCATTAGGTCAGTCTGGCAAATATGCAACCCGATACCTTTGTTCGCTAAATAGTTCTCCGTGGAGTGAAGTGCTATTTGTCAGAGTTGAGATATTGAATTGCATATATTTGGTCGTTTTTCTTTCTCTGCTACTTAGCGTCACTTGCTTTGCGTTGTGTTACCATATTGGCATGTTAACATTTAATGCAATGTGACCAGCTCGGGCTTCGTGTTAAAATGTAACAACCGATTAGACCTTGAACATTTAAAAGTCAGTATCCGTGTTATGTTATCTAGCATAATCCCATGCAGCTGAAATCTGACACAGACATTAAAAAAAACATAATATCAATTGGTGAAATATTTCGAACACACATGAGATTCAAAACGTGCCATGTTCACGCCTTTCAGTTTAGTTCACACAAGTTATTGTGTTAGTTAATGTAAAATATTCAAATGTTGTTAATAAGTTCGCTCAATAACTGTGAAGGCGTTCCGAGCGAAGGTGAAATATTGAATTATACCTTGGTCATTATTCCTCCTCTTGTTACTTAACGTAACTTGCTTCGCTTTATGTTGCCGAAATGACATGTTAACTTCTAATTCAAGTCGACCAGCTCGGTTTTCGTGGTAAATGGGTAACGTCATATTGTACAATGAACCTTTAAAAGTCAATATCGATTATGTTTTAACTGGAATAGTCCTATGCCGCTGAAATGTGACACAAAGATTAATAGACATATTTTATCCATCTGTGAAATATTGCGAATACACATGAGATTTAAACGTGTAATGCTCATGCCTTTCAATTTCTTTCACACAAGTGTTGCTGTAAAATATTCATATTCTTTTCAGTTAAATGTAGTTCCTGTGATGACATATTGAATTGCATATTTTGGTCGTTATTCATCCTCTGTTCATTCATCCTCTAATATCAGTATACCCCTTTTTACAGAGGGTATACTGTTTTGCACCTGTCCGTCCGTCTCGCCGTGTATTTAGCCGTGAGCCGGTAACTCGAACAGTAGAGCTCGGATCTCAATGTATTTTGGTATAAATGTTCACTACTATGAGGATATTCAATGGGGGGGGGGGGGGGGGCAGTAGTTTTTTTCGGATTTTCCATTCTAGAGTTATTCATCTTTGTTTGTCTGGAAATGTTGTTTTTTTTTGTCCGTCCAATGTCTGTTCAGGTCATAACTTGAACAATAACACTCGGATCTCAATGAAAGTTTGTATGAATTTTCACTACTATGATGACTTTCAATAGAGCGTTCAATCGTTTCTTGTTTTCCGTTCTGGAGTTATTCAGCTTTGTTTATCTGGAAATGTTGGCTTCTTTGTTGACACACGTGTCGTTCTGTTTTTTATTACACGCCATACGTCCTAGAATCAGTGAATTAAAAAACAGACGTTCAATGTTTATTTGGGCTCATACCTTATACAGGGCTTGTTACGTGCGCTCGCGCAACAGTATGGCGATCAGTCAGATTCGTAGGTACGTACGTTGGTGTCACCCTACCGATTTCATTCCATGGCGCCACCCTTACGCAGTACATGCAGGCGACGTTACGGAGTAGATTATAGAGTTGACGCCCTTGGCACTGACTTCCGTTACTAGCTCGTTGCTGTATAAACAAACCAGCGATGTGGCTTTTGTCGAAATTGACAGTCAGTACATTCGCCCTGTATACATGTACTTTCAGAAAATACAAAACACCACAACGTTATACCCCACCAATGTCAGTGTCCCGATATCATTTGACCAAATTTCTTGACATGAAACCGCGACAGACACGGCGTGAAATACATCGCATTGAGTAAACAATTTCCCATTGTTTCAATTCAACTTCAAGATCGCGGTAAAATCAAAACCGCAATTTGTAAGTGGTAAACATCTGAAAAAGACATCAGGTGCACGCAGAAACTAATTGTTGTGCATATTTATTTCTATTTGAGGTGGCAATTTTTCATGTTTATCAGTATTTTTAACGATAAGAGCGATGGTAATTGGGGGACTATATTTTATCTAGCGCATTAAATTTAAAATACAAAGTCGTGAATTGGCTGAGTGTTTTCTATGGCCGCACATTTCGTTGACAATTACGAGCCATTTGTTTGTCTAAATAACATTTTTAAGTTCGAAGAGCATTAGAATGGGGATAACAGTGTGGTGTTTTGTGATTTCGGAAAGGTACATGGCGAATATACTGTGGCAAATACCCGTTAATGGGTTCGGCTCCGCCGTCGCCCATTAACTAAATTTGCCACAGTATATTCGCCATGTACCTTTCCGAAATCACAAAACACCACACTGTTATCCCCTAAATAAAATTAATGAAGATTGTAATTGTCTTTTTTTGCTAACATTAAATTAAATTAAATTAATTAAAGGCACGTGAGGCCTTAGTTGTCGAAAATATTCATATTTGTTCCAATCACCGTAAACAGAAAAACATTAAAATGCATACAGTTTCGTTCATATATACCATGACTATCGCGTAAACAGCATGTTATCATAAAGACCTACTATATTTTACCTAAGCAAGAGCCTGATTGTGTTACAGAAGACAGCACAATTCTACTGGCTAATCACACAAAATGGCATAAACGCTCTTTATTTGTTCCATATCAGGAATTCACCAACAAAGAACGCTCTTTATGTTTACCATCATAATATAAACAAACACCAGAAAAGTAACTTTTTATGCCTTTGTTTACATAACAATGGTCAAACAAATGACAATAACATACTGTTTATACGATATTTCTTATTTGTATACGGACAAAGTCTGTCTAAATTTTGATGTTCTTTCTGTTTGTGGCGGTTTTTGACGGGTGGAAATATTTTTACAGGATACCCACCGCCAAGGCCAACCGTACCTTTAAGTAAAATACAGTGAAATTATTTTTTTAATTATTTTTTATTACATTTTTGCGCACGTTGGCATCTCTCTGAGTGCATTCTAGTTTGCCATTTGTGATGATGCTTTTATTTTATAGTTCCGGTTTCATGATTGTGGCGAACGTCATTTGCGTCGTATGACGTCAACGGAATGCGTAAGACGCACGTGGGTTACACGGCTTTGTAAATATGACACAACACGAACATGCTACATGTATCTACCAGATACCCATTTCTCATGTCCGTCTTAGTTACCCTTTTTGAGTGATCCCCTCAGACTAAAGTTCCACCGAGCCCAGGGGCCAACGCGCATGCAATTTAAAACGTCCAGCCAGCACATGTGATGCTCGCTGGGATGGGGTAATGGTAATATGTAATGGTAATGTGTTTCTATGCATAACTTGTTCTCAAGTAATGAAAATAAATCTGTAATGGGCCCATTTTGCATTACATGTAATTCAAAGTAATGCATTCTTTCACAAAAAAAACCTTGTTATCATTTACTTTTCATTACTTTTATAATTACATTATCAAATATGTCCTGGGTGTGTTTCATAAATAATGATGGTGCTCCTACAAGTGGGAGTTTAAAGGTATTCAATCCGATCAGACGCTCCTAAATTACTATTTCTTTGGCTTCGGGGGTAAATAATATCTGATTCGAGTCGAGGAACCCACCCATCAAAGCTCAGTGTGATCAGATATATATTTTTGAAGTTTGTTATTTCTCGAGATGTGTAATAATATGTGGCCCAGAAACACGGGGTCAAATGGAGGGTCTCGGACAAAATTCCGGATGAAGATGGATAACTCTAAAATCAAGTGCTAATGCGGTCAAATTCCGTTATACTTTAGTGATAATACGGCCATATTTAATTGATAAATAACAATTTTTGGAAAGTTGATACCATATGTGACAGTGGTTAGCATTATTTTGTTGCAATAAATCGATTTTGATAACTAAAGCGTAATTTGAAGAAATGTTGTTGTTGTTATATCTTGATGGTATGAGTACTTTTAAAACAGTACAATGATCATTTGAGTTCATTTTTTTCCGGTAAATTAGGTTTTCCCCAAACATTAAAAACATGAATTGTGAATCCTTAGTCATTGCTATATTTCTCTAACTGTGTTACAGTCTTTATTATTTTTTTAATTTTAAACTTCCACATTGAAAGTAATGGTAATGATAATGAATTACTTATCTTTAATAAGTAATTGTTTTGGTAATTGTATGCAGAAAATGACAAGTATTGATAATGGTAATGCATTACTTATCTTTAATAAGAAATTGTTTTGGTAATTGCAATGCAGAAAGCGACATGTAATGGTGATGGTAATGCATTACTTTGAAAAGTGATGTACCCATCCTGGATGCACATACCTTGCAAATTAGTTCACAGAAGTTATTGGCTGCGGACACGCGCATCACAGTGGCGATGGCATAATAGGTGTGACAATTTATTATGGTGCAGTTTGGTGACAACTGGTTGTCATAATTAATATGCCGTAGCTAGCTATGTCGCCTGCTGCATATTCGCACAATGAGCCCTCCAAAGTTCGTTACAATCAGCCTTTTTCTTGATTTTGGTTCTTGTATAGTTCGCTTTGTTTATTCCAGATATTTTCTTGCAGCTGCATTTCCTCCAACACAGCTTCATCATGATAATATTAGTGGAATTATGCGTAGAACTAAACGTCGCAAAATGAAAAAACGTAATAGGGGAACTGTCTTCATACGCATATAAGTGGATAAACATGAATTGAGATCATATCAACAAAACGTACTGTGAGCATAATATGTGAGTGAATTGCCACTGTCAAACACAATTCTGGTCGATCGAACGTGCAATTATATATATCGTAGAGAACACAATGTAGCAAAACGTAATGAGTAGAGCTCAACCTTGGTGAAACGCAATGGGTTAATTGGTCAAGTCGACTCATTGTGCGGAAACCCAGCGGGCAAGATGGCTATAGCTATGGCAATGAAATATGACGGCCAATTGTCACCAAACTCCACCATAATAAATGGTCACACATACTATGCCATCGCTACTGTTGTACGTGTGTCCGCAACCATTGTAATATATTCCAACCTTGCGTATCAGTCCCCACCATGGCTTAAGCTGCTCCAATCAGTGTGAGGTTTTAGTACGAGAAGACTTGGACTACACTGTATGTCAATATCTAATTCAACATGACAAGCTCTGTCTGGGGTACGAAGAGATAACAACCGATTATAATTGAAACCTTTAAAAGTCTATATCAATGATGGTTTAACAAGCAATATCATATACAGCTGGAATATGGCCCAAGATCAATATACACATACTCTCTAACAGATAATCATTTGTCATTATTTCGTGTTAGTACCCTACCTCTTCGGAGTGATCCGCTCATACCATAGCCCCCACCGAGCCCAGGCGCCAACACGTTTCTCATGCTCATGCCATTTAAAGATGCGCTAGCATTTTACCGACAACTATTCTAACAAAAACAACAACATTGATATGGGACTACCTTTCAAGTCACGTTTCAACTTTTATTACAAACAACACAAACGACAAACATCTGATGTCGCACACATTTCATTTTTAAGTTTTTTAAAAGTTACATTTCCAATATGATCTAATGTTCTTTAAAAAGCAACATTTTTCTGTTCCGGTTCATATATAGAAAATAATTGAAAAAAACAAATTCCTACTAATAGGAGCTCCTACTGTTTGTTCTCTGGCTAAAAGTGAATATTTTATACATCCAAAATATAGATAGATACACCGTCTTTAATTTAGTTAACGCATGTTATCTATATCTATATTTGCGAATGTCTGTCTGTCTGTGTTCTATAGAAATTCACAGGGGACCACCTAGATGGCACAAAAGGGGTCTAATAGGGGTAACTTTTTACGAGAAAGATAATGGCGAGGGTTAGAATTTTCGAAAGTGACGCCGTTGTTGTCAGGGGCAGAAAAGGGGGAGGGGCAGAACAAAAAAATGTCGCCGATTGCCACCAAACTTATATATAATCATCCCCATAATATGAGGAATCTAATGGTAGGTTTAAATATGTCTGAGATCTCATTGATACAAGGAATCTTATTGTGTGATTTAAAGACGCCAAATTGGTGTCTTTGGGATAAGAGATTGGGGGGCGGTGGGGGGGGGGGTGGTACAAAATCTGATAAGAATTGGTTTAGTCGCCGATTGCCACGAAACTTACAAATTCATCCCCATGGTATGAGGTGTCTAATGGCGTGGCTTAAAGCTTTCAAAAGTGGCGTCATTCGAGTCAGGGGTGCACTGAAAGGGAGAGGGGCACCAAAATTGATACACAATATTTTTAGCGCCAATTTCCACCAAATTGATACATATTCTCATCCATGATATGAGGAATCTAATCGTCTGATTTTAAAGATGTCATATTGGTGCTGCTTTGGTGAGAGATGGGGTGGGGTGGGGTGGGCACTAAATTTGATAAAACTTTGTTTAGTCACGGATTAGCACCAAACTTACAAATAATAATCTCCATGATATCAGGAGTCAAATTGTGTGCTTTAAAGATGTCAAAAGTGGGGCCATTCGAGTCAGGGGTGCCTAGAGGGTGAGAGGGACACAAACATTGATAAACAATATGTTTAGCGCCGATTTCCACCTGATTGATACATATTCTTCGCCGTGATACGAATAATCTAATCGTGTGGTTTAAATGCGCCAAATTGGTGCCTTTTGGGTGAGAGATATGTAATGGTGGCCCTAAATTTGATACGAGTTTGTATACTCGCCAATTTTCATAAATTTTATATATATTCACCTCTATAATGAGTCTAAGTATGTGGTTTAATGATGTCAAAAGTGGCGCCGCTTGATTCCGAAATAGGGACGGGAGGGTCACCAAAAACGTATAAAAATATATAAAAGTATATTGATATCAATCTATTTAAGAGATACATATATTCATTCAAACTGAGGGACCTTGAATCGTCAGAGGATATATTGCATATTAGAATGGCTCATGTATATATTATAACACGATTGAGTCTGTCCCATTCAATATAGTTTCCACAAAAAAAGTTACAATTGCCAAGAGATATGGAAATGTAGAGCAGGCCTGTTCAAAAATAGTGATCACAGTGTGCAGTCATATATGGTTACTTCTGAGATAAAGGAAAACGCAGTCCGTAGCACATGACTTTTCAGGATCCTCCAATATTGACATCTGACAAGGGTATATCTGCCCGATACAGATGATTTCTTTCATTTTTTAGAACAGACTCATCGCCTAACATAAACAACTCAAAATCTGTCTGTGTTGGGCACATGTAGCTGCTATACTTGCATAACATCAATTATGTTAAACCGAAAATGGTTAGCAAGTATATAGCCCCAGAACAGAGGAGCACCTGGACATATCTTTAAAACATCTGTATCTTCGTGAAGATATGATAAACTAGATTGATTGATTGATTGATACATCTCTATGTGAAACACAATTGTCGTCTTTTATTTTTTCGAACTAATGTGTTTATGATGTTCATGTTTCATGCTATAACGTCTGAAGTATACGCAGTTGTAAATAAATAAATACTTCTTTATTGGTGGGACGGATTAAACGCGATAAACAAAATGATAGCTCCGACCTGACAAGGTGAGCCACTACTTATACTCCATGTGTAAGAATAATGTTTTGTGATGCCATTTGGACATACAATTTATGAGAATACGTGTAACACTTTGAGAGCAAGAGTATTCTCTATCCCCACCAAATATCCACATCACTTTAACCTGGGCAACGCCGGGTAACCCTGCTAGTTGTAAATATATTCATATCTTGCGTTCTATTTCGGCTCATAACTTTGATAAGCCCTTCCGAATGAGAGTTCCGTATGGAAATAGGAGATACACTACTAATTACATTGATGTGTATCCACAAAGTAAGGGAGGTTCTATCATACCCCCTCTCTCTCTCTCTCTCTCTCTCTCTCTCTCTCTCTCTCTCTCTCTCTCTCTCTCTCTCTCTCCTTCTTTCTCTCTCTCTTTCTTTCTCTCTTGCTCTCTCTATATCTCTCTTGATCTCTCCTAGCACTCTCTTGCTCTCTCTATATATCTCTCTCGCGCTCTCTCATAACACTCTCTTGCTCTCCTCCCTCGATATAACTCTCGCGCTCTCTCTCTCTCTCTCATTCTCTCTCTCCCTCCCCCTCTCTCTCTCTCTCTCTGCCCCTCACGCTCCTTTTCTCTTTCGTCCCCTCTTCGTTATTCTCTCGTACTCTGACTCGTTCAAACCTCTCTATGCCAATATATCATCTTTATATATGACTAATATATTCCCACATTAGTTTTCTTTTGATGTCTCGCGCGTTGTCGATTGTTATCTGCCGATTCCATATGAGCAGGCTGTGACTCTGTGTTGGTAAAATATACTGCTGCATAGGCATTGTTATAAGAACTATGGGGTATTGTAATAACAGTGGGGATGAAATATAAGTGGGCTGGGCAATGCATTGAAACACCAGAGGAGACATATATTGATTTATACGAGAGTTTAACATTGTTTTTTTTTTTCTAATACATTTATCGTTATAGATGACCCACCCTATATTTAAAATATCACCATATAAATACGTTTGTACTGTCATCTTGATAACATGCGTGTTATTATATTGTATTGTGTTGAGAGGGGCTTCGTAAGTTGCAAAAACTTGGGCCCCAATCCCTTTTGTATATATGATGTAAATAAAATATGTTTCAAGTCATTTGATAAATAGAGCATAGCTTGCAGTTGACTACGCGAGTATAGTGAAGCGGGGTGAACTATATCCACACCACAGGGCACTATTTATTAAATAGAGCATGGCTTGGAGTGAAATACGCCGATATAGTGCATAGTGAGGTTGTGTAGTTCACGACGCGAAGCGGAGTGAACTACACAACCGCACTATGCACTATATCGGCGTATTTCACGACAAGTCATGCTCTAATTATTATATTGTATCGAACAAATGCAGAAATTTTCAACTTTTACTAAGTTCAGACAATTGATGTTCGCCTTACTGAAGCTTTAATTTGGATTAGCGGCGAAATAACAAGTAGTTTCAGAACAAAGTTTGATGTAGTGTTCGTTACTATTTTTAGTAGTCAAAACTACATATGCATAGTGCACGATGGGAGAGACTTGGGGGGTAGTATACAACTACGACTAATAGAGTCGAGTAGCCAACCAATCGGAAAGCTTGATTTCAATAACAAAGTCACGTGAGATACAATATACCCTCGTATTCAACGACAAGACATGCTCTATTTCTTATATTTCACCGAATAGTTCGAACTTGTAGCATGCATACTACATAACCGTGTTCTACAACAAAAAATGCGGTACTGTTTTAATTCCCGTCATAAGACGTTAATAGAAATCATGTACAACTCGTTTTATTGAGAACAGAGATGATCATCCACTTACCGATGAACAGTTTAAGAGAAACATAATCGTCGCAAGAATGTGTTGAAATCTAGTTCAATAAACCGAAACGCGCATTATTTAGGTTTTGTATTGAATGCACGAAAACCGGAAACAGTTACCACGAATGTTGCCACTTCGCAAGCTGAAACCGTTCATGAGAAACAATTGTTAACAGTAATGTTTTAATTTAATTTGGACACGCCTTAGTAAAATGGTGGACACATTTCTATATATGTTCTCGAGATTGTTGCCTCTGTCCATTGGTTTGTGTTTGCGAGTTTGGTGTAGCAGTGTGATAAAGTTAGCACGATATTATACACGTATAGTAAAGTGTGCTAAATTTAGCACAACACTACACCATATTGGACACAACTCTCAACAAATCAGAATGCGCCATTTGTGGGTAAGGTGACATATTACAACATAACGCTTCTATTTGAATGTTTTATAAATCGTGAAATTGTAGAGTTGAATCTAAGATTCCTTTGGTTTGTTTGATTCGTCGGAGTTCATCGTCGCTTCACCCGCTAAGCCATATGATGACGTTGCCCGTTTCATTGGTTGATGAAAAACCGTATAAAGTGCTAATTTGTAAGGTGCAGAAAGAAGTGGGCTAGTGTATTGACGATTGAACATCGTAATATTGGGAGGGTACCACGGGAGAGATGTTGATGCCATCTCAGAGTTCGTGCATTCGTCATCGTTAATAATGTAAGCTTGCAAACAGCCACACCAGAAGGTTGCACCGACTGAACTGCACATACACCCACTCGTCTTAAATTGCAATGTGGGCTTCAATTGAATTTCACCACTGCAAAAAAAAATGTCCCGTCAGAGTTTATACCATAAACCCAATATATCTACGTTTTTATGGAAGAAATTCATAAGATCTAGCTTATGATGAGATGATTTATACACATGACACGAGCGATTAAATCATATATAATCGTATGGGTGACACAACACCTTTTTACAAGATTTTCATCAACATATCCTGAATTGTTGATGCACCCTGTACAATTGTGAAGCTTAATACCATTACTAAATTGTCTGGTAATCCGATCATTGACGAAAACCCATTCTAACTAATCCACCAAATCGTCGGTGGGTCTCTAACATGTCATGTCGTACCTTAGAAAATCAAATTGTTCAGGAGACACAAAAAACTTTATCTGTGGAACTAGAATTGGTATCTGCCAATAACTTTGCACAATAATACTTTATATCACAGTTGTTATAATAGATACACGTTCATACTCAACTGTATTCTAGTTGGTGGGAAAACATGATTTGATTGTGTTATACTACACTTTAGAAGTTAAAAATCGAAATCTTGTTAATACGGCATTTTAGTTGTAACGATTCCCGCGGCTTCGTTGGTCTCTGTCACTCAGAATAAGGAGGATACGCCCTCCGGACATTTTTGCTCAAAACAATCCAATCAGAATGATCCTGCCAGGAACTTTTTCGAAAATAAAAATTACGACATTTCAGAATTTTCGCGGGGAACCGCGAGACGACATTTTGGAACACCAAATTCCCTGATAAACATCGAAAAATGGCATTTATACTTGAAATACTGATAAGTTATCTGAGGAACTTAATATGTAATCGAACCCGTAGATTCCGAAAATTCAATAAAAAGTTTCGCGCCAAAATGGCAGGTGCGACCTTTTAGAAGCCCACCGCCGTAAATCAGCCGATCCGTGATTATGTCTCATATCGAAGTGAGTGTTCATCTTTTTATTCACCTATAAAAAATACCTATTGTTGCTAGCTCACTTTAGCTAGTTGTTGCTGACGAGCTAGTCCCAGATGTCAATATGACAGTTTGGAAAATGTTCAAGTGTCATCGGTCTCCATTTTTCGAAGTTTTGAAATGTGAACACCAGAATCTCAAAAAAAGCAAATCTATTCGATATCCGATTTTTTTTTAAGTAGCCGAGATGAGTTGTTGGCATAGTTCATTAGCCTAATAGAAAGCTGATGTCTTCGGAAAATATAATAAAAACGAATTCTGAAATAGCCAGGCGTGAGATCTTGCTGACTTTTTTTCAAGAAAATTATCACGTTTGTTCCCAGCCCTGGTCGCTTCAAGCAGTCCCTATTTTACCCTTTCATGACGGGAGCTGCGCTGGTGCAGTATTAAAGATCATGTGCCAGTGCATACTCTTATATGGAGCCTCGCATATATAAGACAATGCACGGCTTACAAGATCGAGGTACATATTGTTAGGCCAATGCATTCTCTGCACCATATGGGCGACTCGCATATATAAGAGAATGCATTGGCACAGGTTATTCGAAAATTTCAAAAAGCTCCAGTCATGAAATGGTTTATACAGTATGTAAATATGAACTGTGTTAGGGGTTAGGTGTATCATTGGTAATTAACTTATGGCGCTTAATTATGTACGTATTTACAATTAAATATATAAAAATGACAGGATCGGTTTATCTACAATAATTGGTATATAATTGGTGACGTCACCAAATCATATTTCTAGCTTATATACTCTCTGCGGTCGTTATCGGTTATAGTAATATTATTCGACAACTTGACAAGACAGTTGTACATACGTACATATTATGTAAATACACTTCGGCGCTTGCTAGAATAATTTTATATCCTCGTCAAACGGCGAGAGAAAACATTTTCTTTCCATGACATTGTATCGGATGACTTTGATGACGAATAATTGGAGCCATAATTAATGCTAATTCAGCGAAATCATAGCATCAACCGTATAAATGGAATGTTTAAAAGCGGTACATAAGTTGTTTAAACGACCCATTGAGTCCGTTATTAACACTGGAATTGCTATACCTCAAAGGTTATAAATTCAATGATTGCTGATATGTACACAGTCTGTCTATTGCTTCAGTCGGTCTATGAAGCTCGCAACACAATGGCGCAGATTGCTACAATTGGTTACGATTGTGCGGCTAGAATAACGATTGGGACATACGTTTGGGTAACGAACCCTGCTTGTGGCTTTTGGTGATTAGGTTGTAATTTCTCTCATATGTCATTAACCCACAGTTCTGATAAATGATGAATTTATTATTCCGTCGATTTAAAGCCACATGGCGGTTTGCGCTCCAAAATACACATACTATTATTCGCTCTTGAATTTTCCCCGGTATCGAAATAGGTCGATAAATATCTTAACCACCTTTCTACAAGCATTCTGTAAATCAAAAAGACGCAACGTAATATTTATATAATGTGGATGGAGAGAAAGATAATGTCGATACTGTTCGCACAGAAGTGAGTCTTGAAAACGCTCTGTATTTTTGACGTACTGTAATTCTCCATTTTTTTAAGTTAGGAATTTGGTCTTATACATGCATTTATATACTTTTAGCACTGAAACTATTTGTGGCCAGCGAACTGTAGGCCTGGATAAACTCATATATACTATTTAACAGCTTTCAACGATGTGCGCAGAAGTGAAACGATATATATATACCAAAATGGATGAAATTGGGAGGATACACTGTTATTACATGTATCTTCATAGGGGAAAGCGATCACATATACTTTCTTGAACCATAATTGTAGTGTATATGTCCACGTGTGTTGTAGTTCCCCTGGGATGGGGTTAAGATATGTGATAAGTATGCAAAAATATCAACCTAAAACATTTCTGAAAATATGAGCGAACGCCAGATCAATCTTTCAGCTGCTCGAAAATGTTCGCACACAAGTTAGTCATGCGCTCTGCGTTTTTTACTTATACGCGCTAATGAAAATGAGTTAATGACTCGAGTCATTAACTCATTTTCATTATAACTACCACGTTGTTTACATAATTTATAGAGCAAATAGGTGAATTTGCACTCATCCATGGCTCAAATTCATTTGTTGCAAATATTCTGTTGATAATAATAGGAGATAGTCCCATAAAATACCAGATTTAGTGTGCAGTCCCCCCTTTAATTGATGTCAATAGTGTGGACATTAGTGAAGCAAACGCTCTTATATATTCACACCCAATCGTCACCCTCGTCGAATCGGCTTACTTATTTCAGACTCTCTGTACACAGTAACCATATTGCCGACGGACTACTTTAAATTTGAATATCCCAAGGGTTGTCGGAGAAGAACGAAGTATTTTAGTTCCGTAAACTGGGAATTCCCAAATCTATTTCTGCATTCATGCCGGCGGTGTTTGTATTTCTCCTATTCGTGCTGATTCGTGTAACAATTTTTAGCGAATATAATTGATGATACCGATACCGGTTTGATTTGTTGTGAAATTGTGTGAATATCTTCCCATTTCCATCGTGTTTCTTTTACGAAAATTTCACAACACTCTATAATACAAAATCCAAAAACACGGGATCGTCTATAAATTCAACGACAATTGACATTGCTGCTATTGACATTTCAAGTCATGGTATTTAAATTAAAATTACAAAATATGCCTAACATGTTGAAAAATTCCACATAATCCAGACTAGATTAAAATATGTATGCCAAATTCAATCAGAAAATGTTCTGAATAAGAGGGAAGCTGCCAACACTCAAAGCTTGGGATCAAGAATGTCTGAGAAAAAATTACGCAGTACCAGTTGTTGTAGTCCAAAAAATTAGACTATTCGGGTTAAGATATATTTTAATATTTGGACATTTACGATTATCTTAACCCTTAAGAGGTCCGTAAACGTCCAAATATAAAAATTCCTCTTAATCCGAAAGTCTAATTTGTTGGACTACAGTTGTTGCTGTTGATGATGATGTCCTCCATTGATTTGTCGAGGCACCTCTGGTAGAGTAGAATTAGTTGTCGTCCTCCACGAATATTTTGAATATTGCGACACTCGTTGATCCTCAAAACAAGCTGCACATCCGTAGCCTTATATATATCAGTATTTACAACTATATTCCTTAAGGTCTGGAAGTATACTGTATATTAGTAAGTGGCAACCTAGGGATCACACTGTGACCGTTGTTTGAGTATTGCAGTTCTCACTCGGTGGATTTTTATAAAGATGTTCTCAGCTGCATAGTTATATGTGGTTGGTTGTATGGGTTCGTCAAAGTTGTACTCCAACTAGAGCGACTGTTTTTTGTCGACCAGATAGTGTCATCTGTTGAGAAGATGAGATTCGTACAGTCGGATACAAGCAATCCAGTACACCAAGAGAAACAAATTATTTCGTCAGTCAAGAAGTTGAAACTAACGCAAAAACCAAATCCCCCAATAATATTTTGACAAAGCTGAAAGCATAACCCCTATGTCAGCCGAGAACTGCAAACAAATTTGACCAAATGCCCTCTGTGTCAAGTTTTTAAACAATTGACGGAAAAATGTAGGAATACAAGTTCAGATAAAGTTTTGCATGTTGCGAAAAAAGTCGTGAGGGGGATAATTCCACAAAAACGTAAGACGGACCTCATAATCACAAGTGCATGGATTACATTGGTACTAAATATACTATAAAAAACTATATCAACAAATTTGACAAACAAATGTAGGAATATAATCTCATACAAAATTATGCACATGACGGTCATGACCACATAGAAGAAAACTAGTTTTCACCCTTATTTAAAATGATTGTTTGAAAAGAAATTGCCCCTCAATTATGTGTATCACAACATAAATTCAGGAAAGACGCAATGTGAAACATACTGAGAACCTGGTGTGGATTGAATAGCGGTGGGGTCTCAAGCCTATCTACCCCGTCACATTAGAAAATGCCATTAAATGGCATACATTGTAAGTATAATGTACATCATACATCATACATGTAGCTTGAGGATGGAAGTGATCCATCATACTGCCATTCAATTCAACCAGGCCGGCCCTCTAGTTTCATGTATCTTTCCATCTCTGACTGAATGTCCTCGAAATAAATTATAAACTGTTTTTGCAGTCGCCTAAACTTGACTCATGTAAAAGACTAAAACTCTAGCGAGTAATATACAATGACAGAAAACCTGGACTTGACATGAGGTCAGCAATATCATGGTACTACATGTAGTACCCAGTATACACTTGAGAAGAAAGTCCCAATAATTGTCTCCAAGTTTATCATCCACATTCATTACTTTAGCCAACAACATCTAGGTTATCACAGTGCATGCAGGTAATGGTCACAGGATAATTGGATAGTTGGGTTTTTAGCCCTTCAAGAATTGGTTCAAGAATATCATCTATCTTTACATATTTATAAATGTTTGGTAATCTTTCGCGCAATTCCAAATATATATTTGGTTTATCTGGATTTTTCCAAGACCAATTGACTATTTTGAACTACAGGCATTGCCGTAGTTGCTTGATGGCGACAGGAGTACATGTTGAATTTTTCTTACATTAAAACATGTAGGGGCCCGTTCATATCATTTTCATTCAATATGACTATGCTATGCGACTAAGAAAAAGTATCGTTGGTGACAATGAGGCATATATTTTCTGTGAAAGAGGAAATAATTAAAGTTCTGAGAATTTTCATTGGATATTACCTAGTTAATCTCCCCTCCCCACCTGAATTGTTTTTACCTCAACATCAGTTAATCTTATTTTATCATTCAATACATGTATGACTATGCGAAAAAGATAAACTATCATTGGTGACAAGGAAGCATGTTTTTTCTTCGGCCGAGGCGTTAATAGTTTGGAAATTTTTGTAGACTATTGAAAAATTTAGGTGGTGGTGGGGCAGGAGGGGTTTTCGGGAGGGGTGAGATAAACTGGGTAATTTGAACTAATTTCCAATCTGCAATGGCTCTGCTGATGAAAAAAAACATACTGGTACTTACTTGTCACCATGGATAGATTTTCTTAGTCGAATTGTCATATTGAATGATAAAATTAGACTAACTGACTACTACATGTCAAGGTAAGACAAATTCAGAGGGGGAGGAGGAGGGGGGGGGGGTAAACTAGCTAATTTTTAAGTAAAATTCTCCAAACTTTAATTATTGCCTCTTTCACAGAAAACACATGCCCCTTTGTCACCGATGATGGTGGGGGGGGGGGGGAATAATCTGGGTAATTTAATTTTCAACAAAAATAAATTCCGCACTGTATTAAATGGCTCTGCTTAAGATAAAACATGCTTTGTTGTCACCAATGATAGTTTTCCGAGTCACATACATGTAGTCATATTGAATGATAAAATAAGAGTATCTGGCTACTACATGTTAACTCTACAATGACGGGAGCTAGCTTCCTGAAATTTTGCGAAAACCATGTGCCAATGCATTTTCGTATATATGCGAGTCTCCCATAAGGAGCCTCCCATTTATAAGAGAATACATTGGCCTAACAATATTGGAGACTCGCAAGCTGAAGCGCAAATACCTACTAAACAATGCCTATACCTATGAAAAACAAAGATAGATATATTTGAGAATACTTGTAAACACACAGCAGTAGTAACTCACCCTCTGTCCCACTCCTTTCATCTCTTCTGCCTCAACTTAATGTTAGTAACTTGTTATTTTCATTCCCCCCCAACCTGTTTTCTTTAACTCAGCCTCTTGCCATACGCTCCTTCTACATACTATTCTGCATGCTTTTCTTTTCCGAGGAGAAAACTTCAAATAAGCGGTGACCCGCTTGTTGTTAGATCCTCTTCACCCTCCTTTTCTTCTAACCTGTCATTTAATTTAACTCATATTGTTCAATGTCTTATTTCATGTATACATGTATTAATTGAGGGTAGAAATAAATATTGTTAACACCAAATACATATTAACACCAATTGACTTCCCACCACTGAATAAGTCAGTCCATTTCATACTAGTAGTATGGATGGAATCTGATTCTAACAATTCATGTCCTGAGTCAATTTTAGATTGTAAAGGGGGAATCTCTGCATATTAATTTTTATTTGCACTTCATCGCAATTGAATTACGCCTCGCCTTGTGTGTAAGTGTGTTGTATTTATTATTTAGTGTAAACATATTTTTATTTCCAAATCCAACATAACATAATATACAGATGATACAAATATGCAAATATAAGTGATAAGAGATAATGTATGGAAATGAGGATCAGACAACAAGCCCGAGGGCTTATATGAAGTCTTCTCCTCTTCCCCAGATATGATTTCAACTTCAGTGTAAAGGATGCTCTAACGCAAATATGGTATACATTTGCGCTTAAATAGGCTTATCTCAAATAAGGAATGAATGTGAAAAAGGCCTCCCATAAATTATTATACAATAGATTGTTGACAACTACATGTACATGCATACATGTACTAGTACACTAATCAATATCAATAAGCAGCACAATCAATACTTAAAGGTACGGTTGGCCTTGGCGGTGGGTATCCTGTAAAAACATTTCCACCCGTCAAAAACCGCCACAAACAGAAAGAACATCAAAATGTAGACAGACTTTGTCCGTATACAAATAAGAAATATCGCATAAACAGTATGTTATAGTCATTTGTTTGACCATTGTTATGTAAACAAAGGCATAAAAAGTAACTTTTCTGGTGTTTGTTTATATTATGATGGTAAACATAAAGAGCGTTCTTTGTTGGTGAATTCCCGATATGGAACAAATAAAGAGCGTTCATGCCATTTTTGTGTGATTAGCCAGTAGCATTGTGCTGTCTTCTGTAACACAATCAGGCTCTTGCTTACGTAAAATATAGTAGGTCTTTATGATAACATGCTGTTTACGCAATAGTCATGGTATATATGAACGAAACTGTATGCATTTTAATGTTTTTCTGTTTACGGTGATTGGAACAAATATGAATATTTTCGACAACTAAGGCCTCACGTGCCTTTAATGTATGTATGTACTTCTCCAGTACAGTACGTGGTACTCACCGTTTTTCATATTCGGCATAACTCTACAGAGTGTGACCTCCAATATTCACAAAGCAAGCCGGCAATCCCCTCTGAGCCTGACACATACATGTACTGATATAGATGTAACCTGGTCCTGCATCAGCGAAGTGAGTGGGCGTTGGGCAAGCAATGATAACAATCATCGGTCTTTTCCTTTGGTAACGCTTCATCTATAGCCAAGATGACAGCTGGAAAATCACACTTTTCCCGGTGGAATTTTTTATTCACATTTGGCATAACTCAGATGTCTGTCGAACTGTTCAAGTTGTTTTGACATACTTATGATACTAACAGTGATTTTTTTTTGTAGAATGTTGTTGTGTTCTTTAATCACTTGGCCTACTTTAACTTTGTTGATTCAAGATCCTTGGGCTTGGTGCTAAAAATATGCTTTACTCTTACTACCAGTACCAGTACATCAATCTGACACCAGTTGCTGACCGTGCTTCATAGAAAGTTAAAACTGAAATGTAATAATATAAAATAACTGGTGACTTCTTCAAAGTTCTTGTCCAGTTTGTAGCCAAGTAAAATAACAGCGATGAATTTGGCTTGCATGAATTTGTCGTCCGATTTCAATGCGTCGAAAATAGGTCACATGTCGCTGCATGTCTTGATATATAATTTGCATTTTCTTTAAATTTCTATCCACACCTGACCTATATTTGAATATGTACGTTCATAACAACAATTTGTGTTCAAATGCAGTTCTTTGTAACACAAGATGTGAATATGGGCGAGCAGACTTATTGTTGAACGGCCATCACACAATCGAAGAAGAGTGCTGGGTAATATATGAATATTCAGAAGGGCAAGGGTGGTTTTCCAATATCACACCAATGTGTGCTTCTGAGCTTACATTCCGAGGAATCGACGGAAAGTACAGAGGATTCCGATTGATTCACACCATTATATATAGGAAGAAATTGAGAGAAAAACACTAGTATTACACGTTAGGTGAGATGACCCTGTGTATACTCTCTTATGCCATCATTGTAGTGTATATGGCCACGGGTATATATATATGTCATATTCTGGGGCCGAAATACTCAAATTCATCAAACAGGATTTGAATAATCTGGTTATTTTTCTATATTCGAGGGAATATTTTGGCATATTTTGAACACAAACCCCAGACATACGCTCGTTACTGGGCGACTGTTATCATCGAACCCTGGTATATCGGAAATCTAAGCGAGGCATGCCCAGCCATATCTGGGAGGAGATTTGTCGTATATTACTACATCTTCCTTCCAGACTGGAAATATCTAAATGCATCTTCGAGTCACGCGCTCCGTCGCTAACAGTGACGTTGTGTTTTAAATCAGAGGGAATTTAAGCATGGAATTTGAATTAAACTGTGATTTTCGCTTTGATACTGATGGAAGAAACCTTGATAATGATGTCGTCAGAGAGAAGACCTTCGTTGCTGATCCCGTATACTGCCATTAGATGTCTCCATTAGAGAGTTATTAAGGGCGCCATCTGAACAACCTAACCCATTCAGGTCGATATCCCGGTTTGAGATTCTTCTCAGCCTGTTCTCGTGAAAATAAGTACAATAAGCGCTACTTTTGAATGTCGCGTTTAGGTCCATATAGAGCGTATTTGAGGAAAAATGAATTCTCTATGTGCGTAAAATGTGTCGTTTAAAATAAGCCCGTATATTATGGAGCCCCGGAGATGACATCCGATTTTTTTTTATAAATTCGTGGCCACGATAATATGAAGTCGTGGTCACGAGAAAAAAGTCGTGGCCACGAGAATATTTAAAGTCGTGTCTACGAGAATAAAGTCGTGCCCACGAGAATAAAGTCGTGGTCATGAGAATAAAGTTGTGGCCACAATAATAAAGTCGTGGCCACGAGAAGAAAGTCGTGGCCACGAGAAGAAAGTCGTGGAGACGAGGATAAAGTCGTGGCCACGAGAATATGAAGTCGTGGCCACGAGAATATGAAGTCGTTGCCACAAGAATACGGAGTCGTGGCCACGACTTTATTCTCGTGGCCACGACTTTCTTCTCGTAGCCACGACTTTTATCTCGTGGCCACGACTTTATTCTCGTGGCCACGACTTTCTTCTCGTATATAGCCACGACTTTTATCTCGTGGCCAAGACTTCATATTCTCGTGGCCACGACTTCATATTCTATATAGGCACTTTTAAATCTTCTTTTTTCGTCGACACGACTAACCAGATGGACACTCTTTATAATGCGTGTTCACTGCGGCCCGCGCCATTCAATGGAATAACGGGTAAGTTCCAAATAAGTTCTAAATGAGCTTATTTCAGAATCAATTAAGTCCAGTATGAACTTATGTGAATATTTAGGTCATATATGAAATTATTTGAAGGAGAATATGTTGTTCTTCTAGATCATGTCATAAATTTCTACTCTGGCTAACTCCCATAGAGATCATATTCCACCAGTACAAATCCTGGGAACTTTTTCATGGTCTCACCCCTTCTGACAGGGAACTTTATAACATTGAACAGATAAAGTGAGGAAAAGATATTTTTATTTATATTTGTTGCTCGATAATCCACTTCAACGTACGGGGCGATCCCAACTCAAAATTGTAATATTTTTAGTGGGCCGATATCGCAAAAAACATTGAATTGGAGAAATTCTATGATAGTAAGTGGTGCAAAGCAAATTCCCCACAAAGTCACTTAAATAAAGTAATTTCTAGCTGGGATCTTCGCCTGTATACTGACGAACAACCTACGAAGCAATATGTAATAACAAAGAAATATATTCCACGTGTTATTTTTTTCGACAAAATAAGGTTCCCTGTCAAAACTTCAAAAAGTTCACAGGGTGGAATATGATATATATGAGCGTTAACCATTTTAGATATTCGTGGCATGATCTGGTATTCTTCCAGTTTTAAGCCTGCTGTAGCACAACAATTGGACTGTGTTGTCAGAGATGCATTCTGGGTTGCAGACCTCCAGTTACAACAACAATGGTTGTTATTAACAACATCAACAATATTAAGAAATCTAACTTAACATCATTGTCTGCATTGTTCTGTTGACAAAAATATTGAATACCAAATATAATATAAATTAGGTCTATAAATGCCAGGCAATATCAATTTGGTTTTGAAAAATTAACAACATAATTTTGTGTGTCCCTATATAACATCATCGGCTGAATTCTGGTCTCATGTCTAGACCACCCTAGGCCCGTTCCAAACGACGGATTTTTGTCGACTCGAATCTAATTGTATTAAATCCGTCGGTGATGCGTCTGCGGTCGATTTTGTTACAGACGGACGCATCTTTGTCGCGTCGAATCTAATACATCGGTCGATTTATTTAAAGGTGGATTCCCGGTTACCGTGAAAAATTGGTCACGCGTAGATATAGAGGCCTATATATACCGGTATATGTTATACATATATATATATATATACTAAAATACAGTATAAATTATGTATATATGCGCGACTGCAGAGCGAATATATGTGCTCATGTATATGAGGATGTATATAGTACATACAGATATATAATATACTATAATAGGCGCTACAAATAAATGTTATATCGTGCAACCAATTGCCATCTATGTGTATACCATGCATGTAAATATCGGTATACAAGAATTATTATAAATCAGAGACTACCACCCCTACCCCTTATAATAAGGAATACCGGAATTTATTAATTATTATAAATCATAGGCTACCAAGTAGTACCACCATATATCCTTTATAATAAGGATTACCGGTATATATGAATTATTATAATTCATAGGCTACTATCCATACCCCTCATAATAAGTAATACCGGTTTATATGAATTATTATAAATCTGAGGCTACCACTCTGCCCCTTATAATAAGGAATACCGGAATATATTAATTATTATAAATCATACGCTACGACCCTATATTCATTATAATAAGGAATACCGGTATCTATGAATATTATAAATCATAGGTTATACTATACCTACCCCTCATAATAAGTAATACCGGTATACATAAACTATTATAAATCATAGGCTACCACTCCGCAACTTATAATAAGTAATACCGGAATATATGGATTATTATAAATAAGAGGTTACCACCCATATACCCCTCATAACAAGTAATGCCGGTATATATGAATTATTATAAATCAGTGGTACCACCCCTACCCCTTATAATACGTGATACGGGTATATATGAATTAGTATACATCAGAGACTACCACCCCTATCCCTTACAATAAGGAATATCAGTCTATATAAATTATTATAAATCAGTTGCTACAACCCATATCCCTTATATCGGTATATATGAATTATTATAAATCATTCATAAATATATCCAGTATAAGATGTGAGTCAGTGACATGCCATGTTCGTTGAGAAATCAAACTGCCATAATAATTAAAATTTTCACAATGTTACCTAAGCAATTCTTATAGTTATATCTTTCTATATTTACACACTAAGTGTTGTCATCACTAAATCCAGCATTCTGATTGGTCGGCGCCCACGTGGCTAGTTGCAGTTATTTCTCGGTGAATGCGTAACGCCTCATAACCCCAATCTAATAACACCATCGATACGTCATTAGGTTTGGAAAGACGAACGCGTAATGCTTTGGGCGCATTTTGACTCTCGCAGGATTGACTTAATACATCATCGGGTTTCAACATGAAGAGAAATTGTTCCTATTAACTTTTGCCAAGGGTGCTATTGGTATTTTGGGCTGATCTTGTCACGATACACTTTTCGATTTAAATATATTTACAAAAGCGGCTTTTTCGCTAAATGTATATAAATATAAGGATTAACTGTCATGTGGACTATTTTTATGGAGATGTAACGGTGAGGTAAGTGGACATAACTTGTATGTAAAACCCTTCGGGTTTTACACAAGTTATGTCCACTTACCTCACCGTTACATCTCCATAAAAACAGTCCATATGACAGTTAATCCTTATTTATAACAAAGAGAGCGTGCGACAAATGACGTCATGTGGGTATTTCCGCAGATAAGGGGAACTCTCTCATTATTATACCATTATCATATCATTATCATATAATTTGCATTCGTTATTCGACAACTTTCGGCTCTTCTCGTCACATTTATTAGATTCGAGTCGACAAAAAACCGTCGTTTGAAACCAAGACGGATTTCAGACGCATCACCGACGAAGATTCGTCTGAATTGGACGGAGATTCGTCTGTGATGCGTCTGACACGGATCTAATTGTTTCAAACGTCGCATTTTTGACGCATTTAATACAATTGTGGGTCTGGTATTAGATTCGAGTCGACACAAATCCGTCGTTTGGAACGGGCCTAATCACGGTGTTCCATGTCAGGACTTGGTCTCGCGAAACCACCTGGTCGCAAGCTGGGATCGGCGCATTGTTGTACAATCAACGACAATCAATGACAATCTATGGACAAAAACGTGCTGAGCGTTGCATCGAGATTGGTGTGTTGGTGTCTCCAAACATGAGCACGTGAATGGGGCTTATATCCGTGTTGTATAGCGGTATCTGTATGCCGTCGCCGTTCGACGGTTATCACGGGGCAATACAAGGGTGGTGCGGATTTCTCACCCCCTATGCGGAAGTCACGACGTTGTCAGTTTTACGGGTGGAGGAAAGTCTACGCAGAGAGTAAATTCACCGAGAAACACCGTGTGTATAAATACCAACCCCGGAAAGGGACCGACTAACTTGCCCAGATACACGAATCAGATTATCCTCACTTAGAGTGGATCGCGAATCCGCGCTTGTCGGCATTCGAACCAGCTTCGTCAGCGCTAGATGGCAAATGGCGGCATAATGCCCCGAGCATTCTACCGACGGGACCACCGGCGTCCTTAAAATCAATGTATAGTGTAAAATATTGTTTGTTCAGATCAAGAATCAACTATATATTGTTCAACTTTGCGTCAAAATACACATAAATTACATTCATCTCTTGAAAACATTTCGAACCATTATTATAGGGGATATCAGGTGGGAATGTCCAACAACTGGAAATAGTGAGGTACTTGTTGGAAATTTTCAACAATTCATTGGGGTGAGGGGGGTGACATGTGCAATGTAATTTCACGGACTTGGGAATTTGCAATAAGTTGAACATTTCGAAAGATTCTAAATACCTATCGCCGTGATTGAAGTTATTGAAAATAATTTTCCAGAAAATGTAATGGTTACAACGGGGGGGGGGCGGTTATCGGAAACAAATCGAGATTGGTGCGTTGTATCACACTCCCGATAGCAGATATTTCCATTGCCATGTAAAAAAAAATCCAAATCTATGTTTAAAGATAAATTATGACAAATAAACAATTTGAAATGTCAATGCTTAAGAAACTGGACCAAATAAATCATTAATCAAGAGCAGGGGTCCCATGCATTTAATTTAATTTAATTCAATTTAATCGGACATTTCCTTATTTTGAACCACAATTTTTCGTTCCGTCTTAATATAATTTGGAGAGTTTTTGCTGCTATATTGTATATCCAGTCCAGCAATAATTTATTCTCAATTGATCCGTGTCAACCAAACCCATCGATAACATATTAGAAATAATAGCAACGAAAATCTGACTTAATCCATCTAACGGTAATATGCTTTCAAACACGGCAAGAATGTTACAAATAAAACTCCACTGTAAAGCCAGATAAACGCACGCATGATTAACAATCAAATTACCAATCTGTATCGTTACTGCGAAAACAGAAAACGGTATTCTCGTCTCAGGTTCAAGTCTCGGTTTATACAAAAATCTCAGACCAGGGGGGTACTAGGTCTCAGTTGTAGACTATTACCTATAACACACATAATTATCGATTATATTACATTTTGTCCATTTCATATATAATTATAATCTTTCTTCTACACGGCATATCAATAAAACACAATTCCTATTTGGTTAACATAAAGATAAATGCTTCCAAAAAATACATATGTTTCTGTTACCAGAACTTGTACGTTACCACATGGTTCGAATTATGAACAGACCGACACAGGCTTGAATGACAATAAGAAGACAAACCATGGTTTACGTAAACCTGAGTTTCAAAAAGACGAGAATACGGACCAGTGCTGACCAATAATCCCAGCTTACTCGCCTCGAAGCTGGGTAACACATGGCGATCACCGTGGTTTCTGCCTGGTCCAGACTATAGTTTACATGAAACCCTGGTCTAGACCAGGGACCAGAATTCGGCCGCATACGTTCAGACTGGTACGCTTCCCAACTCTCGGTCAAAGGGCTTCCTTTTTAAGTGTGTCCCCGTATCCGAGGTGGCTGGAACGTGGATACGATCATCGCAGTCTGCGCCAGATGAGATTGGCACGGGTTCTAACCCCAATATGGGCGACAATCGGAACCGATTTTCAAGCTTGGTCTCAGTTGAGGGAAATCTCAATGTGTCATTACGATCGATACATGGTTAGAAATGAGAATTTGTTCGCGCTCACTGAATTACGCAAATTTTAAGCATTGGTGAACACTCATACGGAGTCCGCGGCGTGCCTCGGTAAATCTGATACAGATTTACATATATACATGCTTATATGTATACTCTGCAACAATCTAGGCAAGTCGTAGATATTTCTAACTGTATTAAATATTTTGCATGTATACAAGTTAGAGAAGCGCTCTTTATTTTGTACCGTATGTGGAACAGTGAACGCTCTTTGCAATCGCGTGCCATTTTTTTTTAATTGGAAGAAGACCTGCATTGCTGATTCCGTATCCTGCCATTAGATATTTCCATTAGAGCTTAAGGGTCAGACGCACGTTTTGCCAAAATTTCCTGCTGGCGTTTGAAAATGGGTTTCTCTCACAATCTGTCAGAAATTCTTTTTGAAATGATTGTGAGTTTGTGACACAGTATTTAAGAACCATCAACCAGTTGGAAATTATAACCTCATTTGCTTTACTTTTGTGGCATCAATTTGTGTTTTTAATTTCACTGTTTTCAGATACCAAGAACTTCTATGAACTGCAGTTCATATATCCATGGTATCATATCTGAAGAGAGGAAATTGAATTATTCTTTTCTGAAATTTAATAATTATTTTCATTTAGAAAGACAGCTACCCATAAATAATGTGCTATGTTTGAGAATGTGTATGTAATATCTGACATATATTGAGTTGGGTGGTTAAAGATGCATATATTCAGGGTTCCAGACCTGAATTACAACAACATAAGAAATCAAATTAATGTTGAAAACCCAATATAACATATACATATGACCTATAAATGCCAAGGAATATCACTTTCGTATTAAAATTAACAAATTAACTGTTGGTGTTCTTCTAAAACATGGAAACGATATGATATACAGGCATAGAAAATTCGATATCAAACAAAATACCATCCCAGACATGATATTTTATACACTCAGTAGAATAATATGAATAAAAAGTTAATTAGGTTTCGAAAAAATAGCCTGGAACTCATCTTTAAACGGAAATGGCTCATTTGAACGCCCAAATTTGGTCAGAGGGTTGCAGCATGTTCTCGTAAAAATAAGCACAATACGGGCTTATTTTGAATGTCACGTTTTATGCCCATATACAGCGCATTTGAGTAAATAATATACGATTTATATGGGCGTAAAACGCTGTGTTCAAAAGAAGCCCGTGTAGTTCCTATATCCATACGAAATAAGCCTATATTAGTCAAATATTTAATCAACTTGTTTTCATCGACACGACATACCAGATGCACTTTCTTTATAATATGTTTTCGCTGCCATTCGACGTAATAAGGGGTATAAGCCCAATATGACCCTATCTGAATATTTACATCCACTGAATATAAACCTATTTTCATGGTGATGGTATGATGGGATATAAGATACATGTTGGTCGATAACTATACGACATAATTATACCGGTCTCCTCCTGTGTCCTCTAGACCATAACTTTCGTAGAGATCATGGTCCACCAGACTCCACCTGGCGGGAAGTTTTTTGAAGATCTGACTGGCAACATTACAATATTGAAAAATCTAATGTAGGTAATTTATTTCTCAGTCAATGCGTGTTCCTTGAAGGGGTAATGAACACTAAATCTGGCAATTTATGGGATCATCTAATTTTCTACTCAACAGAATATATGCAACAAATGAAAGAATTTGCCCATGGATTAGTGCACAAAATACGCGTGCGCACTATGAACATTGCAAACAACATTGTAATTGCAATGGAAATGAATTTATGACTCCAGTCATAAATCCACTTTCATCATAATTGAATTGTTGTTTGCACGCTGGTGTATATTGGACTAATCGATGACTCAAACTCATTCATGTGTGTGCATATATTCTGTTGAGTATAAAAGGAGATGGTTCCATAAATGGCCGGATTTAGTGTACAGTCTCCCTGTAATACTGTATGTCATTGCAGGAGAAGGTCTCAGTCCGAGATTGCATGATTTAAACCGACCTAGCTCAATCGAGCTTCCAAAATAACCGAAATTTCCAAGTTTTGATTAAACTTCGGTATCTTCTTGAACTAATTGATCTGTTATCGGTAATTTCACCGTAGCAGTAATGTTTACATAACAATGATTCTTACATGCGAAATCTCATAACTGTGATAGTTTGGCCTTCCAACGAATTTTTTTTTAACTTTTACAGTGATTTTTCAAAAAACACCCCTAATCAGTAATGTTTACATAACAATGATTTTTACATGCGAAATCTCATGACTATGATAGTTTGGTCTTCCAACGAAAAATTTTGTAACTTTTACAGTGATTGTTCAACAAGCACACCTAATCAGTAAGGTTTACATAACAATAGTTTTAATATAACCTCCCAAAGTTGGGAGTGTGTGCTGGGTGCAGTGTGTAACTCAAAATTTGATCCCAATCCATCCCACATGTACCCGATTCGGACCAACATTAGTCTACAGTCTATTTATGTTCGGTACAGACTAATATTGCATGTCAATCTGACGCTCTGTTATGACAAAATTGCATCACTCCAATCAGCCAAGAAAGTACAGGATGATATCGCATGCCAATGCCATGCCAAAATTGCTTTACGGCAACCAAACATGTAACAATAATAATTGACGAAATAACTTAAGATATTTGAAATTAGCAATATCCACTATCCGCAGTGGGGTCTATTTTGGCAAGATCGCCCTTCCCCGGGTAATAGTTGAATGTTAATATATCTTAATAAATTTCCGTATAATGTAGGCCCGTATTTGGGTGCCCGCATGAAAATCAGCTATAGCAGCTTCATATATTGGGCGGTCTTTCCAGAAAACGCATCCGTCCGGCAAGCGTTCTGAATGGCTCTGTAATTGTATACGTGATCAATAGATGTATTCAAAATTGTCCAGACCCCAGAAGAGAATGACAAAAGGATATTGCCAGAAAGCCTCAAAGATAGGTTATCATATCCCAGAGGCAAGCAACCCCCAGAACTCACATGACATTTCATCGCGACAAATAACCTATAAATTCTATCTAAATTGGCGAATATTCATACCTCGAGATGCGAAGACGTCATTCTGAATCCCTCGGGGGGGTCTGTTCGGAATATACTTCTACGCATTAATTTCAATTGGCGTCCGACACGAAGTTTGCGAGTGTATCTGTTGGCGTTTTGGGGCCTCCGTGGTGTCACTTTGTTCCATTGATCCCGTAAATGGCGGCCCGAAGGGGGCTCTCAAACCAGTCCCCAGCCGTATGGTTATTTGATCACTAAAATACGTGCTTCTTTAATATTTTGTTCAGCTTTATAGTTATAAATTATTTGTATAATTATTAGTCGAGCTTCCTTATAAGCATTGATATTCGTGGAGTGTACTATTACATGTATTCCTGTGGGTTCTGATAAGCGTTCGCGAATGATGGATCATGCACCAATGTTGGATCTGTGTTCGATTATTCCAACACAGAGAACAATCTGATTTGATTCACTGAATTTCCGACGTCGTCAGTAAATAGTCCAAATAACTTAAAAAAACCAAAAAGATAAGAAATCCAATAGAGAAAATGTCACTTTAAGCATTCATAATCACACGACAGTTGTAACACACTCTTTCTCCCCCCTCTCTCTCTCTCTCTCTCTCTCTCTCTCTCTATCTCTCTCTCTCTCTCTCTCTCTCTCTCTCTCTCTCTCTCTCTCTCCTCTCTGTCTCTCTCTCTCTCTCTCTCTCTCTCTCTCTGTGTCTCTCTCTTTTATTTCTCTCTCTCCCTCTCTCCATCTCTCTCTATCTCCTCTCCCCTCCCTCCGTCCTTCTGTGATATTGTACCAGGGCACTGAAATCTACATGCCTTGCAGTTTGGTTCAACACTACATGTATATATCAATGGGGAATCTATATATAGAGTCCGAATTTAAATAGTTCATCGGTGAGAAAAAAAACGTTCGTTTACAACAATAAAACATTGTCGGTGTATCCTTGTGTCGGTGTATCCTTGTGTCGCGATCTTTTTGTTTTTGGGCGATCGGTCGTCCGTATCAGTTGATAAGCTATCATCGTCTCAAGCTCCATGCAGAGTTCAGTCCCCTATGCAGGACTTACCGCTGCCCGCGCCTACACGGAATATGAAGAAATGTCGCATTTATTTATTTGAGACTTTTGTAGGTTACAATTCATTCTGCATCATTCTGAGAAACTGAACTGTCCATATTCATTTGAAAGTGGTCAAGATCAAGCCAGAATGAATTGTAACTGGTAAAACACTTCAATAAAAAATGTTAGATTTAATTAAGAAAATACACGTGCCGACAGCGTTCAGACATCGTGTAGCGAGGGGACTGAACTCTGTTTTGCAGCTTGTCATCGTCTTACAGGCCTGCGCGCCGTGATCGCGCGTGGTTAAAATAGAGGCCGTTTTCATTGGCTGTACATAAGGTCAATATATAATTATACCAGAAATCAAAATTCTGAACGCGAACAATAATGTGCAACATCCAAAACGAAAAGAACGTTTATTTCCGCCTTTGACAAATTTACACGAAACGCGACCTAACAGCGTAATCAACTCAGCAATACAAACCGTCAATCCAAATACCACTCTAACACCCGAGGTTATAACATGATTATCTTATCAAATAAACACGCCACATAACAGACAATGGCTAGCCATGGCTACACACACACTGATGCAATAACCAAGCAATAATCTGCGTGTTCATTGTCTGAGTATACGCCATGGATACACGCGTGTATATAATACACAAGATTCGTACATCTCTCCGCATGTGTTCAGCGGCCTATCTCGATCGCTGGATCACGACGAAAGGACGAACTTACTAGGCTTCATTTGAGACTATAATATTACGAGTTCCTTTAATTTAATACAGTGTCGTTAATTTACGACAGCCGCCTTCCTGTATTAACCGTGACAGAGATCAGACAGGGTTTAGTGTAGAAAACACGTGCTATGTAAATATATGAAAATACCATAGGCGTGTAACATAGAGGCATGTCACGACACATAAGCGTGTAACATATAGAGGTGTGTCATAACACATAGGCATGCATGTAACATAGAGGCGTGTAATATAGAGGCGTGTAACATAGAGGCATGTAACATAGAGGTGTGTAACATATAGAGGCATGTCACGACACATATAGGGCGTGTAACATAGAGGCGTGTCACGACACAGAGGCGTGTAACATAGTGGCGTGTCACGACACAGAGGGCGTGTAACATATATATATATATAGAGAGAGAGGCATGTTACGACACAGAGGGCGTGTAACACAGTGGCGTGTCACGACACAGAGGGCGTGTAACATAGAGGCATGTCACGACGCAGGGTGTGTAACATAGAGGCGTGTCACGACACAGAGCGTTCTCTTGCACGTTCTTCTCGGAATGGAAAAATAAAGACCATTCATCTCACTGATGTTCTGAATGTGAAGCAGCTAATACATATATAGATAGAACGACACAAATGTGTGAACTATAACGTTATTCCACGAGTTTGTTGTGATGCAATGTGACACTATATACAAACGAGTGCAATAACGTTAACACGTCCACACAACTGTGTTGTTTATTGCACATTGTGAAGATTTTAGCTTGTAGTATACTGAAAATTTTGGTCGATATTTGAAGAGTATACCTCATAATTTTGTGAAAGCATATTCTGTTACAGTTGACATGACCAAATAAATATCGTCGCGTCAGAACTAAAGTGTTCTATCTCCATATTTTCATTTTTGTGGGAAATCGAGTTTACAGTTTTGACCCACCCCCCAGATCACATCTACTCATTCTGTTTTGGAAGATAGTACACAGCGGGTATAATAGCTGGTGTAAAAATACTATTATATGACGAGTGTCGAGACAAAAGATATTATATATTGGGTGTAATCACGAAAAAAACACTTTGGAGATAGAACAATTTGCGTTATATTTTCAGTTTTTTCCCGTGCTATAGTTGTTTTTGTGTTTTCCAATCATATTAACGTGCAAAAATCCCAAATCACGCCATTTTCTTTATTTTAACCAAATAATTATCCTAGAAATAAGATGTTCACACTTAGTAGGAGTGAGAAAGCATTATTTCCAACTAGTCACTTCGCTGGCACTCTGCCAATTTCGGGTTCCATTGCTTTCTATCGAAGGTCAGATATGGAACATTTTAGCACTGAAAAGTATATAATCACGTGGTAAAAATAAATAGATTCATTGGTCCACGGTGGAGATAGAACAATATAGCACGGTCAAATAAGTAAGATTTACACAGCCTCTCATTCAAATTTGGTATGCGTTAGACACGATATCTGGTGATTTTCGGACAGGAAATCCCGCGCCGAATCGAAATATACCAATATCTCATTTTCCCGCCAAAATGGAGATAAAACAGTTTAATTCTGACGCCACGCAATGTCGTTGTCAATGTAATCGGTATGTATTGCACAAGAAGAAAAAAAAAAAAACAATTGTATTGAACGTTTTGAAATGCTATATTTCGAAAAAAATAAACCATTGGGTGTGCAATAAATGTCCGTGTCCTCGTTATGTGATACACAGGGTACGTTCGTACACTCGCAACTTAGTGAATGTAAATTACTATCTAGATGTCGCCTGTGACTGCAATTCGCATGTCTGTTTATTTGCGCACGCTCAATGTTTCTGGTTGAATAGACTGGTTACTGGTCCAAAACTGTAGACATATGGAAACGTAGTAACCTGACCCCTTCAGCCTCAGTACAACAGCCTCGTTAATGTACGACAGCCGCCTTCTGTTATTAGTCGTGATAGCGATCACCAAGCCTTGAAATATGGTGTCTGTCATTTGCAGAATGAGGTCCCCAGAGGGTGAATTTAGTGATGCTACCCCGCATAGCGGGCTAGCATCACCAAATTCACCCTATGGGGACCTCATTCTGCTTACACCTCAGCAGAATGAGGTTCCCAGAGGGTGAATTTGGTTATGCTAGCCCGCTATGCGGGGTAGCATCACTAAATTCACCCTCTGGGGACCTCATTCTGCAAATGACAGACGCCCTATTTCAAGGCATGGCGATCACATGGGCAGTCTCCAGGGTAGACTAGTATCATCACATACTCTCAGTGGAGAATCTGATACATAATATTGCTTATGTTGTGATGGAATTCATTGGCATCGTCTTATTCAATTAGCCAAAAAGCATCGTCTTATTCAATTAGCCAAAAAGCACAGTCTGGTGACACCGCCCAGGCGTTCTCCTGCACTCAAGCCCGGGCGTTCTCCTGCACTCAAGTAACCAACTTCATGCCGCTGCGAATTATACGATGTATTAAAATCATCCACTGAAGTCCTGGAAGTATCGTATACCACTAGATCCTACTCACGGCACCATTACAAGTTGTTACATAACGGGGTAACAGCATGGTCCGATGTGATGGTTTAGTGGTATACGATACTGCAGTGCATGGGTTTATTACATCGTGTACTACAATGACAGTATTAGCAACAAGTGATATGAATGAGACAAGCCAGTGTAAATTATAACATCGCATGAGGTATTTTGTATCATCATTGGAATGCATGGGTCTGTGAAACTCATTAACGTACCAGACTGCGATAGATATTCTCACTAATTGTGTTGGAATGTTGCTGTTGGACATGGCAGGGGAAACTAATTGATATTATGTAATAAGACATTCCAACTGACCAAATATCTAATATCGAGGGGGTAGTGATACACAATACCCCACTTACTAGCAACAGCCCCTGGGGGAAACACTCCAGAAATGAAACCCATGGAATTTACCTTAGATATATCTTAGATACTCCGTGTACTTTATCATTAGATATTATGGTCAGTTGTAAGATAAGATAAAATAAAATGATTTATTTCAATATACCAATGGAGGCAGTTGCAAATAACAGTTAATACATGAAAAGTTACACATTAAAATAAAATACATGTAATAGGCATATGTACGATATATAATCATTGGATATTATATATTAATACTTTCAACGTTTATTTCCCCATATTGCCATTCTGTCTTAATAGAAAGAATAACCGGATCATGTAATGCCTTACCACATAATAGCAATGGACCTTTCCAATGCTGTCAATCAAATAATTATATTGGCAGATATTATCGACCAATCAGCGACTGAGCCAGTCTTAGGCTGCATACAGATTATGATGCCATATTTCTTCACCCTAATTTGGATGTCCATGCATACATTCAGTGTTAATCTATATATATTTTTTGAGACTTCCGTGTGTATATCCTTTATAGACTCGAAAAAGGCTACACCAATTGAGCCCAAACTTCCTATCTAAGGGTAAAAAACCACGGGAAGTGTCATCGGACCATTCGTGAGCCCGTGCGACCACTCCTTCACCCTTCAACTGCCATGGCAATGTGGATTGGTGTGTTAATCGCGTAATAATCTATTAAATATAGACCATTCGCGAGCCCGTCCGACCACTGATTCACCCTTCAACTGCCACCGCAATGGGGATTGATGGGTTAATCGCGTGATAATTAATGAGCGTTTGTATATGACGCGTCGCTATTAAAGAGCGTTTATCTACTTTAGTGAAAATATATGGCATTTGACCGTCTCGGAAACTGGGGATATCGAGACGAAAACTGCTGGGCCGATTGAACCCAAACTTGCTGTGTAAGGGTAAAAATCCACAGGCAGTGCACTCGGACAATTCGCGAGCCCGTGCGACAATCTCCTTCACCATTCAACTGCCACCGCGTAATGGAGATTGATGGGTTAATCGCGTGATAATTAATGAGCGTTTTTATATGAGGCGTCGCTATTAAAGAGCGTTTATCTACTTTAGTGGAAATATACGGCAGGTCAAAACTGGGGATATCGAGACGAAATTTCGTACTTGGGGGTTCCAAGGGACGGGGGAGATTTTAGTCGGGTCAGTTTGTCCGCCCGATGTGACCTTGACCTTGAAATGGGTACCCACAAATGACCTTGGGCGATATCTCGGTAGTCAGTGGTGACATCGATGTGAAATATGTTATGTATGGTCAACTCGGGACGGGAAATATTTGTGTCCACCCAACATGACCTTGACCCGCAAATGACCTTGGGCGATATTTCGGGCATCAGCGGTGGCAGCGACGTACGGGGTTACCTTGAAAAACAAAACTTAATGCATCGACCAAAGCCATGGGACCAATCCCGCCAGTGGCTGGCTAATCTGCTAGTTGGCTATAAAACAACATTGTTGTTGTCAAATCATAATGTACTGGAATATTCTATTTGCGCCATGATGTTGTAAAGTTATCCATGGTTATAACACATATTTTCATTTTGGATGACACCTGTCATAATTTTTACAATTAAAGGCAAAAAGAATGTATGTTCTCCGGTGTAGCTACGTATATAAAATAGTAGGATCTGTCTGTTCGCGATTTTTCTCCCAGACCCCTGGTGACTCGGGGTTCCCTGGCGGATGTTATAACGGCGTTATTTTTTTCAATTAAATATTTTTTTTTTTTAAATTGAGCCGGCAGTTCAATTTAAAAACATACAATAATTAAATAAAATTTCATTTAAAAATAAATTAATTGATTAAATAATTTTAAATTTTAATTAAATTGAGTCAGAGTCCAGTCTAAAAAAAATACAATTATTAATTAAATATATATTTTTTTTAATTTAAATTTAAACTTTAAAATTTTAAATTTAAATGTTAAATTGAGCAATTAGTTCAATTTAAAAACATTCCAAAATTTAATATTTGTGGAAATAATTTTTTTTTTATTTAAATTTACATATTAAACTGAGCAAGCAGTTCATACAAAACATTGATAAATTAAATGTAAGCAATGCGCACCGATTAGACTAGTTCAGCTAGTTATAAAATAAGTGCAAGCGTGCATGGCTTATAGCCAGTGGGCAGTACTACCGCTGTGGATGTGGCCTCTGTGGAAAGATCCATTGGTCTTCCCCTGTCAAGTCCAAAAGCAACATTCCAACACAATTAGTGAGAATACCTATACAGGCTGTTACGTTAATGCGTTTCACAGGCGAACTCTAATGGTCATCATACAAAAACCCTCGTGACTTGGAACTCGAGGCCATTGCTGTAATTGGGTATCGCTTTTTAGTGCATGTACACCATGCGATGTTATTATTTACACTGGATTGTCTCATTCATACACACTGTCTTGTTGCTGATACTGTCTTTGTATTATACGATGTAATAAAACCATCCACTGGAAGTCTCGTATACCACTAGTCCATCAAATCGGTCCATGTTGTTACCCAGTTGTAACATGTCTGTCCGCGATTTTTCGCATATTAAATTAAAGTCACGGATGGCCTTCGTTATAGGTTATAACTTAGAAGCAACAGTTACATGCGATATTTTCCATAAAACACACTTTGTGTGAGCCGAGCGTTTGTTTATATACAGCACGTAAAGAGTGATCGATAAGCAAATCACTCAACACCGTGATTTTGTTTTGGAGCGTGATTCACGGTGACCCATTCGACACCGAAATCTTGGTTGGTAATGATTAGCGAGCAATATACGAGTATCTTGTAAACAACTTTGTGGCAATTTTAACGAAATTTCGCTTAGTGTGGTAATTCCCCCGGTGTTGAGTGTTGTGCTTATCACATCCTCTTTACGAACTGTACTGTAACATACCATAGCGTATTTATGATCGATATCAGAACAAAGTCTGACTATCTTTTAACATTCTTACTTTGATGGCGGATTTAACGGATGTGACTATTTTAACAGCAATACCCACCGCCAACGCTTAATTACCGTATCTTTAATAGTTTCCTTGATCTCGTATGAACAGTCTATCGTACTAATTGCCTCAGATCTGAGGAGAAACACAGTGCAAGGTCATTAGAATTATTCCTTCCACAACACAGTTCCTGGGCATATACGCTATACTGTTGGCCTGGTCCACCTTTCTTCATGTAACGGCGATACATTTTATAGCGAGCACTTTCAGCAATATATATAGTCTAACGTACACTGCCATATAATTGCCTCAGATCTGTGGAGAAACACAGTGCTATGCCATTAAAAGTATACCTTCCACAACACAGTTCCTGGGCATATACGCTATATGTAGGATCGGTAGACCACCGGTGGTATACAATCATCTAAAATACACAAATTTTACACATCTCGCATGCACGTAGTCAGTAATGTACTTATAAACTATCGTTGAAAGACAACGTATACATGCTGTAATGCCAATTAAATACTGTGAACTATTAGAATCCACAATAGAACCAACAGCAGATGCTATACAGCGGGAGCCAATGATATGCGTGTGCAAAATCTGACTATAATTAAAGGGATATATAATAATGAGGCATCAAATTAAACCCTCGCACCTATCGTTCTATGGACACCAAAATTATGTCGATACTTTTATTTTACGCTCGAACACCGACTTTCTATGCTTTCATTCTAGTAATTACAGAAAAATTCATCAATTTGTTTTCCTCTACAGATTGTAGGCACATCTTACCTTTATTGGTTTATACATACAATGTATGTATGTATGTATAAATTAGTATCGCTCGGCTGAATGTGAAGGATGTATATAAATATCAGTTAATACAGTTTTGTCCGTTTGGGGTTTACCAGAGTATATATAAACTATGTGGTTATGAATACCTTACTCGTTCTTGAATGCGCAAAGTACTATTTTTATACGCACCCGTCAGTGCGCGAATTTAAAACTGAGCGAAAAATAGATTGACATCCAAGTTTACCGTACCCGCAGGGAAAATAAGAGGGATGTGGTAATAATTAAGTTGAACATATAAATAACTGAATGGAAAATTATATTTGCGACCGGACAATCAATCTCAACAACAGTGTCCATTATTAGCCTACAGGGCAGGGGGCTGGGAGGGCTGCACCCCCCACCCAAAAGTTTGAAAGCTCAAAATTTTGACAATTTTAGGGAAAATTGGAGATATTTTCGGTCAAATTCGTGCACTTTTCAGGCAAATTGAATGGTATTTCAGGGGGAAACTGTGGCAAATTACAGTATGTTTCACATTTCTGCCCGAATGATATATAAGGTTAATTTTTTTTTGAATCTATTTTGTTATATTGATATGTGTATAAAAGGTATATTCTACAAAACCTGTTTACAACCATGAATAAATTATGTAAAAGAATTCGGGCAAATGTCTCAGCCCACCCCCTCCCCCTAAAAATTTCGACTCTAGAATAAGCACTCAGTGATGAGTAGTTTCCTTAGGGAATGTTCAGATAATAAGTTCAACAAAACGTCGTTTGTTGAACTTGTTATCTTAACATTTCCCACCAAGGAATATGAATTCTTAACACTTGTATTATCATTTCGTCTGCTCATATATCCTTAACATAACTCCAAATGAATAATAGACCATTCCAATGTATACATGTATTACTGAGTGGGGGAATCCATTTATTATAGAAAGGGTTAATGTACACAATAAAGTACCTTCGTGGACGATTTATAACTGAAACTGTCATCAGATACAAAACATTTGCGGAAATATTTCTTGTCAGCTTTGAATTCGCGCGAGATTGGTACGAGAATTCATAGTGCACGAATTCTAATAAACTGCGCGAAAATTAGTACTGCGTGAATTTAAATATGAGTAAGGTATAATATATATTTTTCAGTCACACGTAGTTCTACCAAATGAGCGCAACAGATGCGAAAACGTCTTGTCCTAAATTTAAACTCGAAGCGTGTATGGCCATTGACTGGTACGTCAGGGAAGTGGTGATCGAGAAACCCATGTCTGACAAACGCTGAACACAGCAATGCATGAATCACCACTTGACCAGAGTAATCTTGACCTCTGACCCTGTTTGCCACAGCCAATGACAGCTGTCCATGCACCGACGGCATATGCGGGGGACCTTTCGACCGCCCTGTCTATCGTAGCCGATATAAACTGATTAAATGTATTGTATTTCCGTCAGTGGTCACGGGAAATTTACCGGAAGTCATCCAATATCGAATCAGTTCGGAAGCATGCTATGCCGAATCACAATTCATTGTCATTGCCGTTGCCGTTGGTGAAAGGGTCTCTCATATGCGGCAGAATTGTATTCCGCAGAAGTCAAAGAAATCCATCTGGAAACTAAATTCCACAATGTGTAACGGAAATATTTCCGGAATAAGATCACCGGAATGTTCGCGTCTGTACATAGTATATATCCGTTTTACCACATTCCACATGTATACGCCTGCTAATAAGTGTTACTGAACGGTAGTCAATCATCCTAATTGATGGTCATCATATCATCATATGCCAACAACAACAGCATTTTTTGAAAATTCCGCTTCAGTTATCAACGATTAATTGCCCAAAATTAATGCTAACCACAGTCAACTATAGTAAAAAAAAAATCCAAAACGGGTTATTAAACAACATTTTGTTCAACGACATTTGGCTGGCCAGAATGTCAAATATCTAACACAAAGCCACTTGATTATAGAGGTATCCATCTTCATCCGCAATTTGGTCCGAGACCAAATTTTGACTAATTGTTTCCAGGCTGCCAAAAATTACATATCTCGGGAAATAACAAATTAAAAAAATTAAATCGATATCTGCATGAGCACTCTGAGCTTTGATGGGTGAGTTCCTCGACTCGAATCCAATTCTTTTCCCCCGAAGCAAAAGAAATTGTAATCTGGGAACGTTAATTCGGATTATGCATCTTTAATAGTCTATAGAATAATATAACAATTGCTGTATTCTCTTATCAAAACAACATGAGAACTGTAAATTATGTACAAAATATTAATAGAAGTAAGAAAATACATTATACACACTATATACAAAGCTCTTTTGATTTACATGGCGCCTGTTCATCGTCATCAGCAGCACCATCGTCACCGTGGTCGTCAGCTTTGTCATCCTCAACGTATTCGTCGCCGTCGTCTTCATCATTAGTTCATTACCATGTTGAACAACATCAATGTATATCTTAGAACATACATTCTGTTCGTTCTCTTTCTCTATCTAGACATCGATAGGTATACCTGTGTTCAGGAGATCGTATCGAAGACATTCTCGGGTAAGGCAGATAACTTTGGAAAGTTAGATCGGTATTCGGTCAAAGATGCCCCAACGCCTTCTCTCGAAAGAAAGTATCGAAAAAACTAGTAATGGTCTGTTGAACACCCGGAAGGCTCTGTGGTACAGAGCCGTTCATGACCAATATAAAACGGCGACCGTTAATCTATTGATTTCATGATACATTCCGTGTACGCGGGAGTGGTGTCTAAAAGCTAAAAGTCAACACGTGGCCCATTAATGACTGATTATCTGACACCATGTACCAAAAGCACCAACGCTAAATTATAATAACAGCACCAATATTCCGACACATGCATGAACATAATCGAATCAAACGATGAGTAAGTTGGCACCGATTTGGTTAGCAGACGTCAACCTCAGTTCAGATATGACTGATAGTCTGGCCAATGTGGCGGTGACCTTGAATAAATTGGTAACATTGTCAGCTGACATGGTCGTTCTTGGTACCATTCTGTGCGGAGGAGACGAAAACACTTATACAAGTACAAAATCCTCTAAACACTCTTTGGAGAAAATTCACAATTCATCATGGCGTCCAACCTGGCCGACAATATCCCAAACTACTGAATATTTACAATCTGCGCGGCTTTATCATTAAATCAACATATATACAAATTATTGAAATAACACACAGTAATAATCCATACTTGAAGAATACCCCCTCTTAAATGACCTAGTAGGATTGAAAGTTACATTTTTTGTGACAATTTTTGTGACAATTGGTGACAATGTTCTCTGTGTTATGAATACGTCCTGAACTGAAATGTAGAATAACACGTGAGGGCGACTTATGTTTGAAAACTAAGCGCACTTTGAGGTACATGGTTTTTCCGAGTTTAACACAAGAAACAGGATGTCATACCATTGGAGAAATATTCAGTTTTGACATCCACAATTCTGACAACATATACTTACAAATCACATCGTCCTTTGTATGTGCTGCTACATCGTTGCTTGTATCTTACAAGGTAATACCACAATTTATATTTGATTGAGAAACATAAATATCATAGCGCAAATAGGTTCGACCAATAGTATTCACATAGGTTCATTTTGGATTATTTGATTCTGAAATAAGCGGATAGTGAACTTATCCGATTCCGTTTTATGGCGCGGGCCACAGTCAAATTGAGAACACATGTTAACGAGCCTTCACTAGGTAAATCGTGAGTTGGTTATTCGTATTATTGTCCGGCCATAATGAACTGGAGTTATAAATTCATTTTCATTATAATTACCATGTTTTTTGGTCCCACAAATGGCCGGATTTAGTGTACAGTCCCCCTTTAAACTATAAATACAGTATCTGATAATTTAAAAAAAAGTAGCAGTTGGGGTTCACGAAAAGCAATAAATATTCATCTGGATTAAAAGTGAAATCTCTTTTCTTCGGGAATTATCACACTACTTTGACTTACATACGATTCACAAAGGATGGCGTGAAATTATAATTTACTCCCATTACATAAGTACTGTCACAAATTTAAATTACAGGATACAAATTTCAGCAGGAGACACGAGCCTTGTATATTCAAGACAGAGTATTTACATAAAAAAATAACCCACTGACCCGCAATTTTAGTGCGTATGGACAACACATATTTAAGGAGTATTCGAAACGATTTCTAGTGCCAGAAACTTTCTCCAGTTTAATTATTTTTCCGATTCCATCGGGGGGGGGGGGGGTCTGCAGAAAAAGTCCAGGCACATGGTGGGTGGTTGGAGATCGGAAAAAATGTGTTCCAATCAACATATTTATCAAAGATTAAGCAGGAAATATTAAGATATTGGAATGTCACTTAGTTTTGCACTGTGCTTACCATGTGCTTACATGAGTATGATATGCCCTTATTAGTGAATAGAGAAAAGTGTATGCATCACCAGGTTGGACACTCATGATTATATTACACCAGTACATGTAGTCCAGCAGTGTAGCTATTGAGTTGGCTGATTTTTAAAGCTACCTCAAGCAACAATTCATATCATTTCATTTCAAAGGCACAGGCATTAAATGCTGTTATTGGGTTTATATTCCACTCTCAATACTACCACATGTACTTCAGGCAGTGGCTATCAAGTTCTTATTGTTTCTCAGTATTTCTGCTAGTCAAGTCAATAAGCATGTAACATCACTCCTATATATGGTTACATATATACTAATATAGAACACAAACCCATTTTTAATGATAAAATGTGACAAAATATTTGCAAATATCATCTTGCCCCTTGAGCATTTTACACCAGTCACTGCATGGTTACCAAACCATTTTATTTTGTATAGGGTGGTAGACATAATAAATCAAACAAGCGCTGACATGCTGCTCAGTCCATTAGAATGCCACATAGAGCACATTGGCCAACAAACTTGAACACTGTGTGCACATTCACCATTAGAATTGTGAGGTGAATAGGCCTAAGATGAAATCCATATACACAATGCATATCCTTATATATTCACTCAGAAGTAACTCAATGTTAGCAAAAAGATGGAAAGCAGATACCTATGGGAACTGAGTTTATGAATTTGATTCAGATCATCATACTACAATTCCACTGTTTTGGGTTGTATTAATTGTGAATAGCAATTGCTGGAAGAACCAGGCTGATATAATTTTGTTTCATATTATTCTGATTTATTTATAATTTGTTCCCAAAAAAAGTTGGCCTGGACAAATTTTTTTCAGAGCGTGGGGGTGGAATGTCATATAGCAGAATGTTTTTGTTCACTCTTGAAAGATATTGTCACGACCCCCCCCCCCCGATACCATCGATGTATATCACACTGGGACACACTATGTTTTAAAAAGAGCAAGGGGAGAGTCCAAATAGTTAACGTAAATTCACCAAATTATATATATATATTATATAATAACATCTATGTGACAATATGGAAGGGACTCCTCTGAATATAATTCGGTCAATTCGTTACTGAATTAGTATGTCTACTGGTAGTGTCCTCAGTCTAGTTTTAAAAAGAAAACATGACATCGTTAAATACAGAATAATAGACGGCTCTGAATTTCAGTTTATTCTCCCTGCTAGAACACTCCACAATTCTACCCACAAAATTATAGGATGGAAATGTGCAAGGCCGCTGCAGGAAGTTCACAAACATAACCTCTAACATGAGAAACAAGTCAGATTACACATAAAAATACAACCATTATTTCCTTACACCATTAAAAAGTCAATGACTAGTAAAATCAGAGAGTTACTTTTTAATGAAGACCTGACAAAACTTTTTGATGGCACATATTTCATTTTAATTTGAACGATAATTGGCATTGTGCCTTAATATAACATAATACAAGCAATGCATTGAGAAAAAAAAATACAACCATTATTTCCTTACACCATTAAAAAGTCAATGACTAGTAAAATCAGAGAGTTACTTTTTAATGAAGACCTGACAAAACTTTTTGATGGCACATATTTCATTTTAATTTGAACGATAATTGGCATTGTGCCTTAATATAACATAATACAAGCAAAGCATTGAGAAAAAAAAGTAAGATCTCATATAATATAATATCATATCTTTATTATCATATAAGTTGTTTACATGAATATTTGTAATAACATATTCCAAATTGTAACAAAAAGACGAATAAATTATTAGAAAAAAATATATTATGTCTACTGAAGAACTGGACCTCTTTTGCATATATATATATATAGAGAAAGAGATGGTGGAAAAAGCGTTTCGCAGAATTGACTACACAACGAGTCTGTTTGTGACAAATAGTGCCGTTCTAACCGATGTATGGTGACATGGTTCTGTTTGCTGTGATTATTTTGTTATAAATTATGTTTTTATCCTGGCATAGTCAGTAGTTAGATCGATGATTGCATGGAATGCTCGCGTGCTGATATCATTCTTAGCTTCTCGAAAACGTCATTGTAAGACTACGGATATAGCAAAATGACGACTGGTAGAAAGAACACAAATTGTAGTGAAGTGGTACTCTATTCGTAATTATTATCAGTATTGGTTCATTGTGCGAAAGGTGTCCATTGTTCTATTGAATATATCGTGTTTGCCTACAAATAACAGCAGATTTGCGTATATTGTGGTAAACAATGGCGCATAAACATACACGTGCTGCAATGTGAATGTCCCGCGTGTATGCATGGTTCCGAAAATGGATATAAAACCAAATGATATGTGCTACATGTAACTAATAAACTAATAAAAATAAAGTGAAATTTATTGCCAAATGGAATGATCCGTGTTCACTTTCGGGGACAATGTTTCTGAGTGAACAATCATCCGTTGAATGCATGATATGGTTTTCCTCTTTCAAAGAAAATTTGTGCAATATATTTTTATCCATTTATTATTATGCAGTATACCTGTTTACACTTAATGTGATGTAATATATAGACTTCAGCCAGAACTGACCCAACATGCCATAATTCTGTGACTGAATCGAAACGAAAGCATGACCAGACCGAAACGATTTTACATGGCGACCGATGCCAAATAAGTTGCAATTCGACAATACTTACATATATCAGATCTAATTCAACCTGGAATAGGTCTCTGGTGGTTTGTTATTTGAAATAAAAATCAATTTGATCTTGTGGAGTGATCAGCCGACAATTTTGGCAGAATCGTTTACCGCTAACGTCTATAGGTTATTACCACTTCCCAAGTAAACCACTCGCTACAAAGACAATCAGGATCCTAGACTCATCTATAAATGAACGTATTTCTAATCGTAGTCACAACTTCTACCGACGTAGAAACAATAATCCGTCCCCATGGGAGGCCATTCGCTTTCCCCCAATATATAAAGAGGACATCCGCTGTTCATTATTGGGGTTTGGGACAATTCCATCGTAATGTCGAAAAATTGGCGTTAGTTAAATGTTTTCTGCGAGACCAGCATGTCAATTGTGTTAATTATCAGAGACGTTCATTCCTCATTGTCGCCAAAACTCATTGAGTATTGGTATGAGTTAGTTCCCTAAGGCGAAGCCGCTCAGTCTGTCTGATGGCGCTGCCGAATATAACGTCTTTGTCTGGAAAGAACGTGTTCTGTATAGGTGAGTAAAATATATAAAATCTATAACCAAAACTTTCTCGGTTTTTGTTTACATATTTTGAAATCAGCTTATGGTTTGCACCGTACATTGAGAGAATATATTTCTAAGTTATTACCTGTTCCTTAGTTCCTTAATAATGTATTTCACAGGATGGGATGGCCTCCATCTCGAGATTATGTGATTTAGGCGACTTGTGTGAGCCGATTTCGAAATAACCATTGAATTAATGATCGGGGGAAATAAATTCGGCTATCAAGTCGCATAAATCATGCAATCTCGAGCTGGGACCTTCACCTGCTGTCAAATATCATATATTATTAAGGAACAGTAATTATCTTTAAAAATATGCTTAATTACCTGCATTGTTTTTTTTTCAATGTTATAAATTTTCCCGTCAGAACATAAAAACTTAGCCGCTTATATTGTGTTGACTGTATTGTGGAATATGATCTAGCGGGATTGAGTCAGAGTAGATATTCATGGCATGATCTTATAAAAACCTATAGCGCATGGTGGAATATGATCTCTACGGGTGTATATTTCACGTATAGTTATCAATATACTTGGTAGGTTTATTTGAGCCATGTCCGCTTAAATATCCCCAATCCGATTGTACACCATTAAACTACCGTTGGTTGGTTTTTCTATACCAGAAAATACTATGATCGTGATAGTCAGACGTCGTCTATCAAAAGCCGACGTTTTAACACGTTTTTTAATTTTTTTTTAGCCATGTCCAATTTCTTATAAATAAACAGCTTTCTCACTTAGAACATTTTGTGATAGTTTTCGACGTATATTAATTATGGATTATTGTGTGAATTTTCGCATCATACCGAATTATAATAACTACAAGTGTTTTTCTTTTGAACGATAGGCTGAAATTTGGTTTAGGAAACTTTGTCAATTCTAGTGCCAAATCTGACCGGGCATCTTTAAGAGGCGCTTGATAATCCCAGATGTTTATACATGTTCTTCGAAAATCGTCGTGTGAGGTCTGTCAAATTACACGATTTTATACTGACCCTGATAACCCCACAAAACCCACACTTTGTTCAAACGTAATTTGTTTTATCAGGTGAGTGTTATAGATACATATCGAGATTGTCCGAATTGGTCGCAATATGAGCATTCTTTTGATCATAAATGAGTTTTCGACACATGAGATTTATGCATTTGATCTTATCTCCGCAGTGCTCGGGATAAATTAATGGGAGAAAGAGGCTCTCTTCTCGCGGCGTGTGCCCGAGAATGTGTTTTACACTTGTAATGAAGATATATTGACTTCTTAAAGAGTTTTTTTGCTGTGACGGATGTGAAATTTCCATCTAATTTTCCTGCGGGACATGCCCGCCACGCGAGGCGCGTTCCGTTTGGTTCGCTCGGACTGAAATATGTTCTTATCCTGTGTGTGCGTTCTTCGTATGATTCATTTCATCTCCCTCGCGGCGTGTCGGTTCCAACTAAATCGATGCATCCCTTTGTAGATAGAGACATATGGTGTAAGAGATACCCTGGTGGGGGAATAATGTTGCCCCCGAACAAAGTTGCAAGAAGATACTGGGATCAAATAAATCAGAATTTGGGCGGAAGTAAAGCAAGACATGACAGCGTGCGGCGTTATACAATGCTATCGTCTTCAGCGAACGATACATAGGCTTGAAATTTGTCCATGGTTCCAGACATCCAATGAAAAATCTGTTATGCCCTACTCGGCAATCGCCCAACCAAAGATAGATCTCAAAATATCGTCCACACACCACGTGACATCTCGATTAACTTAAAAAATAACTTAAAGTTATAATTGGTAAGAGAAAATGTGGCACGTTTAAATATCCCCAGTTTTCGTTGACTGATAATACATTCCGGAGTTTCAAAAACATTATAGTCTGGTTGAAGTGTAGGGTCATTTTGATCCTACGAAAGAAATATATTTATTGATGTTCGCCAACGTGTGCATAGTGCACGGCCGGTAACGAGTTAACGAAGTTGTCCAGTTTGTTTTGGTCATTCAAACTGGGTCAATACCGCGCCGTCTGAACGATGCTCAAGGCAATCGTAACGACGAGCTCGTGTGAGCTTATTCACACGACTGATTTTGCATTGGTTTAACTCGCTTGACACGGTGGTCAAGCTTCATTCTACTCTTGAAGTTTTGCGTTGTATCCCCCCCACCCACCACCCCATGATTGGGAGATGCTTGTAACACTATAATATTCATCATTTCATGTCTTATTTGTTTATGACTGATAGTCTGCGAACGATATTTATCGCTACACTTCACGTTTGTCCATTAAAGTTTACATTTAACATCATGCATTCGTTGTAGTTATTCCATAAATACTTTATGTTCGTTCGAGCTGCAAGCGAGTTAGAACATAATTGCTGATCAATGAAAAACAACAACTCAAGTTTGAAACGCTACAAAATCGACGGCAAATGTAATTCGTTGAGATTTTATGAGATACCGATTATAAACCAGTCCACATTTCGAATATCTGGGTAATCGTATCACCAAAGTCGTGTGACAGACACTGTCCAGTTGAACTTGAATATCAGTTTACTTTAAACATATTTAATGTGCCAAATGCAAATTAGTGGTATTATTATGTATACACATTTCAGAAACGCATTCTATACAACAATTAGGTTCAATACATATTTACATAAAATCAACACAAACAATTTGATAACATCAAGCTTGTTTACACACAAAAAACAACTTCACGCTTCAGCTGCAATATATGATTGATAACTCTGACGATAACTAAGGTTGGCACTACAATTAAAATAATAAAATATCCGGTTGATTAAAAGACCTGACTACAACAATAAGTTAAAGGTACTCAACCCGTAAAGAGGGTCCCCATCTCAACAGATTCCAACAACAACAATCCGATCAGAGGGTCCTATATTACTATTTCTTTGGCTTTGGGGGTAAAAAATATTTGATTCGAGTCGAGGAACCCATCAAACAAAGCTCAGAGTTATTAGATATTGATTTTTCAAATTTGTTATGTTCTCGAGATGAGTACCAATAACTGCCGTAATCTGCTCTGGATGTGTACTCCAAATCTATTCAAACAGACAAGGATGAATAACTCTAAAATCAAGTGGTAATTTTTACGCAATTTTGACTGAGTTCTGGGCCAGATAGTATTCCCGATAATGAAAAATAATAGATTTCTAAAATCGATATCTAACAAATCTGAGCTTTGATGGGTGACTTCCTCGACTCGAATCAAATATTTTTGACCCCCGAAGCCATTGAAATAGTAATTGAGAGGAGTTTTATCGGGTTGAGTACCTTTAAGATACATCAAGTTCCAACTGCAACGGATAAGCCTAATATATAATTTTTTATATCAGAGTTATGGAGGCACGGACTCAGTATGAGCACAATCGTGTACACTGCTTCAAATGTGCTTAATTCAGCGAGCGTGAATATTGACGGTGCACCTATAACGAATAACAGGCGAGTTTTAAGAGCTTTTAAAAGATGCTATACTGAGTCTAGTTTCCCTCATATAAACGGGTAGGTTGTTCCAAACAGAGATCGAGACATTTTGAAACGAGCACTTTCCATAGTTCACATTTAGTTTATCTGGTACAAGACACACACGGACTCCGAGTTTGCCATTCTACATATATATACATATATATGTTTTGGAGCACAATATACAACTTACAAACTGCCCCTCTCCTGATACCAGTACAAACAAGAGATAAAAACGTAAACAGACAATACTAGATGGCATAAAGTGTGTAAAAACAGTTGGGCACACCTGTACATATATAGTGTGTGAGCTGGAAATGTCGGATTATCGTTGAATATCACGACTATACCATATACATATCAAATATACTACTCATATTTTGGATCACCCAGCATATATATATAGTGTAATAGGATTGATTAAATTACCATTACATTACTGTAAACATACATCATATTGTAATTCGTGCAACTTCAACCATTAAAATCATTCTCTATAATTTATTAAGATGATTTCCAGACATCAAATGAACATTTTCAATACTGGGTGTGACCTTCCCTTGCGTTAAAACTCGCAAATGGTAACGTCTGCATACCGCTAACCAATGTACGGAACACTTGTCGAGGCATGTCTCTATACCAGAGGCTGACCAAGTTCTTGCAAGGTGATCAGTTGAACTGGACGAGCTGTAATCGCAGCCTGTCTCCGGCCCCGAACATGTTCCATGTGGTTGAGGTCGGGTGAGCTCGCCGGTCAGTCCATTCTCTCTATTCTCTGGTCTTCAAGACATTGGTTCACCATCATGGCTCGGTGGGATCCGGCATTATCATCCAATAGAATAAATTCCTTGCACACAGCTCCTGCATATTTCGTCCCTGTATAATGCTGCCGGATGAAAGATCCGTTTTTGATAACAGTGGTGGGTCTATGTGTGGCCATCCAAAGACATATACCTCCCCATGCACATCATGATAGAGCCATAACCATGGCGGCCATGTTCTCGGATTGTGACATCAACAACCCTCTTATTACGTCTTCTCCACACCGAGGTTAGACACGCCTATCGCAGAAATCCAAACAAAATCTGGACTCACCGTTCTGTAAACAAGATGGTGGAACACTGTTGCACCATCCAATTAACACGTTCTCTGCTACTCTGCAACCGATTTCGTCCGTGTCTTGGACGCAGAAGAACACGAATGGCGCGTCTTCTGGTGCGGAAACCAACAGCATTGAGTCTGTTGTGGATGATCTGTCTCGCAATTATAAAGCCAATTGCATTTTGGACATTATTCTGCAGGCCCGTGGCGTTGATGGTGCGATTCCCACTCGCCGTTGTTCTCACGTGACGGTTCTGTCGAGCTGTTGTAACCCGCTGACGCATCGTGTCTTTTATCGACTCTGGCATGTGTGTTGTGCCGATTACATGCTCTAGATTTGGGATCCGGTTAACGCCTAGTTCTGCCGCAACCTGCCTTTGGGACACAGACTGAAGCACACCCCCATCTAAACAGTTCGCGTGCGGTCATGCGACATCGGAATGGCATTGAACAAGTTGTTATCTCTTTAAATCGATGTGCAAATCGTTTTGACGAGAAGCGTCAAGCTGACATAATGATTTGATAGGGAACAGATCATGGACCAAGTCACGAAAAAGAGGGTGACCCATTTCTTTCCCGAATAGAACTGACCACAGTTTATGGTGCACGCGCACGGACTGTGATGCAAAACAATCAATGTGAACCTCATCTATTATGGTAAACCGCAGTAAACAAAACTGTCAATTTGGTATCAAACCGTACCGATTATGGTGATCATAAGCAAAATGTGAGTAGTCTCTATCAATGTACAAGTGCGTGGATCTGAAATACAAGCATCTATGCTATTACGTATAGTTATACTTGTTTTATGGGGTAGCAGGAAGACAACCCGGTAGGGCTAAGCTACCCCGACAATACACTGTTATAATTTATTATGTATTACTGCCACTGTGTCATTCGTGTGTATTGTAAATAAACTATCCTATCAAATAGAACCAGAACGAGCATCTGGCTCGTTGTCCCGGGAAATGACATTTTAAAATATAATGCAATAAACATGAAAATGGCATAGAAATATGAGTCTGTTCTTTCTTGAAATCTTCCAATGATCAAGTCGTGACTACAAAATCAGGTAAACTGTTCCAGTATGAAATTTCTCGGTTTGTCAGGGTTTGTGAAAAAATATTTCCGAACATCCTTTTTTAAATGTGTTGCTTGTAGTTTGATTTTTGTCAGTCTGGCCCGTATGGAGAAGCGAATAAAAACTAATTACATGGGTACATGCTGTACATATCGTTGAGATATTTGTAAATCTCGATAAGATCGCCCCTAAATCATCTATATTTAATAGAAATTAATTAAGTACGCAAGGGACTGTACTGTACTAACGCATCATTGACGAGTAGATATCACATAGAAAATGTTCATCTATACCTCAAGTTCAACCCACTCAAATTATGGCTCCAAGCTCTGTTACAATATCAAGAACTGGTCTAACCATTGCGGTGTATAATGAATATCTGTATTGTGAAAAAAATCATCGTATAGCAAATTGTCGGTCCCCAATTGTTCATCTCATCTAATCACCATCTGTAGTCCCCGTGAGAATAACAACAAAGCACTCGTATAGAAACCTGTGGCCTCTTTGTTCAACTGTTTTATTTGAGAAGAAAGCAATGGAAATTTCATTGGACTAGACTACATAACTCAGACTATTCCCTAAGGTGGTGCTCAATGTTCTGATGATGAATAATTTACACCATGTTATTTATACAGTCATCTATTATGTCAGAGCCTTGGCTCGTTCCCCGCTTTTAGTAACATGCTCAGCTGCTCGATCTTCTAAGCGACATCTTGATACGAACTAGGGTGATTTATTCGAGTGGGCTCCTAAAAGTGGGAAGGTGGCAAATGGAAACAGGCATTCGTCTGATGTTAATTCGAAGTGTGCGTGTACGTTGAGTGGATATAACTCGTAAATATACATGATAACCGCCTGGTCAAGTGGTCCGACTATTTTATATCTCTTGTCTATGCGCGTTATAGAATATTAAATTTGTTTCTGTTATAACTGCATAAACTTATATGTTTTTATGTTTGGTTTCTCTTCCAAATGGCGTATCATATTGAATAGGTTGTGTATAATGTGATCGGGGCATTCGAAAATTAAGAGGGCCATAATCTGATAAATATTTAATTCTTATAATTTAATCCCAGTGTTGGTAAAAAAATATGTCAAGTTTTTCCCCCATTATATTTCCCTGTACGTTGAGTAGGTACAACTCGTAAATAATTATGATGCACCACTGGTCAAGTGATCCGTCTAATTTATAACTCTTGTCCATGTGTGTTTTAGAATTTGTCTTAACTTTTGTGTCTGTTATAACTGCATAAACTTAATCTGAAAAAGAGCTAATTCTTATAATTTTATCCCAGTATTGGTAAAAACACGTCAAGTTCCCCCCCCCCCCCCGATCCATAAAATTAGATGATTTATTTAGGAGCAACAATCATGTCTTGGGAACAAACCTGTCAATCAATCATCCATGCAGTTAAATATAAACTTCATTTTTATCATGTTCATCATTTAAATTAGTCCGTAAATTGAAATCAACATAGATGGCATCTTTCCAAACATGTGTGAGGCTGCTGTCGGGAAATATATATATATATTATCCATCCCTTAACTAACACCATTTCCGATTGGGCAAAAGCCGCCACGTGATAGTCCTGGAAAAAGTCATATTGGACTCCCGAAAGTCATATTGGACTCCCGACTGTACAATATGACTTCTCATATTGGACTCCGTGACGTCACGAATTAACTCTATTGCGAAATGAATCGGTGAAATTGTGATGTGCGCGCAACATTGATGGATTTTAGCAGACGTTTCACTTCCACATTGAGTTTTGTTCTCACTTCCGTGTTTACTTTTCCAAATCATGCTTTCTGATGATCAATATACGGTACAGGCTTTTATAGAGAATTAAGTGCCGACAAATACCAAAAATAACCAGAAAAGTTTTATTTCTAAAATTTGGATAAACATACAGATGGATAATAAAAATGTCATTATACAATGTTGTGTACAGTATAAGTTTTTCTTGTACTCGTCCAGGTTGTGGTGAAAAGTCATATTGGACTCGACTTTTCACCATAACCTGGACTCGTACAAGAAAAACACATACTGTACACAACATTGTATAATAACTTTAAAATATAGAACACTGGTCGGTACACTCCGGAGAAAGGACTTACCCCCCGCACTGATACTGGTAATGAATTGATTCGTCTTCAAACTGTCACATAGAAGTTTAGCACCCATTGATCCAATCCTATTGTGCGAGATGTCCTGAAAAAACATGCATGTGATTACCAACGTGCGTAGATGTCTCCATTGTGTTGGTGGGGGGGGGGGGTGCATGTCCAATATGACTTTTCACCACAACCTGGACTCGTACAAGAAAAACACATACTGTACACAACATTGCATAATAACTTTATAATATATACTCTATATACTTGCAGGACTTGGCTGGATGCAGGTGTCATCCCGTCGCTACATGAACATATATAGATTAATTCACAACTATCCCAAAGACACAAGAAGGATCGGTGGGCAATCTTAAACGTCAAACCCGGAAGGTCGAGATAAAGAGGTGCGATAAAATGGCATTCACTCGGTTATGAAACGACTGATTGGCCATAAGAACTAGATACATCAGCTCAAAAAGTATATATACACAGCATGAAGTGTTCCAGTTGTGGTGGATTTTTTCTGTTTTATATAAGTGTCGTGCCAATACTTGTTCTTCATTCAATCATATGGATTTCGTTGTTCTCAGACGATAGCGATGCGCTCAGTGTCCCCGTTTCGTTCGGCGTTCTACTACAACGAACTCGGACCAGCAAGAAAAACTACGAACAGGAGCTCAAATACGAAGTGTATCGTATCAAATCGAAAAGGCCGCTCAAGGATTATATTCGACGGAATTTTAGTCCGATGAGTTTTGTTTCAAAAATTCAAGGCGAGAGTCCGCCTCATATTTTGGAGTCTTTCTGTCAAGATATTCTTGATAAGCGGGTGTCGACTGTGATGCAAGTTTATAATCCTTATAAGTTTACTCAAGGACGGGAGTCTGCTCTATACATTTCGAAGTTATTACAGTTCCTTGGCATGCCAGTTATTTCATGGGAAGCGGAGAGCATCGGATATTCTAAGGTAAGCAGTCCTTACAACAGCGAAAAAATGAATTATGATATATAATATATATATATATATATATATATATTCACGCTACGCACGTCGACGTTTGGTTTCGAACAGAATCGTAAAAGCGACATGCATTTGCTTTCATAGCATATGCTTAGCCACAACTTACATAAACTCTAATAACAGGAGCCCTGTCAAGGGGTGTGGTTTTGTTGTCAGTTAAAAGTCAGGTATATATGCAACTATAATCTTAAAAACTAGGTACCGATAATCTGGTGGGCAAGATGAGGGGAGAATTTGCTTTCTGAAATTAGCAGATACCCCCACCAATCGTGAACCACCGTCAACAAGCAGGTATAGGTATACATTTACATCCTTCCATTTAAAGATGAATAATCCGAATTAACGCTTCAAAATAACTATTTCTTTGGCTTCGGGTGTACACAAAATATTTTATTCGAGTCGATGAACGCTCAGAGTAACAGATATCGATTTTTGAAATTAGTTATTTCCCGAGATATGTAATTTTTGGCGGCCTGTAAAATATTCGTCAAGCCGACGGTCTCGGACCAAATTGCATTGAAGATGGATAACTCTAAAATCAAGTGGCTTTGGGTGTTAGATATTTGACAATCCGGCCAAAGTTAGTTAAAGGTACGTTGGCCATGACGGTGGGTATCCTGTACAAAAATATCCACCCGTCAAAAACCGCCACAAACAGAAAGAACATCAAAATGTAGACAGACTTTGTCCGTATATAAATAAGAAATATCGCATAAACAGTATGTTATTCTCATATGTTTAACCATTGTTATGTAAACAAAAGCATAACAAGTTACTTTTCTGGTGTTTGTTTATATTAGAAGATAGTGCGTCTCCTTGACGGCAATCGTAAAATTGGGTATAAGTGTATTTTGAGTATGTTAGTACTATAGTACTATATATTTGAGAATCGTTGATAAAAAATGGGCGTAAGTATATTTTCGTCAGAGCGTCACATGTGTTTATATTTTTGGTGAAGTTGTTTGATATCTCGGCTATTGCGTGTCTGTAAATAATCTCAGTTTAAGATGGCTTAACCAATTCATAGAACAGTATGTGTGTATATTGTTGGTGAAGTTGTTTGTAGTCTCGGTCGACTATTAGAAAATAATATCGGCCGACTATTGTGAAGGAATGGCGGACACATCAACTAAATAATCTCAGCTGTTTATCGCGTTAATGCTAATACGTCACATAATCTTATCACACGTACATATTAGCAGCTTATCGAACTATGCATACATACGCTCAAATAATATGTACAAGTGGGTATACATGCAATACTTGAAGTTACTTTGATGTTATTGTTATTTTGAACTAACTGAAAACATGATGATGCAAGAAATTTTCAATTTGTTATGCTTATCGCTGTACCAATTGATTGTTTGTAATCAACGACAAAATGACCAACACGCCGAGAATGATTCATACCATGCTGATGATAAACACTGGAATGTATGCATTCATACTGATTGTGACAATGGCCAAGATTACAGCGACTCGGACCAGTCCATCAGACGCCATCCCGTCTATTCCATCATATAATTGTCGCCACAATGATTTACCTGAAATAATTTGACGTCATTGCTCTTACATAAATACTAAAGAGTGTTTATTCTTTACTTCTCTATCACGATGAAGTTATTGAGCATCGTGTATCGCTATTTCACCAGAGGTCACACGTTAGACCGTGTACACGTATATACATATGTAACATCAGACTAAACAAAGCTGATATGTTTCGATTATTCGCGATTGTGACTGTAAATAGGTCTATCGAGTATATGGCATATAGCGCCACTTACCCGCACCTATTCATGCGCGTACACAATGTGTACGTGTCGGAGCACAAGACATCCAAATAATGAGTATTAGCTCGTAGTAAAGCAACGCTCTTTATTCATCTTTCAGCATAAATGGCATCCGTGTATTATCGAGAATTATTGGAAAACATAGTAATGCGATAGCGAACATCAAACGAGTCTGCGCACGCATATCTGTCAAAAGATACAATAGCAGTCATTGGTCAATATATCCACGGTGTCAGCTCAGTACACAATCGGCACGAAGCCGGAGGTCAACTCAGTACACAATCGATTTCATCATGTCACCAGGTTACACATATCTATATAATAGAGTGTTCATATTGAAATCACTCATAATTGCATTGACATTTGGATAGGTAGGTTGTATTGTAGCCAATGTGATAAATTTGTATCCAGTAAAAACAACACGAAGAGACGTTGTGAACGACAGCCTGAACTAGTTAACTAGTCCACCACGTTTCCCTTGTTTCTGTTCTATATAAATATAGGTGCATAGAAGAACGCTCGATTTCACTGATTATATAGGAAAATGAAGTATCAATGTGAAGAGTGCTTAAGTGTCTATGCTTGGCAAGATAGTTTGAAGCGTCATATCAAAGTTAAACACACGCCTTCAGAACAACAACAACAACAGTATCATCAGCCACAACAACAACAACAACAACAACAGTATCATCAGCCACAACAACAACAACAGCATCATCAGCCGCCACAACAACAACGACAACAACAACAGCATCATCAGCCGCCACAACAACAACAACAACAACACCACCAACAACTACAACAACAACAGCATCATCATCATCATCATCAACAACAACAACAACACCACCACCAACAACAACAACAACAACAAGAGCCACCAAGCGACATAACATCCTGCTTTGATGATCCAATGGCCAAAATCCAGGAAGATTTTCAAGCATCCATTCACGGCATGTGTAAGTGGACCGACATCTAGTGGGAAGACATACTTCGTGAAAACCTTGCTACAAAAGTCTGCCTCAAAAATATCACCCGCACCTGACAGAATAATATGGTTTTATAAATATTGGCAGCCCCTATATGACGAAATAAAGTATACCGTCACCCCTCATGTCAACTTTATACGAGGAATACCAGCAAACTTGGATTCTCTTATCAACCCCCGGTATAAAAATCTAGTTATACTCGATGACTTGATGCAAACTTCATCAAAAGACCAGAGAGTTAATGATTTGCATTCCGAAGGAAGTCACCATTTGAACTTATCTTTGATAAGTTTGAACCAGAATTTCTACTACAACAAAGATCCAACGCAACGACGAAATTGTCAATATTTGGTATTGTTCAATAACCCAATCGACAAGGGATTAATTTCAACATTATCAAGACAGATGTATCCTGAATGTCCTCAGCGTATGGTTCGAGAGTTTTCGGAAGCGACCAGTGAACCGTACGGTTACCTACTGGTGGATTTAAAAGCCGCAACACCGGACACATTACGTCTGCGACAGAATGTACTAAAAGAGGACACGAACCAACATATGGGTGAATGGAATGGCATGAAATACGATGACAGAGAACACCCAGATGAACAGAATGGGATGAAAAAACATACAAAAGACACTGAGACACAATAGTGCTACACGATGCTTAATAACTTCATCGAGAGGTAATTAATAAACGCTCCTTGTTATTTACGTGAGAGTATAATGTCCAATTATTGCAAATAAAACATTGTGGACATATGTGGACACCCGATTACGGTGCCAATCGGGTGTCCACATATGTCCACAATGTTTTATTTGCAATAATTGGACATTATACTCTCACGTAAATAACAAGGAGCGTTTATTCATTACCTCTCTATCACGATGAAGTTATTAAGCATCGTGTAGCACTATTTCACCAAAGGTCACTTGTTAGACGTGCACACGTCTACATACGTAATATGAGACTAAACAAAGCTGTTGATATGTTTCTTTCATCTTTTATATGATGGCGCTATATGTTATATACTCGATAGACCTAGTTACCGCCTGTGCTCAATCGCACATAGCGAAACAAACGCTCTTTATTTAAATAACAGGGAGACTACTCTATATAACACTCTTAGTTTTTCCAACAAAATAGTTATCAAATTCGATCACCAATAGAACTGTCTGTGAAACAACGATGACTTATAACAATCTTTAACTTATTTATCGATCTATGCTAGAACATGGCCGCAACAAAATCATGACCATAACAAAAAACATTACCTTAACCTTACCATTACGCATGAATATAAATTTACCATGCGTAAATATTGTCAGATTATCGTCTGATGAGCAAATCCTATGTTTACATTATACTTAATCTCAGGTATGACTAGAATTGTATCATGTGTGCACACATATATATATATATATATATATATATATGGTCATAGCGTGACGAGCAAAATGTGATGTTTACACACTTAAGCTATGGACAAACAATACATCTCGCATCTACAGTGGAGTCTACTTCATTGTGAATTAAGTCACTCTGGGTTATTTGACCATAAACCTGTTACACCTTAGCCCTTGGTTTCTTGTAATTTAATGAAAATTTTACACATCGTGATTGCTTTCAAAAATAGTACAACTTCCTGTTGGTAATACACGAATGAAGAGTGTTTCATTCATACGAAATTACTACACGAATGAACTGAAATTTATATTTCACATCTTCCCAACAACAGATACAGACATAGTCATAGTGTTATACTGTCTTGCATGTACCCATGCTATGACATCATTAGAAGGGGCAATACACTCAAGGAGTTAAAGTGACACGAAACAAGGGACGTGATCCAATATTGGTGTTTGAAGGATAGGATAGGATATTTTATTTGCAATACACATATCTATTACATAATAGTGGCGAAAATTATGGAAAATTATGTCGTATATTGTGGGGGATGGCATAGTCTGGCAAGACTGTCTTCCTGCCATCCCCAGTATGGTGAATATAGAAACTAATAACAATAGTAATACTAAAGGAACACAAGACACTCTAAAGGGACAAAAGACACTCATTATGAATGAATGTTAACAATACAAGCGCAGTGGTTGAAAGTTAAAATGACACAGAACAATATTTAAAGTTCAAATTTTCGGGCTCTTAAAGTGCCTTTTATCATTACGTATCGTTTCTCACTCTACAATTCCCAATAATCCACTCACTCTCTCCCCGCTTATAGATATATAACGAAAACGAGAATATCACGTTGATGAAGTTTATTGAAATTTAATCGTCCGAATTATCATCACTTTCGTCAGAAGTGTCATTTGTTTCGTCCATGAATTTTTCTAGCATCGGTTTGTACTTTAATATTGACATTTTCACTGCATCACGATCTTCATAACCATTATTCAAATATTTGTCGACTTTATCCATGACTCTGTTGTGCAGAGTCCCATTGCGCAGCTGCAGATACGCTACTGTTGTCCAAGCATAACCATTCATAAATTGCCTCATGTGTTCACTTTTAAGGTCCTTGTCAGCTTGTTCTTTTGCTTCTGTTTCTGTCGAGCCATTTTCCTTATACGTTTCCACTTTATCACTCCATTCCTCATGTGTTTTATCTCTACTCTCATCACACAAACTTTTGAAGTATTCATCTTCATTCAATTTAATTTTCTTATTCTGACTATCATCCGTGTCCTCAGTTAATTTTCGTTTTAACTTATTTTCTTTACACCAGTTTTTTACGTGTCTCTGAACATCATAATGATCTTCGAACTAAAGCCCGCAGTCATTACAAGGGTACGACATGTCTTCTCGAATGTCTATGTTTTGACGGTTCTTCTTATTAATTTCATCGAGCTCACCCGGTGGCCTTATGTCCTTAGCATAGCCATTATGTTGACCCTGGGGCACAATATAATTATATGCTATGCCTTGACAAGGGAGTTCTCTGTCATCGTATTTCATCGCATTCTGTTGACCCCGTGTCTCAGTGTCTTTTGTATGTTTTTTCATCCCATTCTGTTCATCTGGGTGTTCTCTGTCATCGTATTTCATGCCATTCCATTCACCCATATGTTGGTTCGTGTCCTCTTTTAGTACATTCTGTCGCAGACGTAATGTGTCCGGTGTTGCGGCTTTTAAATCCTCCAGTAGGTAACCGTACTGTTCACTCGTCGCTTCCGAAAACTCTCGAACCATACGCTGAGGACATTCAGGATACATCTGTCTTGATAATGTTGAAATTAATCCCTTGTCGATTGGGTTATTGAACAATACCAAATATTGACAATTTCGTCGTTGCGTTGGATCTTTGTTGTAGTAGAAATTCTGGTTCAAACTTATCAAAGATAAGTTCAAATGGTGACTTCCTTCGGAATGCAAATCATTAACTCTCTGGTCTTTTGATGAAGTTTGCATCAAGTCATCGAGTATAACTAGATTTTTATACCAGGGGTTGATAAGAGAATCCAAGTTTGCTGGTATTCCTCGTATAAAGTTGACATGAGGGGTGACGGTATACTTTATTTCGTCATATAGGGCCTGCCAATATTTATAAAACCATATTATTCTGTCAGGTGCGGGTGATATTTTTGAGGCAGACTTTTGTAGCAAGGTTTTCACGAAGTATGTCTTCCCACTAGATGTCGGCCCACTTACACATGCCGTGAATGGATGCTTGAAAATAAAATCTTCCTGGATTTTGGCCATTGGATCATCAAAGCAGGATGTTATGTCGCTTGGTGGCTGTTGTTGTTGTTGGTGGTGTTGTTGTTGATGATGCTGTTGTTGTTGTTGTTGTTGTTGGTGGTGGTGGTGTTGTTGTTGTTGTGGCGGCTGATGATGCTGTTGTTGTCGTTGTTGTTGTTGTTGTGGCGGCTGATGATGCTGTTGTTGTTGTTGTTGTTGTTGTTGTGGCTGATGATACTGTTGTTGTTGTTGGTGGTGTTGTTGTTGTTGTTGTTGTGGCTGATGATACTGTTGTTGTTGTTGTTGTTGTTCTGAAGGCGTGTGTTTAACTTTGATATGACGCTTCAAACTATCTTGCCAAGCATAGACACTTAAAGGGGTACTGTACGCCATTTTCAATAAATTCCCGGTGATAACAACGATCTATTATCGATACTATATAGAAATATAAGTAATTTGAGTCGAAGATGTATTCTGTAAACGCTCAGGTTAATAGGCTATCTTAAAATTTAATAATTTAAAAGTTAATAATTTAATATAAATTGATTTTATGGCTCCAGCCATAAAATGGTGTCTCTTAAAATTCGAATTTCCGTGTACAAAACGTAATCAAATTATAATTGAGGGATACCGGATTAGGAAAACAATTGCACACACGATCGTTTGAAACATTATGCTTATACGGGGAGAAAACCCAAGCCATTCATTGACTAGTGACGGTACACTAACTTAAATGAGTATATGGGACTACTAACCATATAATATAATGTTTATTTGATTCATTTGGTTGAAAACTTTACAAAAATTACTCGACAACGACAATTTGTATTTTTGCATTCCGGTAAATTTGCCATCCATAACAATACTTCGTACTCAACAAACTTTCAAAAAATTGAAAAGTTGTTACATTATTCTCCGACTCGGGGATTATAGAAACCAACAACAACATCTTGGGTACAGTACCCCTTTAAGCACTCTTCACATTGATACTTCATTTTCCTATATAATCAGTGAAATCGAGCGTTCTTCTATGCACCTATATTTATATAGAACAGAAACAAGGGAAACGTGGTGGACTAGTTAACTAGTTCAGGCTGTCGTTCACAACGTCTCTTCGTGTTGTTTGTACTGGATACAAATTTATCACATTGGCTACAATACAACCTACCTATCCAAATGTCAATGCAATTATGAGTGATTTCAATATGAACACTCTATTATATAGATATGTGTAATCTGGTGACACGATGAAATCGATTGTGTACTGAGTTGACCTCCGGCTTCGTGCCGATTGTGTACTGAGCTGACACCGTGGATAAATTGACCAATGACTGCTATTGTATCTTTTGACAGATATGCGTGCGCAGACTCGTTTGATGTTCGCTATCGCATTACTATGTTTTCCAATAATTCTCGATAATACACGGATGCCATTTATGCTGAAAGATGAATAAAGAGCGTTGCTTTACTACGAGCTAATACTCATTATTTGGATGTCTTGTGCTCCGACACGTACACATTGTGTACGCGCATGAATAGGTGCGGGTAAGTGGTGCTATATGCCATATACTCGATAGACCTATTTACAGTCACAATCGCGAATAATCGAAACATATCAGCTTTGTTTAGTCTGATGTTACATATGTATATACGTGTACACGGTCTAACGTGTGACCTCTGGTGAAATAGCGATACACGATGCTCAATAACTTCATCGTGATAGAGAAGTAAAGAATAAACACTCTTTATTATTTATGTAAGAGCAATGACGTCAAATTATTTCAGGTAAAACATTGTGGAGACAATTATATGATGGAATAGACGGGATGGCGTCTGATGGACTGGTCCGAGTCGCTGTAATCTTGGCCATTGTCACAATCAGTATGAATGCATACATTCCAGTGTTTATCATCAGCATGGTATGAATCATTCTCGGCGTGTTGGTCATTTTGTCGTTGATTACAAACAATCAATTGGTACAGCGATAAGCATAGCAAATTGAAAATTTCTTGCATCATCATGTTTTCAGTTAGTTCAAAATAACAATAACATCAAAGTAACTTCAAGTATTGCATGTATACCCACTTGTACATATTATTTGAGCGTATGTATGCATAGTTCGATAACCTGCTAATATGTACGTGTGATAAGATTATGTGACGTGTTAGCATTAACGCGATAAACAGCTGAGATTATTTAGTTGATGTGTCCGCCATTCCTTCACAATAGTCGGCCGATATTATTTTCAGTAAGATGTATGTCTGTCTGAACCTTTAAGCACATAATTTGGTTAAGCCGTCTTAAGCTGAGATTATTTAGTTGATGTGTCAGACATTTAATAGTCGACCGAGATTACAAACAACTTCACCAACAATATACACACATACTGTTCTATGAATTGGTTAAGCCATCTTAAACTGAGATTATTTACAGACACGCAATAGTCGGCCGAGATATCAAACAACTTCACCAAAAATATAAACACATGTGACGCTCTGACGAAAATATACTTACGCCCATTTTTTATCAACGATTCTCAAATATATAGTACTATAGTACTAACATACTCAAAATACACTTATACCCAATTTTACGATTGACGTCAAGGATACGCACTATCTTCTTATATTGTGATGGTAAACATAAAGAGCGTTCTTTGTTTGTGAATTCCTGATATGGAACTAATAAAGAGCGTTTATGCCATTTGTGTGTGATTAGCCAGTAGCAATGTGCTGTCCTCTGTAACCCAATCAGACTCTTGCTTGGGTAAAATATAGTAGGTATTTATGATAACATGCTGTTTACGCGATGGTCGTGGTATATATGAACGAAACTGTATGCGTTTTAATGTTTTTCTGTTTACGGTGTTTGGAACAAATATGAATATTTTCGACAATTAAGGCCTCACGTGCCTTTAAACAAAATGTTGGTAAATAACACGTTTTGGGAATTTTTTATACTATATATAGTACACTGTGGTTAGCATTATTTTGGGCAATTAATCGATTCTGATAACTCAAATGGCATTTTTTTTAAATGATGTTGTTGGACTCTGATGAGATGCGGACCATCGCCGAGAGCTTTCCGATGAATGGCAACAAGCCATATTTCTGACTAAATCCTGAAAAGTTACCCATAATTCTGCTGTGGTTAAGGAGTCGATTACATTGCCTTTAAGAGGTCCGTTCTCCTGCTATTGTATTAGCAACTAAAGCGATGATTTATAGTAATGTTATTTCCATGGAGGATGTGCAATAAAACTGACAAATTCCTTTTACAAAATTGGAGAATCATTTTTATGTTAAGACTGATAAGTAGATATATTAATGTAGAGCAATACTTCACGACTGTGAAACAACACTTGACTGAGAGAGACTTGAAAGGCTCGCGATTCCCTTCTTCAATTAACAATGGCAAGATAGCTAGAGTGTACTTTTGAACGGTGAACTCGTACAAATCCGCTTTCTATCATTCTGGATCACAGGGTGTGTGACCAGTATGTGACGTTAGTCCATGAGATATTGGTCGCCATTTGCACCCCTCCCGAGTACTCAACTTCACCCCACTCATTTTGTTCCTTAAAGTCTCTTCTAGCAGTTTTACGATAACAAGACAAAAGTGGCCGCAGGCACTCCAGACAATTAAAATGGGGTCCATCATGGCTGTCATTTTTCTTGATATGCACCAGGTCGTGTTGATCGCCATTACAGTAATAGTGTGGTCGTGGGAGAGTTGAACCCGGAAGAAATTGGATACAAGCTGATTGTGATGCCATTCGACGCGGAAAAACACCAGGAACAACATATCCATAATCCGCAAAAATCCGCTCATGGGATAGTTCAGGATCCATGATGGCGTCCAATATGGCCGACACAATACGTAAATTTACCATCGGTGCCCAATAACATACGAAACCTCGGTGAATGTGGAAAAGCTTGCACCAAAACATATTCCACATTGAAAATAACATATGTAATGTTAGAACATACATAGTGATAAACTCGTTGTCTCTGGGGGCAGATGGCTATCACTATGGCCGCCGAATTCGGTGGTATTATATTTTTAAGTGTATATAAATATATTTCTAATACAAATATATATTATATTGATATCTCCTATTTCAGTACAAGTAGTTTTCTTATTATTTGACGCAGAAAGGAACCAAGACAAACATATACAAAATTCACACAAAAATAGCATAAGCAGTCAGAATACAAGATGGCGTCCAAGATGGCGGCCAAAATGGTGATATTTCGAGTCAGTGCCCATTAGCACACGAACTCCGGGTTATATAGAAACTATCCAACCAAAATGGAAGCTACATTGACTGAAACATGGGGCAGACGAGTCGAGACGACACATAACTATAATATGCTTACGAAAGGTGAACGTGGATGACAATACGGCAGCCAACTTTCGGAAATGCCCAATAGCCTTACTTAGTATGTGCCAAACAACTTGAACAACATACAAGAAACCGTCGTGTACTCAGTTATCATCTTCAGAAATGTCAAGTCTAATTTCCTTCTGAAAGGAAGTACACATCTGCCATACCTGATGTCCAATGATACATACATCAATAGAACCAGTATATCCGTGGCATCTATCACACTCACTCGTTTGGGATGTGATGCGTATTCAATGACAGAGGCAACTAGCAATATGTCCGCGTCTCCTTTACTCTTGTATACTGTGTGACCATCTGCGTTGAGCAGTTGACTCAACAAATCAATAACTGACTCTTAATGTTCTCGTTTGAGAGAAAGATATCTTGATTCACGGGAACATCCATGTGGTCTTTGAGTTGAACATATGCATATGTTTTCCACACTTCGCCGTCGGTGTTCGTTATCCATAACCATCGAACATGATACACCCAACTCTATGTTTCGTTGGTTAGCTACTTCTCGCTATGTGCATTGTTTGCCCACTTAGGCCTAAAAAAAATACATTTGTTTCCGCTAACGAGCTGAAAAAAATTAGAGTAGGTAGGTAGGCTTAACTTCTTTTTTTTTGGTTAACTTTTTTTTTTTCAGTATCTTTAAAAATAACTGTATAATACTTGTCAATAAACCAAACTATGCACTTCTTAGCCCCCAATCAGGTTAACCCAAATGACAGAGGAACTAGAAACTCCAATTCAATCTTGCATATGCTTCAATATTTACATATATACTAGTCTATATACTAATATAGTCTTTGATAATCCTAATATTTCCCATATGGTCTGGCGATAACTGGAGTCAGTCCAGCAACACTGCACTGTCACATATTGGAGTGACCGTCTTGTACCGATATCTTAATGATGGCTTCACAACCCCACCTTCTCCTCCGCATTCAGTGAAGGATCTAGGTATTTTTTGTGGACACCTGTTTTTAGGCAATGATATGCCAAAGGCATAACCTGAAGGCCTGAGTGGAGGAAGGTTTGTGAAGGGTGACCACCTAATGATGGTGGGGGTTCGCCCACTGGAAAAAAATTGAAAATCCATTGCATTTAGAGCTAATCTAGGGCATTTTGAGTCAGAATTTTGAATTTTACTGAGATGTCAATTTGATCAAGTTTCTCAAGCATAACTTTGGAAATTTTTATATACATGTATGTATGGATTGGAAATGCTTATAAGTTATTATCAGGTATCTTTTGGTTCCATGGATTATGCTTATCCTGCTTGAAATGAGACTTGCCATTATCACTCTAATTCATATAATAGGCTATTTTATAAAATTCAAGTGAGACACATACCGGTACATAATATACTACATGTAGTACAGAAACAATGTCTATTAAGTTAGTAATTACTATTTATAGTACTACTCTCTATGTTAATTTTTCATTTGGTATTATGAGATCCCACCTGATAACCAGGTTGATTCGATCAAATTGTTAATGTTCCTGTACTGTATTTGATTGAAATACTGAAGTCTGAAGGCTGAATCATAACAAACCTGAACTGAAACTATTTGAAGTTTTCACAGATGAAAGCTAGATAAAGCCAAACATACTTTACAGTATGATTCCAACTGTTAAACTGAAATCTTTTTGTAAACTTAAATTTCTTATGACAATATATATAAATGTTTTGCATCTTGTTATGATATGAATTGGGACCTAAATTAAAAAAAAAAAAATTTAATAAAAAAAAACAACATTTTTTTTTTTGGGTCCATTTTGTTTGTTTTTGCAATGGCAATAAAAAATTTAGGGTCGGGGGTTTAAAATAGGGTCGGTCGGGTTAGCGGAAACAAACGTCTTTTTTTAGGCCTTAACTGAGTGGAGAAGAGCCACACCATCGATAACAGCGATGGCTTGCTCCGGCAGATCACAACCCTGGACAGATTCAGTCAACGCTTTAGCTAGTTGGACTTATGCGAGTTTCCTCATTACATGATCCTTGAATAGTGATGTTGGTATGTTGTCAGTTCTTTAACCATGGCCTCCTCGCGTTGTGCAATTGTTATCAATCGTGATAATAGCACAGTTGGATTCTCGAAGGGGAAGGGGGCATGTCGCAAAAGAGCAGAAGACTTCGTCTAAGCCCTTGGGCTTGTTGTCTGATCCTCGTTTCCATACATTGACTTTTCTATTTTGTATATATGTGTCATCTATATATTATGTTATTTTTTGGATTTGTAAATATGTTTACATTAATCGTGAGAATAGCATAGTTGGATCCTCGACTCTGATCCCAGGATATAAATGGTCAAGAGATTTTATTTGATCCTTCCTTTTGATATGCACCTGTGATACTCATGTTGTTACCGACACGTTCATAATCAATACAGTTAACACCGTCCCCATCACTAGATGTTAACTCAGACGACAGGGAGCGTAGTTTACCTTCACTCAAATCAAAAGGCTCGTGTTCGTCAAACCAACGTTGTATGCTTATCAAATCACCAGAGTCACGTTTGCTCCTACTTACCCCGAACTCATCGTGCAGTTCACTGGTGGTGTGTCTAAGTTTAGTTAATTCTCCCATGGTATCATGAATCTCGGCACACCTATTTATGATATATATCCACTGCATTCGGACAGATTTGGTCATTCCTGTACCCCTGGTAAGCCCTCCTATGTTTTTGATAGAACACATAATGACTTGTTCTATTGTGAGATATGTTGACAATCCTGCCCATAATATATTGCTCCAACGTACAACATGAAACCCATTTCCGATTTTGCGTGACCGTTTGCGGCAAATAGATTGAGCATTTGTCCCACAGTAGCGAGATGTAGACTCCAATTTCCTGTCCTCTCTGTTCTGGTTTAATTCTTCAACGTTTGCACATATTCCATATACTGAAACCACAACTTTGTTGTTGGAGATTTCTCAATAAGCAACGATTTATATTTCCTCAAACATTTCTCTAGTTTCAGACCCAGACACAGCAGTTGTAGGAATTACTCTACTTTCAATGGCTTTGTATAAATCACATATTGCGTTCATCTCAACCTTCTCGATTCTAGGAATTTAATAATTGTGTTTTCGTCAGACTTATTTATAGCTTCTGTGGCATCTGGCGAAGCATCGAGCACGTTCACTTTCTGCACTGTTCGGCCACCCCATGGGCTCGTCGGACTTATACCTGTTTCTGTAGATGGTACAATGTCTGAAATCAGCTTATTTGTAAGAGCATCAGTTAAGAAATGTCCACAAATTGCCCTTGATATTGCCTTCCCAAAATCATATGTGTAACTGTGTTGGGGCCATACACATACCGTACCGGGATGGTTGTTACTTTCATCACCCCTGATTTGTCTGGATGTCAAGGATCTACAGTGGCAGGCGTACCACAGAAAATACAGTCTGTCTTGAAATCAAATGGCAACACACCATATCTAAGTTGTTTATTGGGAGTTATTTCGACCAAACGGTTGTCGCCTTTTTGGGTCTGTGAAATCTCTACGGCAATCCGAATGGACAAGAACGTTACCGACTGGTGTCATCTGATAGCGCTTATTCAAATAATCTTTCAGGTCGTGCCGCCCAGGTTTATCACAGAAATTGATCAATGTCACAATGCCTTTCTTAGACACGATGACGGGAGGTTTGTCAAAAAAACCGGGTGGGTATAAAACACACATGTCATCCCGAAATTGCATAACTTCTTGCGGCTCGCAAATACTGCCATGAATCTGTATTCAATATAAGACCAACTGATAGATATGGATTCACAATATATTGAATACATACAAATATAGAACATGTATAGTAACAGGTCTCCAGCGTACGTTAGCACCGTTATGTTTCAACAGAAGAAAAGTTATAAGACTTCAATCCAGTGCTGTTGCAAATCAAAGTATGACTATAGTAACTCTCACTACGTGGACATACACAACCCGAAATGAGACAATACAAGCACCGAAATGAGACAATACAAGCGTTGGAACTATCTGCGAAAAAGCAGCCGATAGGCGAGACCTAAAATGCGCATATGTGAGAACAAGCATATATCACGTGCTCGGTAGCAAACGCTCTTTATTGTACTACAGGACGACATTGCCTGGAAGCTTATAACATGTGTTATGTAGCAAACGCTCTTTATTGTAGATATTGCCAGCCAGCTTATATACCTTGCGAGTCGCACTATTTTTCGCAGTTCTAGTAGATTATATAGACAAATCAAGCGCATAAATTCGCCCATGTTCATAACCGGTTACATAAATTGATGAAAACGGACTTTGAGAGTCAAACATGTGTTGTAATTCAAAGTGTTCTGAAATGTTTGTCCATGTGCGGATTTCGGCAAATTTTGTTCCTTGGGGCTTTACCGGTTCGAATGATTCAAATTAGCATGTATCCCAGACAAATATGATTTGCCAATATAAATGACTGAAGATATAATTTTCTCGAATTCGGCGGTTATATTGACAGAAGTCTGTCACAATTGACAATCAAATTATTTCTATATATGTTCTAACATAATTATGTTACTATCAATGTGGAATCCGTTTTGGTGAGATTTTTCCATATTCACTGAGGGTTTTGCATGTCAATGGGTGTTGACTGGAAAACTATTCATTTGGCGGCCATCTTTGACGCCATCTTGGATCCTGAATTTTCCCATAAGCGGATTTTGGATGCTTTTCCGCGTCGAATGACACCAAAATCAGCTTGTATCCAATTTATTCCGGGTTGATCCCCAAATTCAGCTTCAACGACCATACTATAAAGATAATACCACACGCGGTCTTGTTTTCCACTCGATTCGTTGTGCTAATATATCACCCTTAAGATCTTTACAGACGGCGATGCGAATGTCGCGATTTCTCCGTCAATGGCATAAAATATTCTCGTGGAAATTCCGTCATCCTACGTTGGGGTTCATCTCGTTTGTTTTGCGTTTTCAAATGGTTACTTGGCAGTAAGTCATCATATATGGTATATCAAGCTCTATACCCGCGAACCAGTCACTGCTATGCGTTCCGGGGCGCGAAGCACGGCAAAGGGACGCAACTGTATGGAGATTGATGGTACATGTATATATTGATGGCAGTTTTCTCCAAGGGCCCAGCTGTGGGCTCATTTGTCCAACACACGAGTCAATAACACTGTAATAGTCTGTTTAATGACTTCTAATGGGCAGACAGAACACAACACGCAACATAATCCAGAATATGTTATGGAATTAGTTGCTTATGCTGGCGCAAGGATATATTTCGCGAGAGCAGCCGTTTGGTCGGAAAATACGTCAAATACAATTTAATAGTGGATTGTTCAACTAATTGCATGCGCCAAGCATTCAATACAGGTATATTCCATTTGAATAGCAATCTTTTCTAAATCATTACATTATTTGCGAACCAATGGTGTTAATTTCCAAACCAATATTCAATATGAGACAATTTCATTCTAATATACATCGTTTTCTAATCATTGTTGAAATGCAGAATTAGTGTGCTATTTCAATTCAATAGTACTCATATTCCAACCAATATGTAAAAACAAATTATAATACAACAAAAATCCAAATTCAGCAATTATACATTCAAATATACAGCTGCCGTACATTTAATATACATCAATTTCGTTTTAATAACATTTCTATCAATATCGACAATATGAAACTAATTTTAACAGCAGTCCATGAAAATCTAATAGATGTGAATTTGTGCAGTTTGTTTTAATAGACGTCGCTAGAGGACACGCTCAATGTAAAATGGGGAGAGATAACTATATACCAATTATTAAAAAGCTCTCGCAGTGTCGAAATTGCAAACTGATGTCAATGGTGGTAACGTTACATTAAACGCAAAACTAAAGAACAGATTACCACAATAAAACCATAGTCAGAAATGGTAACGCCACCAAGATCATATTATAAGCCATAAATATAAATTATAATATAATTATAATATAAACTAGCTTTCAAATTCCATGTGGGAAATTTGGATACTTCCATATACCACGTTTTCCCGTTTCTCGTGGTATACATTACATTCTTCAAGCTGTCTCGCTTTTTATTACACTGGCTGGTGGGCCCGACTTCGTCCGGGCTGTCCCCATCTGCTTTCCGGCGAAAGGCGCGATTTGACCTTGAATTGACTATTTCTAAAGTCGGAGGTCAGGTCGGGGTCATGATTTGACCTGTCCAAAACACTCCCCGGAGAAAAGTACCCTAGAAATTTCGTCGAAATCCGTCCGTTTTACCCGATTTGACCTTGAAATCCATCGTCGAAATCCATCCTTGATTACCACACGATCGCATGCTTTCCAAAGGGTGTGGTAATTAGCAATATCAGCGCATGTGCTAATCTGTGTTGGACTATTGTATTGAGGATACCGCATTCGGGGTAACACTACAGCTTTTAAAGCGACCCATTCGCAGCTTTTACATCGACCTGATCCCGCATAACACGAGTGGATATTATATTTTCAAGCACAGTAATACACCGGTGGCGTTAATAAGGTTGGATGGATTGGTGAGAAATATTAAAAAGAGATGTACGGCGGCGGAAGATGAAAACAATTGGCGGGGGGGGGGGGGGTAACAATTTTGTTGGTCATAGCGGGGGAGGGGTGCACCCTAGTTTTTATCCTCGTGTGGCCCCATAATGAATAACATAATCAGGTCAGGTCAATTACCGCATTGGTAGTTCGGCAGATATTAATTGAGTTTACACTAAACAAAACGTATACATCGTATGGTGTCGAAATAGCACGTCCCGCGAGACCCGAGGACGTGAGTCCGCTTGGGGTACATACATAAATAATTATACAATAAATATTAAGAAGGAATGTACAATGGCGGCGGAAGATACAAAAAAGGGGGGTCCTTTTTGGGGTATGTGGGGGGGGGGCGTAGTGTAGTTTTAAGACATAATCAAGAGTTGGGTACCACATTGGAAGTTAGTTCGTTACATATATTTATTTATTGAAAGAATACAAGATTTGACAACAGTATATCAGGAGCCGGCGTCGCGAGTCTGCTGGGGAGGGTGGTAAAAATTTAAGGGGGGTCACACTTTGTTTGTGCAAGGCGGAGGTGGGGGCGAAGCGACTAGTTATTGTTATGCAAATTCAACCCATATTTACATGTGGGTAGGGAACATCGATGCGAAGTATTCGTTTGAGTAGGGCAATTTCCACTCACAACCAAGATGGTGGTCAAACTGGCGCCCAGAGATTGAAAAGTCGTCAATCTTTTCACATTATAATTTCCACTGTTGTCATAATATCAATATATATATAGACGAAAATCAGCTATCGGTTCTATCTCGCTCACACTAACAAATTATGCTATACTTCCTGGGAGAAGGGTCCCTCTAATCAAAATGTTCCTTGAACAATATAAACCTATTATGATGACAATGTCATTGACAGCGTCAATGAAAATATCTTGAATAAATTATGAGGTATAGTCTATATAAATCATACGTTTGTTCAATTGTTCTTCTGCTAGCTACAGCGTGATCAATGCGTTGCTCAAGTCAAATGAAAGTGTCAATGACACTTTAGCTCAACTTGGAAAGGGAATAATTTCATGTTTTACAGTCAATGGTCCAATTATGAATGCGAAAAGTTGAAAAGTCTAAGTAATACTAGATTATCAACATGAAGAAATATATATAAAGTAAAACAATAATGGTTGCTGGCAGCTATGTTTTCCAATGAAATTCCAAAACGTTTGATAGCTTTCATCTAGTAGATCAATATTAATATGAAGTTTGGTGATGATCGGATGAGGGAAGTGGACTGTAGTGTTGCCTACGGATTTAGTCATTTAGTTATGACAGCTGAAACTCTATCAAAGTCAGCAGGTAGATCCCTCGGGGCCATCCTATCAAATGTTCACACATATAAGGACATATGTTTCAAAACTTTTGGTAAACTTTTCCAAAACTGTGTTAGCCCAATCTGGTGTCTGGGGATACAGAAAATACCCCTGTATAGACATGGTTCAAAACCGAGCATTCAGGTATTATTTCCTTGGCGTCCATCGCTTTTGTCCGCTATTAGCCATTGAAGACGAAGTTGGTATCCAAACAAGTAGATTACGCCGATGGGTCAATATGGCTAGACTTTGGAACCATCTTATTAAATTGTCTGATGAACGACTTGTCAAAAAAGTTTTCTTATGGGATCTCATGGAAATACAAGATGGTTGGAGCACCAATTTCTCTGATATTCTTACCGAAGCTGGAATGATATCTACCTTTGAAAAAATATATACAAACATGTAATATTACCGATCTAGAACTGAAACTCTCTCAAATTCGTGCAGATGAATGGCTAGAAAAACTTAACTATATCCCAAAGCTACGAACTTACAGATTATACAAGAAAATCTATGAAACTGAGAAATATATCAGTATGAACATTGACAAATCACACCGATCAATCTTGGCTCAATTTCGTTGCGCGATACTTCCGCTGAGAATAGAAACTGGCAGATTTCGAAATGAGAAAGTTGATGAACGAATTTGTACTCTGTGCGATCTGCAAGAAATAGAGGATGAAAGCCGATTTCTTTTGCGCTGCCCGCTGTACACACATTTAAGGTCCCGGCTCCTGGATTATATTCCCGTTGATATTACTATTACTAATGAAAATAACAACGCATTGACTGAATTAATTTCATATCCACGTCAGTTAGCAAAATTCATTTTTGATGCCTTTATGAAAAGAAAAAATTGTCTCTATAAATAAATATTGGAACGGTAAACTCCATATTATATATAATTGTTAAAGATCACTCTCATGAAATATATGACTTTTCCGACATTATATATGAACGGATGAACGATAATCCCAAGAATTTTCAATGCAATGCCTCTGAACATTACATCACACGCATGCAATTACATACTATAAGCGTGACTTATAGGCCCCATGTGGCCGGGTGCAATATCATTATTTGTTTATGTAATATATTTATGTATTGTAGATGCACATGTCACGTTAATAAAAGATTATCTCTCTCATGCAAAGAGTAAAATCCAAGACAGCTGCCAGAGTTTTATGGCCGAATGAGCCCAAAATGACTCATTCCCATATACATGTCAATGTTAACAGCCATGTCAAATTTCACGATGATCCGACCAAAGGTATGACCTGTTGCCCGTGCCAAACGATTTAGTTATGCAAAGAGTAAAATCCAAGATGGCTGCCGGCAGCCACGTTTTATGGCCGAATAACCCCAAAATGAAAAGTTTCCATCTACATGTCAATATTTCACATGCATGACAAATTTCACGATGATCTGACAAAAACTCCGGTCTATAGCCCGTGCGAATGGATTGAATTTTTAAATACAAAATGGCTGCTGACAGCCATTTTTTTGTCGAAGGACGCCAAAATGACTCATTCCCATCTACATGTCAATGTCAACAGCCATGACAGTTTTCATAATGAGCCGACCAATGGTACAACCTGTAGCCCGTGCCAAAGGATTTAGTCATGCATGCAGAGTAAAATCCAAGATGGCTGCTAGCGGCCATGTGTTATGGCCGAATGACCCCAAAATGACTCGTTCCCATCGACATGTCAATATTAACATCCATGACAAATTGCATGATGATCTGACCAATGGTACGACCTGTAGCCTGTGTCATAGGATTTAGTCATACAAAGAGTAAAATCCAAGATGGCTGCCGGCTGCAATGTTTTATGGCCGAATGACCCCAAAATGACTCGTTCCCATCTACATGTCAATATTAACGTCCACGACAAATTTCATGATGATCAGACGAACACTCCGGTCTGTAGCCCGTGCTATTAATGGATTGAATTTTGAAATCCAAGATGGCCACAGGTGGCCAATTTTTTTCCCAAAATGACTCGTTCCCATCTAAATATCAATGTTAATAGACATGACAAATTTCATAATCATCCGACCAAACATCCTACCTGTAGCCCGTGCCAAAGGATTTAGTCATGCAAAGAGTAAAATCCAAGATGGTTGCTGGCGGCCATGTTTTTTGGCCGAATGACCCCAAAATGACTCGTTCCCATCTACATGTCAATATTAACATCCATGACAAATTTCATGATGATCAGACGAACATTACGACATGTAGCCCGTGCTAATGGATTGAATTTTGAAATTCAAGATGGCTGCTGGCGGCCATGTTTTTTTTCCGAATGACCCCAAAATGACTCGTTCCCATCTAAATGTCAATGTCAACAGCTATGACAAATTTCATAATGATCCGACCAAAGGTTCGACCTGTAGCTTGTATTGTTGACGCCTCACACACGCACACACTCTCTCGCACACTCTCTCACACACCCTCACACACTCACACACCCCCCCCCCTCACACACACACACACACACACGGACGACACTGATACCAAGCCATGGCAATAGCTCAAACTTTACAAAGTAAAGTTGAGCTAAAAATATTCTAACATGTACGGATATTTATTGCATATATACACTGCTATATTTTGTTCGAATAGGCAAAATACAGAAGAATTAAAAACGTTGAATAAAAAAAACTATCTTGTCCTGGAATATAAATATTTATACCACGATCGCCTATCTTACTATTTAAATAAAGCCATCTGTTTAAATTTTACATTTAATCCGATACCTGTTGATTAAACGTGCCTACTGTTGATTAAACTTCGCAGGGTGGATTAAACTTTCTCCATACAATTTGAACGGAAAAGTGTTTATCCATCGCATTGTAAAGATCGTGGCATAAACTTCGCAGAGTGGATTAAACTTTCTCCATACAATTTGAGCGGAAAAGTGTTTATCCATCGCATTGTAAAGATCGTGGCATAAACAAAATATACGCATAGTGAAGCGAGTGGTGTAAATCGCCAATCCCACGAGTGGATTAATTTGTTATTCAGAAGCACTATGCGTATATTCTATATATTAAGCTGACATCTGTAACATAAATTGTTTTCACTATTATGAGGTATACTTTATAAATGACTAATTTGTTCAATGAAGTAAGGTATGAAATCAATGTTGGTGATCCGCAATCTACAGTCTCTGATGTGTGTAATTGACATAGCACAACACAATGACACAAGAAAACCATAATCAGAAATGGTAACGCCCTCAAGATCATATTATTAGCCATAAATATAAATTATAATATAAAATATAATGGCTACATGAATGCACCGCCTCAGAATTCCGTTAAAACAACCAATTCTTCAAATTATTACAAAAAACTACGGCTTATTACTGCAGGTTTCTCATTCACCACACAGAAAGCTTCTAAATTCGGATAAAAAATCGGAGGCATTGTGTTCCCGCCAAGAGTGCATGGCCCAGCCATTGTTCATACCTAAACATCGAAAGCAATTAACGCAGTCATAATAGTTACATACTGCAACTATAAGACACCCAGCGATTACACACCCCACGGAAACTCGAAATGTGTTGTCCTGCGAGAAATCCCATCGCTAAAGCTCAATTTGACACGGCCAGATTAGCCTTCCTACAATATCCTAAAACAATAAAGCTTCTCAAATCATCGGCATAGTCAACAGAACTTTCACGAACTTGGACATCGACACTTTCTAATCGCTCTACATAAGCATGGTCAGACCTATCATCGAATACTGTAACTATGCTTGGAGTCCACATCACAAATATCAAAGCATTGTGTTAGAGAAATACAAAGAAAAGCAACGAAACTAGTTCGTCAAATCAAAACTCTATGCTACCGAGACCGAATGATAAGACTCAATCTGATGTCTTTAAAATATCGAATATTTAGAGGAGATCTAATCGAGGTATATAAACTGTTGAATGGTCATTACAATATCAATACCTGTGACCTATTAGAAAGACATTCATCAGGAAGAACAAGGGGACATAATAAAAAGCTACATATGCCCATTGATAACAAGGACATAGGAAAATATTTCTTCACGCAGAGGGTGGTAAATAGCTGGAACTCTCTGCCAGACTTCGCTGTTGAGGCTCCAACACTCGATCAATTCAAAAATTAGTTACAATACGAGTTCGACGACAAGTAATATGTTCAAGTGACTCACAAGTGAATATCGAATGACGATACATATATTTGTAAACAAGCATTGCAAATAATGTTATTGGGACGAAAAGTCGCAAGACTTGTTCCGTATTATGATGATGGTGCATGATGATGATGATGATGATCGATGATGATGATTATGATATGATTGATAGAACAAACCACTATTATGATGATCGTGTCGTTATTTGTTTAAAGTACGTATCAATTGACATATACGCACCCGTTCCCTAATTAAAATCAAAATATTTCGACAATTTTAGGGGAACTCCGCGAATTCGGGGACCTCCGCAAATAGCGACCTACTTCGAATTGTCACAACCGTGAAAAACCCATTATCTATTTATAAAATGCCCAGCGAACCACAGCTTTCTAAAATTTGTAGAACAGTATACACCGGGGGGCGTTAATGAACTCGTTGCAATCGTATACGTATCGTGAGGTACAACTCGAACGCCCGGTTCTTGTTGTACCATCAGATCACAACAAACTCGTGCAATAACACACAGTTGTGTTGTTCTACACATATATACGTGTCCAAAATACCGATAATTGGGTCGACAAGTATATATTACAGTTACGTATAAAAATATAAAAACTGTATATGAACGACGCATAACTGTACGTTTACATACGTCGACATTTGATTTTTAACAGAGTTGGATATGCCTACGTGCGCTATTTTCAACTGTGTCACGGGTGTGGTTTTGTTTGTTGTCAATCAGGGGGGGGGGGGGGGTCGGAAATAAATTCCAGGCACGTATGATCATTTTTATGTTTTCGGGCCTCGGGAGACCCACCCACCCAATTTCTTCCGTTTCTGGCCTTTTTTTTCAGTCAATTTTGGACACCCACCCTTTTTTTTTCCATTTCAGGAATTTTTTTCCGGTCAGTTTTGGACACCCACCCCCTAAATTTGAGAAAATTATCAATTGACCAACCAAATAGCTGATTATCCCTGATTATCATAGTTTATTGCGCGAGATTTTAATAGAACATTGCACAATGAAGATAACAATACTATTTGAATTTATCATATAAGTGTCATTAATCAAGAAATGTGTCAACATAATCACATTTCTAGGGATAGGCAGAGCTAGTGCCAAAGTTTTTATTAAAATATTTATTTTATTTATTCATTTTCATAATATATAGTCACATGATCTAGTCACATAATCACATTTGGGTATTCTACAGACTACATGGTACAACACATTTCAGATTATTTGATATTTTGATATTTGCTATGTGATATATTGCTTGAAACAAATTGTTTATCAAAACATGTAGAAATACAACTATTCATCCCAGTTCATCCCAGTTTGAAGAATAACCATGATATACCAATGGCAGGCTGGTAGCCACTGCCTGAAGTACTAGGCTTCGTAATAATTGGGAATAACATATGGATGGATAGCCCAATCTCCTCACTTCTTTTTTGCTCATGATATCAGTGACGATAAAATCTTTGTTACTGTGATTAACATTGCAAGCTGATCCACATTAACTTAGAAAACAATTTGAAATTGTTCAAGCTGGCCCGGCTGGCCTTCAATTTATATGTTAAGATTTTATGTTTTACGTTGTCAAAAGTCTATTTTGTTCCATTATTTATTATATCTTTATTTCCATGTCCCATATGGTCAAGTGTGCTTTAATTTTATCGCTTATTTTCAGCTGAGTTCTGCATAGTTATTCTTATTTTGTTGTATCAGTAGATGGAACCCTGATTAAATTTTATTTTTCCAATAGCGCAGTTTCTTGTTCTATCAAGTTGAATTTGGGTTATTGTTGGCCATTGTGCAACTGATCCAACTTCTGATAACCTCTATATATAGTAATGCAATGCTATTAACTATATATGACCTGTTTCTGTTCAAAACACATCAAAATAAGACTCAATATCAGAAATGGGAAAAAAATTGCCACATGTCAAAAACTGCTTTTCGGACCCGAGAGACACCCACCCACCCCATCATACGTGCCTGGAATTTTTTTCCGACCCCCCCCCCCCCCTGAGTCAATGACTATTTTTTTTCTTCCACATCTATTGACGTGATGCACAAGTATTCAACGGAATCCCAGCCATTGCATACATAGTATTGTACAGGTGCCTCTTGTGGAATACAAGCCGGATTTATTTTTGTTGACGTTGCCAAGAAAGATGACGTATATTACATCAACGATCCGTTTTGGGTGGTGCGATCATGCCCATTGAGGTGTTTTGCAATACATTCTTGTATCTTGTATCTCACCGAATAAAGGAATTAAAGGAATAAGTCACCATGACTTCTACCCCGTACATTCGCTATAGTCATATAGTCAAGATATTTGATACTAATTAGGACATATTCATTACTGGCAATTCAACAGACTTAAATCATAATAAATGTAGCTATAGTATCAATGGTGGTGACAGTCGTGGATTGAAGTTATATGTATGACACAATGGTGTAGAATAAATACAGAACACAACTTGCATCACATAATCATAATCTCCAATATTTTATCAAACTCGTTGCAGACGGCGCATATAGCTACATTTCGTTCACGCTAAACATAGCCTTGTGCCACCCGCCACTGAGTCATTCGATAAACGATTCACGACTAAGATGCCAATTGTGTTCTGGTCTATTTATATATAAAAAACTTTCCCATATGCCACATTTATCGAGATTTTTCTGAAATGTTCATCTGCGTAATTACTTCCTGTATATTAAAGATGCATAATCCAAATTAACGCTCCCAAATTACTATTTTTTTGGCTTCGTGTGTAACAAATATTTGATTCGAGTCGAGGAATTAACCACCCATCAAAGGTCAGAGTGATCAGATATCGATTTTTGAAATCTATTATTTTTCACTGCCGGTACATTTTAGTGGCCTGGACAAAAGTCGACGAGCTGACGGTCTCGGAACAGATTGCAGATGAAGATGGAAAACTCTAAAATAAATTAAGTGGCATTCGTTGAAAAAAATGTTGATAAATAACAGGTTTGGGCAATTTTATACTATATTTGACGGTGTGGTTAGCACTATTTTTGGACAATTAATCGATTCTGATAACTGAAGCGGCATTTCAATTTTTTTTTATTGTTGTTGGAATCTGATGGTATGGGGACCATCGAATCGGATTGAGAACCTTTAATTAATTAGTCAATGGACTCGTGACTGCATGGACATTCAGAAATAAAATGTCTAGCCCTCCTCTGACTATCCAGTCACTCGCCTGACATAATTCTGCAACGATTTCAGAGTCGACTTTCTTTAATTATCTTTCAGAAAGATCAGAATAACAGATTCTTGAGGCTGGCACCTACGATGAATCACCACGCCCAGGCAACCTTAGCTTTACTTAAACTGTATAATTGGACACAGTTTGCTGTAGTAACCTCACAGCATTCCGGATACGAAGAATACGTCCTATCCATCAAGGAGATGCAAAAGCAGCATAAACAGAGGCGAACACTCGGCTCGTCATTTGGAGAGTGAGTAATAGATTACACGTAACGTGTGTCGGAAGGAAAAGGCATATTCATGACACCCATCCACCAGTTCTGACAGTTAAATGTTATATACATGGCACAGTAGTACAAATTAGGCTGCTTCATTTGACCAGTGGGTTTTTTCAAACTTTGCTTCCAAGTTTTGAACATGACAAAATGCCCGACTTACATGTACCTGAACATTTTCCTTCTTGGTGCACCTAGCGGCTTTGTAGTTTTTGTAAAGTTGACTTGTTCATTCGAAAATGTCACCACTTGCCCTACCATAACATGAGTTATTTTAGTCATATTCTGATTAGCAGGTAGGCCCTACATATAAAGATGTTCTCGAAAAATTATTGACCGTTTAGATACTTTTATAAATGTGTTTGTATGAAAGTATTAGTTAAAATTATTTATGGTTATCTGAAACTGAAAGTAATGAGCAACACTTTAAAAAAAATAAAAATAAAAAGGATGGATGCCAGAAAATTGCAGTAAAAACGTATACATACATAAAATAGTAGAACATTGGGTTGGTTGGTGCCGAAAGTGCTGATTTATGACCCCCTACCCCTGCCAACTTGCCGGTATATTATTAACATGGGGTGTTTTGTTGCGGTAGAATTTTTAATTGGGTAAACAGGTGTGTGCATACTTCAAATGAGTTAAGAATTAATAGGAAATAAATGTCATAGCATTGTAATATCTGGAGGCAAATCTTGATTGCGCGAGGGAATTATATTTTAGATAACTAGATTTTAATCACAAATAAATAAATCATTATATAGAATATAATTTTCACCGTTTATAGATATATATACCTGGATGTCAAAATATGGAATTATACTCAAAACAAAATATTAAGTTTCATATGTGGAGTTAATTTCTAACATGAAGGCGACCATTCCCCACCATCGATACCACAACGCAACTGAGAATAAGACATGTTGGCCATAAGAAAATACCGAGGCATTGTGAGTCGGCTGCTAGTTAGGCGTACAGACAGACGGAAGGAAAGTTGGATAGGCGGAAAATTTAAATCATGTAATGTGTGGTGCACAGATATGGAAATTAAACCTGTACAGTATAGCAATATACGATTCGACATTACTTTATTTTCCACAGCTGGCTCCAAATAAAAGAGTCTTAATCTCGTAGCCTTGAGGTCGTGTGATTCATATTCGTATTCATATCTATAGCGAGTGTGACATTAATTAGATTAGAAAACGACTTCTCGTGAACACAAGTTAATGAAATTTCAATTTCTGGTCTCACAATCGTCGTTGTCATAGTCGACTACTCGGCGTTGTCAATTGAGTGCGATGATATCCCCAACAAATATGGACACAGCGCCATCAATCACAGAACTGAGGTTAACATCAGTTGTGAAAAATCAACCAAAGACGTATGGCTATGTTATTATTTGGTTTCCACTCAATTTTATAGGACATCTCATATATATTTTGAAGACCTCTGTCTGTATGTCTGTCTGTCTGTCTGTCTGTCATTTATACAAATCTACGATTCTCGACCGATCGGGACGAAACTTGGTACGTGTGTGTAGTTTGACCAGGCGGTCGTCGTTGTCGTATTGGCGAGCCCGTGCGGCGCCCGTTTCGCGCATGCGCAGACGAGATCTCGGAAACGGGTGGAGCTATCGACTTGAAATTTGCTATGTGAATGTATCTTGCCCCGGATACGAATTTTATCGGGTCGCCGAGCCCGTGCGATGCCAGCTTCGCGCATGCGCAGACGAGATATCGGAAACGGGTGGAGCTATCGACTTGAAATTTGCTATGTGAATGTATCTTGCCCCGGATATGAATTTTATTGGGTCGCCGAGCCCGTGCGACACCAACTTCGCGCATGCGCAGACCAGATCTCGGAAACTGGTGGAGCTATCGACTTGAAATTTGGTTTTTGAATAGCCCGGACAACGTCGGGCTCATCGGCTAGTCTCCTATATATTTTGAAGACCTCTGTCTGTCTGTCTGTATGTATGTCTGTATGTCATTTATACAAATCTACGATTCTCGACCGATCGGGACGAAACTTGGTACGTGTGTGTAGTTTGACCAGGCGGTCATCGTTGTCGTATTGGCGAGCCCGTGTGGCACCCGCTTCGCGCATGCGCAGACCAGATCTCGGAAACGGGTGGAGCTATCGACTTGAAATTTGGTATGTGAATGTATCTTGCCCCGGATATAAATTTTATCGGATCGCCGAGCCCGTGCGACGCCAGCTTCGCGCATGTGCAGACCAGATCTCGGAAACGGGTAGAGCTATCGACTTGAAATTTGGTTTTTGAATAACCCGGACAACGTCGGGCTCATCGGCTAGTCTCATATATATTTTGAAGACCTCTGTCTGTCTGTATGTTTGTCATTAATACAAATCTACGATTCTCGACCGATCGTGACGAAACTTGGTACGTGTGTGTAGTTTGACCAGGCGGTGGACGTTGTCGTATTGGCGAGCCCGTGCGGCGCCCGCTTCGCGCATGCGCAGACGAGATCTCGGAAACGGGTGGAGCTATCGACTTGAAAGTTGCTATGTGAATGTATCTTGCCCCGGATACGAATTTTATCGGGTCGCCGAGCCCGTGCGACGCCAGCTTCGCGCATGCGCAGACCAGATCTCGGAAACGGGTGGAGCTATCGACTTGAAATTTGGTTTTTGAATAGCCCGGACAACGTCGGGCTCATCGGCTAGTTATATATATTTTCTCAACTCTAAAGACGAATTTCACATAGTGATGTGTGTAAATCCAAAACAACTGATCTATTTGTGTCAACGATTATGTATTGTTGTGCTAACTGCCTAATGCTGAACTCTCTACCGATTATCGAATCGAAGATCGCCGTACCTAATAGAAATATAATACAGTCTAACTTACACTGCCATATAATTGCCTCAGATCTGAGGAGAAACACAGTGCAAGGCCATTAAAATTATTCCTTCCACAACACAGTTCCTGGGCATATACGCTATACTGAATATGTGGTACATAACTGTCTATATTTCTGGAATTATTCATTTCTTAATGTTTTTTTCGTGTTTATCGCATCAGCCTGGTCGCAGAATGGTTAAATTGCCGCAGCACCGTGGTTGTCAAGCCGCAGAATCGTGGAATTGGTCGTAGAATCGTCGAAACGATTGTGCCGTGTGATGTTGTTAACATATTTGATTAGATACCAGTCTTATTGTCCCCCGAAAAATTAATTTTCGGGGGACTATAGAAACGGGGTCCGTCCGTCCGTCACACTTTTGAGTACCTTCATGGTGTAATCATCTCCTCCTACAGATTTCATCCCAGAGATTTGAAACTTCAGAATATTGTTGCCCATATATTGAAGATGTGCAAAATGTATTTCGATGACGGAAAAATTATTTTTGATGGAGTTATTAACCCTTTTCGACTTAGAAAATTTAAACACTTTTTTTATAATTTTAAGTACGAGGGTACCTTCATGGTGTAATCAACTCCTCCCACAGTTTTCATCCTAGAGATTTGAAACTTCTGAATATTGTTGCCCATATATTTAAGATGTGCAACATGTATATAGATGACGAAAAAATTATTTTTTGACGAGTTATTAACCATTTTCGACTTAGAAAAATTTCAACATTTTTTATAATTTCTTTAACAAAGCGGCATCGACTTGCCATATTGTCGGGGGACACTGTGGTCGGCTGACCTTTTATTAGAATAATAATCAGTTAATTATAAGAAATGGTTGGGCCGAACCCAAATTCTAAATTGTCAACTTGACCTGTATGTTTATGTGATTAATCCACTTACTAAATGCGAAACCTATAGGATAATCATAATTTGAGTTATCATCAGGACAACAAAATAACAAGAAAACCATAGTCAGAAATGGTAACGCCCACAAGATCATATTATTAGCCTTATATAAAATATACAGGTTTCATGTATGCACCACCTCAGGTTCCGGTAAAACGACTAATCCTTCAAATTATTTCAACAACTATGGTTTATCACTGAATGTTTCTCATTCACCACACCAGAAAGCTTCTAAATGCAGACCAAAAATCTGCTAATCAGATTAAAACACCCCCGATACTTCACAATACGATCTTTAGTCTACATTCCAACTGAGACATATGTCATCACCAGTGTTCGCTGTTATATTATGCATTGTGTTCCTGCAATAAAATCTTCAAGAGTGGCTCAGCCATTGCTCACACCTAAATATCGAAAGCCATTAATGTGGTCATAAAAGGTACATACTGCTACTGCAACAATGAGACATCCGTGAAGATACATCCGCGAATGCATACATCCTGCAAAAAGTCTAACTGCTATGCAATATAGCAAGTACATTATAATTCAAAGTTACCCCATAGCTCCAATGACATCGCCAGAACAGGCTCGCCGTATATCCCCTAGAGGGCATAATTAGCAAATTCTAAGTCGAAAAGGGGCATAACTCCAACTGAAATGGTCGAACCTGATCCAGATTTGAAAATGATCAGGACTTTCTCATATGAAGGCCATGCATGAGCGCTTTGGATGGATGTGCAGATGGCCCGACTAGACATACGGACACAATTAATTACATAATGCCTGTGAGCCCTTTTATATGAGATTCTGGTGGTCAGATATTGACTTTCAAATTGGGAGCTTTTAATATTTTGAATATATTTCAGCCTAGCAAAAATTCCAATTGATCATCTCTGATCGTTTCCAAAAGCAGTATATAATAAAGAGTGTTCTCAATTATGATAGTTTGTTTTCAACGTAAACATTTGAATGTTTTTTTGTTTTCTTTGGCACCCAACACTTTAAAGATGCACAGTCCGATTTACATCAAATTAGTTGAAATTAAAAGTTTCAGCTTACAATTAAGGCAGAAGAGAAATAGAAAATACTTGCAATCACCATTATTTGTACTCATGGCCAAGGCATCGTGAAAACACACGCATCCATCAGCTTCATGTTGAAAACAAATACAAACTGTCATAATTCAGAATGCTCTTTATTACTAACCGTATTTGGTCGAAGGAAGCGTGGATGCTCTTTATAAGAGATGACCATTGAAATTTGTGCTGGGATGAAAAAAAATTCAAAACTTCCCTTTTTGAAAGTCGTTATTTGGCCATCAAAACATAATATTATTCGTCTCATGGGCATGATCTAATTATTTTCTGGTATGGAACATATACATATGGTTGTTAGTCAAATCGGACACGGCATCTTTAACCCTTTCATGACGGAAGCTGCAGCATTAAAGATCCTGTGCCAGTGCGTTATCTTATATATGCGAATGCATATATAAGAGAATGCACAGCGTACAAGGTCAAGGTAATTATGTTTAGACCAATGGTCTCTCTTATATATGTGAGGCTCCCTATGGGAGAGTAGTATATTTCTAAGAGAATGCATTGGCACAGGGTTTTCACAAAATTTCAGGAAGCTCCAGTCATGGACGGGTTAAATGATCACCTATCACAAAGAATGAGTTTCCTTACCCATGTTGGTAATATTAAAGAGTGTTCCAAAACTGTCTTTATATGCTTATTGTCATCATATTAATGTCATAATTTGGATATTTTTTGTGAATTCTTTGCTATGGTAATTGAACTGGAACTCTACGTGAATGAATTTGTCTAGGGAATAGAGATCCCGAGTACCATATTTTGACAGAACCATGAACCTGTGTAACCTCTTAACCCATTCTATACTAAATGGATTCTCCCGCTCAGTTATACAACATACAGTGGCATGGTCAATTATTCATTGGAAGGGGTATTCAGATAATAAAACAGACAACAGACATGAAAAAGAAAATACAAGAGCAGAATTATAATTATATTCATAGATGGGAAATGTTCAGATAATACAGTAATGCCCTAATTAATCGACTGCTTAACCACAGCAGAATTATGGGTAACTTTTCAGGATTTAGTCGGAAATATGGCTTGTTGCCATTCATCGGAAAGCTCTCGGGGAGATACTGTAGGTTTGAACAACAAACGATGCTAAACTTATTATCTGAACATTTCCTATGGGAATCACTCATCAAGGAGTGTTTAGTATAGAAGGGATTCAAATACTGCATATGAGTAAGACAACAGATAATGATAGTAGTAGTCCTACTATGGGAATGTTTATGATGACTTTTATGCTTTCTGTGTCCACATAGCACATCCTCTGGGAGCCTAGATCGGTTTACATTTTTCTCAATGGATTAATTTATCTTGGTTATATGTGGATTCTATTCCCTGATTTGTATTCTTTTTTTCAACATTGTTTCATGTTGTGTATAAACTATGGATCTTAATAGAAAATTGTGACCCTTTTGGGAATATGAAAGTGTTTCTTCCTCATCTTGCCTTTATTCCATCCCATTACGAGATAGTGGGTATAGTTCATTACAATCCCAAAGGTCTACTAGCACGCATGGCGCTAGCTGCTATGTTTTACATTCATACCAACAGTATCTTAACTGCAAGACATATTATATTACAGCTTCTGATACTAGTAAATAACATTTCAAGTGGCATAGGTGTTCAAGGTTGCATCATATTATACATAAATTATATATGCTTGTGATGTAATGTAAATGGATTCTTCAATTTATATCATGTTTAACCCTAGCTCCATGACTGGAGCTTCCTGAACTTTTACAAAAACCTTGTGCCAATGAATTCTCTTATATATGTGAGTCTCCCATAGGGAACTTCGCATATATAGGAGAATACATTGGCTGAAGAATATTTACATTGACCTTGTAAGCCAGTGCATTCTCTTATATATGGAAGACTCCCTATGGGAGACTCACATATATAAGACAATGCACTGGCACAGGATCTTTAATGCTGCACTAATGCAGCTCTCGCCCATGAAAGGGTTAAGATTTAATTCTAATTGGATTCTCCCACCAAGTTAAAAAAAAGTGTACATCGGAATGGTCTATTATTGATTTGGATGGATGTACAGGTAATATGAACACACAACAGATATAATACAAGTACAGGAGTCCTGGTTATTAGACATAAAGTTTGTTGAACTTATTATCTGAACATCAATGAGTATATTTAGTACAGAAAGGGTTAGTGAAATGAGATATAATGATGGTCAAACGCAGCAGAGCAATTGAACAGATATTAATAGTGGCACCTGCCTATGTAAATTAAAAACGTCAAATTAAAATAAATAGGTGTTAAATAATAATCAATAAGTCAATTCAAACTTAATAGAAGTCAAATGAAGTCAAAGTAAAAGATGTTGAATAACAGTCAACAAGTCAATTCCAACTTAACATAAGTCCTTTTATAATCAATATACGTCCAATGTAAATTAATAATGGCCAAATTACAGACAATAAGGCCCGTTTATATGTCACGCCAAACACGGGTCATGCTGTCTTCCCCTGGCTCGATATTGGTGCATCTCTGGCTCGTGTTACGTTTGTTTGATTTACACGTCGAGCCAGCTGGCACGTTCTGTAATCGTATATTTCGAAATAATTTAGCATTTCTGATACAAAATGCCGTCTGCTATAATCATTTCCCTTGCAAAGTTCATGAAAAATGGCCGTGATAGTGTCATCTGACAATGTACTATAAACTGGCCCTCTTGGTGTATTTATTTATTCTTCTATATAGTGCATGAATCTCATAATTTACACTTTCGTTGGTTTCAAAATCGGGATCTTGTCATTCATCTCCCTTGAACCTTTGTATATATCTCCGCAATATATTTATTCCCAGATTTCGGGAAACGTCCTTTGTCAGTCAATACATGCATGTCCCCTTATATAGTACCGTGCAATTGCATTCAATGCATATATTTACAACGGGTCGCGCTAGGATGACTCAGAGATGACGTAATGCGCATGCTCTCCACCAAAGGGGTCCTAAATGGGGAGTGATTTTCCCTGAATCATTTTAGCGCGACCCGTCATATAAAACAGCGTCGAGCCACAGATGTGTAACACGTTGGCACCAGACGTGTAGCACGTCGGGTCGTGCCAGAGAAATTCTGACGAGCCAGTTGGTTTTATACGCCGTGCTCGATCCAGTGGCGCTATCTTGGACATTGTCATTTCACACTAATTAGGCTGGCTCGACCCATGTCTGGCTCGACGTATAAAACGGGCCTTAGTCAATTCCAATATAACAGAAGTCATTTTAAATTTAATATGTGTCAAATATAAATTAATAAACGCCGAATTACAGCCAATAAGTCAATTAAAACTTAACAGAAGTCCATTTAAAAGTAATATACATCAAATGTAAACTATAAAGTCCGAATTGCAGCCACTTAGTGATATAATAATATATCATGGAAACACTAACTATAATATTTATTCTTTTTTCAGAGTAAACATTCTAGCATCTGTATCATTTGATGCCAGTTCTAAAGTCACGATTAGAGAAAGTTTGATGAAATTGAATGAAACAGATACAAGGATTGTCCTTCTATATGCTAACAAGTAAGTTTGAGATATTTGAATTAGCTCAGACGTAAACCATCAGTTTCAAGTTGTGGTGTATTGATTGATTGGTTGGGGTTTAATGCCACTTTAAGCAACTATAAGACCGGACACATATGGCTAATCTAACATTGATTTCAATGGCTGATACACTCGTCGATCATGTGCAACAAACCACCTGCGAGTAACTGGCAACTCCACCAGATAACGATTTCGAGTTACAAAGTCCATGATGGAAAGATATGGATTTGAACCCTCATCACCAGCGCATGTCTTTAAACATTTTGTTTTCTATCTATCAGTCTAGTCATATATGTATTTGTTTTTTTTAAACAGTTTTCAGTGAATGTTTTTATTATTACAGGAGGCCTGCACCGGGATTCATCTTTAATAAGATTTTGAATGTTTTTGTTGTTACTGGAGGCTAGGAACCATGGATACATCTTTAATAACATTTTGAATGTCATTGTTACTGGAGTGCTGGAACCATGTATACATCTTCAATAATATTTTGAATGCTGTTGTTAGCTCAATTTACTTTGTTAAGTTTGAGCTATTGCTGTGGGTTGGTGTCCGTCCATCAACAATTTCCTTTGGCTCACCCTACAGGATGCATCCCTTATCAGATCATCACCAAACTTCATATGGATCCTTGGGGTGACCTCTAGATTGGAGCCATCGATTTTTTTCCGAAATTCGTTAAAAAACATGGCTGCCGGCAGCCATTTTTAATTTCAAATTTGAATCCATTGGCACACTCTGCATCCTGCATTTATTAGAGAAATGTTTTGAAAATTTACAGGCATGTTTAGGATCAATTCTAGATCCGAGCCATCAAATTTTAGAGGAAAAACATGGCCGCTGGCAGCCATCTTGGATTTTAATCTTTGCATGACTAAATGCTTTGTCTCACATTACAGGCCACATCTCTCATCCGATCATCACCAAACTTCATATGGATCTTCGGACTGACCTCTAGATGGGAGCCATAAATTTTTTCTGAATTTGTTATAAAACATGGCTGGCAGCAGCCATCTTGGATTTCAAATTTGAATCCATCCGCACTCCCTGCAACCCACATTTATTAGTGAAATGTTTCAAATGAAAATAATTTCATCTACACAATACAAGACCTTTACTGTAACTTTCCTTCTTATCATTCTATTCATTACTCAGCAAGAAATAAACTCCTTCCAAAGTTGAGCTACAGTGTCATTGACACTTTCATTGTTGTTACTGGAGGCTTGGAACCATGGATACATCTTTAAAAAGATATTGAATGTTGTTGTTGTTACTGGAGGCCTGGAACCATGGATACATCTTTAATAAGATATTGAATGTTGTTGTTGTTGTTACTGCAGGCCTGTATCCATGAATACATCTTTAATAAGATATTGAATGTTGCTGTTGTTACTGGAGGCCTGGAACCGTGGATTCATCTTTAATGATTCCTCTGAATTATATTTCAGACCAGAAACAATGTCTATCATGGAGGTAGCAGAGACTTTAGGTCTAACATCCAAAGAATATGCTTGGATTCTGTCACAGACATGTGTCGGGGATTCCTTCCAGCCCAGAGATAACCCCAAAGAATCTTCAGCTCCAAGAGCCTACTCCCTGGGTTCAATAGGTATGCAAATAGTTTAACCATTCCATGACTGGAGCTTCCTGATATTTTGCAAAAACCCTGTATCAATGTGTTCCCATAGGGAACCTCGCATATATATATAATATATATATATATATATATATAAGAGAATAAATTGGGCTAACATTATTTACCCTGACTTGGAAGCCAGTGCATTCTCTTATATATACGAGGCTCCCTATGAGAGACTCACATATATAAGAGATGTACTGGCACAGGATCTTTAATGCCGCACCAGCGCAGCTCCCGTCATGAAAGGGTTAAGGAACAGGTATAAACAAAGAAACATATTCCGAATCCCTACATTGTTTATTCAAAGTTATAAATTTCCCCATTGGAACAGGTCAGAACATCAAAAAGTTCCCAGGTTTTGAACTGGTGGAATATATCATCTCTATGGACGTATGGTAGTTTCATGACATGATCTAGTAGCTAGGTATCAATTCAGTAATCAAATGGGTTAAATGTCTGATTGAGATGGATCAATCAATGGAATTCCATGTATTGACCTAAAAAAACAAATGGTTCTTATTGAATTTTTCCATCCCTGTAGAATTGCCTGAGGCAACGCGAATCATAGAATGATCTTTCAGCCTGAGATGAACTAGACTTGAATATCCTTTTGATTATATTAGATTATTTCTGAACTGTCAGGAAGCAACAAGCATAAATCAGTCCCCGATGCCTAACAGTGTTTCTTCCATCCCTTGAGAGCTGACATTATATAATTTGAAATTTAGTAATCTTGTTGAGGAGGGATCATCGGTCCTTAACACTTTTATTGACTATTTGCATAGAGATTATTTTTATGCAAATGACGCTTTTGTCATTGTCTGACCCAAGTGATCTCTCAAAGGCAAGCCTGCAAATAGTGTTTCCGTCATTTGCAGAATGAGGTCCCCAGAGGGTGAATTTGGTGATGCTATCCCGCACAGCGGGCTAGCATCAACAAATTCACCCTCTGGGGACCTCAATCTGCTTAGGCCTCATCTTCTGGGAAGTATCTATAGTCTCAATTAACATTGTTTTTAGTAACTTTTTCTCTTCTGTGAAGTTTCTATATCCCCTAATTTGCAGAAGATAAATTGCATAATCGAGGTGACTAATGGGTGAACATCACAAACTTCAACTGGGGAACTTCAATCTGATCCAAGGTGTCCCATAGCAGTTAAGGCCTATCAGAATGAGGTTCCCAAAGGGGGAATTTGGTGATGCTAGCCCACCTGGACCTCATTCTGCAAATGACAGACACTCTATTTGCAGGCTTGCTCTCAAAGGCGGGGATGCGATATTTATAATGACAAACTCATTTCAAGCGATCATCATTCATTATAAATCCTATTATGTAACCACTTCTCACGGGAATGTTGAATACACATTTAATAATATGCATGAATGCATGCTGTTTACATTCAATGATTGAATGGGGACCACATAAAAATATCAGAAATGCCCAGACTGGATGCAGTAATATCCAGGGACGTAGTGACTAGAGGGTTGTTGTTGTGGGAAGGGGTGAACCCACTTGAAAAACCTTAACAATTTGGCGGGTAGAACAACATTTTGTCGACGTACTGTTGGCAGGTGAAAAGAAATTTATGTTCTATATGTAGTATAATGTTACTGTGTAAATAACTGTAAAAATTTCTCCTAAATAGGCTAAATTGGAACTTTTCACAGATATCACTTTAAAGTATATTGTTGTTGTTGTGACTGGAGGTCTGGAACCCTGAATACATCTCTAATAATATGCTTTAATGGTCATCATGAGCTGGGTACATTCTTTTTGCAGCGATGGTTGTACCTCAGAATGAAGATGCCATTCAGGAAGCCATGCTCACCGCTGTGAATATTTGGGGTAGAGGTTTAGCTTCACTCGTCAAGCAGAAGATACATCGAGGGCTCAAATTTACATATCACATCAACTGCAGCAGCAACATAACTGAAAAGATGGACAGAGATTTCTTGATAGCAACTGGCAAACTATATAAGTGAGTACCTCACTAGAAACTATTACTGTTCACCATCTCATAGTTGCAGGGGTTGGTCAGACTTTCTAAAAAGCCTTTTGGTCAACCTGCCAGAGCATTAGTCTGACTTGGTTTCTGTCATTGCAGTGTGCTAGGTGTGGGGCCACCAACCCTGGCAGCTTGTTACCCGATCAGACACCCACTTACCTATATTGGTTACACATAAAAACAGATAATTACTCGTTGCAGCAGGTGTTGTTTCCAGCAGGTTGAAAACATCCTGGTGTTAGACGTTTGACGACTTCAGTTTTGTAGGCATCTATACTGTTTAGTTTTAATACAACCTGATTTATTAGACAGACTATTTTTATTTCACATTATATTATTGATTTGCTTTGAACAATATGACATCATACTTTAGAGAAATGCATTTATGCACTACACTTGATGCTATTGGATGCACAATGTGGCTATTCTGATACACGCGCATAACTCTGGCATAAAGAATATAAGAAATTAAATTTAAATTTGTTTATGAACGCTCCTTAACAGTATGTTATACTCAATAAACCACTCATGTGACCCTCTTTAAAAATCTCACACTAACTTTAGAGAATGGCCGGATATCGGGACCATTTATTATAACACGTGATATACACAGGCATAGGAGGTTTTGGGAACTTTACAGCCATAATACTGAATAAGTGATCCATTAGTGTAACAACAACGCTCATTTAAACCTTCCATAATTGGAGCTTCCTGAAATTGTGCGAAAATCCTGTGCCTATGCATGTAGGGAGCCTCGCATATACTTGTAAGCCAGTGCATTCTCTTAATTATTCGATTCTCCATATGGGAGACTCGCATATATAAGAGAATGCAGCTCCCATCATGCAATCAATTGCCAGTATGTTTTCATATATGGTACAATAGGTACAGTAATGCCCTAAATAATCGACTCCTTAACCACAGACCCGAGAGCTTTCCGATGAATGGCAACAAGCCATATTTCCGACTAAATCCTGAAAAGTCACCCATAATTCTGCTGTGGTTAAGGAGTCGATTACTTAGGGCATTACTGTACATGTAGCTGAATAATGTAAAGAAGGCATACGGCCAAAAGCTCTTGCATAAATGAGCGTTGCTATTACTTTATTGACGACTGGATATAGTGCACATGTATGACATTTCCAGAATGAGGTCCCCAGAGGTTGAATTCACGCTCGGGGGGGACCTCATTCTGCTTAGACCTCATCTTCTGGGAAGTATCTACAGTCTCTCAAATTAACATTGTTTTAGTCACTTTTTCCCCTCTGTTCAGTTTCTATACCCCCTAATTTGCAGACGACAAAATGCATTATAATTGAGGTGACTAATGGGTGAACATCACAAACTTCAACTGGGGAACTTCAATCTGATCCTAGGTCTCCCATAGCAGTTGAGGCCTAAGCAGAATGAGGTGACGCTAGGCCACTATGCGGGATAGCGTCACTAAATTACCCTCTGGGGACCTCATTCTGCAAATTTCAGACACACTATATCCAGACTTGGACTCTTATCCCTCATTTGGACAATGAAACCATATGGGTCTGACCTATTATATTGGCAGATAGAATTTGGGAGTCCCAAATTGATTAAGCTTAATCTTTCTGTACAAATCTCATTGATGAGTAGTTCCTTTGGGAAATGTTCAGATAATAGATTCAATGTTCAAACGACCATAGTTGAACTTATTATCTGAACATTTCCCACCAGTATAAGAATCTTTTTGCATTTGTATTATCTTTTTGTGTGTCTGCCATCTGCTCAGTTTCCCTTAAAACCCCTGCAAATGAATAATGGACCATTCCAAATATACTTTTATAACAAGGTGGGAGAACACGTTCAGTAAAGAAAGTGTTAAGATGAATAATAATAATAGCCAGGTTTAGATTTTCCAACTTCCCACTTCAGATGCCATAGCAATATTCTCAGCATAAAAGCATCACCAGCGATGTATATCTTATTCACGTCAATATCACCACTCATTTCTAGACATCTTTTGGTAATTGAGTGATCTTTTTACCAAAATTGCCAGCAGCACAAGGCTGCATAAACTCACCATTTGTTTGTTTGTTTTTTATTGGTTAATTTATACCATGACCCATGTAATTCAAAGTCAAAGGTAACTGCACATCTGTGCACTGGTTGACATAAACATACATGAATATGATATAATTTTATATACATTGTGTCATTAAGTTACAAGTTTAAAGTTTATATGGTTGACAGTGAATTAGCTAATCTAGTGTGGACATATTTTCAACTTTCGGTCCTCAGGCTTATTATATATATTTAAGACTTGTTGGCAGAGCAATAGGCACGCATAGTCCGTATATAAATGTTTCATTACTATGTTCAATTTGGCCCTGAAAATTGCTCTGATTAACCCTATCATGTAGAAAGTTTTATAAATTTGATTTTCTCCATTCAGAATTGTTATTAATAAGTACATAGTTTGCAGGGCAATGTTGAATGTTACAATCAAAGGTGCACATCCAGTGGAGTTTGATGAAAATGGCTTCAATAAACATGCTGAACTGAGGATACTCAACATACAGCAGGGAGATCGTAATAAAATGTGGAGAGAGGTAAGGTTGTGCAATGGGTAGTTCTGCATTATATGCCAAGAGTTAAAAAAAAACAATTAAATATACCCCATTGAATGTCCTCATAGTAGTGATCATCCATACCAAATTTCATTGAGATCCGAGCACTGTGACTGTTCAAGTTATGACCTGAACAGACATCAGACGGATGGACCAACATTTCCAGATAAACAAAGATGAATAACTCTAGAATGGAAAACCCAAACAAAACGATGGAACACTCTATCAAATTTCCTCATAGTAGTGAACATCTGTACCAAATTTCATAGACCATTTTACAGATAACCATTTTGACTGTTGCATTGTGGGCCAGAAAGTATCCAAACAAAGCCACATGCTTTACGGCCGCATGCATTTACTATGGGGGATTTAGGGTGGGTCTATAAAACTAATTATAACTTTGGTATCTGTCATAGTTTACGCGAGAAATTTTAAACATATATCAGGGACATGTACCCCTTCTAGAATGTTCAAAAACATTTCCAGTTGCTTGCCATATTTTAATTGATTTTATGCGATGAAATAATGCGAAAATTTAGAAAATTGCACTAATTTCTCAATATTTTGCGGTTTTAGTAAACGCCTGATAAAAGTCGTTCTATTGGGAATTTTTACACCAAATTTTCAGAGAATATAGAGTAAACACAGTTCTGTGCATTTGGGATTGATTAACCCTCAGACTGCCGTCAATAAATTCGCTTTTTCGTGTTCGACGAAAATGAAACTTGTCTGTTTAAAGGTCCCATTTTCGTGTCGAATGGTGATAGAATCTCCATTTGTCAAGTTCATGGGTAAATTACATCACACTTAATCGGCTTAGGTCCGCGGCCATAAACCTGTGTTTTTATCACAATTTAATTGAGACAAACTGTTGCGCCCATACTTAGCAGTCGGCGCTTATCAGTTGAAGTTAATAATCGCGAAGCCTGTGTAACAAATGTTCAAATACAACAGAAAAAACTACGTAAAATAAATAGCGTGACCAATGAGCATTCACAAAACAATATACATCAGTTTTGAAAACGAGTAAAAACGATTATAAATGAAAACGCTCTTTATCGTGTACCAGCGCTTCTGAGTAAACACAGTACTATCGGAATATCGTAAAGGAGTTCCGTGCATTTGGGATTAATTAACCCTCAGACTGCCGAAGCTGCCGTCAATAAATTCTCTCTTCGCACATCTGGCTTCGCATGCGTTTCACGAAAATTAAACTGTTTTATGAAAAACTTCGTGTTTTAACTGACAACTGAAGCATGTGAGAGGGCGAGGTGATACTCTTTCATGTCTATTGTGACGGTTGCACATCAGGTCGAATAATTAAATTGCATGACCTCTTTGATACAAATAACAGAAAGATCATAATAAATCTATCAATATATCTAAAAAAAGGCACAAACACTAATGATCCACTCCTGAGGCTCAATGAAAAATCCCCACATCATACAACATATGAACAGGGAATCGCCTCACATACATCATATACCCCATTAATCATAAGATAGCATTATAAAACACACATATTTATATGAAAGCTCTCATACACATATACGGGTACACCCCCTGGATGATATCCATATTTTTATTGGTAAATACTCTCTTCTGTGTATTCCCCATATTTGATATGTATTTGATATGTATGTATTTATGTTATTTTTTAATTGCAAATGAACACTCATAAATGTCACATTATACGATGAGTTTACAACAATAAATTGAATTGAATACTCATACTGTTGCCATTTCGTGTTTATATGTTTTGTTCTTATTGGGAAGGGCAGCCAGTGTATAATCATGCTGTATTTTTCTCCAAATATCCTTGTATAATGGTGATGAGAATTAAAAGTAAAGTAAAAAGTAATAAGTATTGTTTTCACAACAGTTATCAACACATTAGTGGAGGTCTTGCCGTCGTTTGTTTGTTTAACTGTATGAAACGAAGCCCTTGCTAATCCATATGCTAGGGTTTCTTCAAAAGTTGTCTGAAAATGCCGCCACTGTCTGCTATATATGTGACTTGGTTTGGAGAACAAAATCACCGGGGTGAAGGAGAAGATCTCTCGATCTTTTAGTGTAAACATATTTTTATTTCCAAATCCAACATAACATAATATACAGATGATACAAATATGCAAAAATAGAAGAGATAATGTATGGAAATGAGGATCAGACAACAAGCCCGAGGGCTTATATGAAGTCTTCTCCTCTTTGGCGACATGCCCCTTCCCCAATAAGTGAGGGAGGGGTATCGGTCAGACGGGAAATGATAGAAATAATGTTTTTTTAAGGACTTCGGCTGAAGTTCATTTCGATTTTGTTTCGTCAACTGGCCATGCTTCTATTTTATATACCCCATAAAATTTCCGTTAGATGTTCTCACTTGTGTTTCAACAATTCACCGAAAGTGACGACGTGTCATGTATACTAAACATGTGTGATATACGGCACGAATTTGGCTGTAACAACACCCGTGATGTTTTACTTCAACTTTCAAAAGAGGAAGTTTGAACACATTTTGTATTGTTTGTTTTTTTGAGCCTAGAACAAAATCCAATGATTGCGTCCATTAAAAACCTTCTTGCGCAAAAGCGCCGGTACACGATAAAGAGCGTTTCATTTATAATCGTTTTTACTCGTTTTCAAAACTGATGTATATTGTTTTGTGAATGCTCATTGGTCACGCTATTTATTTTACGTATTTTTTCTGTTGTATTTGAACATTTGTTACACAGGCTTCACGATTATTAACTTCAACTGATAAGTGCCGACTGCAACGTATGCGCGCAACAGTTTGTCTCAAATAAATTGTTATAAAAACACAGGTTTATGGCCGCGGACATAATTTATCCATGAACTTGACAACTGGAGATTCTATCACCATTCGACACGAAAATGGGACCCTAAAACAGACAAGTTTAATTTTCGTCGAACACGAAAAAAGCAAATTTATTGATGGCAGCTTCAGCAGTCTGAGGGTTAATTAATCCCAAATGCACGGAACTCCTTTACGATATTCCGATAGTACTGTGTTAACTCTATATTCTCTGAAAATTTGGTGTAAAAATTCCCAATAGAACGACTTTTATCAGGCGTTTACTAAAACCGCAAAATATTGAGAAATTAGTGCAATTTTCTGAATTTTCGCATTATTTCATCGCATAAAATCAATTAAAATACGGCAAGCAACTGGAAATGTTTTTGAACATTCTAGAAGGGGTACATGTCCCTGATATATGTTTAAAATTTCTCGCGTAAACTTTTACAGATACCAAAGTTATAATTAGTTTTATAGACCCACCCTAAATCCCCCATAGTAAATGCATGCGGCCGTAAAGCATGTGGCTTTGTTTGGATACTTTCTGGCCCACAATGCATCATTCTCGCTATCTGTAAAATGGTCTATTGAGATCCGAGCACCACTGTTCAAGTTATGACCTGAATAGACATCAGATGGACAGCACAACCTTGGAATACCCTAGGACCGCCCGCTAACCTGAGATAAATGAACACAGGCCATACCCTGGTGGTAGTATGGCTCTCAAGAAAATAGTTTAGACAATACAAAAGTGTTATCTATATAATCAGAGTACATTAATGCTCTAACTAATCAGCCCTCATAATTGGCTACGGCAATCGGCAATGCCGAAGCCATTTGCTGAAGCTAACTGGGCCACGATAAAGGGTTGCCGTAGCAGATTGCCGAAGCCAAACAATCTGAATTAAAAGGGCTGAAGTAATCGACTTCTTAACCACAGCAGAATTATGGGTAACTTTTCAGGATTTAGTCGGAAATATGGCTTGTTGCCATTCATCGGAGAGCTTTCTGATGAATGGCAACAAGCCATATTTCCGACTAAATCCTGAAAAGTTACCCATAATTCTGCTGTGGTTAAGAAGTCGATTACTTAAGAGCATTACTGTACCACAGTTCATATAAAAGACAGTAACTAGCCCTCAATAAAATGCTTTCACACATTACAATGTTTTACAAGAAGCTTGGATGGTAAAATCTATAACATTCAATGTTATCTTCAAACCACTCTGTGGCCCCTAATATTCAACAACCAAGACAATATGAACAAATTGGAAAATATGTTTCCTGGCAAAAATAATCCACACCAAGTATAACAACACCTGCCATCTTGGATTGGAGAAAAATATTTTTGAAGTACTTATTTGATTTAGTGTTATCTGACCATTTTGTTGCCTCCTGTCTTGGACCTCCTGAAGCCCCTGACATGATCACCTGATAACAGCCCTAAATACTCTATAGTACTCCATAGATTCTGTTCATACACCGAAAAGCATTGATTTCTGTTCTCAAGATGAAATCCATGAAAACCCCATAGCCCTCAATGTTAATCTTCTGACCCCTCGGTGGCTCCTAAAATTCACTCAACCTCAGAGTCAACCATGATCCTATGAACAAATTATAAACTAGGTCTCATAGCAATGCTCCATACCAAGTATTAAGGAAATGATAGCTAAAAATATCTTAATTTCAATAAATCAGATTGGTCTCCAGAGGATAAAGTTCTCTTATATCTCTCTCACAACTAGAAGTCTGTTATCATCAGGAAACCTCAAATCTGGATGATTCTATGTTGAAAAAGGGCCACAACTGTTAAAAACATATTTGAACTTGATCTTTATTTTGGGCTGAAAGACTCACATATAATAATTAGGTTCCAATCAGATAAAATTTTTTTTAGTTATCGCAGCATGCGTGAATTCTAAGTTGAAAAAGGGCCATAATCAGCTGCATAAGTCTGTTAAAAACATCGGATCAAACTCATATTCAAACTTGATCTATAATGGGCTGAGAAACTCACATACCAAATTTGGTTCCAATCACATAAAAATGTTTGAGATATCGCAGCATGTGTAAATTCTAAGTAAAAAAAGGATCATAACTCCGTAAAAAAAAATGGGATCACACTAAAATTCAAACTCGTTATGTGGTCAATCCAGATGTCGACACTATGTGTACCATACTATTATGCAGGCTTTCTGCCAGGTTTTGGGGAATGGGTCCTGTATCCGCCGAGGGGAAAATACAGTCAATGTTTTCAATGTCGTGGAAAGTTTGGAAACACTAGTGGACCTACTTTTGTTGTATTGGCCAATAGAAGAATCAGAGAGTCGATTTGCTGATCGTTTTGCATCCATTTTCTACCCAAGTTACTATGCTATCAACCGCAATAACTTTAAAACCTAGAAAATTTATTAGATAAAAATTAATTGCCAGGTTATAGATCACCGGTGGTGAAGGCCTTGCGTTGTTCCCAGTATATGGAAACGCTCCCGTTGAAGTTAAATGACTCACCTCGGCAGATAGTTCGGATAAATAACGTGCCGGAATATAACACTCAGCAGATAGACGATTAGCAGGTTGAAAGCAATGAAGGAATAGAATAAAGAGTGATATATATATTTTACGACATGAAGATAGAATCAGTGGGTATGATTAAATTATCGGCGGTCATTGTTCGTAACCTAACCGCAGCAACGTAACCAGCGGACTCCAAAGCATGTGTTCTAGTGATGTCGGGTTTGATCACTTCCTCAGTTCATCTACATGTAACTGTGTCTGCATGTTGGAGCTAGCGTGCAACGTGCAGAGCCGGGTGTGCTTGTTCAGAATCCGGAGTATTTCAGTAAAAACTAAGTAAAGTATACTCTATATTCTAAATGGAACACATCGACCCTGCATGTTGAACGTTAGCTCCGGCCTACAGACATATTGACATCCAACTTTTAGTCTTAGATCGGTCCGAGTGTGTATTCTCGCTAGAAATCAAATAAAGTTGTCAACTATTTAAATTTCTTTGTACTGTCCCAACACAATTGAGAAGTAAACATCTTTATACCTGTATACATATGGAATATGTCCTGTGGTATGACAGAAGAGGAAAAATTGGCTGGGGGAATGGGACCCTTAAATGGACCCCCTGCCCTACTAGCGGAAAGCCTCTATTATGGGATTATGGGGCACATAAAAAGGCGACAGAAATACAAAGAAAACGGGCTGCTTTAACTTAGCCTGGTGTGATTATAAATCTCCACTCAACTATCCAAAGCTTAACTCATGAGTGTGAACACAAAGAAACCACATGGTTATACTGACCACATGCACAGAATCATAATTATTTATTGGGCAAGAAACGGAATCCTAATGTTTATCCAAACTAAAAACAAGAGCGTCGCTACGGCGTGGCAAAATACACCAGTGGCAATAAAGGGCCATAACTCTGGTAAAATTGGTGGGCAGAACCCAAATTTGAAATTTTGGGCTTGTAAATTCACATACCAAATTTCATTCCATTCAGTTGAGACTATCTAAAGTTATCATCCGGAAACCAAATGCGAACGGATAGATGGACCAATAACATAATACGTCCTATTTTTTAATTACATTTTTTTTAAAGGGGCATATAAAAAGAAGTGACAACATGTCATGTAATAACAGCTGGATGATGACTCATCACAGTGGGATTAACCCTTTCATGATGGGAGCGTCGCTGGTGCAGCATTAAAGATCCTGTGCTAGAGCATTCTCTTACATATGTGAGTCTCCCATAAGGAGCATCGCATATATATATAAGAGAATGCACTGGCTTACAAGGTCAAGGTAAATTTTGTAAGACCAATGTATTCGCATATATATGTGAGGCTCCCTATGGGAGACTCACATATATAAGAGAATGCTCTGGCACAGGATCTTTAATGCTGCACCAGCGACGCTCCCATCATGAAAGGGTTAATCCCACTGTGATGAGTCATCATCCAGCTGTTATTACATGACATGTTGTCACTTCTTTTTATATGCCCCTTTAATGTCTCCCATAAGGAGCCTCGCATATATATATACCAGTAAGAGAATGCACTGGCTTACAAGGTCAAGGTAAATTGTGTAAGACCAATGTATTCGCATATATATGTGAGGCTCCCTATGGGAGACTTGCATATATAAGAGAATACATTGGCACAGGGTTTTCGCAAAATTTCAGGAAGCTCCAGTCATGGAAGGCTTAACTGCACATGCTTTCATCAGGAATGCGGTGGTGTCAAAGACAATTTCTTACTTGATGTACAGCAGTTATTTTATTGTTCAAGTTAAACTGATAAGTTAAAGTTTTGTTATGCTGTTGCCCACATGGCATAATTAGGTAATAATTTAAGTTGAACAAGAAAGATATTAGTTGAAAAAATGTCTCCCAAATTTGAGCAAGATTTGACAAATTTGGGAGACCAGTCTCCCTAAATCGGCACTCCAGATGTAAACATGTCTGGTCAGAGGCTATCACAGTGGATATTCCTAAATAATTTCAAGCCATGCTTCACATTATCCTTTTCAGGTTGGTAAGTGGTCAAGTTCAGCTGATACCATACTGATGCAGGGAATGACGTGGATGGGTAACTCACCAGTTCCTCCAAAAGGCAAGGCAGAGAAACACTTTCTGAGGATAGCTACTCTGAAGGAACCACCTTATGTCATATACGTCGAGCCGGATGAGAAGACAGGATTGTGTGGACACAATGCGGCTCCATGTCTTGTTCAGCCAAATGCAACAGAAGTTCTACAGTAAGTATCCGGAAATTCCTAGTGTGGTTAAAATTGTAAAGTTTTCATTGATTACAGCCTATAGTTGTATTTATGATCAAATGAATAATAAATTTGTATTTTAACACATTCTATACTAAATACTCATTGATGAGTCGATTCCTTAGGAAATTTTCAGATAATAAGTTCAACAAATAACCATATTATCAGAACATTTCATATGAATCCTTCTGCACATGTATTAACTCTTCATATGTCTGTCATCAAATAATTTTTCCTGGACTCCCCTCCAAACGAATAATAACTGTTCAAATATGTACATGCATAACTGGGTGGGAGAATCCATTTAGTAAAAAAAAAGAGAATTAATCTCATAGTTTAGACATGTAATCTCCATTCCTGATTATAGGTACCTGAGATCTCCAAAAGGTTGGTATGGGTACCCAGGATCTATATAACTTTGACTAAGATATTCTCAGGATCGCCTAATCTCACCTGACACATGACCTCTACCAAAAAGAGGATACACAAGTCAAGATGACTGCAGATATAACTCAGAAAGCCTATCTATGTTTCATTTATATACTAAAGCATCATTGACGAGTAGTTATCCCACAGGAAATGTTCAGATAATAAGTTCAATAAATGACCATAGGTATGAATGATGAAAATCATAAATTACCTACCTACCTTTGCACTTTGGTGTTTCTCTATCCCAGTGTGGCTGTGACGGACTACATCTGCGTCGAGTATTCTGTTGATTAACTGTTTAGAATACAGGCCCCTGGGGAAAAATATTTAAATACCAATATAGAATATACCAGTGTATACGCTCTTCAAATATGTCCATTATTTCGTCAAAAACCCTTCTTAAAATAACTCCGTTATTTTGTTTATAAAAATAATTTCCTATTTCTCTATTTCACTCTATATTTCGCTGTATTTTCCTATTTCGCTTTTTCGCTGTATTTCGCTGTATTTTCCTATTTCGCTTTTTCGTTGTATTTCATATTTCGATAATTCGCTATATTTGACATATTATGGGATATGGGATTATATGATATCCAACTTTCTGATATTCAATCGAACATCATGTGCCACCTGTGCTCGCGATTAGATGCCACTAGCCATCTAATCGTGAACCCCGATTACATATAGTTTGCTATATAATCCTTGGCGTATTGGCTGTTTATTTTGTTAGGCAATAATAAGGGTAGTTTTTATAAAGCACTTAATAAACATTTACAAGATTACCCAGTTGCTGAGCCATGCCAAATCTATTGTGTGCTGCCAATTTACAGGTGCTTCATTAGAGTGGTGACAACACACACACTTCTACACAACTTCACCATAAATTAACCCTTTCTATACTAAAGCATCATAATGAGTAGTTAGGAAATGTTCAGATAATAATTTCAACAATTTGTCGTTTGTTGAACTTATTATCTAAATATTTCCCTCAATAAATAGGACTCCTTCTGTACTTTTATTTATCTGTCGTCTGCTTATATTACCTTTACATCCCTGCAAATCAATAATAGACCATTCTGATGTACACTTTTTAACTGACTGGAAGAATCCATTTAGCATAGAAAGTGTTAAAAATTATATTTTGTTTTTCAAAACATTGTCTAATGCTATTGGGAATGTTTAAACCCAGGCTAAATTACCAGTAACCCTTTCTCCGAATACTCATTCAAGAGTAGTCACCTTAGGAAATGTTCAGATAATAAATTCAACAAACGGTGATCGTTTATAGAACTTATTATCTGAAAATTTCTCACCAATTACACTTGCATCATCTGTTTATCTGTCTGTCATCTGCCTAAATTATCAGAACATCACTCCAGATGAAGAATAAACCATTTCAATATATACATGTTAACTGAATGGGAGAATCTTATAAGTTAAGAAAGGTCTAATTTGTTGGATTTCACAATTGAAAAGTCAATATGGCTGCAGATATTATTCAGAAAATCTATCTATGTTCAGTTTCATTTTAATAAAATTATATATCGTTTTTTTCAAAACACTGTCTTACGCTTTGGGTATGTTCTCAATTCTAATGAAGTAACAAATATATATATATTTCATATAGTTTCCCACTTGAAGCTATGAGTGATTTCAATGGTGCCATGTTGATAATAAGTTCAAGATTCTGCAGACCTACTAAAGTTATTAACCAATTTAACCAAAAATGAAAATTTAGTGCAAATTCAAACAAAAAGGGCCATAAGTCCTAATAAACTCTGGTGAAAATTAGTGGGCAAAACCCAAATTCTAACTTGACCTGTAATTTGTGTTGGTAAACACACATAACAAATTACATTCTAAACAGCTGAGACTATCTAAAGTTATCATCTGGAAACCAAAAGTGAATAGTTGTACTGACAGACCAATAACATAATATGCCCCATTTAAAAAAAATGGCGCCTAAAAAATAATTTAATTCTATTGAAATATTTACAAACATAGTTACAATTGCCATAAACATTAATCTTTCATTACTAAATACTCATTGATGGGTGGTTGCATTAGGAAATGTTCAGATAATAAGTTCATTAAAATAATGACGGTTTGACCATATAATAGGTTGTTTATTGTTTATAACTGGGTGGGAGAATCTATTTAGTATAGAAAGGGCTATAATATTGTGAACATACAGTAATGCCCTAAATAATCGACCTCTTAACCACAGCAGAATTATGGGTAACTTTTCAGGATTTAGTCGGAAATATGGCTTGTTGCCATTCATAGGAAAGCTCTCCGGCTAAATCCTGAGAAGTTACCAATAATTCTGCTGTGGTTAAGAGGTCGATTACTTAGGGCATTACTGTATGTGAGATATTTAATATTTCAGAAAAGACAGGCTGAATGCTAACGGTACGATTATAAAATGCTGTGCTGGTCTGAGTATAGACTTACTGATGATACTAGCCGAGAGGCTCAACTTCAACTACGCACTGTTTGAGGTTGAGGATGGGCAGTGGGGTGCTCCTAACCTGGTGAGTTACTGATGCCATTGATTGCAATTCATTTCTTTTCATGAGATGACATTTTCTTGGATCATACCTGGAAAACAATTACATGTAACACTTTGAGGCCACACAAAATTAACCTTTTCGTGACAGGAGCTCTGCTGGTGCATCATTAAAGATTCTGTGCTAGTGCATTCTCTTATATATGCGAGTCTCCCATATGGAGCCTCACATATAAGAGAATGCACTGGCTTACAAGTTGAAGGTAAGTTATGTTAGGCCAATGCATTCTCTATATATGCGAGGCTCCCTATGGAAGACTTGCATATATAAGAGAATTCATTGGCACAGGGTTTTTTCAAACTTTCAGGAAGCTCCAGTCATCGAAGGGTTAATCAACGTTTCTCAGACATTATTTTTTCAAAATGGGCAATCTGATCATATTAAAGACATATTATGCACTTGTTCGGGTACGCGAAACTGGTAAGTTACTACTAAAGTTAGTACTCAGGCACCATGCCAACTGGGGGAATGTACCATTCTACTAACATAGCCGAAAATCTGAAGCAAATCGACCATACCATTCCAAAGAAGACATCGTCCGAACTACGCTCAAATGTAAATATTTACTTCTAGATTCGGGACGCAACTATTGGCGATAAACTTACGAAAATGTTTTCGCCACCGAGAGTCACTGAATTTCATTAATATATAAGAATGACTGTGTGTGTTGTCAATTTTGATATAATATGTAAATATAACCAGGTTGAGGAAGATTATTCAACATTTCTATTTGATCACCCTACTGGAATGTTTCCCATCACTTTAAGTTTTGAGAAATTCAACTCTATGCATTGAGTTATCACACTTGCTACAATTTTGAAGTTGTGGTATGAACTTTGATTGATCTAAACCAGTTTGGCACAACATGAACGTCTGATGACCACGTGAATCGCTGACTATTGTTACCTAATGGCTATCTAAGTTTGGGGTCTGGCATTTTACAATCTAAACCTTCCTAATATTTTAATACTTCAGGAAACCGGTGAATGGAATGGTTTGATCAAAGTGTTAGAGGACAAGCGAGCTGATTTGGTTATAACATCTTTAAAAATAACCCCTGAGCGCAACAACCAGGTGCGATTTTCTGTGCCTTATTTGGAGACAGGAATTACGATAATTGTTTCCATACGGGAGGGAGCAATCTCTCCCACAGCGTTTCTTGGTAAGTTTTGATAAGCTTGACTCAGTCGGCTGGTTATTCTTTGTTATTACATGCAAGGCAGCAGCAATTAATTAGCCTGGTTTATGAACATTTGGGTTGAAAAAAAAGGTAGATGCAGAAGGGGGGGGGGAATAAGAATAAAATTATCACCACCACAACAATTGATAAATAGCAGAATTGTCCATGAATTCCACAAGATTTTTGAATACGATAAGTTTTACTCAAATTATAAAAATAAATTGAGGTACAGTAATGCTCTAAGTAATCAACTCCTTAACCACAGCAGAATTATGGGTAACTTTTCAGGAATTATTATAAAATCATATAAATAAAGAAGCTGAAAATGAAATAAGATTCTCTGCCATCAAATATGTTCTTCACTGTGACTACATGATTCATAATTTAAACATAAACCAATTATATAAAAAGTTAATTTTTTTACAATGATGATGAAAAAGTTGCAGGAGGAGTTCATAAACCAGGCTATTAAATTGCTGTTGTCTGACTACATATTATCTGATAAAGCCATCATACACCTTAAGGACAATGGAAAGCTGGTATTCTAAGGTCACTGTTAAAATATAAATGTTCGCAGTCACCTTACCTGCATTTTTCTATGTGAATAGGTAGGTAGTATTTTTTTTTTTGGAAGGCTGTATAATGCATATCGTTTAGAAGTGTTGATTTGGACCTTTATCAGGGTGTGGCCAGAGAGTGAGTGACAAATTTGGGAAATTTAATGTCACTTTGTCATCTCTATGTTTTAGCTCATACCAGAACCTTGTCATTGCAGAAATCAAAACTATTTGTATACAGGTCTGCTGCATTGCAATACATGTACATAGGTTTATATCAGACAGTGGAACAATAACAAAAAATAATTTTGGTACATGCCTTTTAATGTCAGTAGGTCTGGTGACTGCAAACAGAACAATTTTATTATAAACAAGGAGCGTTGCCAATCATAGCCACCGTATAGCACTTTTGTTGTTTTACCAGTCTACCAGAAAAAATAGTCAAGATAGCCATCCTGGAAGCAAGACAATACTGTTAATTTACATTTCCACTCAAATATGCATTAATTCTATGGAATTTAAGGATGTTGGTCGGTTGAAATCACGTCACATGATGTCAAGTGTAGGCCCCAACTTGCTTCCATATTGTATGGAAGTAACTTGCAAGGTTAAACATAAAGAATGGATGTTGATTTTGTTGTATTCTGGACATGGAGTATGGATGCAAGTTGGTCTGAGGCCCGTTTTATATGTCGAGCCAGACACGGGTCGCATCAGCCTAATTAGTGTGAAAATGACAAAGGCTAAGATAGCGCGAATGGAGCATGACATATAAAACCAACTGGCATGTCAGAATTTATCTGGTACCACAGGACGTGCTTACACGTCTGGTGCCGATGTGCTACACGTCTGTGGCTCGACTCTGTTCTATACGATGTGCTAGACATGGGTTGCACTAAAGATGATTCAGGAAAAATCACTCCGCACTTAGAACCCATTTGGCAGAGCTAGAGCATGTGCAATTTCAAGTTTTTAGCATCATTACGTCATCCCTAGCGCAACCTGTGTCTGGCACATTGTATAAAACAATGTCGGGCCACAGACATGTTGACTCTTCGCCATTGTCAATATACATTGAAGGCAACGGTACGGTGCTATGGGAACATGCATGTATTGCCTGACAAAGGACATTTAAAAAAATTTGGGAATAAATTTATTGCAGAGATATATACGAAGGTTCAAGGGAGATGAATGACAATTAAGATCACAATTTTTAAACTTAAAGAAAGCGTTTCCGAGATTCATGCACTGTAGAAGTATTATAAAGACACAATCAGGGCCAGTTTATAGTGCATTGTCAGAGGACACTATCACAGTGTATTTTCGTGAATTTCCCAAGGGAAATGATTTTAACAGAAGGCATTTTGTATCAGAAATGCTATAATTGTACGAAATATACGATTATGGCAAGTCCCATGCAGCTGGCTCTAAGTATAAAGCACACCTGGTTTATCAGTCATTTGCATGTCATATAAACTGGGTGTTAAACACATGTAACATGTGCCAATGTCGAGCCAATTAAGCGAAGATAGAACAGCCATCAGTGTTTGTCACGACGTATAAAATGGACCTGACATTTTTATGTGTGGAATGCGTTCCACACAAAATGTGAGACCAACTTGCATCTATACACCATGGAACACAAGCCAATCAACATCCATTAATAATTAAACATCTGTTAAATGACATTACACTGTTTTGCTGCATATAGTAATTTATTTACTGATACCAGTACTCAAAAAATCTAAGAGTAAAATCAATTTGCTTGTCTCTAAACTGTCAGCAAATGTGCAGTTTCCGTAGAGTTCTTCCAAATTTTGTTAGAAGAATAATTCAAAACTTTGCCAATTTAAAAAAATTTTCAAACATGGAATTGATCAAATTCTATGACTGCACTATCTACTGGTATTGTACAGTAATGCCCTAAGTAATCGACCCCTTAACCACAGCAGAATTATGGGTAACTTTTCAGGATTTAGTCGGAAATATGGCTTGTTGCCATTCATCGGAAAGCTCTCGGGTTTGCAACCCTTGATCTACTTTTGACTTCATGTGTGTAACAGTGTTTTATGTGACACGCAAGTTATATGAATTATGTCAATTGAATCTGAAGGCCAATTATAGTTTCTGCAGCTCATAGATCGAGAGAGCTTTCCGATGAATGGCAACAAGCCGTATTTCCGACTAAATCCTGAAAAGTTACCCATAATTCTGCTGTGGTTAAGGGGTCGATTATTTAGAGCATTACTGTATATTGTGAAGACAGTTGTATACTATATACTGTGGACAGTTGCGATAAATAAGAGTGAGCATGTCGATTGCATCTGAGACAGGTACTTTTCAGCAGACAAATGTGTATTGGATAACTTTTTTTAAAGTTCAACACCTTTTCTGCAATTACAAGCAAGTTTGCAACCCTTGATCTACTTTTGACTTCATGTGTGTAACAGTGTTTTATGTGACACGCAAGTTATATGAATTATGTCAACTGAATCTGAAGACCAATTATAGTTTCTGCAGCTCATAGATAAATTGCATTTCCATACAATATTTCAGTTATTTAAAAATAATATAAATTGTGTTAGACCTGAATGTAAGTAATCAATTTTATCAAATTGGCTTGTCATTGTAGACTTCACTGTATATAGTAATTGTAAGACCTATTATGCAAATGGGTCTCATAATAGGTAACATTAATTATATTGATCTGATTGTACATTGATCACAGCCTGCAATTATGTGTCTGCTTAATATCCTGCACAGTTAGTATCTAGGTTAATCATATGTAACAGCCAATTTGGGTCCAATTTTACTGTGTACTCTCAGCTATCAAGCAACATTTGCATATTTTATCACAAATAACTTTCATTTGCAGCTTTGAATTGAGTGGAGCAGTTGTTCATTATTTTGTGAAACATAGAAATTGTTGACATCTCGACTACATATTATACGAACACAATATTTATATGTCCATAGATTTATTTGGGGGAGGGGGACAGACAATTTTATTTGGTCACATATGAGGGGGTGGTTGGTCAATGAGTCCCAAAAGCAATTTTTTAAAGCAATTTATAAGAATTTTCCTCTATATTTCTTTTTGGCCTTAAAACTCTTGCTTGCAGAGAGTCGGAATAAGTTTAGTATCTTGTTATAAGTGTCACATTTAAAATGCTTGGACGAATTTGCATAATAACTTTAATACCATAATACAAAGACAACCTGATATAAACTTTCCAACTTTCAATTATGATGACTGAAGAACTGAAGAAAAGCACATACTGTTAGTGCTAGACCAATTCAGATAACATATAACATGCAGGGAGATACATCCATAGTGGATTTTTGTTTGCAAAGTTTTATGCTACTGGAGGGTGGGTGTCCAAAAATTATATAAAAAAATATTAAAACATTTGGGTCAAGGGGTGGATGGGACCCAAAAATGGCCATATGTAAAAAAAAAAGTATCATATGTGTCTGAAAATATTTCTACCGCCTCTCCCCCTCCCCCCAGACCTTTTGTAAAAAAATAGTCATATTAGGTAAAATGCACATCTGTTCATCCATTTCTTTGCAAGTGATAATTTTAGTTTCAATATCATGTTTTTTTGAAATCGTACAGTTGAAATGGATACATGGATGCATATTTTGCCAATTATATTTGAGTGTCATATTCATCCAGGAGGTAAAATGATGAAACGATCATTATAAAAGACAAAAATAAGTACACATAAGCCTTGAACCCTGTGTTTAATCTTCTATTAAAGGGACATTATTAAGGCACTCGCTATAGGTAAATGTGAAAATATCACAAAAGCTTGTACAACCATCATCTCCAAGAACATGAAAATATATAAACTTTGTCCTTACCGGTATTTTTATGATTGATACAGTAATGTCCTAACTAATTGACTCCTTAATCACAGCAGAATTATGGATAACTTTTCAGGATTTAGTCGGAAATATGGCTTGTTGCCATTCATTGGAAAGCTCTCCCCGAGAGCTTTCCGATGAATGGCAACAAGCCATATTTCCGACTAAATCCTGAAAAGTTACCCATAATTCTGCTGTGGTTACGGAGTCGATTACTTAGGGCATTACTGTATGTTTCTCAGTGTTCTTCTTAATGTTTACCCACTGCGAGTGCCTTATGTCCCTTTAAGATCTGATTATCTGGCTCTAGAGTAACAATTTCGGGCTGCCTGAACCCTTCCATAACTGGAGTTTCTTTAAATTTTGCAAAAGCTATGTACCAATGCATTTTCTTATATATGTGAGTCTCCCATAGGGAGCCTCGCATATATATAGAAGAGAAGCATTGGCCTAACAATTTTTGCCTTGACCCTTGTACTAAACCCAGCGTATTCTTATATATGTGAGGTTCCCTGCATATGGGAGACTCGTATTTATAAGAGAATGCACTGGCACATGATCTTTAATGCTGCACCAGTGCCTCCCATCATGAATGGGTTAATGTTTACCCACTGCGAGTGCCTTATGTCCCTTTAAAGGATTTATTCGGTCTAGAAACTACCAAACGCAATCGGAAAGCCCTCCTTGTTGTGATTAAAATGACCCAAGTCCCATTCCGATCGGATAATAAATAAGACGAAAAGTTAATAAATAATACCATAACCAATATTCGGAGATTTCCGTGACTAAACTACGGGTGACGTAGTTGTGGGCGATCAAATTAAAAACACAGATTCGGAGCCGGAGGTTTATTATGCCGACTACGATTACGTAATCGTAGTCAGCCGATACTAAAATGGATTATCTGTCACTATGGTAACAGTTTCCTGCCTTATATTGATTGGTGAACCAGTTTACGGAGTTTGAAGCATTGTATTACTTTCAGAGCCATTTGATATTACCTCCTGGCTTCTAATGCTACTAATGTGTCTTACTGGAGTAGCCTCCATGGTTTTCGTCTTTGAATGGTACAGTCCTAATGCATTCAACAGAGGTGCAAATGAAGGAGGTAAAATGGTGATGATTTCTCAATTAGACTAACATAGCTACCATTTACAAAAGAATAACAAAAATATATATAAAAAACACAAAAAAATGCATTATTATCAGTATTTATTAGAGACAAGTTGTTTTAAAAAATCAGTAATTTTTTAGAATTGTGTATGTTATATCTACTGAAGTTCAGTCCCAAATTTGGAAAGTTCTTGAATTTTCTAAGCTTGCATAAATTGAATTAATGATTAAAGATCGGATTATCTGACATTTTCGTAACAATTTCACTTATATTGATTGGTGAATCAGTTTACCGAGTTTGAAGCATTGTACATGTATTACCTTTCAGAGCCATTTGATATTACCTCCTGGCTACTCATACTACTAATGTGTATTAGTGGAGTAGCCTCCTTGGTTTTCGTCTTTGAATGGTACAGTCCTAATGCATTCAACAAGGGTGCAAATGATGGAGGTAAAATGGTGTGATTTCTAAAGAAACGACACAAAAACTGAGCTATCAGACTAACATAGCTATTATTTACAACAACAAAAAATCCAAAAAAAATATATAACAAATTTAAGGAAAATTCATGAATTTTCAAAGCTTGCATAAATTATATTAATGCGTTCATTCCTTTTTGATGATTAATATACATAAACAAATTTATGTAGCAACAATTGTCTGCCAGCTTAACCTGAAAGATTCTTTTAGTGTTGCGGAACATTAATTATGACAAAATATTATAAAATTTATTTAGTTAAAAAACAATTCTATTTTGTTATGGATGTCATTGAGTAAAATAGAAGAGCAAATTTTGAACAGGAATGACTAAATTATTAGAAATTGTTCTTAATAGTATTTTATCCACCCAATCCAACATGGCCACCATCTAGAGGGATTCAAATAGGGAACCCATGCCAGTTCTCGGCCCTTTACCGATTTAGGTCGAACAAAGAGTGATGTAGGTTTGCCCCCCAAGACACCCCACATATTCACCAAACACATCCGATTAAAAACCGTCCAGAGGGGTCCGAAATAGGGGATCACTGGGTTTGAATTTTCCAACTATTGGTAATTTCCAACCAACCTGACACCACCTATAATGTTGGTATATTTCCAATTTGATAGCAATTTCAGACAAATATTTGGACTAAATGTAGAAACAATTTGCTAGAGTTGGTCTAAAACAAACATATATTCCACTAATTAGTTGTTGGAAAATCAACCAACTAACAATATCAACCTATAAGTGGTGTAAAATTTCCAACAAATGCTGTGAGGCATGAAATTTCCAGCTGTTGAATATTTTTACCAAAGTTGGAGGTTTAGTCCCCCTCAAACCCCCCTGTCCCCACATCCCTGGGGCGGAATACACCCCTATGATAATATCGCCGGCACCACGTCCCTTCATATCAACAAAAATAGCTTCATGGAAACCGTGAAGCATCGAAATCAACATGAAAGCACACTGAAGTGACGATTTCGGACTGTTATCGCAAAGGCAACGTAACATTTTGTGATATTTTATAAACCTTGTTTTAACAAACTTACGATCCCCACATGACAATGATTTCGATTGGCAATATTAAAAACAATACATGTACTAAGATGACAATAACTGATGATGGTAGTAAAATTGAGCCCATGCTCCACTCCGTATGCTTTCGGAATTGTCATAGTAAAAAGCACTGTAAATTATGAGGTTGGGAAAAAATACAAAGAATTTCAGGTTTATTGAATCATGCAGACCAAGAGCCGCTTTCCATATACAGAATGGCCTTTAATTGAGGGGGAAATGTAATTTTCTTATATAAACTTCTCATATTTATAAATGCTCCCTGAGCTCAATTCTGGGCATGGTATAGACTTTCTCTCGCCGGAAATGCACAGGAGCCTGGCGATTGCGCACTGGAAGATTATACGATATCGGACGGAAATTAGCAGGAGTGGTGGGCCCCCAGTGAAACCATGCAATGGGAAATCTATGGTATTAGAAATTCAAGTTGTTGTGATTAGTTATCAAAACACTAAAGGAATCTTTAAAACGCCATCTTTAAATAAATTATGTCATATATTAACCTGTCATTTGTAGTAGCTGAAAACTTTTCTTTTTTCAGTACAGTACCCTGATTATAGTAATGATATCTGCTTATCCCAGTGATTGTTCATATTGATTGAAATTTTAATTGATCTATGCATTGTGCGACTGTTGTGTAACAGTGTGATATTCTTCTGCATCACAGCAATATTTCAGACATGGTATTGATTCCAACAATAATAGTAGAAATCTTATAGTTATTATCATTTCTCATATTATCATATTATCTCATATTATAAGGTGACTTGAAAATAATTACCTTTACCTGATTCTATAGTATGTTTTAGATAGTGTTTGAAATATTCCAATTTTGTCCTACAGTACAACCCAGGGAATGTGTCATTTTAAATAAATATTCCAGGGTTTAAAGGGTTAATGATACTATATTTTAACTCCATATCCATTCTCATAATAATATTTATCATTTTACATCCGATATTTGACATTGATAGCATCACTTAGACATTGAATTTTTTTTAAATACTCTGTTAGTATCTTAAATGCAGAAGAATATCATACTGTTGCCAGAATAGACTGAAGCATGCAGGGAAATACATGAGATTTAGAATTGTTTAAAACTTCAACAAAAAAAAATAGCTACAACTTCAGTCAGCTTTTAGTCTGACCTTCTCGATCTCACCATGTTATTGCGACTATTGGAGGCCATTGATACCAGGTAGAAGGATTTTTTAGAAATATAGCTTTTATAATTATATAAATTATAATATTTACATTATTCTTTCATTGTCAATAAAGAAATCAGTTTGGTTTGCTTTTCTGACCATGTAAACAATAATACTCTTATACCGCAACACACTCTGTCCATGCAGGATCTTAAGATCAACTATAATGGTTTTTTGTTTGTTTTTACAAACCTCACTTTTTCTGATATGTGATATACTTAAGATAAAATATAAAGATTTTTGTTTTGTTTTTACAAACCTCACTTTTTCTGATATGTGATATACTTAACGGGTTCCAAAATTGAAGAAAAGAAAGTCTGCATATCTTCAAAGTCAAAACTTTATTCTCAACAACAACATACGATACAATATTTGGAGAGCTGGAAAGCCCAGGTCCATTTACAATATTCATGTATGCACACATGCGTAACATGAAATTGTGTTCAGTATTAGTATCTTAGAATATTAGTCCTGTAGCATATTCCTGGCTGGATGAAATTTGAAGAAGCATGAATATAGGACATTCTCATGAATCTAAAGCTAGTTACATTACCATCAGGAATCACATGGTCCCATGTTGAATTAAAAACGGTTGATTGTAATTATGATAAACATTCTGGTGGTGATTTGACCAAGCCTGCAAATAGTGTGTCTGTCATTTGCAGAATAAGGTCCCCAGAGGGTGAATTTATCAGGCTAGCATCACCAAATTCACCCTCTGGAGACTCATTCTGCTTAGGCCTCATCTTCTGAGAAGTATCTATAGTCTTAAATTAACATTATTTTAAGTTAATTTTTCCCCTCTGTGAGGGTGAACATCACCAACTTCAACTGGGGAAATTCAGTCTGATCCAAGGTCTCCCATAACAGTTGAGGCCTAAGCAGAATGAGGTCCCCAGAGGGTCAATTTGGTGATGCTAGCCTTCCTTGTGGGATAGCATCACAAAATTCAACCTCTGTGGACCTCATTCTTGCATAACAGACACACTATTTGCAGGCTTGGATTTGTGACCTTTAAGGAAACCCAGAAATAAGCATCAACTTATTGTAATTCTCATGATTCTATGAACACCGACCAAATTAGTCTATGAAATATTTCTAAATCCTGACAAGCACATATGACACAGTTTTCATACCTGGCATCTGACCGTCCTTAGGATACAAAAACATGGAGAGATATTTAAAATGGAGGCTATTATGTCTTGCTTTCCTGAGTCTCAAAATAATGGATGCAATTTTATCATTTGTCTGAACTCCACAGAGATTAAAAAATGTGTTTATATTAAGTTAGGGTTCTCATTCTTTTTTTCCAAACTAATTCAAGTACTATTTAAGTACTTTTCAAGGTCTGCAGTCTTAATCTTCAAGGACGATTACATATTTTTTGGCAGCGGAATGTGGGTTTATAGGAATAAGCTTGTCCGAGCTTGTATTCTACATTTTTCTGTCAATTTTTTAAAAACTTGGCACAGATATTTAGTACCTTGGGAATCTGTGCACCTGCGAATATGAGCTCAATCTGAATTTTTTAGTAGAGTTATCACCCTTTTTCGAATTAGAATTTTTTCACGACATGCATCATTTTGTCCGAGCTTGTATTCCTTTTTTGTTTTGAAAAATAAATGTGGTAATATGGCTACCCTTAATGAAGCCTTATATACAGTAATGCCCTAAATAATCAACTCCTTAACCACAGGAGTCGATTATTTAGGGCATTACTGTATTTGCATTGAGGGGGTATCGTTAGTCTCCCACCTCTAGTTTCTCATAGCTTTGAATACTAAGAGAACTCAATCGATAATTATCAAATAATTAAAAAATACAATCACTGACAGATATGCTTGTTCAAAATGTTCAATTTAACTATATTCAAGCACTTTGAAGGGTAAGATGTTATATTTAAGCACTGTTCAAGGAGTAAAATATATTCAAGCACTTTTTAAGAAAGGTCCTGATATTTTAGCACTTGTCAGTGACCCCACTGTTATGACATCAGATATATCATATGGGAATGATATTGTTATTGATTACTGATGTCAATTTGATATGCACCAGACCTTGTATATAAATGAAGACAATTTCTATACTGTTCAATACAATGGTCTTCATTAAGCACCTAAATAAAAGTCTAGACAAACTACAATGTTAGGCCGCACAAAGTTAATTATCTGTTTCTCAGACAATACGGGCCCCATATAAAAATGGTGCCATTTGCATTCATCATAATTCTGGAATTGGAAACGGAACGTCTGGAAAAGGCATATTGCGTTGTCTTAACATGAAACTATTAAAAACACTTCAAGCACTATGTTCTCTTTGTTTTAGTCATCAAAACTAAATAGTACACAATCGTTTCATAGCGCAGAGAGCTCTAGAATTTCTATATCATCCATAGATGTATTTCTTATGGGAGCATTGAATAAAAGTTGAATAAAAATTTGAAACAGCAACTTCTCAAATATAAGAAACAAAACACATATTTTCAGCGCTCTATCAGCAAATTTGTTCGGAAATCTTCTGCGTAGTTATGTTTTAGATGCCTCTTACCAAATTATGTATACATAATTTTGGGGCTCGAATGAGCCTTGTCTGTTTAATTTTGCTGGCCTTATGTTCTATGAAAATATAACTGGTAGTGATTGTGTTATTGGAAGAGATATAGAGGGTAATCATTTGATTGAACTGGTGACGTGAAATAATTCATGATAGGCAGGGATGTTGCACTCGAGTGTACAAAATAGTCCCTGCTTCATATGAATTATTTCAATTCACCAGTTCATTCAAGTGATTATTCTGTTCGTTATATTCCACTATAAACATCTGATTTACCAGAAATTTGAATAATACCACCATTATACCCATGATGCATACATTTCGATAGCGCGTATGAAAACATAACACATTAGGTAAAGTGATATAATTCACTAGTGAATTTTATCATTTATAATCACATGAGAAATCAAGGTAAATCACACATTGGAATGTAATACAAAAGAATAAAACTGCTAAGCTTGCAGTCCATTTTCATCAGTCTGCACTTGCAAAGTGAATGTTGTCCACTGCAACATGAAGAGTATCTTATAGGCTAGAGGAGACTCAGTTTATCAAGATTAGGCATAAAGTCATTTTGTGCAGGGGCACCGGAGCAAGAGGCAATAGCGCTTCCTGCCCTCCACCAAGGGGCCATGTGCCCTTTCAATGATAGAGTGGGAAGAAATACCTTATATATCGGCTAAACCATTCTTAGCATTATTATACTAGTATAGTCCAAAGAGAAAAATATATTGATTTATATATATATACAGTAATGCTCTAAGTAATCGACTTCTTAACCACAGCAGAATTATGGGTAACTTTTCAGGATTTAGTCGGAAATATGGTTTGTTGCCATTCATCGGAAAGCTCTTCCCGAGAGCTTTCAGATGAATGGCAACAAGCCATATTTCCGACTAAATCCTGAAAAGTTACCCATAATTCTGCTGTGGTTAAGAAGTCGATTACTTAGAGCATTACTGTAGTAGCTTAATATGCTTCTGGTACCCCTGATTGTGTGGCTAATCATGGAGTTCAGACAAATGATACCAGTAGCGGTGAAAAGGCATGTATTTTATTTGACTTTCATTCACAAAATTTCTATCAATGTTCTGCACAGTTAGGTCATGTTACAGATTCAAGACACATTGAACATTTTCCTGCATGATTCAGTTTAAAGTGATTGTTCATTGGTATTTTTAAATGGGATTTTTAGCTACTGTAGTTGTATCTTCTGGCCTTTCAGAACCCTATGACTACCCTTCTTGGTTGATAATTCTGGTATTTAGCGTACACGCCACTGGGACATCAATGTTCATATTTGAATGGCTGAGCCCATATGGACTACACAGCGGAGAAACCCCTGTCCGAGGTAACTGAGGTAAATTTAGGGATGTAACCTGTGCCGTTTTTAGTTTTTTGTGTTTTTTGGTGAAATCTGTGTCCTCATTTATAGCTTCATGGTGCACCATACATACACACATATCATTTTTGTAATGGAACAATTAACAATGTAATTTTTGGTGTCCCTCTAAAACATCAAACTATATGAAATAAATTCACATAAAATCAATATCAAATAAAATAGGGTATTTCTAGAAGCACTTCTTGTTCCAAACATGTCATTTCATACACTAGAATCTACATAAAAAGTAAAATAGGTTTAGTAAAAATTAGCCTGGAACCCTGAATTCATCTTAAAATGTTGCATTGGAAGGTAATATTTAAGAACTCAAACACATGTGCATACATGTGATACAAGTGGGCATGCTATCTGAGCAGCTACTTCTCCCACTTTTCTTCACAACAATATGTTTATGGTAATTTCAAGAGACATATATCACCTGGGCAAGTAACTTGCTCGGCTACTCCTCCAACTACTGTAATACCATAGTGTATACCTGGACTCCTGCAGTATCGTATACATCTATTTAAGAAATAACTCTTGTTTCGATTAAGTTTGTGCAATATATTATAGCCGAAAAGATTAAAGACAAATTTTATAACAGGCATAGAACATTATAGTATATTTGTCTTTAAACTTTTCAGTTATAACCCATAAACTTAATCTAAGCAAGAGATATTGCTTATAATTTAATCACAGTCTTTGTCAAAAATGTTTAGTTTCCCTCAATATATTTCCATAAAATTATAGATAAGTTCTTTGACATTAACAATTTTGTCTTTGGAACTAACACATATCAATCATACATCCAGTTGAGGAAAAACTTCATTTTCATTATTTCCATTGGCCATTCTATTGAATTCAACATCACTGGCATCTTTTCAAACACGTGTGCAGATGCTTTCTGGAAACTAGTTTACACACCTGTACTTTCTCTGAAAGAGTGACGACAGCGATTAATGGCTAATTATGTGACAACCAATTGTTTTACAGTATTCCATGAATTGACAGCTCATGATGACAGTTCATGAATAAATTATATAGGAATATCATGTGGTTGCCGAGCATGTTACAAGTCTGTGTGGACAGACAAATAGAATTAATGTGAACTGTTGTTATCACTAAGAAAGCGATCAGATAAACATGAGGATAATCAGAAATGTGATGGTTCATATTGGCATTCTTGTTGTTGTGGGTAGAACTTTTTTTACCTTTAACGTTATATTTAGATTTCCAACCCGTTGCCTTCATTCCTTCAACTCACTACTGACTCGGTGGATTGTTTTTCTTCTTGACAGTAAAATATTGTTTCTCGTGACAAGTCAATATCTCTTTCTTTCTAATTATGCTTAGCAGCAATTGGATTGATTGCTGCCTATGATTTTATGTATTAAAAATGTCAGTCGGTGGCGTCCGATGTCATCTTACATTTATGTCATGTGTTTACAATAGAAATAAAAACAACTGCAAGTGTGTCTCATATTCAAGAGTACCATTCAAATTATAATTATTTAATGAATCTCAGAGAGCAAGATATATGCATTTGCATGTTCTCTTTGTCAGTGATTGTGAATCAAATCGAACTGAATGCCCAATTTGCAAATTGATTCAAATCTAAAGCTTCAAATGGTCCTAAAACGCACAGGTCTAGATATTGTCAGTGCAAATACACACCTAGAAATTGTCAGTCCTAATACACACCTAGAAATTGTCAGTCCAAATACGCACCTAGAAATTGTCAGTCTTAACACTCACCTGGAAATTGTCAGCCTTAATACGCACCTAGAAATTGTCAGTCTTAATACGCACCTAAAAAATTTCAGTTATAATATGCACCTAGAAATTGTTAATCAATTCTTACTAGTAGATAAACACAGATACTCTAAATATTTGAATAAGGATAGAAATGTATTTACAAATCAGATATCTATTTTCTCATATATAATTTTATTCTAACTATATAAGAAATTAGATACTAACTTATCAACAACATATATATGCATCCCTCAGTGATAGCTCATTTGTCACAGCAAGCCGAGATATATAGCAGCATACCTGTGTGTGAACTTTAAAATATAATTTTTAATGCAAACAACTCCAGTTTGTATTACTTGCAATATTGTGCCAAAACATTCTTGTACTGCATAATTAATTTGTGTGTAATTAACAGATCCTTTTCTGTTACTCATCTAAAGATATAAATAGAAGATATTTACTGTTGACTCATCTTGTCAAAACAGTCATCCTAAATTTGTTTAGTTTCGAATAAGATGTTGTGCGTATGTGTGCTTCCGTGAAGAAAACTGTTTATGATTGTTTGAGTTTAAAGATGCATTATCAGATTAAACACCCCTAAATTACTATTTCATTGGCTTAGGGGATAAAAAATATTTGATTCGAGTCGGGGAACCAGCTCATCAAAGCTCAAGAGTGATCAGTTATCAATTTTTTAAATCTGTTATTCCTCGAGATATGTACTTTTTTCCTGCGTGGTAAATATTTGTCAAACTGAGCAAATTGCGGATGAAGATGGATAACTCTAAAATAAAGTGGTAACACGGCCAAATTTTTTGATAATCAAGTGATAATATGGCCATATTTCATTGAACAACATGTTGATAAATAATACGTTTTGGGAAATTTTTGTGAAATAGTTGACAGTGGTTAGCATTATTTTGTTGTAATTAATCGATTCTGAGAACTAAAGCATATTTTGAAGAAATGTGTTTGTTGTTGTAACTTGATGATTTGGGGACCGTCTGATCAGATTGAGTACCTTTAACAGAATGACAGTAATACTTTTTGAAATCAACTGACAGTCAGTTAATTTTACATTTGTCAGACACAAACAGTTAATAGGGAATTTTATTTTTAAATCTGAATTTAGTATCTGTAATATTTAGGACATTTTAATTTAGTATCTGTAATATATTCTACATATCTGATATTATAAATAATAACTACAACAAAAGCAAGAATTATTCCAATTCAGAGATCGTTTAATGATACACTCTTTGATTTAACACCCCTAATTTACTATTTCTTTGCTTTGGGGGTAACAAATATTAGTTTGAGTCAAGGAACCCGCCCTTCAAAGTTCAGAATTATTATATTGCGATTTTCTAAATCATATATTTTTTCCACCTTGAATATCTGTCAGCCTGGCAAAAATTTTACTGGAAATATATATGGACATGAGTGGATGCCATAACTAGAGTTTGGGATGTCACAGTAATATTGAAAGTGGCATTGGATTTTCGAAGATCGGATGTGACTTTCAGAATAAAATACAACGAAAATTATTGCCAGAAACAAAATTGACAGTATCTTGTGATAGTTGGCGTGTGTATACATAGGTATACATATTCCTTATTGACTAGTCATGTTTTATCCTTGTATCTTTAACACGCTTTGGAACAGGTAGTGCAAAAGAAATAGAACATGCTTTATTATGTTGGTCCTTGTGACACTTCCTTGACAAGTTTGCTCAGGAGTAGGTACACATTTGAAACAGTTGCGGAGTTACATCCCTGAAATCATTGAGATTTTTAAACAAATCTTTCACACATGTAGCATAATTCTGGTTTTACTATGATTAAAATTCTATTGATAACAACAAGTTAAATGAGAATAGATGTTAAAAAAAAATATATACATATATATATATTAACTAAAAAGCATTGTAGGTTAATTATTGATTTGATTTATCTAAAACAAGTTAAGTTTGTTAATTACAATGGTGCACCATGAACTTTTAACATTACTAACATGTACTAACATACACGCATGATGCCTTAAAATATCTTCTAGAAGATAACACCTGCCCCAGAATAAACTTGAGAACATTGGAATGAAAAAGGTGCCATCACCTTGTTAAATCGTAATGATAACACACAAATGGAAAAGAAGGACTATTTAAATCAAAGAGAACAACGATTTATACCTATTTATATATAAAACTATCAAATCTAGAGTGACTGATTCATCTATAAATATATTTTTAATTGTGAGCTGACGAGTAAATCTATGAATAAGAAGAAACTGATGGAGAATCGAGAGAATATTAACCCTTACTGTACAAAATGGATTCTCCCATTCAGTTATAAAAGAATAGATTAGAATATTCTATCATTCCTTTGGAGAGGTGTCCAGAAAAAAATGTGCAGACAACAGACATAAGAAAACATAATAGAAGTGCAGATGATTCATATTCACTGGTGGGCAATGTTCAGATAACAAGTTCAACAAACAACCTCATTTGTTGAACTTATTATCTGAACATTTCCTAAGGGAATTACTCATCAATGAATATTTAGTATTGAAAGGGTTAATAAGAATTATTTAACTAGACCTGTTTATTTTGAAACTGAGATATTCAAACCACGCTGGGTAGTCTATTCATTTCTTCCCTCCGCCTGTTGTCTGTAGTAGACTTTATATGACCAGTTTTCATCATTGTTTAAAGATGTGGTTTATGCTTGTGCAATAAAAATCTTGTTGAATTGTTGACCCGCTGTCACCCATTTATTATATAACTCATGAAATATCAGGAATCGATCAAATAAACTCTTTCTTTAGCATTCACATCTATTTGTGATTTTAACTATTGTTGCATCTAGTCTGTTTTTTTTTAAATTACATTTAACATAGGTATGATAATTTTTTCTGATCAAGTTTAATGTTTCAGCTAAACATCAAACTGTTTTGTGTTAACCATTCCATTTACACCTTCCATTCATTTAAAACAGTATACATTGGATGGATCGTTATTCATTTGTAGGCATGCTCAGAGCACAGATGGCCTTCATGGTGGATTTTCTGTTAAAATAGTAACACCAGTTAAAGCAATCATAAACAGAAAGAAAAATTTAAATATAGCCATATTTTACCAATTTTTACCAACCATAAATCGCATAAATAGTATGTTATTTACAAGTTTTATGCTGTGTTATGTAAACAAAAGCCAGGTTCTGTAACATTTTTGGCTTTTGATGACACAACAAAGTGTACAAACTTGACAATAACATAGTATTTACGCAATATTTATGATTGGTATAAGAACAAGGTGTGTCTATATTTTAATATTTTTATGGCGGTTTTAACAGATATGACTATTTTAACAACAATATTCAACACGATGGCCATGTGTGCCTTTAAACAGCAGAACACAGATAAAGAAACCCATTCGTAGGATATTCAGCTATTCGGTTTAACAAACAATCCGATGCTGTTGAAGTTATTAGCTGAACATCCCTCAAATGAGTCAATGGAAACAAGTTACTATGCACGAGTAGGTACTAAATGTTCAAAGGGTTAACCCTTTCAGTGCCAAGTCCGATTTTTGTATCAACCCATATTTCCTTGATCATTTTCAAATTTATTGATTATAATAATGTGATACATTGATGGAAAGAGCTCTTAGAATGGAAAGAGCTCTTAGAGCTCTTTCCATCAATGTATCACATTATTATAATCAATAAATTTGAAAAATGATCAAGGAAATGTGGGTTGATACAAAAATCAGACTTGGCACTGAAAGGGTTAAACAGACTCAAGACATTCACAGCGGATAGATGTGCAAAATCATAAATGTCTGTAAAACCATGATAATCAAGAACAGCATAAAAAATTAGTAAGTTTTTGTTCTTATTTTCATCATTTAACTCTTTCATGATGGGAGCTGAGCTGGTGCAGCATTAAAGATCATGTGCGAGTGCATTCTCTTATATATGCGAGTCTCCAATAGAGAGCCTTGCATATATAAGGGAATCCACTGGCCTACAAGGTCAAGGTAAATATTGTTGGGCCACTGTATTCTCTTACATATGCGAGGTTCCCTATAGGAGACTCACATATATGCAAGAATACATTGGCAGTTGGCAATATTTCAGAAAGTTCCCATCATGGAAGGGTTAACCCTTTCAGTGCCAGGGGCCGATCTCATCAGCCCTAATTTATGGTCTAGAAAATCGGCCCTAAAAAAATATTTAAAAAAAAAATTGTTTTGGGTTGAATTTTTTTGGGTATGCTTAAGCATGCTATGGCGGGCGAATTTAAAAACAAACTGGATAAAACCTTAGGGGCATGTTATAACTCATAACTATCACCAAGTATTCATAGTAATAAGTTTGATGCCCATGAAAAATGTATGGTCGACTCGTATATATAAGAGAATGCATTGGCACAGGGTATATGGGTTGATACAAAAATCGACTTGGTACTGAAAGGGTTAATACTTACCCAATAACAAGATTTTGCATGTTGAAAGAATTGTTATGTAAACATCGACTATTACAGTCCCTTCAACAAACAGCAAATGTCAATTGTGATTCAAACATTTAATTGAAAATCTGTGTTTTGTTGAATATTTTTTAATACTTTCACCTTTTCTGATGTTCACCTTCATGATTCAATTATTTAATTTGAAAGTGTTAATGACTTACAAAGAAATGACAATAGAACTGTATAGTTGATGTTTAGATCTACAAAGAAATGAAATAGAACTGTAGAGTTGATGTTTAGGTCTATAAAGAAACGACAATAGAACTGTAATATTAGTTGTTTATGTCTATAAAGAAACGACAATAGAACTGAATAGTTGATGTTTAGGTCAACAAAGTAAGGACAATAGAACTGTATAGATGATGTTTAGGTCAACAAAGTATAAACGACAATAGAACTGTATAGTTGATGTTTAGGTCAACAAAGAAACGACAGTAGAACTGTAGAGTTGATGTTTAGGTGTACAACAAAATGGCAATAGAATTGTATAGTTGATGATAACAAAGGTTTCAACATTCAAAATCTTGTTAGTGGTGCATTATTTATAATGAAATAAGAATAAAAACTTTCTATTGTTTCACGCTCTTCTTGATAATGATGATTTTACAGACTTTTATTGTTTTTCATATGTGCCCAATGCAAATGCCTTGTGTCCCTTTAATCAAAAATAAGAAACTTGAAACACGATTCTGCCAGCTGAAGGATAAACTACATCTCTTACCTCAACCTGCATAACTATTGTCTTCTGAGAATGACTTCCTGATTCCCGATCCTCGTGTTGATGTATGTTTTTTATCCTTTTTTTATGTGTTCCGTTCCTGTTATTCCTTCATGTTGAATTCTCTGAATTGTTGTGTTTTAATATCAAATTAGAGTAGTGATTAGTAATGCCATTTGTCTATTTAGTTCTTTAGAAATAGTTAAATATTTGGTTGATTTAATGAACTTCCGAATTTTATTAAAAGATTATAGATTAAAAGTACAAAAATAAGGACATTTTTCAAGGTTTTTTTTCTTCTTTTCATATTAAAAAATTGTTTTTGAATTAAGATAGAATGAAAAAATTCCCAAAACGTCTATTAATGAGAATGTATTTACTCCCGCTATTCCTTGTTTGTCAGAATTATCCAAAATTATCAGGCTTTGGGTTTTTTCATATTTAGATGTAAATTATTTGAATATTAATTATTGAATTATTTAAAGATATTACGCCATCCTATAAACAAAATAGTTACTTGGGACATTACATATACACCTTTGTGTAAATAAAGGAAAACTCTACTTATTTACATGACATTGTAATGAAAAATGAGAATTTTGATTTGATCTATGAATAGGAGATCAAATAATTGCCTGAATGATGCGATATGGTGTCATTTAGGTCACACCATGAGTGAACTGAAACATTCATCAGAAAAGAAGAATTCAATCACCTCAAAACATGTCAGAACATAGGAACAAAATTTAGTTCATATTTTACTGAGTTATCGCTGAGGGAGAAAGAAACGAATATGATATGAATCATGTCATAACACTCAGAATTTATTAGATGCAATTAAACTATATGACCCTTAGGCTTTTAACTTACTAAGCCTTTCTTTCTCAATTGCTGAAGTACAATAAATGAGATGCATTACTTTGTCAATTTTTGAAATCATCCACAAAGTTATGGTGTCTACTCACACTTATCTCTTATAAAACCAACATTTCATATTTTGATAATTATGAACAGGCTTAGTGCCTAAAAGGACTACTTCTGGTTTAAATGTTTGATACGAATACAAATTATACATCACCATATTTATCTACAATTGTCTCACAAAAGATGGTTGAATATAAACTATCTCATCATAACTATTGACATGTTATCTCAAGATAGATAGATTTATAACATTATCTATCTCATTACATACATCTTAAAGTTTTACGTTATGTTACATTTAATGTTAACTAATACCATATATCAAAATTCTCATTTAACATTTAAACTGTCTTACGATATCTAATTGAATAATTTTCCGAAAATGTATGACTTAAAAATTACTTCATAATATGTAAATATTTTCTTCGTTAACAGACCACAAATTCTCACTGTTCCGTTCATTCTGGTTAATCTGGGCAATGCTGTTTGGTGCATCAGTGTCCACCGATAATCCACGAGGAGTATCAAGTCGCTTCATCGCTAACGTCTGGGCACTGTTTTCATTGGTGTTTCTAGCCAGCTACACTGCCAACCTAGCTGCTTTTATGATCACCAAAGAGGAGTTTTATGATCTCTCTGGTATTCAGGACATGAGGGTAGGTTGAATTATTGTAATACAATGTTTACTAACGCGGTTTACAAGGCTTGTCATGATAGGCCAGTAAACAGTGTTATGTTGATGAATATGTCAAATTTTAAGACAAGTCACAGTGATATAAACGCAAGGGGGTCCAAAATCATGCCAGTTGAAAGAAATCTTGAGTTCAAATCATTGTCAAAATAAAAGTAAGTCATCTTTAATAAATCGGTTATCAAAACATATACCTTTTATTTGTGGAATATTTCTGACTGAAATTGTCGATATCAAGCCTTGAAATAGTGTCTGACATTTGCAGAACGAGGTCCCCAGGGCTACCAAATACACCCTCTGGGAACCTCATCCTGCTTAGGCTTCAACTGCTATGGGAGACCAAGATTAAAGTTCCCCAGTTGAAGTTGGTGATGTTCACCCATTAGTCACCTTGATTTTTTATGCATTTTATCTTATGCAAGGAAGAAGGGAAAAAGTAACTAGATACTTCCCAGAAGATGAGGCCTAAGTAGAATGAGGTTCCCAGAGGGTGAATTTGGTGATGCTAGCCCACTGTGCAGGATAGCATCACTAAATTCACACTCTAGTGACCTCATTCTGCAAATGACAGACACACTATTTCAAGGCTTGGTCGATATAGCGCTGAAAATTCTACAATCTCTCTTACACCTTGTAGTTTATCTGTTTCTGCATTGATAATAATCTCTCAAGACTTACTTCTTTAAACAGCTATCTAAGCCAACGTCGACGAATCCCCCTTTCCGATATGGCACGACGAAGGGAGGCAGCACAGAGACGAACATAAGGAAGTACCACAGAGATAAGTGGTTGTATATGGTATCACAGGATCTCATGCAGCCCACTGTGGATGACGCTCTACAAAAAGTCAAGGATGAGTATGTTTTAGCCTTGCCATATGATTTCATTATTACTCAGTTCTCATTGTGAATATAGCCTGTCACTACTGTTGAATTGGTCAAGTTTTCATACTGTTGATTAGGGTACCTAGTAGGGCCCGACGAAGGTTCGAGATTCGATTTGATTTCAAATCTTACGTTCCAATTCGATTCGATTCGAAAGCGGTCGTGTGATTCAGGTTATTTTGAATTATTGTATAAAAGTCCATTATAACCGTGAATAGTCTGCATTATCTTTTAACAAGAGCACCGACAGGCGTGGCTTAATATGCCTGTTTGCAAAGTTAATTGTCATCTTTCAATTACTATAAGAAAATTGACTATAAGGTTCCAAACCCCAATTTGAATCTGACCTGTATTGTGAGGTAATAAAACTAACATACAACAGAATAACATAAAATAGCATCTGGAAAGCAAGAATACGCAAATTTCTAAGTCGAAAAGGCCCACAACTCTGGAAAAAATCATCAGACTAAACCCAAATTCGAACTGGACCTGTATTTTGGTATGACTGAGCCACATACCAAGTTTAGTTGTGATCAAATAATCCAGACGGACAGATGTACGGACGGCTCAACTGACTGATTACATAATATGGACCCTTTCTCAAAATGGGCATATACATATGTTTTATATCCCCAATAATTAACCTGAATCTCCTTCCGTGAATGGTTCGGGTGAGTGGTTCCTGACAACTCAGTTGATCCAACGGACAGGCCCAAGTTCGGATACTGCAGTTTGTGTGATGCTGTTTGCATATGTGCCATTTCAAAGTCAAGATGCACAATTCTGATATCGCGCATGCTTGCTGGGCGCAACAGGGTGAAGCATACATGCGCAGAATAGTTTCCGTTTGAAATGACTCAAATCAGACCAACTCATTGGCTCCAAGCTACTTACTTTTCACGAACTTCAGGCATAGTGGAAGTAGCACAAAGATATGAACTGATGTGCCATTCTCATATATCAAACTGTGATCAAATGTTGTTCATATCATGTCATAGAAATGAAGTTAATAAACCTTCTTCGTTATCTTCAAGTTATCTCACTGACGTTATAAAATCAACGGACATTTTCTCCCATGTTCGCTTGTACCTCCCACCGATTGGTACCGCGCGAATCTAAGTACTAATATTTCGGCAAAAGATTTGATTCAATTTTGAATCATTATCATGATTTGATTCGAGACTCGATTTTATGTCGAAATTGCCGATTTGTCGGCCCCAGTTCCTATGATCTCAAAAATGGTGATTCATATACTCAGGATCCTCATAATGTTGATCCTCATAATGTTGATGAGAGTTCACATGATTTCCAAATCTCACCCAATAGGGACACAGCCCTGGGAATTGAGGAAAAGATGCCTATAGGCAATATACACGGTAATGCTCTAAGTACTCGACTTCTTAACCACAGCAGAATTATGGGTAACTTTTCAGGATTTAGTCGGAGAGCTTTCCGATGAATGGCAACAAGCCATATTTCCGACTAAATCCTGAAAAGTTACCCATAATTCTGCTGTGTTTAAGAAGTCGATTACTTAGAGCATTACTGTAGTATTTTCTCACAATTTCTGATAACATGGGGGAGTATTCTTCAAGAATCATGTTTTAAAACCACATGTGCACAAAATATGTGCCATTCTAATCATATCCACAGCCTAGACCTTCAATATAGGCTCTGACATTGTCAATGCAACAACAATTGCCAGGTCTCTATACTTAATCCCTTTAACCTTGTAGTTGCATTTTGATGATTTGGCTCAACAAGGTAATCAACATCAAAGAGTTCTGTGTTATGTTAACTGGGGGCCAGACCCTTTGAAATATGATGCCGCCAACATAATCAGGATTTTATTACTTTGTGATAGCATGATTTATATTTTAACATATAAACTTTTGTCTCTGTAAGAAAAATATATTTTAACAATTTCTGTACCAAATACTCATTGACAGTTTATAATAAGTTCCCTCAGAAAATGTTCAGATAATAAGTTCAACAAATGGTTAATTGTTGAACTTATTATCTGAACATTTCCCATCAATATATATGAATCTTTCTACATTTGTACTGTCTTTTCGTATGTCTGCCATCTCATTTTTTCTGAACACCCCTCCAAATGAGGAATAGACCATTCCAATGTATATTTTTATAACTGAATGGGAGAAACCATTTAGTATAGAAAGGGTTAATATCTTCAATATGGGAAAATAATTAAATATGTGCACACCATCGGATCTGATATAAAACTACTGTGTACTTTTTCTATGCTCTTATATAAAGCAGTTATGCTTTCTTTATACAAAAGCAACACATATTAATATTGAGGTGTAAAGTAAGCCAATGTATTTTCCAGTTCACTCTTGTTAAGGTATCTACCTTTACTGCAAGGGAGACTGGTGCGAGCATAATGAAACTTGTCCACACCCATAATCCTGTCAAAAATGAGTATGTGGAGTGCATAATCATAGATCTGGGTGGGAATAAAAGGTGAAGGGTATTTACTGTTCAAGGTAATCATATTATACCAGAAAAAATGAGAAATATCTTTAAAATTAACTTATTTCAATGCAATATATGTTGTTATATCATGTGTCATGTTTCTAACTCAGGGGTGTCTGTCTGATAATTTACAAGTGATAACGAGAGCATCGCTACCATACCCAAGGCGTGGAAAAATATGCTTGTGGTAATTTCAACAAAAGGCCATAACTCTGGTGAAATTTGGCAGACGAAACCAAATTCGAACTTGACAACTTATTTTTGGCTAATAAACTCACTTACCAAATTTCATTCCATTCAGTTCAGACTTACCAAAGTTATCATCTGGAAATGATACATATAACATAATATGTCCCGTGTTTTTTTATAAATGGCCGTATAAAAATCACACCAGTCAAAATTTCTCCCGTGAAGCACTGTTTTACATGCCAAAATTGATTTTAAAATTTGCAGTACCATCCAAGCCTTCATCTATGATGCCACAGTGCTGGAATACTGGGCTGGAAAGGATGAGAGGTGTAGGCTGAAGACAGTGGGTAACTGGTATGCTATGACTGGGTACGGTGTTGCCTTTCCTATCGAATCCAAGTGGATCTCTAAAGTCAACAGAGTCATTCTAGCTATGCAACAAACAGGTTAGTAAACAGTTTAAGGCGACACCAATATTTAAGTCTGGTTTACGAACACCGCCGACAACTTTTGTTCCATTCCATTTTTTTTTTATTTTTATTTTTTTTATATTAGTGTACTAGTATTAAGCATGGGGAATAATAGTTCAACGTTACTCAGCTAAAAGGTAGGGTTTTAAAATTATATTCGCATATGACTGGCTAGACAATTTGTGGATTGGAGCAGTATGCACTAATTTCCTATTAATACATGTCTCTATTTTTATTTATTTTATGACAAGAAATGTCTGTTTATATTAAATTTGAATATTAAAAACAAATTTCAAATTCATATTTTATATATAATTATTGTGAAATTTCAGGTAGAACTCCACAATTTAACCAATATACTGTTGTGAGAGTTTTTTTTTTCTTTTTTTTTTTCCCTCCTGCATCTACTTTTTTTTTCCCCACATGTTCGTAAACCAGACTTTAAAATTGGTGTCGCCTAAGTAAACTCTGACTCACTTCTATAATGACTGAGTCATTGGGTTCTCATTTATTTCAGGAATGAAGGGTGTTCCCCATTGAGTAAATAATATTTTGATATTATAAATTCTAATATTTCGTTATTAGCATCTCAAGATTATGCCATTGAGGAATTATTTATTCTATTGACACCGTGGTGTGACAGGAAGACAGCCAATCCTGGTTATGTCACTGCCTCACAATATAATAACACCTGAGTTTGAGTTATTGATGCTTTGTTGTAATATTAATTATTTAGTGAATAAAACATATACATCTATTATAATATATGACCAACATGAGTGGCTTTAAACCCTTTATAAACTAAATACTCATTTATGAGAAGTTCCCTTAGATCTGTTGTTTGTTGAACTTAATATCTGAACATTTCCCACCAATGTATAAGATTCCTTCTGCATTTGTATTATATTTTCATCTGTCTGTCATTGTTCATTTACCTGCACACCCCTCAAAATGAATAATAGACCATTCCAATATATACTTTATAACTGGGTGGGTGCAGCATTAAATATCATATTGGGAGCCTCGCATATATAGGAGAATGCACTGGATTACAAGGTCAAGGTAAATATTGTTAGGCCAGTGCATTCTCTTATATATGCGAGGCTCCCTATGGGAGATTCGCATATATAAGAGAATGCATTGGCACAGGGTTTTCGCAAAATTTCAGGAAGCTCCAGTCATGACAGTGTTATACTACATAACAATGACATAACCATGTTTTAGTACTCACCTCATTTTTGGCCTATTTTCTCTTTTTTTTCAGGAGAAATTGAAAGACTTCAGAAATTCTGGTTCTGGGGAGCATGCCATACTAGAAGGAAAAAGCATGAATCTAGTCAGCGATTAGGAATACTTAACTTTACTAGCGCGTTTATTCTCCTGGCTGGAGGAATGTTTCTTGGTATATTGTTGCTCATAATGGAGCATTGCTACTTCCGTTTCTGTAGGAAAAGTCTACGAAAATATGATAAGAGAGGATGCTGTGCACTTATAAGTCTGGTAAGATAATAACGAATAAAATAATCCCCAGGACCGAGAACATACAACATAATTTGCTCGAAAATGGTGGCAAGATATAACGCTTGGAAATTTCAATATTCCTTTTTTCTATATACCGTAATGCCCTAAATAATCGACTCTGTGAGAGCTTTCCGATGAATGGCAACAAGCTATATTTCTGACTAAATCCTGAAAAGTTACCCATAATTCTGCCGTGGTTAAGGAGTCAATTATTTATGGTATTACTGTCTTCCAAAGAAACCAGCAATTGCTATTAGACAAATGAGCTATCCCAACAACTCATCATTGAAACTGCACAAACCAGATATCGAACAGGTACTCAATCGGATCAGACGGTCCCCATATCATCAAGATACAACAACATTTCTTTAAAATACGCTTTAGTTATCAGAATCGATTAATTTCCCTAACTGTGTTATTTATTTATCAACATTTTGTTCAACCAAATATGACTGTATTATCCCTTGAGTATCACAAAATTTTGCCGTATTACCACTTGATTTTAGTGTTATCCATCTTCATCCGCAATTTTTGTCCGTCCATTTGACGACATTTGGGCCACAAATAATTGCACATCTCGAGAAATAACAAACTTCAAAAATTGATATCTGATCACTCTGAGCTTTGATGGGTGGGTTCCTTGACTCGAATCAAATATTTTTTACCCCGAAGCCAAAGAAATAGTAATTTAGGAGCGTAAATTTGGATAATGCATCTTTAAGGAGATTTTGGCATCATATATTCTCAACAGTTATATTGACATGGGGACAGGATTCATAGCAAAAATTGATACGTAGCTCATTCGCTATCTTTTTTGGTTGAGTTATTTATATATGTGAAGAAAACGATGGATAATCACTTCGATGTGAGATATCTTGCCACTATTTTCAATCAATTTATGACATAGGTTCCTGGCTCTGATCCCCCTCAAATTTATTTTAAGTTCAATTTTAATATCCAAGATTTCCACATCAGATTTCTATCAGCCCTGAAACTAATGTTTCTGAAAGGGATTATCAATTTAAAAAAAAAGAGTGATATTGCATTTCTAGATATTAATAATAATAAGAAGTGCAATGCCAAGCGTGGCATATATGCCCCCGATGCTCAGTTTAGAGAGTGCGCAATTCTAAATATTTGTATGGATGGAGAAAAAAAATTATTTTCTAAACTCAAAAAGTGGGTATCCTTTCCTCTTAAACTGGGCTGTCAATACACCAAAGCAAAACCAAATCCAATGATCTGTGCCCATGTTACAAGCTGAAATGTTCATACAGATACAAAATTCAGAAATTCCCAAGTCAAACAAGGGCTTCAAAAAATTTAAAGTCAAATAAGGGCCATAAATTTGGTAAAAATGAATAGACAAAACCTGTAGTAAGTCGGTATCCTTTCCATGAGCAGTGCTATCACCATGCCAAAGGACAAGGAAATCTGATAACTAACACCCGAGTTACAAGGTCATATGTTCAGACGGACTCAAATTTCCAACTCAAACAAGGGCTGTAACTCTTGTAAAACTAAATGGATGAAACCCGTATTATGTGGATATCCTTTCCCTCCCCCAGCCTGTGCTATCACCATGCCAAACGACAATGAAATCCGATAATTAACACCCAGTTACAAGGTGATATGTTCGGACAGACACAAAATTTACAAATTTCCAAATCAAACAAGGGCCATAACTCTAGTAAAAATGAATGCACGAAACCCGTAGTATGGGTATCATTTCCCCTAGCCTGTGCTATCACCATGACAAAGGACAATGAAATCAGATAATTAACACCCGAGTTACAAGGTGATATGTTCAGACGGACACAAAATTCACAAATTTCTGCTGTGGTTAAGCAGTTGATTAATTAGGGCAATACTATACCTGCCTACTCTCTCTTGAAACATGAGGTAGGGCCAGGGAAAACCAAGATATTTTTAATTGTGGCCTGAACTGCTTTCTCTATATTTCGCCTGAACTGCTTTCTCTATATTTCAGAGCATGGGACAATCACTCTCATTTGAGGCATCTGTAATGGAGGCAGTAGATTTGTACAAGAGACACAAGTGCAAGGATCCACTCTGTGAAACACAATTATGGAAATCGAAACACGAACTAGATCTCACGCTCATGAAAGTGGAAAAGCTGCAAAAACGCCTAAGGTATATATGCTTCATTTTCTTCCTTTATTTACAAAATGCTTACTTTGCAAAATTAATTTTGGAAATACATGTATATATTTGGGGTATATCAAATTTCCAACATATTTTAAATTCAACAACTGATATTTCGAGCTCAAATTATAGATGAATGAACAATATATAGTCAATATTTTAAATGGAATCAAAAGTTAAAAAAAAGACATAAATTTAATATATATAAATGTTTCGGCAGTTTCAGACAAATGTTTATAAATAATGAGCACTGCATGGTCCATGATGTGAGCCTCCATGGTTATTATATTTTCGTCACATTTTGTGCACTTTAAAACATATATACAATCAAAACAAGATCACTGCAGTGCTTACCTTGTGAATGAAGACGACACAGAAAGAAGAATCTAACATCAGTGTAACTGAGTAGAACTTTGGTATGCAATTTCTTTGTGATGCTCCACTAAAAATTAGTTTTCATTCATTGTCAAAGAAGGTAGTGTCATCAGCTCAAACAGGAAGAAATTTCAATTATCATTTTTAAGAAATGAATGTACTTTTAGTGTGTTTTGTTGAAGTGATAGCGCTATGGCCGTTTGCCACATTGTGTGAACCGGTGAATGTGCTCCAACTGCCACAGTGCCATACCCCTCAACACACCCTAAAACATACTCAAACTACATTCATTTCTTATATTTATTTATTACATGAACCTACACTTATTCCATTCAATAAACCCATTCTATAAATTGTGATATTAAACGTTCGTTTAATAACAGGAAATAGTGCCAGGTGACCTTTGACTTCCGGTTTGTCGTCTGTTTACATTTCGTACGCTACGTCTCAAAATACTATGGCTTCCAATAATTTTCCAACAAACTATAATGACTGAAGAGTTTGAAAAGTTATGTCATTAAATATACGCCATTAAATACGCCAAACAGTCTTTATTTATCTGGAACTATTTCTTTACGTGGACAAACAACTCATAGTTTAAACGTGAAACGTCATAGCATGCCGATGTTAGTTTCGCGTCCCATTTGTTTATGTAAGTATGTTTTGTCGAGGTTTTGGATCATGTAATAAATAGAATCTACAACTCGTCCCCAGTTTATAGCAGAAATTACAAAACTCGTCCAGTAAATTAGGTCTGTACCGAGCCTGTAAATTCCGCTATAAACTGGGGACTCGTTGTAGATCCTCTATATAGTGTTTTCATTATTAATTTCTATAAACTCAGCTGCATTATTTTTCTAAAATCGGTCTGCAGTTTGGACATTACACCATGCATCATTGTCCAATATTCTACCTGTGAATTACCAATTAATTAGTCTATGGCTGCGCGCACAAAAAGCACGCACAGTTATTCTATCTTGCACTTTAGTGATCTAGGTCAACAAGATGTGATGTAGGTTCATGTTATGGTGTATTCTATTGGGATATGAAATGCATGACCCAATTGACAGTTGATCAATCACTGATCATGATTTAGTGTAACAAACATGGGCTATGTAAATATTTCACTTTAATAGTGGCTGAGCAACCATTTCTGATCAATAAAACACGTTAACGTAGGGCCCTGCGAATCGATTCGATTCAATTCGGAAACATTTGTCTGATTCAATTTGATTCGAAATCGGCTGACCTGATTCAAATTTTAACGAATCTGTTCTCTCAGGTACATTGACTGCATTTCCATGGTTTATGTTCCCATGGTGGTTGATGTCTGTGCCAAGTTTCACGGAAAGTGATCATAAAACGACTGAGAAAAACTCTGGACAAATTTGTGTCCATGGACGGACGACGGACGGACAAGCTGATTCCAGTATACCCCCCACCCCCACAACTTCGTTGCGGGGGGTATAATGATGTAAACCAAACATGACTGGGATTCCAGGAGTTGAATGTCACAAGGAAGTTACAACCAAAGTCATTCGGAAAACATCACAAGTCACTATCCCATATACGGATATTCTGGCATAGGTCAAGGAGTTCATCATGATACAATTCAAATGGCAGATTTCAGTACAATACTGAAATCGATGACCAAAATAATTCGAAAGCACATTGAATGAGTTACTCCCCATCCACCACTCATCGCATTCAGTGATTCACATCAATTAATATTTATTAGGAAATTGAGATGCATGCATATTGCGCAGAAGACGCATTAATAGTTAGGTAATATATAATCCATTGGCAATCAGTTACATTTATTAATAGGTTTTCGGTTCGTTAGGGCTACCAATATAAGTGTTTAACGAACTGATCCACCTCTTCATTGTTAATACACTAGATATATCGATTTGATTCAATTTCGATGCGATTTCGAATCTCTTACCGATTCAATTCGAGATTTGATTCGAAATAAAAATCCCTGATTCACAGGGCCCTACGTTAACCTTTCTATACTAAAACATCATTAACCTCTTTGCTGCTATGACGTCCGTAACTATTACGGACGTAAAAGTGCACTAGCAGTAGGCCACTATGCATAACTGGAACTCAGAGATTGGTGCATCGGAATAACTGTATCTCAAGGTTTCAAACAGTGTATGATGTTCCACGATTGTGAACGATAATAGCCTTTCAACTGAGTCAGTTTTATGGTTCTTGTGATATTCCCGTTATATTTTCCCACTGGAAAATGGCAATAACGTCAACAGCCCAGCACAGGCCAGCACACTACGTCATAACGTCATTTAGCAGCGAAGAGGTTAATGAGTAGTTATCCCATAGGAAATGTTTAGATAATAAGTTCAACAAACGACGGTTGAACTTATTATCTAAACATTTCCCTCAATAAAGATTACTCCTTCTGCACTTTTATTTATCTGTCGTCTGCTTTTATCACCCTAACATCACTCCAAGTCAATTATAGACCATTCCGATGTACATATTTTAACTGAATTGGAGATACCATTTAGTATAGAAAGGGTTAATATGGAAACTCATGATTTATTATACAATTCGTACATTTTCCTGTCGCATGGCTGAGTTTGAAATCCCCTGTTTATACTATTTGCTTTTCCATTCCAGAATTCATGGTATCAACACCGACACAACCCATAGTGCATCTGGATCGCAAGTTGACGTAAGAACAAACAATGAGAGTTCTTTCACTCATGAAAATAAATTTTTAGACAGTAGTTACAGTCGACATCGGCCGGCGCAAGCAATTTGCGCAAATACAATGAATGCAAATGGTGGTGTCCTCAATGGGAGTGATGAGAGTTTAAGTCAACTGACACTACGGCGCTCACCCAGTTACACAAGGGCAGTTGAACAATTGGAAGAGGAGATTCCACCTTCTCAAATGTTGAGATACTATGATGGGAAATATTATGTCAATGTGAACAGTAAGCACTGACGAAGGCGATATATTCAGGATGTGTCTAAAACATATATTCTCATTCTTCCGTGGTGTCACACAAAATGCCAAATTAAACTAAGTCATTCCATTAATTCAGAGGATTTCAGCTTCATCAATTTCAGGAGATTAATATATGATTTGTCAAGGTGGATAAAGATTCATATATGTTGTGCAAACAAATTTATAATTTATAATTGCTTTTCCAGTGTAAGATAGATTCACCTATAATATTATCCAAATTATGCATCCTAGCCGAAGTTCATCAGCGATAAGTTTGTATTAAACATGGAGTTTTATTTATAAGGGGCAGTTTGTAGGTTTTTTTTCTTTCTTGGAAAATCTTCATTTCAATTTTACTGGTAGCTTTCAGGGAATTAATAAAATATTTCTTCAAATATTATTGAAAACAATGTGAAATTCTGCTACATTTGAATGTCAACTTGAGAAGATTAACCCTTTCCATACTACAAATATACTCATTGACAGGTTGTTGTACTTATCTGAACATTTACCCCAAATGAATACAAATTCTTCTGCATCTGCTCATTTTCCCTGAACACCCCTCCAAATGAATAATAGACCATTCCAATGTATATTTTTGTACCTGAGTGGGAGAACCCATTTAGTAAAGGGCTAAATATTATAAGCTGACACAACTGGTTGACATGTAACTTCTGATCGATAATGCCATTAACGGCAGAAACAACATTGTTTGTTGATAAAATCTACACTCACATCACTAAAATGACTTGATCTTTTTCTCTGAAAAAATATGATGCAACATTATTCGTAAACTTCACTTCTACAAAATATATTTGAAAATAAGTGTTAAAGCTGATTAGAGATAGAATAGCATCCACAAAATTCCGGACTCATTCGAGGTCAGAATGTTTGATAATAATAATTGGCCTTCGAAATTAGGAAAAATGTCCCACAGCAAATTTAATACTGTGGCATGTTATATGCCATACAGTAATGCCCTAAATAATTGACTCCTTAACCACAGCAGAATTATGGCTTGTTGATGAATGGCAACAAGCTATATTTCTGTTTGTTGGCCATTGTTGCCATTCATTGGAAAGCTCTCAGCTCGCAAAATTTCAGGAAGCTCCAATCATGAAGTGTTAAGAAGCATGAACAGTATGTGTGACTTTACACCTTTCTTCACTAAATAGTTTCTCCTATTCAGTTATAAAACTTATAATAAAAGTATACATTGGAATGATTTATTATTCATTTGGGGAGGGGTACTCGGGTAATATAAGCAGATGACAGACAGACGAAAAGATAAGTGTTGAAGGATTCATATTCATGGGAAATATGGTCGTTTGTTGAACTTATTATCTGAACATTTCCTGAGGGAATTACTTGTCAATGAGTATTTAGTATATAAAGGGTAAAGATGGAGCATCAAAATTAATTACATAATGATAAATCTATCTTGATGAATTTTCTATCATCATTTGAATGAGATGCTGAATATTAGGGTTTGGTGACACAGGGATTTATGACATATTTACACTCATATATAAATGCTTTTATATTGTATGGTAGTAACTTATGAGTGATTGAAACAGACAATTGAATCACTGAAATTGGCTGGGTGCCTAATACAATATAAGAAATGGATGTTAATTTTGTTAGTTCCATGAATGGAAGTTGGTCTCGATGACATGTATTTGTGTAGGCTTTCACGTCCACACAAAATATCAGACCAACTTTAACCCTTTACCCAACAGAAGGGCCCTGTGCCAATGCATTCTCTTATATATGCGAGTCGACCATAGGTCGCCTCGCATATATAAGAGAATGCATTGGCTTAACACATTAAAAATTATAAAATTGTTAAAGAATGTAAGAAAAAATGGTAAAAAGTGTTAAAAAAGAGAGTTTTTTAGGCCAATGCATTCTCTTATATATGCGAGGCGACCTATGGTCGACTCGCATATATAAGAGAATGCATTGGCACAGGGCATAACTGTAACTATCACAATGTGGTCAAGGAGCCGGTTCCAATGATATCCATATTTGTATGGTTCTATTGAGACAGACCGAAGATATTTTAGGCTGTTGAAGCTTTATTTGGCCGGTTTGTTGGGTAAAGGGTTAATACATCCATACTCCATGGAATGCAACAAAATCAACAACTATTTGTTGAATAGATATCAATAAAAAATATTTGTCACAGATCCCTGTGTTTGGTGTGCCATTTCATAATTTATCATATGTGTATTTAGGGAATAAATGTTATGAATAAGTTTGTTAATGTATTAATGCTGTTGGGTTGAGTGAGAGTAAGTTTATGTAACATAGATAACATTGCTATCAGGAGCTAATGGGATGGCTTACTAGTAATGCCCATTTAACCTGATTTAACCTTTACATTAACCCTTTCAGTGCCAAGTCCGATTTTTGTATCAACCCATATTTCCTTGATCATTTTTCAAATTTATTGATTATAATAATGTGATACATTGATGGAAAGAGCTCTATTGATTATTATTATGTAATACATTGATGGAAAGAGCTCTAAGAGCTCTTTCCATCAATGTATTACATAATTATAATCAATAGAGCTCTTTCCATCAATGTATCACATTATTATAATCAATAAATTTGAAAAATGATCAAGGAAATATGGGTTGATACAAAAATCGGACTTGGCACTGAAAGGGTTAAGTAATCATTAGAAAAGAATAATTAGCTAAAACATCCGATCAAACAGCATGGGTTCTAACTGATGTTCTTCTGATGTGTCCATTTCATTTTTTCTATAAAGAGTTAAAAACTGCTAAAATCTCATTATTAAAGTGATTTGGATCACTCTACTTTGGAGTGTTCAGAAGGTTATAGCAAATTATCCTGCCCAAAGTAGTTATTTTCACAATTTTATATCAAAATATACAGAAAACAGTGTAATTGTTATATAGTCTGGGTACTAACTTATCAGTTATATTCTGAAAATAGGCTTTAATATATTACAAACCTTCAAGGTGTATCCAAATCAAGTTTCAATTACCAAGATATATAGGCTTGTATGGCAAATTCTATGAATTATGAAAATTTCTTTCACAAATTGTTTTTGATTTCTGTTCTGTTTTTGGGGAACTTTATCTTGTAAATATTGTATTTGGGAATTTACAAGGAGCTTGATATCATATTTAATGATCTTACAGCTTTAACAACGGTGTCATGAGCAGCGTGTTATCTGCGATTTCTGCACCTGACACTGAATTAAAATATGAATGTCAAATGCAATAACAGGACAGCACTGCAAAAAGTGCAATTGGACGTCGCATTATTATTGTTGAAACAATTAATCTACTATAGTCAATGTCGACGAGAATTTCAGCCAAACTCAACTACAAAATTGCCAGTCGACCAATTGCCATTTTTGTCTAGGATAACACTATATCCATGACTGATTATACAGTCAGTAAATAAACCAGCCTAATCATGATTACATTTGCAGTCAAACAAACATGTGCTCAATGTCCTAAAGTTATACATGGAGAGTCAGGATCTGCTTTTCGTACTACGGTATATGTGATAAGGTGCTGACTTGCTGACAACTAAAAATTTACTTGTGACCATTGACTAGTCGACTAATAATTTACCTTAATCATTTCAATACTACGCATATGGTTTGATTAATTTAAATGATCTATTGTCCAGGCTATTCGTGTAAACATTGTGGTCCATTCAAAATTCACATCTGATTGAAATGATTAAGCATCACCCTATGTTTATAGTTACTCTATCATGACACAAAACCACATGATAATTACATCATTACATATATGTACTTACATACACTTAACCAATTACTTGTTCTAAGACACTTTTTAAACATAACAATTATCCCAGTTATTTGTACAAGCCAACCGCATACAGTGAACCAGCACCAGAATGACAAGCTGACTGTAACTCCTTTAACATGTGAGTGGTGCAAAGCAAAGGGTCTCAAGGGTCAAAACTAAGAGAAATTTGGACAGCCTATAACTCTAGTCACACACTGCTTTAATTTTTTCATGACCGGAGCTGTGCTGGTGGATCATTAAAGACCCTGTGGCAGTGCATTCTCTTATATATGCGAGATTCCCTTGCATATATAACATAATGCACTGGCTTACAATATCAAGGTAAATGTTGTTAAGCCAATGAATTCTCTTTAATATATGCAAGGCTCGCTATGGGAGACTCACATATATATATAAGAGAATGTATTGGCACAGAATTTTTCGCAAAACTTCATATTACTGTTAGTACAAAACTCAGCAGCCGCAGCTGGCAAGCATCATATTCATGTTGCTGTCAACACAGTGACTACAAGTTAAACATTATAACCAATGAGCTACCAAGCTCTACAAAACCACAATACACAGCAGCTCTTATGTTATCTTCTCACAGGCCCATACTGATTCACTTTCGGCACAGGACAATTCTGTGATGGACACCATATTTTCACAATTAACCACGGCAGAACATGTGATGGATATGTGACATTCGGTACAATTCTGATGGGTTCCTGGCCCTCCGACCGCAAAATTAGCCACAGCAATGAGACCTGATTATAATTCTTCAAAATATCTTACTTCTCGAACTGTAATCACTTATTATAGCTTTTGACTAAATCAAAATGTACATGAGAGAACAGTTGTATGATTATTGCAATGATATGTCAGTGCTTCACAGGAGACGGTTGCGGGTGGAATTGCACCCGTCATCACCCGTAACTTTCAATTTACTGGTGCTAAAATATACTCCCGCCCCTCCTGCTATGATGAGTTTGTGGACTGTAATCATTATAGCACTTAGTCAACACTCAAATTTTTTTTATTTACTGGTCACAGTAAGAATTTAATTCAAAAAGGAAAAAAGAAATATTAATTTTTATTGTAATATATTATTCTGGGTCACATGTGTCTAACTTATGTGGTGTAAAATGCAGCTGTCCGATAATTTACGAGCACTAAAAATTGCTCTCATCAAAATCGCTCCTGTGAAGCACTGATATGTCAGTCACAAACAAATATCAAATAGTGTGTTCAAAATGTATGTGTACTTGTAATTTCATGTATGATCATTTCAAGGAAAATAAATAATATTTTACAGATTCATGTCATTCTATGATGACGATCTATCTATTGGTCATCTGCTTTATTCCAGCAATGATAGGACATCTATTGGAAGTGGTCTGGAGTGGGTCCAGGGCAGTGTTCGCGCTGTCGGTAGCCAAATTAGCCAATGGCTAATCTTTTTCGAATTTGGCTAATGAAAAAATTCATTTGGCTAAACTTTTGGCTAAACTTTTTTGGAACCCAAATGGAGACTGAAAGCATTGGAGCCAGAAAGCTAATTAAAAAAAGCGCTCAATAGATCGACATTCAAGACAAAGTTAGGTGACGAAAGTATTTCATTATTTTCGTACTTATGAAATATCGTACAAAGGGAAACCCGATCGACAACTCTATCAACCAAGCGATCACAAAGTGATATGCAATCATCTTTAGTTTTCACAAGACGGACATGCAAAGACGCATGGACATTAAACCGACCGTGGTTGAATTATGACAATGTGAAGAAAGCAATGTTTTGTAAAGTGCATTGACGCCGGTATATAAGCAATTTGTTCGTAACAGGCTGTTTTAATCTGGAGAAAGATTACGTCACTCTGCACGAAGCAGCAAAAGGTCATTATTAATTATTACGTTTAATCCCCTAATCCCCCATTCAGCCCATTGTCTGTCTGGTCACTCACGGCGCTCCTGCACAATGCATGTTTATGATGACATTGTATTTTTGACGGTCGAGGTTTATGAGCACCAAGTGTAAGACAATAGCTTAATCAGCCAAATGTGAATCACGACATATATTTTGTGGCTATTTGTCGTCAATACCGATACAGTCAAAATAATATGCATGCTTTTATGACAGATTGTAATTTAATAATGGCGTAACAATATTAAGTTATTAGTTTCCAGATGTCACTTAGATATTTTCGCAAGGATAAATATTTAATGATTTAAAAAAAGATATTGATATAAAACAAAAAAATAATGACATTAAGAAGGACAATCCCAGGTTACCCCCTCCAAATCACTCTTTCACATAAAGATTAATAGATTTTTAATAAATGATATATATAAAAATACTTCTAGTTCATCAAAATTATTTAAATTATTGTGTATTTTACCTGTGTATGCAGGGGGGGGTGAAAAAAAAAATTCCGGCACGTATGCCGGGGTGGGTGGGTGGTCAAAGCCACCAACAAGCAATTTTTTCCGCGACTAAAAAAAAAAATTCCTACTTGTTTTTTAGTGTTTTGGCAATGAGTTGGGCTTCAAAACCACTTTGAATGAGAGAAATAATGTAATTCTAACTGGTAAACTGACTGCAGGCAGTTATCGTGTTGTATTTTGTTGCAAATATTGAAATCCAAGATGGCCGCTGGCAGCCATGTTTTTTTGGCCGAATGACCTCAAAATGACTCATTCCTATTTACATGTCCATGTTAACATCCATGATAAATAGTATGCACAGAAATTCATATACAGCTGTTTACAGTGAATTTCCCCCCGAAAATCTCTGTTTTAGTGTTAAAAGGGGGGTGGGTGTCAAAAAATGGTCGGAAAAAACTGCCGAAAACGGGAAAAAAATTGGCGGTGGGGGTGGGTGGGTACAAAAAATGATCGAAAGGGAAAAAATGCCATACGTGCCTGAAATTTTTTTCCGACCCCCCCCCCCCCCCCTGGTGTATGTTAGATTTTACGTTTTAGTCATTAATTGTGAACCGACCAGAAAACGATGATTTAATTTGGCCAAAATATTTTTTAATTTGGCCAAAAAACATTTGGCTAAAGTTTTTTTCATTTGGCTAATATAATTTTCATTTGGCTAAACTTTTGGCTAAAGCTTTTTTCGGTCCAGCGCGAACACTGGTCCAGGGTTATTAATATATATTCAATCACTAGTACTGTGATTGCTTGGTGATCGGCGATGAATAATATAAAAAAAAATTATTGCAACAAAATATTTATTTTAACAAAAACAGAGTTATATTCATGTTCTCTTAACATGAGTATTTGTCGAATATAAACAAAAGAAACAAATGCGTAGGGCCATTATTATAAATATTTATGTTTGCAGTCACCCTACCCACATTTTTCCACGTGGGTAGGTATACAAGGTAGGAAAACATAATTTTGTTGTTGGAAGCCTGTATATGCCTTTAGGTTTAATACCCGTTTATAGTGTTTTTGTTTAGTTTTAATATGTCACTTTATGTTTTAGCTCATACCGGCTCCTTGTTATGGCAGAAATAAAATTCAGATTTAAGTGCAATTTTTTCAGCACATTCAGTGCATACAAAAATGAAAGTGTCAATGACACTGTAGCTCAACTTGGAAAGGGAATAATTTAATGTGGAGCAATTAGGAATGCTGAAAGTTGAAATGTCTAAGTAATACTAGATTATTAACATGAAGAGATATATCTCATATATATTTTGAAGACCTCTGTTTGTCTGTCTGTCTGTCTGTATGTCATTTATACAAATCTACGATTCTCGACCGATCGGGACGAAACTTGGTACGTGTGTGTAGTTTGACCAGGCGGTCGACGTTGTCGTATTGGCGAGCCTTGCGGCGCCCGCTTCGCGCATGCGCAGACGAGATCTCGGAAACGGGTGGAGCTATCGACTTGAAATTTGCTATGTGAATGTATCTTGCCCAGGATACGATTTTATCGGGTCGTCGAGCCCGTGTGACGCCAGCTTCGCGCATGCGCAGACCAGATCTCGGAAACGGGTGGAGCTATCGACTTGAAATTTGGTATGTGAATGTATCTTGCCCCGGATACGAATTTTATCGGGTCGCCGACCCCGTGCGACGCCAGCTTCGCGCATGCGCAGACGAGATCTCGGAAACGGGTGGAGCTATCGACTTGAAATTTGGTATGTGAATGTATCTTGCCCCGGATTTTTGAATAGCCCGGACAACGTCGGGCTGGGTAGAGCTATCGACTTGAAATTTGGTTTTCGAATAGCCCGGACAACGTCGGGCTCATCGGCTAGTCTCATATATATTTTGAAGACCTCTGTTTGTATGTCATTGATACAAATCTAAGATTCTCGACCGATCGGGACGAAACTTGGTACATGTGTGTAGTTTGACCAGGCGGTGGATGTTGTCGTATTGGCGAGCCCGTGCGGCGCCCGCTTCGCGCATGCGCAGACGAGATCTCGGAAACGGGTGGAGCTATCGACTTGAAATTTGGTATGTGAATGTATCTTGCCCCGGATACGAATTTTATCGGGTCGCCGAGCCCGTGCGACGCCAGCTTCGCGCAAGCGCAGACCGGATCTCGGAAACGGGTGGAGCTATCGGCTTGAAATTTGGTATGTGAATGTATCTTGCCCCGGATACAAATTTTATCGGGTCGGCGAGCCCGTGCGACGCCAGCTTCACGCAAGCGCAGACCGGATCTCGGAAACGGGTGGAGCTATCGGCTTGAAATTTGGTATGTGAATGTATCTTGCCCCGGATACGAATTTTATCGGGTCGCCGAGCCGTGCGACACCAGCTTCGCGCATGCGCAGACGAGATCTCGGAAACGGGTGGAGCTATCGACTTGAAATTTGGTATGTGAATGTATCTTGCCCCGGATACGAATTTTATCGGGTCGCCGAGCCCGTGCGACGCCAGCTTCGCGCATGCGCATACCAGATCTCGGAAACGGGTGGACCTATCGACTTGAAATTTGGTATGTGAATGTATCTTCCACCGGATACAAATTTTATCAGGTCGCCGAGCCCGTGCGACGCCAGCTTCGCGCATGCGCAGACCAGATCTCGGAAACAGGTAGAGCTATCGACTTGAAATTTGGTTTTTGAATAGCCCGGACAACGTCGGGCTCATCGGCTAGTCTCATATATATTTTGAAGACCTCTGTTTGTCTGTATGTGTGTCTGTATGTCATTTATACAAATCTAAGATTCTCGACCGATCGGGACGAAACTTGGTACGTGTGTGTAGTTTGACCAGGCGGTCGTCGTTGTCGTATTGGCGAGCCCGTGTGGCGCCCGCTTCGCGCAGACGAGATCTCGGAAACGGGTGGAGCTATCGACTTGAAATTTGCTATGTGAATGTATCTTGCCCCGGATACGAATTTTATCGGGTCGCCGAGCCCGTGCGACGCCAGCTTCGCGCATGCGCAGACGAGATCTCGGAAACGGGTAGAGCTATCGACTTGAAATTTGGTTTTTGAAAAGCCCGGACAACGTCGGGCTGGGTAGAGCTATCGACTTGAAATTTGGTTTTTGAATAGACCGGACAACGTCGGGCTCATCGGCTAGTATATATATATAAAAGTAAAATCCAAGATAGTTACTGGTGGCTATGTTTTCCAGTAAAATTCAAAAACATTTGACAGCTTCCATCTAGTAAGATCAATATGAAGATTAATATGAAGTCTGGAGATGATCGGATGAGGGAAGTGGATTGTAGGGTGTGCCAAAGGATTTAGTCATGCAAAGAGTAAAATCCAAGATGGTTGCCAGTGGACATGTTTTAAGACCAAATGAACCTAAAATGACTCGTTCCTATCTACATGTACATCCCAATGTCACAAGCCATGACAAATTTCATGATGATCCAACTAAAGGTACGACCTGTAGCCCATGCCAAAGGATTTAGTCATGCAAAGAGTACAATCCAAGATGGCTGTTGGCGGCCATAATTTTAGCTGAATAACCTAAAAATGGCTCGTTCTCATCTACATGTCAATGTCAACATCCATAACAAATTTCACAATGATCTGACAAAGGTGCGACCTGCAGCCGGTGCCAAAGGATTTAGTCATGCAAAGAGTAAAATTCAAGATGGCTGCCAGCGGCCATGTTTTTTGGCTGAATGACCCCAAAATTACTCATTCCCATCTACATGTCAATATTAACACCCATGACAAATTTCATGATGATCAGACTAAAGGTACGACCTGTAGCCCGTGCTAATGGATTGGATTTTGAAATCCAACATGGCCGATGGCAGCCATGTTTTTTGTCCGAATGACCCCAAAATGATTCGTTCCCATCTACATTCCAATTTCAACAACCATGACAAATTTCATGATGATCAGACTAAAGTTACAACCTGTAGCCCGTGCTAAAGGATTTAGTCATACAAAGAGTAAAATCCAAGATGGCTGCTGTCGGCCATGTTTTTTGGCCGAATGACCCCAAAATGACTCGTTCCCATCTACATGTCATTGTTAACATCCATGACAAATTTTATGATGTAGGCCGTGCCAAAGAATTTAGTCATGCAAAGAGTAAAATCTAAGATGGCTGCCGGTGGCCATGTTTTTTGACCGTATGACCACAAAAGTACTCGTTCCCATCTACAGTACACTCAGAGTGTGGTATAAGGAAAACACTCAACACAGTGGGGATATTTTTGGGAGAGTGATTCACGGTGGCCCACTCAACAGCGTGGGCCTTAGTGAGGATTAGCAATGCGCTATAGTCTAATCAACAAGGTGACGGCAGTTTATTCCCACCTCACTACATAACACCGCGAATCACCGTGAAACACGGTGGATTGCCGACAATCACTGCGAAACGCTTATACATGTATTCGCAACTGAATAGCATTGCATTTTTCACCATCTACTTTTTATTTGTTTTCATTTAAAATAAATTGAAAAAGACAACATAGTAATGTACAATTAAAATTAGCTGTATACGGAAGACTTTATTATACTGTGGTCAGTTTGTGTGCTTCGCGCACATTTTTATCTTTTAAACTAAATATATCGCGTATTTATCAATATATCATTGTAATAATAATAATATCATTTTCAAACTTTAGTAAAACTAACACCGTTATATCACCCACCAGGTTACTCGTGTTACCTTTCCAATTTTGGTTTAATGATCTTTATTTGCATCCAATTTTCCCGGGATACATGTACATAGATTATCGGTATCAATTAAAGTCAACCTATATTGTATACCTCCTTCCAATTACGTACAGGTATAATTCGGAAGCTCGAGGCTTGCTTAATTGTGAAACAATATAATCTGCATTCTGAATGGCAAAGTGAACACTACATGTAAATGTAGCTCATATGGTTATGATTGAAACTCGCACCCTATGCGGCGCTGCAATGGGGACAATTAATTTTGACACCTCTTACAGACATGGCGGAACTTTCAAAGGTTATGTAAGAGCTAGCTGACACCCATTGTCTGAAATAACACGCACAGTCATATTTCATATTTTTTTTTCATGTGATTCCTAGTGGTCACTGACATTTTGTTTTATCATTTTTAGCTGGTATATATATTTACACTATACACCCGTTTCATCCACTTCATGTTATTATACACCCATAGCATGATAATCATTAAAATTCAAAAGTGCATTGGTTTTAGGGAAGTAGTTCCGCCCCTTCCAAATCCTCCAGGGTTAAATCCAAAACCCCAATAAATAAAAAAAACCATATATACGCTAGCTGAATCAGACTTTCCTCGGGAGAGTTTATGCATGCATTGATATAGGGACCTGAACAAATGAGAGAGCTAGGGAATGTTATCCATATTTGTGTTTCGCGCATATTTCGATCTTTTAAACATTTTGCTAAACAAGATAGCATTATTAAAAATAAATTAAAACAGATTTAATTGTTTTAATGGACTTGAATCATTATATTATACATATATGTGTGTGTGCATGTGTGTAAATAATACGAGATTTGCGCTTAAAATTTGAAATAAGTGATCGAGGGACGGAAGAAATCCATACAATAACAAATTGTTTATTTATTTTACCTATACATGTAGCTGGTTAATCATTCTGGATTTTCTGAAAATATCAACCATAATATAAATATAATGTACAGCAGCATACAATGCATGGCCCACTGAGTGTATGTTTTAGAATAAACTACAGTAAAGGTTTTTTTTAGCCTAGAACAAAATCCAATGATTTCATCCATTAAAAACCTTCTTGCGCGAATGTGCCGGTACACGATAAAGAGCGTTTTAATTTATAATCATTTTTACTCGTTTTCAAAACTGATGTATATTGTTTTGTGAATGCTCATTGGTCACGCTATTTATTTTACGTATTTTTTTCCGTTGTATTTGAACATTTGTTGCACAGGCTTCACGATTATTAACTTCAAGTGATAAGCGCCGACTGCTACGTATGCGCGCAACAGTTTGTCTCAAATAAATTGTTATAAAAACACAGGTTTATGGCCGCGGACATAAGCCAATTAAGTGTGATGTAATTGATCCATGAACTTAACAAATGGAGATTCTATCACCATTCGACACGAAAATGGGACCTTTAAACAGACAAGTTTCATTTTCGTCGAACACGAAAAAGCAAATTTATTGACGGCAGCTTCGGCAGTCTGAGGGTTAATTAATACCAAATGCACAGAACTCCTTCACGATATTCCGATAGTACTGTGTTTACTCTATATTCTCTGAAACTTTGGTGTAAAAATTCCCAATAGAACGACTTTTATCAGGAGTTTACTAAAACCGCAAAATATTGAGAAATTAGTGCAATTTTCTGAAATTTTCGCATTATTTCATCGCATAAAATCAATTAAAATACGACAAGCAACTAGAAATGTTTTTGAACATTGTAGAAGGGGTACATGTCCCTGATATATATTTAAATTTCTCGCATAAACTATGACAGATACCAAAGTTATAATTAGTTTTATAGACCCACCCTAAATCCCCCATAGTAAATGCATGCGGCCGTAAAGCACGTGGCTTTGTTTGGATACTTTCTGGCCCACAATGCATCATTCTCGCTATCTGTAAAATGGTCTATGCATGACGTGATACAATATAGATGTCGGCGTTTTGAAGCGATTCTCTGTGATCCGCGGTGATTCCCAGTGGTCACCGACAAGTCACCCGGACGTTTGTTTATTCAACTTAATCCGATCCACTCGGGTTCACCGTGGAAAAATCACCGTGAATGCCGGTGACTCACAGTGGGCTTAGTGGGGTTCCCACCGTGTTGAGTGTTTTCCTTATAACACACTCTGAGTGTACTGTACATGTCAATATTAACATCCATGACAAATTTCATGACGATCAAACGAACAGTACGACCTGTAGCCCGTGCTAATGGATTGAATTTTGAAATCCAAGATGGCCGCTGGCGGCCATGTTTTTTTGCCATATGACCCCAAAATGACTCATTCCCATCTACATGTCAATGTCAACATCCATGACAAATTTCATAATAATCCGACCAAATGTACGACCTGTAGCCCGTGCTAAAGGAAATTGTTGACGAATCACGCACACACACACGGACGACGGATACCAAGCCATGGCAATAGCTCAAACTTTACAAAGTAAAGTTGAGCTAAAAACTGCTTTCTAATCTGGCCGTGAGAGGGCCAAATAATAATTTGGACAGGTGACTATTGAGGCCAGTATGTTGGGTGACTGCAAACACACCACATTTTTTTATGGCATCGTTTGTCCTGCTCTTCCAACCAAAACACGTGACTGCGTATCAATATTTCAGTCATATAACCCTTTCAATTGTATTTCATTGCGGATTTTATTGTAATATTTTAGGCCCATTTGGACATTAAATTTTCGGATATTGTGGATGACTGAACCAGGGAAATATCCAGGGCTGTTTTGATATCTGTTACAGATTTGGAAGCCAAAATGTCCCCAAATTCACAGTGAGCAGTATTTAGTCAACCTGAAATTTCCACTTTTTCAAGCCATGGTTACCAAATTCACAATTAAAATGCATTTTAAACCGAAAAACATGCCTCGAAGTGTCTTCAAATTACCAGTGCCGCTGCAGGTTTGTCCCCATGTAGTTCATTCTGAAAGTGGACAATGCAATTTGCAAAAAGGAAATATTGACAATTAATAGATGTCAAGAATGCCTCTCAATGACAAATTAACTGTCAAGATTTCTATTGGATTGGGGGAATGCAACATCGTATTCAATCATATTATGTCTCTGAATTTTCTGATTATTTTTTTTTGCTCTTCTCAGCTGAATTGGATAACAATGTAACATTTATTTTCAAACCGGTCTGGCACATCCTATAAATGTATACCTTCAATTATAAAGTATTATAAATTAAATTCAACTAATATACAGTAATGACCTAAATAATCAACTCCTTAACCATAGAGAATTATGGGCAATTTTTTCAGGATTTATTCGGGAATATGGCTTGTTGCCATTCATCGGAAAGCTTTCCGATGAATGGCAACAAGCCATATTTCCGACTAAATCCTGAAAAATTTACCATAATTCTGCTGTGGTTAAGGAATCAAAATGCTATGTTTTGTGTCAGTTCCTCATATATTATGTTTTGTGCATTTGCACATTTTGAAGTTGTGGTACTCACCAACATCGAAACCATGTGATTCCCCACCGTGGAATCATCAGCATGGATACTGTCAGATACAGACTCACTTTCAAGTGATTTCATTACATAAAAAAGTGGTAATGATTTATTGTGACACTATTTTTCAATCATTTCTGTAAGATCTAATTTTGAATTATTCCTCTTAACAGTTGAATTCAGGATGTGCCAGATAGACCTGTCAGATAGACCTTAACCCTTTCATGGGAGCTGTGGTGGTGCAGCATTAAAGATACGGTGCCAGTGCATTCTCTTATATATGCAAGTCTCCCTTGCATATAAAGAGAATATGCACTGGCTTACAAGGTCAAGATAAATATCATTATGCCAATTCATTCTCTTATATATGCGATGCTCCCTATGGGGGACTCACATATATAAGAGAATGCATTGGCACAGGGTTTTTGCAAAATTTCAGGAAGCTCAGTCATGGGAGGCTAAAACCATTTTTGCTTCTATAGCTTCAAAAATTGAAAATGTTATATCTGAGTTGAGAAAGAAAACCCACATCAAAAAGATAGTGAGCTTCTTATCACCATGGGGTGCTGGGGCAGAGGACAACTGCCCTTCCTGCCCTCCACCAGGGGGGGGGGGGCACAAATTAGCCTTTAATACTTCATGGAATGGTAAGAAATGCCTAATATTATCATTATATCGTTATGAAAGAAATATAAAAGTTGCTTAAAGGACCCCAAGGCACCCACAGTGAGTAAATGTGCAAGATATGTAAAAGTCTGTAAAAACATCAACAGTAAGAAGAACATTGAGACATAGATAAAACAAATTCTTATATTCATTATTGATATTTCTCCAATAACAATATTTTGTGTGCTGAAACCATTGTAACGTAATCGAAACTGTTAAAAGTAATTTGTCAACAAACATCGCTAATCATGTAGTAAGTTCAAATATTTTAGTCTGAATATTATTTTAAGAATATTTGTTATTAAAGTTTTGCTTAAACTTTGGTATCTTATTGGACTACATGGACTTTTATCGGTAATTCCACTCTAAACAGTAATATTTACATAACAATAACAATCTCATTATTGGAGAGTTATTAATTATGAAAATAATATCAACATCAATTTAATTTTGTCAAGTACTTGTTGATGATATTTGTTTTACAAACTGTTATGTTATTTTGCATGAACCCACTTCGAAGGCCTTTAGTCCATTGAGGGGATACTTAAACAAATGTGTCATTGCCCTTTCTATACTAAATGGATTCTCCCACTCAGTTATAAAAATATACATTGGAATGTTCTATTCAGGGAGCAAATTAACTGGCATCGCATCGCAATTTGCTACCCACATTTGGATAATAGCTATGCAATTTGGTATGACTTTGCTATGATTTTAGAACAATGATATCTAATCATGTCATTGTGCGGTTATTTGCTAATCAAAATTTCAAAAGTAATTTGCTCCCTGGTTCTATTATTCCTTTGGATGAATGTTGAGAAAAATTGAGCAGAGAACAGTACTGGTTTGACAATAAGATGATCATAAGACAAGTGCTGAAGGATTCATATTCATTGATAGGAAATGTTCAGAAAATAAATTCAACAAATGGCCTATGGTCGTTTGTTGAACTTATTATCTAAACATCTCCTAAGGGAACTACAGTAATGCTCTAAGTAATCGACTCTTTAACCACAGCAGAATTATGATTCTCTCTCCAACATTATATTACCAGTCCTTCCCATCCGACCCCCACTCTCCACTCATATTGATGTTATTACATATACATGTATGCTATCGGGATTGGAAAATAACTATGTTTACATCAATGAGTATTTAGTATAGAAAGGATTAATTAATGTGAGTTTGAAAAAGTTTGTTGTTCGAAGTGTTGACCGAAAAATATTCCTCATCATTTAGGTATATATTGTCGTAATAACGTCAGTTGGAGAAGGGGGCAATCAATGTTAAATTGTCAGACCTCATTTTCTACACTAATTCTCCATCGTGTCTATTACATGCAAAAACCTGTCTTCGGCATTATAGAGTACACTTGTGATAACTGTCTCACTTGACTAGAAATCATATCCCCCAAAGATGTCAAACTGCAGACTCAATTGATGTCCAGTGAAAGATAAGAACACTTTAGTCTGCAAATAGTGTGTCTGTCATTTGCAGAATGAGGTGATCAGAGGGTAAATTTAGTGATGCTATCCCACACAGTGGGCTAGCATCACCAAATTCACCCTCTGGGGACCTCATTCTGCTTAGGTCTCATCTTCTGGGAAGTATATATAGTCTCAAATTAACATTGTTTTTCCCTTCTGTTCAGTTTCTATATCCCGTAATTTCCAGAAGATATAAATTGCATAATTGAGGTGACTAAGCATAATGAGGTTCCCAGAGGATTGTGCATCAAAGATGGTTCGTGGTTGAGTTTTTTAACCCATAAGAGTGAATCTGATGGACGAACTATTAAAGAACCATAAATCAGAACTAAGGGCAATAACTCAGGTAAATTCACCCTCTGGGGACCCCATTCTGCAAATGACAGACACACTTTTTGCAGGCTTATGAATACTGAATCATTATCCAATCTCTTCCTGGTAATTGTTCACAAAGAAGTCCTGCCCTTTGGGATACACCCTGATCGACACAGCTGGATTGGAGAACTGATAGTCTAATGGATATGTCCGCCTGTCCTGAAATATAAACTTGAAGGTAGAAATCTATTGAATAATACAGTAAAACCTCTCTAAACCGAACACCCTTCGGACCGGCCCTTCCGTTCGGTTTAGAGAGGTGTTCGGTTTATAGAAAATCGTGTCACCATCGGTGATATATTGCTGCCGTTTAATACCAAGAATGACCAAGACTGCATTGATTACTGAGAATTTATTGAATAATTACGAGAACCAAGCCTGGGTATAATTTTTATTTGAGTGCAGGACAAAATGTTAAGTACCAGATGCGTGGTGAAAATGGCACCTGACTTATTATTTCTCTGTATGCTATTGCCCAAATTTAATAGTCTATCATCCGATTTACGTGCTGACAACATTACCGTAATTTCCAAAACCTACATCGTACAACCGGAGGTATGACACTGCCTGTTATTAGTCTCGCAATCCACTGTGAGGAATGGAGAAAAATACTACACCTATGGCTGATAAACACAAGTTTTACACAACAAAATTCATTTGATATGATTTTCAGACAATGCCACGACATTAACCCCGATCGAAAAATATCTATTACGTTCCGCAATATTCCGGTGCTAGTTTTCAGAACAACTCTGTTTTTTCCAGATATTATTTTTACCGCTGGGGAAACCCAGCGCCCACACAGAAAAATAATTTCGATTAGTGCCCGTATTCTTGCAAAAAGAAGTCGCCCAACGCGACAATAAAGGCTACCCAACAACCACATATAGAAACTGTTCAAATATAACAGACGAGCATCACGACCATGCCGAATTCACGATCGTCGCTTCTGTCATGGATTGCGTCGTCTTCTTCATCGTCGTCGGCAGCATTGTCTGTGGGTTTTGCGATGTGAGCGGCGATCAACGATGGTTGTAAAAACAGAGTCCAATTAACTCAACACAATAACTGTTGCAAAAACAATATGTCAGAGCTCTAATTCTCGATCTGTGAAGTCACCATTGTTCACTCAATGTGTGAAATGAGCATAGATATCTAATCAGACTCCTGTTGTTACAATCCGGTTCAAAGCATACGCCGAACAAAAGAACGCTAATTAAACGGTCCGCTTATACTAGAGTACGTAATCACTATACCATTATATGCACTCTCGTCTCATCTCGACTGATCTCGTCCGGTATTCAGAGGTAATAATCAAGTGTTCGCTTAATTATGGACTAACAAACCTGTCCGGTATTCGGAATATAGAGGTTCCGGATTTTAGAGGTAAGTTTTAGTGAGAATGCACTTGGGTGAATTCGGGACCAGACAATTCATTCGGATTGAGGAGGGATTCGGATTGTAGAGGGTCCGGTATGTAGAGGTTTCACTATATACCCAGCTAGATTTTTGTTTGTTCAAAAAGTCAGTATACAAGACAAGAAACCAAATATTTCAGCTCAGAAAGTAAAATGCGACAAGCCCAAAATTTTAGCAAAGAAGGTACAATGCAAACTGTACATGCACATGTCCATTCAATATCAAATCACAGGATTTAGTCATACAAAGAGTAAAATCCAATGGTTGCTGGCAGCTATGTTTTTTAACAGAATTCGGAAAAAATGGTAAGCACCCATCTAGAAGTCACCCCTGATGGGATAAGAAATGTGACCTGTAAGGTGCGCTAAAGGATTTAGTCATACAAAGAGTAAAATCCGATGGCTGCTGGCAGCTATGTTTTTTAACAGAATTCAGAAAAAATGGTAAGCACCCCGAGGATCCATAAGAAGTTTGGTGACAATCTGATGGGGGTATGCTCTTTAGGGTGTGCTAAAGGATTTAGTAATGCAAAGAGTAATATCCAAGATGCTGCCGGCCATTGAAATCGTTCAAATTTGATAGCTCCCATCTCGAGGTGATTCTAGACTCACAAACAAACTATCGTTGAAATCGGTCAAAGTTTGTTTGAGATATCGGCGCTAATAGACGCGAATGATCAAAATCACTAAAAATAGATAAACTAAGTCCCATAACTCCTGTATATAATATTGTACAAACCTGGTTTTCGATATTGATGCAACAGACCCATATACCCAATATGAATGGAATTGGTTGACATTTGTTCAAGTCAAAAACCAAACTCGTCCAAATAAACAGAGATGAATAACTCACGAATGGAAAACCGGAAAAAAACGATTAAACACTCAATTGATTGCCCTTCTAGTAGTGAACATCCATAACAAATTTCATTGAGATATTGGAGATATTTGCTTGGACGGAAAAATACCCAACAATTAAACAAAGGATGAATAACTCTAGAACGGAAAATCCAGAAAATACGATTGAACACTCCGTTGAATGCCCTCACAGTAGTGAACATCCATACCAAATTTCATTCAGATCAGACAACCAGTGTTTGAGATATCTGCCCAGATGGACAGATGGATGGCCGGATGGGATAACGCCCCGATAAATGTCCGGATTGCTAGACAGACGATGTCAATCCAGTATACCCCCATTCTCTTCGAGAGTGAGGATATAAAAATATCAATGAAATCTGTGTTTTATCTTGTGACCTAATATATATCTGAACATTTTATAAATGGTGGAATAAATTTGGAATTGGAATGAAATATACCTGTGTGTCATTCTGTAAGCTCTCAAATGCATGAAGCATCTTCTCTATGAAATCATGTGAGCAGAATATCTGTAAAAAGATATTTTAGTTGAAAGGGTGATAATGATTTGAGCTATCTGACTGAAATTGCAAAATAATTAGAAACTGGCCAGTTAATGTCAGTCTGATCGTCAATATTGATGCCAGCGATATTAGCATTTGTGATCCATAACACTTGAAGCTGCTATAATCTAAGAGCAGGACACAAAGGAGTTTGTACATGTGTGTACCCCAGGGAATGTTCTACAGAAGAGCGTATATATTAGCATTCAAATGAAAGTGTCAATGACACTGTAGCTCAACTTGGGAAGAAGTTTATTTTTTGGTGATTAATGAATAGAATGATAAAGAAGAAGGAAAGCCAAACAAAAACAGTAAAGATCTTGTATTGTGTAGATGAAATTATTTTCATTTCAAACATTTCACCAATAAATGTAGGCTGAGGCTGTGCAGATGAATTTGAAATCAAAGATGGCTGCTGGCAGCCATGTTTTATAACAAATTTCAGAAATAATCAATGGCTCAAATCCAGAGGTCATTCCAAAGATTCAATTGAAGTTTGGTGACAATTGTATGAGGGATGTGGCCTGTAGGGTGTGGCAAAGTAATTAGTCATGCAAAGATGGCCACTGGCAGCCATGTTTTTCAACGAATTTTGGAACTAATCAATGGCTCCCATCTAGAGGTCACCCTGAAGATCCATATGGAGTTTGGTGATGGATGAGAGATGTGACCTGTAGGGAGTGCTACAGGATTTAGTCATACAAAGAGTAAATTCCATGTTTTTCTTGGAAACATTTGATGGCAATGTGATTCATAATAATCACATAATTCATAATAATAATAATGTTTATTACATCCAACAGATAAATCCATTTTATATCCACATCAAATTTTATTTTTGCCTATTATTTTAATGTTTATGATTTATTTTTTGCTGCATCAATGTTTATAATAAAATTTTGGAAATAATCGATGGCTCTCATCTAGAGGAAACTTCTAAAACCTGTATGAAGTTTGGTCGTGATCAGATGAGGGATGTGTTCTGTTGGGTCAGCCAAAGGATTTAGTCATGCAAAGAGTCAAATTCAAGATGGCTGCTGGCAGCCTGTTTTTCATCGAAAATCGCTAAAATTTGATAGCTCCCATCTAGAGGTGATCCTAAACATGCCTGTAAATTCTCAAAACAACTCTCCATGCAGACTGCAGGGTGTGCCGATTGATTTAAATTTGAAATCCAAAATGGCTGCCAGCGGCCATGTTTTTTAACGATTTTCGGAAAAATCGATGGCTCTCACCTAAGATGTCACCCAGAAGATCTGTATGAAGTTTGGTGATGATTGGATGTGGGATGCCGCCTGTAGAGTGAGCCAAAGAAAATTGTTGACAGAAACATGGATGGACGCATGCACGCATGGATGACAGATGCCAACTCATGGCAACAGCTCAGAGCTAACAAATAAAGACTTCATATATAGTATGTTTTACCTATTGAATCAAAGTGCTGCAACTGCGGTGTACCAACCTGAGATATTCTCGGCTTGTAAACTGAAACTGATGAAACCGAATCTATCAACCAGAAAAAGAATATATATTAATTAGCAGCTGAAAGAGTTTTGAAAGCATCTGATTTTGCAATTTTTGTCAGATCATCATGGATCAACCATGCCTGGAACAGTTTTACCTTTAATTGATCTCCTTTAGATTTCAGAGGTTCAATGTCATTAACATCCTCTTCGTCTTGTTCAAATTCAGGTGGAAGAAGAAATATAGATTCTGAGTTTGCATTGTGGAATACAAAAAACCTTCCCTTCTTTAGTCTTGCTCTGTAAAGAAAAGAACACAATTCGAGATTTACACCAAATCGGTCCACTGATTCAGATATTTCTAATCAACATAATTATTTGGTGCTGCAGCCTCGTTTTGCATTTAAGTAGCACACAAAAAAATATGGATCCAGTAATAAAATACCATAGGCACAAAGGTGTCAACATAGGTAATCTTAGTTGTATGTCTTTCAGTGAAGATCGCAGGGTATATAAAAATATGTACTTCACGAACCCAAAAAAAAAACAACAACTAGGAATCTTATGGGAACTAAGACTTTGGATTAAATTATATTCAAAATCATAGGCCCTTAGGGCAAAAATATTGAAATACAAAAATATAGCTATACGGGTGGCAGGGACAAGGTTCACAAGATTGATTTCGGTTAAAACCACACCATCCATCAAAAAACTTATATATTCTATAAATCTGGCAGATCAGCCATTATATCCCTTGGTGTTTCTTCTTGGCAATAAAATTTCCTTTCATTTGACATATAACTCAATGCAGCAAAGTTGAGATATGGTATCATATGGTGCATTACCCTCATGTGACATACCGCCCAGTGTGGGCATACCTATAACCTATGACTGAGATACTCAAGATGGACCCTAAAATCAGCAATGTCCTCATAGTGGTGAACATCCATACCAAATTTCATGATGATCCAACAACTTATGGCTGAGGTATCTGCTTGCTCGGAAGGAAAACAATCCAAACATTTCCAGATAAATAAAGATGAATAACTCATGAATGAAAAACCTGAACAAAACATTGAACACTCCATTGAATGTCCTCATAATTGTATACATGTATACCAAACTTCATTGAGATCCAAACACTACTGTTCCAAGTTATGACCTGAACAGACATCGGACGGACAAACATTTCCAGATGAATAAATAAAGATGAATAACACTAGAATGGAAAACCCAGGGAAAATCCAGAGATTTTTTGGGGACGATTGATTTCCAGATGAGAATATTCCTGTATAATTTGTGATGACATAATTTTTTCAGATAGGACAATTGAACATGCAACTAAAGGTTCAATTGCAACTGCAGATTTATTATTTACACAGTACATTGTATATTGTTGAATTATGTAATTATGCCTTGAAATAATAGTTGAAAATTCAAGTTGATAAAATACTATCCAATAGGAATTTTAGGAAATTAGCATAAGGGCAGTATTAACTTACAAGTAAATGAACTAATTTATTTATTGCCATAGAATAGAATTTGACCAGAACACATAGTCACAAACACAACACACAAATGAACACAAAACATGCACATGCATTAATAAATATTCACACCAAATGAACTGGATGAATACACACATACATATATTGACATACAAACATTGAACATTCCATGTATATATACAAAAAACTGCCAACTGCTCTGAACTGAACCTAACTTCTGAAAATGTATATCATTGTTGAATTTCAATGCACACATGCAAGTAGTAATTTGGGTGGGAGGGAGGGAAAAAACAATTTTGTTGGATGTGTTCTGATCAAGAGACGATTCAAAAGTGAAGAATTACAGCAAGCAAATACGAAAAAGGTGTGTCTAAATTTTTAACCAATGAGAAACCAGGTAAACAAGAAGAACGCACGTGAGTTGACAGGTAAACACGAGAAGGCGTGTAGTGAACAATGAAAAGCGATTAAGGCTCATGAAAGAGATAAGCGAGGTGGCAAGCATATGAAATAGAGAAGTAATCGGAAACAAAAGGCTAACAAAAGGAACTGCCTGAGTCTTATGTTAATTACATCCTTTGTTAACAAAAGAACTCCATTTGGGCTTCTAGAGCATCAAAACATTTAACAGGTGTCAAAATCTCAAACAAATGATTGAACACTCCATTGAATGTCTTCATAGTATTGAACATCCATACCAAATGTCATTGAGATCAAAGCACTACTGTTCAAGTTATGACCTGCACAGACATTTGACAGACAAAAATCCAACATTTCCAGATAAACAAAGATGAATAACTCTAGAACGGAAAACCCGAACAAAAGATTGAAACTCCATTGCATATCCTCACAGTAGTGAATATCCTTAACAAATTTCATGAAGATCTGAGCATGCTCTACTGTTTAAGTTATGACCTAGCTGAACATACACGGACAGACATACGGACGCACCGATGGACGGATGCACCAATGGACGAACGGATGCCCGATGCATGGACAGATGCAAAACAGTCCATATCAAATTGCCTGAGAACCCAGATATTTATTTGTAATGATCTTATTAATGTCCCTCTCAATTATCAACTGATGAAGATTTTTATATTGATCAATGAAGAGAGTCTTGTTCCAAACTTGTTATTTTGTTCGCTATTGTATACACCCATCAGTAAGCCCAGGGGGCCTGTGAATTTTTTTTATACAAAAACTTGAGACTGGGCTTACCTTCGAGGACCCCACATGTATGCAAAAAATTAGTTTGCATTCTAAGTGCTAATCTAATGTCGTGTTTTATATGAAGCATGATGTATATTTGATTTGTGATTTATTATGTTAGATAAATATAAAATAAGACACAAAGATCATCTTATATATTATAATGCAGCATTTTGTAAAACACAATGGGACAGGTGGTATTAATGAGTTAATGAATTAATGAAAATTAGCTGCAGGAATGCTATTTTTGTGCATTAATTTTTGTCATCTTGCTTTCAGAGTTAACCTGACATTAATGTCTACTCGCCTTCTAAGTTCTAAAAATGGGGGGGTGGGTTTATCTTCGAGGACCACCCCATGATATTTTTGGAAGCAAAAACATAGACTGCATGGGCTTATCCTCAGGGATGTGTTTACAGACGGGTGTATACAGTAGAATCAAAACTATAAAGCAAGACGTGTTTGGTAAAAGTTGGCATGGAACCCTGAATACATTTTTAATAATATATGAGCAGTCCTCGAAATTAGCTACAGCAAAAGGCGATGCCATAGAAAAAGCCATAGAAGCCAATATAGAAGTGAAAGCTTTCCGATGAATGGCAACAAGCCATATTTCCAACTAAATCCAGAAAAGTTACCCATAATTCAGCTGTGGTTCAGAAGTTGATTATTTAGGGCATTACTGTATGAGAATACCTGACAATCATTGGTAACAAATCTGCTGCTTCAGAATCAAACAGAAGCTGAACTCTTTCCAAAGTCTGAACAATGGGTTCATTTTCATTTTCTTTATTTTCCATCCTGGACGCACTATTGGTATTTATGTTATTGAAAGACCTGAAAGTAATGTAAAGTTTGGTAAACACAAGAATCAAATTGGAGATGCGGGGGTCGGGTTTTAGTGACTACATGTTAAACAATGGGCTTAGATTGAAAATGCATTAGCAGTAATTGAGTATGGTAAGTCTCATATCACAAATATCAACAGAACCAACAGATATTGGTTCAAGCTACAGTCTTAGCGAGGTCATAAATCACAACCGAATACAATATTACTTTACCAAATTAAGGGATGCAATTCTGTCAAAAAAGGCAGATCAAGTTTAGTTTCCAACTCCATGAAGTCATTGTTTAGCAAGTCTCATTTCCGAAATATCAGCAAATTCAGTTCAAATTAATTTCAGTTAATTATTGCACTAAATTCACTAATATTAAACCTTCCATGACTGGAGCTTCTTGAAATTTTACGAAAACCCTGTGCCAATACATTCTGTTATATATGTGATTCTCCCATTGGCCTAATAATATAATATTTACCTTGAACCTGTGAGCCAGTGTATTCTCTTATATATGTGAGACTCCCTATGGGAGACTTGCATATAAGAGAATACACTGGCACAGGATATTTAATGCTGCATCAGCGCAGCTCCCGTCATGGACGGGTTAACTGACAGAGGGGAATTAATAACCTAAATATTGAACTCACTGTAGAATATTCATCCATTTGCATATGGCTGTCACATGACCTAAATTTGAACCATCTCTGTCTATCCCTTCCATAACTTCCTGTTCCAAACTTTTATTTAGTTCAAATATTGACTTTTCCCTTGACATATCTGTAACGAAGAATGGTCCAACCCTGAAAGTGGATGTTTATAGACAAATAAATGTATATATATGTATAAATAATAACAGCCTTCAGAATATGTACAGAGGCTTATTTGGTATCAAGCTTCCAAACTGATTTTTGTAAAGAAGGCACCCCATTTTTGAATTTTCAAAAAAATCTCAATTTCAAACTATCAGTTTGAAGGAAAAAATCATTAACCTTTTATATAACCAATGTATGCTATAGTACTATAACAACACCTGTTCACCTCACAATATGAGAGATACGTTCTAATTATGTGAAAAAGTGATTTAAACAAAATAAAACAACAATTTTCCATGCTGTTCATTGGAGAGCTTGACAGGAAATATTTGCAACAAACACACTGCAATATCTAGCTTATGAACCGAAATAAGGTATATGCGCTCAGTCTACCATCTGAAATCATGACTGTCCGCGAGAATATAAATAAAACATTTTTCATTGCATATTTTTGGGTGACCATTTGCAGGACTATTTTTTTGTTGCGTGAAGGACAAAAACAACATAAATATTATTCAGCCATGTTTGCAATAATCTGACAGACATAATATTTTATACACTCAAAACTGATTCAACTTTTCAGACATGTTGTTTTATGGTGACTTTTCCTCCAAAATACATATCTCTGCTGAGCCACAAAGATTGAGGGAGTCTTCATGTCAAAATCTGATAAAAATTCCATTCTTGTTTTTCTGATAAACTAGGAATGTCATGCATGTGAGACTATTGTGTGAAAAAACTAAAGAGACAACCTATACTTTTGTGGCCTATTTCCCATGTATATTTTTTATGAATTTCCGTTAAAATACAACAATCTGTATTTTTACAATCGAGGGTCAAATATAAGCATAATTAGATCACATTAAATAAGTGTGAAAGCAGGCTTTATTTAAAATTGTCACTTAATCGTGGTCATGTGACATATTTTCAAGCATCAACCTGTCAGTGTTTCAGCAACAAAGGCAAAATATAATTTCTATGAAAAGGTTAAATCAATGAAAAAATAGACATAACTCTAGATTATGTAGACCTGCAGTTTTACAATGGCTGCATGAGGCCCAAACTTGGTTGATATTCTTGATATATCAAAAAAGCTACTTTTAAGTTAAATAGCCATAATTAATAGTGTAACACGTATTTTACAATTTAGAGAGTCTAGTTATGGTGCCTGTTCAGTTGAGCGAAAACTAAATGAAAGACCCATATTGATAATACAGGAAAAAACTCACTCCTTTACACTGGACATTATTTGTAGAACACCAGTTCCCTTCCACTTTTGTGCAGACTTGAGTTCTTCTTCCATTGCCCCTACAATCTGAATAAAACCATTTTCCTCTCAATAAGAATCAGATATTGAGATATCTGCTAACCCTTTCTTTACTGAATGGATTCTCCCATTCTGTTAACAACAAACAGACAAATAGATGATGAAAAAGATTACCTAGAGGTTTTGCTAAGGTCACTGATTAATTACATGTAACTCAATCATTACTCAATCAAGTGCACCAAAACACGATATTCAAAGAATAACCATTGCTCATTATTAATGCAAGTCTGGAATGATTTTAACATGCTATAGTACGATAACATGCTGAAGAAATTTAAGATAATTTGGAGCTCGAATAATGCTGAATTTGGAAATTGTTGTAGTTTAATCAAACTCATAATGACAGGAGTAATGAAGTATCATAATTTTTTTAGATTAATATCTCATTTATATTCATTATTCATAATTAATATAACCAATTTGTGAGGGAAATTTCCAGTGATTGAAGTAGTTTGTGTAAGCTGTTAGGTAACCTATGGAACATAGTATGAGTTATTGGAACATTCAGACTACTGGTTAATTAAGCATCAACCAGCGGAATGAAACATAGGTTATGCAAAAACCTGTAGGCCTGTGTAAAACAAGTGCACGATAACTATTCCTTTGTGGGAAATGTTCAGATAATAAGTTCATCAAACGGTTTATGAACTTATTGTCTGAACATTTCCTAAGAAAGGATAATTCTGTGATGTCACACACTTTGCCATGCAAGTATTCTGCTGCTTTATATTATATTTACAACAGATTTGAGTGGTGGTGGCAATATAAAAAGTATTGCAACTATACTAAGGGGTGCAACTCAATTTCATCAACATTAGTTCATACTAGTAGAGCTCTGGTAGTTTTCTGAAATAGCTTATATTTTATTGGTATCTGTATTCAGTAGCGCAAAAGGAAGACAACATTTCACAATACAGGAAATATGTTCACAGATACGCTATATGAAGTTGATTGTAGGAGACATTCCTTCAATGATTAGTTAACCTATATGTCAGGCAATTATGAGGTTTGAGCAGTGCACTAAATCAGTATGATATAATTATCATGGACAGTATGACAGGACATACCTGCTTATGGTCAATGTTAGTCTTGATTATAAGGATAAATTTAGTCAAAATGAACCTTTATCAGGTAAATAGGAATCAATAACAATATAATGCTATAGGCTATAATGTTTATCATAATTTTAATTCATGTACTATTAGCAGCTTTAATATATACAGAGACAGTACATTTATCTAAAGATGACAACATAAACATGGTCAGTGTGTGGATAATTATTCATAATGTAAATTCATGGTCATAGTTAAAATCATTGATGGGCATGAATAATTAATAAAACTTGTATCACACAAGCTGTGTGAATCCTAGAAGACCACAGCTTTTTAACTTCTCATGTCACATTCTTGGTTCTTTTCCCTCCATCATCATGAAGCTCTATTGCAAAACCAAAACTAAAACCATAACAATACAAAATGTCATGACAGACTGACAAACTATATATCTAGTAGATGTATGGACTTGATACCCCCAGTTAACCCTTTCTGTACTAAATACTCATTGATGAGTAGTTATTGCTGGTAATCACACACAAAATGTTCAGATACATGTAATTAATAAGTTCAACAAACAGAACTTATTATCTGAACATTTCCATCCAATAGATAGGATTTCTTCTGCACTTTCTATTGTCTGTCATCTGCAAATATTTCCCGAATAATCACATATATATACTAAATAGCAAAAAAGGCATAGGAAAATCTCGAAAAATAATAAAAGTAGTTCATTTGGGGAATGTTCAGATAATAAGTTCAACAGCAAAGGCCATTTGTTGAACTTATATTATCAAAATATTCCCTCCAAATGATTGAATAGGAATCCTATGTCTTCTTCTGCACTTTTATTATCATGGATTAACAGAGTATTCTAATGTATACTTTAAAAAAATAAAACTAAAGCAAGCCTGGAAATATGGTGTCTGACATTTGCAGAATGAGGTCCCCAGAGGGTGAATTTAGTGATGCTATCCCGCATAGCCGGCTAACATCACCAAATTCACCCTCTGAGGGACCTCATTCTGCTTAGCCCTCATCTTCTGGTAAGTATCTATAGTTTCAAATTAACATTGTTTTTAGTTACTTTTTCCCTTCTGTTCAGTTTCTATATTCCCTAATTTGCAGAAAATAATTTATGCATAATCGAGGTGACTAATGAGCGAACATCACCAACTTCAGCTGGGGAACTTCAATCTGATCCTAGGTCTCCCATAGCAGTTGAGGCCTAAGCAGAATGAGGTTCCCAGAGGGTGAATTTGGTGATGCTAGCCCACCATGCAGTATAGCGTCACTAAATTCAACCTCTGGGGACCTCATTCTGCAAACGTCACTCGTCAGACACCATATCTCCAGGTTTGAACTAAAGGGGAGAATCCATTCAGTAATTAAAGGGTTAACTTCATGCCTATTTGACTATATTGTTTATCACAATGAAGTCAGCAATATGAATAAAAAAGGAAATTTATCACCTGCCGAAATTCCAGAAATCCATATGGTGTCTCGAGCAGTGGTAGTTGAGGGTCTTTGGATATCAGTATGTGTTTAATCCCAGAAGCCTCAGTGCCATCCAAAGGTTTGTGCCATGGAATATGATCACCAACAAACAGAACATTGGCTGAAACAGAGCAAAATATAGTGGTGAGATCATAACTATATGTCAGTTTGTTTGGATTTGTTCTTAAAGTGATGTGAAACACTCTAATAGGGTGATCAAATAGAAATGGAGAATAATCTTGCTTATTTAGTAGTTATTTTTACAAATATAATATCCAAATTGACGACACACACTGTCATTCTTATAAATTAACCCTTTACCCAACAAACCGGCCAAAACCGGCCAAATAAAGCTTCAACAGCCTAAAATATCTTCGGTCTGTCTCAATAAAACCATACAAATATGGATATCATTGGAACCGGCTCATTGACCACATTGTGATGGTTACAGTTATGCCCTGTGCCAATGCATTCTCTTATATATGCGAGGCGACCTATGGTCGACTCGCATATATAAGAGAATGCATTGGCACAGGGCCCTTCTGTTGGGTAAAGGGTTAATAAAATGCCACTGACCAAAATATGTCTCCCGATGAAGGTGGTAGGTTTGTAGGATTTATGAGTTTCAGATCCCTATAATATAAATGAAAGTGTCAATGGCACTGTAGCTCAACTTTGATGGGGATGATTTCAAGTGTTACAGTCAATAGAGCGATTAGAAATGCAGAAAGTTTAAATGTCTAAGTAATACCAGATATCAACATGAAGAGAAATATAAATTTAAAGTAAAATCCAAGATGGCTGCTGTTGTTCATGTTTTCAATGAAATTCGGAAAATTTTTATGGCTCCCATCTAGAGGTCACCCAAAAGATCCAAATGAAGCTTGGTATCGATCGGATGAGGAATGTGGTCTGTAGGGTGTACCAAATGATTTAGTCCTGCAAAGAGTAAAATCCAAGATGGCTGCCAGCAGCCATGTTTTTAATTGAAAATTGTTAAAATTTGATAGCTCCCATCTAGAGGTGACCCCTAAACATCCTGTAAATTTTCAAAACAATTTTCCAATGAAATCCAAGATGGCTTCTGGTAACCATGTTTTTAAACAAATTCCGGTCAAAATAGGAGGCTCCCCATCTAGAGGTCACCCCGAGGATCCATATGAAGTTTAGTAATGATCGGTTGAGAGATGTGACCTGCACGGTGTGCTAACATTAATTGTTGACAGATGCATGGATGGACGGACGACAACCCGGCATGGAAATACTAGTAGTTCAAACTTCATCAAGTTGAGATAACTAGGAGGAATTGATAAACCAATATGATACAAAGTGCATATTCAATAAATATTTTGCACATCTTCAATGTGTCGAGAAAGGGTCAATAACTCTAAAAAAAAAAAACATAAAACATTTCTATGTTTAAAATATGGGAATAACTCCTCCAAAATGTCTTGGACTGAACTCAAAATTGCAGGTGAGTAGGTTCCCATGCTGGTTGACATCTGCGCAAAGCTTTTAAAAAATTGACTGGAAAATGACGGAATACAGGCTCGGACAAAAGATGCATCCCAGGATGTACGATTCTATATCGAAAAAGGGCAATAATTCCATCAAATTACTCCGACCGATCTCAAAATCGCAGGTGTGCAGGTTCCCATGCTGGTTGATATATATATATATCAAGTTTTAACAAAATTTATCACAAAATGACAGAATACAGGCTCAGACAATGTTCCTGACAGATGGACAGACGGCCACATACATGTAGATGCACAAAAGGACGCATGGACGAGGGTCAATACTATAGTCCTCCGATGGAATGTCATTTTTGTTAGTGTATTATCCAATAGTTGAGTCCTGAATCGAGAAGTAAATGTTTACAATTGAGCGTAGTTCAGACAATGTTTTCTATGGAGTGGTACGGTCTATTTGCTTGAGATTTTCGGCGATGTTAGTCGAATGCTACATTCCGCCAGTTGGCATAGCTCCTGAATACTCACTTATCAGTTTCAGGCACCAAAACAAGTCCATAATATGTCTTTAAAAAATACAGAACTGACATCTTCAGGAATATAACCACGACTTGTTCAAATACCAATCTCTTGTATACTTTGTGTAACGTAAACATGTATGCAAGTTATAAGGATGTGTAGTCCTCTAAATTTCTTATGGCAAACAGCATTGCAATAGCGTCTATCCATCTGCCAAAGAAATAAGAAACAGCAATAGCCCCCAATTATCTTAGTTCTGTTTGATCAGAATGTGTGTGCAAAATAAAACAACCATGGGAGTCTTTGAAATAGCCATTGCCAATGCATAAGAATAAATTTTTCATAAACACCTTAATTTCACATAATAAGTTCAACAAAAAGCAACAGGTTGTTTATTAACCCTTCCATGACTGGATCTTCCTGAAATTTTGCAAAACCCTGTGCCAATTAATGCATCCCTTATATATGCGAGTTTCTCCAATGCATTGCCAGGGATTTTTCTGCCTATTTTGGGAATGGGTCCGGGTCCCTTCAAATTGGGAAAAATGTGTCTTTACAGACCAAAATTGGGAATTTTCCATGTTTTAGAAAAATTCAATTAATCACTGTTACACACAAGTAAATAGTACTAATACCGTAATTTTCTGTGTATAACGCGACTTAACACAGGCAAGCCTTGAAATAGTGTGTCTGTCATTTGCAGAATGAGGTCCCCAGAGGGTGAATTTAGTGATGCTACCCCGCATAGCGGGCTAGCATCGCAAAATTCACCCTCTGGGAACATCATTCTGCTGAGGTGTAAGCAGAATGAGGTCCCCAGAGGGTGAATTTAGTGATGCTAGTCCGCTATGCTGGGTAGCATCACTAAATTCACCCTCTGGGGACCTCATTCTGCAAATGACAGACACCCTATTTCAAGGCTTGAACACAGATAACTCCAAGATGGAGAAAAAACCCAGCCCATTGAGGTCCATTTCTCAGCCTCAGGTAAGTTGAAAATTCACAGATAACAACGGAAGGATTCAAGCCATCCACCATGTTATACTAATAGTTAGGTCGCCGCGTGTACATTATACGATGCGGGCTCCCGATGTCGCTGATTTAATACGGGTTTTCAGCCATTTATCGATCGACTGAGTGTACAAAATGTCGGAAAAAAATTATAATTATTCAATAAACCCGATGATATTATATACCTGCCTGCAATTGGGAATTTGGTGGTTGAAAATGGGAATAAAGGTGCCTTTTTCCCATTGGGAATGGGGCCGAATACCGGACCCTAAGGACACCTAAAAATATCCCTGATTGCGTTATATGTGCGAGTCTCCCATAGGGAGCCTGTATTTGATTCTTAATGTTTTTTTTATTTATTTATGTAATAAACCTGAATATGTGTAATGCCATCCAACCATATGTGACACTCATAGGATGCCTATACTTACCTGTATGGAAAACATACTTTGCAAGTTTATTCAAGAGTATACTGGGCCACATAGGAGGAGGTCCATCATGGTCATCTTTAACTAATCTAAAGGTCAATTCGAAGCCAAATCCACTTGGGTTACCTGGTCCACCAAATCTACAACATATTTAGCCAAGAACAATACAAGTATTGGAATGAAATGTCAAGAGACTTGTTCCATGATGATGATGATGAAGAAAGGGGAATACCTCAGTGAAAAATTTTTGTTTCCATTGTCCATATACATGTTGCATATTAGCAATATATGGGTAACAATATCCTAAAGTTTCAATTCTCTACATTTGAAACTGTGGGAGGAGTTGATTATACATTGAAGGTACCCAAAATAAAACAGGTCAAAATTGTTCTAAGTCAAGAAAGTGGAATAACTTGGTGAAAAAAAATTATTTTCCGTCGTCCATATACATGTTGCAAATCAGCAATATATTTGCTAACAATACTGAATAATATCCAACAGTTTCATTTCTCTAAATATGAAACTGTGAGAGGAGTTGATTACACAATGAAGGTACCCATAATTTGCTCAAGAATGGCTAGACAGACAGATGAACTGAATGAACAGAAATCATTATTATAATCCACCGAAAAAATTATTTTCGAGGGACAATAAGGTAAACATTTAAAGAACTCTATTTGCAAAAATAGTATTAGTAATTTCACAATCTGTGTCTCCATTTCATTTTCAACAGAGAGAATATGAAAGAACAATTCCAGAGTGCATGAATTGCATCATAATGTCAAAATGTGAAATGCATCCAAATTATATAGAATCCATAAATTCTATGCCATAAAAAGCTATGACAGCTATTAAGCACACTAAAAAGAATAAATTTGCCCAAACCCATGATAATAAACACCTAAAAAAAGTTAGTTCCCACCTCATATAATACCCCATATCTCCTATGTTATTCATCCGATCGTATTAACATTTTCAACGAAGTGAAAACAGGATAAATGCAATACGATAGGGAAGTTTATGTACCTGATGGTGTTCTAACTTCTAACCTTCTTTTGAATGTCATTTGATTGGAAAAGTTTCGATTTTCAAGAACTTTCAACTTTGACCATCAGCCCTCATAATTGGCTACGGCAATCAGCAATGCCGAAGCCATTTGCTGAAGCAAACTGGGCCACAGTAAAGGGTTGCCGTAGCAGATTGCCAAAGCCAAACAATCTGAATTAAAAGGACTGGACCATCAATAACATCGCGTGTGGATACCATCAGATAAATAAACTCCACTATTAAATGTATAGTGCATTTCTCATGTTTTCACTTTGTTGAAAATTCCAATATGAACGGATGAATAACAGGGTATATGGGGTATGATATGAGGGGGGGACTAACTTTTTTTTTCAGGTACATGTATTTACATAAAAATTTCCAAATGTCAATCCATGGCAATACCAAATTCCAGATTGATCAACTGAAAAAATTTGGAATATACTATAGGCAATAATAACATAGTAACATTTGTCCATTGCAAATATAATTCAGATTTATTATAGAAAATTTGAATAATTTTCATAATATTTCATCTTGTTACTGTTTTGTCTTCTCCAAAGTTTGAGTTAAAATTAATTTACTCACTCGTGTACTCTTCCATCACCATATAAGTCACTCAAGCCATAACTAACATAATGCCAGTGTGGTGGTATCCCAATTTCTGGAGCTCCCTCATTTTCATAAATACTGATAAAATCAAGTGGATCAGATCCATTCAACCTAGAGAAAAAGAGATGAGGTCACACAAAGTTGATTAACTGTTTCTCACATTTTTTTTCAAAATGGGCAGGTAAGCAGGTTTTATATATGTTCACTCCAGAATTATCAAAAAAACATTGTTGTGGGTGTGAAAAATTACTTTTAAGACATGCACTGCTGATACGAGTTATCTCGTACTTTTTGCATGTAATTGAATGGGCGTAGGCAGTGAACGTATTAATGTACAAAATTAACCATAGCGAAAACTTTAATATTATCAGCAATAAAAGGGAAATACCAAACACAACCTGTACAGTGACAGGATGGTTTACAATGTTTATTTTCAGTGGGCCGTATAAAAATCACCCACCAAGTCATATTTTTTATGAGTGGGCAGGTATCTGAGAAACAGAACGTTATATTTGTTTGGACCTCTAACTGTTAAAGTAATGTGAAACACTCCGATAGGGTGATAAAATAGAAATGTAGAATCTCATTGAAATTAGTAATTTTTACAAATACTATATCCAAATTAACAACACACACCATTATTCTCATATGTAGATTTATTGCAGTGACTATCGATGGCGAAATCATTTTCGTCAGTTTATCGCCGATAGATGCATCATGAATCGAGTAGTAAATATTTACAATTGAGTGTAGTTCTGACGATGTTTTGTATGGAGTGGTAAGGTCGATTTGCTTCAGATATTCGTTGATGTTAGTAGAATGTTACATTCCTCCAGTTGGCATAGCGCCTGAATACAAACTTATCAGTTTCACGCAACCGAAAAAAAGTACATAATATGCTTTAGTTTACAATTATTCAGAAGTTGACATGGGTTTTTTTTTACATCAGATTTCAATATACATGAAATGATAACTAAATCACCAGAAATGTGATGTTAGGTTAACCCTTTCTTACTAAACATTCAGGAGTAGTTCCCCTAGGAAATGTTCATTGGTCGTTTGTTGAACTTATTAATCTAAACCCATTACCATCAATGAATATGACTCCTTCTGCACCTGTGTTGTCTGTCTATCCATCTGTTTTCTGCTTAATATATTAGAGAGGTTTAGATTACAGAGAGAGTTACGACTTCGTCTAGCTATATTCTTTGTTGTAAAATTCAATCAGTTAAGGGTTGTGTCTTATCTTCTTCTCAAATGGTACTTATCATATATAATTAGTAGGGTACAAAATATACAGATTTACATCCTCGAATCCATTAAAGTCACCCCCTCATGAAAAAAAAAACATAGTTAGCTATTGACCATTTAGTTGAAAACTATTATAATCTACAGATTTAACAGATCTGATTTTCGTAATCTTCAGTGGGAATAGTTAAAACTATTTGGTGGAATGTCTTGTCCAATTAGATGGATATTTGTGTAACGTCAGTCACATGGTTTTAACAATTTTCAATGTCACTCATGAAATATGAGCAACAATATTAGGCTCTTGCACTATAAATGTCTCTTACAAAATCTGGAATAAGGAATGATGGAAGACAAAATTAGCTTGAACATAATTCTTGCAATATAAGGTGATAAATGGGGTGGAATGTCAGTCACATGCAATTTCAGTCACGCTGTGTATCATCAGTCGCATCCGAAAATATAGTATTAAAACCTTACCAGTAATGTTGAATACCTTTGAATTTCAATTTTGTTTTAGATTAGACATTGATCCCTTGTACCTCCATGTATTACTTCATTCATTTCAACCGAAAAAGTCCAGTTGATATAATTTATTGTCAGTAGTGATATTCACAGGGAATTCATAGCCCACTATCAAGTAAATGTAAATTATTTAAACAGGTAAATCTCAGGTAGTTACCACCATCCTACATGTAATATTGTGAGTGGGCTGGAGCCTGGAGGCAATGGGTTAACAATATAAAACCATTAAGAGAAAGATTCCCGATGTTATTTGTCATATCAGTATCTCAAAATGGGCTATAGATACCTGTATATGTACATCATTGAACATTATATTGTTATACCAGTATGACATGGCAAAATCAAATCCTTATTTCAACTGTCTATCCAATAATATCCTTAACATATGACAATATTACCCTGATCAACTATAACAGTGCACAATGCCATATTTCGGGGGGAGATGATTGGTATCTAAGAATTAGATATACCGTACTGAATTCCATGAATTGAGCCATTTGCTAGTAGTTTTTTCACACTAAATTAACTTCGCTAGTATTAGATATAGCCAAGGTTTATACATATAATGGTAAATGTTTGTGTATATTTTTATATCCATTGCATTGGGGTAATCATATGCGTAATTTTTTCAAGCATGCACAAACAATACCATGACTAAATCTTGTGTCAATGTAGATCAAAATAACTGATTAAAATGTAACGTCAGTCACGGAAACAAAATTTTAAATGATAAATAAGTCTAAATGAAGAAAAATCAATTGCCAACATGACTATTAGATATTTCAATTGGCGGAAAATCAGACATGAATATAAGTGGTTAAAATTCATGTCATTTTCGTGTAATGTCAGTCACAATGTCATTTTGTTATGTAATTTTGTAAATATGGAATGGACCAAAATACTTATGGTCTGTTTGTTTTCTCTTCTGAATGACTGTTTGATAGGCCTACTAGGAATTATGATCGAGCTAGTAAAACACTAAATTGTCCATGTCAGTTATGCGTGGAATTTCCCCTTAATTCACAACTGAGAGATAGAGTTGTTCCCCATCCATTGAGCATAATAAACTGGCAGAACAGACCAGATCAAAATTAAGCACAGAATACACATCGGTACCGTACATGTACCTTGACATAAACATGTTCACAGTTTATTTGCCATGACTGCATGGATAAGTTGATAATAAAATGTTTCAGAGCTTCCTGTTTTAAATGGTATATAATATGGAATATGTTGTATATAATGTGATCTGCTAATTCGAAAATTAAGTGGGCCTTTAAAATGAGAGAAACAAAATCAATATTTCCGGATAAACGAAGGAGAATAAATCTATAGAATGGAAAATGCAAACAACACTGTCAATGGTAAACACTTCATTGAAATCCCTGGTGAACAGTGATAGCTAGTGATCGAATATACATGCCAAATTCCATAAAGATCATATATAAGTATTTTAAACCAATTATGACCCATGTCTGCAGATACTGACTCACTGAGGTGGACTGGCAAAAAACCAATATTTCCAGATAAACAAAGATGAATAACTCTAGAATGGATAATGTGAACACAATTTGATACTTTGTTAACACTTAATAACAGCCCTTATGGCTTATTATTATAAATATTATATAAATGATATATTATAAATGTCTATTTAACATCCATACCAAATTTCATTCAGATTGAATAACCAAGGTGGAAGGTCAAGGTAATGGCTCAGGTATCTGCGCGGACTGACATAAAAAAAAAAAAGATTTCCAGATAAACAAAGAAGGATAACTCTAGAATGGAAAATGTGAACGTCATTTGCCCTTCTTTTATCAGTTTTGAAAGCATGCAGTTATGATCGCAATTAAACCCTTGAAAGCATGCAGTCATGATCGCAAACCTCTATCAAGACTCAAGTATCAATATCAATCGTCTACTGTGAATCAGTGATCAAGTATATAAATGAAAGTGTCAATGACACTGTAGCTCAACTTAGGTAGGGGAATAATTTAATGGTTGACAGTAAATGGAGTCCTGAATAGGAAAGGTGCTAATTGAAATGTCTAACCTGCGCCAAAGGATTTAGTGATGCAAAGAGTAAAATACAAGATGGCTGCTGGTGGCCATTTTTTTTGGCCAATTGACCCCAAAAGAACTCGTTCCCATCTACGTATAATTGTTAACATCCATGACAAATTTTATGAAGATCTGACCAAAGCTACGACCTACAAATTTCATGATGATCAGACGAACAGTATGACCTGTAGACCGCGCCAATGGATTGAATTTTGAAATCCAAGATGGCCGCTGGCAGCCATGTTTTTTGGCCGAATGACCCCACAATGATTCGTTCCCATCTACATGTCAATGTCAACATTCATGACAAATTTAATAAAGATCAGACCAAAGGTATGACCTGTAGCCCACGCCAAAGGATTTAGTCATGCAAAGAGTAAAATGCTGGTGGCCATGTTTTTTGACCGAATGACCCCAAAACGACTCGTTCCCATCTACATGTCATTGTTATAATTCATGACAAATTTCATGACCATCTGACCAAAGCTACGACCTGTAGCCCGCACCAAAGGATTTAGTCATGCAAAGAGTAAAATCCAAGATGGCTGCTGGCGGCCATGTTTTTTGACCGAATGACCCCAAAACGTCTCGATCCCATCTACATGTCATTGTTATCGTTCATGACAAATTTCATGATGATCAGACGAACAGTACGACCTGTAGCACGCGCCAATGGATTGAATTTTGAAATCCAAGATGGCCGCCAGCGGCCATGTTTTTTGGCTGAATGACCCCACAATGATTCGTTCCCATCTACATGTCAATGTCAACGTTGATGACAAATTTTATAAAGATTAGACCAAAGGCAACCTATAGCCCGCGCCAAAGGATTTAGTCATGCAAAGAGTAAAATCCAAGATGGCTGCTGGTGGCCATGTTTTTTGGCGAACGACACCAAAATCACTCGTTCCCATCTACATGTCAGTGTTAACATCCATGACAAATTTCATAAACTTCCGACCAACACAACGACCTGTAGCCCGCGCCAAAGGATTTAGTCATGCAAAGAGTAAAATCCAAGATGGCTGCTGGCAGCCATGTTTTTTGGCCGAACGACCCCAAAATCACTCGTTCCCATCTACATGTCATTATTAACATTATTAACAAATTTCATGATGATCAGACGAACAGTAAGACCTGTAGCCCGCGCCAATGGATTGAATCTTGAAATCCAAGATGGCTGCCAGCGGCCATGTTTTTTGGCCGAATGACCCCAATATGACTCGTTCCCATCTACATGTCAATGTCAACATTCATGACAAATTTCATAAAGATCAGACAAAAGGTACGACCTGTAGCCCGCGCCAAAGGATTTAGTCATGCAAATAGTAAAATCCAAGATGGCTGCTGGCGGCCATGTTTTTCGGCCGAACGACCCCAAAATCACTCGTTCACATCTACATGTCATTGTTAACATCCATGATAAATTTCATGATGTTCCGATCAAAGCTACGACCTGTAGCCCGCGCCAAAGGATTTAGTCATGCAAAGAGTAAAATCCAAGATGGCTGCTGGCGGCCATGTTTATTTGCCGAACGACCCCAAAATGACTCGTTCCCATCTACATGTCAATATTAACATCCATGACAAATTTCATGATGATCAGACGAACAGTACGACCTGTAGCCCGCGCCAATGGATTGAATTTTGAAATCTAAGATGGCCGCCAGCGGCCATGTTTTGTTTTCTGGCCAAATGACCCCACAATGATTCGTTCCCATCTACATGTCAGTGTTAACATCCATGACAAATTTCATAAACTTCCGACCAACACAACGACCTGTAGCCCGCGCCAAAGGATTTAGTCATGCAAAGAGTAAAATCCAAGATGGCTGCTGGCAGCCATGTTTTTTGGCCGAACGACCCCAAAATCACTCGTTCCCATCTACATGTCATTATTAACATTATTAACAAATTTCATGATGATCAGACGAACAGTAAGACCTGTAGCCCGCGCCAATGGATTGAATCTTGAAATCCAAGATGGCTGCCAGCGGCCATGTTTTTTGGCCGAATGACCCCAATATGACTCGTTCCCATCTACATGTCAATGTCAACATTCATGACAAATTTCATAAAGATCAGACAAAAGGTACGACCTGTAGCCCGCGCCAAAGGATTTAGTCATGCAAATAGTAAAATCCAAGATGGCTGCTGGCGGCCATGTTTTTCGGCCGAACGACCCCAAAATCACTCGTTCACATCTACATGTCATTGTTAACATCCATGATAAATTTCATGATGTTCCGATCAAAGCTACGACCTGTAGCCCGCGCCAAAGGATTTAGTCATGCAAAGAGTAAAATCCAAGATGGCTGCTGGCGGCCATGTTTATTTGCCGAACGACCCCAAAATGACTCGTTCCCATCTACATGTCAATATTAACATCCATGACAAATTTCATGATGATCAGACGAACAGTACGACCTGTAGCCCGCGCCAATGGATTGAATTTTGAAATCTAAGATGGCCGCCAGCGGCCATGTTTTGTTTTCTGGCCAAATGACCCCACAATGATTCGTTCCCATCTACATGTCAATGTCAACATTCATGACAAATTTCATAAAGATTAGACCAAAGGTACAACCTGTAGCCCGCGCCAAAGGATTTAGTCATGCAAAGAGTAAAATCCAAGATGGCTGCTGGCGGCCATGTTTTTTGGCCGAACGACACCAAAATCACTCGTTCCCATCTACGTATAATTGTTAACATCAATGACAAATTTCATGATGATCAGGCAAACAGTACGATCTGTAGCCCGCGCCAATGGATTGAATCTAGAAATCCAAGATGGCTGCCAGCGGCCATGTTTTTTGGCCGATTGACCCCAAAATGACTCGTTCCCATCTACATGTCAATGTCAACATTCATGACAAATTTCATGAAGATCAGACCAAAGGTACAACCTGTAGCCCGCGCCAAAGGAAATTGTTGACAGATGCACGGACGACGGACGCCAAACCATGGCAATAGCTCAAACTTACAAAAGGATTTAGTCATGCAAAGAGTAAAATCCAAGATGGCTGCTGGCGGCCATGTTTTTAGGCCGAACGACCCCAAAATCACTCGTTCCCATCTACATGACAGTGTTATTGTTAACATCCACGACAAATTTCATAAACTTCCGACCAAAACAACGACCTGTAGCCCGCGCCAAAGGATTTAGTCATGCAAAGAGTAAAATCCAAGATGGCTGCTGGCAGCCATGTTTTTTTGGCCGAACGACCCCAAAATCACTCGTTCCCAACTACATGTCATTATTGACATCAATGACAAATTTCATGATGATCAGATGAACAGTACGACCTGTAGGCCGCGCCAATGGATTGAATCTTGAAATCCAAGATGGCTGCCAGCGGCCATGTTTTTTGGCCGATTGACCCCAAAATGACTCGTTCCCATCTACATGTCAATGTCAACATTCATGACAAATTTCATGAAGATCAGACCAAAGGTACAACCTGTAGCCCGCGCCAAAGGAAATTGTTGACAGATGCACGGACACACGGACGACGGACGCCAAACCATGGCAATAGCTCAAACTTACAAAAGTAAGTTGAGCTAAAAAAACTGTATTATAGATGCCAAATTTCATTTTCAGTGGACCTTGGACTGGAGTCAATGGAGAGCAGGAGTGTATCACTGTATAGCCTATAGTATAGGCGCAGTGCAAAAGGGGGCAGTTGAGGAGCGCGTTACATGCCCATGTAAAGAAAGAATGACTACAATAGATTCAATGCAGACCAGAATTTTATTGGTGATGAGATTTGCAGAGGGTTAGTTTGGTTTGGATACAAAACAGTGCATGTTTTGTCAATGGCAATCACTCCCAAATTCTCTGTATCTTCTTCTTTCGTGTGATTTGGAGCTGCAATTGCTCCAACAGTGTCTGTCCCTTTTAAGGCTTTACTTTTGTTTGCATATGGCATTGTGATAAGCTACAAGAGAAATAGTTGAAATGTTTGTCTTTAGATCATTGTAACTTTCATCAGCCTTGGACTTGCACACAGCAGACGATAGGTGACGCTACCATCGTGTTTAAAAATAGCAATTACTGTGTTCGAAATTCGCTTTGGTTAGAGACACATCAGATTAAAATGGCCGCCGCCATGCCGTGTTGTGTTTACATTTTTCCTGCTCATAACTTATCCATTTTGAGCGCTAGTTCTGACATAAAAACTTAATTTTGCAAGCAGAATAAAATGAAAAATGAACGACTCAGTTAATAAACTGATTGAAAGTGATTCGTTAGATGAAGAAGATGGTGAATTGGTTGATTGGCAGCTGTCTGTTTACTTCAACGAAAATCGCCACACTGACAAAATAGAGGGCATAAAAACTGTGACGCAAACATGGCGAATGAAAGAGCGTGTAGGTTTTACCACTAAGATTCGTATTCTCTAACCTGTCAGTATGGGCAAGTGCATGCTACTGTGGTCCATATTGTCTCACTCTAACTTTTATTCTGGTGGTTGAATGTCTGCAATGACTCAAATGAGTGATATAAAATGTAAAATGAGCATAAATACACCAACCAACCAATACGGTTTTAGTGTTAATGCATCAAGGTTGTAACATTACTCAAATGCGGTTGTAATTATCAACGCGGCCGAGGTAACCGTCAACGCAATATAACGCGAACATAACACAGCTAGTGTACTGTGTACTCTTGGGTGCCAAATAAACGTACTGGCACGCTTATTAATTTTGGAAGAATATGCTGGCCATCACTATTATTTGGTCATGATATATATAGTGAAAATGCCAGCACTATTAATAATTTTAGGGGTAAATGTAAGCCAGCACGTTTATTCAGCCATCACGTTTATTTGGCACATGAGAGTACATGTACATGTAGGTGGTCATAAACACAACAGAACGGTGCCTTGGTCCTGGATCCCAACAGCGATACGTCGGGATATCTTTATGATATGGCCTGACAGGCATCTTTTGTCTGCCAAGCGATATGACTGCCAGATATATTGTCATATAATGGCGATTTTTTTATCTGTCTTGTTGGCTTATAAAATGCATTAATTTATTAAGAAATTCATGGCCATAGTATCATTTTATTTTTGAGTAAGATCGTCCTCATTTGGTTGAGGTCCTCCTGTAATTTCAATTCGGTCAATTTGCTTAGGTACAGCTTGCTAAAAATTCCTAGAAAAGGCGACCGCGTGCTCTATATTGTATTTCACGATTTTTGACATATTTGCATTGTTTTATTCATGAACAAATGTCATTGTGATTATAAAACAATTACAGGTAAACCGTGATTTAGTTGGGACCTACATGTATTTTCTGTAACATGTGTAATCACGCAGAGCTACCTCATACGTAAGATCCCAGAAACTTACTTTCATTTTCACTTTCAATGTAAATTCGCCGTGTTTACATCTTTTGTGTAGTTTGTATTTCTGCCAGATTATATATAATAAATTAACATTTCTGTTACAAGAACGACGCTCAGATACCGGTAGTTATGTTACTACTAACTTTTTTCTCATGTCTTAAAACCGTCAAATTACATTTTTATAACCCATTAATCAGTCTATTTTGATCAAATTGGAAATCAAAACCACATTGTATCATATAAGATAGAATACTGCAGGGATAGTCCTGGGTAGCAAAAGGGTCCATTTTTAGACCCCTTTCCAAGTTTTCCAGCTAGAAATATTTATTCCCAATTTCTGACCCCAAAATTCCCAATTCCAAAAAAATAAATTAAAAATAATTTTTCAATCATAATAAGTACAACTCTGACAGGTTAGGTCCTTTGCTATGCAAGCCTATAAGTGGTTTAATTGCACTCATGTACACAATAACATTGCGTGTTCATATAAGGCCTAACAAAAAAATACCTGTGTTTGGGGTCACCCGACCGTGCCTAATAAAACCATGCGACCCTAAACTTTTTATTGAGATTTCCCAAATTTTTGAATTCCAATCTTACATCTTTTATATACGGCTTTGTCTGCTCCATCCAGAGGTTGTTCAAACTCACACAATCAATGCCAAAAATATATTTTAAAACATGAATAGGCTGACATATGTAGGCACTGCTGCACAGAGTGTTTATTTAATAATTAATCCAGCCCGCATACATGTAGTTCATATTTTGAGAATTTCTAAACATCAACAACATGTTCCGCGATGTTCTGTAACATTCATTCACAAACCACGTGTATAGCTTTCACCCCCAGTAAATAATAAACCAATCCATTCAATGCGGCGCAGCTAACGTGTTGCTAACGCGGCTTCTCTAAAGTGAGGCCCACGAGAGGAGTTTCCTGTCACGCTGTTTACAACCTGCGTCCCTTTATCCATACGTGGAATGGTCGGACAAATGATCGTATAGAATCATTGATTGAACACACGGGGCTCACAGTGGGAAGTTGGTTTATGATGGGCGTATTATTTACTTGTTTATATGGGCAATATTGCTGCAATCTGGCGCTGTGTTTTACCAAGCTGTGCGTGAATGCAGTTGGATGTATGATCTAGTACATATCTACATATTGTTGTCAATACGAATATTTCACAAAACACCTTTTCGTGCTGAAAAGTTGTCGACATGATTGTGACAAAATACGACCCCGTGTTTCTGAAACCCAATGCATCACTCTGGTCAGATCTCCGCCCATTGGACTGCTATAAATAATTATGTGCTAGTACCAATCGGATCGTTCGTTGAATGGGAAATTCCGCAGTTATTTATAAGTTTTTACTAATGTTTTACTATAATATTAAAGTTACTTTCCTTGTTTTGACACTTATAATTTCCAAATATAATAAAGGAAAGCATCTGTTTTATATTATATTAAAACAACAAATATGACAAACTGTTATTTATTTAATATATTAAATGCCCACAGTTAAATGGTACCAGTATTAAAACAATTTTATACATTCAGTTCAGGAATGTCTGAAAACCGCCTGAAATTATATCAAATTATTTTAATATATTAAAATGAATATGGTATGTGTAAATTATTATCCATCTAGGCCTGGTTGATGTGAAATATGTCACATCTCATATACTATATGGCTGTCAGAGTACATGGGGGAATTAATACATTCACAATATCATTACAAGGTTAAATTATTATGCGGTATGTTTAATTATAATAAAAAAAAGGAGAAAAAAAAAAGATAATCCCTACCTACCCTAATATTTTCAGACCATGTGACCCCAAACACGGGTCTTTTTTTGTTAGGCCTAATGACATATATTGCTTACTGTTATAGGAATTCCCAATTTTAGCCTCTACAACACAAATTTTATCCCAAATGCAAGGGCCCCGGACCCTTTGCCAAAATACCCAGGATTATCCCTGTACTGCTTCAATATCTAGAACTGTCCATGACCATTTATGATAGGAAGAATAAAATAAACAAAATATTAATTTGCCCTCCCGGCCGATTTTTGTGAAAAAGTTGGATGTAAATATAGCCATTTATTTATATTGGCCTAATCATAGTTTTAGAAAGGAAATTTTGGGAAGAGCGTTCTCAGCAAGTGCATATACAAATTGAGTGGAAATGAATAACTGCCATAAAAAGTACATGAACTAGTAAAAGGCCCAAATGGTAATTTAATTGAGTTCAATACTGCTTCAAGAATCTCAATATTATGTTAGTTGTGTACAAGAAAATTGTGAGAAGCCATTACCATGAACTGTTAAATCCAGGAACTAGCCCAATGTTGGTATGCAGGTCAATCCACTCAAGCTGGGAGTACATTTTGTAATCAACTGTATATAGGCCACAGTGTTTATAGTAGGGATGCGGACCAGACCACCAGTGGTGGTCCTTTCCAGTGAAGAGTCAGTCCAGTCCAGCTCTCGGTGGTCCGGTATTCTTGCCTGAACCGATCCAGACTGGTCTGATCATTATAAATTACCTTAAGTGGAGGGAAATGTGTTAAATCTTACTGAGTATACGCGTTTGTTACAGAAAGCGTCAAGTTACTGCTGGACAAGCTTGTGTTATATACTCTGGGCATCATATATAATACATTGTATGCACATTGTGGAAATGTGTAGTGTATTTTCTTATCTTCATCATTGTATAGAAGTTAGAGAACGAATAAATGGGCTTAAAACTTGTGAGTGAGACTCACTGTAGAGTACATGTATGTAGTTCATGTTTCCACTACCCCCCCCCCCCCCAACATGCTATGCTTGTGTTATATACTCTGGGCATCATATATGATACATTGTATGCACATTGTGGAAATGTGTAGTGTATTTTCTTATCTTCATCATTGTATAGAAGTTAGAGAACAAATAAATGGGCTTAAAACTTGTGAGTGAGACTCACTGTAGAGTACATGTATGTAGTTCATGTTTCCACTACCCCCCCCCCCCCCCCCCCCCCCCCCCAACATGCTATGCTTGGGTTGAGTGAAAATGCTCCGAGTCTTTTAGCACTCATAACATTTTGTTCTTAGCATTGCCAACTGACATACATGTATTCCAGATAGATTGTTCAATTTCTGGCATGCTGGTATGCATACTGCCATACCAGTATTGGATGTAGTTACTTGGAGTTAGATATTGCCAGCTACCGTTATAGGCCAGTATATTGCGATTCGCGACCTATGTTGAAGCTTCATCACATATTATTTTCAACTTTAACAACTGGTTATACTGTTATGTAGAGTTACATAATTACAAATGATTTATTTTGGAACCATCTGGCATCTGCCAACACTCAAGTAATTGAACGTGTATACCATGTGACATCATCATGAAAATTGTTACGTGTGCATATTTGCCTGATACATAGTCAATAACTCAAGCACATGCCGATCAGGGCATTCTTTGAATTCGGCGGAATCAAAAGACAGAGGCGGTACTCACTGTCATTTGATGTGGCTGACATAAAAGAATGTATCTCACGAGCTGCTACGTGATCTGACACCAGGCGACATGACATTTGCGACACTGAGTATTGGCTGGCAATTGGAGCTTCGGAGTTCAGTACCAGTTAACCCCAGTACTAGTAGGGCCAGTACTTAAGCCAGGCATACATCTATGTATTAAAGTTTGCGAACTGGTACAGTACCGGACCACCATGTTTGGACCGGTCAAAAGCCGTCCAATGATGGTGGTCCAGTCCGTGGTCCGGCATTTGCACTAATGAGAATACTTATACCGTAGGTCTACATTAAACCTTATAAATTAAACTTCTGTAACATAACACAATTGTTGGTACCAAATGGCTATCATTATTCCTAGAATTTTGAGGCCAATTTATTTTATAAATATATTATTTGTTCTCTTTCAACTTCATTCAACAGACAGGGGGTCGATTTAAATTCAAAAATTTGTATAGCATTTTTTCAGAACTGGGTAGATCTTTTATAGCATTCCTTACCAATACATGTTTTAATGTTTTTTCATTGTAAATTGGTTAGTAGAAATTGGAAATTGCATTGGAAATTGCGATGTGAATACAGTTAAATCAAGCCCTGACAGATAACAAACAAAATACATTCAGGTGCCTAATAATCGTGATGACCTAATAATAGTGATGGGTGGGCATTTAGGCTGAAATTAATAATAGTGATGGAAATTTCACTCTATGTCTCAATGCCAAATAATAGTGATCGTTGCAAATTATCTCCAAAATTAGTATTATAAATTGTGCTGACACTATTATTAGGCACCTGAGAGTGTGTTATAATAGTTTAAAGAGAATTAATCTTATTTACAGATGAAAACTGTGAGTGTCGCCTTGGTGCTCTGCTTGAATGTTGGTGTTGATCCTCCTGATGTTGTAAAAACATCGCCATGTGCTCGATTGGAGTGTTGGATAGGTAAGTCCTCCTTGGAGAAACATCACTAGTAAACACCATCAAATATCTATTTAATGAGATACCTATTAACCCTTTCTATACTAAATACTCATTGATGAGTTATCATGAGTAGTTCCCTTAGGACATGTTCAGTTACTAAGTTTAACAAATACCTTCAGTCATTTGTTGAACATATTAATTGAACATTTCCCACCATGGCCACCAATGAGTATGAATCAGTATGCTCTTGTATTACATGTATACATATATGTGTTCTATCTGTTGTCTGCTTATAAGCCTTATATTACCTGAATGCCCCTCCAAATGAAAAATATACCATTCCAGTGTACATGTATACTAGTACTTTTAAAATTGATGGGAGAATCTATTCAGCATAGAAAGGGTTAAAAGAGGATACCTCTGTTTGTTGTTTTTAACAATATTTGCACTTCATTTCTTTAGCTATCATTTTTCTGTTTACAGATTTAGACAAATCAAGAAATTGTTTCACTTGAGGCATTTAACTATAAACAGGCCATTATTGCCCTTCTACAATTCTAACAATAGCATACCGTTACTTGCTTTAAAAAGATTTTACTTAATGTATTATTTAACCTCTTCGCTGCTAAATGACGTTATGACATCGTGTGCTGGGCTGTTGACATTATTGCCATATTCCAATGGGAATATGTAATGGGAATATCATAAGAACCATAAAACTGACTCAGTTGAAAGACTATTATCGTTCACAATCGTGGAACATCATACACTGTTTGAAATCTCGAGATACAGTTATTCCGATGCACCAATCTCTGAGTTCCAAACTTACAGTTATGTATAATGGGTGCTAGTGTGTCGAAGTAGGTCTGTTGTACCTACGGACAATATAGCACACGGCGTGCACTTTTACATCCATAAATAGTTACGGACGTCATAGCAGCGAAGACTCCAAAGAGTTTAAAAGCTAATTGCCACTTAAGAAGACTGCATAAAAATTCCAAAATAATAGGGTAGAACAAATTATGTTAAGCATAAAATATTTCAGATATTGATAAGTTATTAGTATAATAATTGTGCATCCAACATGTACCGGGTACATGTATGTCTACCACATCTATAAATATTTTATAAACTCATCTATGTATACATTTGATGTAGTTTTAGACCAATCTCAAATGATCAAGGACAAAATGTGGCCTCGAACAATAATTAACATCATTTTCCCTAGCTACTTAATTTATTATCAAACAATAATATTATTTTTATTGTCTCCACTTTGCAGATCCCCTGGCTATGAATCCTCAGAAGGCCCTGGAGTCTATGGGTTCCACACTGCAAAAGCAGTATGAAAGATGGCAGCCCAGGGCTCGTTATAAGCAAAGTCTTGATCCCACTGTTGATGAAGTTAAAAAGTTATGTACTTCGCTACGGAGAAATGCAAAGGTAAAATATATTTTTATGTTAATAGCAATTGATCTTGTTGTGTATTGTTTCATGAAATCTTTCTTTATGGTGGTTTATCTGCCTGCTCATTGCATGGATTGCACTACCATCGTTAAGTCTCACCCCTGAAATGCCACAGATAATTATGAAATTTTGTATTTCAAAGAGTCAGTTCAACTCAGTTAATTGGCCAATGGTTTGAATTTTCCCAGCAGTTAGTTCTTTCCCAAACTTTCTAAGTAGAATCATCGGTATATCCTTTAGTTTGCCCTTTGAATATTGGAAGAAGATATTTGGGCTCAGTCTGGGTGATTTATGGTTTCTGACATTGTGATAATATCTTTGTAAAATTTATTATGACTGTTGTATAAATTCCTATATGATATAAAACTGGCCCTTCAATATTGCTTAAATATATTCTATTCATTTCTCGATTAGCCTTTTTAATGTTTTATATCACATGTGCATTTAGTGTTTAATTTGAATATTATTTTTATTCCAGGAAGAACGAGTTCTTTTTCATTACAATGGCCATGGTGTTCCAAAACCATCAGTAAATGGAGAAATTTGGGTGTTCAACAAGGTACTTTATAATTACAATTTTTAGCTCAAATTGACCAAAAGTCAACAATTTCCTTTGGCACACCCTGCAGACCACATCCCTCATCCAATCAACACCAAACTTCATGTGGATCTGTGGGGTGACCTCTGGATGGTAGCCATAATTTTTTCTGAAATTCTTTTTAAAAACATGGCCACCAGCAGCCATCTTGGATTACAAATTTGAAGCCATCGACACACCCTGCAACCCAAATTTATTCTAGAAATGTTTAGGCTTGTCACCTCTAGATGGTTGCTATCAAATTTGAATGATTTTTAATGAAAAACATGGGTGCCAGCAGCCATCTTGGATTTTACTCGTTGCATCACTAATTTCTTTGGCACACCCTGCAGACCACATCCCTAATCCAACCATTACCAAACTTCTTATGGATCTTTGGCATGACCACTAGATGGAAGCCATCAAATTGTTCCCATATTCATTGAAAAACATGGACTCCAGCGGCCATCTTACATTTCACATTTGAAACCATTGGGACATCCTGCAGCCCACATTTATTGGATAAATGTTTTGAAAATTTACAGGCTATGATCACTTCAAAATGGGAGCTATCAGATTTGAATGATTTTCGATGAAAAACATGACTGCTAACCACCATTTTGGTTTTACTCTGCGTAACTTAATACTTCAACATGCCCCACAGCCAGCATGCAATTGATCCCAAACTTCATATGGTTCTTCGGGTTGACCTCTGGTATTGGTCAAACATTTAATCTTTCCTTATTCTTTATCGCTCTTTTGACTGTAACGTATGACATTATCCCCTCCCTAAGTTGAGCTACAGTGTTATTGATACTTTCATATACATTCTGATTAAGATTATGTAATTATTTCAGATTAAGTTTATATGGAAAATGCATATATAGATGTATGTTTATATAATTACGGTGACATTACCGCCCTTAATCTGCAGACAGATTCGTGGCGTGATTACATGACTTTAACCCTTATATTTACATGTACATATACACCACAATCAACCAGTTTGCGAAATTACTGTTCTGCCCTAAGTAGTTGACCAAGTTACTGGGGTTATTATGCATTTATAACTGCAGTCCAACCATAACTGCACCACAGTTAATGGTTTCGTGATGGCTGTGACACCACCATAAATGCAAAAAGAAACCCTGGCTATATTGCTTGACTGCCGATACACTGTACATAGCTGAATATGACATTTATAAATTTGCTGGAGCCGCAATTGAACTGGATGTTACCAATGTATACCAGCTGATGATTTCATGCGTTCTACCCACACAATCCACTGGTTGTCTTGTTTTTAACCGCGTTTAAAGTCTAACCGAAGTGCGGTCTAAATGGGGTGCCACCCTGGTTCGATGAGTCCTTTACTAAGGGCAGTAAAGTAGGGTCTTTGTACCCATCCTGATAACAAAATTAAAAACCAGTTACCGAAAATCAATGATGGGGTACAAATTGTCTATTAAAAAATATTCTGATTGGTTGTCTGATTCGGTCAACTCCTCTCTAATACACCGGCAAGGATATGGACCAACATAATGTTTAGACTATATTTATTGATTATAATGGTTTTATAAATGGGCTTTTTTGTTGCATAATACTTACTGGATGATAGAGGGGTGATGTTGGAGTATAAATTGAACTTCAGCAATTGTTACTTCTCCCTGATAATTATCCACTTCTCCCTAATAACCAAACAGGGAGAAGTGACTTCTCCCAATTTGAAACCTCCAGACTGGTCGCTGCACTGAGTCATATCTTAAATATTCGCAGGGTCCTATAACTTTCCTGTCTCAATTCTTGGGAGGGGGGGGGGGGGGGGGGGGGGAAGCAATAATAGTGACAGAAACTCTTGACTTGTCTTTCTTATTCAAAATTATTAATTCATACCCCTGAATCAATACCAAAAAAATCAGTTTAGAGATATACCACCACCCTGTGCCAGTGTATTCTCTTATATATGTGAGTCTCCGATAGGGAGACTCACATACATGTATACCGGTATAAGAGAATGCATTGGCACAGGGTTTTCCCAAAATTTCAGGAAGCTCCAGTCATGGAAGGGTTATATTCTAATAAGAATGTGTTTTCCTTTCAGAGTTATACACAGTACATACCTCTCTCAGTGTATGATCTGCAGAGCTGGATGGGCAGCCCTTCAATATATGTGTATGACTGCTCCAATGCTGGCATCATTGTTGAATCTTTCAAACAGTTTTCTATACAAAGGGAAAAAGAGCTGGAGGTATTATATACATCCTTCCATGTTCAGACTGGTGTAATATGGTAATTTCTTCACCAGATTTATCTTTAGGTGCTTTAGAATAGAGATGTGAGGGTATTGCGGTTATCGGTAAAAGCCGTTATCCGATATTTTTCTCCCATATATTGGCCGATACCGATCCGATACCGATATGCACAGTTATAGGCCAGTATACGAAGTACAAACAAAACTTGATGCTCCATAACATATAAATAATTGATTCAAGAAAGCAGAAATATTTTCGTGAGCACTCCCGCTTGAAGCTTCTTAGAAAGTTGAATCAATAAGGAGCTCGGGCCAGTATTAAAGTCGAGTGAGCCGACAGTCTTTTATTCTTATGACGCACTCAAGGCCTGTCAAACTGATAACAGGTCACGGTCATCTAAGTTCTTAGCAAGTGAGCATGTGACATGCATTTACCAGTCGGGTTCTTTGTGATGGTCTGATGGATATACATAATGATTAGATCAATTTTCATGGAAGTAGGCTCAAATAATAGCCACATTTAAGTCCATATACTTTGATAATTATGACACATACAATATTGTTATTTATTCTAACAAAGAGTGCTTATATTTTGTGGTCGGTAGACTAGTTTTGTTATGATTTATGTGACTTTGGTAGCGTAATGTACCTACAAATTATAAATATATATCGGATCGGCGAAACAGCATAATTATCTGGATACCGATATCATGGTTATCGGCCCGATCCGATAAACCGTACTGATAATCGGCTCATCTCTACTTTAGAACCTCAAACCGCACTTTTCTCATTCCTGTCTGATTCCTTGGATCAAAATTGGTTTGTAAATAAGTGAAATAGTTTTATACAGACTTTAGACTCCTTGGATTAAGGACTTATTGATGTCATAGAAATTACTGCTTTGCAAGTTATAAGGGGCCCTTTTTTCCTTTAACTTTCCTCTCGTTGATATTTGCATGATAATCGTTCAGCATATTATAACAAAGAATGTTTTTTCTGGGCTAAATCAATGAGTTCATTTGGAAATTATGGATGTACATGTATATATGTTTTTATTTCCCTCCTTCAAACGAACCATGTCCATTCAAAAAACTTTAACCTTTCTGTTTGTACTTCACTGCCTGAATTGTACAGAAACTCCAGACCCATCGGATGTTGCCACTATTCCTTATTATCATGGCTTGATTTAACTGGATTCACATCGCAATTTGAGATGCAATTTCCAATTTCTGCTAACCAATTTACAATGAAAAAACATGTATCGGTACGTGCTATACAAAATCTACCCACTGCTGCCAAATTATATACAAATTAAAAAAATTAAATCGACCCCTGCTTATTATTAGCTCAACTTACTTTGTAAGTTTGAGCTATTGCCATGGGTTGGCGTCCGTCGTCCGTGTGTCTGTGTGTCCGTCAACAATTTCCTTTGGCGCGGGCTACAGGTCGTACCTTATTTCTGATCTTTATGAAATTTGTCATGGATGTTGACATTTACATGTAGATGGGAACGAGTCATTTTGGGGTCATTCGGCCAAAAAACATGGCCGCTGGTGGCCATCTTGGATTTCAAATTTAAATCCATTGGCGCGGGCTACAGGTCGTACTGTTCGTCTGATCATCATGAAATTTGTCATGGATGTTAATATTGACATGTAGATGGGAACGAGTGATTTTGGGGTCGTTCGGCCACAAAACATGGCCGCCAGCAGCCATCTTGGATTTTACTCTTTGCATGACTAAATCCTTTGGCGCGGGCTACAGGTCGTAGCTTTGGTCGGATCTTCATGAAATTTGTCATGGATGTTAACAATGACATGTAGATGGGAACGAGTCATTTGGGGTCGTTCGGCCAAAATACATGGCCATCAGCAGCCATCTTGGATTTTACTCTTTGCATGACTAAATCCTTTGGCGCGGGCTACAGATCGTACCTTAGTTCTGATCTTTATGAAATTTGTCATGAATGTTGACATTGACATGTACTAGTAGATGGGAACGAGTCGTTTTGGGGTCATTTGGCCAAAAAACATCTTGGATTTCAAAATTAAATCCATTGGTGCGGGCTACAGGTCGTACTGTTTGTCTGATCATCATGAAATTTGTTTTGGATGTTAATATTGACATGTAGTTGGGAACGAGTGATTTTGGGGTCGTTTGGCCAAAAAACATGGCCGCCAGCAGCCATCTTGGATTTTACTCTTTGCATGACTAAATCCTTTGGCGCGGGCTACAGGTCGTAGCTTTGGTCGGATCTTCATGAAATTTGTCATGGATGTTAACAATGACATGTAGATGGGAAACGAGTTATTTTGGGGTCGTTCGGCCAAAAAACATGGCTGCCAGCAGCCATCTTGGATTTTACTCTTTGCATGACTAAATACTTTGGCGCGGGCTACAGTTTGTAGCTTTGGTCAGATCTTCATGAAATTTGTCATGAATGTTAACAATGACATGTAGATGGGAACGAGTCCTTTTGGGGTCATTCGGCCAAAAAATATGGCCGCTGGTGGCCATCTTGTATTTCAAAATTAAATCCATTGGCGCAGGCTACAGGTCGTACTATTCGTCTGATCATCATGAAATTTGTCCTGGATGTTAACAATGACATGTAGATGGGAACGAGTCATTTTGGGGTTATTCGGCCAAAAAACATGGCCGCTAGCAGCCATCTTGGATCTTACTCTTTGCATGACTAAATCCTTTGGTGCGGGCTACAGGTCGTAAGGGTCATTGAGCCAAACAACATGGCCACCAGCAGCCATCTTGGATTTTACTCTTTGCATGACTAAATCCTTTGGCGCAGGCTACAGGTCGTAGCTTTGGTCGGATCTTCATGAAATTTGTCATGAATGTTAACAATGACATTTAGATGGGAACGAGTCATTTTGGGGTTATTCGGAATAAAACATGGCTGCCGGTGGCCATTTTAGAATTTATTCTTTGCATCACTAAATCCTTTGGCACACCATACTCACCACATCCCTGATCCGTTCATTATGAAACTTGTCATGAATGTTGATATTGACATGTACATCTTGTCTTACTTAAACATTTCACCTTTCCTATTCCTCCATTTACTGTCAACCATTAAATTATTCCCCTACCTAAGTTGAGCTGCAGTGTCATTGACACTTTCATTAAACAAATTGCTGAAGTTTGTAAAGTCAGATGCTTTATCAATTGATTTTTTTCCAATTCACAGGCCACAGGATTGAATGGGGAGAATAGACCATCGTCAGTTCGACAGTGTATTCAGCTAGCAGCATGTGGCTCTGTCGAGCTTTTACCTATGCACCCGGATCTACCTGCTGACCTCTTTACCTCATGTCTAACCACACCCATCAAGATGGCTCTCAGATGGTCAGTACTGTTAAGACCTAGATACGTTGCCATCACCTATAATGTGTCCACAGCGGGGAGTGGCGTATTCCCTATATTGTTTTCTGTTGAAATAAACAGACATCGGTGAAGGAATGTTAATACGAACATAGATACATATTACTAAAGAGCAAATGACATTCTTCTTCCAAATTGCTCACTTTATTTACACATCTGTTGTACAACATATTCACTCCAAGCGACTTAAATGGGGGATAAATACATGTTCCTTTTTATATATAATTTGAGATTTTAAATTCATGACCCTTGTTCCTGTTTACAGCATTTTGGTATGGCAAATATGGTGTATTTGGGAGGGGTATCGTATTTCCTGGTTATAATACTTACTAGTATGTGAGTTTTCGACCTAGTGAAGAGATATTGTCCTATGACACTCAAATGTTGATGCATCCATTCATGTTATATGTGTATAGCCTTTTTAGCTCACCTGAGACGAAGTCTCCGGTGGAGCTATAGTCATCACTCCTCGTCTGTCCGTCCATCCGTCAAGAATCATCTTCTCCTCCCGAACCGTAAGACGTAACGTGTTCATATTTGGTGTGGATGTTCCCTAGGTGAATCACATTCAGATTTGTTCAAATGAGGTCACTGGATGAAATAGTTGTGAAAGCAGGGCCATAACTCTATTCCTCCATAGTAATTCTTAGAACGACTTCTTTTACTGAACTATAAGGCCGTATGGATTCATATTTGGTGTGGATGTTCCCTAGTTGACTCACATTCAGATTTGTTAAAATGAGGTCACCAGGTTGATTAGTTGAGAAACCAGGGCCATAACTCTATTCCTCCATAGTAATTCTTAGAATGACTTCTTCTTTTGAACAATTTGACCGATTTAGCTTACATTTGGTATGGAGAGTCCTTGTGTGACTGGGGTTCAGATTTGTTCAAATGGGGTCACTGGGTCAAATAGGGGCAGAGCCAGGGACATAACTCTTAATTTTTTTAAATTCAAATCCTTGTTTTAAACCCTTGCACCCCCAACCAACCCCCCCCCTCCCCCACCACCACCACTGCATGTCCATGCCACCCCATACCAGTTCCCTGCAAGTTTCACCCCATTAAAAGCCTTACACTTTAGTTATATGACATGCCAGGAACTGACCAGCCTTAATTCTCACAGTGCTCACAGCTGTGTGTCCAGTCATTATAAAGTAATTAACTTTTATCTCAATATCCACATTTATCAGGCTAAGAGAGAAAGAGGTGTGTGAATGAAATTTAATCCTGTGTGTTTACAGCAATCTCAAATACAACTCTAACTATTTGACAGTTTAAACATTTTATAATAGTATTAGTATTAACCATTTCATTACCAGAGCTATGCTGGTACAGCAATAAAGACCCTGCACCAGTGTATTCTCCTATATATACCGTACTGACCCGGCTCAAGGCCCATGCCCGTGTTTAAGCCCACCCATATCTTTTGACCAAATTCCATGCACAGGGGTATATTCGTGTTTAAGCCCACCCCATATTTTGTTAAATTTCGGCGGTGGTAAGTAATTATTTGCTAATGATACTTCCCAAATAAATAATTCCAATATATATAACGCCTTTAACGGGAAGAATATTCACAAACGATCGGTGACAGCGAGAATGCCACGAAAAATGGAAAGTTATACTTCATAGGTAAGTGATAATAATATATAAAATAAAATAAAGTGAATCTTAAAATCTCATTTGTTTATTCAATTATACTTCCTGGGGGAAACCAAACGTCGACAGACATCAAACCCACTCGCTAACGGCGTATATCTGAGAACGCGGTAAACATCAATCACTTCAAAGAATCACGTGCGTGCATCGCACACATGTCAACAACAGTACTGTAAAAACATATTCTTTGTATGTCGGTATGTTCCTACATGTGGCCAAACACAAAACGAACTCATTCCCTGGTTATGTAAACACACGGTGGGTATAATAATGGGGCAGAAGGGGCACTTGTCATTCAACAACAACAACAGCACAAGATGCCTTCAAAAAAAGAGATACCGATGTCGTATTGGTACCCGGTGGTTAGTATATAATAATCATTATTTAAAAATTTTAAACTGCTATTTTTCACGTTTTACGGTATAGACTATAGTCTATAGTATAAACATTTAATCTGTGTCAACGGTTTGGGAGCGATGACTCTAAACATTAAAACACGTGTTTTTTTGTATACGTATTTACAACGTCATTTCGTTAATTAACTAGACTCACTGGCTTTGTTAAATTGGTCACTATTGTATTGTAACATCTTTGTAGACAACGGGCCATGAATGGTGCACTGCATGGGTTCATTGTTATCCTAATCGGATTAAGTCGCTCTCTTATATGTTGCATAATATTTCCCTGTACAATTTTCTGACATTTTTTAATTATCTGAACATTGATATAAACTATAGATAATAACTATAGATATAGACTATAGATAGTGGATTTACCCAACTGTCTGAAATGGCAGAAAAATCCGATGACCCATGATGCTTACAAACTGTCATTTATGGGAATTTTGGGCAATAAAACAAGACAACAAGTAATATTTTAATATACCCATAAAAATGAAACAAATACTTTCTCAAAGTAACTTATACTTAACTTTATTTAATCTGGAAGACGTGTATATTTCACCGAAACTCTGCTGGATCGACTTTATTTTTTCTTCAGTTTTACTGTCCCGATTTCTTGGGATTTTTGGTTTGCAAAGGGTCATATTCGGGTTTAAGCCCACTTGGATTTTTGAGCTCAAATAAAACAAAGGCCCCCTGGGCCTAAACGCGGGTCAGTACGGTAAGAGAATACACTGGGGTTCAAGATGAAGGAGATATTGTTAGGCCAATATAGTCAGACATACAAATAAATCACACATGTCCTATTCTCGCAGGGATGTCCCCACATATGTTTGGGGAGGGGGCAAATTTCTCAGATTTGTTCATTGAGATGTAATTTGTTTTCCAAAACCAATTACATATACTAAAATAAAATGAATATAAAATAATAGACCATTGATCAAGAGAAATGAGCTCCTAGTTTTAATATTTGTCCAATATTTATTATTTTATAACAAGGTACTAGTATCATGCCAGTGCATTGTCTTATATATGTGAGTGTCCCATAGGTAGCCTCACCTAAGAGAATGCACTGGCTTTCAAGGTTAAGGAAATATTGTTAGGCAAATGTAGACAAGCATCCAATAAATCACAGATGTCCTATTCTTGCAGGGATGTCCCCGTGGGTTGAGGGGGTGGAATTAGCAGATTTGTTCAATGAGATGTAATTTGTTTTCTCAAAATTAATTATTTAGACTAAAATGAATATAAAATAGTAAACTACTTAATTTTTTAACCCCCAGATTACATTATATAAAATATATGCCATATTGTATACCATTTGAAATAGCAAGCTCCAAAACATTGTATTATCAACTTATAATAAACTGTGGACGTGCTGTTTTTATTGAGTTGCCAAAGAGTTTTGTCATCTAAGAGTGCAGTAAAAGGCAAAATTATTTTCAGTGCAGGGGGAATAACTCTATATATTAAAGATGGAGTTCTTCCCCTTCCATTAAAAATGTTTGAATTCTTTTGTATTTTGGGATCCAAAGGGGGGGGGGGTCATTCTATAATTTCAATAGTTTTTGGCTCACCTGAGAAAGTCTCTGATGGAGCTATAGACATCACTCCTCGTCCGTCCGTCAACAATTCTTTAAACTTCTCCTCTGGAACCATAAGACCGTATGGGTTCATAGTTGGTGTGGATATTGCGTAGGTGACTCACATTCAGATTTGTTCAAATGAGGTCACTGGGTCAAATGTGGGCAGGGCCAGGGACATAAATCCAAAAAAATATTAAAAATTGCAAGTGAAGTCTGACATTTTTATAAACATTTCCTGGAGATCTGCTGGAGGTCATTAATTCCCAATTACAACATCAATCTATCATATGTATTGTTCAAATCTTTCAACAGGACATTTAACTCTCCCACACCCACCACTTCACCAGCACATATTTGGCAAACTTGAAAAGTGTTCTTTGAAAGAACCACCAGCTCTATTTAGTTCACATTTAATATTGAGGCTCCTTTGGTGATGTGTGATTCAGATTTGTTTAATCAGGGTCACCAGGTCAAGTAGGTGCAAGGCCAGCTACATTACTCTTTCTCTCCATAGTAATTCATGATACGTCTTCTATGCAAGAATGAAATGGCCTATTTTGCTTATATTTGGTAGGAAATTACCTTGGGTGACAGATTTGTGAAAATGGCATCACAAAGTCGAATAAGGGCATTGCCAGAGACATAGCTATTTCACAACATAGTAGTTCTTAAAATATGTATGGAAGAGCCAAGAACTAGTTGGCTTATTTAGCATGGAATGTTCTTGTTTGACTGCAATACAGATATTTTTAATGGGGTAACCTGGAAAATTATAACAGTTTCCTTCTTAATATGCTTCCTTCACAAGGACCATCAGGTCTATTTTTTAAAAAGGCGCTTGTGATATTGGAAATTTCCAACAATTGGGAAAGTTTGAGATGTCAATTGTGTAATTCCAACCTAAGACTTGGGAGTCTGGAGCCCAGTCGGGAGGGGACTTGTTGGGGGGGGGGGGGGGGGGGGGGTGATCAGTAGTGTACAGTTGGGATCAGTAGTGTACAGTTGGTAATTTGGCCACATATCCTGTTTAGATCTACTTCTTTTAAAGTGATTATGAAAAGTTCTGACTGTTGTGGTCTCCAGAGTCCCAGTCTAATCAGTCTTGTGAGCGACCCCACAGTCATTGACTGTCTTGTCTAAAAGGAACCAGCTTTTCGAAAATTCTTTGTGTCTCGACCTGATTCTTTGTGAAGATATTTCTCCTCATGTTTGTTGTGTTATTTTCTAACTTTAGGTATGTTTTACAAAACAAAGAGAAACTCATTCCTGGTATCACCATAGAGTTAGTTGACAAGTGAGTACTGAATTAGAATAGACTATGATTTATCCCACAAGGTTGTTGTTAATAATAAGACAGGTTTGCCTAAATACCTTTTATTAGAAATAAATAAAGCAACAGGTAGTCAAAACATGTTTATGGACATTCATATTTCTTGTTGTTGGAGAAGCCCCTTTTTTGGTTCCACCAAAGTGCCAACCATGCGATCCTCATCTATCCCATAGAGCTGAAAAACACACTAAGCAGAGCTGTTAGCAAACATGATATCCACTCTGAAAACTAAAGCAGAAATAATGGGTGGGTGGTCAATAAATATCGACTGGTTCGAACTGTTGCTTACCAGGAGATGAGAATGTATACTCTTAAGTACCCTGTGACCTGGCGCTAGACAAAATAGTTCATCTCTCAATATTGACACGCGTAGTTCATCGCTTTAGCATCACATTGTTTTAGGACAAATCAAAGTCATTATCTCAGTTAATTGACAATTGCCATTGATGAACTGTGGGGAATAGAAGCCAGTGAATGGATTGTTATTTACCAAAAATGTCCAATCATAAACATGGTTTATTTTTTTGGAAGATAGCTCAGGGTTAGTTATAATATAATATACTATGTTGATTGATCCTTCAAATTTATAACCCGTTATAACTCAGCTGATTGCTACAAGCTCTTTTGACATCAACTTCTATAGAGTTATTCCATCTGTAATGACATTTATTAATATACTGCCAAAGTCTTGTTAAAATTTTATGTAACAGGAATGTTACGAGATGTTCCTTAATTGCAGGCATTTGATTGAGTTGTTTCGTATTAATTGTCGCTGTCATATGCTGCCATTTACCTTACAAGCTACACATCAGAAGTTACAAGCGGAATCTCTCTAATAAAACAATCCCAACTTCCGTAACTTCCAAATAATTCATGTCCCTCAAACAGATTATCGTAAGACAATAATCCAGTCACTCATCAATATAATTACATTTGAGGACACCTAAAGTAGGTAGATTAGCTGTAGAAACGTCACCGCCATACGTAATAGTCAGATTAATTACCCATTGAGAGAGGAGTTAACTTTCTAACTGTGAGACTGTTTTGTGACATAGTTTCTCTTTTCTTGCAGAATTGACAACACCCTTGCCAAATTTTCTGCCAAATGAAAATAATTTTGGCCAAAAGTTAATTATTTGGCAAGTGGCAGCGCAAACCATGTACATATGTCAATATTTGCACTAGAAATTTCTTATTATACAAGGAGTTAGCCAATGTAATATACATTGCATAATTATAATATTACATACATGAATAAAATTAATGGTGTATGTTTACACTAGTTGTTTGTAAAAAAAACAAAAACAGTTCTCTTTGTTCTGCATTATAGAATACCTGGCCAATTGAATGATAGGCGAACGATGCTTGGGGAACTTAACTGGATATTTACTGCAATCACAGATACCATTGCTTGGAATATTTTACCAAGAGGTAAGTTCTAAACATTTCTTATGTTCATTTATTCTCATCTGAATCCATTTTAAGATAAATGGATTCAAAATTCTATGATGAAAAAAAGATAGTCTCTTCAATGTGGCATTTCTTTGTTCAAAAATGTTATTATATAGAGTATAAATCAAAAGCAAACTATGCTGCAAACTCTGAACACGTTTTAACTAGGGTTGCCACGACTATGAGTTTTCATAATCGACTAATCGATCGTTATAGTCGACGGTTAGTCGATTAATCGTTTATATATGCGGCCTATATTAGACCCAGGTAAAGACGTGATCAATGTGAAATTAGAATGCGAAATTACAATGACTACATTACATACAGTCTGAACACAGCTACAAACTGTCAGTCAACAGGCTTGTCGATTCTGAGGCCCCCGCCGTCATCGGCCACCTAAATTCAAATTTACTCGGCAGGTTAACATACTCCTCATCGCTATTCCCGCGGACGAGAAATTTAAACAAAGATCTGTCCAGCCAATCAATGTTCCACTTGAACATGCATCGCGGTGCTGATTAAAAGCATGCGGAATTGTTGCATACTTGTTGAAAACGGACTATAGTTAGTTTTGCAGAAAATCCCATTGTGTATTGATTGCGTCACCTGACATATTAAAGCACTTAATTTTATTTCGCGGGCTTCGGTGTGTGTGTGCGCGCTGTCTGTTACTGTACTTTTAGTTTTGTTATTCAAAGTGCGTGCAACGCACCATGCAGCGCGGTAGGGGGCGGCAGTAAATACATTACCAAGTTGGAGAATGTAATGTATGTAGCACTAAAAAGTGATGAGACAAACTTGTTGCTGATTAACTGTCTAGTAACTTTGAACATTCCATGTCCTGCGAACTTTGTGACTTTGTCAATAATGATCAATAATGGTGAACGTTTTACAGTATGAAATTTGAAAAATGAAATTAGATGCAGTCCCATACATGTCGTCCATTTTTATGTTTACCCATACCATAGTATGGTAAACTTAATGTCGACGTCCGGATTGACCACTCGTCGTGCATCCATCCGTCTGTCTGTCTGTCTGTTCATAGACACTTTACGCATGGTGCGATAACTCAAATATTGTCTATCTGATCGGAACTAAATTTTGTATATGAGTTTCTCAGACCGAAATACAGATCGAGTTCGAATATGGGTTTGATCCGAGTTTTTTTTACGGAGTTATGGCCCTTTTTCGACTTCATATTCACGCATGCTGTCATAACTCAAACAATTTTTATCTGATCGGAACCAATGCGAGTTTCAGAGCCCAAAATACAGATCGAGTTCGAATATGGGTTTGATCCGATTTATTTTAAAGGAGTTATGACCCTTTTTTCGAAAAAAACAAAAAAAAACAACAACAAAAAAACAAACAAAAATCCGATGCTATAACCGAAGTATTTTTTGTCCGATTGTGTTCATATTTGATATTTTGGTTTATGATGACACACCCCCTCTTTTGTCTAGTTTTTGGTATTGATTAGTTGATCGGTTTAAAAAATAATTAACCCTTTACACACATGCTATCCAATGCAATAAGTTGAACATATTTCTTCTGATCTGCCTCATATTTTTTACCTAGGTTTTTCTTAGCACGTTCTTCATCTGTATGGTTTTTGGTGTTGTTTAATTAACCATTTCACTCTTATGTTTACTTAGAATTCACCCAAGCTGCTATGAGCCTATGACTCAAAACATTTTTCATCTGATCAACACCAAATTTGGTATATGAATTTATCACCCCTAAATACAGATCCGATATATTTTAACAGAGTTATGACCCTTTATAATTCAAGTAATTACTGCTGGGAATATGAAGAGACGATATCTCACAGACCATGTGTGTTATTGAAATGAGTTAATTATCACTATTGACATTAGATATGGCATTCTATAAAGCCTGATAGTGGTACCACTGGCTGCAAATTTGTTTATAATAATGTCAAATTGATTGATGGCTATCTGGTGGAGTTCTGTTTTCTGTGCAATATTAAGTTAACCCCTTTGTTGGAACAGGTTCATTACATTAGTTAATGTACACACTATAGGACACCTATTCTAAAATATTAAATTGGAACAGTCCATTGTTACTTTGTAGGGATGTTTTACAGACATTGTTGTTTACAGACACTGTTGTCTTATCTTAGACAAAAATTAATCCACACATTCCTTAGTTCCATGATATGATGTCATTGAAAATGATTAACCCTCTCCACACATCATATGGTTTTGATGCTTTTCATTTGATCATTTTCCTATATTATGTCCAGGTTGATGGTGATCCACTTTTGATTTGCATGGATTTGGGATTAAAATTAAACCATTCCATAGACACATATTATGCGATAAACAGATATAATATTATCCCTTTCACTTTGATCCAGGTTCAGTAAGGGTTTCAATAAATCATATACATCATTAGAGGAAATGTCTTATTTTGAAATTCAGTAAGGGTTTCAATAAATCATATACATCATTAGAGGAAATGTCTTATTTTGAAATTCCCTCAATTGCATTTGGGTTCCAGGGTAATATTAATAGTGCTGGTATTCTTGAGGCTGACTTATTGTATGGGTTTCTAAATTCAATGACATGCTTTTTATAGACTATTTTGTGTTTATCAGTTCATTAGTTTGGGTAAGATTAACCCCATTCTATCCGATTTGATAACTCAAATATTTCCATTGATTATATTTATACATCTAGTTCTTCGCATAGTTGACGGGAACACACCCCTAACCTGCATAGTGAGGGTCATTTGGTTTATTTGCTTAAAAATATTAACATCCTACACAAATCCTGTTGACACAAAGTGATAACTAAATATTTTTCACACGATCACTATATTAAGTGTGAATTGTTGAAACTTTTGCACTCATGAAAAGGTTGGTGTAAGGATTTATAAAATTTATAAAAATAGCTATCGTCAAGGTATGGGTTAAACATCTGCCGATCGTGATCGGCCGATCGTTTATATGATGATCGCTAATTACTGGTCCATAGGAACATAAATTCACAGTTAAAACATAATTAATAAACAATGGCAAGGCAGTAACACGACATCAAAGGTACACCGAACTCTTGAAGATGACCGCCAAACGCCGGCTGTGATACGATATCAAAGGAAGCCGCATCAGAAGTGGCGACAGAACAGGCTGTCGGGCGGTAAATTGTGCTATATACACTGCTAACTTTTACTTCCAGGCATGGTATTTGTGCATAGTACTGCTTAAATACACAATCATACCAACCCCCCCCCCCCCCCCCCCCCCCCCCCCCCTTTGGGCGATTAGTTGACGAAAGTAAATAACCGTTGACTACCACACTTGTCGAAGGTTAATCGAATAATCGTGGCAAGTCTAGTTTTAACCCTTCCGTGACTGGAGCTTCCTGAAATTTTGCAAACCAATGCATTCTCTTATATATGTGAGTCTCCCATAGGGAGCCTCGCATATATAAGAGAATACATTGGCCTAACAATATTTCCCTCAATAAAATCCAAAGCCTACCCTTATTATAAATAAGCTACTACGTACTAACCCACAACATGGCAATTGGTCACAAATTTTAAATATAAGGGGGATGTCACGTTGGCCACAAATTTTAGCTCTATGGGGGATGTCAGGTTGAAAATTTGCAGTACCAGTTGTAAAATTCCAACCTTGGAGAGGGATGTGCAAAAGGAATTTTGTGAACTCTAAAAAGGACTGTGGTCTGGTTGTTTTGTTAAAAAGGGTAGGGGTTGGAGATTTGTCAGTGGTGTGCAATTAAAAATTTCAAGGTGAAGACCCCTTTTCAACGAAGATCCTCGGCTATGTCCCTGTTTAGAACTACTTGTCTTAAGTCATTTTGACATGTACTGAGTGTTTTAGTCTTCAGAGTTCCAGTCTCTGAAGTCTTTGAAGTCAGGTGAGCGACTCCACAGTCATTGACTGTCTTGTATTTATCTGCCGTATTCTTATATTACTTGTACATCCCTGCAAATCAATAATTGACCAATACAATTAACACAAATATCGGTTTATTTGTAACATCAATAAAAACATAAAATAAAATGGTTAGCAAAAATAAAATATAGCATAAGTATGTACTTGTATAGATAGAAAACATGAAATTGTGTTTCTTAACTGGTTCAGTGCTGAAAGCCCATATTTGGACCCTATGTAAGAGTGCTGGAAGCCCAGATCTGGGCTTTGGCAATAACACTGTATTGCTTGTTTAGTTTAATCATTTAAATAGAGTTTGTCAGGTAATATTTTGGAAATATTGTTGCATATATAATTAAATTGGGACATTGTGAAGTTTTAATGGATGCAGACCAATAAAATTGTCAGAAAAGGTACTTTTCCGCCAAGGAGAAGCCCTTCAACTGAACTATATGGATTATTATCCTCGGCCTTGTGTTATCGGGAGGGTTAAAATTTATTGTCCGTTTATTGCGTACTCCGGTCAATCAGCGATCGGATTAGCTCACGCATGAATGCGTCCCATGCAAATCCCGCGCTCTTAACAATTCATCTAGCCAGTTTTATTTCTCTCCTTGGACCTATCAGACGTGGTTTTAACTAAAGGAAGTATTTCTCTATTGCGAGTTTATCAACTCAATATTTATTGTTGATAACAAACTTGCAATTTATCCGTTGCTTACCCGGTCGTTTAATATTTTTAAGTACGCGCAGAAACTCTTCGTTTCATAGTATGCGCAACGCAATTTATAAAAATTCCGTGTTTTTTATCGACACATTTTATCTCGAAAATTTTGGGATTGGAATCGACAAAATCACGTTGAGAACTTCGCCATTGATGGCCATTTTGACAATGACTACAGACGCACATCGTTTACTTGTAGAAAACCTATATTGCATTATTGTGCAACATATACGGTGGCATGAATCGTCCGATTTCGGAGTCCACATGGTACGGTATGCGAAGTCTCCTAATTTCGTGCTAACTATATTTCATGAAGCCGACTTCTCGATACGTTCATTTCATGTACACTACCTCATCGTATATGCAACAGCTCTGTTAGTGCGCAGAAAGTTGGCCAGGACAGAAATGTCTCCTTTGACGATAATTTACATGTATTCATAAACAAGATAGAACTTGTCATCCAATGAAATTTCTTTTGCCTCAACTAATTGTAAGTTGAAGTTGAGCGACATTTGGATAATGATTATCACAGAACATCATTGTACATATACAACATGTCGTTATAATTAATTGTGCTTACCGATTAATATTTGCAAATCTTAGCTAGCCCGAATGTATTACTATTAACATGAGGGCTCGTATTTGGATACTTGGAACGTCGCGAATGTTACATCGACTTCAAGATATTTATTTGAAATTTTGACCCTGTTCTTGCGATTCCATTTTCTTTCCCTCATTGTATCATCGGAACAATCGTTAGAAACAATGAGATTATGTTTGTTACAACATATAGTATTCTATGGCCTGTGTTCAAATAATGCTGTGTCTCTTGAATAGTCTCGTTCTTTACATGCCTGTCCATTATTACTGACAGTGTCCGGTTGCTACGAATCGTGCAACTGGTTTGATTGGGGACTAGGATTATCTGACACAAGATTGGGCACCAAGGATTTTCAATTTAAGTTCCAGGTCTCAAAATACATTTAATTTTACGAGAATCAAATGCTGAATCATGTTAGTCATAAAACACTGCAAATTGTAAAGTTTTGTGAGAATCATTACGGGAATCGATTCGGTGATTCTCGTCGAATCTTGAAGCCTGAGTTCCCATTGTCGAATGGCGATCTCCATCAATTCATACCGGTACTCTTGTCGCTATTTTGGCGACAATTGTGTCTGTTTCTTTGCAATCACTCAATGTATTTTGCTGAATGGGCTTCCCTCTTCCATGACTACACAGATATGCAAGTGCAGTAGCCTGAACCTTCAGCTATAGTTTGCTTAAATATCCAAGGATACTTCCGTCCGTGGTCAGAACTCTTTGGAGATATTTTGGATGAGAGCCTTTGGCTGGCCTACTTGTGGCAAGTCACCATACCCGTGTGACCTAGCATGGTCGCAGTGTTGAAATGATTCATTGGCTAGCCAGTGTCTCAATAAATTTTCAGTCAATCAATGTTTATACTTTTGATGATTTTGATGTTTCACATTTCCATGTGTTCACTGTAACAAATAGACAACATCTGAACTGTTATCCTCAGACATTAGTGTTTTCGATACATTCAAATTATGAATTAACATGATACAAAATGGTGAGCTTAAAAACATGTATGGCAACTCATTGGCAAGCCATAATTGTTCCATACTAGTACAAGGGTGTCAGTGCCTCAAAGGCTCAATGACATACGAACTGACTATATCAATATGGCGTGCGTCAATTTTCACTGATACCGACATACTTCTGCGCTTTCAATCCGTGAATAGTCAAGGTGAACTACTATGCATTTATATTGTCATGTGCCCCGATGCACTGCCAATAGCCTTTCCAACAGAGTCCATCACTTGGCTCTCTACCTTCTATTTCCACATATAGAAAAGATCAAATGTCAAATAGCCTTCACTCACGTATTAAGCACAGTTACAGGCAATGCTTTTATATTGCGCAGGGCTGCTGCCACTATAATTTCCATCAGAGACCAACACATGGCTCTTTTCCTTCTATTGTCTCATATCCAATTGATTATCGGGCAAATAACAGAAAGGACAGCATTTGTATTGTCACACATATAAAGTGCAGTTACATGAACAGCGTTTATATTTATATTGCGCACGACCACTGCAGGCCTGCGTATTGGAGGCACACGACGGTTCGGTTCACATGACGGTTGCGAAATCTAGGTTTCGCCAAGGTTGTGTGCGGTTCTCACGATACTGATTATAACTGTTTGTGTAACTTATGGGTACCTGAGGACAACCAGACAGCCGACACATACTAGTATGTTATGGCTTGCGCATATTGCATTCCGCAGACCTGCCAGTGCCAATTTCAGAAGAGTCCAAAACATATCTCTTCTCCTTCTATTACTAAATATCCATATGATTATCTGGTGAATAGAATACCTAAATGACTAACACAAATGACAGCTTTTGTATCATCACACATATACAGCGCCGTTCCGCAAGAAGCCTCTATATCGTGTATGACCACTGCCCAGTACCAGTGACTGGCGGGGTGCTACTATCGTTGATTCGGAAAACCAATCTTCATGGGCGCACGCCTCAGCATCTGAGCCTTAGGGTGGGGAAGACTCGTCATGTGCCGCTGACAGCGCACCAGCCAACCAGCCTTCAGTTCTTCCCAGATGAAAATGCAGCTCAAGCTCTCATTTTCTCTCACAATCCAGAAGACGGATGTAATTGCATCCGTAATATAATCGTTCGTTGTGTTTCTCTCAAATTAAATGTCTTTGTGGGATAGACCTCGATACATGCATGTTTCGTTGCACTTTCACATTCCCATACTTTAACTGCGATCGGACCGGTTTTTAAATATACCTCCAATAGTTTAATATTGAATCAACGGTTACTGTAACCATGCACATTTTGTCAAGAGGGAGAAGGCAACATTTAATCCTCGTGAATTAGAGAATTACAAGTGCATACGGGTGCGAGTACAATTGCTTCTGTCATCTGGGAAGGACTGAGACTTCTGACTCTTCCCCACGGTCCATGGCCCACTCCATTACGGGAGTGGGTCTTGTCCCCCTGGAATCATTCTCCCTCGGGATATGTCCAGGCCTGCTCTACCTTCGGAGGACTTTCCGTACGCATATAAAACATTCTCCTCACCGTAAGCAAGGGCACCGCGAAAACTGTTCTTGCACAGGAGAAATCGGTTCTCATCGTCCTCTTCGCCGAGAAGTGACAGTATCTTACCTGCAGTTTAATTTCTAGCAGGTAAGACCACGTGGCCACATAATGAAGGGAATTTACCTTATTAACATTATTTTGCATTAACTAACAAAATGTTTTGTGTATTACGCTTGCTAATAACTAACAGAATGTCTTGTCTTGCTTATAGTCGACGAGATTCGACTTTGATGGCCACACACCGTGCGGGTTGCTCAAGAAATAAATGCGGCAATATGCGGTATTGTCATTGTTGGATGAGGGCCCGTTGGTCCATGGTTAAACAATTTGAGCAAACGTACCAGTCTTACCTCGGGCAGGACCAGTTCGCCCCCCCGGGTCCTGCATCAGCAGACCATGGGAGGCAGCGTGCCGTTTTCGGAGATTCGGGCAACCAATCCTCCAGGACATCAGCACCCGCGCCTTTGGCGGCTGTTCTGGGTGGGGAAGTCTTGATGTCCGGTGCCGCTCAATGCGCTCCAGCCAACAGGCCTTCTGACGCTTCCCCACGGCGCCGTGGCCCACCTCATTACGAGAGTGGGTCCTGTCCCCCTGGAAACGTCATCCCACGTGATACGTCCAGGCCTGCTCCTCTGCCGTCATGGGATTCTAGTGGTATGTCATCGACGTTTATTCCAGCTTGTCTGGACCACCTGCATATTCGGGAGATTCGGTGGGGGGGTTTTCTCTGGTCAAATGGATCCTTCTAATTTTATCTTTTTGCTGACAACCAGGGGGGGGGGGGGGGGGGGGGCAGGTACAAGCTTGAGCAATACTGGAATCTGAATTTATGAGCTCTTTCACATAACATATCAAAGCTGATTCATGACTAAATCACATTTACATGACATCTGTTTTGGAAGAGTACATTCCCGTCAAACTGGAATATTAAATTTATTGCTCGTTGCCTCCTCCTGGGCATTCTAATCCATATAGTTCAGTTGAAGGGCTTCTCCTTGGCGGAAAAATATAATTTTTAATATTAAAATTAGTTTTTCCTCAAGGGAAGCCCGAAACTGAACTATCATAGATCCCTCCCATGGCGGTGCCATTGCCAACCCCGCGACTCGCAAATCTTCTTATTAAAAGTCGGAAATAAAACTGGCTAGATGAATTGTTAAGAGCGCGGGATTTGCACGGGACGCATTCATGCGTGAGCTAATCCGATCGCTGATTGACCGGAGTACGCAATAAACGGACAATAAATTTTAACCCTCCTGATAACACGAGGCCGAGGATAATAATCCATATAGTTCAGTTTCGGGCTTCCCTTGAGGAAAAACTAATTTTAATATTAAAAATTATATTTCTATTGCAAAAAGGTTTGAAGAAAATGATAAATTGTTTTGCCCAACGGCGTCCGACAACCAAGCTCATAACCATTATAGCTGAAACGGTTAGACAGTTAACCGGTTAGCGACGTAACCGGTTAGTAAAAAATGAACCGGACGTAACCGCATCCCGTTGTCAGTTGAATGTGAATGTGAATAATCAAAAATATTAGGTTAAATGATGCAAAACTAATACTAAATCCTGTGTCACCGATAGTAGAGTGCAATGCAAGCATTAATTGGTACACGCGGTAGTATCAGATACTTAGTAGCAATTCTCGAACTGTCTGGAAGTGTCGGCGACCTTCAATCAATTCCGACCCTTTGAAGTTTTCTTCCGACAAAAGCGTGTGTGCAGTCACTGTGTATCAAGTCTGAATGCACACAAGGAAGAGACAACGTAAAAGTGGCGTTGTGCGGCAATGCGTGCTTTCGTAACTTAATAGTTAATACTGCACGAAGCAACATGGATTCAAATTGCAATCACACCACAACATACTATATATAAAACTGTTTTACAGTGGGGTTTATAAAAACTATGTAAGTCGACAAAGTTTGAAGATTGAGATCAGCTGCACAATGTCTTCACTCTTCCCGTTCTTCGATCCTCCCTGTTGTGATCTAATATGATCAATTCAATTGAGTGACCAAACAGACATCGTAGTTGAAGCAACCCAAAACTTCTTCAATGATCTTCCCTTTTATCAAGGAAATTGATGCTCCATGCTACTCTGTAACTGGTTGTGCCTGTGGGACTAATTAACACTCAATTTGGCAGTAATTGCTATATGTTAAGTGATTGCATACTAAAACCGAAACCGAGGTTTTTTTTACCAAAAAAAAAGAAACCGAAACGTAAATTATATAACCTCCCAACACTAGTGTCCGCTATCATGATACCGACGAATAGCTCGAATACTGAATAGGACTGCGAGTCTGACCTAACTGACCTTCCTTTTTTGTTCTATAGTTATTACTTTCTTGTCTTTATATATAATGCATTGGAGGATATACCAATGATGATAATGATATATTACAGATCTTTAATATATAGTTTTGTTACTCGTTTTACCAATACCCATACTATTTTACTCGTTTTACAAATGCCCAAACATATGCTGATCACGGCAAATAAGCGATCTCCCCTGCCATTCACAAATTTCACTTGCTCATTCCCCATCACGAGAGCCAGCAAATGAATGCGTGTTTTTGAATATCGTTAAATGCCGTGAATAAGGTCTTTATTTCAGCTACTATTTCTCACCTAGGTTTGTCCCTGGAGCATGGCATAATGTCGACATAATTAGTGTGAGAGAAGTCCGCTAGAAATTAGCGGTTAACCGGTTGAAATCCGGTTAACCCCGATGGTTAACCGGTTAGAAGAATGGGTCAACCGTTTCAGCTCTAATAACCATAACCTAATTTGACAACCAGGCTCATAACCATAGCCTCATGAGACATCCAGACTCATAACCATATCCTAATGAGATATCCAGACCCATAACCATAGCCTAATGAGACATCCAGACTCATAACCATATCCTAATGAGATATCCAGACCCATAACCATAGCCTAATGAGACATCCAGGCTCATAACCATAGCCTAATGAGACAACCAAGCCCATAACCATAGCCTGATGAGACATCCAGACTCATAACCATAGCCTAATGAGACATCCAGGCTCATAACCATAGCCTATTGAGACAACCAGGCTCATAACATAATCACAAATGTAAATATGTGGGGGTCAAATTTGATAAAAGAGTGCAAATGTAGTAAACTACCTACTCCGAGCATAAAATCCAATGCTTTTCTGTTTATTTAAATAAATATACGCATTTCATTATGCGTATGTAGGATATTTAGCAGCGAACCAGTTAAAGTGATGTGAAACACTCCGGTAGGGTGATCAAATAGAAATGAAGAATAATTTTGCTCAAATTAGTAATTTTTACAAATATTATATCCAAATTAACAACACACCGTCATTTTCATATATTAATTAAATGCAGTGACTGCCGATGGAGAAATCGTTTTCGTTAGTTTATCGCCGATAGAAGCGTCCCGATTCGAGTAGTAAATATTTACAATTTAGCGTAGTTCGGACAATGTTTTCTATGGAGTGGTACCGTCGATTTACTTGAGATTTTCGGTGATGTTAGTAGAATGCTACATTCCTCCAGTTGGCATAGCACCTGAATACTTACTTATCAGTTTCACACACCCGAACAAGTACATAATATGTCTTTAAATTTATTAATTTTATTTAAAAATAATAAATGTTGACTTTTAATATCTGAAGAAATTAATTGTTATTATAAATTTGAAATTTTTGGAAATGGCTTTTTGGTCACAGCTGTAATGTGGGTGTCCATTAAAATAAAATAATAAAGGAGTTGTAAAAGCTTTTGTTTCTAAAGCTTTTAAAGCTTTTATAAATGAATACCAACATCGATGGTATGATCAGTGATGTAATCCAATTGAAGCAATACACTTGACAAGTTAGATAGCTGTGTTACAACAGAGATTAATTGTAATTTGCAAACCCACACTTTTGACACAAATTAATCCTTTTAAATGAGTTTGGATAGTATTAGTTTCTTATGCACATCTTTGTTTTAACTAAGAACACTAAGTTAATTACTTTCAATGCACATTCAAAGCTCTATTTTTAATAGTAAGCAAGCACCTGCTATTGCTTACATAATAAATCTGCAACTCCTAAACGTAAAAATGTTGGATTGCAAAACAGAGTCAGGCACAAACTACTTTCGTAAAATGCATTAACATTAAAAAACATCATGCTTTGTTTACATAGGCATGCACGGTGGTGACCATGCATAATTTCGGTTTCAAAATGACCTGGTGGAACAAAGTTATGTGCAGTCTTTATGATGACATACTAGTAGCTTGTCATAAACTTTGTTGCAAAGCACGATTTGTCGTTTCCAAAAGCACTCAATATGATTAGAATATGTGGTTACAGTACACAATATACAATGTATAATTAAAAATTCCTCTTTAGAACAGATTTAAGACTATATATTTCTTTGTAAGTCAAATTTCCACTGGTAAAATTACCGTAACCCCCTAGCTAGTTTTGTAAAATTTGGAAGGCGACGTCGTTTCGCTTTGCGGACATCCGAGGGCGAAGTTGCCGCCTCTTGGCAAGAATTTCACCCCAGTCGCCTCCTAGTTTGGGGCCTGCCAGGAAATGCCCCCTACCGGAAAACTCATATAAATTATATTGTGCTCTAATGTTCAGCCAAAGATGATTACATTGTCACAAAAAAATGATGTAAATTTTCTCAAAGTTATAAGTTTCTATGAATAACGACCCCGTTTGGTTAACGTTACGACCGCGTTGATGGTAAAAATTTCAACGCAGTCGTAATGTTACTCCAGCGCGGTCGTGATTTTTTCTCAACGCAGTCGAGGTAACCGTCAGCGCAACATAACGCGGTCGGCATGACCGTCGACGCAACAAACGCGGTCGAGGTAACCGTCAACACAACAAACGAGGTCGAGAGAATAGCTTATCAACTGTAATAATAATTATTAAATAACATTGTAAACAAGAATATTCACCACAGTGAATTCTAACTTTAAGACATTAGCTCATTTTATTAAAAGTTTTTAAATTGAAGAGAGAAAATGAACAACGGCCACCAATTTTAGTTTCATACAATTTTCTTATAGGAAACGGAACGAAAGGTTGTAATCAATCGAGATGGTGACAATTTGTTCATAATGGAACATTGCCAATATAATACAATGTGTTTAGCTTGGGCAATGCATGGTGATAATGTTTTACATTTACATTTAGAATTTTTCCGGACAAAAACTAATAATTAAATGCACATCACATTGATCGCACTGCACAAATTAATAGAGATGCAATTGAGATTTCTAACAAACAAAAAACTTTGAGTTCATGTCGCAATGTACATGTACGTGTATTCTTTGAATATTTAATATTCAGCGTCACCTCCTAATAAAGGTCGATAACCTGTACTCCAACGGTCCGATGTCATTTGAAATCTTTGTGAGGGTGCGCTAAAACAAACATATACATGTACACGCACATGGGTAATCGACACATGCATACATGTACAGTGATGCAAATAATTAAAAATATTAATTATCCATGTGTTGTGCAATACCTGTAAAGCAAGCAGCGCTCTGATTTGGTAACCAATGATTTGTCACTTTAAACGACAGACCGCAGATCAAAAGCCTGCCGCGAATGATTGACAGCGGTGTCAATGAACTCAAATACAATAAGGGGCGTGTCTTCGGTAAATCGAATGTTTGACAGGAAAGAATCTATACAAGTATGATGGAAAATGAATCACGAAATCATCTGGAGATGATCATGGCATGTAGCCGAATATGTGTACATGCATTATGTAAAAATCGGCATGACCGTCAACGCAACAAACGCGGTCGAGTTAACCGTCAACGCAACAAACGCAGTCGAGATAACCGTCAACGAAATGGAATGTTTCCAAAAATAATACACTGTTGTTTGCATGATGGGAGTAATGCATGATCGATTAGTGTTAAATGTTTTACATATAGGCCCACATTTAGATTTTTCCGGGAAAAAACTAATAAATAAATGTAGATCACGTTGATCGCAACGCGTTCGAGTTAACCGTCAACGCAGCAAACGCAGTCGAGATAACCGTCAACGAAATGGAACGTTTCCAAAATAATACAATGTTGTTTGCGTGATGGGAGTAATGCATGATAGATTGATGTTAAATGTTTTACATATAGGCCCACATTTAGATTTTTTCCGGGAAAAAGATAATAAATAAATGTAGATCACGTTGATCGCGCTGCACGAATTAATGGAGATGTAATTGAGACTTCTAACAAAAAAAACACATTGATATCACGTCGCAATGTATGTGTGTTCTTGGAATATGTAATATTCAGTGTCATATCCGATTAAATGTCGATTACATATACGCCCCTGTACGTACGCCAAGGGTATTGTGTCAGTTCCGATGTCGGCCGAAACTGTATGAAACAATAAAGAGCGTTTATATACTTTACGCCATGAACAAACGCCATGAAAAATCCCAGAAATTTTCACGTATACTCGGTTATGCATGCCACCATACATGTACATGTAGCATATATTAAATAGACCAATAATCATTATAAAATAAACATGATTTGTGATTTATGCCGAAGAATACCAGGACTTGATTATTCGGACTTTCATTAGCCTCTCGTCGGCAGTTCGTAAAATATTATTCAGAGATTGGTGCCCCTTTACATGGAAACCATAACTTCCCCATCGCGAACCTCTATTGGACCATGCTTGCTCCTGAGTGGTGATATTGTCTCGTTCTTTGAAGTTATTATTAAATTTAGGTAAAATGAATTTCTGCATCCACATCTTTCTGCAAGATATTTTATTACTGTGTAGCAACTTGCTGAACTTGGTGAAGATGACTCCTCCTACCAGCTTGTATTCTGTATTGATTGACAGTGCGGCAAATTTGGATATTCAATATCTGTCACGCACACGAGGGCGTCTCTCTAGTAGATTGACGTTCCGAATTGTTTTTCTCGAAACAATGCACGGGTGTGTCTTCCTTTAATCGCGGCCAGACATTCAATTATTAGGGCGGTGGTGCTAATATGTTTGTTGCAATAAGTCTTTGTTATTATATACGCCTTATTTATACTCAAAGTTACCTCTTAATTAATTAAATGTTTACTCTACTTAATAAAAGAACGCATGTGTCAGTGTTTACAAAAAGGACTCACCTGGGCCAAAAGTTGAAATTGATACACTGTGATTCAAACACAGACTTCTCGACTGAACATTTGCAATCATAACTTCGTCGGTTTTGATTGGCTAGCGGACACCGTGCGCCACAATGATCACTCAATGAGGCTGTGTTGCTTTCATGATGATGAAATAATCTTACTCAACGTGGTTTCGAAGAGATACGTTTCAGTAATTGTCCGCTATTGTATTGACAAGCATATGATAAATATTAACTTACTTTTTACCGTAGTATATATAAGTTTAATAATTCAGTTAAATTTTGTTTTTCTCATCAGAATTAAATCACTGCAATTCAATTATTTATTTGTCCTCATCAAATATTTAAAAACAAAACATTTATATACATTTGAAGATCCAAGCGCGGTCCCACGCAGTCGATACCAAATTAGACAAAATTTGTATTTTCTAGCATTCCGGGTTAAAAAAAAACCAAAAATTATTATGTCACAGACATCGCGAAACACACAAAAGTGTCCACCCGTTTTACCATCGATCTATATTTACATACGCTGATGGTTTTACAATGAAAACGAGTACAAACTATCATTATTTAAACACTCTTTATTACCTACCACGTTTCGGTGGAACTATGCATGGACGCTCTTTATTAGAGGCGATAATGCAAATTTTTGCAAGACTGACAACAAATGTTAAATTTATTCTCTTGAAAGCCAATATCTGGCCATCAAAACCTCATATATAAATTGCCTTATTTGGAACGAATGCGTAGATATGTGAGTGATGAAATTACACTAAATTAGTCATAGGTGATCGTAAATAAAAAAAAAAATTGAATAGTATAAAACCAAATAACGCGAATCATCGTCTGTTTACATTTTGGCGTGGTGATTGTAATCTTCAACGTGTGTGCGACTGTGTGTTGATCCTTAGCGCAACGCGTTTAATGTAAACGCGGTGTGCGTTAAATTTCAACGCAGTCTGCGTTAAACTTCAACGTGGTCCGTTGATTTTCAACGCGGTCGTAACGTATCACCAACGCGTTATCAACGCAAAGACCGCATTACGTTGGCGTTACGACCACGTTGAGGACTGCGTTAAAAGGGACACTTATTTTAAGAAGGTTTGTAATATCAGGGAATATAGATGAAATTCTTGTTGAAAATAACGAAGTAAAAAAACATATTAGTCGACCTAGCTACCTACCTAAATATTTTGCAACTGTGTAGGAAGTGGCCAAACAAAAATTTTAATATTAAAATAAAGACTTAGGTTTAATCAAACTCTACTGCTTATTTTTTCAGATCTCTTCCAGAAACTATTCAGGCAGGACCTGTTAGTTGCAAGCTTATTCCGGAACTTTCTGCTGGCAGAGAGAATCATGAGATCTTATAACTGCACTCCAATATCTAGCCCCAAACTTCCACCAACCTTCCAACATCCAATGTGGTAAGTATAAACTGAATTATTTCTGTCTCCAGTTTAACCCAAAATGGATTCTCGCATTCAGTTATGCAAGTATACATTGGAATAGTATATTATTCATCTGTAGGGGTTTTCAGGAAAAATAAGCAAACAACAGAAATACAAGTAGAGAAGGAGTCCTGTTTATTGGAGGGAAATGTTCAGATAATAGTTCAACAAATCACAGGTTGTTTCCTAAGGGAACTACTCATCAATGAGTATTTAGAAAGGGTTAAATAATTAGCTAACAATAGCTCTAGGTTCCCTGATGCAATCTCAACATCTGGACGCTCATGAGATAATTCTTGTATTCAGTCAAAAATAGTGTGTTTTCACTATTGATTAACATACAAATCGATAACCAAATAAGTGACAATAGTATATACTTGGCCTAAACTGGTCTCCTCAATTTTGATAACCTATAATATATCTATTAAGTCCATGATGATCATATCCCGATTAGATCAACATTTGTATTCATTGCAATTCTGGAATGGGAAACCGAATAACGGGCGACTTCTGGAAAAGGTATAATTGCGCTATCTTAACATCAAACAATTTTAATATTTAAGACTGCTCTCTCTTTGTTTTAATCATAAAAATTATGTAGTACCAAAACGTTTCCGAGCGAAAAAGCAAGCTGTCCCCCCCCCCCATTTTTTCCATTTCAACTTAAACACATGTATTATTTTATTTAGTCTAATAAGTTTGTTGAATTTATTGTCTGAACATTTCCCACAATCAATAGGAATTTATCTGAACTTGTATTAGCTCTTCGTCTGGCTGTTATCTGCTAATTATATTTTCTAATCATCCCTCCAATTGAATAATAGACCAATCCAATATATACTTTTATAACTGGGCGGGAGAATCCATGCAGTAAAGAAATGGATAATATCACATTCTGCATGTAACTCAGTTCTATTTAAATGCAGTTCTAACTGGTTGTGCTTATTTCCAGGCAAGCTTGGGATCTTTCTCTAGATTTATGCCTACGCCAGCTACCTGACCTCATTCATAAAGAGAACACATTATTCCAACACAGTCACTTCTTTGCTGAGCAGCTCACTGCTTTCCAAGTGTGGCTGTCATACGGGTCCGAAAAACGAAGTCCTCCAGAACAGCTTCCTATTGTGCTTCAGGTAAAATCCTTCAGTCTCAAAGCCTAACTGTGTTTGAGGTCAGATTGTTGTGATTTTAATATTGATTCAGTTGCTATTTTATTTGTTAGCATCCTGAAAATCTATTATTCATCGAATCGAACCACAAATCAAATTACGAGGTAAGATTTCACATAAAATTGAACCACCGTAATGGATGGTTCAGTGACATCGGAATCAACAAGTTGTTTTAATCGCAAGCATAATCATTAGTAAATTATCATGTTACGTCTTGACTGATCACGCTGGAAAGTGAATTTGATAACTGAAATAGGACGAGTTGGAAGTTATTCTATTACTTACATCACTAGCTGCGTAATGGCAAATACTGGAACAGAACAAGATGACATATCAACATGTAAATTGAAAAAGGGTGGGACAAGTATTGTTTTTGAGTGGACACATGTTTTTCCCATAATAATTTATTCATGAATGGTTATATCCCTTCTGTTCAACCACAATAATTGCAATGTTTGAGGGCATATTCGTTAATATATTAGAACAAGGTAAGCAACTGAAATATTAGCTCCAATACATGAACCAAATTATCCTCCCTTTTGTGTGGAACATGAATCGATGCTTAAGGACTTTGCTAACCCAATTTTCCCCAAATTTAATGTTGTTCAAAATAAAGGTTTATGTTCACTTTTATTACTAATCACAGTAACCAAACCCATGGATGCTACATTTTAAGAGTATAGTTAATGGTAAATTATGTTAGAAATTCAAAATGTGAAATTTAGGCCAAAAAAAAAAAGGGTTTTGATTCTCGGGCATAGCCGCGTCTGGAAAAAGGCGTAATAAAATGGTTCAACGCGGGAACTATTTTATTACGATTTTCAATTTGATAACACGAAAATAGGAAACTAGAAAAGAGAAATTAGTTATGTTTCAAACATCGAATATGATAGACATACAATGGTGTATGTGTTGGTATTCAAAAACAGACACTAGGCAACGATAACTACCAGGTATATTGTCACCACAAGCTGCCCAACACCCAAGTTTATTAAGTCAAATGTGTTACCGTGCGGAAAACAATTATGAGATTTCCAATTTCGGGAACGCAAACCGGAAAGAAATATGGTGCATATTGGCGATGTGTATGCTGGTTTAATATAGTATTTGAAGTTTTTATGGCTAGCATGTATAGTTACTATAGTATAGATGGATAAATATTAAAGTATATAGATAGATATAAAATTTATAATCCTGATTTAAACTTTGTTTGTTTTAGTTCCGTTTCCATCTTTGTGGTGTTCCGTGTTTTATATACGCAGTAACCGTGAGACCGCAAATCGAACAGACCTCAATCAATTCTGTCCATGCGTATTCTCTTTAAATTCACCGATGTTACTGAATATATTTGGTGACACAATTATCCGAGAGCACCATTTTATAGTGTGCAAATATATTTTTAATCGTGTATTTTCTCTTGATGGAAATAAAGCGTGATCCAACCGAAAAATCGTAATTTTATTCCCAATGATTCAGTGATTTTAGAAATTAGAGACACTCAGTAATCGGTCGGTGTCAAGGCCGTTAATTGTGCATAGATCATAGCTGTCCTAAACTGTGAAATTACTGAAAGGGTGTGCCTTTTAATGCAGAAAATCAAGAAATAGGTAACTGAGGTGTGGCAGATGCAAACCAAATGCAACAAACAGTCTATGACAGTTAAATAAAAAATATGAAGTGTTTTCCATGTTACTGACATTGAAAAAAATCTCCCTATTTTTAACTAAATTTTCCTATTTCTGAGGACAAATCTCCCTATTTCCAATTATGAAAGTAAACAGGTCTGATATAAATAGATATATACTATAAAAAGGTACATACATATATCAAATATATCAACAATGGTTCAGAAATTGAAATATACATTGTACTAGTGTATATATATATAATTCTGGTATATCCCTATATGATGTAGGGATAGTACAATTTCATATATTTATGTCATTCTTTATTTAAGATTTGATGTACAGGTAGTATAATGTGATAATTGGTCATCCTTTACAGTGGAATACATTAGTTTATATCAAAACAATGTTCTCCTTAGATTTTCTTAACCTGGGAAGGTATAATAACCCATGGCAATGCTAACTATGGGCATTATCCCCATAATCAAAAATAAAAATAAAACCCTCGCTCCCTCATCGATTCTCAAAAAAAATTGCCCGAGAATCAAAACACTTTTTTTTTGGCCTTATAAAAGTTTTTTTAATTTATTTTTTCGAACCCAAAATCAACAAAAACAAAGGTCATATCTAAGAAAAAAATATGGGTATGTGTACTGAACACTGAAGAATGATGAACAATAAAGATATACTCACATTTCTTCAGTTTTATTAAGATTTTTGGCTTGGAAGCAGTTGTTTACAAATTGTAGATTTCATTGCTATTCAAAGCTATTTGGGAACTGAATTTGATGGGTCAAGATAATGTTCACTCAAGCCTGCAGGGATTATGTCTGTTTATGACCATGAGCCAGTGCTGTACTTTATCCTGACTCAGGATGATTGGTGACCTAGTTTCTGGGCTATGGGGTACACCAGATTGGGGATTACACATTTCTTTTGTCAAGAGATTCACAACACACCACTGTCCACAGATATTAACATTTAACTGCCAGCTCACTAAAAGCGATGTCAGGTAACTTACTCAATTATTTGTAAACAACTGGTTCTTAGTAATTTTATCAAAGAATGCTTGATAAATATGAATATTATTTTATTGTTCATCATTCTTCACAGTGTTCAGTAGACATTGCCATATTTATTTCTTTGATATGGACTTTTTGTTTATTGATTTTGGGTTCGAAAAAATAGATTTTAAAAACCTCTATAAATTTCACATTTAGTATTTCTAACATATTCCACCATTAATAATGCTCTTAAAATGTTGCATTCATGTGTTTGGTTACTGTGATTACTAACAAAGGTGAACATAAACCTTTATTTTGACTCCATCAAATTTGGGGAAAATTGGGTTAGCAAAGTCCTTAAATTTGTTCTATATAAAACTGGGAGATTGATTTAACTTGGCTATTGAATTTAATATGAAACCCATTCAATAAATATTTCCCTTTTTCAGGTTCTTCTTAGTCAAGTTCATAGACTCAGGGCATTAGAATTACTTGGAAAGTTCCTTGACCTCGGACCATGGGCAGCCAGCTTGGTAAGCAATTGCATTATTTAACAAATCAATATAACTGCTCATAAACTTACTAATGTGTCTGTCATTTGCAGAATGAGGTCCCCAGAGGGTGAATAATAATCGACTAATGGGTGAACATCACCAATGGGTGAACATCACCAACTTCAACTGGGGAAATTCAATCTGATCCAAGGTCTCCCATGGCAGTTGAGGCCTAAGCAGAATGAGGTTCCCAGAGGGTGAATTTGGTGAAGCTAACCCACCTTGCGGGATAGCATCACTAAATTCACCCTCTGGGGACCTCATTCTGCAAATGACAGACACACTATTTTCAGGCTTGTCTAAAAAGTATGTGTGCTCAGGTGCCACAGGTGTACCACTCAACATTTTTGTGATGATTTTTATGATACTTTATTTGTATTTCATCAATTATTCACCCATCGTCGCCTGAATGCTATATTGTTCTATGTCCATTTTGGCGAGAAAATGAGATATTGGTATCATTGGATTTGTCTCAGGAAGCCCAATCCAATTAAACTGGACAGCCTTTCACAAAGTACAGCAAATACAAATGAAACACAAAATAAATATGCTCCATCTCAAGAAATCCGAAATCTGTCAATGCTATAATGTTCTATGTCCTGAACCAATGATGTCCCTGGGACTACCTCCAATCCATCATGTGGGTGAATGGAGAGCGACATATCAAATGATATATTCAAATGAAATAGAATGCATATATGTTCTGTATTCGAAAACTATCGTTGCTATAATGTTCTATGTCCTGGTCCAATGGCGTCCCTCCAATCCATCACATGACAAATGTCCTGAGCGAACGGAGAGCGACATATCCATGACCATTTTAGCACTAACGAATACGGGTACGTTTGTGATAAAAAAATGTTCTATCTCCAATCACATTTTTGTCTGTTTTGAACCATTTATTCAATCTATGGGCACAAAAATCACTGATACGTATGATGTTATCTTTTTATAGTTTCTTTTTGAACTGATACATATTACACTACTCTATTACAGGCTCTTTCTGTTGGCATTTTTCCTTATGTACTGAAGCTGTTGCAGGCATCAGCCAGGGAGCTCAGACCTCTCCTTGTTTTTATCTGGGCCAAAATTTTAGCTGTTGATAGTGTAAGTATTATGTACAAAAATTTCCTAATTTTCTTGTGACATTGTTATATCAACCCTTTCATGACGGGAGCTGCGCCATTTATCCAACATTTCTGTGATAAACAGTTAACAGGGAATTTTTATTTTATTTTAAAAACATGAATTTAGTATCTGTAATATATTCTACATATCTAATATTATAATTAAAAACTACCACAAAAGCAAGACTTATTCCAATTCAGAGATCTTTTGAAGATACCCTGTCCGATTTAACCCTTTCATGATGGGAACTGGCTGGTGTAGTATTAAAGAACCATGCCAGTGCATTCTCTAATATATGAAAGTCTCCCATAGGGAGCCTCACATATATAAGAGAATGTACTGGCTTACGTCAGTAAATATTGTCAGGGCAATGCATTTTCAGAGACTCTCATATATAAGAGAATGCATTGGCACAGGGTTTTTGCACAGGGTTTTCGCAAAAATTCAGGAAGCTCCAGTCATGGAAGGGTTAATTGTTAAATGTTAAACTACCTAAATTTCAGTCTCCGTTGGAATAAATGCTTGGCCCAGTCTTTGAATCTAATGGAAATAAACCAATCATATGAAGGAATCCACATTGTTCTAATTATGTTTTTGCTAAGATGTTGTATACAGTGTCTAGGACATCCATTGAAATAATTTTTTTCCTTCTACAGCATTGCTTCCAAATTGCATGAGATTTTATCAGGGATGGAGCATTAAAATATAATATCTTTGTTCTGCTGAGGCAATTAGATCTCAATTTTGAGATGAGGGAGAGGGGGGGGGGGGTAAATATTTTGTTCTCAAAATCTGAAAAAACATACTTTAAAAAAACTAGATTTTATTTGTTTAAATTCAATATGGGGCATTAAAATATAATATCTTTGTTCTGCTGAGGCAATTAGATCTCAATTTTGAGATGAGGGAGAAGGGAGGGGGGGGGTATTTATTTTTTTCTCAAAATCTGAAAAAACATACTTTAAAAAAACAAGATTTTATTTGTTTAAATTCAATATTTCTAACAGAAAATATTGAGGCTGTTTAAAAGAAAAATTCTATGATGAGGGAGGTGCCTCAGAACACAGAATTTTGATTTATTTGGCCTATTTGTACTTGTAAATCAATGTTTTACTTGCAGTCTTGCCAAGTTGATCTTGTGAAGGACAATGGGCACAAATATTTTCTGTCAGTTCTTTCTGACCCCAATATGCCTGTAAGTATTCATATAAATATTCGCATTCTAAAACTGTTCAACCATTCTAGTGTTGCCTTATAACAACCATTTATCATAAGCTTCAGTACAAATACTCAGATATTAGTTTTTATGAAAATGTGCAGAAAATGATTTACATGAGACAGTATTAAAATGTTGCCCCTGTTAGTATTACAGTTCTTTCTGACCCCAATATACCTGTTAGAATACCAATACATATTCCCATCTTTATACTGTTCAACCATCCTGTTGTTGCCTAATGACAACCATTTAAAGACATATTATGGACTTGTTCAGTTGCATGATACTGATATGTTAGTACATAGAATACATTGTCTGAACTGCGTGAATATTTACATCTCGAGTTGGGATGCAACTGTCAGCGATAAACTAACACAAATGGTTTCGCCATCAAGAGTCATTGCATTTAATTAATATATAAGAATGATGGTGTGTGTTGTCAATTCGGATTTATATATGTAAAATAACTGCTTTGAACAAGATTATTCTCCATTTCGATTTCATCTCCCTATCTGAGTACTTCACATCACTTTAACATAAGCTTCAGTACAAATACTGAAATTCTAGTTATTCTGAAAATGTGCAGAAATTATTTACATGTGAGATTTTTAAAATGTTGCCCATGTTTAATAGTATGACTGTTCTTTCTTACTCCAGTATGCCTGCAATGTACCCATAAATATTTCTATTTTCCTACCGTATCAACAATTTGAGTCTGTTCATACAAATTCTGAAAAACTTGTTCTTCTGCAAATGTGCAGAAAAGAATTTACATGAAACCTTAATGTCAATAAGTTTCCCCTGTTAGTATTGTTTACAGAAAGCATTCCTTAACCCTTCCGTGACTGGAGCTTCCTGGAATTTTGAGAAAACCCTGTTACAATGCATTCTGTTATATATGTGAGTCTTTCATTGGGAGCCTTGCATATATAAGAGAATACATTGGCCTAACATTATTTGCCTCGATTTTCTAAGCCATGCATTATATTATATATGCAAGGCTCCCTATGGGAGACTCGCATATATAAGAGAATGCACTGGTACAGGATCTTTGATGCAGTGAATTTAGTGACGTTAACCCGCACAGAGGGCTAGCATCACTAAATTCATTCTCTGGGGACCTAAGGGTAGCATCAATAAATTCACCCTCTGGGGACCTCATTCTGCAAATGTCCAGCACCATATTTTTAGGCCAGTATTTGAAGTTATAAGTATGTTTGTTTGCACTATTTTTTACCAAATTTATGTTTTCTAATATACAGCCTGACCAGAGGACACGAGCGGCATTTGTTTTATCAATGATTGTAAATGACTACAAGCAAGGGCAGGTAATGATATAAAATTGAAATAATCTATTCAAAAGTTAACCCTTCCATGACTGGAGCTTCCTGAAATTTTGTGAAAACCCTGTGTCAATGAATTCTTTTATGATGGGAGCTGCGCTGGTGCAGCATTAAATATAATGTGCCCATAGGGAGCCTCACATATATAAGAGAATACATTGGCCTAACAATATTTACCTTGACCTTATAAGCCAGTTCATTCTCTTATATATGCGAGGCTCCCTGTGGGAGACTTGCATACATTAGAGAATGCACTGGCACATGATATTTAATGCTGCACAAGCGCAGCTCCCATCATGAAAGAGTTAAGAGATTGTCATATGTTCAGGTGATAATTCTACAGTGGCCTATGATGTGGACAAACAAAATGAAAGCATCACTAAATTCACCTTCTGCGGACCACATTCTGTTTAGACCTCATTATCTCTGGAAAGCATCTTTATTTTCAAATTAACAAATATTTCAGTTACATTATAAACTTCTTTAGAAAGTTTTTTTCTTTTTTTAGTTTAGCCTCTCTACATCCGCAAATTGGCAGACGACAATTGCAATGCATAGTCGAGGTGACCAATGGGTGCATATCACCATCTGGGAACTTTAATCTATGTCCAGGTCTCCCATAGCAGATGAGGCCATGGAGAATGAGGTCCCCAGAGAACGAATTTGGTGACTTGAGCCCGCTGTGCGAGGTAGCATCAATAAATTCACCCTCTGGGGACCTCATTCTGCAAATCTTTTCAGTGCTGCATGATCTGTGTAAACTGTCAATATGAAAAATAACTGCCATTTTGGAGACCGAAGAAACTGTTTGTTGGTGACATATATATCTCCCACCCCCTACAAATTTTAGCACAGGCAGCCAGTGTAGGTTAGCTGGGTTACGATTTCCCTGTCTCACCCAATAACGTGACCAGCTGTCTCACCCTACCCACATGACTACTTTACCTAGTTAATTTAGAGCCGGAACTATTTTAACAATCCGTCATCATATTTTGTGTCAACTAAAACAATGGCGACCAACAAGTTACGCTTCATGTTTCAAGTAAATAAATACGGACCAATTCATGGGCACTAATACAAATGGAGATTAGCCTCCAACATGTTAAACATGAAGATCCTTCAACATAACCTCACTTGCAAGCGCAGATTTGCATAACATGCAAACATAACAACTAATTGTGCAAACACATTTCATCAAATGTAAAGCCCCCAAAGCGAAACTGGCATTACTTGCACATTTTGTAACACGTAAGCAAAAGCCGCTTCACAAATGATGAACAAAATAGTTTGACATTCGAACAGTTGTCATCGTTGCAATAAATTGTCGAAGACTTCTAACATTTGTCTGTCATATATAAACATGTTTCCTTTCTAATGGTACCAATATGGTCATTTCCCACTACAAACATGATTAGTCTAGTTGTATATACTTCATATTAATATGTGCGTTTCTTGGAATCTGTGCAGGTGCATTGTCACTTTCATGTCACTTTTACAAGCCATGTCGATTTTTCTCTAATGTATTAACCTATGCTCACAGGTAAAGCGCTTTGTTTTTACAGTATATACCTTTGGTACATAACAAAATCATCCCACATAATCATGAATATCGCAACAGATTTCTCCCCAGATGTAAGATTAGATGCTACTGGAATAATCCAAAGATTGTTATAAAACTAAAAATAGGAAGGAGGCTCTTGGGTTGGAAAAAAAAATGATCCATCATGACCTGGGATGTGGGCATGAAAAAATCTCACCCTCGGGGCCAGATATTTGGTCTGGACACTCATCAAGCCTCGTGGCCTGCCCAAATATCTGGCCCTTCGGGTGAGATTTTTCCTTACTACACCCCGGTCATGATGGATAATATTAATCTTTCCTCCTATTGTTATCTCAAGACCAAATAAAGTTACAAAATTATCAAAAATAATATGATTTTAACCACAACAGGTTCTTAACTTTTGGTACATTGTTCTCTTTATAGGAAGCTGCACTGCAGGGTAATGTGATTGCTATCTGTCTGGAACAGATAGCTAATCCCTACCCGCTCCTCAGACAGTGGGTGTGTCTCTGCCTGGGAAAGGTAAATACCAACTTGTTCAACAATGGAAAGTATTGGGGGGGGGGGGAGGAGGGGGAGTAAGATTGTTGAACCTACACATGACAAGCTAAAAATGAATGTTAGTTTACATATTCAAGATGGTCCTTATTTGTCAATATTGTTAACAGATAGATTCAAGCTATCTTTTTGAACTTTCTTTTTAATGTCAAAATGTTGTGCATCCTATGGTGCATGGTCTACTATGAATATAATGCACCCAATACACAAAATTATTTGAAAATAATTAAACACGATACTTCATTTAGAAAACTTGTTGCCTATTTTCTTTAAAGGATTTATTCGGTCTGGAAACTACCAAACACAATCGGAAAGCCTTCCCTGTTGCGATTAAAATGACCCAAGTCCCATTCCGATCAGATAATAAATAAGCCGAAAAATTAAATAAATAATACCATAACCGATATTCAGAGATTTCCGTGACTAAACTACGGATGATGTAGTTGTGGGCGAGCAAATTAAAAACTCAGATTCGGATCCGGAGTTTATTATGCTGACTATGATTACGTAATTGTAGTCAGCCGATACTAAAATGCAGAATATGTGTGTGGGCGCGCGCGGTGTATACATATATTACATCACTGTGTGATGAGTAATTTCTGTAAATCAAGATAGCGTGGTTCACTTTGGAAGTCATTATCGTAAAGCAGACCATATACTTATATTAATAAAGCTATTAGTAGTAGTTTTTGCATCCATTAATAACATTCCGACGCATGTTTTGTTTGTTGAATCAATGTTACTATAGTGTTAAATTTGATAGTCGATCAGCGACTATTCATCATGCAGTGTCAACCGCGAAATTAATTGCAATACAAAATGGTACCTAAAAGTGAGTGGTAATGGCATCAGACGATCACACCAACTTTGTCATAAGAACCTCACAGGCATTATAAAAACACTGGGCGGAACTATCTATCAGGTGTTTCATTTGTTGTTCTTTGTAAGTTATTACAAAATTCTCAATCATTCATTTATATGAATGCCACCATGCCACATTCAGATCACCATTATATAGTTCCTCAAAAAAGACAACACTGTTCGTAATTTAGAACGCTCTTTATTGTCTACCGCTTTTGGAAGACGGAAGCATGGGCGCTCTTTATATTTAATTGTCACAATACTGCATACAAAATCGCCCATGACACCTCGAAATAGATCACGTTCATAAATGAGAATGCTCTTTATTGTCTGCCGAGACGAAAGCATGGAAAAACAAAGCAAAAACAAACACAAAAACAATGCCCGGCTCGCCATCAATAAAAAAAAAATGGCGTTATGCCAAAGTGCCTAATTAATAATTATTGTAGTTTTGACAGTCTGTTGTGTATTCCAGTTTATTCTTTTGTTTACACACTATCTGATCGTAACTTGACTGGAAGGATTTTAGCAAGCTAAAGGCTTCGTGTGAAGAAACAGAGAGGAACATTATTATGACGAATATGAGCCATCATGATACATGTACTAGTATAATATAACCGCCACCTTTTAATCACACCCCATTTGTGTTTAATTGTACTCGTATAGCGCACAACTGCATGCACTAGTGTATAAACTAGCATCCGAAATTTGTACAATACAACGAAGAAGCTAGAAGGCCCAACTTGTATTCTTTCAGAAACAGTTCAATTTAGTTTCGCGCTATATTCCGCTCATTGCATTTCTGCATAAATTAATCTCATTTCACACGACTTTTATCGCTTGAAAGTACATTTTAGCCATCATTATTCATTATATAATCTAACATTCTAGCAAATCCAGTTCATAATAAGCACATTCAAACAGTTTTATTCAATGATGGCCATTTATTGTATAAAGGTTATTAACTGGAGACTGCGATATTTTATATGTAATTTATCAACTCATTACGCGATTGGCGGAATTATTTAAAGCTCCGCCAACCGCTGTCACTGGTAAGTAAATTAGGTAAACTAACTGCGCCGATGCAGCTGATCGGCCATGTGACCACGTTGTAGTCATGTGATCGCACCAATCAGTCACGTGTCTTACACTTCGGATACTTCCACTATTTTTATGTTTACCCATACCATAGTATGGTAAACATAGTGTCAACGTCCGGATTGACCACTCGTCGTTAGTCCGTCTGTCTGTCTGTCCATCTGTCTGTCTGTCCGTAGACACTTTACGCATGGTCCGATAATTTTGTATATGGGTTTCTCAGCCCAAAATACAGATCGAGTTCGAATATGGGTTTGATCCGAGTTTTTTATACAGAGTTATGGCCCTTTTTCGACTTCCAATTCATGCATGCTGTCATAACTCAAACAATTTTTATCTGATCGGAACCAAATTTGGTATGCGAGTTTCTCAGCCCAAAATACAGATCGAGTTCGAATATGGCATATAATTCATGCATGCTTCGATAAATCAACAATTTTTCAACTGATAGGAACCAAATTTGGTATGTGAGTTTCTCAACTCAAAATACAGATCGAGTTTGAATATGGGTTAGATCTGACATTTTATACCAGAGTTATGGCCATTTTTCAACTAAGAATTGAACAGATAACCATAGCAGTCTACAACTAATTGATTACCAGTGGTATCACTTTAGCTCTGTGAGAGACAAACAGTAAATCTGCATTATTGATAATTAGAGTTATTTTTAGCAATCAGTGTGAGGCGTAACCAGATATACTTTTTTGAAAGATAGGACACTGGCATATAGGCTGCAGCTCTATGTAATTAATTTTCACTCTTAGTCTGGGTTTCTGAGAATGTCTCTATGCCAGGAAAGATTGGAATAAATTGTGTTTTATCACATATTTTGTCATGTTTGTCCAGTGTTTCACAGACAAAAAAATCAAATGCATGCCCATGCTAGTGGAGATGGGAAAATGTATACTTTATACCCACAAAAGACTAATTTTTATGTTTACCCATATCATAGTATGGAAGTGTCAACATCCGGATTGACCAACTGTCATTAGTCCATCCGTCTGTTTGTCTGTAGACACTTTACGCATGGTGCGGTAACTCGAACATTTTCTATCTGATCGGAACCAAATTTTGTATACGAATTTCTCAGCACAAAAGACCGATTGAGTTCAAATATGTGTTTGATCAGACTATTTTTAACTGATTTATGGCCCTTTTCGAGAAAAAAATATTCACTCTTAAAAAAAATTTTTTAGTTTGAATTCCTTGCCCTATTTTTTTACTTAGAATTCACACATGCTACGATAACTCAAAATAATGTTATCTGATTCGAACCAAATTCGGTATTAAAATACAGATCGAGTTCGGATATGAGTTTGATCAAATTTTTTCCAACAAAAAAAATATATATATTTTCAACTCCTTACTCAATTTAACACAAAAAATTAATTATAAATTTTTTTATTATTAATAATTACTGAGACTCATTTAAACATCAGCTCGTTTTACTATTATGGACCAAGTCACTGACAGAAAACTCTATAAGGTTTTTAATAAAGGGTTTTGTAGGTTAAATTACCAAAATGGGCTTTAGAACATTGAAAAAAAATCACTGGGCTAATCTTGAGATTTAAGTGTTTTTATGCAACTGCGGTTCATATACTTGATAAATTTAATTCAAAGAGAATTCCATAACATCTGATTTTATATGTATATCCTCTCTGGTTTTAAACGGAGTTATGGCTTATGGATTTTCGCGTTCAAACTGAAAATAGCTGATCAATATTGCCAAGGTATGGGTTAAACATCTGCCGATCGTGATCGGCCTCTCGTTTTTATATCATAATAATAAGAATATTACCTGCTCGATTTTGAATTTTCTTGGCGAAATGGGTGTTTTAGACATATATAATTAGTGTTACGACGATAAAAAAAACAATTTTGACAACATAATTCCTTTAATATGCTCATAACTTTAAAGGAGATTTTTAATATATTCAAATGAGCTTATCCATGATGCAGGTTATTTATTTTAACCAGGTTTCACACTGTCAATGGCCAAATTGTCGAATGGCCATTTTTAGCCCAATTGTAAAGTTTGAATCATTGCCATGGCTTGGTATCCGTCGTCCATGTGTCCGTCAACAATTTCCTTTAGCACGGGCTACAGGTCGTACCTTTGGTCGGATCATTATGAAATTTGTCATAGCCATTGACATGTAGATGGGAACGCGTCATTTTGGGGGTCATTCGGCCATAAAACATGGCCGCTGTCAGCCATCTTGGATTTTACTCTTTGCATGATTAAATCCTTTGGCACAGGATACGAGTCGTATCTTTGGTCAGATCATTATGAAACTTGTCTTGGCTGTTGACATGTAGATGTAGATGGGAACGAGTCATTTTGGCATCATTTGGCAAATAAATATGGCCACCAGAGGCTATTTTGGATTTCAAAAATAAATTTTTTTTTTTTTTTTTTTTTTTTTTTTAATTTTTTTTTATAGTTTCGGTTTTCTCAACGAATCCATGTTTTAGTTTTTCAATTGGGCTGGACATTCTGAAAAATGGCCGAACAAATCAGAAATTGCCAAGGCTGTTCAATATTCATGTCACACATACTGATGTTTTTCATTTACAGGTGTGGACGAAGTTTGATAATGCGAGATGGTGTGGTGTTCGTGATAGTGCTCATGAAAAGTTGTATGCAGTTCTTAATGACACTGTCCCAGAGGTAAGAATGGTGATTGCATGTAAAGTATTGAAATAGACTCCTGGGAATCTCGTATTTTTCATTGAGTAGAACCTCAAATCGAATAGGGTATTAGATTTCACATCAAAATCAAACCACCATAATCAAAAGTTTGCCAACATTATAAAAATCAACAATTTGTCCACTGTTAAATATTGACTGATTTGACTGGACATTTTTTTATGTCACAATCTGCACAGTGACAAATATCGGAACAAAACAGTACAACCACAACTAAAAAATACAGAATGGTCAGTACAACTTGTTTATCAGTCATTTTGCATTGACTCAAATCATCAAATGTTGCCCATAATAAATGATACATGTGTGGTTATTTCCCTTCTGGTTAATGTCAATAATGTCAGTTTTTTTCATTTATATATCAGAAAATATTAATGGAGTCTCTCGTTGCATTGAGGGTTAGATTTTAAATCAAATTGAATATTTTGTGTGATTTCACATTGATTTCAATTTCCAACGTTCACAGGAACCGGTAGTCCATGACTGTTGCTAAGAATGTCAATCCATGTTCACAGAACCATATCTGTTTGAGTAATAAAGGAAGATATCAAACGTAGTAAGCTAGATTAAGAAATGTTCCACATAGACAACTGGAAGGCCTTCTGCACACACGCCAGGCATGTGCCAGTTGGACCAAGTCAATGGTAACGCAAAAGTAAACTTTATAAGACAATATGTTGTTGTTGCAACTGAAGATCTGGAACCCTGAATTCATTGTAAAGGCATTATTTTCTTTTTTATAGGTTCGAGCTGCTGCAGTGTTTGCATTGGGATCATTCATCAGCAGCTGTTCTGAGAGGACAGATCATGCTAACAACATTGATCTGGGTGTCGGTATGGTTCTAGTGTCAATATCACATGATGGAAGTCCACTCGTTCGAAAGGTATGCTCCATTTAGGCTCTCAATCAATTAATCAACTTCGTGAAGTTAACCCTTTATATACTACATACTCATTGATGAGTAGTTATCCCTCAGGAAATGTTCAGATAATAAGATATGTCACTCATTGTATTATATACCTTTATCTAATCAGACACCTGCTGTTACAATCCGGTTCAAAGCGATTGCCAAACAAAATACCGATAATTAAATTGGTAAGATTACAATATCTTATCTATACATGTATTATATTTTATTATACCAGCTGATTTTCCATTGTCATTTATATTATATTCATTACTTTATTGAGTAAAGTTTAATTAATCGTTAATGTATTGTTTGTGCCTCGACAACTCTTAGTCTTAGTAAGGACATCAATACATTCTGATTGTAGTGCGATTTTCTATAAACCAAACACAGGTTTTACTGTATATGCGAGGCTCCCTGTGAGAGACTTGCATATATATTGAATTGAATTGAATTGAATATTTGTTTATTATAGTGACATTGTGTTACATATATAAATGCGTATACACACACAACAATAATCGACAATTACACCCGGCCCATAGGGCCTATAAGTCACTCTATTTCAAAATAAATATAATTATTAATTAATTAATTTCGCGGCGTCGTTATTAATTTCTGTCTTTCTCCAAATGCACGGTACAGGAATTTAGCAGTTTGTCGCGGAAAGTTATCGAATAAATGTTTGGCCATATAAAAAAATCCGTCCGTAAATTATCATATGCGTTGCACTGAAGAAAAAGATGGAGCTCGTCTTCCACATACTTTGATTGGCAGAACACACATATTCGGTCGACCAAGTCTTCATTTCGCCCTCGACCGGTCTCTACACGTAGCGGCAGGATACTGCACCGAAATCGGGCAACAACTGAACGTTCTCCTTTACTAATGTTCAGTTTTACGTATGTTTCTGTGATATATTCCGTTTTGAGGTCTTTATACAGTCTTAATTTATCAAGTCTATTTACATCAGCTTGCCAATTGATCTGGTTACACTTTTTCAAGTTAATTTCGCATTCATTTAGGTCACAAACCAACCTGTTAGCAAATACGTGAAATTGGTCACTGGAAATTAGTACAGATCTCACAGCCGATACCCAACTGTCTTTTGAACATGTCTTGAGTTCCCATAAAAACACAGTTTTCGCAATTCGACCATTGTCCATTCTTATCAGCCGATTCCAAAGTCTTGCCATGCTTAACCACCGTCGGTGTGTTGAAGATATCCATCCAATCTCCCCGTTGAGTGATGGTAGAGGTGTGAATCGGTGCACGCCGAGAAAATATCGTAGCGCACGGTTTTGTACCATATCAATACTATGGAAGGTTTTAAACCCCCATACACCACTACAGTAGTCCAGAATAGGAACGACGCAATTATTAAATAGTTTTTCATATGTATCTATGCCAATGTCTTTGAATGAATGAATTCTCGATATTACAGCTCCCAGTGCGCGACCTCCAGAATGCGCCAGGGTCTCGGCGGCTGCACTAAACTTGTTCGTTTCGTTAAAAACCACTCCTAGGTATTTGTAGTTATCGGTGTATTCTACCACGTCATTTCCAATTGAAAACACAATATCACTTCGTTTGCGTTGAGGTTTGCGGAAATGTAGAATTTTAGTTTTGGAAGTGTTCACATGGAGTCTCCATTTTCTACACCATGAGTCAAGTACATCGAGCATACATTGCATATTGCGTTCATTGTCACTGATCAGAGCAATGTCATCCGCATACATAAGAATACCGATGTTTGTAATACCAACCTCAACTCCTCTATTTAAGGTTTTTATATCACAAGCGAGGTCGTTCACATACACGGAGAACAATGTAGGTGATAAGTTATTTCCTTGGATTACTCCAGAATTGCACGGAAACCACTCTGTTAGTGCACTGCCAACTTTTACACACGAAGTCGTATTTCTGTAGAGTTCTTTTATGGTGAAGTACATGTTTTGCGTGATGTTATTCTGTAAAAGTTTATATTCAAGAAGATCGCGGTCAACAGAATCGAATGCCTTTTTTAGGTCCACGAATGCCACAAACGTTGATTTTCTATTTCGAGTTATACTGGACAGTGTGTACACATGATCGAGACAGGCACGTCCTTTCCTGAACCCATTCTGTTCGTCAACCAGAATATCGTTACACGCGAGAAATTCAGATATCCTATCATTCAGTATCGAACAATATAATTTTGCGACAACAGATTGAAGACTGATGCCACGATAGTTCATTGGTATTCTCGGATCAGATGAAGGATCTTTCGGGATCGGCAATACTATGGACTGTTTCCAAGTAGACGGAATAATATTACATTCAAAACATAGAGAGAACAATTTATGTAGAATATTCACGGATGCTTCGTTTTTAAGAAATTCATATTGTATTTGATCGACTCCTGGCGCCTTTCCCTGTTTTGATCTGTCAACAGCTCGTTGTATCTCAGTGCGTGTTAAAGTCTTGTTTAACATGTCGATGTCATCAATCGGCGGACGAGGAATAACATTACGCGTAATTTCAAGGTGAAGTTTAGTGGCAAGAACAGATGTTTTAAATGCATCATCAAAAGTTGTATCAGACGACAAATCGTAAAGATTTGCGAAGTCACTTCTCCACTTATGAAGTATCACATCATGATCATTACTGATAGTTCCATCTTCATTATAACATTCGGTAGGAATTTTTTGCTTTCGCTTTGGGCCCAAACTTCGGATCTGGTCCCAGAATATATTTGGATCAGAAGATGCTACTGTCTCCATTTGAAGTGCCAAATCACGTTTATACTTCCGTTCGAAATAGCGAATCTTTTTATCTAAAGTATTTTGGCTGTCCTTGAATCGCATTCGAGCCTCTCGTTTAGCGCGCGTATTACCACGAATATCAAAGTATAGTTTCTCGTTCGTTCGCATCGATTTCCACAGCTGCGTCAGTTCGTCATTCCAGAAGGGTTTATCAACACGAAGTCGTTTTCGACATCTTTTACTGCCATCTCGGTTAGGCTGTCCACATGCAGCTTCAGACAATAACAGTTTACAAAAGTCAGCATGTATCGTGTCCACATTGTGTTGCGTGTTTTCATTCGATTCTATCTTGTTTATCAGTTCAATTTTTTGGCGAGAACATGAGTTTGTGCACATGAATGCTTTTGAAAGATTCCGTACATCAATGCGACGATGTTTATGTGACTTTTCCTTGGGTGTGGTCTGCGTACAGTGATGACTGAGTTTGTATTTTGCACTTAGCATAGCATGATCTGGAACTTTGCTTCTTTCGCCCAATAGACCGTGAAGGTTATTGTCATCTATAATATTTTGACATGTTGTTATCTCAAAGTTGTAAAAGTTTGATAAAGAATGTTGAGGGACACACATGTAGTCGACCACTGATTGTCCTCGACCAGAGTGGAACGTGTGTAAGTTAGAATTGTCACCATACCGTCCATTCAAGACAACATACTTGCAGTCGTTGAGGAATTCAAGGAAAGTATGCCCGTGTTGGTTGTACGTTTTATCAATGACTTCTCGTTTGAGTATGTTATCAGTATCAGAATTAAAGTCACATCCATGTCCGATACGACTATTAAAATCCCCACATAAGAAAACACAGTCAAGTTCAGATAAGGTATGGATTTCACTAAATATGTGCGTAAAAAAAGCAGTCGCGCGTCACGTCCCCATGGTGATGTTTCCGGTGGCAAGTAACAACTGTAGATCGCGAAACAGGCATCAGTGGCTGGATCGAAAAATTTAACTCCGATAACCCCTTCGTAACTTTGGTCACATACAGTTATAGTGTAGTGTTCGTACAACCAGTTTTTTATCAGAAGTCCGACACCCCCTGAACCTTTCGGTGCGTCCCTGTGAATTCCTCGTCTATTAAAGCCTATCCAACGGTAGTCATTTGGAGTGATACTCAGTTCATCGTCTCCTCGCAAGTGTGTCTCAGAAACCGCTATCACATCACAGTTCGCACACTGTATAATCTCTGATCTTAGTTCACTATTAGCTGTTGTCCAACCACACACATTGAGTTGTCCTAATTTAATATAGTCTATGTGCCGGTGTGAATGCTAATTACTACTGTCGTTATCACGTTGTCGCTCATTGTTTTGAGACCCCGTCTTCACAATACGTCCACTACTGGTTATGCGAAATTGATTGCCTTCAGGAAACTGTTGTAATAACGTACGGGCATTCAATTCTATTAGTCTCTCCACGTGTGATTTACAAGATCGCAGATAAACGTCTTTGTATTCGGCAGTTTCTTTCAAAGTTAACTTTCCTCGTAGGACACAAATTTTATCTTCCAGTGAACGAAATGCGATTTTAACTAGCCCTGGTTGGCCTTGTCTTCGACTTAGGAGTCGCTTGGCTGCTATAACCTCATCATCACTATGATCGGAACCGAGACAACGAATCAACTTCCTAGATTCCAGCAGAATATCCTCGTTTTCTGTATATGGAACATTCGTTGCTATAACGGTAATCTCCGAGTTTTCAACTGAATGCACATGTGGGTGTCGATCGATATCGATTTGATTAGCTGGACCATTGTTTTCAAGCATTGATAATCGCTCAGCAATTGTCTTAATTTCGGCCGTGAAATTATCCATACGTGTCTCCTGTATACCAATGTCTAATGATATGTCTTGTTTAACAGCTTTCAGCTTTTCTTCCAGAGTAGACAACACCTCTGTTTTCAGTTTATCAAGCTTGCTTTCGAACATTCTTTTCATTGAGTTCTGAGCTTCTTTCATTTCAACAATATTGTCGTTAAGTATCTTTAATTGTCTTACGATTGCCAGCGGCGAATCGTCCTCCCTTTCCGCCATCTTGGTTGTTTTCTTTTCGGGTTTCGGTGTCTCTCCGTCCGAATTCCGCTGCCGTTTGTCTGGTTCTTTCTTCCCTGGCATGCTGTCTGCTCTCAGTAGTGATCTATATCATATATACATCGGATTAATACACTTTTGGTAGCAATGTTGCATAAAGATGTATGTTTTATCACATATTTTCGTCAGAGCGATGTAAACAAGCCTATCCAATTCGACGCATGCGCACTAATATATAAGAGAATGCATTGGCACAGGGTTTTCATAAAATTTCAGGAAGTTTCAGTTATGGAAGGGGTGACAATAAGGGGTAACTGGAACAGTAAGGCTTTTCAGCAACGAATAATAACTCTAAACAGATAATTCAGATTATGATCGATTGCTGTGCACTGAATATTTTCTCAATATATTATTTGCAACAGCAATGGCGAGGCTCAAGGCACCTTATATTGTTTGTATTAAAAAACAACAGAAAACATTAATTGTAACACTTTGCATAAATGTTCTGGCAATTACTGTAATGAGTTAATGTAAAGTTTGAGCTATTGCCTTGGGTTGGCACAAACTACAGGTCACATTTCTCATCCGATGGTCACCAAACTTCATATGGATCTTCGGGGTCACCTCTTAGATGGGAGCAATCAAATTTTTCTGAATTTCATTGAAAAACATGGCTGCCGGCAGCCATCTTGGATTTTACTTTATATATTTTTCTTCATGTTGTCATCTATTATTACTTAGACATTTCAACTTTACGCATTCCTAACTGCTCTATTGACTGTAACACATGAAATTATCTCCCATCCGAGTTGAGCCACAGTGTTATTGACACTTTCATTAGGTGATAATTGTTGGTACGGTTGCACTCGCACATGTGGTTATTTGTTATTTGATCGGCGAAGTTTCGTTAAGTTTATATTTACATTGCAAACTCCTTGAGGGCCTTTAATATATCTGTATTACTATTTATTCATATATTTGCTGAATTTCATTGTGCTAGGAGCTAGCTGTTGCTTTTGGAGGACTGGTTATGCAATTTGAAACACAGTTTTCTGCAGTGGCGTCACAAATATGGGAAGAAGAGCGACAGCGTGAGAGAATCATGCCGGTTATTACTGGTGAGACAACCGGTGGGTGGAGTCTAGTTTCTCATGGTTCACCTGGTAACTAACCGCTATATGCTTTCCTGTAGACCTTTTAATGACTCAAGTAAGATGGAAAATCAGCATATCTAACAGCATTAATTACCAAAGTTGTGTGGTATATGTAAAACAGAAGTGAGTTTGTCCATCTTTCCATCAATCCATCTGTCCATCAATCGGCATGTTATTCTGTCATTTTCTTGTCAAGTTTTGCAATTGCAAATCTCTTTCCTGAAATATATGACTGAATACTCAACAATGGTGGCACGAGAAAGGTTTTCATCTTTAGGTTGAGGTAACAAAGAGACCAAAACCTCTCAATGATATCTCCTCAAATATTTAGTTTGATACTGCAGAAAGAAAATGGGAGAATAAATAGACAATAGTTAACTGTTCCAAGTCTGAGTTTAGTGTGCCTGCCATTTTCAGAATGAGGTTCCCAGAGGGTGAATTTAGTGATGCTACCCTGCTATGGGACCTCATTCTGCATGGCCTCATATGCTGTTTGAGACATAGACTCAGTTTGAAGTTCCCAAATGGTGAATATTGTGATGTACACCCATTGGGAACCTTGATTATGCAGAGTGTCATCTTCCAACTTGGGGATATATAGAAACTAAACTAAAAAAGAAATAGAATATATGTGAAGAAGAAGTTTCAATAGAAATTTGATAATAAAGTAACTTTCCAGAGAGGATGAGGCCTAAGCAGAAGGAGGCCCCAGAGGGTGAATTTGGTGATGCTAGCCCACTATGGAGGGTAGCATAACTAAATTCACCCTCTGGGGGCCTCATTCTGCAAATGACAGGCACACTAAACTCAGACTTGAACTGTTCTGAGTAGCAGAACAGTTGACTGTTGTGTTTATTATATTTTCTATACCAGTTTGTTAAGACCCAGACCACAATTTGTGACTTCGGGAGTGGGGATATCCTTTATAGTTTGACGTAAAAAGTTAAAGGTATCTATTCTGTTTCATCATGGCATATTAACTTTTCCCTCACCGACCTTCCGTTGCGGCATTAATCAAGGGCTTCATATGTCCATAGATACAATTTACCTTGTAACGTAATGTGGAATATCAGATTGGGTTGTTATTTCGAATGGTTATAGATCAGCTTTGGGGAAAGGATCAGCTTACCACTGGTATCATCCAAAGCTACATACCAGAATTATCGTATTGATTTAAATTCAAAGTGTGTATGTCATTGAAAGATCTGCAGCAATAATAATCATCGCTCACGCATGTTTTCCTTTATCATTGTTCTCACACAAGCACATGTATATAGCTTATTATTAGAGTTGTATTCAGGGTTCCAGATCTCCAGTTACAACTGCACACAGAGTCTAGACCCAGGGAGCAAATTAACTGGTATCGCATCGCAATTTGCTACCCAAATTTGGATAATAGCTATGCAATTTGGTATGATTTTTTTATATGATTTTAGAACAATGCTATCTAATCATGTCAATGTGAGGCTATTTGATAATAAAAATTTCAAAAGTAATTTGCTCCCTGTCTAGACCAAGTCTTCTTGGTACAAAATAGCTTGGAATATTGGTTCTCTTCTATAATGGGCATTCATTGAACAGACGTACTACAATTTCACACGAATCCCTGCATGTGATTAATGATCTGACATTTAGATCCACAATTAACCTGCCTTCAAAATGATATATCATTTGCCATAATAGAAAAAAGGTGAGGTGTTGATATGATCATTTAATGTATTGCGTGCGACAAATCATATTTATCTGGAAAACAAGGCTTTGTTTACTTATAAATCGTGTTGCTTTGACATTCAACGGACCTTTGATATACCGGTACATATGTTTGATATCATCATGCTTGGGGAAAGGCTGCCCCCCCCATGTTCATATACGCAAAATGTCCATTTGACCTAATCTGAAGACATACAAGCAAGATAACTCCCGCCCACGATTCTGGGCATAAAGTCTGTTATAGAAGATTAACTGGATGAGACTCGGTCAAAACAGCATCAGCCCAACTGATATCCCAAGCTGCTGTGGGCCGAGAAGACTTGGTCTAACAGAGTATAACTGAACGTCACTATTGGCTTTGTTCCATTGAACTTAAACACCAAATGTGACATATAATTGAGAATTATGAATTGATGTAATAATTATAACCCCGTAACATTATGAGAGGTGTATTAGAATCAGCTTGTCCATCTATCCATCCTGCCCTGGATGCAATTTTGTCCGAGCTTGTATTCCTACATATTCCAGTCAATATGTTTTAAAGTTTGCACAGATATTTAGTCCAACCTCTAGTCATTGCTGTCCCTTTAAAATATTCAAAACTTTATAAGATAAATGGATAGAAAATTATATATCAACTAGCTGATATACCTGACTTCATCCGGGCTATTTAAGGATCTCTTTGTGATCGCCTCTGCCTGGGCAGAATATACAGCGTCTGGACAAACAATTGTTCCATCGGTCCAGAAACATGACTTTATGAGCGTATATGAGTGAGGTCAAGGACATGGTTGCATGTTAAATTGTACCCATCCATATTGTTCCTGTGATCAAAGTAGGCCTACATAACAAATTTAAGTAGGATTGGTCGAGGTCCAGAAACATTCCTATATGAGCATATATGAGCGAGATCACGGACACAGTCACACGTGAAATTGGACCCACCCATATTCTTCCCGGGATCAAAGAAGGCCTACATACCAAACTCGAGTCAGATCAGTCAAGGTCCAGAAACATGCCTATATGAGCAAGGACGAGGTCAAGGACACGGTAGCACATGAAATTGGACCCGCCCATATTGTACCCGGGATCAAAGTAGGCTACATACCAAATTTGAGTCAGATCTGTCGAGCAGTTTTCTAGTTTATAACACACGTACATGTACATACACACACATACATACAGAAGTTCCAAAATATATAATTATATAATAGATTAAAAGAGCGTCTTTCATGTGGCACTTCTTGTTGGTATGATATTTTTTAAAGTAGAATGTAAGTGAAAAATAAAAACAGGTTGTATAAAATTGGCCTGTGGCCCTGAATACATCATTGAACTCAGTTTGCATTGAGAGGCTAATATAAATATGGTGTATTGTGCTTGGTGTGCATCGATATATATATTCCATAATAAACCAACCATTTCATAAGTTAATTACTCAGATATCATTGTTCCTTGTGAATATCATGTTACATGTATGTGTATTTTAGGAAAATGTATTGTGTGTACTTGATGTTTACTCATTCAGTTTTCAGCGATTTCTTTTCATGTGAAAAAAGATTGTGATAATTGTGACAATAATTGTGATAATTATTATGCAAATTTAATTTAATAATCTTATGAAACAAGCTGAAAATGATACTGAACCACTTAACATGTTTTGTTTTATAACAAGGATATTAATTACTAGTTGGCATTTATATCTATTTTTAATTATACTAATTTTACTTACCTTCATATTGTCATTATTAAAGATGGATTATCTCTTTAAATAACAAATTTGAAATAGTTGCGTGGGTATAAAATAATAAATATGAACTGAAGACCCCTGTCCGGAAAGGCTTCTATCAATTAATATTGATTTTATTTTGAATATTTTATTGGGACCGTTTATTTGTCTTATTTTTGGAACAGACATTTCGGGTGATACCATATAGCGACAGAGAGCATTAGATTGTTCCTATGGCTACGCACTGAACGTTAAATGTCTCAGATTGATTGGTTATATTGTTTTATTCCATAGTTATAAGCGATAATGAGTATAATTAATGTTTATCTGTGACAAAGGTACACCATAAAATTTCTGGTCTCTGTTAACAGTAACCACAATTGTTCGTTATCTAAAGAACCCCACCTTTTTAGACCAGAAAATATATGAAATAAAATGAATATTAATCGATAGAAGCATTTCCGGACACGAGTCTTCGATTCAGATCTAATATTTTATACCCCGGTAACTATATAATACATGTTTACAAAGAGATAATCCACCTTTAACAGTTATTATTGGCACCTTTCTTGTCAATAAATACATGTATTTGAAAACAACTATTAGTTAATAGCTAAACTGTTTATAGAACTTATTTTCTCTGGCCCAGGCAACAATAAACAGGTAGAACTTATAATAATAGCCAGATTCAGCCACACAAGGTGGGCCAGCATCACCACATTCAACCTCTGGGAACATCATTCTGATTAGGCCTCGACTGCTATGGGAGACGTTGGATCAGATTGAATTTCCCCAGTTGAAGTTGATGATGTTCACCCATTAGTCACCTCGATTACTCATTTCATCTTATGCAAATTAGGGGATATGTAAACTTCCCAGAAGGGGAAATAGTAACTAAATACAATGTTAATTTGAGACTATAGATACTTCCCTGAAGATGAGGCCTAAGCAGAATGAGGTCCCCAGAGGTTGAATATGGTGGTGATAGCCCGCTGTGCAGGATAGCATCACTAAATTCACCCTCTGGTGACCTAACTCTGCAAATGACAGACACTATTTGCAGGCTTGATTTTGCAATGTGTGTTACTGTGGTATTGCTATAGAGATATATCTGTCAGGAATAAGTCCCCTGATTTTATAATTCGACATTCAATTGACTTCCATTGAAATTAAGCCTTTCCATACAGGTAAATCACATTATCATATTAGCTGCATCGCCATCATCGTTCCTTTCAAATCATTTCCTTGTTTATTGGAGGATGGATTATTGTTACACATGATACACATCAGACATAACATATCTGAACTGCTTGACCATGTACATGTAGTTGAAGTTGTTATATATTAAAGACATAGTACGTACTTGTTCGGGTGTGTGAAACTGTTAGTATTTAGGTGCTACGCCAACTGGAGGAAGGTAGCATTCTACTAATATCACTGAAAATCTCAAGCAAATCGACCGTACCACTCCATAGAAAACATTGTCTGAACTATGCTAAATTGTAAATTTCTATCGGCGATAAACTAACAAAAACGATTTCGCCATTTAATTAATATATAAGAATGATGGTGTGTGTTGTCAATTTAGATATAATATTTGTAAAAATAACTTCTTTGAACAAGATTGTGCTCCATTTCTATTTGATCACCCTACCGGAGTATTTCACATCACTTTAAAGGCAAAAAATATGAAAGTTCTTATATTCATTATTGATTAGTTCTCCAATAACATATTTTCGCATGTTGAAACATTTGTTATGTAAACAAAACTGTTTCAGTGATTTGTCAACAAACATCACTAATCGTGCAGTAAGTTCAAATATTTTAGTCTGAATATGATTTTCAGAATATTTTTCAATGCTTTGACCTTTTCCAATGTTTTGATCATACTTTTCGTTAATGCCACTGTAACAGTAATGTTTAAATAACAGGGTGTAACAGCTGAGAATTCTAAACTGTTTCAGAGTTTGGCTTAATCTGGCTATTTATAGTTACCTGTATGTTTAAGTTTGTTAAATGACAATGTAATGTTGTGATTCGGAGAAAAAGGGTATCTGTATCTGATAGAGTCTCCTTAAAAATGGAAGATAATCTTTTCAGATTTACATCTGTGGAAATGTGATAAAGACTTTATTTCTAGATGACAGGGCTTCCCACAGTCTCTTTAACCTTTTCATGACGGGATCTTCCTGAATATTTTATTGAAAACCCTGTGCCAATGCATTCTCTTATATATGCGAGTCAACCATAGGTCGCCTCGCATATATAAGAGAATGCATTGGCCTAACAATTTTTATATTATTTTTTACAATTGTTAAAAAATGCAAGAAAAAATTAAAATAATGATACAAAATTGGTAAAGAATGTAAGAAATATTAATGAAAAATAAAAAAAATGTTAAAGAATGTAAGAAAAAATTGATAAAAAACGTAAGAAAAACTGATAAAAAAAATGATAAAATTGTTAAAGAATGTAAGAAATATGATAAAAAATTATAAAAATTATTCAAGAATGTAAGAAAAAATTATAAAAAATTGTTAGGCCAATGCTTTCTTTTATATATGCGATGTGACCTATGGTCGACTCGCATATATAAGAGAATGCATTGGCACAGGGTGACGTCAGGGTCTTAATGTTGTGCCAGCCCAGCTCCCGGGTTAAAAACCGTCGATAATTTTTTCAGATTTACGCCTGTAGAACTGTGATAAAGACTTGATTTCTGTGTTGATAGGGTTTTCTTCATTCCATTGGTTATCTCTCAGACTGGGTGCTATTTCATTGGTGTTGTGCATACAACAGTTCTTTGCAAGACAGAATTCAGTATTTTTAAACAGCCAATAACAATTACAAACACAGTTTAACAATTTGTTTAATTTGAATTGCGAGATCAAATTGACAATGACGTGTTGTAATTTTCCCGTGCACTGTGAAACAAACAAAAAATTGTAATATTGCATACAGGTGACATATTCATTATACTCATCACATTGTAGGAAACATTTTCTTGTACCGGTGTAACACGTCATCTCCCCCCCCCCCCCCCCCCCCCCCAGGATATCTTCCCCCGTACACCGGTAGTTATACAAAAGGGGGTATACCGTTTGTTTTGTACATGTCCATCTGTCTGTGTGTGTGTCTCTGCATACGTACGTCCATCCAATGTCTGTTCATGTCATAACTTGAACAGTACTGATCAATGAAATTTGGTATGGCTGTTCACCACTATGAGGCATGTTCAATTGTTTTATTTAGGTTTTTGTTCTATAGTTATTCAACTTTGTTTATATGAAAATTCTGATTTTTAGGTACATCTGTCTAAGTCTATCAGTAATAGGTTATAGATATGTCCACACTAGGGCATAACTTGAATAGTAGTGCTTGGATCTCAATGAAATTTGGTATGGATGTTCACTACTATGAAGACATTCAATAGAGGGTTCCATCGTTTTGTTCAGGTTTTCATCTCTAGAGTTCTTCATCTTTGTTTATCTGGAAATGTTGGCTTTTTGGTCCTCTGATGTCTGTTCATGTCATAACTTCAATGGTTTTGCTCGGATCTCAATGAAATTTGGTGTGGATGTTCACTACTATGAGGACATTCAATAGAGGGTTCCATCGATTTGTTCAGATTTTCCATTCTAGAGTTATTCATCTTTGTATATCTGGAAATGTTCGCTTTTTGGTCCGTCCAATGCCTGTTCAGGCCATAACTTTAACAGTAATGCTCGGATCTCAATGAAATTTGGTATGGGTGTTCACCACTATGAGGACATTCAATGGCATGTTCAATTGTTTTGTTTAGGTTTTTGTTCTATAATTATTCAACTTTGTTTATATGAAAATTCTGATTTTTGGTCCATCTGTCTGAGTGTATCAGTCATAGGTTATAGATATGCCCATTCTAGGCGGTATGCCACAAGGTCATGGGGGTATGCACCGGCCGACAGTCCATCTCTTGTTTTATCAGTCAACGATATTTATTACTGATTATTTGCTCACGTCCTGTTATTTTTATATGACCCATTTGAAAAAAACGGCAGTTTTGGTTTCTGGATGATAACTCTAGTTTGGGTTATTTTATCTGAACTAAATATGGTACGTGAGTTTTCCAGACCAAAATACAGGCCAAGTTCGATTATGGGTTCGGTCCAAATATTTTTCGCTGATTTTTGGCTCTTTTCGACTTAGAATATTCAATATTTGAGATTTCCGGATGACAATTTAGTGTCACTTCCATTGTTTGTTTGTGTACAGTTCATAAAAGCACACCGGGCATATTTTGCCATGACCAGTGTAGCTCTTGTTATAAATACTATGATTCCAACACACATTTCCATCCAGACATGCGATCCATATTTGGAAACAATTTATTACGTCATGTTAGGAAAGCCCTGTCATCCTAGAAATCAAGTCTGTTTAACATTATAACAGATGTAAACCTGATAAGATTATCGTCAGATTTTAAAGTCTAAAGATACTGTTTCCGATACTAATAAAGATATTGTAAGCATAGTACAACTTAATTTAAAATAAAAAAGATTCATTGTACATGTATTTGTAATTTGAATTATGTTGCCGATCAATTTTTTCTTGGATCATTTGCAGATGGTCTGTTTCCACCTAATCCTGGAGGGTTAAAAAAGAGCACCTCAAAATCAAATCTGAAGTCAATGTCAGCATGTAAGTCTTCTGTTGATTTGCATGAGAAAAACAAAGTTTATCAGGATTTCCACAGGGCCTTGAAAACCTGGATTTGACAAATCGGAAAGCTCTCCCCGAGTGGCAACAAGCCATATTTCCGACTAAATCCTGAAAAGTTACCCATAATTCTGCTGTGGTTAAGCAGTCGATTAATTAGGGCATTATTGTTTGTGGAATTTCAATGAAGGGGGTGGGGGCTTTCAATTTCAGCAATATTTGTACCACTTACTGGAATGGTTATTGATTCTTATTTGTTTTTTTAACTTTTTTATGAGAACTAATTCAGAATCTGGAAAGAAAAACGTGAAAATTACCATTCATTTGGCTGTGAAAATGCCCTGGACTTTTAGGAATGGGCACCTTGAAAACGCGAAAGCATTCACCTAGAATTAATTCTATATCAACATGGGGTTTATCGTTTTCGCAGGCCCCTCTGCTTGCTCCTATGCAACTTATTCAAATGGAGAAGTAAATATGTGAATGATAATTTTTTGACCGATGATAAATAAGGACAAATAAGGCCTAAAAAATACTGTTTCCTTTAACAGGGTATATATAATCACCTTCACCGATTTTGAAGAATGCACATTTGATCAGAATATGTGGGTTTTTTTTACTTGTTCACCATGCTTACCTTGGGGAAGTAACACGTAACATTTCCTGATTTAATAAAACTAAACACTTCTGACCTCAATATCGTATTTATGTTCTTCTCATTAATGTCTATCCTGTGTTAACACATCTCTCCTAGGTGAAGTCACCATACCTGGATAGGCTGGAATTAACCAGCTAACATCGGTCATTGTCCAGTGCAAAACCACGATTGTCCGATGGTTTCTATTTGAGCCTGACATTATTTCCGACAGTATTTTTGTGAGTAATTTGCAAGGAATATGATAACTTATTTGATTGTCAAGCATGTTATGGACAATAAACTTGAAAAATAAACACAATACAATGGCAGTTAGCTTCTGCTCGTCCTGTACATTGATATCCTAGTAGTCTTTACTGTGCGCAAATTCAATATAAGCGAAATTAAAACTGAGTGAAAAATAATACTGCGCTAATTTAAATACCAGTAAGGTATCAACAATAATTGTTCTGTTTGCTTCACTTTATCTAATATGATAGCCATCTGATTGATTAAATTGTGTCTTATTCTTTTAGCATCACAAGGCTTGAGTCCATTACTACCATACAGCAGTTCAACAGAGAGTACATCCGGATTTGACTGCTCATCTAACGCTGATAAAATAAGAAGAGTCGCCTCATCATCATCCATAAGTGCAGCGACTGCATTACCTATCAACAATGTGTATATGAGTGTGTGGAAAGTTCTGCTTCAGCTTTATGTCGACCCCAATGCCGATGTAGTTAGTCTCACAAAAATGGTTGTCAACTCTGTTAGAACACGGGTAAGTTAAGCAAAATTATGTTGCTTTAGGCATGCCGCAATTTGGTGCCTCAATTTTTCCACTAAAGGAAGTCCTCACACTGAGTTACTTGGTTACTAGCTGATGTGCCCGACTTTGTCCAGACGGACCGAAACATGCCTATTAGTGTTGTGCGGTTAACCGAGAAAACAACTCGGTTTCGGTTTTAAAAAATACCGACCGAAAACGACCGACGTGATTCTGCCCCAACCGACATTACGTTTTTTTTTTTTTATGTTTATTTTTCAATTGAATCGACTTGTTAGTTGATAGTGTTGTCAAATAATCGACCTCTCTGATCAATTATATATCGGGATGTGTCCATTTCGTCTCAGATATGTGTTGTTATAATATCGTAAGCGTCATTGAGTTGCCAAACGAAACTGAAATGAGGAAGCATGTCGTTGTAAAAATGAGAATGCGAACGAAAAGAAATGTTATACCACGTGGGAAATGGTCCAGTAGGTCGTTGACTTTTGTCACCTTTAATGTCAACTGTCTTAGAATAAGTGTGCACTTTATTTGAATTGATGGCGTGTGCTTGATGAAACATTTCGTTCCGTGCGGAAATAAAGTCGGTAGTTAGAACTGCAATTTCTGAAACTTCATTCTCCCGGCTAATCGGTCAATAAAATTGAACTTTTATCTATAACGTTCAACGAAATATTACGAATTTGAGCCGGCCAATTGCTGTGTATACATGTACGTGCACTTATCACCGTCTTGTTGATCGCGGCAGTTAATTTTGCGCGTAACGGTATCTCTAACCCACAAACTGAGCGGGAACATCAAACGCGTAATTACGTCATCATTGACGAGGAATGGGCACATGTCGCACATGCCACACCGTAACTGATTGATTACCACGGCCTTGTCTTTAAACGATATCGGTACCAATATATAAGTCGCACGGGACTTCATCCTGTATGCATGAAACGTCGCTGTATTTGCGTTAACCTTTTATGTTTTGATTTTGGTATGGTGGAAATATTTGTGTATAGTCGGAAAAAAGTTTGAGTCAGCGTCTGGAAATATGGTCAGTCGGGCACTACTATTTTGTGTTTGCTTAAACTTTATGGTTCAATATATGACTTTTATCTCACATTCTCATTAAAGTTCATGATTTAGCAACAGAGCAAGCTGTTCCCCAACTTATTATGACCCTCTGTAACTGGTAGTGCCTGTTTTGTCCAGTTGTGTTGGACTAATTGCTATTATGTTAAGTGATTGCTTACTAAAACCGAATTGTTCCCCGGATCAAAGTAGCCCTACATACCAAATTTGAGTCGGATTGGTCAAGGTCCAGAAACATGCCTATATGAGCGATGTCAAGGCCATGGTCACACGTGAAATTGGACCCGACCATTTTGTTCCCTGTATCAAAGTAGGCCTACATACCAAATTTGAGTCGGATCGGTCAAGCAGTTTTCGAGTCTATAACACACAGAGACACACACACAATCACAGACAGACAGAAGTTCCAAAATAGATAGTAGAATATCCCGCCTTGTAAACCACAGGAGGAAAGGGGTTAACTTTTTGTCGCCTACTAGCGCTCCATGATTTACCTTAACAGATTAGACAGCGTAGTATTCTTAAGAACCCTAGATTAAAGTGTTTCCATAGATTACTAGTTGCTTTTTCGCATTTCTGTGATTGATCAACTAAATTAGGGTCTGTCACAATGGCAGGTTCAAAAGCATTTCAGCCTGTCAATTTTCGGCTAAGTTTCAACCTGCCAATGACCATTATTTCAAGTTTGAACGAGATCATCTTTACCGGCTTAATTTAAGTCTCATACATAGATGGAGATATCCACAGAGCAGTCTGTCCAAAAATGACCACACAGGCTGAAATCACTGTATAACTGAGAATACGGCAATGGGTGTGTAATAAATATGTTCAATGTCTTTAGTTATATGAATTATATTCCAGGCTTCATTTAGTGCTAAGACAAGACAGCTGAGTAGTATGTCATCGTCGCCCTCCCGATCAGCTCCATCAAGTCCATCAAATAAACCACCAGCTAATATGCCAGAAGGGTATGTTAATCATCTGTAATATTAGTCTGATTCATACAGGTACATTGCCATTGCTAAAGGGTCTTTGTTGAGTCTTGAGTGTTTCCATGAATTTCTAACTGCACACCCACACCCCCCCATTCAGGCCATTTGTTGAACATATTCTCTGAACGTTTCCCACCAATTAATAGGAATCCGTCTCAATCCGTCCAGGTGTATATCGCAGACATGGGTTAATGGATCTGATTTTTTTTTTGTAAGGTCGGTTCGTCATCATGACTGCTTTCAAAAGAGGGGAAAATGACATTGTTCACATTTATGTTTATCTTAAAATGTAGGTTGAATTTATTCCAACCAGTAATTAGTGTGAAATTAGTTTCTGAAGTTGAATTTCAATTATTTGGACTGAATGGCCAATTTTAGTTTCGTTCAGGGGGAGGTGAAAGTTCAAGTTGGACACCCCTCCATCCCCAAATGGAGACCATCTAGCCATGCCCCTGATTATATTCATTTTTTCAGGTGGAGATCTTAAATCTGTTAAGCACATGCATCAAACTGAGAGAATCAGAAAACAATATTTTGATAATTATGACTGTCCTAATACACCCTACACCCCCCCCCCCCCCCCTTTCAAGCCGTTTGTTGAAATTATTATCAGAACGTTTCCCACCAATGAATAGGAATCTATCTGCCATCTGCTGATATTTCTCAAAAGTTATGGGAGGTTATGCTGGAACAGCAATTACGAGATAGATTGGAACTACATATTTTAGTTGATTTATTACCCTTTTGACTTGGCAATTTGTAATAGTTGTTTTTGTTTGCCATTTCAATCTGCGATTTCAAGTTGTGTGGATGGGGATCAGCTTGTCTGTTGGACACATTGAATGATAGTGATTTTTTTATTTATCAGAATCAGAATCAGTTTCTTGCAAAAGCTATGATTTAACACAGAACATGCAATATATATATACATATATGTACAATAGCAGGAAACTATAGTGGATGTAATCTAAAACTCATGCCACAGCCATAATAACATATAATATTTATATATCTCAACCCCTCTGGGTGAAGGCACACCCATTCCCATTTTATCACCCACATCGAATAATGCAGGGGAACAGCAGTTATATTTACCCCTATTTTTTGAAATGGGGAGTTTTTGCCCAGGCAAGGTGGGGTCTTCAGTGTCTCAAATTTTGGGCAATTCCTTGACGGCACACTTCAGGTATAGTGACAATCTCCGCAATATACTAATATTTTCAATTGATAGAAGTCTATAAAACTTTTCTTCACTGGGATATTTCCAGTAATAGTCCGGGATACATTTGATTATCAACCTATATTGTCCCTGCTACCAAATTGAATATACATAATTTGAGGATAAAAAGAGTCATCTCCTTTTAATATGGCTACCTATACATATGCATTGATGGGGTATCCTTAGTCCCATTGGGGCAGTCATACATCTAGTTTGTTATTCTTGTTTTGAATGACTTGTCACTTTTATATAAAATTGGAAACTTTTGAATTTTTTTCAGAAGTCCTCCTCAAAACAATCCATTCTCACCTGATAGTATGAAGGACAGTTTTACGAAGGACAAAGAAGCTTCATATTCTCGAGTAACCAGCCCAGTTCATTCAGCATCCCTACCGCATACTACAATTTACCAAAGGAATCGAAAAATGTTTGACAAAGGACCTAATGTTGTAAGTTGTATTCTTATAGCATCATGCCTTTATAGCTTGGATTGGTTTTCCTGTGTTTACAAATCCTTCCATTATTAAATTTTATTTTATTCTGTGTGTTTCAATTCTTTGTTACTGAATCTTTCTTCCTTTCATTTTGGTTTCCTGGTATATTTTCAAAATATTTTGATATTGCTGTGCACAATTTTTATGTTCGATAGTGAATTTCATTGTCATTAATATATATAATAAACATTTACAATGTAATAAATATAACCAAGAGGTACGACCTGTTATATCATTCAATGAAAAATGACCATGAAATGTTACCTTGATATTTGCAATGGAGCTACATGTGTTAGATTTGTTGGAATGTTTGTGAGAATTATATCTATCATGTGATGGTATCAACTCAAAGATATTAAACAATGAAGTTTTTATCGAAAATAACTTCAGAATGAATTCATTTGTTATATTAATTGTAGCACACTGTCTATGCAGATAGGGTATTCTCACATTTGATCAAAGCCATACTATCAATGTTTTCGGATCTCATACCTTTAAAGATGAATTCAGTGGCTTCAAACCCCAAGATTAATCTCAAAATATTTTCGGAGAATTTACCACCGAATATATCTTTGTTTCTCAGGAAAAAAATATGATATGTGACACATTTTTTCTGGCTAAAAGTTATGAAAAGTAAAACTCACAGGTTGAGTAGCAAAGTCAAAGTCATATGGTAACGAATGACTTTATAAGGGAAGTCACAACCTTATAGTCTTATACACCGACAAATGGCTTCCTCTAGATTTTTCAATATTGCTGAAATAAATTTGTATTAAAATTTACTTGCAACAGAACTTATGCTGAAAACATTGCTCTCCAATTTATCATTTTAATACTCAGAAACCTTTTAATAAAAATTATTGTGAGCCATGAATACATCTTTAATTTGATGAATGTTTCATGGTTGGCCATGATCTACTTTTTCATGTACATTCAAACATTTTAAAATTTTAGCATAGAGGAATACAAATATATGTGAGTTGATTCATGAAATTCTAACTCTTCTTTTCTTATCAGATAGAGTCTGCAAACATGCATGTCCCTTTCAACTCTTACCATCTGCATGACATTTCTGACTTTAGCTCGTTCACTTATTCATCCCTGGCCATGTGGTCCTGCTAATTTGCTATGATGTTGGTGGGGCAAATGATGCTGTTAATAAAAATTACCAACAGTTTTCTCAAATTATCATTTGATTTTGGCTAATCTGAGCAATTCAAGGAAAAGCCAGTGTTTGCATGAAACATTCAAGAACATATATATTCTAATATTCTACATATAGAGACATGTTGATTGTGGTCACTTTGCTACAACCAACGCAGACATTATTGACATATACTAAAATAGATGTTCTTAAATGGTTTAAAGAAATAATGGCTTTTCTTAGTTCAGATACGCATTAGCCCAAAGACCTCTGAAATAACAATTTATGAAAGATATCACTACATTTTCTTAAAAACATCATTTTGTCCCACCAACATCATAGCTAAGTTAGCAGGACCCACCAGCATGATAGCAAATTAGCAGGAGCGACCAATATCATAGCAAATTAGCAGGACCCCTTGGCCAGCAATTATCTGGGAAGGGGTCAACTGACTAATAAATGAGCCATACAATTGGCCAATGTGTTCTTATAGGTATTAATCAATTTTTCACCAAGTTTTTCTTCCATTGAGTTTGCTTGTAGTTTCAGACAGGATATTCAGCTCTCGAAATTACGAAAAATGTCCCGCTTCAAATTTAATGATGTGGCATGTTTAAAGATTCCAAATGTTGCCACGGTGTTTCCCACAGCATTGCTTATTGCCGTGGCCAATATCGAGGACCGGATAGTTATATGAAAAAATAGCTCATAGTTTTATATATATAAAATCCTGCAGGTTGGGAAAACAGTGAGAATCAACTATCTTGTTGCATGTTCATGCCAGATTGCAATACATTACATTAGCTAACGAAAAGCTGACACTCCAACATGGTTTTGAGCCATATGGTTTTGCTCAGACTTCGTTATTATCCCCAGCAAACGAAGATATGCTCATTAACAACCACGGGGAATGGATATCCACATGAAAGGAGTCTCGAGCTTCTCGTTTTTTCATTTTTTGCAGAGTTATGGCCCTTAGAGTGAAAAATGCATCTGTGCAACTATTGATCTATGATATCATAGCTCATGTTTGAATTATCTTTAGTAATGTCCTCATGAGACAGCATGGTGGGAGTAATATCTATGTTATCATAGCTCATGTTTGAATTATCTTTAGTAATGTACTCATGAGGCAGCATGGTGGGAGTAATATCTACATGCAGCAGGTTTTCTCCATTCATTTTAAGTTATGGCCATCAGAAAATTAATAAAACTTAGCAACAAGTCACCATTGCAGGGGATACAGGTTGCACTTATTTTATCATGCGCAACAAAACCAAATTTACATTTGTCGATATTGATGAGTCAGCAATAATGTCATATGAGAACACATGTCTTGTTAATATAACAATTACATGATTTTCAAGGGCGTTACGGTTTATTAAATAATATGTTGTGGCAACACTTGATTGGTTAAATCGTGTGCCATCAATAACACATTTAACATAGATCTAATGATGGTTGGTGATGGATAAAATTATGCAGATACATGTAATTTGATAAGATACTGTACAAGTTGCAAATTTGGTTCCAATTTGCTAATTCCTACTCATGAACATAAATTGAATATCTCATCAAATTATATGGGCATTACTGTAATTAACATTTTAGAATTGTAAAATGTTTTAAAATTCAAATTTTTTTCTGATTATCTACTTGATTTGCAACCTATTTGCTAAGTTGTTATCTCATATTATGATAAGCTTTCACTTATCATCTTCCAACTATTCTTTTTTATCAGGTTTATTAGATCAAGTATTTATTATGTATTAAAATTGATGGGTTGCTTCCAAAACTTTGCATTTAGCTTGCCCTGCATATAGAAACTTCAATTTTTTTCACAGAAAATGATTTTGATAATGGGTTTGTTACAGGTGCATTTAAAAACATTTCGTTCAATTTCCTCTGATTCTGTAAGTATTGGGCATATTAACTGGGTCTGGCTATGATTTAGTTTATTAAAGGGACAAGCCTGATTTGTGTGTCTGAAATGGTCTAAATTATTAACCTCTTCACTGCTGGGTGACGTTGTATTCAGTACAGACTGTACATACAATGTGAGATTTTACGTCCATACTCTAATCGAATGATTACCAGCCAAGAGGTTAATATACATTTTTTGAAAGCTTATTAGGAATGGATTATTATGACCAAGTCTCTGATTGGAAGGCAATTGCTCCATGGTAGAAAGAATAACTTACTTATGAGTAAAATGATATTCCTCTTTAAAGTAACCGTAATCAGCCCTCATAATTCAGATTTTTTGGCTTCGGCAATCTGCCATGGCAACCATTGTTTTTAGGCCAATTGCCTTCAGCAAATAGCTTCAGCAAATGCTGATTGCCGTAGCCAATTACTACGGCTGCATATCTTAATTAAATTTGTTTCACAGAATATATAAAATTGTTGCACTCACATGTGCTGACGTTCTAGTTTGGATTAAGTGTTTTTAGCTCACCTGAGACAAAGTCTCCGGTGGAGCTATAGTCATCACTCCTCGTCCGTCGTCCGTCCATCGTGCCGTCCATCCGTCCGTCCGTCAACAATTTTTTAAACATCTTCTCCTCTGAAACCATCATACCGAATTGGTTCATATTTGGTGTGGATGTTCCCTAGGTGACTCTCATTCAGATTTGTTCAAATGAGGTCACTGGGTCAAATAGTTGCGAAACCAGGGCCATAACTCTATTCCTCCATAGTAATTCTTACAATGACTTCTTGTCCAGAACCATTGCGCCGATTTAGCTAATATTTGGTACGGAGGGACCTTGGGTGACTGGGGTTCAGATTTGTTCAAATGGGGTCACTGGGTCAAATAGGGGCAGAGCCAGGGACATAACTCTAAAAACAAATAAAATTTTTGCATTTTTACCTTTGATTTTTTTTTAGACACATCACAGCTACCCAACCCCACCCTCCCCACCCACCTCCTGTCCCTGCCTGCCACACCACACTGTATCATACCATATTATCTCTTCCTTGTTCACCCCATTAAAATCCTTGTTTTTATCACAGCTGTAGGAGTATCACAAAGCTGTGTGTGCAGTCGTTAAAACCTAATTATCTATATGTCAACACATACTTGTCCTCAATACATACTGGTAGCTGATGGTTTCATGAATGGAATATAATTCTCAGAGAATGCACTGGCTTTCAAGGTCATGGGAATTTTGTTAAGTTAATGTAGTCAGGCATTCAAATAAATGTTGTATGTCATATTCTCACAGGGATGTCCCTACAGTGTTGGGGGGGGGGGGTGACTGACAGATTTGTTCAATGAAATGTAATTTTGAAGCTCACCTGAGACGAAGCTATAGTCATCACTTCTCATCTTTCACCTGTTCATCTGTCTGACCGTCCATTCATCTGTCAACAATTTTTTTAACATCTCTCTAGATCATAAGACTTAATGGGTTCATATTTGGTGTGGATGTTCCCTAGGTGACTCACATTCAGATTTGTTCAAATGAGGTCACTCTGTCAAATGGTTGTGAAGCCAGGGCCATAACTATTGCCCTCCATAGTAATTCTTAAAAAACGACTTCTTGTGTACCATCAGGTTGAATGGGTTCATATTTGGTATGAAGGGTCCTTTGGTGACTGTAGTTCAGATTTGTTCAAATGGGGTCACCTGTCAAATAGGGGCCAAGCAAAGGACAGTTTTCCTCTTAATATGCTTCCTTCACACGGACCATCAGGTTTATTTTACTGATATTTAGTATGAAGGGTTCTTTGGTGTCTGGGATTCAAATTTATTCAGATGGGGTCACCAGGTTAAATAGGGTGGGACCAGGGACATAACTGTATGTCTGTATAGTAATACTTAAAATGTCTTCTCAAGAGAGGTTGGACCATATAGTATGGAGGATCCTTTAGTGACTGAGATTCAGATCTGTTAACATGAGGTCAACCTGTTAAGAAATGACGGGGCTATGGGGACTTAAGACTTTTGTGTCTAATAAAACATTAAAATACAAAATTCATTAAAACATCTACCTTGGAACTACAGCTATGCTCTCAGTAAGCGACCTGTTTAACGAGGTTATGGGCCGGTACCTACCGCGGTGTTACCACCAACATACCGCGGTTATCATTCTGTACCGCGACGGAGGGCGGTTGACCCGCGGTACTGGTACGGTATTCTTACCGTTGATTACCGCATGTCACCGCGTTATTGGTGTTCGTTACCGCCGTACATCGCGGTATTTTTTTCGTAACCGCGTTCAAATTACCGCTAACGGCCCTCCACCGCGGAGAGAACGCTACTGAAACAAGGTGTCACACGGTAGGTAAATGTTTATGAACTTTTGTTTTGAATGAATACAGTAAGCTGCACGTAATTATATATGCGTAATGAATATAAATTAATAATAATGCAATCGGATTACATATGAACACATGTCAGGTTTACATGTAACAAATTACAAATGTACACGTTTAATCACGTCGGCGGTTTTTGAACTCAACTATAGTTGCTTACGGCGACTGGATTACGCAACACACCGTGGAGTAATAGTTTTGTTGTTAGCATGCAACTATCTTACATATCGTCAAATGATTTACACACCCGATTCCTATATCGGTTTCCACTCATGCGGAATTTGTTGGGTTTTTTTTTTGTGTTTCCGAAATCTAAATTTCTCATAAAATGGGAAAAGTAAATCCTCCAATTCTCTGAATTTGGTCGAAACCAGCGGGGACGGTGCATTAGTAACACTTGAGTCCGATTTTAGTCTTAGAGGCCAGGGTGGCAATCATTGCAGAAATATTGAAATCTATAGTTTTGTTCATAACCCAAACACAATCGGCGCGTAAATAGTATATTATCGCCAAGATGTATGATTGTACGCATGCGTGAAACAGTAAAGCAATTTACAAACATTTGCGGCTGAATATTTCTTGTCGGTGGGAATAAAATGTATAACTTAGAAAGCGTGGCACATGTCATGTCAAAGTAAAGTTGTTATCACCAATGTGCGCGACAAAAGACACACGCAAAACACCCAACATTGAAAGACACAACGTTGTCAAATCAGTCTGCTTTTGTTACGTGAACATTCATTCAGCTATCGAGTGCGTGTCGGGCGGCATCGTTTGATGTGAAATTGCAACTTTTGGCGAGGGTGTGCACTTGTAGTTCTCGGTGGGTCGCAGTATAAATTATAGCACATACCGGTATTCCTATCTAATCGTTATTCGGAAAAAAACATGCATGGTGTTGGAAATTGAACTCTAAATACGTTTGTTTGGTTATATACAGTATTACAGAGGTTAACATTATAACATAATTATTTCAAGTGATCGAATCCGGTGTGTTTTAGTCCTTGTTAGTTTATTCCCGATACGGTAGCAATAAAGAGCGTTTGTCTCACTTTTGTGCGACAAATATTTATAAATAGCTATTACGTGCACAACAATTTAAAGATCGAATGAGACTTGTCTGTTTTTAAAGCCACGTGGTGCTTCGCACATAATATTATTCGCAATACCAAAATAGATCGATAAATATCTGAACTACCTTCTGCGAGCATTATGTAAGCCAAGCGGACGCATTTGAAGTAATGGACATACAAGTGTCCAAAACACAAAACAGCCATTCGCGCGTCATGTGTGTAGTTTTACTATATAATAGCACCATCAACAAAACACATATTTATTTCACCCATTGAGCCCAGTTATAAAAAGACATGACGACATCTTAATTTAAGTTCCCCGTGACCCATATTAACAAAGTCTGCCAGCTGCAGTATGACATAATCAGTGACACGTGCTTTTGCGCAGAATGTGTTTTTTTCCTGGATATACAGGAGTTCCGTTTTGTGTCTTTTATACTAAGACAATAATTCCCGTCATACGAACAAATGGTGTTTGTGATTTGCAGTTAATGAATGTCAATAAAGTTAATAACGACTGGGGACTATTTAAATAGTGGTCGTTATCATTCAATTTAGGGATCACGTACATCTGAACATTGATATAAACTGTAGATACCGGATTTATCGAGCTGTCTAAAATGGCCGAAATCATTTGTTCCCTTCCCGATAACCAACACTGATTACAAACAGTGTCATTTATGGGAATTGTAGGCGATAAAACGAGACTAGAAATGTTGTTGTAATTTTTTAATATTCTCATTAATTGAAAAATGACTTTCTCAAAGTAATTTATACTTACCTTTACTTAATCTGGAAGCCCGTTATAATGGGCATATTTCCCGATATTCGGCTTTCATCTGTTTCAATATTTTAATAATACACTTTACGGTACACAAGCATCGACGGAGATCGTGAGAACGGCCGTCCTATTTTGGAAGATTAACGGTCAGCCATCGAATCCCATCATTAACCGCGTTCTAAAAACGGTACCGCTTGGCGGTAATGTCACCGCGTTTGTGCGGTGCATTACCGCATGGCACCGCGGTACCAACATCCGTTACCGTTTGAAGTGCGGTGGTACCGCGGTACCCGCGTGGTAGTTCAACCGCGAATCGGCGGTATGTCGCGGTATTGCACCGCGGTATGAACGCATGTACACCTCGTTAAAACAGGTCGCTTACTTTGAGCATAGCTGTACCTGACTGATTAATCTGACATACATATAGTGTTTTTGGGTCCATGGATAATTGGGCTTTAAACATGTCTAAATGGTTTTATAAAAAGCACTTGTGAGATTGGAAATTTCCAACAATTGAGAAAGTTTGAGATGTCGGTTGTGAAATTCCAACCTAAGACTTGGGAGTCTGGAGCCCGGTCGAGAGCGGACTTGTTGAGCTGGAAGAGGGGGTGATCACTAGTGTACAGTAGGTAATTTCAAGGTAGATTTGGTAATTTCAAGGTAGATTTGGTAATTTCAAGGTAGATATTCACTGATCTACATTCATGAAGCCTCTCTAGCCACATATCCTGTTTTGATCTACTTCTTTTAAAGTGATTATGAAAAGTTCTGACTGTTGTGGTTCCAATGTCCCAGTCTTATCAGTCTTTGCAGTCTGGTGAGCGACCCCACAGTCTTTGACTGTCTTGTTATTTTTCTAACTGCATATTGGTTTAATTATGGTAGAAGTTTGTAGAAATATATTTCTTAGAATTGCTCTTCTAATTTTCAGTACTATCTCAGAATATATTTTTTAAGAATATGTAAAATACAGTACAGATTAGGAAAAATAAAAGCATCACCAGTATTTACACCACTGTCTGCTCTCTCAATTATTGCTGGATGTTTTTTCCATCTTCCATGTTCTATCCGCAATATGTAGCTATTCACTTAGAGACATAACATTGAAGTTTAATCCAAATAAGCTTCTCAATAATGTATGATATTAATGTTGGTTGATTTCCCAAACTGGGCTTACCTTTTTTTATTGACATTCAAATAGTTATAGTTTAGCAATTTTTTGTTTACTAACTGTTATATTCATTTACGTTAAATATTAAATGTACACATAATGATCCTGACTTCAAATTTTTAGGATATTTTTGTTAGATATCAGAGATAAAAGCATTCAAAATCAATTCCAAAAATGTAGTCCTTTCTTGCGAGAAGAAAAATAAATAAAGTGGACTTTTTAGATGTCTTTTGAAGCCTTTTGTTGTGACCAGTGGGGGGGGGGGGGGGGGGGGGGGGTCATCTGAATAGTATTCAACTTTGCAAATGTTCATATTTTGCATATCAGTTGCACATTTCAGAGTGAAAATAGTTTGTTCTGGTAGCTTTTTATCAGGAGCCAAAGATAATGGCTGTCCTGTGTGCAACAATGTCCGTACATTAACCCTTTCATACAGGGCTCAAAATGTACACTGTTTCTGGGTGACAAGTAGATTATTGTGATACCTGTCACCTACGGCAAATGAGCCTAATCTACCGGCTTCTGTTAGAATGTAGAACAATAGATCTTCTTATGTCAGTTTGAGACATCTGTGAGTCAGAACTTGATATTTCCAGATCAATATGCTGTTAATTTATCTATACAGATGCCCACCTACATCCCTAAAATTATATTTATGAGAAAGAACTATTGTAGTGAAAAAAATTTAATGCCATGTTTTGCTAGATAAATATATGATTGAATACCAGTATTTCAAAAATCACAATAGAGTATTACTGGTTGTAGTATTAAATATTAGAAAATTCTGATATAGAATATAACATCTGATCTGTATACTACTCAAATACATGTTATCTCACATAATAGGGTAACACCGTATACACAGGGAAAATTATCAGGCGACAGATAGAAAATAATTATACCTGTTGCCTGTGACAAGCAGAAACTTAAGAACATTTCAAGCCCTGCTTTCATAATGGGAGCTGCACTGGTGCAGCATTAAATATCATGTGCCAGTGCATTCTGTTATAGGGAGCCTCACATATATAAGAGAATGCATTGGTTTACAAGGTGAAGGAAAATATTGTTAAGCCAATGTATTCTCTTCAAATGCAAGAGACTCGCATATATAAGAGAATGCATTGGCACAGGGTTTTCGCAAAGGCTCCAGTCATGGAAGGGTTGAAGAACCCAACCATGGCAAAGAACTCGCAGGTAAAATTGCAAAATGACTTTTTCAAATTCAAGTCATCAAAGTCACAAGATCACAATGGACATAAGGCAGTAGTATGAGCCATTACTATGCTATACCGGGCATTGAGCCGGATAAACTCACTCACTCACATTGAAAAGAAAATTGATTATCATTTCTCTGAATGTGATTGGATTTTGTGTTGTTATGCACATCTGCTCAACCTCTCATCGTACAGTCACTCTTCTTTTTAGATTTTTTTGTCATACATGTATGTCTTATGTATATATATCACAACTAGTATATTATATATTGCTGGCATAGCTTGCTAAATAAGGTTATGGTGAAGCTTTATCTATTGGATTTGGCAGGTATATTTTCAAGTCAAGGCGTTGTGTTTTCTAAAACTGCACTACAAATGTGGTTGGAGATGTATAGTAGGCCAACCAAAAAGACGACTTAGGACATATCTTCTCTCTAAATTGTAACTTCTCTCATATACCAGAATGTATATGTCCAAACAGAATATTTAAATTGTATTTCCTGATTATATAGAGGATCTCACATGAGTTTCTATTTTATACGGAATTTATCAACCGAGTTCACTAAATTTGATTTGAGCCGAGGTTTACCGAGGCTCAAATAGAATTTAGAGGACGAGGTTGATAAATTACGTATAAAATAGGACGAGTGTGAGATACCTTTTATCACATGATCAAATAAACCCGAAGCAACGCGAAATATTCATCGAAAACAACAATCATAAACTACAGCGATCGCAAGTTATTTGAAGAACGCCGTGACGTCATCGCACGCGCTGATATTAAACGTGTCTATTACCGATAATTATGAAACTGCTTTTATGGCCAAATTATGTGATAAAAAGGTGTATTGACTCAAAATAATTGTTTTATAAATGGACTCTTGTACAGCAAAATAATTATTGGATCATAGAAGGGTGATTTTGGGATGTAAATTGAGCATCAGATATTATGGTTTCTCCCTGATAACAGTCCAATTCTCCCTAATAAGAAAATAGGGAGAAGAGTCTTCTCTGGGCTGGTCCCTGAGTTGAAATCTACGTTGTGAAAGCAGGTAGTTTAAGCACCAAAGTACATGTATCCGTTTGGAACACTGTAATAAGCACATTATATACTTTGAAGATGATCTATCTCTTCCTGTAACAAGTTTTATATAGTTTCCTGGATATAAAATAGTAAATATGAATCGAAGACCCCAGTCTGGAAACACTTCAATTGATTTATTTAGAATTTTCTGAATATTCATACAATAAATTTGGGAAAATTTACAGTTCGAGTTTGTTCGGACCGTACCACGCAGCATAACTCTATCTAAAATTCTAAAAATAGTAACAAAAAAAGTCCCTCTTGATCATCGCAATATATAAGAAAGTATCGATATAAAATAAATATTAATTGATAGAACCATTTCCAGACAGGTGTCTTCAACTCATATCCAATATTTTATCCCCTGGTAACTACAGGTAAAACATGTTTAGGACAAGAAAGACCATCTTTATAGCAGCATCTGTTATACGAGGATATGCGAAAGCAACATTTATCACATAAATTTATGGTTTACATTAGGGTATATATTGGTACAAGGGTTCTATTAGTATATTGTAAGACTATTGATTGTTAGCTCTTTAATCCTCAATGAAACTTCTGCAACTGATATCATTTTATCATCATATGCAGCATTATAGATCCTGTGCCAGTGCATTCTCTTATATATGCGAGTCTCCCATAGGAAGCTTCATATATATAAAAGAATGCACTAGCTTACAAGGTCAAGGTAAATATTTTTAGGCCAATGCATTCTCTTATATATCCGAGGCTCCCTATTGGCACAGGGCTTCAGCAAAATTCAAGAATCTCCAGTCATGGAAGGGTTTATTAACGAATCTCAATGTTTGGCAGATGTAAATATATTGTCTATTTGTTGAGAAAATATAAATATAACTTAGCGAGTTTACCTGTATAATTAATGTTTCATCTGCCACATCTCTTGTAATATTAGACTTTCAAGAAAACTGAGCACTTTTTTTTATAATTATATATACAAATATATATTATATTATTTATATTTTAGTGCTTCTAGAAAGTTCTGCATATTTTCTAGGATAAGTCACATGTATAGAATATTTTTCAGTGGAACAAAGCCAACAGTGATGTAAAATTAGATTTTATAACAACGTCTTCCCCTCGCCCTGAATTCATTTGTTTTATATGTCTGTCCGTCCATGAAAATTTTAGTTTTCGGATGATCACTTTAGTATTTGTTTTTTGATGTGGTTTGTGGTTTAATCACAAGAAAACACAGGTCAAGTTCAAATATTGGGTTGGTCCGACAAATTTTGCCTGAATTATAGCCCTTGTTGGACATAGAATATACCACATTTCTGTTTCTGGATGATAACTTTAATATCTCTGTTTCGATTGATAACAAAACTAGGTATGTGGTTTAGTCCTAAGAAAACAGATCAAGTTTGATGGGGTCATTGCAACAAATTTTGTCTGAGTTATAGCCCTTGTTGGAATACGCAAGGTTGATTTTGGATTCGGTATTGGCCCAAACACTTCAAATTACAGTTTTCACACGCCTGTTTTTCAAAAATGGGACATATTATGTTATTGGTCCGTCCATCGGGTATTTGTTAGTCTGTCGCTTTTTCCGTTTCCGAATGATAACTTTAGTATAAAGTCTGAAATTTGGTGTACAATTATTTGTAAATATGGAACAGCCAGAACACTGTACTTCTAGGAACAAGCGTGTAATAAAGGGTTAAACTTGTTTCTTACAGATTGATGATCGTGATGACGAATTGAACCTCAGCCCTGTGAAGCGACAAGAGCCAACGACTGAATTCTTTCAGTGGAGCAGTCGACTATTCCTGCGACCAGCCGAGCAGGACGATGAAGAAGACAGTGAGAGTGCTGCGTATCATAGTCAACAGTACCGTTACTACAGGAATGCCAAGGTCAGGAATGAAGCCAAAGGGGAGCAGAGAAGAGCTGGTTAGTAGCTTAATGCTATTCTGAGCAGTCATTAATTTTGATCTGCTATATGGGTAAATAGATAATTTTTAGTCGAGTTTTTCAAAAACTCGACTTATGGTTTGACGAGGGACGGTTGGCGGGCGGGCGGACCTAAAGAATGCCTTATAACTTTGACATTTGTGAACGGATTCAAAACAAAAATTGGTATGGCAGTTGCTCCCAATGACTGTTTACTGCCTGTAGAAAATGGGTCATGTCCGAACTTTTTTACAAGAGTTATCCATCTCAGATGGTTTTTAGTTCAGTTTTTTTTTCACCGATAGCGCGATAACTCACGCAAATATTAACCAATTTCAACAATATTTGGTATATGAGACTCTTGCAACAATATCTCGGACGAGTTCCAAAACCAGGTTTGTCCGAAATTTTTTTCCGGAGTTATGGGTCTTAGTTTGTCACCGTTAGCGCGATAACTCGATGAAATATTAACCGATTTCAACAATATTTGGTATATGAGTCTCCTGCAACAATATCTCAGACGAGTTGTGCACCTTATTGGCAGAAGTATGGTTCGACTTCCAAAAAACTCGACAAAAGCATCTTAGATGTGTACCCCTTTGTTTTGGTGATGCACTGATAATAACCGGTTTTTCATCAAACTTAAATCACAATAAAGGTAGTTATAGTATCAATGGTAGTCACAGACATGGATTTAACTTATCTGACTCTAGGGTGTGGAATAAATACAAAACACAACTTGCATCATAATCTGGAATCTTTTACCGAACTTGTGGCAGATGACGTGTAGTCATATTTCACCCAAGCTCCGTTTTTTGTGAAACTCATTTGATAAAGATTGTTGATTAAGATGCGTGTTCTGTTCTGTCTAATTATTTATTTTAAATGGTAAATGTAACCATATATAGGGTTACTGTGTGTCAATCCTGGAATAGCCTTGAATCTGTCCATTGTGAAGGTCTGGAAAATGCTCAAATTGCCATGTTGGGCCACGATTTCAGCATTATTTGCATTGATCAGTGAATGTGTTATTTATATTCTCATGCATGTTTTCTACTGTAGTAACTATGTTAATTATGTTAATCACTTCATGTTATAACTCATTAGATGTAAAAGGTACTTTATTTTATATCATTGACCTTGGCAACAGCTGATATCCTAAGCTGATGAAGACAATGATTAGCCAAATAATTAAATCACTTAAAATAGTGTATCTCTTCCTATCAAATTTTATATAGTTTCCAGGGTATAAGATAATAAATATGAATCGAAGACACCTGTCCAGAAATGCTTCTATCAATTAATATTGATTTTATTTTGATTTGTTTTCTGGTATAATACATACAACACTGTTGCGGCAGTTTACAAGCTATGGTATTTTGCTCAGCTATGTCAGGAATAAACCACTTTATTATGCCTTTATAGACACATAATATACCCAATCTTCAGTTGTGTATGTGCTTTATTCATAGAAAAAGGTATTTGTTGTATTGAAATTGGGTTCTATAGAATACTAGGGGATTGCCCATCACAATGACGGGTGACAAACATGACATGCAGAAAAATATCGTCACCGCTGATAATGATATAAAAAAAGCCAGTAAGTGGAGTTTGTCCGGAATTTGGCTTTGGTGTTTTGTAATGACTAACGATGCTGAAAACATATTTGTCTTCGAAGAAACGCATTATATCAGTCAAAATATCGTCTTGATAACCTTTGGGAATCATGTTATATCTGAGGTTGTCTTGTACCGATTGGCCTGAAATTTTTTGTGTCGTATTCTAAAATGTGTGGTGGGACATGATCAAAATTTTGGCGCAATTGGACATGAGGTGATATATATTTAGACGCGTGACAGAGTTGCAAATAGACACACACACAGACAAACACTTGGCTTTTATATAAGTAGATATGGCCCGGAAGAGATACAACATATTTAAAAATAATCTATTCTTGTTTCAGGTTTTAATCGTCTCGATGATGAAATCTTCGTCAACAAGAATTCTGGTATTCCCACCAACATTATATTCCATCCATATGAATCATTTTTCGCTGTGTCAGATCGAGAGGGGATGGTCAGGTTAGTTATCACACACTCACCAAGATTCCTTCTACATGCAGTTGGTATTCTAATAGTGTTTTAAGAATTGTGCACAGGAAGGCAGATTTACATTAACTCTGTTGACCCATTCATGACTGGAGCTCCCACAAATTTTGCGAAAACCTTTGCCAATGCATTCTTTTATATATGTGGGATAGCGTCACTAAATTCACCCTCTGGGGACCTCATTCTGCCAATGACAGACACACTATTTCAAGGCTTGCAAACAAATATAAAATATCTTGGCTTAACCTCTTCGTTGCTATGAAGTCAGTAACTATTATGGACATAAAAGTGCCAGCAGTAGGCCATTATACATAACTGGAACTCAGAGATTGGTGGATCAGAATAACTGTATCTCGAAGTTTCAAACAGTGTATTATGTTCCACGATTGTGAACGATAATAGCCTTTCAACTGAGTCAGTTTTATGGTTCTTGTGATATTACTGGAAAATGGCAGTAACGTCAACAGCCCAGCACATGACATCATAATGTCATTTTTCAGCGAAGAGGTTAAGATTAGTCAAAGTTTCCTTAGATGTAAGGCTGCCAAGGCAGCTAGTGAAATCGGTAGGGATAGCTACTGCATGATTTTTCGTCACACATTGTTTATGTTTACCTCACGACGGTCACTTCACAAGGTCAAAATGAGTTTGCATTCTTTTGAAATTATGTAAACATTGTGATAACATATATTTTTCATATTAAATTATCGCTTTCAATTGACAACTCGTGTGGCGTTCAAAACAAATATCATGTCTTCTAAGGAATAAACCGATCTACTGTGAAATTGTGACATTTTATCACATTTATTTGTTATTTTAGAGCACTTAAGCCCTGCTATAGAAAGGTATAGGCAGGATGCTTCGATGTAAAGCAGTTTCTATCCCTACCGATTTCACCAGCTGCTTTACATCGATGGAAACTTGAACTAGCTTAAAAGGAAAAAGGGAAAAAACAATTATGTTCATATGGACCATGAACTCAAAGGCCACTCACTGAATATACTATAAAATTAATGAGTATCTGGGACTATTATGCATATCATATAACATTTGTTTGATACATTTGCCTGAAATCTGTACAAAAATACCTTGGTGACAAGTAGAGCTGAAACGGACAGCCGGATAACCGGTTAGCATCCGGATAACGACTTAACCGGTTAGAAAAAAATTAACCGGACGAAACCGCACCCCACTCTGTCAGTTGAATGTGAACGTGAATAATGCCCTGGTACCCTCAAAATATTAAGATAAATGATGCAAAAGTAATACTAACCCCTGTGCTACTGATAGTAGAGTGCAATGCAAGCATTAATTGGTGCACGTGGAAGTTTCAGACACTGAATAGCGTGTCGGCGACCTTCAATCAATTCCGGCCTTTGAAGTTTTCTCTGATCTTCCGACGAGAGCACGTGGGCAGTCACTGTGTATCCAGGCGGGATAGTTCAAAGGAATGACGTCACTGAATCAGTGAATCTTGTCATCTGATTGACACCCCTCAGACTCGGTATTATTTCGTGTTGAAATTTGAAAAGTGAACACGGCTATCGATAGTTACTGTCCGCGATCATGATACCGACGAATAGTTCGAATACTGAATAGGACTGTGACCTAACTGACCTTCCTTTTAGTTCTATAGTTATTAGTTATTACTTTCTAGTCTTTATTTACAATTCATTGGAGGATATACCAATGATGATCATGATATACATGTATTACAGATCTTTAATATATAGTTTTGTTACTCGTTTTACCAATACCCATACTATTGTTACTCGTTTTACAAATGCCCAAACATATGCTGATCACCGGGAATTGCAAATAAGCGATCCCCCTGCCATTCACAAATTTCACTTGCTCATTCCCCATCACGGGAGCCAGCAAAAGAACAGTGAATGCGTGTTATTGAATATCGTTAAATGCAGTGAATAAGGTCTTTATTTCAGCTACTATTTCTCACCTAGGTTTGTCCCTGGAGCATGGCATAATGTTGACATAATTAGTCTGAGAGAAGTCCGCTAGAAATTAGCGGTTAACCGGTTGAAATCCGGCTAACCCCAATGGTTAACCGGTTAGAAGAATGGGTCAACCGTTTCAGCTCTAGTGATGAGCATTATCTGCCATTTGTAACATTACTTCGTACTTAGTCATACAATGGAAATCTGGTTGCCTTATTCTAAGAATCAGAGAATATAGATACCAACAACAACATTCGAGTACAGTACCCCTTTAAGACATACTAATTTATATATTGCAGTATTTGGGACTGGGAACAAGGTGCAAAGTTGAATTGTTTTTCTAATGAGCACCCAAAGAATACAAAGATCACCTCGCTCGACTTCATCAATCCTCATGATAAATCTCTACTGCTATGTGGAACAGGTAAGACTAGTATTACTGACTTTAGTGTTGTCTCACAGTATCAACTAGCAGTTTGGTTTGCCTTAGGTATTGTGAATTAAAATTTTGAGGTTAGGCGACAGCAATTTAATTGCTTGGTTTACGAACCCGCCGACAACTTTTTAAGGCAAATCGGAAGAAGAAAAAAAATTAACAATCACGTTTGATACTCGCGAAATTCTTGATCTATTACATTTCTAGTAATTCCCGACAGTTATCTTTTAGATATGTGATTTATTATGGCATTGGATTCTCATTCCGGCGCACGTTCAACGTTTTTTGTGTATCGTGTAGTGCAATTGGGGACATCTGCGAGTCCGGATTCCTACTTTTTGAATGGCGTGAAGGGCGATTATCGCAATACGATAGGGCGATGTTCACCATGTGCGTAACGTAACTATCACAAGTATAACGTACTCTGGTAACAACTTGTCGCCAATTTCATGCTTAAGAAATTTTTAAATATATTTATAACGACAAATATAATCAAATTAGCCATTTTCCCATAAAACCTTGGACAGGCAAGCTGGGTACATAAATTGGTGATATCTGAGTACGAACGTCGGAGTGTTCCCCTATCGTAATGCGATAATCGTCAACCAATAACTACGGAAGTGAATTACTGAAATCGAAACTGAAACCGTGAAAGCATGTCTGCTGATCGAAAGACACCTGATACATGTGATACGTTATTAAAGGATGACATCGTGTTTATTTGATTTGTACATCATATCTAAATAATTTAAACTGGTCAATTAATGGGGGAATGGATTTTTGTGAGTGGGAAATTTATTTAACTGGCTTCTGTAGTTCTGGGTTTTTCTGTCTGTCGCACCCTTGGGGATTTATTTTAAAAAGTAAACACATGACCTATGATTTTTCTTGCATTTTCGTGATCAACTGGTGTCAATCTAGCTGGATAAACATCACTGGAGTGGCCTGTAGGCATCAATTCAGTGAATTTGGCCGAAACGTTAACACTGTCGCCTATGGGAAACCATTTAGTTCAGTGATTCTTCTAATGATGTTCCAATGCACGTATCTGTAGATATTACAGTGCAGGAACCAATTCTGGTTGTAGACGCACTGGCCTAGGTGCTACCACGGCCGAGTAACTTTATAACCCTGTGGTGACCCCAGTAGCATTCTTTAACATGCACACACCGAGGCGTGTACACGGGTCAGCCATTAATGTCCGTGCCCGATCGGACAGCGTACTGCACTCACAACAACATACCTGGACAAGTGTTGTAATGGGGGGAAGTAAGCATTTTGCATTCGGATCTTTATTCAGTGATTTCGAATGAGACTTTTCAGCCTGTTCTGATTTTTGTCAGAATACCCTGATCAGGTTGCGATCCCCGGTCCGCTAGCACGAGAGACCAGTACGCCACATCTCGGCTACTGACTTCCCTTATATACGTTGTCTTCGCGTTCCAAGAAAAATACATTGTCATTTAAGTCGAAAAAGTTAATAGGCCTACGGACAAATTTCCAAAATATCTTTGTTAGAAATTCCACCAATTCTGTAGGGTATTCTTATTTCATTTTGTTGTTCAATATAGTTAAAGTTCACCTTCCCTTGATTTCTTCTGGCTATCTGAGTAACTTAATGTTTGACACAATTATCAACAGCAACTTACAGATTACACCCTCAATATGACATTTTGTTTAATATTTAATATGCAGACTATATACACCCAGCATTGGTATTCACAGGGAGTAAGTATCTCTGAATCTGAATTAATTTTGATATATTAAATCCGCTTGTATGTTATTCACCAATAGGATTCCCTCGAATTCAGCCACAGAAGACTGGGGAAATAATGAATATCAGGTTTCATGTTATTGTTTACATTTTAGGAGAAGTTAATAAATTATATCTAAATGAATTAATGATGTTTAGTTCACCAGTGATCATGCGGGGAAAGTCGTTGAATAATATGCCCAAGATGTTTTGTTTTTACCCTCCTCCATCTAGGGAATTTTTCCACTCATGTTTGTAAACCAAGTCATTAAATTGCGGTGGCCTTAGACCAAATCAAAAAAGTGTTTTGTTTCACGGGCCCCGCCACATTGGATTTCAACCCCGCATTGAAAATTTTAATTGACATGGTGAAAACAGTTTAAAATATGCAACACAATATCTAATTGGAGCATCTTGTTTCATTGAGCATTTAATTTTGAGCATTGTTTTCCATCTATGTTTGCATATTTGATGCAGCTGCATTTTAGTCCAGGTTATACCATAATTGGGCTTGTTGACTGCCGAAAATCAATTTATTTAAAGTAAATAGCACAGTCGGTCGAGTGGTTAATAAAGTGCAAAAGTTGGAATCTTGGATATGGACTTATTTGTAAGTGAACACATGCTACAGTACACGACGATTTATGTAGGCATTGGATGGTATGCTATCAGGAAATAAAAAATAAAAATAAAACCTGCCTGCCAGCCTGCACTGATTTGATAAAAAATTGCCTGTGAAACAAAGCATTAATTTTGTTTGGCCCAGGCCTCAGCCTAGGGGTCCAGAACAGGGAGACTTGAAGTCTCCCTCCAGGAAATTTAGGGAGACTTCAGGAAATTTAGGGAGACTTCAGGGTGGGGATCCGGCAGAGACTACCAAAAATTGACAATTTTCAAATATCGCTTTATTTTATAACATCTGACAATAAAAAATTTAAAAAGATAAAATAACAAATAAAACTAAAAAAAATTGACTTTATCTGAAATTAGTTTAATTAATTGTTATTATACATTTAAAATTTTTGGAAATGTTTTGTGTAGCTATCATTTAAGCAAGACAATTATCAAGTTACAGTAATAGTTACTTTTTTAACTAAATGAAAGTAGTATTATTTCCTAGACTGCAGCTTGGAAGATACGTTTGTACAGTCTGACTCTGAATCATGATGCATGTAACTTTTTAAGTTTAATTTGGTCACGGCTGTAATGTGGGTGTCCGCTAAAATAAACAATAAGGACTAACTAACAAAGGAGTTGCAAAAGCTTTTATTAATTAATGGCCTCCCTTAATTAATGCCAACATCACTGGTATAATCCGATTAAAGCAATAAACTTGACATTATTTTATTTACGGAAGTCGGTCTCTTCAAAAAGTCCGACGCGGTCTCTTCAAAAAGTCCGACGCGTTACCGAAACGAACTTCCGAAGCGCCTGGTACATACTCTGATAATGTCGTAATTGTTTTATATCTGAAAAGCGGGACGGCGGTCTTTTAAGTTAATTAAAACATTTATTTGTGACACTCACGATGGTCAGTAACAACACAGATGGGAACATCTCATCGTGTTTTCAGCGTGTCAAAACATTCGTGATTAACATTCATTACCGCAAAGGGAACAAAGGCGACGGAATAACAACACAAAACAATAGGTCATATTTTATTTTTTTTATTTTAAACACTTGGGTCTTTGGCTCTGCATCGTCTATTTCTTTTTGGGATGGCCGCCACAATTCATCTATATACGGACATGTCCAGACATGTCCGGAAAAAAAACTAGAAAAAAAATTAAGAAAAAAAATTCCCCCTAAAATTGAAGGCGACTTCGATTTCGCCTTAGAGCGACGATAGGGCGAAGTCAGCGACAGTAAGGCGACAATCTCGCCCGAGTCGCCTTGTGAGCTGAGGCCTGGTTTGGCCTTATGATTGCTGCATAAAATGGAAATATTCAAAATGTGGGATTGCCTGTCATGTGTTCCCATGGCTATATGATTGTTCTACAACCAATCCAATGCAAACTTTCAGAAAGCTCTTAGACAAAAATAAGTCTTAGGCCAAAAAAAAAAACGTTTCGATTCTCAGGCATATCACATAGGAATGTAATAAAACGATTTCACTTGATACATTACAGATGACGGATCCATAAAAATATGGAAGCATCCTGTGGTAGCTGATTCAAAGGAACCTGACCTTGTGTCATCCTTCCAGGCTCTGTCTGATATGCTGCCGCTTAGTAGAGGTAAGTAACTCATCAGTAATATAACATATTGGCATATGGTATCATAACTTCTGATGATGGGTGACATATATTCAACAGAGTTCAGTGGTATTGGTTGTCTTTAATCGGTTCCTTGGAGTAGGAATCTTTATTTATTTATCTGTATTTTTTTATATGAATTCCGTGATATTGCTATGACCGGATGCAATTGATATGAGTGTAACCTAACATTTACATGTGCTGGCAGCATGTTGCTGTCAGTCCAATTTATTTACAAGAATAAAAAAATGGTCAGGTGTTCTCACACCAGATGGACTGAATACAACTCAATGCAATGGTTCAGCTGAAATATTTAATAAACTGGTTTGAGAACTCAAAATAGTGCTCTTGCATATTATATTTGGCACTCAGGGTTACTCGGGGCTGGAATTATATAATCAAATCCCAGGTCATCGGAAATAAAAAATAAAATCCTCACTCCCTCATTGTTTCAGAAAATATATTGTCTGAGAATCAAATATTTTTTGTTTTGGCTTTAGAATATCATCGTGTGACACTCATCTGGCATATAGAACCAATGCAAATAAAGTCCATTTCAGCTATTTGAATATCGCATAATTGAGTATTTCAACATAAAATTGCCATGCAACAAACCATTTGTTCATAAAATAACAATTATTTTAGATAGCTAGGCATACTCGTAATGATTTAGACAATTTCATAAATATTTGAAACGCACATATATTAAAAGCGTTTATTTGGCTTTTTAGGTTCGGGTTTGGTGACAAACTGGGACCAAGAATCGGGTAACTTGCTGGCGTCAGGTGATGTGAGGATTATAAGGGTCTGGGATGCAGAAAATGAGCTCAAAGTCCAGGTACGTGCAGCACGTGGTCTTATAGAAACCCGCCACATGTTGTATGGCAGCATGATGGCTTATATATCTTCTTGTCCAGGATAGATACTTTATAATAATAATAGTAACTAGATTTCAATGTATATGGATACTTCCATATTTCAGTTTTTCACACTACCATTCAGTTCTAATTGATAATTTATTATCAGTGACTAATGGATACTAAATATTCCGAGTTTAGTGATATAGGACCCGAAACAAAATTTAGCCCCATTTTTACCCCCTTACAATGACCACGACCCTCATTCGACAATGACCAAGATGGTCCCAAATGTTCATGCCATAATTTCCAATAAAAAAACATATTGACTATTGACCTAGATTCATTAGTTGATATATCTTTTTATTGGAAATGATAGGGGAGATAGGGCCACTCTAGCCCACTCTTTAATAAAATGTTTGAAGGCCCGTAACTCTAGTGTTTACCAAGCAATCAGAGAACCTATGGAGGTGGATAGAGATATTTGTATCTCCGTCAAAGGTATCTTGCCCACTGAACTATATGGTATATTATCCCAAGTAGGAGGGGTTAACTCTCCGAGTTGAAAAAACGGTACGAAATTCTATGGTACATATCCTCTGTCATGTTCATGACACGTGTAATCACGTGATTTGTGACACGTAGTGAAGTATTCGCCATATTTTTTTCCCTCCTCACCATGGACGGGCGCAAAAAGAATCTCTCCAAGAATACGAAGCTAAGTTGCAGTTTGTATAGCAAAAACAGTTTTGTTTTTGTTTTATACAAACAACATTATTTCTTTGCTTATAGTTGAAAATTATGTACAATTCACATAAAGATTACGCGCTTTGTTCCGAATATAATATCGGATGACTCGTTACGTTTTAACGGACTTTGTCTTCCATAATTTTAATCGGTCAATGAATTAATATCCGTTGTTTATGCCGACAATATCAGAGTTTCTGGCCTATTAACGACAGAACATTCGAGGCACCATTGGATATGACCAAAGACGCTGATCGTTTTCTTTATAACAAATCTATGGCATACATGCGACTTATAATTTAAGTTACCACGTGCGTTGACGGTGGTTAAAGGTATCACGAAATTAGGTGACTTACTTTCGAGTTAATTTTTTCGTTTTACGGCTTTATTTAGACGTTGACAATCATCGTCTGGTGTAAAACTGAAGACAAAAGCACTGTTTTAACGCTTGTGAAATACGCTGATTGGATTGTAAAATCCTGAATGTCAATTTGAACCTTTTTAACCCGGGATGATTAACAATGGAGCTGTTACTGCCTTGGTTGGCACAGGCATGGTAACATAACACAACAGGTGTATTTGTGATTGTTTGTAATCACATTAATTACTTTCACAGGACTGCTAATCGAGGTAAGAACAGGTTCATGAATCGCCTTCCCCGTAGCTCCCCTTGACGTCGCTTCCCTCGTTTCGAGGTCCCAAGAATAGAGAACGAAAGTCGATATATAGGGTTCCTCTAATTGGCGTAATTAGCACTCGGAGCGATAGTCACACCACACAGGACGCGGGTTGGGGCTACCCATCGAACCCGTAGCTCACACGAGTTGCTCCCCCTAGGACACGGACAAACTCGCGGGGAAGGATCCAGAGAATTTTTGTTTGGGGACACCTGTTCTGTATTTGAGTATGTGCCCATATAAATATGGATGTTAAAATATTCAGTACTGGATACTTGATTGTGCAAATAAAGGCTCCATATTATAGACTATATATCATCTGCGGGCTGATGATTTGCATTACTAGTACATTTTGTTGAATTATAGAAAAATTCCTTGAAAATATGGAAGATCCAACTTGAATAAATACTATCTACATGTAATTTGGGGACATTTGGGTCTCTATAGTTTGGGCACCCAAACCTGTAACAGGTATCAAAACATCCCTGGATCCTTCTCTGACTTGCCGATATATCGTGTTCCTCTAATTGGCGTAATTAGCACTCGGGGCGATAGTCACACCAAACAGGGCGCGGGTTGGGGCTACCCATTGAACCCATTAGTCACATTGGTGCGCTCCCTGGACTATCGAACGGGACGTCAATCTGCTTCCTCAGGTCGACCGTTGGCTATTGACGTGCCCAGGACGGCTGTGATTCAGCTTTACTAACACTCGACACACGCCGTCCATGGCTACAAGTCGTCATCTCGGGGTCAGCGCGGCTGGGGGATACACCCTCAGTGGTCCCTGACCATGCTCTCCGGTGCCTTATGATAATAGTGTGTGGGAATTTGGGCTAAAATTACTAGTAGAATGGCCATTTTACTTTGTCTCAATTCAAATTAGACATTTTCTCTAAAAATTATTACGTTTACGCTATTATTTGGCACCTGAAAGTTTATCCTCCATGCCTTCTGCCCCAGCTGGGCTTGGAATGGGATCACAGTTCACAGGCTTGTTTCCTCCTTATTATAAGTCACCGCTTCCGGGGGCTTGGCAGACAGGTTACTGGCCGGATTCTGGCCAACAGCTGCCAGTAACTTCGGGTTTGATTTTAAATGAAAACAAAAGATCTTATTCCCTGACGCCATTATAGCAGGAAGCTTGCTTGGGAACTGGTACCTACTAACCTCCCATCGCCAGTTCGGTCGGTTGGATATCGGGATCGGTCGAGCTGCTGCTCCATCCCCGAGATGTACAGGCTCTGGACATTCCTCCGGGGTCCCCAATGACCAGACCTCACATGCAATTAGAATGAAGCTTGTCGTGGTGTATTGTGCTGTTAACACCCCATCGACGGATGGAGATCGGGATCAGATCGAGCAGTCGCTCCAGCACGAGGTGAAAGGGCTTTCGACATGCCTTTCGGGTCACCTTTACATGCGCTTACGAGGAAGCTCAGTTAGTTGTTCAGTGTTCTCTGATGCAGCCAAGCGCAGGAAGAAAATTAAAGTCGAATTTTGATTAACAAATAACCTCAGATTGACATGATTTGATAGCATTGTTCTACAATCAGTTACAATTTAACAGAACATCAGAGTGCTTTCCCTTGTTTCGAGGGTTCCAAGGAAGAGATAGAAACCTTTACGACCAGGACACTGTCACTTGTCGATGTATAGTGTTCCCTTCATTGGCGTAATTAGCGCTCAGGACGATAGTCCCACCAAACAGGTCGCGGGTTGGGGCTACCCATCGAACCCATTGGCCGCATTTGGTGGGCTCCCTGGACTATCGACAGGGATTCCAAGTCGGATACTCGGGACGATGGTTGGCGTACCCAGGGACAGTCAAATGAGGAAATAGGATCCAGGTTGCATGGCGTTTGTTCGCATTTGGGTAGCAACTTGCCCATGTGATGCCGGTCAATTTGTACCCTGCACAAACGTCGTCAGAGCTGGTTGGTTATGCCATCGGACTGCACACTTGGCGACCTGGGATCGTACATGCTTTATCTCCGACCTCGCTGTGTTTCAGTAATAGATACGAATGAAATTGGGTGCATTGGAAGTGTGGATTAACTGAGTCGGTTTAATTCTTTGTTTCTGTTTGCTCATCCTACCGGAGTGTTTCATCTCACTTTAATAAGGAAACCACCTACAGGTATGGTTTCCAAATAAACAAATATAGGGTTTATCCTCTCAATATGGTTGTATATTTTAGGTGGGTGCATTTGCTTATCTTTTGTCTGCGGGTTGCTTTCAGTTCTAACGCAACATGGATTTCACTTTTGTTGTCCAGTAATACATAGATGAGTCCATTATCCATTGTTCGACATATGCTCAATTTCACAACGCTGTTGACATGAGGTCTAGTTCAGCCACCCCGCTCGGGCTTAATGGGCAACATGGCGTATTAGCGTGGAAAAGAAGAACGAAATGGCTTCTGTGATATCGGCCTTTGGTTCTAATACGTCATTCTTCTTATGGGCTCGGTTGTCTGTACATAATGGTTTTGTTTTCCCTGATAGTGCTTGATTCGCCTAGTGGTCTCATTTCATATACTAAGCCAGGTCTTTTGCTGACCTCAGGGATGGCCAATGCAGGCTAATGTTGCATCTAAGGGGCAGCATATGACTCGTGATGGGCACACTTCATACCGCCGGAAGAAGATTCTTGCCAGATGCTTCCCCTCGTGCGAGATTCACTAGCATTGGGTGTCGGATGCCAGATCATATGATCCGCCCTCTCGATTCGCACTTCGGGCGATGGTTGTCTCCGGAACAGGGTCCCATTGGAGGGGCACCCCATCCATCCCAGAAGGGATACCTTGCGCCATCGACTCGTCGGGGACCAGTCAGCATAGCTAGAACAGTTGGGGCGCGGTAGCCCTTGGTCTGCTTTTCATTGTCTACCTGCCTTTGGTTTCCGCTGGTTTTGGGCTTGTGCCACAATCCTGATGCATTTTGTTTTTTGTGGATTTCCATCTTATTGACATTGGAATTTCGGTTCCTGGCTGCCTTTCGGTCATGGATTCAGTAGCCTGTGATTGGTCAGTTGGGTTTAACTGTGTTGGTGGGCATTTCCACATTTGGGAACGTCATCAGGGGTCAAATGCCATGGCTTCTTGCATCTTCGTCAGGGATATCTCGAACTCCAGGCTTCAAACTAAGTTTTGTGCTGTGAAACTCCAATTCTGAGCCCTGTTCTTCATACTTTGCCTGTGCCTTGCAACGTATGTCCGTGTAATACCCATTCGCTTCCCGGTCAGACTGTTGGTCAATGTTACCTCCTTATCGACAATGGCATGTCGCCAATTAGTTGGTGTCGGGCCCTTTTTTGGGAGCATGCAGCTGTTTTTTCATCGGGCTCTCATCGTGTATTGGGACACGGCCCAACCCACTCAAGATTTGGTTCGGGGGTTGGTTCTATTGTTTTTAAGGGGGGTCTTCTTTATAACTTGCGGCTTTTGCTGCCTGGGTTAGCCTGTTAGGTGCGTTATTAGTATTCAGCCATCCCGGGGCTTATAATACCCGGCTGGGGATTTCTTGTCAACAGGGGGGGGGTGTTACCCGTACCTTTCCCGGCACGTACTCGGCTGATACATTATTAGCCCTAAGTTCCGATGCGAATGTCCTCTCCGTCTCCATGTCTTCTGAAGCTATTTACTTTACTTGCAGGGGTCTTAAACTCTTAAGTGGCCCATTTTTGTTCGTTTGAGCTTACTGACAGGTATTAGTTTTAGGATGTAATATTACATTGGCTTATGGTCCTATTGGGCATGTGTATATATATATATGTATATACATATATATCTATATGTCTGTGCATGTATATGTATATATTGTAGGTTATCAGGTCAATACAGTTCTTTGATTCAGATGCATAGCGTTGTTTTTGTTTCCTCGTGGCCTCCACCTGTTTGAAAATTCTATGCTTTACCATATAGTTCAGTGGGCAAGATACCTTTGACGGAGATACAATATTTTCCTAAATAAGTAAAATATATATCTCCTAGAAGTATCTTGCCCACTGAACGCTGAGCTCCCTCCCAGGGTTTCGCACCCACCCCGCTCACGAGGAATGTCCTACTGGGGATAAAAAATATGGCGAATACTTCACTACGTGTCAGAAATCACGTGATTACACGTGTCATGAACATGACAGAGGATATGTACCATAGAATTTCGTACCGTTTTTTCAACTCGGAGAGTTAACCCCTCCTACTTGGGATAATATACCATATAGTTCAGTGGGCAAGATACTTCTAGGAGATATATATTTTACTTATTTAGGAAAATATTGTTTTTATACCCCCACTTTCGAAGAAAATGGGGGGTATACTGGATTGACTGCGTCTGTCCGTCCGTCACGCTTTCTCCGTCCGTTTGTCTGTCCGTCCGTCCGACCTCATAACTCGAACAACTATGAACCGATTTCAATAATTTTTTGTATGCAATCTCCTTAGGACGGTCTCTCCGTATGATGCTAATTGCGGTTCGGTCCGACTTTTTTTTTTCAAGTTACGCCTCTTTTTCGACTTATTTTGACTTAGAAAAATTCTGTCCGACTTAATAACTTTAACAAATATGAACCGATTTCAATAATTTTTGGTATACATGCTTATCACAATACCCTCTCTACATGATATGGCTAGGGATTGGCTCAGACTGTTTTTCGTAATATTACACCTCATTTTCGACTTATTTTGACTTAGAAAATTCTGTCTGACTTAATAACTTTAACAAATATGAACCGATTTGAATAATTTTTTCTGTACAAGCTTCTTGTGACACCATATCGATATAATTAGTCCGAATATTTCTTTAAAGTTAAAAATCTTTTTCGTTGAGGTTACGGATAATGCGGATTGAATTTGCCACGGTGGGGGTATGCTAGCACTCGAGTGCACACCTCTTGTTCCTTGTGGCCCCCGTCTGCCAGAAAATTCTATATTTTACCATATAGTTAATTGGGCAAGATATCTTTTGATTGGGATACAATATTTTTCTAAATAAGTAAAATATATATAAACTCCTAAAAGTATCTTGCCCACTAAACTCTGAGCTCCCTCCCAGTGTTCAGCAACCACCCAACTCACGAGGAATGTCATAATAGGTGAAAAGGAACAATGCCTGGCCTACCAAAATGGAGATTGTGTGGTCCATGAAGGATAATACACCATCTATTGGGATTATCATGGACCATGAATAATTGTACCATAGAATTTTCGTACCATTCTCAACTGTGGGCTTGTTAACCTTTTCTACTGAGAATAGGAATATACCATATAGTTTAGTGGGCAAGATACTAATAGTAGATATATATTTTAATTACTTAGAAATAAAATATTGTATTTATTTAATTATCTAGTATTTCCAACTTCATACGAGACCTTACAATACTTATTGAACTGGTGGCTGAGACATAAGCTTACACCCTTACTCTCTAGATAGATAACTGCTATACATAATTTTTGTGCTATTCACAGGATATTCCTACTGGAGCAGACAGTTGTGTGACAAGCTTAGCCTGTGATAGTAGCGGACGGTCTCTACTTATAGCTGGGTGTGGGGATGGCACTGTTCGTCTCTTTGATAGGAGACTTTCTCCAGTTGAATGGTGAGACTCAAAATATTAAAAAAAAATCCATCTTACTGTTTTACTACACATATTAGTGTTAAATCTGTCTCAATTTCCCCACCTCCAACTTCGGTCAAAATTTTCAACAGTTGGAAAATTCATACCTGCATGAATGGTAGTTGGAAACTTCAGAGTAGAACCGTGTTACACAACCTGTGAACAATAGTCAGGTGGCAAAGTCAATTGGTCCACAGTGCGACCACTTGTATGCTTAATTGGCATCAATCAAAATAAGACTATCTTCAAGGTAATCCCATTCTCCCACTGTCTGCACAGCATTGCTAGCTCAATTAGTTATTGGATTATTATATGCCCATTTTGAAAAAAAGGGATGTATTATGTTATTGGTTTGTCCATCTGTCCATTCATTTCTTCGTTTCCGGATGATAACTTTAGAAAGTGTGAACTGAATGGAATGAAATTTGGTTTGAGTTGACTAGCCCAAAATACAGGTCAAGTTCGAATTCCGCCCACCAATTTTGACCTGAGTTATGGCCCATTGTTGAAATTATCACAGGTGTATTTTGCCACACCCTAGCGATGATCCTGTTTGCTTTTTTGCTACAAGTTTCGAAGACTACATGTTGGACACAAAAATTAAAAACGGAGTGTATATGTAGGCCTAATGGTAACTTGAGTCAAGTGACTTGTTGGCAATGGCAACACATGTTACAAGTTACATGTGCATCTGGCTATTATTCTTATATTGTGTTTCATAAATTCAGCAGCAATGCATGGTGCTGCAATCAATTAAGTGAGTTGAAATAAACACAATTCTGGACAGGCATTGATGCAGTAATACTTTTAAGGAAGATGTTTGTAAAATTATACTCAGCAGTTCTGATGAACTATTTAAAAAAAAAACTTTTGGTAAATCTTTCAAAAATATAAATGTTGGTGTTTCTAAACATTGTCATGCATATTTTGACTTAACAATTTAACAAGATTTGTTTAATATTCTGAAGTTTGACAAACATTCTTTAAAAAGTATCTTTCATTTCAGTCGTGTGATGACATTACGGGAACATAATGGTTGGGTAATAAAAGTTCATCTACAGAATGGGGCAGAAGGAAAAATTATCAGCTCAAGGTAATTTTATACTCCAATACTGTAAACAATACTTATTCTTCCCAAATACTCAAACAGTTGTGACTATACAAATTTGCTATGTACAATAAAAAAAAACATAGTATGAATGTAAGACATGATCGCGAGATACGATCGGGCAACAGGCCATGTGACATTAAGAAATTTCTCTCTTTGGATTTCAGTCTGTTCTAACCAAGATTAAATATAATTGGTGGGATATTGTCTTATTTTCTTTTTATACACCCGTTTTAACCTCTTGACTGCCAGTGATGCTATGATGTCATGTGCTGGGCCATTGACATATGGCCATTTTCCAGTGGAAAAATGTAACGGGAATATCACTAAAACCATAAAACTGACTCAGTTGAAAGGTTATTATCACTCAAAATCGTGGAACCTCATACACTGTTTGAAACTTTGAGATACAGTTGTTCCGAAACACCAATCACTGAGTTCCGGTAATGAATAATGGTTGATTGCTTGTGTGCTGAATTAGGTCCATACTCAGTATGGACGTATAGCACACAGCATGACATTTTGTGTCTGTACTGATGTATAGCAGCCAAGAGGTTAAAAAAATGGGATGTCGTATGTTATTGGTTCAACTGTCTGTCTGTCTGTGGGTATACTAGCACAAAATACAGGTCAAGTTCTAATTTGGGTTCCGGATGCCAATTTTCACCTGAATTATGGCCCTTTTTTGGGGAATTTGCACTAAATTTTTGTTTCCGGGTTATCGGGATAATAACTTTAGTAAGTCTGAACTGAATGGAATAAAATTTTGCATGTGAGTTTACTGGCCCAACATACAGGTCAGGTTCAAATTTGGGTTCTGCCTGCCAATTTTTACCAGAGTTATGGCCCTTTGTTGGAATTGCCATGTGCGTATTTTGCCACTCCCTAGCAATACTCTTGTTCAAGATAATTAGAAAGCAATTCTTTTATCTTATTCGATTATCTGTATTTAAGTTACATTTGGATTGAAACATAAACACAAGCAGAGGTGTTAAGTCTCAGAGATTCGCTGTGAGACTTCCGCTTTACAATAGCTTTCCCGCAAATACAAATAGCCATGCCAGCTGTTGTTATAGTATACAACAGATTTAAGAACATAGCTTTTGATTACTTAAGCGAGCATGAATTACAATGTTTGGATGTCCCTCATATTAATGAATTGTTCTCAGACGAGATGACTACATCATTTGTCAAAAAAATTGTAACCATGTCCACTTTATTGCAAAGGACCTATTTGTTAATGGCTCCAGTAAAAAGCACAATGCACTCACATTTCTGTCGGAGGTAAACGTTGAGACGAGTCCATTTTGTTGGCAATTCCATAATTTGTACTTTCAGTTTCGCCCATATTCAGTTGTATCCAATGTCTTTCTGTTACATTTCTATAAAGTTTAACTAAATAATTAACTTCTTAGGAGAAAGCCCATAGTTCATTAGATTAAAAGGAAACAACAAATGAATGTATGCTAGTATGATCGTATAAGCAGATATCAAGTAATTAACTATTGAGATATCATCTATCTATTTAGTCAGAATAAGAGAAACTGTGCACTGTAACGTTATTGTGTTCTATACATAAATACATATACATGTAATATGACAGATTATAACAAAAAGAAATAAAAATTATAAAAACATAAAATGGCCTTGAGCTCTGAATACAGCTTTTATAGTGGCTTCATTAGTCAAAAATTATCAGCTCTTATCTTATAAAATTTCTTACTTCTCATTTCTTATTGCTCATGGCATTTATATCAACTATTACAGTTTGAATGGTGATGTGCGGTTTTGGGATCCACGATTCACTGAATCCATCGGTTGTTTAAACCTGAATCACAGTATCACCTCCATGGACGTCCATCAGCATGCTGATGTTATAGCATGGTGAGTCAATAAGAAAAAATATCAACTAATGAATATTTTATGAACTTTGGAGCAACTCAGCTAGAACAGTACTGGGACTACGCCTACTTCAAACAAGGACGTGGTGAGAGGGTCCCCATTGGGAGATGTCCACCTTGATACTGCCAACTGCACCTCTCCCCATTGAACCAGACCAAACCCACAGGTGTGCAGAATTCCAACTGCACCACCACCCCCATGGGTTAGAACTTTGTTTGAAATTTCCAACTATTACCTAAAGCTTTCCAACTGTTAGAAATGTCCAACCTGACACCCCTATAAAATTTCAAACCCTGAACATTTCAAACTGATGGCCATTTCAGACAAAAAAAATGACTTTTTTAGAACTGAAAGGGAAATTCATTCAGTAATGTTTACTAATGAAATGGTTAATGGTTGAGATCTCAGTGGAAAGGAAATTTGGGAGATGAGAAAAACTTACCATTACTAGTAACATATTTTATTAGTGTAAACATATTTTATTCCAATCCTAATAATATATATGAACATTTAACAATAGTTTTGGCAACAAGAAAGACAATAGTATAAATAGATGGATTGATTGGAAAGGAGATTAATAAAACAAGCTCAATACAAGAAGGGCTTTTGTTAAGTTTGCTTCCCTATTTTATTATATGCTTGCAATCTCCTAAATATGTGTCAAGTTTGAATAGAAATCACAGGGGTTGAAGAAAGAAGGGAAGTGGCTCAAATGCCTACTAGGCCATATGATAATTTTGGGACTGACCTACTAAGATACCAATCATATTCTATGCTGAGAAACGGCATTCGCCAAAATTGACATGTTCTTTTTTTCAGTGGATCTGTGAACCAATTTGTAAATATTTATAACCAGTCTGGTGATTCACTCAGCACAATAAAATACCACGAGGGCTTCCTCGGACAGCGAATCGGTGCAATTAGCTGCCTGGCGTTCCATCCTTATAAGGTAATGACACTTAGGCCAAAAAAAATAGTGATGTTTCCGGTAACTTGCCCACTCCTATACTAGACCTCCGCCCCGACAAATTTTATCAACCCCCAAAAAAATTGAGTTTATCGATCATAGTAAAACTGCTGATCAGTCGCTGGTCTGCATTATTATGCCTGAAGTCAGCATTTTAAGATGCTGCGCCCTTCTGTACATGGGCCGGTTGATGCCGCGATCATTTTAGCTTTGTAAAGTTTGAGCTATTGCCATGGGTATGTCGTCCATACATGTGTCCGTCAACAATTTTCTTTAGCACAACCTACAGGCCACATCTCTCATCTGATCATCGCCAAACTTCATATGGATCTTCTAGGTGACCTCTAGATGAGAGCTTACCATTTTTAGCTCAACTTACTTTGTAAGTTTGAGCTATTGCCATGGGTTGGCGTCCGTCATCTGTGTGTGCGGGCGTCCGTGTGTCCGTCAACAATTTCCTTTGGCGCGGACTACAGGTCGTACCTTTGGTCTGATATTTATGAAATTTGTCATGAATGTTGACATTGACATGTAGATGGGAACGAGTCATTTTGAGGTCATTCGGCCAAAAAACATGGCCCCTGGAGGCCATCTTGGATTTAAAAAATTAATCCATTGGCGCGGTCTACAGGTCGTACTGTTCGTCTGATCATCATGAAATTTGTCATGGATGTTAATATTTACATGTAGATGGGAACGATTAATTTTGGGGTCGTTTGGCCAAAAAACATGGCCGCGAGCAGCCATCTTGAATTTTACTCTTTGCATGACTAAATCCTTTGGCGCGGGCTACAGGTCATAACTTTGGTCGGATCTTCATGAAATTTGTTATGGATGTTAACAATGACATGTAGATGGGAACGAGTCCTTTTGGGGTCATTCGGCCAAAAAACATGGCCGCCAGCAGCCATCTTGGATTTTACTCTTTGCATGACTAAATCCTTTGGCACAGGCTACAGGTCGTATCTTTGGTTTGATCATTATGAGATTTGTCATGGCTGTTGACATTGACATGTAGATGGGAACGGGTCATTTTGGGTTCATTCGGCCAAAAAACATGGCCGCAGGTGGCCATCTTGGATTTCAAAATAGATCCATTGGCGCGGGCTACAGGTCGTACTATTCGTCTGATCATCATGAAATTTGTCACGGATGTTAATATTGACATGTAGATGGGAACGAGTAATTTTGGGGTCGTTTGGCCAAAAAACATGGCCGCCAGCAGCCATCTTGGATTTTACTCTTTGCATGACTAAATCCTTTGGCGCGGGCTACAGGTCGTAGCTTTGGTCGGATCTTCACGAAATTATTTGTCATGGATGTTAACAATGACATGTAGATGGGAACGAGTCCTTTTGGGGTCATTCGGCCAAAAAACATGGCCACCAGCAGCCATCTTGGATTTTACACTTTGCATGACTAAATCCTTTGGCACAGGCTACAGGTCGTACTTTTGGTCAGATCATTATGAGATTTGTCATGGCTGTTGATATTGACATGTAGATGGGAACGAGTCATTTTGGGGTTGTTTGGCTAAAAAACATGGCCACCAGTGGACATCTTGGATTTCAAAATTCAATCCATTAGCATGGGCTACAGGTCGTATCTTTTGTCGGATCATCATTATAAATGTCATGGATGTTAATATTAACATGTAGATGGGGAAACAGACCTGTTAACCTCACAAAATATTTTCCGGGAGATTGGTCACGATTTTCCGTGAGATCGTGGTCATCATCCGGGAGATTTAAAAAAAAAATTATTCCTACAGATTCCTTTTGCATTTTCATAATTTTTACAACAAAAATTACAAAAAATATGATCAGCTATAACACAGAAACATGCAAGTTTGATGGCAAAATAACAAGTATTCTTAAGAAAAGCATTTACTGTGTAGTTTTTACTTTTATTGTCTAATTTATAGAGAAAATATCGTAAGCTACCGGATTACGTATATCAATATTAAACTACTTTCGATTTCATTAAAATCTCGCGAGATTTCAAATGTCACATTAAAAAGTACGACTCAGGAACGGATTCAGAAAGTTTAAAGCCAGAACATTTGCTTCTTTTGAATTTTATCAGACCAATAAACTTTAATGGTAGTTTCATATAACCTCAGGGCTTATCTCTAGTGGGTTGCTAATTGAGAACAGGTCACCTTTGTTCTGTCTGTTGATCCGGTTCGACAATAGAACTTAGAAGGTGTTTGTTGTTTTATTGTCTGGTGCCCCTGCTGTGTGAACAATGTTGATTTTATGACCCCAGATTAATCATGGGTATTAATTGCCACAATGATGTCGCAATCCGATATCAGGGATGTGTTGATAGCCTGTCTACTGGTCAAATAGATAAAATAAAGAGATTATTTTTTGTGATTTTCTACAGTAGCTGAATCCGGGAGATTGTCATGCCTGTCCGGGAGTGCAGGAGATCGTGCTTAAATCCGGGAGTCTCCCACACAATCCGGGAGGGTTAACAGGGCTAATGGGAACGAGTCATTTTGGGGTCATTCGGCAAAAAAACATGGCCGCCAGCAGCCATCTTGGATTTTACTCTTTGTTTGACTAAATCCTTTGGCACAGGCTATAGGTCTTACCTTTGGTCGGATCATTATGAAATTTGTAATGGCTGTTGACATTGACATGTAGATGGGATCGAGGCATTTTGGGTTTCCTATTCCTCCATTTACTGTCAACCATTAAATTATTCCCCTACCTAAGTTGAACTACAGTGTCATTGACACTTTCATTTTCTGAATTTTAGTGAAAAACATGACCATCAGTGGCCATCTTTGATTTCAGTGTTGAATCCTTTAGCACACCCTACAGGTCATATCCCTCACCCAATTTTTAAGATTTTCAATGAGAAACATGACCACTGGTCAGCAGTCATCTTGGATTTTACTCTTTGCATCACTGAATACTTTGGCACACCCTACAGACCATTTCCCTTATTCGATTGTCACCAAACCTAATATGGATCTTTTGGGTGACCTCTAGATGGGAGCCATCAAATTTTTTCCGAATTTCATAGTAAAACATGGCCGCCAGCAGCCATCTTGAATTTTACTTTATATATATTTCTTCATATTGACATCTAGTATTACTTAGACATTTAAACTTTCCCCCATTCCTAACCGCTCTATTGACTGTAACACATGAAATTATCTCCCATCTAAGTTACAGTAATAATAACAAGGTTTTATTACCTACAGTAATGTGCTCATTGTGTCATGTTACATCGTTTGCGCTGCCAGAAGCATATATTCAGAATGAATATATTCCACATATGGATGGTATAAAAAATAATATATTCCACCTGCCCGCCCCTATTTTTTTCCCCCTCAATTACTGGAAACATCACTATTTTTTTTTAGGTCTTACCGCATACTCTTTTCTGCAGTGTATGACATGTTTTGCTCCAAGAAGAATGAAAAATGTTTTCCATTATCATGCAATGATATTAGATTGTCATTGTCTTAAAATTCTGGATAAGAAATTGTGGTCTTTAAGTTGTGTTTATATATGTATGGTTGTTATTTTCTAGTTGAATCTTATCTTTGTGTACTTTACCTAGATAATTCTGCGAAAAAATCAATATTCTATAAAATTTAAAGGGACTGTTCTCAACTTGTTATTTTATTCATTAGACCATATACAAAAAACATTTCAATTATATATTCTTGGTATATTTGGCAACAAAGTTAAACTTTATCTTCATAATTTTAATCATGTTTCATTTCTTTTATTTCAGGTTAAGTTAGCCACTGGCAGTGCAGACTCTTTTGTGTCAGTATTTTCAACAACTTCAAAGAAAAGCTGACACCAGTGATTCTTTAGTAAATTCATTTAGTTATCATGAAATTCTAATATATCTTGCTGTGTCTTCTATCAAAATGATTTATTATTAATTACTTCTGAGTGCTAAGCTCATATACCAAATTCGCATTGATCTTCAAACCAAGGGCAAATTGGTCAGTGGCTGATCCTTGAGTGATTATTGCTAAAGGAGACTATTGAGGTACATTTTCTAGTATCAAGAAAAATATGCACTAAATGCATATTCTTTTGTTTGAGAAATACAGGTTTAGAATGTAAAATATGATTTTAAACTTCAGGAACTCCAAAAATCAGATGATGCAGGTAATTGTCAGACGTTCTCGATTATCAATAATAATGGCTCATATTTATCCATATACAAAAAACCATGCCAACAGTCATTCAGGTGACTTTATGTAGCTAACAGTGACTGATGTTAGAAGTTGTCGATCGAAACTTGTCTCATTATTACAAATTCCTAACCCATAATAATTTGTTTTTTGGGGTGTAAAATATTCACATTTCAATGCATAACAGTTTGTATAATTGATTTTTAACATTTTTAGTCAAGTTTTTTTCGATTTTATAATTTGGCGAGGGATGGTTGGCAGGCGGGCTTCAGCCCTGATCCTCTATAACTATAACTATTTTGACTCTGTGAGTTTAATACCATGTGCAACATCTGCCCACAGGAAATCAGGGCCCACTCACCTTTCTTATGGTTCATGTTTCTATTTATAACAATTTTATGGCCGTTAGCACAATAACTTGAACAAACATCAAATGATTACTTTATTCTTATTTAGTATATGGATCCTAAACAATATCCAATTTTTTTTTACCTGACTTATGGCCATTAGTTTGTCTATTCTAGCAATTTTAAGGCCCTTGGCGCGATAACTTGAACAACGCCAACCAACTTGATCAATATTTGGTATATGGATCTTTCACAACAATATCCCGAAACAAATGCCAACCAATTTAAAATACTTTTCTGACAGATTATCTCTTTCAAGCACAAAAACTTGACCGTGCCATCTTCGATGCACAGCCCTTGTATTGTCTAAGCATTGCCCTTGGTTTGTTATCTTAAGCTTTTATGACATTGAATGTGCCATTCTCGTTCAGTTGGTGTTTTTAGTGCTAATTCTATTGCTATGTTAGCAATTGTGCTATTTCCGAGTTGTATTCAGCCTTAATGCACAGTGTGCCTAATTGCAGCGATGGTTTATTCATTCCATATTCAGTGGTTTAAAATATAGTAAATTTTATTTAAAGATCCATGGTCCAATTTGACACCCTTAAATTACTATTTCTTGGGCTTTTAGAGTAAAAAAAAAAATTCTAAGTCAAGGATAAGTCACCTTACAAAGCTCAGCGGTATCAAATTTTGATTTTTGAAATCTATTAATTTTATCCACCTCGTAATTTTGTTAACCATGCAAAAACTCTACTGCATTTTGAAATATATATATATATATGGATATGTGCGAACACAATCACAATATTTGGAGAGGTCATGCAAGGTCATAGTTCAACATGGCTTTGGTGATTCATTCCAGTTCAATCCAGACATAACCATGTATGGAATTTGTCAATCACACATGCTCACCATTCAAATTGCCATGAAAAACCATTATTCTGTAACTAGTTTGGTAATTATGATACTGATTACTGTACTTGATATTGTGAGTATTTATTGGTAATAAACCAATTTTTATCACTAGAGTGGATTTTTGAGATATACTGTTGTTGTAACGATAATACGGGGACCATTGAATCAGATCGTGGATCTTTAAAAGTTGGTATATGTTAATAACTGTATAACACAGGCTCTGTGAGCTTCTGATGAATCAATATAATTTACGGTGGCAGTCGCATAATTAATTTGCTCACCCTCACATAGATCTCAATTCCTCACAGCTGGAAATGTTCATAACTTGTTTCCATGGATTTGCATTTATACATTAAAGAATGTAGCTCACGCTCGACTGATAAAAATGGATCAACATTATAACCACCAAATATTAGAAAATAATTTAGAATCACTATTTAACAATCAGGTATTTATATAGTAATAATTGAATGATATCACACTTCTGGATGACAAACGCTCTTCTGATGAATTCATGCAAACATGTGTATGGTATGCTATTTTATTTGGCTTCAGACAGGCCAATAGATTGGCAGGATTGTAGTACATGTAACAGTGTACCATGTCATCTCCAACCATTTTTGCTACTCCTAAAATTCATATGACAAATGAACCAGAATCATAGAAAAAACTTCATGCCATATGCTATAATTTTTCCCAGTGATTTGGTTGTTTTCCAAAAGTTTGGATATATCATCATGTCACATTTGATCCATGAGGCAAAATGATCATGTCATTGATTCTTGTTGAATTCATCCAAATATTACTTCGCTTTTCGTAAGTCCTATGAAATTTAAGGCTCACCCATATGTTTGTGTTTAGCGATATACAGTGAATACTGAAGTATTCAAAACGTTCAATAAAAAATTGTCCCATCCTTGGGCAATGCAGACTGATTGCCGAGAGCTTTCCGATGAATGGCAACAAGCCATATTTACGACTAAATCCTGAAAAATTACCCATAATTCTGCTGTGGTTAAGTGGTCAATTACTTTGGGCATTACTGTATTTCGCATACAGTATTCATGTTATTGAGCCTGTTAAGGGTAATATTTATTAGCAGCACATCTTCAAATCACCATTTTGTGTTAGTAAGCTTTTCAAAATCAAATCATTTTCATATGACATGTGATCGAGGACTCTGGCATAGGCAAAATAATACATACTGAACCATGATGTGCATTATTAAGGTTACACTTTACCCATGTTCATAGTTGTGTTACGCAAGAACATAAATAGAAGTGATCAAAATATATCGCTTCAAACTTTATACGAGTTGTCCAGAGAGTAAAATTTGAATTTACAAATTCAATGCCCCAATCAGCTTATTTGAGGATTCACAGGATACTTTATAGATGAGACAACACACATCAGTTGACAAATTCAAATAAATTGTTTGAAGATTCAAATGAGCAATTTATATTTAACCCTTCCATGACTTGAGTTTCCTGAAATTTTGCGAAACCCCAGTGCCAATGTATTCTCTTATATATGCGAGTCTCCCAAAGGGAGCAATACATTATCCTAACAATATTTACCTTGACCTTGTAAGCCAGTGCATTCTCTTATATATGCGAGGCTCCCTATTGGAAACTCGCATATATATTAAGAGATGCACTGGCACAGGATCTTTAATGCTGCACCAGCACAGCTCCCGTCATGAAAGAGTTAAATAACGGTTGGTTTAAACATATTTTCTTACCAAATAACCCGCTAAAAGGATCAAGGCACAAGTTTTTAAATAGCTGTTAACATATTAAAGAACTGGTAAGTGTAGCTCCTCTCTGTCGATAGTCAGGTTTTGTCACACGTACTTGTAACTTGTAACATGTGTTGTCCTTACCAATGAAGGTGACTTGACCATTTCACCTTCATGTACATGGTCATTCCGTTTAGAAGTTTTGTGACCAATGTGTTGTTTATGGAACTTGTAGCAAAGAGGAATAATCCAATCTTTTACTGTAATAATTTAACAAGCCACTAATGCTATGCAGCCATTGGGAGAATGAGATTTGCCTGCAAGTAAAGATCTTATTTTGATTGAAGCCAATTAAGTATACAGTAATGCTATAGTAATAGACTCCTTAACCACAGCAGAATTATGGGTAATTTTTCAGGATTTAGTCGGAAATATGGCTTGTTGCCATTCATCTGAAAGCTCTCACTGACTAAATCTTGAAAAATTACCCATAATTCTGCTGTGGTTAAGCAGTCTATTACTATAGCATTAGTGAGAGCTTTCTGATGAATGGCATCAAGCCATAATTCCGACTAAATCCTGAAAAATTACCCATAATTCTGCTGTGGTTAAGGAGTCGATTATTTAGGAATGTTTGTTCCCGACTCCAGACTATTGTTTACTCAATTTGTCATGTGTCTGTCCATTTTCTATAAACGTGTGGGTTTGGTGAGATAAAATCATGTGACTTATACCGCCAAGTGCATCTTCATAGCAGTGCAATAATAACGCACATTTGTGTGGCTAAACTGGTCACCACATGCATAAAGTATGCACTAAACTGGTCACCACATGCATAAAGTATGCACTAAACTGGTCATGGCATGCATGCAGCACACACTAAACTGGTCATCGCATGGATGCAGCACACACAGATCAAGCTGGTGATGTTGACAGTTTTCAGTTGCTAAATGTTGGCCTATGCCAGAAATCATAAACACTCATTTGTTATTGATATCCTATTCAGTGCAATTGCTGTATGCAAATGCAATTTATAATCAGATGCTAAGAATCTTTTTAGATAATATTGAGCTATTTTTATTTTGTTGAAATAATGCCATGCAATTTGTTGATTTATTGCTTTTGTTGATGCTTTGTAAATAATTGTACATTTCGTTAATCTGTTGAATGCACCTGTTTTCACCATCTGTAGATAACATTAAATTGATCCAAATATGATATCATAATCACCTTGTCTGTCCAGTAGTGTAGAACAGTCCTAATTACTGTACTCACAGGCCTTGAAATAGTGTGTCTGACATTTGCAGAATGAGGTCACCAGAGGGTGAAATTAGTGATGCTAACCCATACAGCGGGCAAGCATCACAAAATTCACCTTCTGGGGACCTCTTTCTCTTAGGCCTCATCTTCTGGGAAGTAACTATAGTCTCAAATTTAGTTACTTTTCCCTTTTGTTCAGCTTCTATATCCCCTATTAAATTTACAGAAGATAAATGGGTAACATCACCAACTTCAACTGGGGAAATTCAATCTGATCCCTGGTCTCCCATAGCAGTTGACATTTGCAGAAAGAGGTCCCCACAGGGTGAATTTGGTGATGCTAGCCCACTGTGTGGGATAGCGTCACTAAATTCACCCTCTGGGGACCTCTTTCTGCAAATGTTAGACACACTATTTCAAGGCTTGTGTACTCAGGATTTCAGACCAATTTTTGTTATCTATTTATTATTAGCTCAACTTGACAAAGTCACGTTTTAGTTATTGTCATGGGTTGGTGTTCGTCATTTCCTTTGGCACACCCTACAGGCCACATCCCTGATCCGATCATCACCAGACTTCATATGGAATCACGGAGTGACTTTACCATGTGAGCTCAGGTGAGCTTACCATTTTTAGCTCAACTTTACTTTGTAAAGTTTGAGCTATTGCCATGGCTTTGTCGTCCGTGTGTATGTGTGTACGTGATGCGTCAACAATACAGGCTACAGGTCGTACCTTTGATCGGATCATTATGAAATTTGTCATAGTTGTTGACATCAACATTTAGACCGGAATGATTCATTTTGGGGTCATTCGGGAAAAAAACATGGCTGCCAGCGGCCATCTTTGTTTTCAAAATTCAATCCATTAGCACGGGCCACAGATCGCATTGTTCGTCTGATCATCATGAAATTTGTCATGGATGTTAATATTGACATGTAGATGGGAACGAGTCATTTTGGGGTCATTCGGCCCAAAAACATGGCCGCCAGCAGCCATCTTGGATTTTACTGTTTGTATGACTAAATCACTTAGCACGGGCTACAGGTCGTACTTTTAGTCTGATCATCATAAAATGAATGTTAACAGTATGTAGATGGGAACGAGTCATTTTGGGGTCATTCGGCCAAAAAACATGGCAGCCATCTTGGATTTACTCTTTGTATGACTAAATTCTTTAGCATGGGCTACAGGTCGTACCTTTAGTGTGATCATCATAAAATTTGTCAGGGATGTTAATATTGACATGTATATGGGAACGAGTCATTTTGGGGTATTCGGCCATAAAACATGGCCACCAGCAGCCATCTTGGATTTTACTCTTTGTATGACTAAATCCTTTAGGAATCACTGAACTAAATGGTTTCCCATAGGCGACAGTGTTAACGTTTCGTCCAAATTCACTGAATTGAAGCCTGCAGGCCATATCAGTGATGTTTACCCAGCTAGATTGACACCAGTTGATCACGAAAATGCAAGAAAAATCATAGGTCATGTGTTTACTTTTTTAAATAAATCCCCAAGTCTACGACAGGGCTATCTCACAGCCAAATTTGATCTGGAAAAACCCTGGACTACAGCAGCTAGTTAAATAAATTTCTCGCCCACAAAAATCCATTCCCCCATTCATTCACCAGTTTAAATTATTTAGATATTATGTACAAATCAAATAAACGCGATGTCATCCTTTAATAACGTGTCGCATGTATCAGGTGAAGGTCATTATTCAGTTACCTTCATCTTTAGCATTCCACGGTGTACTCGCTCCCCGACTCGAGAACACATTTAGCTCCCTGATTCATATATATATGTATATGTGTGAAACACAACGTTTCTTATAGTATTTTATCAAAATATAGACCTTACTGGAATCAAAAATGGATTATATCGAGCAGTAGTGGTTTATTTTTCCAATATGAGTCATCCTGAAAATTAGTGTCAATCCTCAAAATCAAGCCAAAAAATTAAGAATTTTTTTTTTAATTTTACTAGCTGATGCATCTCGTATAACTGAAGTATGCCCTTATATACCATACTATTACTAAATTCAGTAAATTGAAGAGGAAATGTTAATATACATTTTGAGAGGGATATCTTGTCCAATTTCAAACACTTTTCATGCAGAATTTGGCAATTTATAATAATCATTTACCAAAATTAACAGAAAATTAAAATAAAAAATACTTTAATAGCAATATAAAGCAACCATAAGTCAATTTAAATATCTAAACATAATGATACAACATCAGACACAGCCTCAGGCATGAAATTTTACCAGATGGCAGGGCATACTGTCTGTTTAACAAACCTGCCATGGCAATTTTGCACGACAGTAACTCTAGTGGTGATGCCATCACCCCCCACTTTTCATGCAGAATTTGGCAATTTACAATAATCATTTACCAAAATTAACAGAAAATTAAAATAAAAAATACTTTAATAGCAATATAAAGCAACCATAAGTCAATTTAAATATCTAAACATAATGATACAACATCAGACACAGCCTCAGGCATGAAATTTTACCAGATGGCAGGGCATACTGTCTGTTTAACAAACCTGCCATGGCAATTTTGCACGACAGTAACTCTAGTGGTGATGCCAAAGAGATGGGAAAGAGTCATTTTGGGGTCATTCGGTCAAAAAACATGGCCGCCAGCTGCCATCTTGGATTTTACTCTGTGTATGACTAAATCCTTTACTGCTCATTGTTTACACTCCTTTTTAATCTCTCTAATCATTGCCAATCACACAAAAATTACCTTCTTTACAAAGTTGAGCTACAGTGTCATTGACACTTTCATTTGTTTAAAAACTGGTTCTATTTTTGTTTATATCTAACGACAGTCACTTTTACAAGGTATCTTGAAAATCGTGAAATTCAGAAAGAAGCTATATTATCGTGTCACATGGCGTTAACAACACAGTCCGTTCTCATCGGAAGCCATTTTAGCACTGAAGAGATAGCGAAATTGAGATGGCTTGTGATGCGTAGTAACAGTAACCATGCGGTCTACAGGTGGGCGGGACGTACGGATAGGGTCCATTCTTTGAAAGACTAGTTCTCAAGAACCATTGGACCCATTTAGCTTATATTGGTATGGAGGGTCCTTGGGTGGCTTGGGTTCACATTTGTTGAAATGGGGTTACTTGGTCAGATATAAAAAAAAAGGTTTAGATTGAACTGCTTGCTCAATTTAATAAAATATAATTTAAATTAAATTTTTTTTATTATTTTTATCTAATTTAGATTTAAAGGGGTACTGTACACCAATTTCAATAAATTCTCAGTGACAATAGCGATCTAATATGAATATTATATTATAAAATAACTAATTTGAGTCGACGATGTCTACTCAAAACGTTCCGGTTAACAGGCTATCGTAAAAGTAAAATTGAATTATTTAATATAAATTCATTTATGGCTGGAGTCATAAAATGGCGAATTATGCCATTACGAGTTACCGTTCTTGAAATCGCATCTGCTGCATGTCTTTTATTGACGACCGTTCGCGAACATTATTGAGTTGCAAACAAAACATGTTACCTGCAAAAGGAAGGCCCGTTATAACCGATACGGAAAAAAGGAGAAAGAAACAAGAGTCATAAAGCGTCAAGTACTTTTATAGGGAGTGAGATTGTTCGATGGAAGAGATTGAATGCATCAATCGAAGCTGTGAGCAATGAACTTCCGGTTGTTCCTGAGACCTGCGTCTTCTCCGATGTAGGTCAAAAACATGGCGCGTAGTTTGAAATCGTAATATTTTTCTTTCCAAGATCAATATTTTCTTCGCTAAATTAGGTTTATACGAAACTCATATAACACGAACACAATCTAACTTGAAAGTTATTTCAATGGGAGTAAAAAAAAAATTGCCTATCTCTGTGTACAGTACCCCTTTAACTCTGCTCATTTTAAATAAAACAAAATTATAAAAACATTAAACATTTTTGAAAACACAGCCCTGTTATGAAAAACATACTCTTGCTTGTAACAATATAAGCATGCTTTATTACACAGGCCAAATCTGATCTTATCTGTCTGAAATGTTTGATAAACAAATAGCTACTGGTGGGAATATGGGTCATTAAAGTTCAATTTAAATATGAAATGGAATCCCATGTGTTGTTTTAAGCAATCTGGCTTAACAAATTATAATTTCTCTTTAGAAGTGAGTGAGATTTCAAATTCTAGCTGGTCAAAAGTGGCAGAGATAGGGATTTTACAATTTTGCTTCCAATGAGTTAACTTCCAACTCCTAAGCATATCCTTCGAAATCACTAAACCATTGGATCTCACAGTTAGAGGTCATTGGATGATGTGAATATGGGTAGAGTAATGGGATTTAAAACTACCCCAACCCACCCAAATACTTTAACCCCTTCTAATGACAAATTATTTGAGCTTTTGAATTCCAGTGGCTACTGATATGCAGATTTCTGTGATCATATCTTTTTTTAAATTATCAGTTATGGATGTAAACAGTGTTGCAATATTATGTAAATATAAGACACTATTGAAGTATATGCCGTATGAGTCTGTTAATAATAAATGGGAATAAAATAAAGTAACACCATTTTAGACTCATTTTTAAAAACTCAAATGAGTCTTAAATGGTGTTACTTTATTTTATTCCCATTTATTATGTAAATATAAGCTGATAGCTCTTTTTGTATATGCTAATGAGGTGTAGATCTATTATGTTGATAATTTCAAAGAAAAGGCATCAGTGCTGCCAGCATGGTGATAACCTTTCACTAAATTTTGTACCTGCTTTTGAGGAAAATTAATTCACTTCAACTCTTAAAATATACCATTTGATAATTATGAGATAAATGGATCTCACAGATTGGGATTTACATTGGTTCAAACAGGGGCAGAGATGAGAGATTTATTTCTGCCCAACCCACCCTACCTGTATATATGCTGTTGATTTCAATTTTAGTACTTGTATAATAATATACAGTTTCCTAATTATTTCTAAGCTGATAGGGTGGGGTGTAGGTGGAATGTTAGGGGCAATGAGAGAGTGTAGAGGGGCTGAGTTTTGACCCCTACTTTGATCAAAATTTTAAACAGTTGGAAATGTCATGCCTGATACAACATTAGTTCAGAACAAAAATAGGTTAGAATTGTTCCCATAGTTTGATTTTCCAACCAGTGTGTTCTTAGACCAGCAGTCCATATTGTCCTCCTTCCGGTTAAAATGTTGGACCGCAATGGCCACATTTTTAGCTCAACTTTACTTTGTTAAGTTTGAGCTATTGTCATGGGTTGGCATCTGTCGTCCATCCGTCTGTCATTCAACAATTTCCTTTGGCTCACCCAACATGCCACATCCCTCATCCGATCATCACCAAACTTCATGTGGATCATTGGGGTGCCCCTAGATAGAAGCCATTGATTTTTTTAAACATGGCCCGGCCACCAGCAGCCATTTTGGATTTCAAAATTGAACCCATTGGCACATCCTGCAGCCCGCATTTATTGGAGAAATGTTTTGAAAATTAACAGGCATGTTTAGAATCACCTCATGATGGGACCTATCAAATTTTAGCGATTTTCGATGAAAAACATTATTCTTTGCATGACAAAATCCTTTGGCACACCTTACAGACCACATTCCTCATACAATCGTCACCAAACTTCATATGGATTTTGGGGTGACCTCTAGATGGGAGCCATCGATTATTTCCAAAAAAAATTTAAAAACATGGCTGCCAGCAGTAATCTTGGATTTACTCTGCATGACTAAATCCTTTGGCACACCCTACATGCCACATCCATCATCATTCATCCGATCATCATCAAACTTCATAAGGATCTTCGGGGTGACCTCTAGATTGGAGCCATCGATTATTTATGAAATTCGTTAAAAAACAGCAGCCATCTTGGATTTCAAATTTGTATCCACCGGCAAACCCTGCAGCCCGCATATATCTAAGAAATGTTTTGGCGATTTACAGGCATGATTAGGATCACCTCTGGATGAGAGCGGTCGAATTTGAACGATTTTCGATTAAAAACCTGGCCGTCTGATCATCGCCAAACTGTATATGCATCTTCAGGGTGACCTCTGGATGGGAGCCATATATTTTTTCCGAAATTCGTTGAAAAACATGGCTGCCAGCAGCCAGCTTGGATTTTACTCTTTACATGACTAAATACTTCGGCACAACCTACAGGCCACACCCCTCATCCGATCACCATCAAACTTCAGAAGGATCTTTGTGGTGACTTCTAAATAGGAGCCAACGATGTTTTCCGAAATTCATTAAAAAACATTGCTGCCAAGCGGCCATCTTGGATTTTACTCTTTGCATGACTAAATCCTTTGGCACACCCTGCAGGCCACATCCATCGTCCGATCGGCATCTAACTTCAGAAGGGTCTTTGTTGGTTACCTCTAGATGAGAGCCATCGATTATTTCTGAATTCCGTTGAAAAACAAGGCCACCAGCAGCCATCTTGGATTTCACATTTGTATCCATGCAGCCCACATATATCTAAGAAATGTTTTGGAGATTTACAGGCATGATTAGGGGATGGCAAATAGCGATTATACCGATATGCGCTATTTGCCATCCGGTGGTATTTTAAAGAAAAAAACATATCATATCATCACAATACGTCCATATAATGATAATTCCTACCCGCCTTCTTGGTAAATAGCCAACAGCTAATAAATGTGCACTAATTACTCACATTATACGAAATTTCCTTCAAAATTTGGGGGGCGATTTCTTATGTACCATCACCCAGGATATCTGGAGGTGGTCAACTGGGCCAAGTTTTCGGTAAGGCTGGTAAGGCTAGCGACAGCTTGTGCAACTAAATACTCAAATAATACAACATTTCCTTCAAAATTGGGCGATTTCTTATGTATCATCCCCCAGGATATCTGGAGGTGGTCAACTGGACCCAGTGTTCGGTAAGGCGGGTTGGAATCATGATTATGTGGACATATAGCGACAGCTTGTGCCACTAAATACGCAAATTATACGAAATTTCCTTAAAAATTTGGCGATTTCTTATGTACCATCCCCCCAGGATATCTGGAGGTGGTCAACCGAAGGTCAATTGGGCCAAGTTTTCGGTAAGGCTGGTTGGAATCATGATTATGTGGACATATAACGACAGCTTGTGCCACTAAATACTCGAAATTTCCTTCAAAATTGGGCGATTTCTTATGTACCATCCCCCCAGGATATCTGGAGGTGGTCAACCGAGGGTCAACTGGGCCCAGTGTTCGGTAAGGCTGGTTGGAATCGTGATTATGTGGACATATAACGACAGCTTGTGCCACTAAATACTCGAAATTTACTTCAAAATTGGGCGATTTCTTATGTATCATCCCCCCCAGGATATCGAGGTGGTCAACTGGGCCAAGTTGTCGGTAAGGCTGGTTGGAATCATGATTATGTGGGCATATAGCGACAGCTTGTGCAACTAAATACTCAAATAATACAACATTTCCTTCAAAATTGGGCGATTTCTTATGTATCATCCCCCAGGATATCTGGAGGTGGTCAACCGAGGGTCAACTGGGCCAAGTTTTCAGTAAGGTGGGTTGGAATCGTGATTATGTGGCATATAGCGACAGCTTGTGCCACTAAATACTCAAAATTTCCTTCAAAATTTGGCGATTTCTTATGTACCATCCCCCCAGGATATCTGGAGGTGGTCAACCGAGGGTCAATTAGGCCAAGTTTTTCGGTAAGGCTGGTTGGAATCGTGATTATGTGGGCATATAGCAACAGCTTGTGCCACTAAATACTCAAATAATACAACATTTCCTTCAAAATTGGGCGATTTCTTATGTATCATCCCCCAGGATATCTGGAGGTGGTCAACCGAGGGTCAACTGGGCCAAGTTTTCGGTAAGGCGGGTTGGAATCATGATTATGTGGACATATAGCGACAGCTTGTGCCACTAAATACGCAAATTATACGAAATTTCCTTCAAAATTTGGCGATTTCTTATGTACCATCCCCCCAGGATATCTGGAGGTGGTCAACCGAAGGTCAATTGGGCCAAGTTTTCGGTAAGGCTGGTTGGAATCATGATTATGTGGACATATAACGACAGCTTGTGCCACTAAATACTCGAAATTTCCTTCAAAATTGGGCGATTTCTTATGTACCATCCCCCCAGGATATCTGGAGGTGGTCAACCGAGGGTCAACTGGGCCCAGTGTTCGGTAAGGCTGGTTGGAATCGTGATTATGTGGACATATAACGACAGCTTGTGCCACTAAATACTCGAAATTTACTTCAAAATTGGGCGATTTCTTATGTATCATCCCCCCCAGGATATCGAGGTGGTCAACTGGGCCAAGTTGTCGGTAAGGCTGGTTGGAATCATGATTATGTGGGCATATAGCGACAGCTTGTGCAACTAAATACTCAAATAATACAACATTTCCTTCAAAATTGGGCGATTTCTTATGTATCATCCCCCAGGATATCTGGAGGTGGTCAACCGAGGGTCAACTGGACCCAGTGTTCGGTAAGGCGGGTTGGAATCGTGATTATGTGGCATATAGCGACAGCTTGTGCCACTAAATACTCAAAATTTCCTTCAAAATTTGGCGATTTCTTATGTACCATCCCCCCAGGATATCTGGAGGTGGTCAACCGAGGGTCAATTGGGCCAAGTTTTCGGTAAGGCTGGTTGGAATCGTGATTATGTGGGCATATAGCAACAGCTTGTGCCACTAAATACTCAAATAATACAACATTTCCTTCAAAATTGGGCGATTTCTTATGTATCATCCCCCAGGATATCTGGAGGTGGTCAACCGAGGGTCAACTGGGCCAAGTTTTCGGTAAGGCGGGTTGGAATCGTGATTATGTGGAATATAGCGACAGCTTTTGCCACTAAATACTCAAATTATACGAAATTTTCTTCAAAATTGGGCGATTTCTTATGTACCATCCCCCAGGATATCTGGAGGTGGTCAATTGGGCCAAGTTTTCGGTAAGGCTGGTTGGAATCGTGATTATGTTGGCATATAGCGACAGTTTGTGCCACTAAATACTCTCAAAATTGGGCGATTTCTTATGTATCAGCCCCCAGGATATCTGGAGGTGGTCAACCAAGTGTCAACTGGGCCAAGTTTTCGGTAAGTCGGGTTGAAATCATGATAATGTTGGCATATACATGTAGCTACAGCTTGTGCCACTAAATACTCAAATTATACGATATTTCCTTCAAAATTGGGCATTTCTTATGTACCATCCCCCGGGATATCTGGAGGTGGTCAATCGAGGGTCAACTGGGCCAAGTTTTCGGTAAGGCGGGTTGGAATCGTGATAATGTTGGCATATAGCCACGGCTTGTGCCACTAAATACTCAAATTATACGATATTTCCTTCAAAATTGGGCGATTTCTTATGTACCATCCCCCCAGGATATCTGGAGGTGGTCGACGAGGGTCCACAGCCATTTTCGGTAAGGCTGGTTAGAATCGTTATTATGTGCGCATAATTATAGCGACAGCTTATGCCACTAAATACTCAAATAATACGAAATTTCCTTCAAAATTGGGCGATTTTTTATGTATCCTTCCCACCCCCCCCCCCCCCCCCCCCAGGATATCTGGAGGTTGTCAACCGAGGGTCAACTGGGCCCAGTGTTCGGTAAGACGGGTTGGAATCATGATTATGTGGACATATAGCGACAGCTTGTGCAACTAAATACTCAAATAATACAACATTTCCTTCAAAATTGGGCGATTTCTTATGTATCATCCCCCAGGATATCTGGAGGTGGTCAACCGAGGGTCAACTGGACCCAGTGTTCGGTAAGGCGGGTTGGAATCGTGATTATGTGGCATATAGCGACAGCTTGTGCCACTAAATACTCAAAATTTCCTTCAAAATTTGGCGATTTCTTATGTACCATCCCCCCAGGATATCTGGAGGTGGTCAACCGAGGGTCAATTGGGCCAAGTTTTCGGTAAGGCTGGTTGGAATCGTGATTATGTGGGCATATAGCAACAGCTTGTGCCACTAAATACTCAAATAATACAACATTTCCTTCAAAATTGGGCGATTTCTTATGTATCATCCGCCAGGATATCTGGAGGTGGTCAACCGAGGGTCAACTGGGCCAAGTTTTCGGTAAGGCGGGTTGGAATCGTGATTATGTGGAATATAGCGACAGCTTTTGCCACTAAATACTCAAATTATACGAAATTTTCTTCAAAATTGGGCGATTTCTTATGTACCATCCCCCAGGATATCTGGAGGTGGTCAACCGAGGGTCAATTGGGCCAAGTTTTCGGTAAGGCTGGTTGAATCGTGATTATGTTGGCATATAGCGACAGTTTGTGCCACTAAATACTCTCAAAATTGGGCGATTTCTTATGTATCATCCCCCAGGATATCTGGAGGTGGTCAACCGAGGGTCAACTGGGCCAAGTTTTCGGTAAGGCGGGTTGGAATCGTGATAATGTTGGCATATACATGTAGCTACAGCTTGTGCCACTAAATACTCAAATAATACGAAATTTCCTTCAAAATTGGGCGATTTCTTATGTATCCTCCCCCCCCCCCCCCCCAGGATATCTGGAGGTGGTCAACCGAGGGTCAACTGGGCCAAGTTGTCGGTAAGGCTGGTTGGAATCATGATTATGTGGGCATATAGCGACAGCTTGTGCAACTAAATACTCAAATAATACAACATTTCCTTCAAAATTGGGCGATTTCTTATGTATCATCCCCCAGGATATCTGGAGGTGGTCAACCGAGGGTCAACTGGGCCAAGTTTTCGGTAAGGTGGGTTGGAATCGTGATTATGTGGCATATAGCGACAGCTTGTGCCACTAAATACTCAAATTATACAAAATTTCCTTCAAAATTTGGCGATTTCTTATGTACTATCCCCCCAGGATATCTTGAGGTGGTCAACCGAGGGTCAATTGGGCCAAGTTTTCGGTAAGGCTGGTTGGAATCATTATTTTGTGGGCATATAGCAACAGCTTGTGCCACTAAATACTCAAATAATACAACATTTCCTTCAAAATTGGGCGATTTCTTATGTATCATCCCCCCCCCCCCAGGATTCTGGAGGTGGTCAACGAGGGTCCACTGAGCCATTTTCGGTAAGGCTGGTTGGAATCGTTATTATGTGGGCATAATTATAGCGACAGCTTATGCCACTAAATACTCAAATAATACGAAATTTCCTTCAAAATTGGGCGATTTCTTATGTATCCTCCCCCCCCCCCCCAGGATATCTGGAGGTGGTCAACCGAGGGTCAACTGGGCCCAGTGTTCGGTAAGGCGGCTTGGAATCATGATTATGTGGACATATAGCGACAGCTTGTGCAACTAAATACTCAAATAATACAACATTTCCTTCAAAATTGGGCGATTTCTTATGTATCATCCCCCAGGATATCTGGAGGTGGTCAACCGAGGGTCAACTGGACCCAGTGTTCGGTAAGGTGGGTTGGAATCATGATTATGTGGACATATAATAGCGACAGCTTGTGCCACTAAATACGCAAATTATACGAAATTTCCTTCAAAATTTGGCGATTTCTTATGTACCATCCCCCAGGATATCTGGAGGTGGTCAACCGAGGGTCATTTGGGCCAAGTTTTCGGTAAGGCTGGTTGGAAATCGTGATTATGTGGACATATAACGACAGCTTGTGCCACTAAATACTCAAATAATACAACATTTCCTTCAAAATTGGGCGATTTCTTATGTATCATCCCCCAGGATATCTGGAGGTGGTCAACCGAGGGTCAACTGGGTCAAGTTTTCGGTAAGGCGGGTTGGAATCGTGATTATGTGGAATATAGCGACAGCTTTTGCCACTAAATACTCAAATTATACGAAATTTTCTTCAAAATTGGGCGATTTCTTATGTACCATCCCCCAGGATATCTGGAGGTGGTCAACCGAGGGTCAATTGGGCCAAGTTTTCGGTAAGGCTGGTTGGAATCGTGATTATGTTGGCATATAGCGACAGTTTGTGCCACTAAATACTCGAAATTTCCTTCAAAATTGGGTGATTTCTTATGTATCATCCCCCAGGATATCTGGAGGTGGTCAACAAGTGTCAACTTGGCCAAGTTTTCGTAAGTCGGGTTGAAATCATGATAATGTTGGCATATAGCTACAGCTTGTGCCACTAAATACTCAAATTATACGATATTTCCTTCAAAATTGGGCGATTTCTTATGTACCATCCCCGGGATATCTGGAGGTGGTCAATCGAGGGTCAACTGGGCCAAGTTTTCGGTAAGGCGTGTTGGAATCGTGATAATGTTGGCATATAGCCACGGCTTGTGCCACTAAATACTCAAATTATACGATATTTCCTTCAAAATTGGGCGATTTCTTATGTACCATCCCCCCCCCCCCCCCTCAGGATATCTGGAGGTGGTCAACGAGGGTCCACTGAGCCATTTTCGGTAAGGCTGGTTGGAATCGGTATTATGTGGGCATAATTATAGCGACAGCTTATGCCACTAAATACTCAAATAATACGAAATTTCCTTCAAAATTGGGCGATTTCTTATGTATCCTCCCCCCCCCCCCCCAGGATATCTGGAGGTGGTCAACGAGGGTCAACTGGGCCCAGTGTTCGGTAAGGCGGCTTGGAATCATGATTATGTGGACATATAGCGACAGCTTGTGCAACTAAATACTCAAATAATACAACATTTCCTTCAAAATTGGGCGATTTCTTATGTATCATCCCCCAGGATATCTGGAGGTGGGTCAACCGAGGGTCAACTGGACCCAGTGTTCGGTAAGGCGGGTTGGAATCATGATTATGTGGACATATAATAGCGACAGCTTGTGCCACTAAATACGCAAATTATACGAAATTTCCTTCAAAATTTGGCGATTTCTTATGTACCATCCCCCAGGATATCTGGAGGTGGTCAACCGAGGGTCAATTGGGCCAAGTTTTCGGTTAAGGCTGGTTGGAATCGTGATTATGTGGACATATAACGACAGCTTGGCCACTAAATACTCGAAATTTCCTTCAAAATTGGGCGATTTCTTATGTACCATCCCCCCAGGATATCTGGAGGTGGTCAACCGAGGGTCAACTGGGCCCAGTGTTCGGTAAGGCTGGTTGGAATCGTGATTATGTGGACATATAACGACAGCTTGTGCCACTAAATACTCGAAATTTCCTTCAAAATTGGGCGATTTCTTATGTATCATCCCCAGGATATCTGGAGGTGGTCAACCAAGGTCAACTGGGCCAAGTTTTCGGTAAGGCGGGTTGGAATCGTGATTATGTGGAATATAGCGACAGCTTGTGCCACCAAATACTCAAATTATACGAAATTTCCTTCACAATTGGGCGATTTCTTATGTACCATCCCCCCATGATATCTGGAGGTGGTCAACCGAGGGTCAATTGGGCCAAGTTTTCGGTAAGGCTGGTTGGAATCGTGATTATGTGGGCTTATAGCGACAGTTTGTGCGACTAAATACTCTCAAAATTGGGCGATTTCTTATGTATCATCCCCCAGGATATCTGGAGGTGGTCAACCGAGGGTCAACTGGGACAAGTTTTCGGTAAGGCGGGTTTGAATCGTGATAATGTTGGCATATAGCTTCAGCTGTGCAACTAAATACTAAATTATACGACATTTCCTTCAAAATTGGGCGATTTCTTATGTACCATCCCCCAGGATACCTGGAGGTGGTCAACCGAGGGTCAACTGGGCCAAGTTTTCGGTAAGGCGGGTTGGAATCGTGACAATGTTGGCATACACGTATAGCCACGGCTTGTGCCACTAAATACTCAAATTATACGAAACTTCTTCAAAATTTTGCGATTTCTTATGTACCATCCCCCAGGATATCTGGAGGTGGTCAACCGAGGGTCCACTGAGCCGTTTTCAGTAAGGCTGGTGGAATCGTTATTATACATGTGGGCATAATTATAGCGACAGCTTATGCCACTAAATACTCAAATAATACGAAATTTCCTTCAAAATTGGCGATTTCTTATGTATCCTCCCCTCAGGATATCTGGAGTTGATCAACCGATGGTCAACTGGGACAAGTTTTCGGTAAGGCGGGTTGGAATCGTGATTATGTGGCATAATTATAGCGACAGCTAGCTTGTGCCACTAAATACTCAAATTATACGATATTTCCTTCAAAATTGGGCGATTTCTTATGTACCATCCCCCCAGGATATCTGGAGGTGGTCGACGAGGGTCCACAGCCATTTTCGGTAAGGCTGGTTAGAATCGTTATTATGTGCGCATAATTATAGCGACAGCTTATGCCACTAAATACTCAAATAATACGAAATTTCCTTCAAAATTGGGCGATTTTTTATGTATCCTTCCCACCCCCCCCCCCCCCCCCCCAGGATATCTGGAGGTGGTCAACCGAGGGTCAACTGGGCCCAGTGTTCGGTAAGGCGGGTTGGAATCATGATTATGTGGACATATAGCGACAGCTTGTGCAACTAAATACTCAAATAATACAACATTTCCTTCAAAATTGGGCGATTTCTTATGTATCATCCCCCAGGATATCTGGAGGTGGTCAACCGAGGGTCAACTGGACCCAGTGTTCGGTAAGGCGGGTTGGAATCGTGATTATGTGGCATATAGCGACAGCTTGTGCCACTAAATACTCAAAATTTCTTCAAAATTTGGCGATTTCTTATGTACCATCCCCCAGGATATCTGGAGGTGGTCAACCGAGGGTCAATTGGGCCAAGTTTTCGGTAAGGCTGGTTGGAATCGTGATTATGTGGGCATATAGCAACAGCTTGTGCCACTAAATACTCAAATAATACAACATTTCCTTCAAAATTGGGCGATTTCTTATGTATCATCCGCCAGGATATCTGGAGGTGGTCAACCGAGGGTCAACTGGGCCAAGTTTTCGGTAAGGCGGGTTGGAATCGTGATTATGTGGAATATAGCGACAGCTTTTGCCACTAAATACTCAAATTATACGAAATTTTCTTCAAAATTGGGCGATTTCTTATGTACCATCCCCCAGGATATCTGGAGGTGGTCAACCGAGGGTCAATTGGGCCAAGTTTTCGGTAAGGCTGGTTGGAATCGTGATTATGTTGGCATATAGCGACAGTTTGTGCCACTAAATACTCTCAAAATTGGGCGATTTCTTATGTATCATCCCCCAGGATATCTGGAGGTGGTCAACCGAGGGTCAACTGGGCCAAGTTTTCGGTAAGGCGGGTTGGAATCGTGATAATGTTGGCATATACATGTAGCTACAGCTTGTGCCACTAAATACTCAAATTATACGATATTTCCTTCAAAATTGGGCATTTCTTATGTACCATCCCCCGGGATATCTGGAGGTGGTCAATCGAGGGTCAACTGGGCCAAGTTTTCGGTAAGGCGGGTTGGAATCGTGATAATGTTGGCATATAGCCACGGCTTGTGCCACTAAATACTCAAAATTATACGATATTTCCTTCAAAATTGGACGATTTCTTATGTACCATCCCCCCAGGATATCTGGAGGTGGTCAACGAGGGTCCACTGAGCCATTTTCGGTAAGGCTGGTTGGAATCGTTATTATGTGGGCATAATTATAGCGACAGCTTATGCCACTAAATACTCAAATAATACGAAATTTCCTTCAAAATTGGGCGATTTCTTATGTATCCTCCCCCCCCCCCCCCCAGGATATCTGGAGGTGGTCAACCGAGGGTCAACTGGGCCAAGTTTTCGGTAAGGTGGGTTGGAATCGTGATTATGTTGCATATAGCGAGAGCTAATGTGCCACTAAATACTCAAATTATACAAAATTGAGCGATTTCTTATGTACCATCCCCCCCCCCAGGATATCGAGGTGGTCAACCGAGGGTCAACTGGGCCAAGTTGTCGGTAAGGCTGGTTGGAATCATGATTATGTGGGCATATAGCGACAGCTTGTGCAACTAAATACTCAAATAATACAACATTTCCTTCAAAATTGGGCGATTTCTTATATATCATCCCCAGGATATCTGGAGGTGGTCAAACCGAGGGTCAACTGGGCCAAGTTTTCGGTAAGGTGGGTTGGAATCGTGATTATGTGGCATATAGCGACAGCTTGTGCCACTAAATACTCAAATTATACAAAATTTCCTTCAAAATTTGGCGATTTCTTATGTACTATCCCCCCAGGATATCTTGAGGTGGTCAACCGAGGGTCAATTGGGCCAAGTTTTCGGTAAGGCTGGTTGGAATCATGATTATGTGGGCATATAGCAACAGCTTGTGCCACTAAATACTCAAATAATACAACATTTCCTTCAAAATTGGGCGATTTCTTATGTATCATCCCCCCCCCCCCAGGATATCTGGAGGTGGTCAACGAGGGTCCACTGAGCCATTTCGGTAAGGCTGGTTGGAATCGTTATTATGTGGGCATAATTATAGCGACAGCTTATGCCACTAAATACTCAAATAATACGAAATTTCCTTCAAAATTGGGCGATTTCTTATGTATCCTCCCCCCCCCCCCCAGGATATCTGGAGGTGGTCAACCGAGGGTCAACTGGGCCCAGTGTTCGGTAAGGCGGCTTGGAATCATGATTATGTGGACATATAGCGACAGCTTGTGCAACTAAATACTCAAATAATACAACATTTCCTTCAAAATTGGGCGATTTCTTATGTATCATCCCCCAGGATATCTGGAGGTGGTCAACCGAGGGTCAACTGGACCCAGTGTTCGATAAGGTGGGTTGGAATCATGATTATGTGGACATATAATAGCGACAGCTTGTGCCACTAAATACGCAAATTATACGAAATTTCCTTCAAAATTTGGCGATTTCTTATGTACCATCCCCCAGGATATCTGGAGGTGGTCAACCGAGGGTCATTTGGGCCAAGTTTTCGGTAAGGCTGGTTGGAATCGTGATTATGTGGACATATAACGACAGCTTGTGCCACTAAATACTCAAATAATACAACATTTCCTTCAAAATTGGGCGATTTCTTATGTATCATCCCCCAGGATATCTGGAGGTGGTCAACCGAGGGTCAACTGGGTCAAGTTTTCGGTAAGGCGGGTTGGAATCGTGATTATGTGGAATATAGCGACAGCTTTTGCCACTAAATACTCAAATTATACGAAATTTTCTTCTAAATTGGGCGATTTCTTATGCACCATCCCCCAGGATATCTGGAGGTGGTCAACCGAGGGTCAATTGGGCCAAGTTTTCGGTAAGGCTGGTTGGAATCGTGATTATGTTGGCATATAGCGACAGTTTGTGCCACTAAATACTCGAAATTTCCTTCAAAATTGGGCGATTTCTTATGTATCATCCCCCAGGATATCTGGAGGTGGTCAACCAAGTGTCAACTTGGCCAAGTTTTCGGTAAGTCGGGTTGAAATCATGATAATGTTGGCATATAGCTACAGCTTGTGCCACTAAATACTCAAATTATACGATATTTCCTTCAAAATTGGGCGATTTCTTATGTACCATCCCCCGGGATATCTGGAGGTGGTCAATCGAGGGTCAACTGGGCCAAGTTTTCGGTAAGGCGTGTTGGAATCGTGATAATGTTGGCATATAGCACGGGCTAAGAAAAAGAGAAAAA